>JARACZ010000023.1:0-1385833 GCA_029255805.1 Keiferia lycopersicella
TAACCTAACCTAACCTAACCTAACCTAACCTAACCTAACCTAACCTAACCTAACCTAACCTAACCTAACCTAACCTAACCTAACCTAACCTAACCTAACCTAACCTAACCTAACCTAACCTAACCTAACCTAACCTAACCTAACCTAACCTAACCTAACCTAACCTAACCTAACCTAACCTAACCTAACCTAACCTAACCTAACCTAACCTAACCTAACCTAACCTAACCTAACCTAACCTAACCTAACCTAACCTAACCTAACCTAACCTAACCTAACCTAACCTAACCTAACCTAACCTAACCTAACCTAACCTAACCTAACCTAACCTAACCTAACCTAACCTAACCTAACCTAACCTAACCTAACCTAACCTAACCTAACCTAACCTAACCTAACCTAACCTAACCTAACCTAACCTAACCTAACCTAACCTAACCTAACCTAACCTAACCTAACCTAACCTAACCTAACCTCTAACCTAACCTAACCTAACCTAACCTAACCTAACCTAACCTAACCTAACCTAACCTAACCTAACCTAACCTAACCTAACCTAACCTAACCTAACCTAACCTAACCTAACCTAACCTAACCTAACCTAACCTAACCTAACCTAACCTAACCTAACCTAACCTAACCTAACCTAACCTAACCTAACCTAACCTAACCTAACCTAACCTAACCTAACCTAACCTAACCTAACCTAACCTAACCTAACCTAACCTAACCTAACCTAACCTAACCTAACCTAACCTAACCTAACCTAACCTAACCTAACCTAACCTAACCTAACCTAACCTAACCTAACCTAACCTAACCTAACCTAACCTAACCTAACCTAACCTAACCTAACCTAACCTAACCTAACCTAACCTAACCTAACCTAACCTAACCTAACCTAACCTAACCTAACCTAACCTAACCTAACCTAACCTAACCTAACCTAACCTAACCTAACCTAACCTAACCTAACCTAACCTAACCTAACCTAACCTAACCTAACCTAACCTAACCTAACCTAACCTAACCTAACCTAACCTAACCTAACCTAACCTAACCTAACCTAACCTAACCTAACCTAACCTAACCTAACCTAACCTAACCTAACCTAACCTAACCTAACCTAACCTAACCTAACCTAACCTAACCTAACCTAACCTAACCTAACCTAACCTAACCTAACCTAACCTAACCTAACCTAACCTAACCTAACCTAACCTAACCTAACCTAACCTAACCTAACCTAACCTAACCTAACCTAACCTAACCTAACCTAACCTAACCTAACCTAACCTAACCTAACCTAACCTAACCTAACCTAACCTAACCTAACCTAACCTAACCTAACCTAACCTAACCTAACCTAACCTAACCTAACCTAACCTAACCTAACCTAACCTAACCTAACCTAACCTAACCTAACCTAACCTAACCTAACCTAACCTAACCTAACCTAACCTAACCTAACCTAACCTAACCTAACCTAACCTAACCTAACCTAACCTAACCTAACCTAACCTAACCTAACCTAACCTAACCTAACCTAACCTAACCTAACCTAACCTAACCTAACCTAACCTAACCTAACCTAACCTAACCTAACCTAACCTAACCTAACCTAACCTAACCTAACCTAACCTAACCTAACCTAACCTAACCTAACCTAACCTAACCTAACCTAACCTAACCTAACCTAACCTAACCTAACCTAACCTAACCTAACCTAACCTAACCTAACCTAACCTAACCTAACCTAACCTAACCTAACCTAACCTAACCTAACCTAACCTAACCTAACCTAACCTAACCTAACCTAACCTAACCTAACCTAACCTAACCTAACCTAACCTAACCTAACCTAACCTAACCTAACCTAACCTAACCTAACCTAACCTAACCTAACCTAACCTAACCTAACCTAACCTAACCTAACCTAACCTAACCTAACCTAACCTAACCTAACCTAACCTAACCTAACCTAACCTAACCTAACCTAACCTAACCTAACCTAACCTAACCTAACCTAACCTAACCTAACCTAACCTAACCTAACCTAACCTAACCTAACCTAACCTAACCTAACCTAACCTAACCTAACCTAACCTAACCTAACCTAACCTAACCTAACCTAACCTAACCTAACCTAACCTAACCTAACCTAACCTAACCTAACCTAACCTAACCTAACCTAACCTAACCTAACCTAACCTAACCTAACCTAACCTAACCTAACCTAACCTAACCTAACCTAACCTAACCTAACCTAACCTAACCTAACCTAACCTAACCTAACCTAACCTAACCTAACCTAACCTAACCTAACCTAACCTAACCTAACCTAACCTAACCTAACCTAACCTAACCTAACCTAACCTAACCTAACCTAACCTAACCTAACCTAACCTAATAACCTAACCTAACCTAACCTAACCTAACCTAACCTAACCTAACCTAACCTAACCTAACCTAACCTAACCTAACCTAACCTAACCTAACCTAACCTAACCTAACCTAACCTAACCTAACCTAACCTAACCTAACCTAACCTAACCTAACCTAACCTAACCTAACCTAACCTAACCTAACCTAACCTAACCTAACCTAACCTAACCTAACCTAACCTAACCTAACCTAACCTAACCTAACCTAACCTAACCTAACCTAACCTAACCTAACCTAACCTAACCTAACCTCTAACCTAACCTAACCTAACCTAACCTAACCTAACCTAACCTAACCTAACCTAACCTAACCTAACCTAACCTAACCTAACCTAACCTAACCTAACCTAACCTAACCTAACCTAACCTAACCTAACCTAACCTAACCTAACCTAACCTAACCTAACCTAACCTAACCTAACCTAACCTAACCTAACCTAACCTAACCTAACCTAACCTAACCTAACCTAACCTAACCTAACCTAACCTAACCTAACCTAACCTAACCTAACCTAACCTAACCTAACCTAACCTAACCTAACCTAACCTAACCTAACCTAACCTAACCTAACCTAACCTAACCTAACCTAACCTAACCTAACCTAACCTAACCTAACCTAACCTAACCTAACCTAACCTAACCTAACCTAACCTAACCTAACCTAACCTAACCTAACCTAACCTAACCTAACCTAACCTAACCTAACCTAACCTAACCTAACCTAACCTAACCTAACCTAACCTAACCTAACCTAACCTAACCTAACCTAACCTAACCTAACCTAACCTAACCTAACCTAACCTAACCTAACCTAACCTAACCTAACCTAACCTAACCTAACCTAACCTAACCTAACCTAACCTAACCTAACCTAACCTAACCTAACCTAACCTAACCTAACCTAACCTAACCTAACCTAACCTAACCTAACCTAACCTAACCTAACCTAACCTAACCTAACCTAACCTAACCTAACCTAACCTAACCTAACCTAACCTAACCTAACCTAACCTAACCTAACCTAACCTAACCTAACCTAACCTAACCTAACCTAACCTAACCTAACCTAACCTAACCTAACCTAACCTAACCTAACCTAACCTAACCTAACCTAACCTAACCTAACCTAACCTAACCTAACCTAACCTAACCTAACCTAACCTAACCTAACCTAACCTAACCTAACCTAACCTAACCTAACCTAACCTAACCTAACCTAACCTAACCTAACCTAACCTAACCTAACCTAACCTAACCTAACCTAACCTAACCTAACCTAACCTAACCTAACCTAACCTAACCTAACCTAACCTAACCTAACCTAACCTAACCTAACCTAACCTAACCTAACCTAACCTAACCTAACCTAACCTAACCTAACCTAACCTAACCTAACCTAACCTAACCTAACCTAACCTAACCTAACCTAACCTAACCTAACCTAACCTAACCTAACCTAACCTAACCTAACCTAACCTAACCTAACCTAACCTAACCTAACCTAACCTAACCTAACCTAACCTAACCTAACCTAACCTAACCTAACCTAACCTAACCTAACCTAACCTAACCTAACCTAACCTAACCTAACCTAACCTAACCTAACCTAACCTAACCTAACCTAACCTAACCTAACCTAACCTAACCTAACCTAACCTAACCTAACCTAACCTAACCTAACCTAACCTAACCTAACCTAACCTAACCTAACCTAACCTAACCTAACCTAACCTAACCTAACCTAACCTAACCTAACCTAACCTAACCTAACCTAACCTAACCTAACCTAACCTAACCTAACCTAACCTAACCTAACCTAACCTAACCTAACCTAACCTAACCTAACCTAACCTAACCTAACCTAACCTAACCTAACCTAACCTAACCTAACCTAACCTAACCTAACCTAACCTAACCTAACCTAACCTAACCTAACCTAACCTAACCTAACCTAACCTAACCTAACCTAACCTAACCTAACCTAACCTAACCTAACCTAACCTAACCTAACCTAACCTAACCTAACCTAACCTAACCTAACCTAACCTAACCTAACCTAACCTAACCTAACCTAACCTAACCTAACCTAACCTAACCTAACCTAACCTAACCTAACCTAACCTAACCTAACCTAACCTAACCTAACCTAACCTAACCTAACCTAACCTAACCTAACCTAACCTAACCTAACCTAACCTAACCTAACCTAACCTAACCTAACCTAACCTAACCAGTCTTAAGCCTGTTGCCGTCGCGAAAGCAGCGAAACCTTTGCCGCTCCAAACGAAAAATTACCGAAAAATAGGTTTTTGTGCTAGTATTTTGAAGTGCAATACACCAAAAGTTGCGCAAAAGCTTTCCGCGTGTGATGGTGCTAAACTGGATTATCAACATTACTGATTTCAGTAACTGAAACACCAAAAATGGATTTTTAAGGTTAGAATACCACGTGCTTTTTACTTACACGCGTGCGCTGCACTTTTCAGATCGACGACATGTACTTTTTATTACGGAACTTTGACCCCCTAGTGGACGTGCATTTTTGAGAATTTTTTGGGATTTTTAAAGCTCGTAGTTTTCGAGCAATCGACAAAAAAACAACATTGACCTTCGCATTACCTTCAAGAAATGCACTCGTCTGGCTTGTTTTTTGACACCAGTGTATAGAGGAACCTAAAAGAAAAACCTAGAAACAATTTTGAACTTTTACGGACTTAAAACAAATTATTGACAACGCATCAAAGTTACATTTTTTGAACACTTATATCTCTATCGCAAGACTAAAATTCGAAAATCTGGAAGTGCTGTCTGCTGCGCGCTTGCTTAAAGACTATTAGTTGTTAATTTTATAATTGTTTGTCACTTTGTTCTGGAGATATGGCTGAAAACTGGTTTTTCAGGATTTTCAGGCATAACTTCTGAAACTTAAACTTTTTTCATAAATAAGTGTATAAGTGCTATTCTACAGTATTTTTTGATAATTACTATATTTTTTGTAAAATTTTTGGACCACTGGATTTGGAGATATTGAATTTTAACCTTTATTTGCAATTTAATTCAAATATATAACTCCAATAAATATTTTAATGCTAAAACTAAGTCCCCTGTCACTTTTGGGTCATATTTAACCCCAAAGATCACTGCAATATCTTTTAAAACAAAGATTTTGACTTTCTGGTGCAATATTGCAAAAGTTGCACAAATTTTAAAAGTTCGATATCTCAGGAACCAGCAGACCTAGGAGACTGTTATTTTCGAAAATTGTAAGCCTGAACTATGAATATTCTGACCTGCCTACTTTCGGGCTGTTTCGGGGCCTGAGTGTTTTTGAGGCTGAAAACCATCTGGGTTAAGAGAGGAAGTCGAGCCGAGTTCTACGACACCCATATTGGGAAAATCCGACGAGTAGTTTTTGAGTTATCTGCCTTTAAAGCAGCCATCTGACAGATCAGCCGCCATCTTTCTTTCCTTTAAGCCATTGTATCTCTGTGACTGGTGGTCGCAGAAAGCTGAAATTTTAGATTTAGGCTCTGGGGCATACACCCCTGACACCTACAAATTTTCAGCCAATTCGGTCTCAAAAATTTTCAGGCTCCTGAAAGCAGCCCCAACAGCTAGATCAGGAAAATCCCAGCACAATAAACCCAAACACCAGGTCTCTGCGACGACTGTGGCCGGCGCTACATCCCGTCAAACAAATAAATTGACAGTTGAGGCGGCCATTTTGGAAATATTCAACTACCGATGGCGCCCAAACCAGACGTCGTAGAGAGCTGATCTTGACACCATTGTTCTCGTCTCGACTGGAACTATCAAATCTGAACGCGTCTCTCCTTACCGACCACCTTCAGGTTCTGAAAATTTCAGGTCCTGAAAGCATTTGAAACTAGCGTAGATCGGTAGGTTTTGACGAGACGAGAACTTTGAGCCCAATATTGGAGAAATCGGCCTACTACATCCGGAGTAATACCATTTCGCACTTTTTTTGCAATTTATGCATATTTGCACCAAAATTTTCAACCTCGGATTGCTCCGGAACCACTGGAGCTAGAGAACCGATATTGGTGTCATTTAAAAGGGCGTGGGAAGCTCTATTGATTGACATTATTATTTAAGCTCTACATAGAGCCATTTTAAAAATTGTAGAGACTGTCTACATACGGTGGTAATTAGTCACAAAGGCTTTTTTGAGCCAGATTGCTATATATTTTTAGATTTAAGACCATCCTGTCTTATACGGACAGGATTAAATAGGTATAAGCTTAGTTAAGTTCTATTACCGTACTTTCTACTGACTTAAGACTTAGGCAAATTACTGCCTATTGCTATTCTTGACTATACATCTAATTAAATTCTATAATTTTCTTTTTCTTAAAATGAATCCCATCAGAACACCCCCGAAAGCTCCAATGGAAGCTAAAACGACGCCAAGCGTGAAGGAAAACGTTGAAAACTTTGGTGGCACAGTCCCAAAAGCCACCAAACAAGGAAACACCAAAACCTCGCTCCCGGCAAAAACTGACCCTCTGCCCTTTGGCTCTACTTCCACAGCACCAAACGCAACAAAGCTCTACAAAGACGCAATGCAACAACTTGAACTGTCCGGCAATATTAAAACTACCATTAAAGCCACAGTGACCAATAGTCTTAGTGGACTGTATGCTCTGGTGGGGAAGCTTCAAGCTGAAAAGAAGCAGCTGCAAGAACAGATCCACTCTCTTAAAGCAGTCGAACCATCGCAGGGGGACGGCTCACATGAGCTGGGAAACAAACTGGAGAACATTCTCGACGAGGTCCGCGCAACCAGAAACGCAATGGTTGCGGAGGTTATTGAAATAAAGAAAATGACTTCACGCTCCTCATCGCTGTCCCCAAAAGTACAAAGGGCGGGTGACGATAAAAAAGTCATAAATGAGCTTGGCGCGTTGCGCGGCCTGATAGAGCGCGAGGTAGTAGAAAAGCTGGATCGTACTCCCCAGACTGCTCAAAACGTCAAGCTAGAGGAAATTAAACGAAATGTCATCGACAATCAGAAGTTGATAATTGAAACGAAAGGGCAACTCACAGAAATAGGGAACAGCATCGTCGACTTTGGTCGGGAAATTGGGAAGCTGCCGACTTACGCTGAAATGGCCGCATCCACGCGCGGTCACAACGAAAGCACCCAGGATCTGAAACACAACAATCAGGTGCGGCAGCCCCTACATTCAGTGATCATTTCGTCCACAAGTGAGGATAACATCACGAGCTCGGGGGTTATTGATAAGATAAGAACAGCTGTCGATGCCAAAACGAGCGGACTTCGAGTAGAACGACTGCGCAAGGCGAGAGACCAAAAGGTGGTCCTGGGGTGTAGTACTAAAGAAGAGTTAGATCAGATTACGAGCCGCATCAAAAACTCCGACCAACAGTTAAACGTTGAAGGAGTGAAGAATAAGGATCCCTTAGTAATACTTAGAGACGTGCTGGCCCACAATTCTGACGAAAACATCATCGCCTATATCAAGAGCCAAAACAAACACCTCATTGGCAATATTAAGCCGGAAGATCAGAGACTGATGGTTAAATATAGACGAAGAACTAGAAATGAACATATGTGTCAGGTAGTTATGCAAGTATCACCACAGGTGTGGACACGGTTCGTGGAGGCGGGAAAAATACATGTAGACCTACAAAGAATTAAGGTCGAAGACCAGTCCCCACTGGTGCAGTGCTCGCAATGTCTTGGCTATGGCCATGGCCGCAAGTACTGCACGGAAACGGAAAATGCCTGTAGCCACTGCGGTGGAACTCATCTAAGGGCTCAATGTCCGGACTGGTTAGCGAACACCATGCCAACATGTCTGAACTGTGTAAACGCAAAACTAGATAAAACAGACCACAATGCGTTCGACAGAGAATGTCCCGTCAGGAAAAAGTGGGATAGGCTAGCTAGGTATAGTGTAGCGTATTGCTAAGGGCTCCCCGGGGACTACACAGAATGCTCCTAAAGTGCGCTCTTACAGGGTATTACAGTCCAATCTCCAAAGAAAGAAACTAGCCACTCAAGAGCTCCTTATCGAGGCACACAAAAGAAAAGCCGCATTTGCATTAGTGCAAGAGCCGTACATCGGTTCGCAAGAGGAAATGAAGAGCTATATAGGTACTCGAATAGTCCAAAAAACAAACAACAGGACTAAACCGATAAAGGCAGCAATTGTGGTGTTTGATGACTCACTGGAGATCCTGGAATGCCCAAATATGACAACCGAAAATGTGGCAATTGCTATAATTAAAACCGGTTCCTGGTCATTGGCGGTGGCATCTGTGTACTTTGAAGACCACCTACCAATAGAGGCTTATATACAACAAATAGAAGACATCAAAAAGAGCCTAAATATTCAACTGTTTTTGATGGGAGGCGATGTAAATGCCTGGAGCACATGGTGGGGTAGCGTAAGGGAAGATCACAGAGGAGAAACCCTTGCTGGCACGCTGAATGACCTAGGCATGCACATTCTGAATGAAGGTGACACTCCAACCTTCGACACAATCAGGGGCGGCAAACAATTTAGAAGTCATGTAGATATCACGAGTTGTACTCATGAGTTACTACATGCAATTGCTGACTGGAAAATCGAAGAAGGTGTCACCAGTTCTGATCATAATGCGATCACATTCAATGTGAATTTGGGAAAGCCGGGGTCCGGAAGACCAAATAAGACCACCAGAAAATATAATACGCGTAAGGCGGACTGGACCAACTTTACCGCAACCCTCAAAACGGATCTGCAAGGAAATCACGTAGACCTGGGCCTCGCTGAGAAAATAACGACTAAGGAAGAATTGGAGGTGATAGTCGGAAAGTACATTCACTCTGTTGAAGTAGCCTGTGAAAAAAGCATACCTAAGGTAAAGAAGAGAGATAAAATCGACTTTCCTTGGCTTACGGAAGAACTATGTCAGCTAAAAAAAGAAGTGGCCACAAAGAAACGTCGAATCCGATGTGCGGCCGCCTGCAGAAAAAATGCCGTCATCAAGGAGTACATGGAAGCAAAATCTTCATATGAGGAAAAGGCAATGGAAGCGCAGGTACAGAGCTGGAAGGACTTTTGCACAAAGCAGGATAGGGAAAGCGTATGGGACGGCATATATCGTGTTATCGGTCAAACATCAAAGCGACATGAAGATATGCCTATGATAAGCGGAAATCAGGTTATGGGTCCGGAGGAATCTGTAGCATTCCTTGCGAACACATTCTTCCCTGCTGATAAAAGTGACGATGACTCGATTAAACACAAGGAAATCAGGGAAAAGGCTAGGAACTCAACCAATAATACGGAGGGTCTAAATTAAAATGATCCCCCATTCACCATGATTGAGCTTAAAGATGCAGTTCGTAGCTTTAACCCCAAAAAAGCACCAGGTCTGGATGGATTCACTGCCGACATATGCCAATCCGCGATTGTGCAAACTGAGGACGTTTTTCTGGCTATACTAAATAAGTGCCTGGAATTGTCCTACTTCCCAATACCTTGGAAAGAGGCGGCGGTTATCGTACTCCGCAAGCCCGGAAAGAAAGATTACAATCATCCCAAGTCGTACCGGCCAATTGGACTGTTGCCTGTAATGGGCAAGATATTGGAAAAAATGATGATAAGGCGGATCAAATGGCACGTTCTGCCAAAAGCAAACCCCAGACAGTACGGATTTGTGCCGCAGCGCAGTACGGAGGACTCCCTCTATGATCTGATACATTACATAAAAGATAACCTTAAAAAGAAACTGATAAACATCGTAGTATCCCTAGACATAGAGGGGGCTTTTGACAGCGCGTGGTGGCCAGCTGTGCAGTGTCGACTTCAGGAAAAATCATGCCCATTGAATCTGAGACAGTTGGTAGGCAGCTATTTCGAGAATAGAAATGTGAGGGTACGCTATATGGATCGGGAACACCTTGAACAGACCACAAAAGGGTGCGTCCAGGGCTCGATAGGAGGACCCACATTGTGGAACCTCCTGTTGGATCCTCTATTGGATGAGTTGGACCGACGGGGAGTCTATTGTGAGGCATTTGCGGATGACGTAGTCTTGGTATTCTCTGGGACGGAGGTATCGAGTATCCAAGAACAGGCGAATGGAGTGCTCGACCGTGTGTGTGATTGGGGGGTCGAAAACAAGTTGAAATTTGCACCTCACAAGACCAATGCCATGGTCATAACAAAAAAGCTGAAATTTGACACCCCGATCATACGCATGGGACCGGCTCCGATTGAAATGGTAGAAGAAATAAAAATCCTGGGCCTGATTGTGGACAGAAAGCTGACGTTTAATAACCACGTTACATATGTGTGCAAAAAAGCCGTCAACATCTATAGGCAACTGGCAAGAGCAGCCAGAATATCATGGGGCCTAAACTCGGACACAATTAAGACAATATACGTCGCGGTCATAGAACCAATAATACTATACGCAGCAAGCGTATGGGCAGGAGCGGCGAAAAAGATCACGGTGCAAAAACAACTCAACACAGTACAAAGAGGATTCGCACAGAAGATTTGTAAAGCCTACCGCACCGTGTCTTTAAACGCTGCACTTATACTGACCGGTATATTACCTCTGGACCTTCGAGTTCAGGAGGCCGCTCAATTGTTCGAGGCAAAACGAGGCAGGCCCCTGGTAGAGATATTTGGCGATAGACGGATCGAGGAAAGAGTGTGCTTCCTAAAGGCACCCCACCCAGCAACAGAAGTTGAGATAAGCTTCCAATGTCTCGAAAACATGCTTCCGGAGACCATGGAAAATCTCCAATTAACTGGCCAGTACATTTTCACGGACGAAAGCAAAATTGAGGGAAAAGTTGGAGCGGCTCTCACACGCTGGGTGGGTGGAAAGGAGGCGGAGGGAAAGAAGTTCAAGCTTGAATCCTTCTGCACTGTGTTTCAGGCGGAACTGTATGCGTTAAGCCGGGCCATCAAAATGGCGAAGAACTATCCGGTCAGCAACATATTCAGCGACTCAAAATCATCGCTTGATCTCCTAAAGAACCAGAGCGTGTTCCACCCTTTGGCATTTAGAATTAAGCAGGATCTTGCAGAACTGCAGAACCAAGATAGAAGGGTGAACTTATTCTGGATTCGTGCCCACTTTGGAGTACCAGGAAACGAAAGAGCCGATCAGCTGGCCAAGGAAGCAGCGCTGAAATTAAAAACCGGTGCCCACTATGATCGATGCCCAGTCTCCTTCGTGAAGAGGAGAATAAGAGAGGACACGATAGGGAAGTGGAACATCCGCTACACGCAGGGTGAAACAGCAGCAATCACAAAGATCTTTTTCCCCGAAGCTGCAACTGCTCATCGCACAATTAAACGTCTGGGCCTGACGCCAGTTTTGGTACAGATGCTGACTGGACACGGCGGCTTCGCCGAGTATCTCAATAGGTTTAAGCTTAAAGAAAGCGCAGGCTGCATTTGCGATAATCAAAAAGCGCAAACGGTGCCACACATCATAGTGGAATGTCCAATATTTGAGAGCCAAAGGACTGAGCTAGAAATCGAAATAGAGCAAAAAATTACATTAAACTCTGTAAAAGATATTTTGGCAAATAAAAAATCCAGGGGTCCCTTTAAAAAGTTTATAGTAAATGCAGCAAAATATATAATAAAGTCAAATAAAACTAAATAAAACATGATGTATAATCGATAATACGAAACTGTGTATGAACTAGCGTTAAAACAAGATATATAAAATAAAAAATAGATATAAGAAAGCTTTTCAATAATGTATATCATAAGTATATACATTAATTGTAATATGTTATAGCTAATAAGATAGTAATAAGATAGAGTATATGGAAACCTAGAATGTAAAGCAATAACAGAATAACTAATCATATAAAATAAGAAAAATACTAAAACCTAGCACAAGAAATATAGCTGTAGATTACTTAAACCGGTCGCAGGACTCCCGAACGAAAACCCGGAGCCCTGTACCACATCGACCCGATTAAGGACTAGCTAAAATAAAAAAAAAGAGTCGTCGAAGTCCGTGTTAAGCTACATAAAGTTTCTGACCTCCATGTCAGAAGTGAACAGCAAAATATACAAAAAAAAAAAAAACCTAACCTAACCTAACCTAACCTAACCTAACCTAACCTAACCTATCATTGGGGCATTGGACAACCCGGTCTCTAACGGTTTAACTAGAAAAAAGAAGGAAGACTTACTTTGTGTTGAGCTTGAGTTTGGATTCTTGACGCTGTATGTGATTTCCACTGCCGCTGATGCTGCCGTGTATGATGCAGCATTTAAGTGAGGGATGGGGTCTGGGACAGCGGGGGCAGGAGCGACTGTGGTGATCGGTTTGTCAACATCTGTTAGTGACAAGCAGTGAGTGACTTGATGGGCCTGGCAAACACAACTGGATGGCTTCATTTGAGCTAAAACAGTAAATTAACAATCTTGAAACAAAGTCAATGTGTAACTTTACTTTATTTATATGTATAACGCCATATTCACGACTTTAATTGTTAAAGAAGTAGACAGCAAGAACAAGTGTGTAGTAATCTTTATTGATTTAAAAAAAGCCTTCGACACTGTGTCAACCCCTATCCTAATACGACGAATAGAAAGCGTTGGAATCCGTAACACGGCTCTAGCGCTCTTTGCCAGTTACCTCTCTGAGAAAACACAAGCTGTCAAAATAGGACAATACATCAGTGACGAACTAAAAGTAAGTTACGGCGTACCGCAGGGCAGTGTTCTCGGACCAACGCTATTCTTAATATACATAAATGATCTATGCAATCTACAAGATGTTGGGGGCAAGATCTTTGCATATGCCGATGACACGGCCATTGTATTCTCAGGAAAAACCTGGGAGGCCACCAAGAATAAAGCAGAACGAGGTCTACAAAAAGTAGCTAGGTGGCTTAACAACAGCTTACTGACCCTAAACGTTGAAAAAACCAATTTTGTTTGTTTTGCCCCTAATTCCAACTCCTTACCTGGTGACGACTATATTATTAGAATCCATAACTGTCTGCAACGAGACCTATGCTCATGCTCTTCTATAAGCCAAGTGACGTCAACTAAATACCTAGGTGTAATGGTGGATCAGCGCCTGAGCTGGTATCCACATATTGAGCTAATCATGAGCCGACTGAGAAGACTGATCTGGGTCTTTAGAACACTGAGATATGTTCTCCCACTTAATCTTCTTAGTAACGTTTACACTGCCCTGGCTCAGTCTGTCACGGTTTACTGTATTCCAGTATGGGGTGGCGCTTGCAAAACACGATTTCTGTGTATAGAAATCGCACAAAGATTGCTTTTGAAAGTTGCCTTTTTCAAACCCCGATGATCTGTATAGAACTTGCAGGGTGTTATCGGTTAGGAAACTATACATTCTCAACCTAATTATCAGCCTTCATAAGAAACTCCCGTATGATCACTCGACCCAAAGTAGAAAAAGAAAGTATCAAATAGCTCGACAACATCCTGCAAGAACTTGTTATGCACAAAGACAATACCTGTGTCAGTCAGCTTACGTCTACAATAAAGTTAACCAAATCATAAACATCTACCCTCTGTCCACTCGTGAATGTAAGACCACTATTACGCGATGGTTAATGACCCTCTCATACGATGAGGTAGAAAATGTATTAAAAAGGCTTACCTGATTGACGCCTGCTTAAAAGTGGCTGTGTGTGGTCTTCATAAACTGATCCCAAGGAACTACTATTTCAGTAGGGCACACAGACACTTAAGCAAATCATAAATAAATTAATGAATAATATTTATTTATTTATTTAACTGTTTATTGCACACAAGATAAAACACAGGACAATCACATTTAGACAAAAGACACAACAGGCACTACTTATTTCTAAAAAGAAATCTCTTCCAGCAGTCCTACGGTAGAGAGATAGCATAAGGTGAGGCTGATGACCGTGCACAATATTTAATACTAAATTCGGTATTTAAAAATAATACATAATACCTCACATCATCAAATTTAAGAGCTGAGCTCTTGTCGGTGGTGCAATTTCCACTCTTCTCTCTTTCCTGATAGTGTTTTCATCTCTTGGTACGACACGACTCGAGCCTTTTCTTTAATTTGTGTGAAGAATGTGCGCCTTGGTCTTCCCCTTCCTCTTTTCCCTTCGACCTTTCCTTCAGCAATGTTCTTTATGAACTCGTAGTGTCTTAGCAAATGTCCAACCATCTTCCCTCTTCGGTTCCCGATGTTCTCCAATAGACAACGCCTTTCCCCAACCAATGCTAGTACTTCCTCATTTGTCTTTCTTTCCGTCCAACTGATCTTTTCCATCCTCCTCCAGCACCACATCTCAAACGCTTGCAACCTCTCTCTATCTCTTTGTGTCATCGTCCACGTCTCACATCCGTATAAGGCAATACTCCATATATATGTCTTTATAAGCCTCTTCCGCACGTGTTTTGCAATTTTAGCAATAAAAAGATGTTTTTTATTGTGAAATGCTTTTTTGGCCATTGCTATTCTGGCAACAATATCTGGAGTGCATCTAGAGTCGCTTGTAATTAAGCTCCCTAAATATCTGAAACTACTTACAGATTCTACGGCAGTGCCATTTAGAATAATTGGGCTATTGTTTGGTGTGTTAGTTTTTGAGGTTATCATTGTTTTGGTTTTTGATATGTTTATTTTAAGTCCAATTTGTTTGAAGATGGTGTCCATGTTTTCCAAGAGTTCCTGTAACTGTATACTATTTTCTGCTAATGCTGCTATATCGTCTGCGAATCTTATAAATTGTATTTTTTTCCCATTTATCTTTATCCCTCCCTTATCTGCAACTGTAATTTGTCTAATCGCACATTCTATAAAAATATTGAACAACAGCGGTGAGAGTGGACATCCTTGTCTAACGCCCTGTCTTATCTTTGCAGTTCCTTTTTCTTCCCCTACTTCTATTATTGATTCCTGTTCTTTGTATATTTCGTATATTACTCTCCTGTCTCTGAAATCCAGCCCAGCTCCCTTCAACACTCTCATCATAATTTTCCAATCAACTTTGTCGAACGTTTTCTCCAAATCTATAAAGGCGATGTGAGTGTCAAGGTTCAACTCCATTCGTCTATCTACGATTAATCTGAGAGCTAAAATCGCTTCCCTGGTTCCTTTACTTTGTCTGAATCCGTACTGATCCGGGCCTATTATATTTTCTGCAATGGTTCTAATTAATACCTACATATACTAAATTATAAATTTTACATAATTATACTGATATACTACATATTATAACACAACTAAACATATTACAATATACATACATAAATATGACAGATACGAACTATTTTGATATTATATATTTTAATAAAACCTTCCACACAAATAGAAAAAAGACAATTACTAGAACTACACATAAGTATGAAATCCATAACGTACTTGCACTCATATCTACATACATACATATACATACACACACACACACACACACACACATACATATATATATATTTTTCTTTATCTTACTTTGAATTCCTAAATTTTACTTAATGTATTTAGTAACTAGTTTGCATACCTATAGCTTTGTTATGATATGACAATGGGAAGAGGCGAGTCATTCCCAACACAAGTATCTAATTACTTACTGGGAAGACTCCACAATGTTTTGTAAACATTTTATGATAATAAAGCTTTTTGAATTTTTTGAATTTTTTTTTTGAATAAACAAACAAGCAGAGGGACGAATAGATGCTGTCATCTCTGATGTTGAGTGGTGTGCTGGGATGGGCTAGTGCCATGCCCAGGTGTGCAGTGGTGCACTAGTAGTGCAACTGTGATGATTGGTACAGATTTAATTCTAGGTGGGACATTCACTAAGTTGCTTTTTACTACTCCCACGGGTCGAATGGTAGTGATGTTATTCTAAGCCAGCACAGGATATTATATACCTGAAAAAACGGATCTTGGGTGTTGTATGGAAGGCGCCCAATGTCTGTTTATATAATATAAATCCAGTGCATAGTGACATTTGACATGGGGCCACCTTGCTTTTCATGACATTCCACATCTGAAAAGTAATATACTAGTCAATACATGCACATACACTGATGTAGTAGGTATAAAATTAAGTCAATTTCCACATGTCTCAGTCTGTCTGTTATGGACAATGCCAACTTCTCCTAAACTACATCACAACACAACTAAATAATGGCTTATGATGTTTTTTTTTATTAGCAGCAGCTAGGTTAGGTTTTCATTAGTATGCTAACCTTGGTCCACTCTTTGAGCTGCCTAGCTGGGCCCTCACAATTGAGTCTGTTGGCGCAATTGGCCCATAAGTAGTTCGAAAGAGCCCGCGCCTTGAAAGGTAGGTATACTCTGACCCACCTTTTGAGCGCCAGCGCCAGCGCCAGCAAAGCAAATAATCCCTCGAGCAGCTTCAGCTGCCGCACGCTCGCCGTCCTTCTTCGGTCCATAGTCTCTATAAAAACACAAATCGTAAATAACACAGTTTCAACTATGGAATCATTTTGATAGCGATTAGCGTCTAAATGGAAATTAACTTTGTATGTAGATTCTATTAGGTACTTAGAGAAAAGCCATGTCGACTGGGTGTCCCACGAAATATAAGAACAAATTAATTGGAAAACCTACGAATTAACGTAGAAAAATACTCACCACGGCGGTTGTATCAACAACAATTTGACATTTTTACTTTTTAAATAGTGCTGCCCGCTACGCGACATGCACAATCGAGCACCGATTATAAAAATATTATCTAGTATTTTAAAATGCTCATTGCAAACTCTAAACAGTTGTGGTTTGGATAAGTTTGGGTAACGGCAACGATGTATACGTTCAGAAAATTTACAGCGATTGCTTTTTTGACATTAACCAAATCCTAACCTAAACTAAATCGAAGCTAAATCGTCAACGTTCTGTTGGTACGTTAAAATAGCGCGATTGGCCCCCTGGACGTTTAGCATTACTTGTGCTTGTCCGATCACATCGAAAATCAGAAAACCTCTTATGAATCATTTAGATCGACGGAGCAGAGTCCCCATAATATTTGTCAAACCTTTGTTTAGTTTCTGTAATAGATTTTTTGCGAAAAAAACAATGTTTAATCAACTCATGAAATTCACTTTTCTCCATCTTTGCGAAAATGTGTTCACTTGTTTTTTGTAATAGCCGCCAAAAAAAAGTAGCCGGGTGTACTGGCTGAAATTTTTAATTAAGGCGCTGTTTTGAAGGAAGGCCAATGAAAAGCGTAACTTTCGATTATTTTTTTAAGCATGGTACTGATGCTACCAAGACTTCAAAAAAATAAATGACATATTTGAAGATATTGTCTATATCCGTGGTCTATATACTATCCTAAGTATGACTCGATTGGTTTGATATATCTTATCTTCTTCTTCTTTTCGTGTGGGACACCGAGTCGTCAAACGACCTGGTGATATATCTTATAAAAAAAATCTTAAAAAGAGCATTAAAAAAATTTTCAAACCAATTTTAGCGTCACTTGTCCTATTATTTTGATATAGTTTGTTGATGTTAGAATATTCCTCTTTTACAGCCTTAGAATTAATACTATAAGGTTTTAGTGGATGAACAGATTTTAATTCAAGAAATCAATTATTTCCGAAAATCTGAACGGTTTTCGCCGACAAACCAACCTCCCAATGACATCCCGCACCGCCCGCTACCCCGCCAGTACCCAAATGGCTCTTGCCAGCGTCGGTACTGTGTCAAAATTTCCCACAAAATTCACAAATATTTTTCGTAGTTATTACGTCGCTCATTTTACTTCTTTCTTTTCGTGTGGGATACCAAGTCGTTCAACGACCCGATGAACCCTAGTGTCAGAATTTTTCAACCGCCTTCTACAAGTAGCAGGCTTCTGACATGGTTGTGTAACGACCGCCGTCTAAGTGATCATAGACAGCAACCGGGACCTACGGCTTAACGTGCCATCCGAAACACGGAACCATCTTACTTACGGACAATCGGGTGGTTCAGCCCGCAATGTCTTAACCAGACTAGGATCAAATTCACAAAGTGATAAATATCAACTTTGTGAGTGACCCACCGAGAATCGAACCCGGGAGCGTAAATACAAACCCGACTACAACACAGACATCCATACTCTGTGTTGTAGTCTGGTTGGTACAGAGTTCGGACGTACAAACCCGACTACAACACAGAGCACTCATACCAGCCTCTTCGCAATTACATTAGTTTTGAAATGCCCTGTGTCGGTTCTGGCACATCGCCGGCCCCTGCCGGGGCACGCTCGCTCCGCTCGCTCGACTCGTGCGTTGTGGACGCAGTTCTAACCTAACCTAACCTAACCTGGCGTTGGCGTTTGAGCTTGAGTTGCTTTTGTATTTATCATTAAAATATCATTAATCATTAAAATATCAGTAATCATTAAAATATCATTAATCATTAAAATATCATTAATCATTACAATATCCTTAATCATTGAAATATCATTAACCATTAAAATATCATTAATCATTAAAATATCATTAATCATTACAAAGCCATTAATCATTAAAATGTCATTAATCATTAAAATGCCATTATTCATTAAAATTTCGTTAAGCATTTACGTATGATTAATCATTAAAATTATCATTAATCATTAAAATATCATTAATCATTAAAATATCATTAATCATTAAAATATCATTAATCATTACAAAGCCATTAATCATTAAAATGCCATTATTCATTAAAATTTCGTTAAGCATTTACGTATGATTAATCATTAAAATTATCATTAATCGTTTCAGTAATTATTCATTATGATTGGTTATTCATCATTTAAAATATCATTAAGCTACAATTTATCATTAAAACATCATTAGGTAATCGCTAAAATAATAACAATCACAATCGTTAACTCGGCATTGATCATTTATCGATGATGTCTGTGTTGTAGTCGCCTTTGTAGCATAATTTAATGTTCCAACCCGACTACAGCACAGACAGTCCCCTGTCTGTGCTGTAGTCCGGTTTGTACTAACGCAACCCGGGACCGTCTGCGTCAAAGGCAGTCGCACTACCACTGCGCCACATTGGTCGTCCTCTTTTTACTTATGACGTTAGTGACATGGACAGATTGATTGATAAAATACTTTATGGCTGACAACAAAAGGCGTAATTTAAGTATGCGCTTATTATTACGTCGGTTACGTCTTTTGGCGAGACGAGCAACAATTTTATCATAGCTGTCGCTTCAGCTAGCCTTAACGAGAGACCATATTTTATCTATAAGATAATAAAAAGCAAAACCCTAACCAAGCCTTTTTACTTATAATGAGAAAGAAATGATACATAACTAGTAATTCACTTTAAATATTTACAGGGTGCATTCTGAACATGAGTTACGTTTGTACAGTGTAGGTACCAAGTAATTTTTGATCCTGGACCACCTATATATTGCACCCCCCGCCGTCTTGCACCCGACAAACTGAAAACCGCGAAAGCAGAATTTGACCTGATGCTCGCCAATGGCACAGCGCATCCGTCAGAAAGTCCTTGGGCCTCACCTTTGCATTTAGCACCCAAAAAGGACAATGGCTGGCGCCCTTGTGGCGATTATCGGATGTTAAACGCACGTACTGTACCCGACCGCTATCCCATCCGTCACATCCATGATTTTTCGCATAGCATTTCTGGATGCAAAATATTCAGCACGATAGATCTCGTCAAAGCATATAATCAGATCCCTGTCCACCCTGACGATATTCCGAAAACAGCGATCAGCACCCCCTTCGGATTATTCGAGTTCCCGTTTATGACTTTCGGCCTGAGAAATGCGGGGCAAACATTTCAAAGGTTTGTTGATGAGATGACTAGGGATCTTGATTTTGTCTATTGCTACCTAGACGATTTTCTAGTGTTCTCACAGGATGAGGAGCAGCATGAACAGCACCTTCAATTACTTTTTAATCGCATGAAGGACTATGGCATCCTTATCAACACCGCCAAATGTGTGTTCGGAGCGAGGGAGGTTACCTTTCTAGGGTACAGAATCTCAGAGACAGGCACTGAACCTCTTGATACCAAGGTGCAGGCGATTAAGGAGTTCCCGGTCCCAAAGACAGTCAGGCAGTTAAGGCGTTTCCTGGGCATGATTAATTTTTATAGGCGTTTTTTTGCCCAACGCTGCTATGATACAGGCCCCACTTAATGCCTTACTGACTGGTGCGGTAAAAGCATCACATTCAGTTGATATCAAGGGTGATGCTCTCACTGCTTTTGAGCACTGCAAGGAGAGCTTATCTAATGCTGCGCTTCTCGCTCACCCGGATTGCGCTGCAAGGCTTGCACTGGTAACAGACGCGTCTGACCTTGCTATGGGTGCAGTTTTGCAGCAATTTAAGGACGGGCAATGGCAACCACTTGCCTTCTTTTCCAGGAGGTTCAGTCCCGCACAGCAAAAGTACTTACCTTATGATCGGGAATTGTTAGCAATTTATGAAGGCATAAGATACTTCAAACGTACGCAAAATGCCTGAGGGGCGTGTGATTTCGGGGAACTTACTCAAAAGTTGATGAAACCGGGTGTCGCTGCCTGCTAAAATTTTTACAGAGCATACATCATTCTTAGCAACGGAAGCATTTACAGTTAAGGTAGTGGTATTATCAATTAATTTTTGGTTACGACAATCTACCATCAGGTTGTAAAAAACAAGAAAGTCATTGCCAATGATGGCCTTAGTGACATTAGCTACAGTGAAACGCCATGGAAAGTTGCGTCTTAAGCCTAGATTTAAATTAAGCTCGATGTAACCGTAAGTTTCTATCGTGGTTCCGTTGGCTGCACACAATTGAAAGTCCGTTTTGGCACGTCGCTCACGTAACGCAGAACGAGGGTAGACGCAGAGATCACTGCCGGTGTCCACCAGGAACTGGGTCTTCGAGCTGCGGTCGTGAACGAAGAGGCGACCTTTGGAGGTGGGGCAATCGTCAGCCGCCATTAGCGACTGCCCTTCGTGTTTTCCGCCTTCTTGTAGTCGCATGGCTGTATGCAATGGTTGGCCCTGGGTCCAAACTTGGAATGATACCAGCAAACCGGATATTTGCGATAGCTGGAGTGAGAGCGGGACCTAGGGCGTGATGATGACCTCGTACGGCGATGCTGATGACGTTGACGGGCACGTGACCTGCTACGGTCCTGAAGTTGCACTGCCATCTTCTCAACCATGCTTCTTAATTCGGCTATTTCGCTTGCAATGTCCTTAGTAGGTGGCGGAACAGCTGACGCCGACGCTACGTTGTGAGGTAACGTGATGTCTTGGAGTTGGTCTGCGAGATCCGACAAATGCCCCAGGTCTTGAAAGGACTGAGACACTAAAATCGCCTGGATGGTACTAGGAAGTCGGTTGCGCCATATGGTGAGTATAAAATCCTCCGGCACATCGGGTCCAGCTAAATCCTGTAGATGACGTAAGAATTCCGAAGGTTTACGATCCCCGAGCTCCTCATTGTTGAGCAATTGCTTTTTCTTCTTTTCTTTAGAAGCCGATAGCCTCTGTATGAGCTTGTTCTTGATTTTCTTATAACGGCCTGCACCTGGTGGTTTCGTGATGATATCTTTCACAGCCTTAGCGTGGTTCATGTCCAAGTTGTTAATCACATAGGTGAATTTTATAGCGTCATCATCGATGCCCAATAAAGTAAATTGGCTTTCTAGAAGAGCAAACCAGATTTTAGGCTCATCAGGTGAAAATGGTGGTACCTTCAATTGCATCCGATGTGTCGTACTATGTTCGTTAACTTCGTCCGACATAACAATGGGAACGCGCTTTTTTGTCTTTTTGCGACGGCGGTCAGTATTCACGAAATCTCCGTTCTTGGCCGTCTCGGCGCTTGAGGTTGAGCTATCAGTATCGACTCTTTTCTTCTCTGTGTTCTTGTTGGGGTCACCAGTTGTGGATGTCTGTGATGGATCCATGATGATGAGTGTGTGTAGTAGGTTGTAGGTACTCACGAATGAATAAGAAGTCCTTTACACAGTTCAACACTATACAGTTTATTGTGAATCACATGCACAGCCAAGCATAGAAATGCAGAAGGAGAAGCGAAGATATTGAAAGCTAGCGTGATAGTCAATAGCGAGGTAACATAGCAAGCGCGCGGCGTAAGTAAGAAATTGCGAACGAGCGACACAGGCTTCACGTCTGAGGTAGTGTGGCAGACTGCCCGCCGACGAGCCGCGCGGGCGCAGGGCGACCGCGGGGGTGGTGCGGGGATTGCGCACAGGCAGGAGAACATGGCGGACAAACTTGCGCGCGTCTCCATTGCACACATCCGTTATTAAATTATATCGGACGAGTGTCTGATGTGTGATGTGATACAATAATTATGTAATAATTATATTATAGAAATATATATGTCATTAATATAATACGTATATGTGAATATGTATATATATGTGTATGTGTAATATATAGGTTATATGTGGTGTGGCCACCACAGACAGGTTCATAAAAGGAGCTTAGTACTTATAGCATCCTTTGTAATTAAATTTGTGTGCTTTAACTAGCCATTTCGTTCTTTTTAGGCCTTCCTCCTCTTCTGCGTCCACCCATCTACCCACATACATATTTCGTTTCGTCGCATTATCACAAAAAAATAATAATACACGAGTAGAAGTAAAAGTTCCATGGCCGGGATAAAGCTTAAATATATTTAAAAGGTGCGGTCATGTCCATAAGACACACGACGTACGGGTGCGTAGTGTGCGAGCGCCAGATGATGTGTCAGAGCGCGGGGAGCGCGGGCGGCCCCCCCCACCTCACCCCCTCAAATCGTGATTTGAGCAGCAAACATCGCCTTAAGTACTTCAAAAGAGTCGCGAACAAAGAGGTTGCATGCAATTTGTGTTAATTTTCTTTTTAGATTGATTTTTACCTTACATATCACTCCGCCCTTGTATACTACGCAGTAAGCTTAAGAGGGCTATCAACTTTTTCTAGCAAATTACCGAAAATTGGCGTTATAAGCAAGCGTTTTTTACTAAAACTAGACATTATAACGGGTTTTAACTCACGGTAGGGATATATCGAGCACCCAATATTTCGGCGATGTTGCAATCGCCATGATCACGGGTAAACTGGAGCGGCTGCGGGTGACGGCTAAGGGCAAACATATCTGTCTACCCTCATTCTTCTGCGTTTTTTCGGAACACTTTGGTCACTATCGGTACTTACTCGAAAGTCATCTCGACAACACACACTAACGGTATCGCATGATTTTATTGCAGGTTTAGACACAAACTTATTTTTACACAAATTTACCACTGGATTCCATGTACTTGACAATTTGAAGCCATCTTCTCTATTGAAATTTTTGTACTTGGTGATTTCAATAGCCTCGCTTACCAGTCTTGGTGTGTAGTGGCGTTCGGTCGAAAGTACTTTTGGATTATGTAATTCGATCCAGTGGTTTGGACCAGACTCAAGCAGGTGTTCCGCAATGGCAGACTTATGTGCTTCATTGTTTTTCACTGCCTTTATGTGCTCTTTGACACGGGTGGAGATGGTCCGCTTAGTTTGACCAATGTAACAACTACCACAACTACAGTCTATTTTATACACCCCTGGACATTCTAATGGAAATCGATCCTTTGGTGACCGTAGAAACTACTGAGACTGGTGCCTAAATCCTCCCCTTCACGCATTGCTTTTTTCAATGTTTTTTTAATTTATTTTAACGGAATTTTCCGCCGCTCCATTACCTTGCGGTCGGTATGGTGATGATGTAGTATGCCTTATATTATTTTTTTCGCAAAATTCTTTAAATTCCGTACTGTGAAATGGTGGTCCATTGTCCGTTACTAATTGTACTGGTAACCCGAACTGTGAAAATTTTTTTCTCATAAATTTAATTGTCTCAAAAGCTGACGTGCTTCGGATTTCCTCTGCCTCTATCCATTTTCTGTATGCATCGACCACAAATTATATAATATTTTCCGCCTAGTTGTCCAAAATCCGCGTGTAAACGTATCCAAGGCCCCGCTGGGAACTCCCAGCAGTGGACCGGTGCGCGGGCAGGTGAGTCACGCACACTACGGCAAGCTTCGCAATCCCTACCTAACGTTTCTATGTCCTTATCTATTGATGGCCAGTAAATATAATTCCTAGAAATAATTTTCATTTTCACGATACCTAGATGGCCCTCATGTATTTCTGTTAAAACCAACTTTCGTAATCTTTGCGGAATCACAACTCGATATTTGTACAAAATACACCCATGCTCCGCATAATAACTCATTTCGACGACAATAGAAAGGTTTTTCGTCTTCCAATTTACATGTATTTGGCCAACCGTGCATTATGTACCCATATATTCTACTTAACAACTTATCATGTTTAGTTTCTGTCGAAATATCCTTATAAGTTACCGGCAAGGTTTCATTTAAAAATAACAAATAATTATGCTTAATGGGGTCTCTGGTGACGTCACGCTCACCCGATAATGGCAGCCGTGATAACGCATCTGCGTTTCCATTGCATTTAGACGTCACATATTCTATGTCGAATGTGTATGCAGCTCGAATTATAAATAACATGTCAACAGTCCAGCGCACGCCCCCACCTGGTATAAATCAAGCTCAGTCGGAACCGAATATAAGTCAATCCTCATTGGCGGATTTAAATAATGTCAATCTGAATCGCGCCCACAAAAGATATCGCGGTACTGACTCCTCGGATGACGAATCGCGAGGTGCGGCAGAAGATATAAAACATATACTAACCGCCTGGAAACACGAGCAAGATGAAAAGCTAAACCATGTACTTGTTGAACAACGTACTTTGATGTCGAGGGTATCTACGGACTTAGCGGAACTAAAAATTCAAAACCTATCTATCCAAAAATCTAATCTTGAAATAGAGAAGTCCCTGAAATTTATAAACCAGCAGTACGAGGATATGAAAAAACAAGTCGAGTGTCTACAAAAGGAACGTAACGAATATCTGCACACCATAAAAGAACTTGAAAAAAGAGTCACTGACCTTCAGCAGCGCTCCCGCGGCTCCTCTATAGAAATTCGCAACCTACCTACCTCTGATCGGGAATCTACCACTGACCTCACCCTGGTAGCGCAAAATCTTGGTAAAGTGCTTGGAACCCCTATCGAAGGGGTACGAGATATCTACCGCATCCCAGGTAAACCAGGAAACTCCAAACCGATCGTTGTCGAACTAACCTCGGTGCAAAATAAGGAAAAGATACTCACCTCCGCAAAAAAATTCAACAAGTCACGCCCACGTGAAGACCGTTTGAACACCAGCCTGCTTGGGTATCCAGGAAAATCCCAACCTATATACGTGGCAGAGTATCTGCCTAGCTCAGCAAAAAAGTTATTCTACTTTGCAAGGGAATTTGCTAAACTAAACAAATACGAGTTTTGCTGGACCGCCAATGGCAAGATATTTCTTCGGAAAGAGCATGGTGTAAAACACATAATTGTTGAATCTGAGCAATCCCTCCTTGATCTTCAAAAAAATTCAATGACTTTTTAATTTAGGAAATGTCATACCTGTATCAAAATTAACCTTAATCTGTCTTTTCCTATACTATTATTACTATTGTACCATTTTTTATCAATATCGTTATTAAGTGTAGACATTTAATCACCTAACCGTCTCGCTACCTTACGATTCTGTCAATTTCTTATATCCATTACTAATACCTACATGTATCAGTTTTTGATTTTTTATGATTCATATAAGTCTCTCTCTCTCTCATAGTCGATTGCCAAATTTACTTAAACCTGCTACTAAAATCAAAAACTCTCTAAATCGTGCCTATTATCGCCAAAATATATATTTTCTTATTTACTTATGGCTTCTATTCTTGAATTAAATTCAGAGCTGGACTCACTGGACAGCTCTGGATCATGTCTATGCGATCCAGACCAATGTAGCCTACTTTTGGGACCTACTGGTGACAATTCTCTCACAGTTCTCCAATTAAACATTCGCTCTGTAGGGAAAAACTTCGACCAACTAAGAATTTTCCTCTCGCAGATTAAAGTCCAATGCGATGTTATTGTCCTTACGGAGTGTTGGCTCACAAAAAACCCTAATATACCCCTTTTGGAAGGGTACAATACATACTCAACGACTAACCCTCCTAATCAAAATGCAGGGGTAATAATGTATATAAAATCATCTATTTCGCACACTGTGTTTGAACCAAACTTAAAATTTGCAGACTCTCTTGTGTGTATTATCGACAATAAATCTGCTATAGTGGCAATTTACAGATCGCCATCCTGTTCCAACCGTGAACAATTTGTTTCTTTTCTTGACAGCCTTAATGCTCTCTTAATAAAGGTAAAATCGTATACTAACATCTCAATAGTTGGTGATTTAAACATCGATATCAAACCCCATAATAATGATTATTTATCAGATGACTACCTTATTTTAAATGCTACGCATGCTTTATCACCAACTTACGTCATTCCTACCAGAGAAGATAAGTGCTATGACCACGTTTTATTAAAAACAAAATCACCCTACACTACACTTGTTATTGAATCACACATTACTGATCATAAACCTACTCTTAAACTCAAAAATAATTATTGCAATGACTCTCGAACTAAAACTATTATGGACATAGAGAGTATCCAGAAGGAAATCTCAACCACCGACCTTTCCTATATTCTTCTTATCGAAGACGCGAACGCTGCAGCAGATGCACTGACAACAATTCTATCAAGCATTATTACTAAACACACTAAGTCAATTAAGGTCCCTAACAAAAATAGAATCCTAAAACCTTGGATTACTCCAGGTTTAATCCGTTGTATCAAGAACAGAGATCGTCTCCATATAAAATTTAGAAAATCTCCTTATAATCAAATAATTAAAACTACATATACCCGATACCGTAATTTTTGTAATTCACTCCTGCGAAAACTAAAAAGAACATTCGCAAAAAACCAATTATTGAAACATAAAAATAACTTAAAAGCAACATGGAACACAATTAAGAAAATCACAAACACCGAAAAACCTCGCGCCCCTTCGAATGAACTCTTAAAATTATCCGGCAACATTACATCATCACTAAACTCCGTGAACAAATACTTCGTCGAGATAGGTAAGACATTAGCCAAAAAAGTCCGTCCTTCTGACAGAGATATAACCTCATTTCTAAAAGAAAATTTCACCCCAAACTCAATGGCGCTCCTCGACACAGATGAAGCCGAAGTGGAACGCATGCTTATGAGCTTGCGTTCTGATTCTGCTGCTGGCTGGGACGGAATTTCTTCTTCCATACTTAAAGCTAACCGTCTGGTCCTTATCCCCGTCATTACCCACATTTGCAACCTATCTTTTCACACTGGTGTCTTTCCAAATGCCTACAAAAAGGCCTTACTACATCCTATCCACAAAAGTGGTGATAAGGGCAGCAGTGCCAGCTACAGGCCCATTTCAATCTTAACGTCTGTGTCGAAGATACTAGAAAAACTTCTAAATAAGCGCCTCACAAACTTTTTAGTAAAAAATAACATATTGTCAGACCGACAATATGGTTTTCGCTCAAACATCTCAACAGAAGATGCGGTGGTCGATCTAGTTACACACATAACTCAAAAATTTGTTCAGAGTCAAAAATGTCTTGGAATCTTTTTAGACTTTCAAAAAGCTTTTGACACTGTTGACGTTCCCACACTTTTAGCCAAACTGCTCAAACTAGGTATAAGAGGAGTCGCGTACGATATTTTCTGTGACTACCTCACCAACCGCCGACAAAGCGTCACTATTAGTGGCCACACTAGCGATGAGCTCCCTATAGAATACGGCGTCCCCCAGGGGTCAATTATCGGACCTACTCTGTTCCTCCTATATATCAACCAGTTATGTAATATAAACCTACCAAACTGCAAAATTTTTACATATGCGGACGACACCGCCATAGTGGTACATGGAAAGGACTGGATGGATATAAAATCTACAGCGGAACATAACTTGAGGATAATTAGTAGCTGGTTATCACAAAATCTCTTAACACTCAATCAGTCTAAAACGTACTTCATTCCCTTCTCCATTCGAAACAACACTCAACCACCTTCCGACTACAAACTTTTTATCCACTCTAATTGTAAACCTGACGATAGTTGTAGCTGTCTTCCAATCGCACAAGTTGCTTTCACTAAATATCTTGGCGTCTATATCGATAGTAACCTAAATTGGTATCCTCAAATTAATGTTCTCACTACTAGAGTTAGGCGACTTATCCATGTGTTTAAAACTTTCAGACAATCAGCTGACCCCGAAACCTTAAACTTGGTATACTTCTCCCTGTGTCAGACAGTATTAAATTACTGTGTGACGGCTTGGGGATGTGCGGCGAAGACTTTTTTCATCAAAGTCGAAAGAGCGCAAAGAGCTGTGCTTAAGGTCATGCACTCCAAACCTATCTTATTTCCCACTACTGAACTGTATTCTTTAGCCTCTGTCCTTACAGTTAGACAGCTCTTTGTGCTAAAAGCAATCCTTCGCCTTCATTCTTCTGTGCCGCCCCCTGATCCTACTAAAAGGAACAAAAACAGAGCCTGCGCTGTTACACAACATAAAACTACTTTTGCTTCTCGACAGTATCATATTTCTAGCGCGATCATTTACAACAAAATTAATAAAATCATAAATATTAATAAACTTAACAAATACGAGGTTAAAAAGACACTTACTAACTGGCTTCTAAATCAGAACAGCGTCGACACTGAGAAATTATTACCCGACGATATATTTTAACCACACCACACCACATTTAAAAATTAATAAATATGTAGATGCAGAAATGTAGTGAAGATTGTTACGAAGTATCCGAGATAACCAGAAAAAAAAAGAAAAAAAAAAAAAGAAGAACTGTGGTGTGATGGAGGTTTCTTATGTCAAGAGATTTATTCTTGAAGTGAAATGAACTGAAGTGGTATTATATTTAGTATTTAGTTTTTTAAGATTTTTCTTTTCTTCTTTGCCTATATAAAGGTACTTAAGTCCTAAATCTATATTTTTGTAAGTTTGTTTTGCTTATAAATACGGCCGAACACTGACTTCCAACATACAGGCTTGCCTAGTTTGGAATTCAGGGTTTACTATGTAATTTGTACCTTCTTTTATAACAAACAACCTTGTTTATAGAAGCTCTTTGTTGTACAAATCTTTGATGAAATAAAGAATTTTTATTATTATTATATTATTATTATTATCTTTGAACCATGGAAACTTTCAGACGTGGCGGTAGCGACCGTTCTTGCGGTCGTTTACGCTGTGATAGGCTTAGGCGTGATAATGTATGTACAAATATTCTAAACGCGAAGGTAAGTCTGTTGGTTTGTCCTTCTTTCACGTGGCAATTGATGGACGCGATTGGTCATTAGGTACTCTCGGTCACAATTTCTGTATTGTCTTCTGTAGTTCCTGTACGTGTCGAACAACAAACTGTTGATGTCTAAAAAAAACAATCATAAGTGAATAATAAAATAATATAAGTTTGTTAAAAAGCTAGAACATTTGTCTCTAACTTCACAAACTATAATGTTATTTGACGCGACATGTAATATAAAAAAATATGGATTTTTCACCAAATCTATGCACTGGGCTCCCTTATTCACACATCTGAGGATGATCTCGGGCAAAATACAGTCGCGGAAAAAGTCCACCAGTTTTGGTATCATGTCCAGAATAAACTGATCATCTCTTAGGACTTCAAGCACAGTTATAGGCTGAGTTGGTGCAATAAAACCAATGAAGTAACATTTTTCACGTCTTGTAATTCTCAACTGTCCCTGCACCTAAAAAGACAAAACTAATCATTACTACAACATCAAATATAAAATTTGCTACCAGTCGGCATAAGCAATTTTTTTTCAGTGATTACCTGGTAGTAATAGCTATGTTTTTTGTTCATTGTTAAAATCCCATCTTTTACAATGATTGGAAAGTTTTTTCTTTCAGTGGCTGCGGTCTCAATCGTTTGATTGTTTCTTGCCAAAGACGGGAAGCATTTGATTTCAAGAATGGCATTCTCATTTAGCACTATACCTAAAACATATCATATGATGTGTTATTTCTATAAGATAATAAAAATATCTAAATATTACAAACTATAAGGTCATTTTATTACCATCAGGACTGGCTCCTAAAAATCCGTACTCTTCATCAATAAATAACCCCGCTTGTCTTACGCGTTTGTTGTAATTCTCAACAAAAAAGGTTCGAGCGACAGATTCATTTTGTTGTCCATCCATACATCATGTCATTTGTCAAAACATTACTTTTGTATAGCACAGCTTTTACGTGGTTGTGGCAAGGCGTATTTTTTCTTCTTTTGCATATCTGTAACAGAATATTAAAAAATTTCAAGGAGGGGAGGAGGCTATGTCCAGCCATAAGATAAGACCCATTTTCAACGGAGAGAATGTCTTGACCTTCTTCCGGTTTGTTACGTGCTGTATAATATACTAGCGGCCCGTCCAGCAGTTTCACCCGCTGCTATCTCGTCGGTTCACCCGTTTAGAAGTTGATATATCGACAGAAGCATCATCAACAGATAGCAGGTCGATTTATATTTTTAAATGTTCCAAGGAAATATCAAGATATCCAAAATTTCAACCCAATTGGTTCACCCGTTTAGAATTTTTGAAATCAGCTCAGTAGTTTTTCAGTTTATTTGTTACAGACATACACACAAAAATACAAATCTTTCTTCTTTTTATTATTAGTGTAGATGTAGATGATGATACTTACTACTCCAAAGTGCAGTCAATCTGTCATTTCAGTACATAGTGTACAGTTCATTTTCATGTTGGCCGATTGTAGTTTCTTTGATTGATTTTATCTCATCAAGAGACTTCTGAAATTCAGGTATTTATTCTGAACAAAGCCTCTTGAGATCATCGTAGTCAACTGGATCAACAGTATCCTGTGCTGCAGGGCCATAATTTTTATCGGGCTTGGATTTGACCGGCTTTGGCAAAAAGATTCTCCTTCGCGTGTATGTCTTTTTTCTTGCACTACTCTTCTCTTTTTGGGCAATATAATTTTTGAAATTGCGTCCTGGTGAAACAGAAGTACATTTTTTCCAAGCAGTACTATGCCAATTTTGTCCAGCGACTTGAGATAGACCTGAAAAAGTTGAATATATTCGAATTTAGTATAAGAATTATAATAGCAATTTAATTTACATCGTTGATTTCACTAGCACTAGTAAAATTTTTCTTTGGAAGTTTGTTCTACACACCTAGGTTAAAAAATGATGCAATAATAAAAAAATAGTCAATATGAGTTTGTCAAAGGTGCTCGGTACATTTTGCTCACTATTTTTTAAATAGTATTGTTAGCCTGTTGTATCCCACTGCTGGGCAAAGGCCTCCCCTTCTGCCAATATGTCCATATCTAGAACAAAATATTACCTGCAATATGCACTCTTCTTTGATATGATCCACGCTTATGTAAATTCAGACGTTTTCCACAGTTGAATTTACTGATCATACTCATAAAGTTTTCCACATAGTTCGTGGTCTCATTTGACAGTCTATAAGCTTTTGACATTACCATTTCATTTGCAGCGCAGATAAGTGCCCAAACAGTGGGAGCATTCTGCTTCATGTCATCTACACTGTTTTCAGTCTTCTCTTCAGTATCTGTGGTACCTGTGAACTTGCAGTAATATGACTTACAGTCATCATGCTTGCCAAAAACATGTAAATGCCCATTTTGCAAGTCTTTTCTCATCAAAACTGCATTGTCATGGTTGTGGGCGATTATAGTTCTTGAGACAGTTGTCAATTTTGCAAGTTTTGGCTTCAACAATTTTCGTCCGTGCAATGGCAATTTAGTATTTGCCAATATCTAAAACCAGAATAATAATTATGATTTTATAAGTTCAACTCCCACCCTCCCCCAACCAAGCAATGTTTATAATATCATGCACATGTTTATAAAAAGTGGCCTTATGTTACCCACTAATATTGTAGCTTTCTAATGGTAAAAGCATTTTTGAAAGTGGTCCTGTAGTTTCGAAGTTTATCCATTACAAACAAACAAACTAATCTTGACTGATTGAATACTAACCTTATAGAGTGCACTGGTGTAATTTTTTATTACATGGTTTTTACACTCGGTTTTTTTAATCATTTGTCCATAAGACACCTTCTCTCTAAGTTGAGCATACACTGATGAATCACCATCTCCAATAAAAAACAGGTATCTCACGCCATGCATTTCCACTGATTTTTGAAACCCTTCGACTAATATACTTGTTTCCATGCCAGTCGAAGGCCCATCATAGTTTTTAAAACATGTGTGTGGCGTTGGTTCTTTGCCTTCCTTTTCATGTATGTGGCAATGGAAACAATACTTGTTTTTGACACCAATGTAAAGACATTTTTTTGTATTTTGACCAATTATACAAGCCTGAAAACAAATAATCTATATTAGGTTAAGATACATAGATGAGAGTGATAATGATGTGATAATATGTACAACTTGTACATTTACCATTCCTAAAGCAGAGTTGAAGTCATGTCCGTAGGATCTTTTGGCCCACCCTCCATCGACATACACTATAGCATATGGAATGCCATCAATAGATATCTGGCCTTTTTCGATAGCCATAGCTTTTTCTCTTTCTCCATTTTTTTTAATTTCCTCTGTAAGTTGATCCATCCATGCATCTCCTAGTGATTCTTCTATTTCTCTAAATTTATTAGGTGATATTGTTGGAATGTCCATCACATTGGTGATATGAGCTGCTTGGGTATAATATCCACCTCCAGTAACAGTTCCCCATACAAATCCCTTGTTTAGTCGATCACCAACTTCATTACATTGCCGAAATTTTTTGTCGCAACTGGTGCAAGAAAAACACAACATACTGTTGAAACCATTTCTGATTTCATCGTCAAATTTGATTGTACTATTAGAACATGATGCTCTATGTCTTTCAATCGTGAATGCCCACTGAATTGTATGTTGTATATCCACAATTCTGTTGCCGGATAATCCAGTCAAATCATATGGCTCAACTGGCTCGATTGTTAGCTGGTGGCTGGATAGAGTTGGATCAAATGGCCAATTTATATCTAATGGCTTGGGTCCAGCACGACCTTTGTGTTGAGTAGTTACAGGTAGTGAAGATGACTCTATGACTGGGCACTGTGGTTCATGTTCTTTGCTTGAGCCTTGTTGAGAGCAGTTTTGTTTTTTAGCTTCATAGGTCTTTATTACGCTAAAAAAAATTAAAGGCAAGCAATAAACAAGTTTCATCATAGACACACAGACATACTAGACTTTGTTAGCAGTCCACACCACATGTTCAAGTAGTACCTACCTAGTACATTGACCTGATTGTTCAAAATCTTCATTCTTTTTTTTCTTTCGCCAAACATCAGCACGACTGCAAATGATTATTTGGTCATAAATTATATTCATCAATAGATAGAAAGGATACAAATTGGTGCAAATATTTTTGAAACTAACCTTTCGTTCTCGTTATGAAAACGTTTCAATTGAGCACGCACTCTTTTCAGATTTTTTTTCCGACCAGAATATTTGTGATCTCTATAGCCTGAAACAGACGTATCCATATTTCCGCCGAATTTTTGAGAAGAAAATCACGAATATGTGTAGGTACCGCGGAGTAGGCTCTGCTCACTCCCGAGCTTACAACGGTATTCCGAAACTACCAAGCCGACAGTTAAATCTACGAGTACTCGTTTCTCCGATGTTTGATTTTACGAACGTTTGTTTCGACGACGGTTCTTTCTACGAGCATCCGTTTCTCCGATGGTGGTACGGCCGATGTTTGATCCTACGAACATCTGTTACACCATTGATTGGTTGACCGATATGAGAAAAACGCCTGCAAAAACTTTATTAGGTACAACATTCCATTTAAATTTTGGTTAAACTTTCACGTCAATATGCCGAAATCATGTAATTTGCCAACATTTTTTATATACTAGTTGTCTAACTAACTGTTGTACCTACTACGTACTTTTTGTTACTATCGAAGAGAGTTCAAATATATTTCATATTTATGTTATGTTCATGTTACTCATGCCGAAATTATAAAATAAATATTTTTTGCTATCTTCCAAAGCTTTTATTACCGATTCTATCTTGCTTGATCATGACCACCTCTAGTACCTCTACCACCCATGGCCGTTTTAGCGGTAAACGATAGGCATTAGGCAAATACGAAAATAAAACCCTACCATCGGACGTCTCAATCAATAGTCAGCAAGTTTAAAAAGTTTTTGCAGGCGTTTTTCTCATATCGGCCAACCAATCAATGGTGTAACAGATGTTCGTAGGATCAAACATCGGCCGTACCACCATCGGAGAAACGGATGTTCGTAGAAAGAACCGTCGTCGAAACAAACGTTCGTAAAATCAAACATCGGAGAAACGAGTACTCGTAGATTTAACTGTCGGCTTGGTAGTTTCGGAATACCGTTGTAAGCTCAGTACTCGAGCCCAATGATGGCACGCAACGCTACGACGCAACCCGCCCTACAACAAGTGGAACCGAGAAAGGTCAACACAGGCTGCACCAACTATTTACTTCCACATTCAATATGATATAGAAATCAATTTCTTACCGGAAAACTATCTCTGAAATAGTAAACAATCGCACAATCACACCAGACGTACACGTGTTCTTTGATTTTGACAGTTTTGACGCTTGCGTTCCAAAATTTTCGGTATTGTTTATACGAGCATTGAATTTTATTTTATTGCGAATTTGAATGGTTTGCACGCATTAAAAATAAAGTGTGCACTTCTTTATCTTGTTTGAGCATAAAAATATAAATATTTTAATTTTATTATTTTTAATTTTAATTTAATTAAATTCAAATTCAAATTCTTTATTATGAATAATTTACTATATAAATAAATATATTTTCCTTAAAAAAAAAAATTTATTATTTAATTTTATATTACCCCCAAACTGTTTCCACAACAAATGCGTAAAACGATATCGAGTTTCGGAATGCACTCTGGCTCCAGTGACCTTCAGCCCATGACTCGAACATTCACGCACACAGGTTAATGTTACGCACACAAATGACTGTCCTACACTATAGATAGCACGCCTACAAATGTATTATTGGGAAGAAAATTACTGATCAAAAAAGGTATTTTAGATAACTAAGTCGTATATTTCTATCATTTTGCGAAAACTTTACATTAAAATAGGACTGTAGATCAGTACTTCAACCAACATTTTTGGTTTGTGTAAGCATGTAAGTCCATTGACTTTTGTATGTCGACCACTGTCCCGAAAATAAATCAAACGGTTCGATTTTACCGATAGGCATGATTATTACAATTAACACGCGTGGCACAGCACAAAAAAAATCCACTTTTCTTTTTTTTATATGTAATAGGCCCGCATTTGTCTGCCATCTCACCTGGTGGTAAGTGGAGATGCAGACGAAGATGGTACATGCTTGCCTAGATAATGCCTATTCACTCTTGCCTTAAAAAGGCCCAAGTTATATTGTTCCGGAAAAAGATCCGCCGGCAGGGAATTCCACTCTTTAGCCGTACGCATGATAAAAGTCGAAGCGAAACGCTTAGTGCGGATCAGAGGTATATCTACAACATAAGGGTGGAACCCCAGTCGGCGCCTCGATCCCCGGAGATGGAATGGGGAAGGGGGTATCAGGTCGTGGAGTGATTGAGCACACTCTCCGAAATGTATCCTATAGAATACCGACATGCATGCTACTTTACGACGGTGTTCAAGGCTCTGCAACTCAGCGTCAGTGTAAGGTACGTGAGACAAACACGGCGGTCGGTTGCTAACTAGTTTATTATAAAAAGATATTCATCTACCTACACACAGTGCACATACCCCACAATAATGTCTTATAGTTTTAGTGATAATAACCACGGAGCCTTAAAATCAAGCGTTTTTTAAATAAAAATTCTTATACATCTTATCAAACATATCTGTAACTAACTACAAACTGTATTATGAACATTTTGATATTTTAGTTTATAACTTATAATATAAAAGCGAAAACTAAAACAAGTTACTGTAAATGAAGAAAAAGACCTCAAATTAGGATTGAGTTTCAGATCTGTGGTACATTATAACAAAATACCTATTTCGCATATAAATCGAGGATATCTTTGAGAACAAACTTTATTTTGTAAATTTTTCAATTTCATTTTATAACATAGTTTAAAATTTCTGTTTCTCATTCACATTTCGGCGAAATATCTCGCCGTTTCAATGGCTTTTGTATGAAAAACTAGCCATAGGATTACTTCAAAAAAAAGCATGTGTTTTAGGAAGGTGTATTAAATCAAATTGCAAAAGAAATAATTTTAATTAAGTTTAATATATTTGTTAAAAAAAAAAACAAATATATTTCCCTATATATTTCTTAAGAGACGTCTGATCAATCAACTTGAGATATCACGCAGCTACCCCGAAACCTTAGGCGCCTCACACACTGGGAACGCGCCCCGACGCGTAGCGCGGAGCGGCAGATCCCGCGCGCAGCGACGGAGGAGCAGATCTGCTTCATCGCGCGGCTTGCTCCGCGTCTCCGCGCTCAGGGTAGTTGTACGACGGCCCCGCGCCAAACAAAGACTTCACTCCACTATCGATCGCCGTGGTTCGAGCGGCACTGCGGAGCTAGTGAGTTATACCCCGCGGAGCGCGCTGCGCCCCCGCGCCGATAAGCAGAATCTGCGCGCGGGACGCGCCACCGCGCGTTGACGCTTTGTCGGTGTGTTGTACTATACGGTTTTTCGATACGCACTGATGTACCTACATACAACTTTAAAATCTGCGCTCCCACGCTACGCGACGGAGTGCGGTGCAGTGGGAGAGCCGCTTAACGCAGCCACACCTTGAGACAAAACGCGTGTTTTCAAACTATGTTATCTGCACGAAAAACGCTGCTGTTACCTCCTGGAAGCCCTTAATCTAACTTACTGTACCCACGGGCAGATATGGGGTGGTGCTATTCTACTTTGCTGGCACACCTTTACACAAAAAAAAATGCAAAAACAATCAATGAAATATATAAAGCAGATGTGGCAAACAGTAATGTGAATACAAGTATGTAAGAGAACCTCAAACTTTACGAGTATATTATAGGTCTATGTCATACAATTTTTACCTTTACCTAGAATTTTTTAGTTGAATAAAGCTGAGAATAAAGCCAATATTCTTGGTTGAGTTTGACAAAAATCTATGATTATGACTCCTTTGCCCTTTCTTTTGGATTATGCATGGCCTATGCTTGCATGGCATTGTCAACCTTGACACCATAAAAAGTTGAAATCAAATATTATGTCAGTTGAATAAAACAAGAAACAACTACAAGTCACTGATTCGGTGTGTTTGTCTTCTTTGATTTGAATTCAAACTGATTTCCATGCGTTCAAGTAAATTCAGTTTTCAACAATGTTGAAATTGAGAGGGTTCCTCTTCGTAGCGCTAACGAGCGCATTTTGTGCAGTATTATTTGCCTTGGAAAGAAATGTTGTACCACTATTAATTTTAGACGACGGCCTGCTTGACGGAGTACTCAGGACTCAGACGAATCCTCTGCACACAGTCAGCGTGGGAGAGGTTGACGGCATACTTAGTGTAGCGCAAAGACGAAGCTTTCAAATGATTTTCTTCATAGAAGAGGCCTTCTCATACGAAGACATTAGCAAGAAAGATGCAAAAGGAACGCCCTTTTACCATTTGAAACAAGCATTCCTTGATAAAAGAATGAAGATCCTACCACGGGTAACCATTTATTTTGTTTTCGTTTTTTTACTTCTTATTAGTTTCTGATCCGATCAGACAGATTGGTAGTGTGGTGTCCATTTCTACCCGTGGGTGTCGTAAGTGTCGCAAGCGACTAAGTGATGAATCCAGGGAATGAGTAACAGCATTCCCTGTGAATGAAACGTCTTGCACTGCGCTCGCAAATCCGTCTGCCAACCCGTGAGTTTGGACTACACTTACCACGAAAAAACCCCTCAATTGAATGAGGCCATGTCCGGCAGTGGACTTTTGTGGCTGTTGTAGTGTTATACTGTGTTGTACTATATATAAGGTCAGGTGATGATTTGCAGAATACTTTTGTTCTGAATGACCAACCTTATCCAGATACTTGGTTTCAGGTTATTCACCCTTACAAATACTTAAATAAACGCTTCCCGTCATTCGATTTCAACACTTTCCACGTGCGTGAAACCACATTTAAACTGAGGATCGAACAGGATGACTATAAGTTCATGTACATTTTCTTCGAGGACGGTGCAAATGAAACCAGGATACAGAAATTAAGACGCCATGACGCTATTATACAACAAGTCATCTTTACTGTTAGGCAGATGAGTAAAGTATGTAGTGATACCTAATTACCTATCTATCCAGTCAACATTTACATCTAATACCTTTAAACTAGCAAGAATTGGGTGTAAAAAAAGTAAAAAAATTGCTGCAAACATTTTAAGGGGTGAACCAGTCTCTGATACTGAACAACTTTCCCTAACGAACATAGGTCAAAATATGAAAAAAAAATTTGGACCTCCCATACAAAATAGTAAATTTGTATGGGAGGTCCAAAAAAAGTCAAATTAAAAAATTTACACCTTATACAGGGTGTAAAAAAATTTGCTGCAATTATTTTGAGGGGTTAACCAGCCCATGAAATTGAACAACTTTCTCCAAGGAACATAGTTCGAAAGATTAAAAAAAATTTCGACCTCCCATATAAATTGACTTTGTCGGTTCGTAATTTTGTATGGCAGGACAATTTTTTTTTTCGACATATGTTCGTTGGAGAAAGTTGTTCAGTTTCATGGGCTTGTTCACCGCTTAAAATATTTGCAGAAGAAATAATTAATTGCTTATCGATAATTTAGACACCTGTACAAAAGCGAGCGTGACGAAAGCAGATTTTGAGCAAACAAGCGTTTGACTAATGCAGCATTTAACGAAGCAAGGGTTTGACCAAAACCGAATTTGACCTATGTCGTCGCTAGGGTGTAAGGACACCTAATGGCGTACTGTAAAGGCAAAACAGCAAACAAGACTCAAACCCAAGTAAGAACTACTGTTACAACTTTTTTACGCAGAAAACAATATTTTTCAGGGTCCCGTAGTAGCATTTTACACCGGAAAACGTAACCCGTTCGAGTTTTTCGAAACGGAGAGCCGTAGATATAAAGGACGTCAACTTCCACAACCAGAAAAACCATTTCAGAAAGTATTGCCTGGCGGAATTATCGTTACCTACTTGCCTTGCGAATTTAACGTTACCTTCGAATTTTATAGTAAGTACTAATTGTCTCTCTCCTTTAATATGGGACGCCGAGTCGTCCAACGACCTGATGTGTCCTGGTGTCACAGCACTACTTGAAGCACGTTTCTGACATTAACTACCGTTAGTCCACGAAGTGCAAACAGTACACACAGTAACAAATTGTGACAGATCAGATGAGAGCAATATGGGAATGTCAAGTCAACGCTTTTAAAAACTAGGTTCATTGATGGCGGGGAACAGGAGCCTGTAAATCTGTAAATAGGTGTTAAACTTTTTAGGTATTATATCTTTGTTCATTATGTATACTGATATAAATGAGACGGACTGATCAAAGAGATCACATTGTAATAAATAATACCAAGTAATTTTAATGGGATGTTAATGAAAGTAAGTAATCGACAAAATAAAATTATGTAGACCTGTATTCGGGCATCTGATTTAAACATCCGCGGTCACTCATCATTACTTAATTATAAAAACGGGATGCTGCGATACACAATTACCGCGTTGCTATTGTGCAGTTCATTTTGGACAAAAAACCCTCTGTGTTCGAGTTTCCTATGATGAATCATCGTAATGAATCAGGATGCGGAGTCGTCAAGAAATCGTGAGGTGGATGGGGAATACACATTAATCTCTGTGAATCATTAATTTAATCGATATATAACAATTATTGTATCTCAGTGTATGTTAGCTGTCTTTAGAAATCTCTGAATCTATCACAGCGAGTGCAAAATGTGTACGCATGCTATTGTTTCAACATACCCCTGAAAACACACATTACACCTTATTTGAGTCGATTTCAACAACTGGATTTTTTTGCCTAATTTCCGTGTTTTTTTTAGTTTTGAGGATTTTGGCTAAAAAAATATGTTGTATCGAGAAGTATCCCCATTTACAGTATATATTCTAATGGGGGATTATATAAATATAGTAATTAGTGAGTTATTTCGCCCACGGGAATTGCCTTGCCACGGAGATTTTATTTGTTACACGGAAATTGTATTTGAGGCACGTAAATTGTATTTGAGACATGAAAAATTAATAAATGCCTTGCTACAGAAACCGAAAAGAGTAGACTGATAAAAATGACTGTGTGCGATATCAATTAAAAACTGCCATAATAGAATAAACTTTAATAAGCATACTGCTTGCGAATTTTACACGCCTGTACGAGCAGGCAATTATGAGACCCTTATCCTGCTTATGCACTGATTCAATCCAAGGATTTAGAAAGAAAGAGGGAGCACAGCACCGCTCATGAAGCCCATCGAGCCGGAAAAGAAGGTGACTGCACATCAAGAAGATATAAATGCGGCCTCTCACTCATTGTAGCTGTCCACAAAGCAGGCTTCATGACAAAACAGATCTTCCTCTTTTGGTGTAGGTTGCCAAAAAATATAGGAGTTGAATATCAGCTGTCCTAGAAGAAGACAGAGCGCAAGTAGCATCACTAAAAGTAATTTCATCCTGCAGCGAGGCCTTTGTTATCGAGGGCAAACTGAAGGCTTAGATAAGGGAACACGGGATTGTACTGACGTGGCCCACAGCTCTCCACATCAACTAATCCCCGTTGAATAGTTAAAATAGTCAGCACCTTAATCTTGTTTTCTGGTATACGCTCTGTTGCTGTAGGAAAACACAACCACCTCATTTCAAGGATGATGATATGGTTCAAGTTCAAGTTCTTTATTGCATAGTCAAATTCACACACACACACATATAGGTATAGGCCATCACCGGATCAATCAGAGGGCCAATATTATAGCTTCTCCTAATAGGGAATCGCCCAATAGTCGGACCTACACACATACACCCAAGAAGACCAGGCCCCAGCGCCTATGTGACACCTCAGAGACAGGAGTTGAAATTGACCTCTAAATGGACAGTCTCGGTTGGCAAATGCAACGCCAAAAATTGCATTAATTGAAAAGATGATGGCCATTCTTTACGACGTCTACAGATTTAAACGGGGTGATATTAATCTAAGCCGGCACCAAACGGCACTCTAGTAAGTCCTAGGATTTATAATGGACTTATACAATGACAAGAACCTCGCGGAAACAATTATAACAGTACTTTTTAAGGTATCGCAGTATCAAATGAAAAACTTGCAATAACATTTCTGTGTATTTCTCTACAGTTGAAAACCTCGCAAACAAGTGATTACGAATCGAATGGTATGAAAAATCTGCAACCGCCCATGCGAGATTATCATACTAATAAACACATACTTGTAAAAGCAATGACGTGTTTTCAAAATAGAAAGTAAAACATGGCTAAGTAAATACTAGGTTTTACTCTACAAAATGTTCGCATTGATCGATAACGAGTTTCATCAATAGAAGACGTTCCCAGTATCGCAGCTACGCCTTTGTTTGTGGATTACGAGTTTTTCTTCCCAAAAAGAAAATAAAACAAAAATCGTGAATTTCTGCTTTACGAAGTTTTCACTGCGCTGTGATCAAGGCGGTCACAGACCTGATCAAGGCGATCACAGACCATTTCAACTAGACTACCAGCTTGAAGCAACTTTTGTAGCCACTCTGTTTGCAGCACTGCAAGTAAACGAACGCCGCCTTCCTCTGCCAGTTAAATCTACTGCCGCCTTTTATGTAATCTCTACAAGCGAACGTTGGCCAGGCTTACCTATCCACCAGCTAGGTTTGTAATAGCATCTGCTTGCAGCGTTGCAAACAAGTTCTAGTTACAGTCACCAGCTAAGTGGGCAGGTATGTGGCTACCATGATCACAGACCTGACCTAAATATAAAGCTAAACAAATGACGTGGCTGGCCTTTGGTCTAATCGGCTGGTAGAGGAGCGTGTCTCGCGTTTGCTTGCAGCGCTGTGAGTAGAGGCCAGGCCAAGTCGCCCATCAGGCGAGGTTGGCCAATGTTTGCTTGCAGCTCTGCGAGTGGAGGCCAGGGCAAGTCGCTCATCAGGCGAGCATGGCCAATGTTTGCTTGCACCGCTGTAAGTAGAGGCCTGGCCAAGTTGCTCATCAGGCGAGCGTGGTCAATGTTCGCTTGCAGCGCCCTAAGCAGCGGCAGCCACAGACTTAGCCTGTGGGTAGGCAAAGTCGTGGCAGCAGTATAGCCGCAGTTTGCCTGCGGCGCTGCGAGCAGAGTCCAGACTCGCCGCCGCTCATCAGAAGAGCATAGCCGACGTTAACGGCCAAGATTATCTTAATAAGCCATGTGACAATATCCACCGTTTCCTACAGTTCTGCCTGCCCCGCAAGGGACGAGGGTGTGATATGTGAAGGAAAGTCAGTATGTTTATATGAATTGTTCGATTTCTGTGGAACTTTGCAATTTCCGTGGGCATCGAGCAGACACGGAAACCACGGAAATTTGCACACGGAAATTGGAAACAAGGCATTTATCTAAAATAAATAAATAACTATCAAGGTTACTTAAGTTTTCTCCTAGCATTATATAAGTGTACCAAAGGCCTATAATTATTATACATAATAAATATTTTTATCACCTGAGGAAACATTCTAAATCTGACCATGGAGATTGCAAAATTTCTGTCCGAGTAAATTGAAATCGCGTTCTTACATTTTTTGCGCGAAAACGTAGAAAGATGGCACAGAATCGTTCGCACAGCGCGTAAGCGCACAACTGATCCTTGCGGGGGATGGGTTTACATTCGGCATATACTCAACAATGGAAGGTAGGAACGTGAAAACAAAATGTCCATGGAAATTGGTGTTTTCGCTTGGACAGAACTAGTTGGTAGCACATTTCATTTACTGTTGGGTTAATAAATCAAATTATAGTATTTTCTCGTAGGATAATTTAAACTTAACATATTCAGAACACTTTTTTTTGTATGAGTTGTACAGGATTTTCCCGAGAGTTGATTATTTACTGTCAAAGTGGTTGTGGACAGGTCACGGTAATTGAGAATACGCTACTTATGAATTTTTTTTCTTAAAAACTAATAAATGTACAAACATTATTTATATGGCTTCATATCAATACATGTGTCTTATATTTTAAGAAAAATAATCATAGTGATATCTGCAAAGCATCACCACGTTTTCAGCCGACACGCGAAAAATTTTCGCTTGAGAAATCCACTCATTTAAATAAAGCCACCATTTTAAAAATATAGACGGGGTCTACTCGCAAAATGACCGAATCCCTAAACGCAAAACGGGCTTACTTATCGAAAAACTTCCCGAAAATGCAAATCTTAATGCCGTTGCTTCTAGATCTCCCTTCTCTCTCTAGTCGGAGACTTTACTTAGATTTAGTTTTCTTTTCAAAATACTTAATCCATACTATTACTTTCCATACTAATATTATAAATTCGAAAGTAACTCTGTCTGTCTGCTACGCTTTCACGGCCAAACCACTGAACCGATCATCATGAAATTTCACACAGAGATTAGTAAGATACCGAGAACGGACATAGGCTACTTTTTTTCACCACTCGAGGGTCTGAAGTACCTTCAGTAGACCACCAGGTACACCACCAGGAGCCCGCCTAAACTATAGGAGATACAGACATGGCACCAAGCAAAAAATGTTTAACTTGATGGGTAGCTTTTGGTGGCATATAGACTTTGAAGGTTTGGAGTACCTGATGTAGACCACCAGGTGCACAACCAGGAGCCCACCTAAACTATACGAGATAAAGATATGGCACGAAAGCAAAAGTTGTTCTGCTTGATGGGTAGTTTCTGCTGACATATAGACTTATAAGGTTTGGTGTTCCTGACGTAGTCCACAAGGAGCACTAATAGGAGCCCAGATTAGCATGTATAATTTGGGACGTTATTGAAGGAAACAAGGTTATTTTATCATCTACTTATCTTTACTTAGATTTAATTTTCTTTTTCAAAATACTTAATGGTACAATAAATTGTCCAAACCTCTTACAAAACATTGACTTTTATATCCCAAAATATTCCCTTCGTCCGCGAGCATTATTTTCTGTGAGAAGGGCTCGAACTAATTATGCTCGACATACGTTTTTCAGACGAGTAAGTTCTTTTTATAATAATAACTTAAATAGTGTTGCTCCATTTCATGATTCTTTGTATAAGATCAAAAAACAGTTAAAACATAAATTTTTGTAACTTTAGTTAACTCTTTGTTATTCTGCACAAATATTTACAAATTTGTTTATTCTTTATTAACTATAAACATTATAAGTCATAACCGTTTGCAATAATCAATATTGTTATATTCTTTTATGGACCTCCAGGACTTTTATCAAAATATGTTTGTATTTTCTTTTGCATGCATGACTGTATGTGTCCTAAATAATAAATAAATAAATCATCTAAAATACTAAGTCAGCGAAACGAAGTCGCGGGTACCAGCTAGTGGTACAATAAATTGTCCAAACCTCTTACAAAACATTGACTTTTATATCCCAAAATATTCCCTTCGTCCGCGAGCATTATTCTCTGTGAGAAGGGCTCGAACTAATTATGCTCGACATACGTTTTTCAGACGAGTAAGTTCTTTTTATAATAATAACTTAAGTAGTATTGATCTTTTTCATGATTCTTTGTATAAGATCAAAAAACAGATAAAACATAAACTTTTGGCTTAATAGATTTTAATTAAGATTTGTTTGCAAATGTTAAGGTAATATTGTAAATTTAAGAAAAATAATTTAAATACTGTCTAGACCTCTTTTGTAACTTTCATTGCAACAATTTAGTTAACTTTTCGTTATTCTGCACAATATTAACATAATTCTTTTTCCCTTTGAAATTATATAAATTCTTTGTTAAAAACTTTTCAATAAATCATAACCGTTTGCTCCCAAAAAGAGAAAATTTTTATATTCTTTTATGGACCTCCAGGTCTTTTATCAAATTAAGTTTGTATTTTCCTTTGTATGCATAACTGTATGTGTCCTAAATAATAAAATAAAATAAATTCAATAGGTTAAAGTACTTTCTCTGGGGACCAAATGTCAAAGTATAAAAATCAAATTTTTATTGGAGGATTAAATATTCTTATAGTATAGTAGCGACCATATTCTTAGCCGTTGGCGCTCTGCCTACCCCGCAAGGGATAAAAGCGTGATATATGTATATGTATGTATGTATGTATTAAGTATTTTTCTTGTTTGCTTTGACCTGTTGAGCTAAGCGTATTCGGGGAAAGTCAGTAGTTTGGTACCTCCCGTACAGGACTCCTCCGAGAATGATCCCTCTCCCGGACGTCTCCCTTGTCTTGTATCTATACATATAATAAGACTATAAAAAGCCGGTGTCCATTAACCCCCTATAGTTTCAATAAAACGAAACAATAGCGTGTTTTAGGAAACTAACAGCGACATCTATTATTATCGATCAAAAACAGTTTCCTGTTTTTTAATCACGCTTATCTTCAAAACAACTGGACGAAATTAAATGAAAACTTTTGTAATGTATATCTACTAGCCTGGTCAACATCTAGGTTACTTTCGATTACAGCGAAATCACTCATTCCTACGGGAAAATACGATCAAACTAGCGGCATACAACCAGAACTGCACGTCGTTCTGCTCTCTGTTTGTTGTCGGCTTTTCACGCAAAAACTACTGGACAGATTTTGATGAAACTTTTTTTGTTATTTAGATATTAGTCCTCGCTTACATATAGGCTATTTTTTATAGAAATTCGCTCTTTAAGGGGGTGAAAGGGGGAGGGCAGGGTAAGTTTGTACAAAACTCCGTCAATTTTGAAACTAAATCGATAAAAATTAGAGCTGTTTACGTGAATGCTAAACTTTTCTACCCTTCGTTTTGTGACGATCGTCATGCTTTCTCTTTTCCACTTAGGCTCTGACATATACCAGGCATTCATGTTTTCTCCTTCAGGTAACCGCCACCATTTACAGATCCTTTCTTTAATAAATACCGTTAAGATAAAAATTATGTAGTTTTGTGTTTACAAGTGGTCTATAATACTCTCAGCACGCATGTACGCTCAATTTTCAAAATTCCTACTGTATATTATTACATTTTAAGTGCACTTTGACTGATGTTCTGTGGAACGCTTTGCGTTATTATGTTTTCACAAACATCCATAATCGTAACGTCATGTTTATGCCCTAGCGACAATGTGACGTCAGCTTATGGCGAAGGTCGCGAGTTATATCATCGTAAATTCTAGTGATGAGTAGTTACAGATAGGTGCTCCAAATAAATTTCCTGCTTATAACACACACACATATCACGCCTTGCTGGGTAGACAGAGCGCCAACGGCCCCAAAAACAGTCACTTGACAAATATTGAGGGCTGTTTGAGACCGGACCATAAAGTTGAATTCCCATTAAGTTGAACTTTTTGAACGTCGGCTTCTCAATAAGTTGAATCCTAATATGTTGAATTCCCATTAAGTTGAATCCCAATATGTTGAATTCCCATTGTCTAAGCCGAAGATTGTAGGTCGCTTACACATTGATATAGCTGGTTTTAGCGTTGATGTCGACGCCATGGATTGTCGAGTAGTAGTGGCGCGGGAATCGCACACGCCGATTAGTCCAGCGCTAAGGGACGCGCTCCCAAGCGGTCTTCTGATTGGTGTAGAAATCGGTCACATGTGTTGGCGCCATTCACGCTATTGGCTCTCGCCGTGAGTAGAGATGAGGCAATGATAGATGAAAAACCGGGATTAAGGGTTGGCGTGAACATGCTCCGGGCCGGGGAAGGTGAAGCATTTGATGAACATCTTCAGGAGCTGATGATTCTGCTCTTCGTCTTCTTGTAAAGGTAAGTTGGTTTCTTGCTATTAAAGACAGACATGTAGCAATCTTTATATATAAGTATTATTTCTTATGTAGTATATTATGATGTAGAGTTTCTAGTCTAGTAGATGTAGCTGATAGTGACGTCATAGATATCTTCATGAAGTAGGATAGTATTTACAGTTTTCTAGGTAGAGTTGAATTTGATATGAGGTAAGTAAATAAATGTTGCAATTTTAGTTTGCTGAGAAAACAGCGTCTGTTTCTGGAGATAGTAGAGGGCAGAGTCTTGTAAGAGCCCGTCTTATTGTTCCTCTAGCCGTTTTGATGTCGGCTACTCTAGATATGCCGTCTGATCCTGGGATGAGCTGTTCGACGCGCCCAAGACGCCAGTTGAGAGGTGGCACGTTGTCTTCATGGATGAGGACGAGATCACCGATACGAAGCTTATCTGTATTGGTCTTCCATTTAGTTCGCTGCTGAAGCTCGGAGATGTAGTCACGTTGCCAGCGATTCCAGAACTGTTGACGCATCTTTTCGATAGCCTGGTAGCGCGATAGAGTTGTGCGCTTTTCGACGATTTTTGCCGACGGTACTGAGGTAAGTGGCCGCCCTATTATGAAATGACCGGGAGATAGAGGGAGGTAGTCACTTGGATGAGAAGATAGAGGAAACAGTGGACGACTGTTCATGATTGCCTCTACTTGAGTAAAAAGAGTGGACAGTTCTTCGAAACTTAAATTAGAATTGCCCATAACACGTTTGATATGATGCTTAGCCGACTTAATGCCAGCTTCCGCCAAACCAGAAAAATGAGGCGCATACGGTGGATGAAAATAAAACTTAATTTGCTCACCGGCTGCATAGTCAGATAGAAAGTCAGTGTTTGATTTAAAAAATTGACCTACTTCTTTTGAAGCGGCTACAAAATTTCGCCCATTGTCGGAGAATATTTCGTGAGGCTTCCCCCGGCGGGAAGTAAAACGTCGTAGGCAAAGTAAAAACGCATTTTTGGACAGATCACTTACTGCTTCCAAATGTACGCATTTATATCGTAAGCAGATGAAAAGACAGAGGTAGCATTTGGATAGGCGAGCACCTCGACCTTTTTTATTGAGTAAAATATTGTACGGACCCCCTACGTCCATGGCCACGGATTGAAAAACTGGCGCGGGCATGATGCGCTCAGGTGGCAATGAACCCATTTTAGGGGCAAGAGTCTGACCTTTGAAACGTCTGCAAACGGTGCACGCATTGACGGTGCTACGAGCAAGCTTCCTGCCGCTGACAGGCCAAATGGACTCACGTATTGAGTATAGTAAGAGCTGAGAACCTGCATGCATTAACTGACATGTCGGTGCTGGAAAATTATTTAGTGAGGTGATGCGTGGAATCTAGTATGACAGGATGTTTTTTGCTATAGCTATAAGTAGAGCGATCTAGTCTCCCACCCACAAGTAGTACATTATCATCATTTAGAAATGGACTGAGAGACAGAATTTTACTTTTAGGTCCAATTGCATGACCTTTAGATAGTGCATGGTATTCCTTTGTAAATGATTGCTTTTGAGCTTTACTCGCTAAAAGGGAAAACGACTTGTCCAACTCTTTGCTGGAGAGAGGTCCAAGTAATTTCGTATCCTTGTTTTTTAGGTTATAGATAAATCTTAAGACATAGGCGTAAGTTCTTTGTAGACGATAGAAGTTGGAGAACTTTTCAAAATGTACCACCGTGACGTCGGTACAGTCTGCCTTCGATGAGTATAGAACTTTCATCTCAGGTAAGTTTTCATCACTTTCTTCAGGTGAGTTGTCATTGATTTTCTTTTTGATTTCCGGTGTCGGCCATTGCGTGGGATCTATCGCAAGGAAGGAGGGACCGGATCACCATTGTTGTAGATCTGGCAGTTTCTCAGCAGGAATGCCGCGCGAGATGTAGTCAGCCGGGTTGAGAGCGGTCGGTACGTGACGCCATGATGATAGTGATGTGTTTTCGCAGATTTCGACTACTTTGTTGACTACGAAGCTTTTCAACTTGCTGGGGGTACTGCGGAGCCAGGCGAGCACCACGCTGGAGTCGCACCAATGCACGCAGGCGGAGATAGGGCAGCGCAGGGACTCCAGCACGGTCTTCGTGAGATTCGACGCTAGTAGAGCACCGAGTAGTTCCAATTTCGGTATCGTCAGAGGTGGCTTCGTAGGCGCCACTCTGGATTTAGCGCATAGTAAATGGACTGCGACGTCACCTCTCTTGTTCGTAGAGCGCAAATAGATGCACGCCCCGTACGCATGAAGCGACGCGTCACAAAATGAATGGAGTTGGACGTCTTCAGCGTCGTCACACAGCACCCGTCGGGGCGGTGAGACAAGTTGCAGATGGCGCAGTCCCGCCTCCAGCTTGCCCCACTCGGCGCGCAGGTCGTCCCAGGCGAGGCCGCGCGCCCACACGCGCTGCAGTAACACCTTAGGCGAGACGGTGCACGGCGACAGGAGGCCGAGCGGGTCGAATATGCTAAAAGATGATGATAGTATGCTCCTTTTAGTTACGTTTTTTGAGACGTCTGAACTTGGTGTTTCGATAGTGAAGTATAGATTATCCTTCTGAGGGCACCAGCCCAAGCCGAGAGCGCTGGCGGAGTCGCTCAGGCACAGCTTGCTCTGTAGATCGATGCTCGACTGGGAAAAGATGTCCGGTGCGTTTGATTTGAATTTTCGGAGATTGAAACATCCAGACTTTAATTGTGCAGTGACTGCATTGAGAATATGAAGTAGATCTTCCTTTGTATTAGCTCCTGTTAATAAATCATCACAGTAAAAATCGTGTTGTATTATTTCCTTGATCTGTGTGTCTGTACACTCTTCACCTAGTACCCATAGACATTTAGTACTCAGGTAGCTGGCACTGGCGAACCCGTAGGTGACTGTATTGAGCCTGATCGTTTTTAGAGGCTGATTCTCATTTCTACGCCAAGGTATGAGTTGTAGGTCACGGTCATCTTCATGAACAGCGACTTGACGGAAAAATTTATCGATATCTCCGGCCAAAACGTATCGATGTAGGCGGAATCGCAGTAGTATCGATAATAGAGAATCTTGTACCTTCGGGCCAGTATATTGTAGATCATTCACCGATACGCCTGTGGTAGATGGCGCTGATCCGTCGCCCACGACGCGCAGTTTGGTGGACTCGCTGGTGACGCGCAGCACGGCGTGGCACGGCACGTAGAAGCAGCGGCCGGGCGTCGGCACGTGCGCGGTAGACAGCTCGGAACAATGGCCAAGGTCAAAGTATTCTGCAATTAATTTGCAGTATTCTTCTTTGAATTCTGGATTTTTGCGAAATTTCCTCTCTATGGAGAGAAATCTTTGTTTTGCTGTGATGTAGGAATCACCTAACGTGGATGGTGACTCCTTGAGCGGTAGCTTTACACAGAATCGCCCGTTAGACGTGTAGTATTTTCTTTGAAATGCAACTCGCAAGCCTTTTCATCTTTGCTGAGGAAAGCGCGTTTGGTAGGAGTTTCCTCTAGCTCCCAGAATCGAGATAGTTTGTTATCAAGCTGCTCGTTAGTTACAAAAAAGCTAGTGATAGCGCGGTTGCTAACAGCCAAATTATCACTGCGACTAGCCAATAGTGGGCCACCGATCAACCAGCCAAGCTGTGATTTTATTAGGAATGGTAGAGACTCGCCGAGGGACCGTTTCTCGCCGTCAATAATATGCCAAAACAAATCAGCACCTATCAAGGCATCTATAGGAGAAGAAACATTGAACGTGGGGTCCGCTAATTGAATGTTCGGCGGGATTTTAAATCGATTGTAATCAATAGTGGATCGAGGAGCATTTCCAGTAAGTTCTGGCAATACAGAAAATGTTAGTGTGACTTTGAAGTCAGAGTATAGAGACTCAATGCGAGCAACACATTTTTGTTTGACGACATAGCTTGGCAAATTACCAATCCCTATGACTTGAATAGGTGGAGTAGATATAGACTCAAGACCTAATTTTTGCATAAGATGCTTTGAGATGAAGCTGCAGTCGCTTCCATCATCAAGAAGACACCTGACAGATTCTTCCTTATTGTTGATTGGGTTGATGATTTTGATCACTGCTGGAGTACATACTTCGATGGCTGAGCTGAAAAATTGGAAGTCACAGATTCTGCAGAAGACTCATTGTTGGTAGTCAACGCTGGTTGTGCAGAGACAGCTGATGTCGGCTGCGAAGATGAGCAGAGCATGGTATTGTGACGCGAACCACAATTGCGACAAGAACCTCCACGGCAAAACTGAACACTGCTGTGAGATTTCCGGACGCAATTTTCACAAAGGGAACGCTAGTTGACTTCCACTTTCCTTTGATCTACAGTCAATGCTAGAAACTGAGGGCATGTATAGATGCTGTGCTCCTTAGAACAAAAATTACAGACCCAACGAGATTGTTTTGATTGTTCAGAAGAATTGCCAGATTGATTTGAGCGGCCACTTTGAGTAGTGTGGACCGTTCTAGTGTTTGCTACAAATGTTTTGTAAGAACGCTCACATTTGTTTAAATTGTTGGGATTGTTTGTAAAATTATTGTTAGAATAAGATTGTTTTTTGTAACAACTTTCTAAAATGTCAGCCCTATTTTGTAAAAATTTTAGAAGTTGACTGAGTGTAGGCATGTTCTCTAAAGAACCCCTATATTCCTCCCATGCACGTTTAGAAATATTGTCCAGCTTCATGGAAATCAAATGTATAATAAGAGCGTCCCAGTGCTCAGTGGGTTGCCCAAGACTGGACAATGCACGGAGGTCTTTATTAACATTATCGACAAGAGATCTCAGGTTTTTGTCAGACTCTCTTTGTATTTGCTCAATATTGAAAAGCGAATTTAAATGATTATTTGTAAGTTGCCGTTTATTGTCATAGCGCCCGCATAATAGATTCCAGGCCTCCTCATAGTTATCAGCAGATACCTCTAAGTTTGTCAGTAACTTGCCCGCTTCACCGATAAGGTAAGAATTTAAATAATGAAATTTATGGATTGGCAGTAATTGACCTGAATCATGAATCAATGATTAGAAAGTATCACGGAACTCCAACCATTTAGAATAGTTGCCATCAAATTTAGAAATCTGAATGGTTGGAAGTTTGAAGCTCGCTTTAGTATTTTGATGAGGTTCATGAACGTCGCTTGCTGAAGACTTGTAACTACCGGTTCGTTCACATGAAATGTAAGGTCTCAAAAGAGTTTCAGCACGAGCAATTAATGCACAGAACTTAGTTTCAGTAGCATCCCGTTCATCAATCTCCTTTTCAATTGTTTCAATACACAATTCCTCTATCTGACTTTGCAGTTGTTCAAAATCAACAGAAAGATCCTTGACAATGTTCAGTTTCAATTGCACTTCTTTGACTTGAACTTCACATAGTTTTTGTTCTGTGTTTATTGAGTCTAAGTAAGTATTGAACTTAGTAAGTCGTCCTCTTATACTAGCTCGCTTGCCTTTTAAAGTATCAAGGTCTTTTGTCTCAGACATTTTGTGAATTTAGAGAGACTAGTAGCTCAATAAACACAGCACACAAATTGCAAGCCGATAGTAGGCAAATAAGTTGGTGATAATAATGAAATGGAATGTTCTTACAGTTTGTGCTCCTCAAATTTCGAATCGAATTGAATAAGCGTGCAAAGCACCGAAATGGATGTGAGATTGCGTGTATGAGAAGGCAAACACAAGAAAATGAACACTAAATTGCAAATAAATTGTTAGTTTGTGCAAAGATAAACAAGATGGAGGCCAAAAACGTGGGGGCAAATGCAAGTAGAAAGATTTCACAATAGTTAGGCACACAAAACACCACTTCCCGGGCTTAATCGTAGCAGCACACGCAGGCAGATGGGTCATGCATCCATTTAGCTTCTTCATCCGAAGATTGCGGGGTTTTGTCCAACAGTCGCCAATATGTCTAAGCCGAAGATTGTAGGTCGCTTACACATTGATATAGCTGGTTTTAGCGTTGATGTCGACGCCATGGATTGTCGAGTAGTAGTGGCGCGGGAATCGCACACGCCGATTAGTCCAGCGCTAAGGGACGCGCTCCCAAGCGGTCTTCTGATTGGTGTAGAAATCGGTCACGTGAGTTGGCGCCATTCACGCTATTGGCTCTCGCCGTGAGTAGAGATGAGGCAATGATAGATGAAAAACCGGGATTAACGGTTGGCGTGAACACCCATTAAGTTGAATTTTTCGAACGTCGGCTTCCCGATAAGTTGAATCTTAATATGTTGAATAATTGAATTGAACCCTCAATAGTACTTCCAGAATGTCATATTGTTATAACTGTCCCTAGGTTCCAAAACATCCCTTTCACAGAATGTCCCTTACCCAGAATTTGCCTTACCCAGATTGTCCCTTTCCAAAAATGTCACCAGTAACATGGTTACGTTAAAAAATAATCCCAGTAGTTGTACCATATTTTTTACGGCATTCTTTATCAATACTAAACCCATTCTAAAGTTATGGCACGCATTTAAATTAACACCCTGTATAAACTTAGTTTACCCCCATCCAAGGCATCTTACCCCCGTATCTCCGTCCGTAATCAAGATGTGACTGTGCTTTGCAAACAAACGCTAAGAAGAAGAAAGGACATTCTGAGAAAGGGACTTTTTGGACCCTAGGGATATTTTGGGAAAGGGACATTCTGGAACTAAAGGTAGAAATACAACAAATTTTAATATTATTAAAATTTATTCAGTAATTAATATTACCTAAAACAAAACCAACTCAGTAGGTAACAAATTATTCTTATTTTAAACTATACCTAAACAAGTAGATGTGTCTAAAAACAAAAAACCCGACTACGGTAATTTTAAAGTACTATTTTGCTGTAAAAATCTTGAATCTATATTTTTTTTACAAAGCCAGTGTCACTCGCGCTACTGAGACGAATCTAATGACATCTCAATGTTAAAATCCAACAATCCGCTTGGGCTTGTCCACATACATACATACATACTTACATACATACATACATAGGTACATACTCTCGAAAAACATAACCCTTCTTCTGAGGCAGTCGGGTAAAAACCTGGGGTCATAAACCCGTTAAAAGATGTTCTTATGTATAAAAAATTACCCGACTGTGTCCGACAGAAGTAGGGTTATGTTTTTCGAGAGTATGTATGTATGGATGTGTGTATGTATGTATGTATGTATGTTACTATGTATGTGTGTGGATAAGAAAATTCTTTACACGGGCTACACTAGTCATAGGCCTCTGAAACCATTTCAGAGGATTCTGCAACCACGTCAGAAGCCTCTGAAACCATGTCCGAGGTCATTTCAACCATGTCAGAGGTCTCTGCAACCGTGTCAGAGGACTCTGCAACCGTGTCAGAGGACTCTGCAACCATGTCATAGGTCATTGCGACCATGTCAAAGGACTCTGCAACCTTGTCAGAGGACTCTGCCACCACGTCAGAGGACTCTGCAAATAAGTCAGAGGCCTTTGCAACCATGTCAGAGGTCATTTCAACCATGTCAGAGGTCTCTGCAACCATGTCAGAGGTCTCTGCAACCGTGTCAGAGGACTCCGCAACCATGTCATAGGTCATTGCAACCACTGAAACCGTGTTAGAGCTCATGGCAACCATGTCAGAGGTCTCTGCAACCGTGTCAAAGGACTCCGCAACCATGTCATAGGTCATTGCAACCACGTCATAGGTCATTGCAACCACGTCAAAGGACTCTGCTGCTGATTGGGTATATTAAAAAATCATAAATTCAAGGCGGATTTTTATCGCAAAATACAACTTTTTGTTTTTGTTTTTAATACATCAGCTTCTTAAAATCCAAGTTTCAATCGTAGAAACGTCAATTCTTTTAAAAACATTATAGGCGACACTTGTTTTCTTTTTAATTCATTAAGTAATTTTGAGTAATTACGGTCAAATAATATGTCCATCTTTCTTCGATTTATCTCAAAATTATTAAAATACGACCGTTCTATTTTACGATCGAAACGACTAGCTTCTTTCATTAGTATAGAGAATACTAGAAATATGTTTGGGACCATTGGAATTCTGTTATTGAGTCTGTGGTGATAGCCTTCACATACATTGGTGGTTCTATGCACATCACCTGCACAGCTTATCAAATCATTATCCAGACTCAGCCACTGATTATCAAAATATTGCAGAAATGCCTGCATGTTCGATGTATTAGGAGCTGCATCTTGAATATCAATCCAACCTTGTTCCATGTGTTCCGGTGGTAGCAAAACAAAATAAGAACATAATCTTACTATACTTCTTCCAGTTTTGTACTCGGGTTTATTTGTCGTGCCAATTCTAATTGTTTCGCCTTTTTCCAAACGGCTTTATTGAAGTGCTGGTAACACCCGGTCACTTTTGAACTCGGAAAAACAGCCCTAACGGCGTTTATTTGGGCGATCTCATAGTCACATTTAAAAGTGTCCATGTGAACGCCTAATCGCTCTTTTATAATTGTAAACAAACGTTTGTACGTTTTTTCGGCCTTGTTAGGCAAAAATGCATATATGACAGGATACACATTTATGCTCTTTTAAGTGAATAATGTTGATAGAATGGCTTCGGGCATGATTTGAATGTTCCATCAGCATAATATGAAACGCTTTTTTGTGATTGAATCAGTGTTTTCGATTTATGTGTGCAAAGTACAATAATTTTATCATTGGTTCCGTCTTCAATTATAATAAATTTTCTGTTCACTTTTTTTGGAACCCTGACATCCTTTACTTTATTAAAAATGAGTTTATCTGTACCTAAATATTTTTTTCGCGCTCTGTATAGAGAACTTTTAACTGCAGAATACATTGGTATATAATGTTCTGGAACGTAGGGATTACTTTCGGTGAATTTTTCTACCATATCGTCAAATATCTGTTGAATCGGATTTAGATTAATACAAACCTCCTGCCTCATGTCATTTAATAACTGTTTAATTTTAATTTCGTTACGATTGCTTGTGCAAGTATGTTTGGTTTCTCTTTTTAAGGATTTCTTATTTGCACTGAGCGTAACTGTAGCCGAGCATATATTTCTTTGTGTGCACTTCCAGCATGTAGTTCCATTACGATTCTCTTTACCGTCTTTCGTAAGCGTGTATTTACCTCTAATTTTAAGGAGTTCTTTTTTCTTGCGATTTTTTGTAAATTCAATTGTCTTCATGTTGTTATAACAAAATGGCACGTTTATACTTAGAAATTCGTCCAGCAAGACAAAGTCCAAATGATGATCAATAGAAACAAAAACAATGAATAAAACGACATTTCGCACGTTGAAAGCATTACCGTCACTATCCAAAAAACCCACTTTTGAGAAATGAGCATTTGAAATTTTGAAAAATTGCATCTTTATTTATTACACAACTAGAAGACTTAGGACAAAAGTTATATTTTTTTATTATATTTAAGTTGATTATGACTTGAAACTTTTATTTCAATAATTGAATTATTTATTCAAGTTTTTCTTGTATTATTTTGTATAGTATCATTATTACACTTAAAGTTAGTAAGACTTTTCGTTTAGTGACATAAGCAGAGTGACACAAGATTTATTAATTTAGAAAGCTAAATCTAGCCAAATCAAATTAAATTACAACACCGCGTGATGCCAGCTTGAATAGCATCACCCCATTTTCCATTTACGTGAGAGCCGTTAGATGCAACAAAAGAATATTGGATGATATTTTTTCCAGATTTTAAGTTTTTCGATTAACATAACACTGGAACCTGATGTTCATTAGATTTAATCGATTGAAAACGATGACATTATTAATTTTTTGTTAGATATAAGTATATTAACGTATTTACCATAAGTGTTATCAAATTTTGTAACTTTTACACTTCCAGACAAAAAAAATCCATAAGTTATTTTATCAATATTCCTGCTGGCCAACTTTTAAAGTTTTCAGATTCATAGTTTAATTGTCCTTAGTTTGTTCGTCCTTTCAGTTTACCGATATCCTATAGAACAACTCAGCTGAATGATTAAAATTAAAAAAATACTGTAAACATAACATCATTGCACAGAAGTGTATTAAACAAACTAATTTCATATTAACATATTGAGTACAATTAGGTAAAATAACAAATTTTCAGCAATTCCAAATATTAACCATTTTGTTGATATTTTCGTTGCATAGATACAACTAGATACAACTGTGTTCCTAAGAGTAAACAATTTTTTTGGTATTTAAAACCCATCTTCATAAGTATCGCCAATATTTGTTGCCGTCTATTAATGTCAGTACGTTTTGGTAATTAGAAAGTGAGTATCTTTGCAAAAATTCTAACTAGTACGGGTATTTCTGTAGTGTTTATTTTAATTTACTATTTAAAAACCAGAAACATGTCACTAGGATTAGTCTTCTTTGCCACTAGTGTTGATTTACATAATGCTGACAGAATGCTGCTCCAAAAGATGGGATAAAACATTTTATACACTTTCAAGTTTTCAAAGATGCTGATTATTAATATTATGGCAGCAGCATAGCATCCGTGTAGTGTTTATTGTTAAACAAATAGAATAAATATTTTTTAAAATTAAGAAAAAAAATGTTTATTATATATGCATAGATTGCATGATACATGTACTTCAATAGTCCATATTTTGCCAATGTCGCCAATCTTAGCTTCGAATATAAAAAACTTTTATCATTTTTACCATTGAAACTACTGATGGGCTTTTACTTGATTAGATGGCAAAGGGACGTGTTTATTTCTTTCCCTCGTACCAAAGAACATTATTTTGTACTCTTATTACAGTAAATAAACTGCACAGGACAGAGACAAATGGAAAAGACAGACAAGGAGAGCCGACCTCAGATGATGGGATAAGGCTAAGGAGAAGAAAAAGATTGCAGTACAGAAACTACTAAGAAAGCCCTCCGGTAGAGTAAACTGGAGAATTTAGAATTGCAAACTAAGTATGAAGTTGTATAAACTACGCTCTTTGAATTCCAGCACGCATGCAGCAGCAATTATTATCGACTCGTACTTAAAAGGATCAAAAACCACTTACGGATTTTCTATTAATCCAGTTTTCACAGAAAGAAATATTGGCATTAAACAAAATAAGACTCTATTAACTAATATTATAGGAAATTAACTCATAATTTTATAAGACATAAAGTTGCTATAACTAAACTGTCTGTTTTCTATAAACTGATTAAAGAAATGACATCTAAAATTTTTAAGTAAGTAAGACTGTATGGGTAAAAATACAATTTTGATTTATAAACCTACTCATAGTCATTTAATCACTAAAGTAATACTGACCAAATGCATAAAGTTCCTGGCTTACGTAATGAAATGTTCAACAGATTTTGAAAATATTTAAAAATAGAGTGTCATTAAACGTAAAATTACATAATTTTGTGTGAAAATTTGAATAATATATGTCAAAAAGACACTAAACGTAAAAGTTCATTTTGATTTGTAATGATTGTTCCAATTATTACTAAATAGTGAAAAGAAAAGTGGCATTAAGCCCAAAATGACATTTTGTTTCATATGTTTAACGTAAATTTATGAAGTAACATAGTCACTATGCTCAAAATATCACTTTTACTTTAATTATCTATATTATTTCTGTAAAAAACTTAACACTATACTGTAGTTTTTGGGATAACGACGCTATCGCAGTAAATATTTTACGCTTAATTAAAAGAAAATAAATATTATAACATCACTAAGCAGAATATGATGGTTTTACTTTCAAGGTTTGCTCCACATAAGTTGGGATACGTGTCACTATAAAAAATATATCACTATTACTTTATATTAAACACCAAAATCGTTAAAATGCATACCGGCACTACTTTGCCCAGCAGTTTGTAGTACAGCTAGAAGAATAGGTGTCTCTGCATTATATTCTTTGAAATGTACGTAAACAGATGGCGTTCATAGTCAAAATCATGCAAATTTTGTATAGTGACGGTAATGCTTTCAACGTGCGATTTTATGAATGACAAGTGTTGAAGTGTGTTTGAAAAGTTTATGGTCCAGTAGAATTATCAGTGGCCTGAGTGTGTTACTCCAATGGGATTTATTATCAATATTAATACATCTTTGAATGAAGTGCCTTATCACCATCATTATCATACGGTACCTGTTTGAGCGCGATATGTTAAAAACTGATTGAGCGCGATATTGCCTCGCTCACCGAGAGTTCCATACATTAAAAGTAATGAGAATCCAACTATAGAAAAACTCCACTTAATGGGAAGCCGACGTACAAAAAATTCAACTTAATGGGAATTCAACTTTCAAAAAACTCAACTTAATGGGAAGCTGACGTTCAAAAAATTCAACTTAATGGGAATTCAACTTTCAAAAAACTCAACTTAATGGGAAGCCGACGTTCAAAAAATTCAACTTAATGGGAATTCAACTTTATGGTCCGGAAGGGTTTGAGATAATTCGTGTATCAACAACCTATCACTATAGTGATATAGAATTTACGATGATATAACTCGCGACCTTCGCCATAAGCTGACGTCACAATGTCGCTAGGGCATAAACATGACGTTACGATTATGGATGTTTGTGAAAACATAATAATGCAAGTCAGCCTGTCGCCTAAAAGTTGTAATACACCTGGAACCCTAAGTCCCTCAGTCGGCTTTTACGACACCCACAGGTAAGAAATAAAGTCCTTTCGAAACACGTGCCCTAACTCATTTGATTAACAGTTCCCAAAATTAACATTGCGGTTATTTTACTTACTGATCATTTTCATATTCTGATAACATACATTCCTCAAATTCTCACTTTCATGGAATATCTACTTCCTTAAATTCCCACTTTTTCAGAATTCACACACTTATGATAATATAGGTACATCCTCTCCATAATACAATGTTAACTGATAGCTGGCCACTTTAGATTAAAACACTATTGTCATTAATTAGTCAATGTCACGGCTTGTTTGTCATAGCTCTTTTTTTCCGACTTTTACGTCAAAGCTTTTACGAAGTGTTTTTCCTGAAATTATGTGTGATTTCGTTTTTGTAAAAAATCAAAAGGGGGATGAAATCCTTCGACGAAATGGATATCGCTATTATTTCGGAAAAAAAAATTAAGGCAGTACATTGTGGCGTTGTGCCGAGAAACATAAATGTTCATTGAGCATTACAATAAATGATAAAAAAACTAAAGTTTTTCCTGCTGCAAAAGTGACATATTGTTTCACCACTTCAATAAAGCAGTATGGAAGAAAAAACGGGCTCAAGAATTAGCAACGGTTTGTGATGAAAAAATTGTACAAGTATGTTCCCTTTTTCAACTTCTTCCACCACGATTTTTGAGTGAAGCATGGACTTCAGTAATCGGGTGGATATTTGAAAACGGTTCTTCAGGTCCCTTTCCTGGCAAATTTAAAATTTTATTTTTATGGTTATTTTATCATTGCATAATAATGAAGGCCTACTGGAAAGGTTATTTAAGAAAAAGCACTTAAATCGAACCACAGGTTTCGTCAAAATTCAATTTTGAAATTTGAGGTGCCAGTCAACGGGACATTTTGCGCCAGTCAAGGGACAAAGAAATTATTTTAACTAAATATATGAATAAAACCTGTTCATCTTTTGCTTTTAACTAAGTAGAATAGAAGTAAAAGTTGCCGCAGTCTACCAGACTGAAGCCCTGAAGCCTCAGTCTGGTTAAGACATGACGCACCGAGTCACAGACATTTTCCTCGTGCTTGAAACACGACACAGCCAGCCCGACATACGAAATGAAACAGCCACAGTGTTCGACAATCACAGTTGACAGGCAGGCGTATGTGATCTGTCGACCTCCGGAAGAAGGCTGTTTGTAAACAGCCGAAACGTAAACCCAATCCTCCATCAAAACAATAGTACCGTAAGTCGTTTAAACTTAGGCCATAATGAAACAGCTAGCATGAGACAAGAAGAAACCACCGAAAAGATTATGACCTGAGAATTAATTGTGTTGTACATCCTGCTACTGAACAGACGAAGATAACCTTAAAGATGACGCAATCGGCCTAAGACATTCATGACTCAGTTAACCTTAGACACCACTAGGCAAGCAACCTAACACGCGCCGCTGTATACATGAGACACGACGCAATCAGCTTAAGAGACATTGCCATCAGACTGAGAAATAACGTAACTAACCTGAGACACGAAGCAGTCACCTTAGAGACGACGTAAACAGCCTGAGACACGATGTACTCAGCTGAAAAGACTCCGACATACAAGGAAATCAGCTTAAGAGACGTCGCAACCAACCTGAGACATAACGCAGCCATGCTGAGATACAATGCAGACAGCTGAAGAGACGTCGCAATCAACCTCAGACAACGCAGTAGGCTAAGAGACGTCAAAATCAGCCTGACATAGCGCAACCACCCTGAGATACAACGCAGTTGCTTAAGAGACTTCGCTTAGTGACCCAGAGTGAGATAAAACGCAGCCAACCTGAGATGCAACGCAGTCAGCTTAAGAGACGTCGCAATAAGTCTGAGTGAGACATGACGCAGCCACCCTTAGATACATCGCAGTCAGCTTAACATACGTCCCAATGAGCCTGAGTGAGATATGACGCAGCCACCCTTAGATACTCGTACATTGCAGTCAGCTTCAGAGACATCGCAGTCAGTTGAAAAGACGTCGAAATCAGTCTAAACGAGACATTACGCAACCACCCTGAGATACTACGCAGTCAGCTGAAGATCGTCGCGATTAACCTGAACTGAAACCTAACGCAGAGATCTTGAGATACAACGCAGTCAGCTTAAGATACGTCGCAATGTGCCTGAGTGAGACGTATCGCAGACAACCTGAGATACAACGCACTCAGCTTAAGAGACGTCGCAGTCAGCCTAAGATATGACGCAACCACCCTGAAATACACCGCAGTCAGCTTAAGATACGTGAAATTAACCTGAGACTTAACGCAGCCTCCCTGAGATACAACGCAGTAGCTTAAGAGGCGTCTATCGATCAGCCTGAGATATCGCTCAGCTACCCCGAGGCCTAACGCAGCCACACCTAGAGACATAAAACAAGTGTTTTTAAACTATGTTATCTGCACGAAAAACAATGCTGTTCACCAACTGGAAACCCTTAATCTAACTTACGGTACCCATGGGCAGACATGGGGTGGTGCTATTCTATACTGCAGGCACACCTTTACACAAAAAAATTGCAAAAACAATCATAAAAATAACATTAGTCACTTGACTGGCATAAAATGTCCCTTGACTGGGAGAAATGCCAGTCAAATGAAGCCAGTCAAGGGACAATTTTCTATGTTTTTAGTGATTTATTGGTAAACGCTTGAATGTAATCAAAATTTTAAACGAATCTTAAATCTCGCTTTATTATGCGACATTATTTGTTCAGAACAAATCCTCTGTAATAACTCTTTCATGAAGAAAACACACACAGGAAAGGGACCTGGCGCGGGTGCAAAAATAGGATCAAAAAATTTAACAACTCCTATTTTATTCTAGAAGTAACAAGAAGCTATATACTCCCTCTCCAGGGATGAAGAAGTCATCCTGGCAGAAGGCAAAAACAAGACCCAGCTCATAGTTCTATTAGTTTCAGCGATTCAGTCGTTTTAGACCACGTATTCAGAAAACACAAAAACGTGTGACCAACACAAACTGTCATTTTTATCGGTATACGCAGTTAAATATTGTCCAATTAATAATTTTCTATAAATCTACATGATATAAGGATTATTATGATGGGTGAAAAGTTATATAATGTCCAGCTAGATAAAATTTTATGCGTGTTTGAATTTCGCAATAGCTGAGTGTGACACGCGAAGAACGCGTGTTTTGGCCCCGATTTCAGGTTTCAGATTAAGTTTTAGTTAAACATATTTCATAATTTTTGGATGGAGTTTTACTTTCCAAATGAACAATTAAACATTCTTTCGTGTGAATGGTACTTAAAATCTGTAAGTGTTGTACACTTGAAGAAATTTACGTGTGACCGCAATTTTTAACTGCGCAAATTTTCACCCAATCAATTCCGCTCCTCAAACAACGAAAATTCAAGAGTTCTTGAAATATTTTAAGTGACAATGGTATCGACTGCCCTCATAGACCGATGGGGATAGTAGACCGTTTGAACAAGTAGACCGATCAGGAAAGTAGACCGATCGGGAAAGTAGACCGATCGGGAAAGTAGACCGATCGGGAAAGTAGACCGATCGGGAAAGTAGACCGATCGTTCCGGAGGGCTCGACTGCCTGCGCAAAGTCTCAGCTGTGCTTATGAAACTCAAAGAACGACAAATGCCCTGGAAGGGTGGCATAGGCGTCTGAATGGCAATATTCCAGCAACACCAAATTCTTTTCATTTTATTTAGAAGCAAAACATGCCGATTCCAGAATAAAATTAACATTATTTAACAAATTGAAGAGAAATACTTACACGAACTGTCGACATACTATTTGATGAGAAGTATGCCGAGTACCTTACGCAGTTAGAAAATGGGAACATTTCTTCTTCGCAGTTTCTTAATAACATAATTGAATTAAAACGCGACTTAAGGTTGCGTCTTTCTTAACCTACTGATTGACCTATTTATAGAGACATTGTTTTTTTCTTGTACTTAAGGATGCATTTATGTTGTTTTTTCTTGTACTTAAGGATGCATTTATGTTTTGAGTTTAATTGGTTCTGCATTACCATAAAACCTGCTTAATCGTGATGTATAAGTCTTTCATTTGATACCCAACACGGGATTTTTAAAAATAAAACTGTTTTCACTCCTAACACACAGACATATACACTTCAAACTTTAACACTCCTCTTTTTGGGGTCGGTGGCTTCATTGTTTTTCTTTCGAACTGTACTTCGTCACAATGGAAATAGGTGGAAGTAGTCTCCCCTAGTAGAGAAAAGTGGAAAACAATCAGTTTTCCCTCTTAAGGGGGATAGAACAGGGGGGATAGGTGGAACAGGGGTATTGCATTAACAACGTAAATAACAGCATGGGAATTTTAGGAAATGGTATTTATAGGCAATAGTCATTTTAGAAAGTAAGTAACAGATGCATAGGGATTTTGGTAAGTGTGAGTTTTGGGAACTGTTGATAAGAGGAGTTAGGACACGTGTTCCGAAAGGATAAAATTATGATATTCTAAGCCGGCATCACTCGGCAAACCTGTTTAAAGAACCCTAATAATAATAACATAAGCTGGGAGTACCTCCACGCGGTGAAGGCAGTAACAGTTCAATACTGGCTAATACTCCCATTTTACTTTAAGGCGATTGTAGCCTCGAACGACCTTGAGCGTTGGGGCGGCGCGTAAGCGATCCAAACGATACACCCCGCGCTCCCGCGCACCTACCATACTGACAAAGAATACGTTTTGGAGGACAGATGGGACGCTCACTCATCTTCTTCTTTTCGTGTGGGATACCAAGTCGTTCAACGACCCGATGAACCCTAGTGTCAGAATTTTTCAACCGCCTTCTACAAGTAGCAGGCTTCTGACATGGTTGTGTAACGACCGCCGTCTAAGTGATCATAGACAGCAACCGGGACCTACGGCTTAACGTGCTATCCAAAACACAGAACCGTCTTACTTACGGACAATCGGGTGGTTCAGCCCGCAATGTCCTAACCAGACTGGGAACAAATTCACAAAGTGATAAATATCAACTTTGTGAGTGACCCACCGAGAATCGAACCCGGGACCGTCTGCGTCAAAGGCAGTCGCACTACCACTGCGCCACATCGGTCGTCATTACACTTTGCTTACCTGCTTACGAAAGAGATAAAAACAGTTAGTATTGTTATTGGTGTGCGTCAGGATGGCGGGTCAACAGTCGTATTTAACATTAAAATAGTGTTCAAAAATTGCTGCCTAGTTGCTGCCATTTGCTGCCAACGATGAGAGATTTGCTGCCAACATATTTTATAAATAAGAAACGACTCATTTTAGGTGGACCCGCCATTCTGACGTCAGGATGGCGGGTCAAGTATCCGTAGCGAACTAATTAAGCAGAATTACTAAAATGTTCATGGGGCGAAAATTGCTGCTCAATTGCTGCCTTCACAATTTGTACACCCAGATCCTGTAGCTATCAAAGACAATATAATACCATACAAGTTTAATCACAAAGCCTTTGAGCCTGTCAAAAGTATGAGAGCAATTGCTGCGTGTGAGTATTTTATCTTAATATGAGCAAGCGCTCCTGATAATCCTTTATTTTATTTGCTGTTGCGGCAGAGCGACTAAACCTTTGGAACCACCTGGGGACAATACCCAATCCCATCTCATAGAAACCAAAGGGCCACAAAATGTCACAATAATAACTTTTTGATGTATGGCAATTTCTGCTGATAAATATCATAGAAGGAAGAATGAATTCTTATCTACATTATTCCTAAGTTAGCAGAATGCGCACAAATTTCTTTTACATATCTCATGCTCTGAAAGTAGGTCATTACTGACAAAAAACACGACCTGTAAGTTCAACTTACAGGCGAGGTTTTTAAAACTAAGCCTGTAAGTAATTTTAAATATGGAACTAGAAAAAGAACCAATAGAATCGCGACAATTAAAAAGTTAAAATCAATTTCTTCTTATTTTTAATAGGAGTTGCATACGATTAGTTGTATACGATATTAAATTTCGAACTGGCCGCTACGAATTGTGTTGCTTGAACGCAGGAATTATATTTTTAATCTGTATTTTTATAACCTCAAGAAATGAGTTTGTCGAATTATTACTCAATATTACAATAACAAAAGTAAAAACTGCTAATATCCCGACAATCAAAAAAATTGCTACTTTATGTTAGGATACTTTTCTTTCATATTATTTCAATAGTTATCAATCATAGAAAAAAAAGTTTAGTGGTGAAATTTGTATACAAGACGATACCAATACTATCACTTTGGTCACTATCGGTACTCACGATATTATCACTTTGGTCACTATCGGTACTCACTCGAAAGTCATCTCGACAACACACACTAACGGTATCGCATGATTTTATTGCAGGTTTAGACACAAACTTATTTTTACACAAATTTACCACTGGATTCCACGTACTTGACAATTTGAAGCCATCTTCTCTATTGAAATTATTGTACTTGGTGATTTCAATAGCCTCGCTTACCAGTCTTGGTATGTAGTGGCGTTCGGTCGAAAGTACTTTTGGATTATGTAATTCGATCCAGTGGTTTGGACCAGACTCAAGCACGTGTTCCGCAATGGCAGACTTATGTGCTTCATTGTTTTTCACTGCCTTTATGTGCTCTTTGACACGGGTGGAGATGGTCCGCTTAGTTTGACCAATGTAACAACTACCACAACTACAGTCTATTTTATACACCCCTGGACATTCTAATGGAAATCGATCCTTTGGTGACCGTAGAAACTGCGACATCTTCTTGAAAGGAGTAAACACGGTTTTTATCGAATACTTATCCAGTATCCGTCCGATCCTGTCTGTTACTCCCTTCACATACGGAAGAAATGCAGCACGACGCTCAACCTTGGGAATTGGTGTCCTAGTCTTGTGTTTCTGAGGCTGAATTTTGTTAGGGTAGCCATTGCTCAGTAGTACGTGTTGAACATGTTGCAGTTCCTCATGAAGGTGTTCGTTATCGCAAAGGTCATAGGCGCGATTTGTTAAGGAGGTAACCACTGAGTTAAGCTGTCGCGGATGGTGATGCGATGTTGCGTATAGGTATCGGTCAGTATGTGTCGGTTTCCTGTACACCGTGTGACTGAGAGTGCCGTCGCTTCTGACCGTCAACTTCACACCCAGGAATGCCAGAGACCTATCCTTCGTGTGATGCTTCCCAACAGCGCCCATGTCTAATTTTATAAAAAAAATTATTGAAAAAAATGTTCGTTTATTGTACGTTTACGTACTGCAGTTTTAAAAATATGTACTAAATGCATTATATGAAAAAAACTATCCCTAATTGGGCGCTGTTAGCAAGAATGCTTTCCAACAGCGCCCCTTCGGATTAGTACATAAGTATACAAGAAATAAACGATATAAAGCTATGTACAAATTGTACATTATATGTACATACGTAAACTACATTGTTATTCAATTATCAATCAAGTATTGGCCTGAAATAATGAAATTTGTGTGTAAAAAAAAAGCTGCAAATATTATAAGGGATGAACCAGCCCATGAAACTGAACAACTTTCCCGAAAGAACATAGGTCTAAATGTGAAAAAAAATTTGGACCGCCAATACAAAATTACGAATCGACCAAGTCAAATTGTATGGGAGGTCCAAAATTCTTTTTCTCATATTTCGACCTATATTTCTTGGGGAAATTTGTTCAGTTTCATAGGCGGATTCACCCCTTAAAATATTTGCATCTAATATTTTTACACCTTATATAGGTTTTTAATTGCATTATTTTATTTTACAGTAATCGAATGTTAATTATACCGGTAAATATTTTTTTATCTATTATGCTACCTTCTCGTAAAATATTCTAATTATTAATACCACCGACGACTAGTTTGGCGCAGTGGCTAAAGTATCTGCTTTGACAAAAGTTGTTAGGTACTTGACAATTATTAAACTATCGCATGCGTTCATCAGTCGCGGCTGCATTTTGAAAATCATAAGTCTTAAAATGCATTACATTACATTACATATTTCGCTTGATTGTAAATTTAAAATCAATACAGTTTACATGCGTACATTTCTTGTACAATTTGTACATAGTTTTATATCGTTTATTTCTTGTATACTTATGTACTTATCCGAAGGGGCGCTGTTGGAAAGCATTCTTGCTAACAGCGCCTAATTAGGGATAGTTTTTTTCATATAATACATTTGGTACATATTTTTAAAACTGCAGTACATAAACGTACAATAAACGAACATTTTTTTCATAAAATTATTATAAAAAAAATTTATAAAATTATACATGGGCGCTGTTGGGAAGCATCACACGAAGGATAGGTCTCTGGCATTCCTGGGTGTGAAGTTGACGGTCAGAAGCGACGGCACTCTCAGTCACACGGTGTACAGGAAACCGACACATACTTACCGATACCTACACGCAACATCGCATCACCATTCGCGACAGCTTAACTCAGTGGTTACCTTCTTAACAAATCGCGCCTATGACCTTTGCGATAACGAACACCTTCATGAGGAACTGCAACATGTTCAACACGTACTACTGAGCAATGGCTACCCTAACAAAATTCAGCCTCAGAAACACAAGACTAGGACACCAATTCCCAAGGTTGAGCGTCGTGCTGCATTTCTTCCGTATGTGAAGGGAGTAACAGACAGGATCGGACGGATACTGGATAAGTATTCGATAAAAACCGTGTTCACTCCTTTCAAGAAGATGTCGCAGTTTCTACGGTCACCAAAGGATGGATTTCCATTAGAATGTCCAGGGATGTATAAAATAGACTGTTGTTGTGGTAGTTGTTACATTGGTCAAACTAAGCGGACCATCTCCACCCGTGTCAAAGAGCACATAAAGGCAGTGAAAAACAATGAAGCACATAAGTCTGCCATTGCGGAACACCTGCTTGAGTCTGGTCCAAACCACTGGATCGAATTACATAATCCAAAAGTACTTTCGACCGAACGCCACTACATACCAAGACTGGTAAGCGAGGCTATTGAAATCACCAAGTACAATAATTTCAATAGAGAAGATGGCTTCAAATTGTCAAGTACATGGAATCCAGTGGTAAATTTGTGTAAAAATAAGTTTGTGTCTAAACCTGCAATAAAATCATGCGATACCGTTAATGTGTGTTGTCGAGATGACTTTCGAGGGAGTACCGATAGTGACCAAAGTGTGCCGAAAAAACGCAGAAGAATGAGGGTAGACAGATATGTTTGCCCTTAGCCGTCACCCGCAGCCGCTCCAGTTTACCCGTGATCATGGCGATTGCAACATCGCCGAAATATTGGGTGCTCGTGTTAGGGTTGATGAAGTTTTCGGCAGAAAACAAAAAGATAAAAAGAATAATAATCTAATTAAAATGGCAACACTGCTGCTTTGCTATTGGTCGGTGCGTTTTAAGGCCGACCAATGGGAAGGCAGCACCTGAGTAGACATCTTTTGGTGGGGGTAAGAGGGGATCCTTGGAAGGGACGGTTGGGACGGCCGATCGGTTGCGCCAGTCTGGGTTGGTTGATTGATTTGTACAGTCGTGTTAACGGACGTTACGTGAAACAAATATACCTGAAGTTTCAGTATTTGAATCCTGAAGTTTTATTCTTTGCTACTTTGATAAGGAGTCTTACACTCGATATATCCCTACCGTGAGTTAAAACCCGTTATAATGTCTTATAGTTTTACATAAAACCTTACCCAATCTCGTCTTGTTCATTACTTTCTGCGAACAGCAATCCATGCTCAAGTGATTTATTTATTAAGTGACTGTCCCGTTGGCGTAGCGGATAGTATGCCTGCCCTCTACGCCGAGGGTCGTGGGTTCGATCCCCACCGGACACAAATATTTGTTAAGTCAATTTTCAAATATTTGTGTTGAGTCTGAGTGTTTTCTATGTACCTATAATATGTATTTATTTACAAAAAAAAAAAGTATATATGTATTAGTATCAGCTACCTACGACTCGGTGTCCCACACGAAAAGAAGAAGAAGAAGAAGAAGAAGAAGCTACCTAGTTCCCATAGCACAAGCTTTGCTTAGTTTGGGGCTAGATGGCGCTGTGTGAATTGTCCAGGACATTTATGTATTTATTTATTTATTAATTTCCTAAAAAAGAAAGAATATAAAGTAAAAACCAATATGTAATTTCTATTTTCAAATCAAATCTACTACCAAATTTTTTTAATATAATATGCCAGCTGGTGCCCGCGACTTCGGTCGCGTAGCAAAGTTCTATTCAAAGTTTATGAGTGACACTCAGTTATTTCCCGCGGGAATGAGTTATTTTCCCACAGTAAAATGTAGCCTAAATGTTGAGCTAGTGTATAGATAAATCATATTTTATGCATTTTTAAATTACGTTACAATGAGATGGACATCGTATAGTACCTACTATCTTATCTAGTACTATTTATTAGACTGTCCTATTGTTACTTTTCCAGGTAAAAATCTATCAGAACCAGAACAAATTTTAGGGGTGTTTTATAGTTAGATTTTCCACGTTAAGTCTGGCGCTATACAACAATTTGACAGAATGTTTTCTATAAAATAAATGCTTATTTTTTCACCTGCCTATTGCTATTGCGCTATTCTATGAGTGAATGAACTTTTTCTTGTCAACCGATAAGAGATACTTAACCGACAAAGACTTTAAAACTACATAATAAATGTGAACGTAATGATAGCATCGATACATAAATTAATTAGATATTTAAAATTAAAAAAAAAAAAACACTTTTACTTTGTTAGATTATTGGTAGCTAGTTAATCTATTGTTTTACTTTAGAGCACTTAAAAAGGGAGTTCTTGTATAAAACAACAAACAAGGTATTCAAATATTTTGTTGATAGAAGATCACATAAAATTGATTGATTGCGAAAGTAAATAAAGATATAGGTAAGGTACTTACCGCACTTCATTCATATGCGCAGCTCTGTTCAAGAAATTAGCAATTTTTCTTTTTTTGCCGCGGCATCTTGGATAAAGTTTTTCAACAATATTATTACTAAAAAATAACAAACGTCCTCTCGCAACACAAAAACTATATACATATAATTACTTAACAAGCGTCCTTACGCAACAACATAATCACTAAAAAAACACAAAGCGTCCGAGCGCGACCGAAACGTTCAATATTCACTCACAGTTCGATACATTGGGTACCGCTGTACTGTCTGTAACAAACTCTTTGACCAAATAATGTTCAAAAAATCGAGAGCGGAGCGAGCCAACTAGCGACACAGCCTTCCTGTGCGAAAGCTAGGGAGTAGTCGTGGGTAACTCATGGACGATAACTAAAACTAAAATTAAAAGAACTAAGTCCCCTCTTACAACTCAGTCGTTCAATAGTTCATCTGACATAGCTTTCACGCGAGCCGTGAACTCGGCGCGAACGGCCGGTGCGGCGGCGGCACGCGCGTTCGCGGGCACCCGCTCGGCTCACACGACGCACACAGCCGCACAAAACACACTCACGTAAAATAGAGACAAAGAAATCGAATTCCGTAGGAAAGAGTGGGGACGCTATGTTTTTTGAAGTCTTGGCTATCTAAATCACGCGTCTGTCCGTCGAGTATGGATACGTGAAGCAAAAAGTAGCGTAAAATGTAAGACGATAGGGTACATTTTTGTTTGATAAATCGGGATAGCATTTTGTTTTACAATCAAGCACATTTATTACATACATATATTACGCCTTTATCCCTCGCGGGGCAGGCAGAGCGTTAATGGCTGTAAGAATAGAATCACTATGGCCACGTCTGACATTTTTGAGGATTGTTTTCCAAGGTTGTTTCAGAAAACATGTATATCACTATAGTCACAGGTTGTCAGCCTGCCGCCTAAAAATTGTAATTCAGCAATACTCTCGAGTCCCTTAGTCGCTTCTTACGACACCCGCAGGAAGGATGTGGGGTGATGCTATTCTAAGCCGGCATCACACGGCAAATTAAAGATAGAAACCCATTTATTAAAGATAGAAAATAAATATAACGTCAAATTAAGAATTCACAGATTACTTCGTTAAACCCTTCCTTACATTTAAGTACCTACATTAAATTGATGCACGAAGTAAGTTTCCAACAAAAAAGCTATAACGACGCGAACTACAACACAACGTAAACAATTCAATAACACTTTAGTTCGTTTGAACTAAACTCCGTAGCCGCTCACTCGCTTCATCGATCGCTCATGAGCCGTAGGATGCGTAGGAGCCGTAATGAAGAAATGAACTAACTGAACTACTGAACTAAGTGAGTGATTCAACTCCGCAGACGCAAAAGCTTCAAATCGCTCTGCTCATCTAAGTGAGTGTTTTTTCCCATGTCTACTAGGGAGTAGGGAGAGACTGACCGCCACGCCCTCGCTGCAAGAAATCTCTTGGTCACACCAGTTTTATTGATGTAATGTCAGATATATAATAATAATATCGACGGGTTCCAGACAATTTGTATTAACCGTCATTTTTGAAACTTTACACCAGAGCAGTTTAAAGTTTAAAGTTTCAGAAAAAAAATCATAACTATAACAAATCGCATTATTTTATCATAACAAAGAAAATTTCTGTTCCTGTTACTCATTATCTATAATTTGATTAATATTTTTTTCTGATATTCCTCTTTTGAACGAAAATATATGGCGCTTAATACAAAGTGACCCAAAATTTTAATTTTTTTGTTCCAGGCTAAATGACTTAACCGCCTGAGATAATGGGTTTTTGTTCCAGGCTAAATGACTTTAATGAATAAAGGCGTGATATAATTATGGATGTATGTTTCACGGCTGTTGCCGTGTGATGCCGGCTTAGAATAGCATCACCCCATTTCTTGCCCTTCCAGGCTAAATGACTCAACCGCCTAGATTTATTAATACATGTTCCAAGCTAGTACCTAGAATTGAAAATACTAGCTCTAAGTACTTGCTTTTACCAAAAAGTTATTCATATTTTAATCCTAAGCTAATAAATTTAAATACCATATCTTAAACTGATAAATATGGCTAAAAATATGACTACATTTGTTTATTCGACTTATTGTATTAAGCGACATTTGACATGAATTTTACTAAGAGGCTAACTGTTTTAAGCGACATTTCTATATATTTATAAGGTCAGGCTAAATGGTTGAACGTATGCACCCTGTAAAATATTGTTCCAGGCAAAAAGGTTTAAACGCCTGTGTGGTCATTTGGTAGTGAGCTTAAGTACACAAGCCTTAAATTTGTCAATATTTTGTGCCGGTTCATACATTGCACTTCGAAATAAGCCCAAAAAATACGGTTTTATTAAGCGACATTTTTTTGCTCCGATCATCACCAAACCGAGCTCAAACGACGCAGAAAAATTCGCTGAGTCCAAATATGTATAAAAGTCCGTATCCCAAAAAATGGCGGTTAATACAAATAGCCCGGAACCCCTCGATATAAGTTTATAAACTTATTTTATTTTAAACTATATGTAATATATAATGTAGCGAAAAATCTTCAAAATCGCTTAATGTGTTTGGGAGGAGAAGGAAATAAATTATGGGAAATGGGTAAATATTTTATTTTTTATATAAAAACTATAAGTGTTTTAAAAAAGGAAGAACTAAAATTAATTTGACAAATGTATGAAGAATGTCGTGTATTTTTTTGGGTTTGTTTGAAACCTTTCGGTCACTTAGGTCCAGTTCCTGATACGTCCAGTGGTCTCTTACGTCCATTTCCGCTTACGTCCATTCCGCGAAAGTCTATTACCGCTAAGGCCCATTCCGCGAAAGTCCAGTGCCGCGAACGTTCATTCCTCGACTGTCCAGTTTCGAGAAAGTCTGCTCCTTATTCAAGTAGGTATATAGCAGAAGCATTAGTTATGAAATAGTGATTAATAGTGTAATCGGTTCCTAAACTTCGTAGTTACATTTTCGTTCATATTGAAGAAAGTAGCATAAAGAACTTAAAAAAGATTTTACCACTAGCTTTTACCCGCGGCGTTTTTCTGCAGTAAAAAGTAGATATTACCTTCCCCTTGACTTGTCTTTTAATTTCATTGTATACAAAGTAGTTGACATACCGACAGCAGTGCCACCGGGTTCAATTGTATGTATAAATCATCCAGGGGAAAATTTAAATACCTTATGGAAAATGGTCGTTCGTAGAAATGGACGTTCGCGGTAATGGACGTTCCCGGTAATGGACGTTCGCGGAAATGGAAAGGACCACTGGACGTATCAGGAACTGGACCTAAGTGACCGAAAGGGTTTGAAACAACCAGTTAGAAGAAGTAGAGGTTGTTAGTTGACCGTCGCCGAGGACGGACGTGTCCACAGCACGTGCTCCATCTCTTTTTTTTTTCTTTCAACCCACGGCCTTCCAATGAACCGCGCGCGCTTTGCTTGTATCCATCTATCTATTTTGTTCTATAACCAGTGAAAGTGTCGGTGATATGTGATAAGTGTTTTTTGTACGTCTACACAAATATGTGTTAAGTGTTTTCGTGTAAGCTAGTGCCGCGGTAGACTACGAGAAGATGCACTAATGCCCCCAGCCAGCAGAAAATGGGTGAGATCGGTCCTAAATAACGCCAAAACTGCATGGCTTTCCAAGTAACATATTTACGAGTATTCAATATTATTGATAGCATGCACAAACCAGAGATAAGCGAGCGACACTAATGACAATTCTCTGGGAGAGCATGGAAAGACCTAAATATAATGACAAAAAAAAACTTGACCCTACTTCTAAGAAAAGTCCGCCAATTCAATCTTAAAAAGTCAATCGGTCAAAATGTAATAAATACGGGATGTATTTGCACTCGAAAGGCTTCCGAGAATTCAATGTGTAATGGAAAAATCTCGCCAAATACCGCAAAGTTCTTCTAAGCGTGAAATGTGTACCATACTACCTACTAATTTAATTGTGAATTAATGTGATTTTAATGTAAAGTGTTGAGTATACTGTTTGAGTTTAGTTTGTGTTCTACGTATTTTTAGTGATTGGGTTGAATCTTGTCCTACCTATATTTTATATATTTAGAAATTTTAAAAATAACAATCTCTATGTATAAGTATGACTAGTGTGTGTGTGTGTTTGTGTGTGTGTCTGTTGTTCGCAGTAGTGTACCTATTATTGCGCGTCGTGGTCAGAGTGTAGCCACACATACTCATTTGTAGAACAGAAGCATTTTAACAGAACATTTAGAGGACATTTACCAAAGCAACCTTTAAATTTGACTTTACCAACAGCTCATCGCAATAACTGAGGTCCAAAAAACGTGGAGCTATTAAAACAAACCTTCTCGGACAATACAATACCTACCCAAAGCGATGACAATACTGATTTCAAAAATACTCATCCGTTAAATGGACTTATGACCATATCTTAGGAAAACCAAGAAACAAGGCGGACAAAGTTATGTTAAGACAATAAACAAAAGCAACGCTGCAACACAATGGAACCACCATCTGCAAGCAATAAAGGCAACGGCGACGAATAGAAAAATGCAATGAAGCCAAATGACGTAAACTACATAAAAAACTGCCTCAACAAAGCAGCCGATCGGCTCCCATCTGCGAGCTTCCACATGAGTCGCAATCCAAGGAGAAAGACATTAGATGAGAACAGGCAGCTAAATCACGTTACTTAAACTAGAAGAATTGCGGATCAGATTTTCTCATCCGCTGATTATTAAAAGACAACCCCGCTTTGACATCCACGACGTCATGAAGATCATCAACGCTCATTTCTTCATCGAATTTCCCTTCACAGCTTCTGTCCTATTCTAGCTACGGCGGACGCTGGGCTGGATCTGATCGATTGAATCGCGATTCATCGATCTCCTCTCCTCTTCACTCGAGCGTGTCTTCCCTAAACAAGTTGCGCCCCCTGGTTTATTCGGCTTGTCCGGGTCAGGCTTGCTCCTGGCTGGGTGTGGTGCCCATCATCATCAACAACCAGTTAGAAGAAGTAAGCCTTCAAAAATAGGTGATTTTAGCATTTTTGCAGCTCCAATCGCCTTAACTCATTAGAATAACAGCCTTATTTACACCCGTTTCGGTGCCTTTTTGACCAGTTTTTAGTAGACGTTTATGCCAAAATAGAAACGGATCATATCGGATTGGTATTCATACGCACTAATCAAAGGTAACAGCAAGCGGAAAATAAAATTGATTTAAGAGAGCAAAATTCAGATCCAGTAAACTTGGGGCGAATGATAATTCTTCCTTCTACGTTTACTGATGGTCCCAAGTAAATGGTTAAGCGAAACCAGGATGCGTTAAGCTTCGTCAGAAAATATATAGGCCCAGATCTCTTTATAACCATGACCACTAACCCAAAATAGTCTGAAATAGAAAATAACTTGCTGACGGGTCAGGCTTCCTTTAACAGACAAGAAATAATTTCTTGAGTCTTTCATTTAAATCAAAAGCGCTTAATTAATTTCCTCACAAACGAGAAGTAATTCAGGTCAGTCTGCTGCTACATGTTTTCGTCAGAGTGGCAGAAATGTGGATTACCTCATTCCCAAAATCTTTTGTGGCTAATCTATGAGAAGTGATTATTTCAAATCTCTGGAGCCCGTCTGCCTACCTAACTGGCTTGCAACACCAAGAGCACGGCTTCACTTTAAAACCGTACCGAAATTATTATTATAACTAGCTGGTGCCCGCGAACTTCGTTTCGCCATATATCATTCACCATCATATCAGCTATATAAAGGAAGCCCACTGCTAAACATAGGCCTCGCCTAAAGACTCTAAGAACCATAAAACAATATATCTTATATGAGCGTATATTAAATTGTTGGTAGATAGGTACCTACCCAAAAACTTGGTTTCGCTGACGCAATGTGTAAAAATATTAGCTGCAAATATTTAAGTTGTTCAGTTTCATGGACTGATTCACCCCTTAAAATATTTGCAGCTAATTTTTTTACACCTTATATGTAATTTAAAAAAACTGTTTTATCCTAAATTTACAATTTCCACATGCAAGAAAGAGTAAGAAAACGGTGGTTCTTTTATATATGTTTGGTGTTTTTGAATCCCTGTAGGTTGAATTTGCTGAAACAGGTTACAGATTAGTCACTCCTTGTTCCAAATCTTTGCTTTCCAGTTCATTTTAGCAGATTTTTTAAAACCGTGCGTTTACTTCCAAAGGTATCAATTCCGTGAAGTAGACTGATGCCACATTTCTAAACATTGTGATGGATGAATAAAGACCGAGTTCATGAGTGTGAATAAATAAAACATAAGCTTATTAAAAACCAAGTAATCCTACTACTAATCCTATCCTATCCTACTTCCTACTAATATATTAATACAAAAGATTTGTTTGTTTGTTACTCCTTCACGCAAAAACTGCTGAACTGATTTTCATTAAATTAGGCACAGATGATGTGTGATGCCGGCTTAGAATAGCATCACCCCACATCTTTCCCGCGGGTGTCGCAAGAGGCGACTAAGTAACTCGAGGGTATTGGTGTATTACAATTTTTAGGCGACAGGCTGACAACCTGTCACTATAGTGATACACATGTTTTTTTGAACAACCTTGGAAAGCAATCCTCAAAAATGTCAGACGTGGCGATAGCAACCGTATTCTTACGGCTGTTAACGCTCTGCCTACCCCGCAAGGGATAAAGGCGTGATATGTATGTATGTATGGGCACAGACATAAAAGGAGTAACTTGTACTAACACATAGGAAAATTTTTATCGTAAAAAAAGTTCCTGTGCGATGCCACGGGATGACCGATTTCCACACGGGCGGAGGCGCGGCTAGGGTTACATTTAATTAAGTACCTAAGGCTATTTAATTAAGACCGTATGCTGCCGGCAGAGTAGAATAACAACAGAGTCTACATTCAAACCCGGAACGGGGTCTCTGTCAGGCGCGTGTGACAGAGCTCTATCCTGCAGCCAGCTTGGCTCTGCATGTATCGACTCGTCGTTCCTGTGGAGTCAGCCAAGGAGACCGAAAAAGTGGCCTTGTTTTGGGCAATCCGGCGTTTTCCAAATCGATTTATACCTATAGCCACGAAAAGTCTTGTCTGGAGACTGATTGGATCGTCTGGCACAGACGTATGAGGCTTTGAGACCAGTGATAATGACTCATAAAACTGAACAACTTTTGTAAGGAAAATTTTACAGAAAATACGGAAAAAATGTATCTTCCATAGAAAACGTACCAGCCGATCGAGTCAATTTGTATGAGTAGTCCAATTTTTATTCATATTTCGAAATAATGTTTCAGAAAAAAGTTTGCGCACCCTGAAAATAATGTTGGTATTGTCGGCTAAACATATAATAACAGTATGTAACAGACCAACATTGGCTAGTAACGTAGATATAAAGAATAGCCTTAACAAAATTAGCAAGAAAAATAAAAAATAAAAATTGTGGAACTTCGCTGGTCGACATCATAAGCAGATCCACATTACCGCTGAGCCATTTTAACCATGGTTGGAGTGGCGAAAATAAGGATATCCCTTCACACAAACTTTTGCTTTGAAGCTATTGCAATTTTCCCGCGGTAAATAGTAGATTACGCACCAAGAAAATGATCCATAAATAAAGATTGTATCGTCTGGTACGCAACTTACATGTCTTGCACCACGGAACTTTTGTTTTCGAGTGTAAAAGATATTGAATTATTAAAAGTAAAAATTATTCCAATATTAAAGAGATATTTTTGTAGTCGTAGATATAATCGTAGATATTACTTTTCTTGTCGTAATATTTGAGTAATAATTCGACAAACTCATTTATTGAGGTTATAAAAATATAGATTAAAAATATAAATACGGCCTCGTGTTATTTTTCTTTTTGCGCGCTTATTCAAAGTGACACAATTCGTGCTGGCCAGTTCGAAATTTGAAATCAATCTCGGGTCCAGTAAGCCCATACACATCTTTTTACTACACGGCACTATGAAATTTACGTGATTTACAAACTTATTTTACGTGTAGCAGCCAACCCCCTATTTAGGGGTATGTTTTTTTTAGCCTAAAACCTGGTCGGTGATTTACTTGTCATTTTGGTACAAATTGCATCAAAATCCGTTCGGTCGTTTTCGCGTGATGCTTCCGCATATCCACAAACAAACATTCAAACATCTAAACATCCAAACAGACAAAATTTTTAAAAATTGCAGAAACGTGTTTTGTTATCAATGTTAAGTATCACGAAACAATTTTTTTTTAAATATCTTGTATGTACAGACTTTCGATCCTCTTGAGCTTTATTATACGTATATGTATAGATAGGTTTTTCATCTTCTGTTGGTGCATAAACATCCCTTGGCGAGACGAAGTTTGCAGGCACCAGCTAGTTCGAAATAAACCTTTGAAGCAGTATTACTGTACCTATTAGAATAGAATAGAGAAAATGTTTATTTGTTACCAATTATTAATACTACTCGAACAATTTTACTGAAATAATATTTTATGTTTGTAGATATGAGAAAACATGATGGTAAGCCGCCACTAGGAAACTGGAAAGGTGCGAGTTGTGTCTTTAATATATTTTCAATTGACGGTTTCCAAAACGGACCGTACTTTTTTACGATGAGTATGCACAATGATGTAAGTAAAATAATGTTTCATTGTTATTATTTTTTGGATGATATTTAAACGTACCTCAGCTTATTTTGTTTTCGTCCATCAAAATTTACCTTTGAGCCTCCAAAGCACTTATTTTGGTATTCACAAAGGTGACTAAGCGTCGACTTAGGCAAAGTTAGGCTTACGTATGTCAAAATTCCTCTTTTTAAGTAGGTTGTAAGTAGGCTACTTCCAAATGTCAAAGTCAGAGACTTGACACGAAATCGTTCTCTATGATGAGAATTTATAAAACGTCACTCGAACTTCGAGTCAATATGGTGTCAATTTTTTATTGTGATATTATATTATTTGTAATAGTTATTCAAATATATACTTGGATGAGCCGCTAAACGCGGAAAATACAAAAACGAATAATGTTTCTGAGGACTGCTTCTCCGCTGGTCATTCAAAATCAATTTGGAATTTGACCTGAAAAGTGTTTTCCAGCTCTCTGTTCATCAACGCACTGGTACACATATAAAGGTGATTGTTTATTTGGTATTGATGCTTCTAGCAGCCCAGGAAAAGGATAAAATCACGATAGCGAAAGAACTGGCTTATGTTCCTAGTTAGTTCAAACCTTTGCTGGACATCTGTTTTATTTTATAAACATGCCTCGAAGTTTACTAAAACCAAGCCCCCTATTTAAATAGAAAATATAATATTTATTCTATTTATACCTTCCTGATTAGCAAAATTCATTGTTTCGACAAGATTACCTACAATGATTCCCATCGTCGTCAATTCTGCGTGCCTGCTGCGTCGTGCCTTCTTATTTATCATTTATACATTTGTGGATTATAGCTGCAATGAACGGCTGCTTTTAACTTTTTTTAACGTGAGAGAGAACAAATTATTAAGCAAATTACAACTGTTAACAAATACGTAGACCTACTTATATAATAGTGGTTTTCAAAGGTTTTCATCAAGCACGTCGCTTTTTTCAGATAATTGTTACCAAGGACATGGAATAGAAACATTAATAGGTATTCGGTGTTGGTGCAGGCATTAGCTATCACCCTGGACAGAGAAAGACAGGAGGAAAAGTTATAGAAGACTACAACTTTTCGTACTGCAAAGAATACTTATCCACTATTAGAGAATTGAAGATATCGTAGATAAATGTTTATGTTAATAAAACTCTTCTGGTAATAATAAAAATATAATAGTTCTTTTGCTTTTTATATTCTATATGTACAATCACATTACATGTTTGTTAATGTTAAACTATGAAACAAGCCCCTAATAAACAGTACCTCAGCCAGCAGGGGGGAGAATTTCATCTCATGGATGTCGTAAAAAACTATGATAGTTCGTATCCAGGGAATGTGCAGCAGTGTTCCTTGTGAATGTCCACAACACCTTGCGTCACGCTCGCCAATCCGCTTAAATAAATGGTGCAAATAGCAATACCTCCTCATAGGGGAAAGCCCATGTCAAGCAGTGAATTGTTGTGGCTTTAGTAGTAGTAAGAAGTAGCAAGAAGGAAGCATCGCCAATAGAAGAAAACGATATGATAGAGTGATATTGCATGACGTAAAACCGTAACGTAACCGTACGTATTGTAACTTAGTTTGAATCGATAACCTTATTCCTACGAGATACCATGAAACAGCAGCAGATGAACTCTTGGTACATCAGCTTGATGTCAAAAGGCCAGCACAAACGACCCATTATGATTTACAACTTTTACTATACAGATAGTGCCGTATCTCAGCCCTGGTGTCCCACAACAGATAAAGTCCACAAGTCGCCGTGCCAGCTTTTGCTGGGATGTAACTTTCAAATTGGTGAAATGAGTTTTTAAATCAGTCCAGTAATTTCGAAAAACTATTACGGAACCAAACAAAAAACAGAAAGAAAACAAAGTACTTTCTCTTTGCCATGTGGTGCCGACTTAGAATAGCATCACCCCAATTCTACTCGTGGGTTTTGTAAAAAGCGACTATGGAATAATCATTAAAGAATTTGTCAGCAGCGTTCCTTGTGAATGCAACATCTTCACTGCGCTCACTAATCCGACTGACAAGCATTCTGAGTATGGCAGTTCCTACCCCCCAATAGGGGGAGGCCCATGACCAGCAGTAGACTTGTTGTGGCTGTTAAAGTAGGATTTTCTCTTGTGATATTATTCGGATTATGTCGGTCGAAAACTATGGTACACCGAGTTAACAAACGACCCGGTTCGACATGAAGGTACTATAAAATTAGTAAAAAGAGCATTTAAGAAATCTTGTACAATATTCTTCTTAGATTTAAGAGCCCAGCTCTTGTCGGTGGAGTAACCGCCATTCTATTCGTCTCTCCGCCAGTGATTTGACCTCCTGATACGACTATGATAATAATTTCCTGAAGAACATCATTGAAGGGAAAGTAGAAGGCAGAAGAGGCCGAGGTCGACCAAGGCGAAATTAGTTTGACCAAATAAAAGAAAAAGTTAATGTACAAAATTGCCAACACGAGCATTAACACGAGAGAAAAAGACATCAGATCTCAAATAGGGCCAAGCTCCACAATCTTCACGACCTAAGCCCACAAATTCTTTCATAAACTCTACAATACCCGGTCAACCGAGCCTAGCTCAGATGTATCGCCCCCAAAAACGTATATCTAATATCCGCATATTCACGTCGTTATTATTCCGTGCGTAAACCGATAAAGCCATAATGCAATAACTATGTATTACGCCAGCTGCCGGAAAATGCGAAAACTACTACAATACGAGTCATGTCTTGGATAACGTGATTTGACCTTATTTGTTCAATTTGACGATTAGAACACAAAAAATAGAAATATATTTACAAAAAAAAATATACTGTATAAAATAAAATATAATCGTAAAAATAAACGAGCAAAAATAAAAATAAAACGAGATGTTGAGGTTCGGATTCGGACTCGAGTTCCTTTGATTTAAAGGCAAGCAGTCTACCAACTGAGCTACGTGAGCGACGAAATAGCGGGGTTCTTTCTCTATACAAAATGCAACGTGTACTTAGGCTTTTTTGCCATTCAGATTGATTTCTGGAAAATAAAACCTAGCTAGACCGATTTATCGCCCCCGAATCCCGCTATATACGAGTTTGCAAGAAAATCGTTGGAGCTGTTTCCGGGATCCCGACTATACATATATATATATATATATATATACACACATAAAAAATATATATATATATATATATATACACACATAAAAAAAGTTTGTGTTCAGTAGCAAAAGCAGGTGTATTTTATGAAATATAAATTATTTATAGAAAGTGTTTATATTTTATGTTTTTATAATGAAAATGCACTAAGTAAATAAAAAAGAAACATTATTCATTTTTTTTTTTTTTAAACAAAAGTTAAGAAATGCAATTTTAGCTGAAATTTGATGTAATGAAAAAACTGAATTAAGGAAAAAATAAACAAAATTTATTACGGAAAGATTAATAGTTAGTATAAAATGACTCCTCCTCTGGCTCGCACACATGCGGAAACCCTTCTGGGCATGCTAAGAATTAAGTTATCCAGCATTTCTTGTGGTAACCTGTCCCACTCTTCAATAGCAGCTGCCCTGATTTCTGCCACTGTTTGAGGAGGTGGCTGACGATTCCAAACAGATCGCTTAAGGCCAGGATCTGGTGCTCAAATCACGATTTCAGGGGTGAGGTGTGGGGGGCCGCCCGCGCTCCCTGCGCTCTGAGACATCATCTGGCGCTCGCACACTACGCACTCGCACCTCGCGTGTTTTATGGACATGACCGCAGTCTGACCACCTTTTAAGTATTTTTTAGCTTTATCCCGGCCGTGGAACTTTTACTTCTACTCGTGAATTATTATTTTTTGTGATAATGTAACGAAATTAATATGAATGCGGGTAGATGGATAGACGCAGAAGAGGAGGAAGGCCTAAAAAGACTTTAATAGCTAGTTAAAAAACACAAATTTAATTACAAAGGATATAAGTATAAGTACTAAGTTCCTTCTATGAGCCTGTTTTTGAAACTGAACAACTTCCCCAAGAACATAGGTTGAAATATGTTTAAAAATCTAGCCGACGCGACTCAGATTCTATGTAGTTAAAAAAAGTTTGAATAGATTGTACAAAAGATGATTATGACTCATAAAGGTGTAAACAAAGATTTCAATGATAATAAAAAATGGTCCAAAGTCGGAAAATGTGCTAAAAGTTGAGTAAGTACGAAAATTTTGTTACATTTGCTCTACGATTTACCGTTCTCAAGATATATGCACTTTTAGTTTGCATTCCTTTTTAATATTCAAAAATGATATTCTACTAAAATTTTAATTGGCGTTTTGCGCTGGAGCCCTCTGTCACGCTTGCTTTTTGCTATGGGTAGGATTGTTTTTTTTTTGTTTATGCCGCCGGCTCAAGTGCCAACATCCGTAGACTTGGGCTGTAGCCCGTGAAATACTAGAATTTACATCATGTATGTGGAATGATTTGTAAGATGAGACGAGCAACTGTATAATGAAACGAATGGACAACTGAACGATAATTTTTGAACGTGAGCCAGATGTTAGATGAATTTCTGAACTATGATTCTAGAACGGAATAGCAATATAGGTGAGTATATGAGTGTAAAACAGAGAGTGAACAGACACTTTTCAAGTACTCAAACTGAAATTATTTATTCAAAGTAGTAAATTTTACATTTAGTTTTTTGATGGTCAAGTATTAACAATTTTAACAATAACAATTTTATGAACCAAGTGTACGATACGATGGTGGGCGAAAAACCCGGGGTTCTCTGTTTAAAATCCGAAAATTAAGTTATTCCTTCTTCTACTTCCATAGCCACAGGGAGCAGGACATGGGTCTTTGTTATTATAGCGAATATAAAAATAAGAAGCTTACAAATGACTTTAATTAAGTGCCACATCCCATAAAAAACATAATATTTTTTCCAAGCCGGTCGGATAAAAAAAAAAATAATAATAAAGAATAGAAAAAAGTACGCGTAAAGGTAACTGGAACGCAAACGCCATTAAATATTTTAGAAAAATAACTGTTTTGAAAGTTAAAAAATAATGCAAACTATAAGTGCAATTACCTCAAAAAAGTGCATAGTAGTGCAAAAGTAACTGAATTTCGGTACTCATATTTTAGAACTTGTTTCAATATCTTAAAATTAAAATCAGGCCCCTATTTAGTCCACAATAGCCCTAGGCGTAGCCTCACTCATAATTATGCGCTTTATTGAAGGCCTACTTTTCTAGTTTTTTCTTTTTAATATTTATTTCACTACCTCTTTTGTTCCAATTTACCAGTTGGTCTACATTTACTGAAATTTATTTATTGAAAGTATAAAAATATCTCGTCAAGCCCTACAATTAGGGACTTTCTAGGGCCACAGACCACTTAAATATTTTGTTCTGAAGAATATGTCAAGTACCACGTTATATTAAGGAAATATAGATGGCGCGCAACGGGATACTGGGTACTACTATTACTATATTGTTATCTCTTTGATGGCAGCGTCGGTATGAACATAAAAGTTCATATCTAGCTCCTAAACCACGCCTTCTATTTTCACTTTTATACTACTCCTACATAGAAAGTGCCATATTATCCTAAAAACTTATAGTTTTAGTTTGACAGGTGTCACCTTAAATCAAGAATTCGCCAAAAAATACAACAATACCAAAGAAAGTAAAACTACTTTATATCCGAAACGTTTTAAGGTCTTTTAAAGTTCGTGTAGTGTAGTGTGTGCGTAGTGACATCTCGTGTTTATTCTCATGCCCATTTTCACGCCAATGCTAATTTTAATGCTTATGCTTAATATGTTCATGTTGATTTTATTGTCCATGATTTCTAATACACATGCTCAATTTCATGGTCATACTCATATGCATGAATATTTCATGCTATTTCCATTTCATTTAAATTGTTTTAAAAATGAACACAGGGGTCATAAATAAAACCGAGATTTCAACCCACGAGCCAGACGAGCGGAGTGAGCAGCTGTCAAAAGCGTAAGAGCAACATAAAAAAATTGAAATTGTGTAGAAGCTGGTAAGACTGCTCTCTGCATAGATTTGTTTGTACGTCTAAATCCCATACCAACCCGACCACAGAACAGCGTAAGGGTATCACAGACTATTCAGGTGGCAAGATCTTGGCGTACGTAAGTAACATCGTCTTCAGACTTAAAAATATCACTACTCGCTCCGTCCGATGCGTTAAACGCACAAAGAAAAAAATATATTTGCGTGCGCGCACATGATATCACTGGTCTGTGGTAGAATGACCACCCACTGGATCTAATTACGCACCGCTGTGTCGGTTTCTGTAATAAGTTATCGGGGCAAAATTGTTCAGATGAAGCAAAGCAAAAAATTTATTAAAAAATACTTGGTACCTACTGTAAAAACGTTCAGAACTCATGTTCAGAAGGCACCCTGTAAATATTTAAAGTGAATTACTAGTTATTTATCACTCCTTTCTTATTATAAGTAAAAAGACTCAGTTAGACTTTTGCTATTCATTATCTTATAGATAAAATATGGTCTCTCGTTAAGGCTAGCTGAAGCGACAGCTATGATAAAATTGTTGCTCGTCTCGCCAAAAGACATAACCGACGTAATAATAAGCGCAAACTACGCCTTTTGGTGTCAGCCATAAAGTATTTTATCAATCAATCTGGCCATGTCACAAACGTCATAAGTAAAATGAGCGACGTAATAATTACGAAAAAATATTTGTAAATTTTGTGGGAAATTTTGACACAGTACCGACGCTGGCAAGAGCCATTTGGGTACTGGCGGGGTAGCGGGCGGTGCGGGATGTCATTGGGAGGTTGGTTTGTCGGCGAGAACCGTTCTAATTTTTGGAAAAAATTGATTTGTTGAATTAAAATCTGTTCATCCACTAAAACCTGATAGTGTTATTTTTAGGGCATTAAAAGAGGAATATTCTACATCAAGAAACTATATCAAAATAGTAGTCCAAGTAACGATAAAATTGGTTTGAAAATATTTTTAATGCTCTTTTTGAGATTTTTTTTCATTAATATATATCTAACCAATCGAGTCATACGATAGTGTTACTACTAGACAATATCTTTGAGTATGTCATATATTTTTTTGAGGTCTTGTTAGCATCAATAACAGGCTTAAAAACTGGATCGATAGTAACGCTTTTCATCGGCCTTACTTCAGCAGAGCGCCTTAAGAGCGTCCCACGCATGCTCGATCGGGTTTAAGTCAGGTGAGCCGGCAGGCCAGTCTAACCGGGTGATGTCGTATTGCTGGAGAGCAGCATCAACACGTCCGTTTTGATGTGCGGGCGCATTATCATCTACCATTATGAATTGGCGCCCGTGGTTGATGCGAAATGGTCTGACGTATCCATCGATTGCAATCATTTTATACATAGCTCCAGTCATGGTGCCTTGATACGGAATTAAGGGCGTCCTAGCCCCAATCATTATACCGGCCCAAAAGGACACCGATTTCCCGCCCTGCTGAACGGTTCCAGTGGCAGTTCTCTGCCTTTCAGAGTCGCCTGGTCTTCTCCAGACACGGACACGTCGGTTATCTGGATGCGTACTAATCCGCGTTTCGTCAACAAAGAGGCAGTTCTGCCAAATGCTTTCGTCCTCAATTTCTTCATTTTGACGGAGCCTAGCCCATCGCAATCTGCGCCGTTTCCGTTGCTGTGAGTTCAAAGGTGCTCCCAGGATCTCCTTGCTTGTAATCCAGCTTGGTGTAAGCAATTTCTAATTGTTTGGGTGATAACTTCGCGACCGGTGGCAGCTCGCAGATCTGCTTTTATTTTAGTAGCATTCATTGTTGGGTCACGGGCAGCCAGTACTCTGATACAGCGCTTCTGAATTGCAGTAAGCATCTGGGCGACCACTGCGAGGTCGGTCAGCTAAATCTTCCATGCCCCGATACCTCTGCAACGTGGTCACCACGCAGGCTTGGGATACATTAACTCTGCGTGATATTTCCCTCGTGGAATAGCCTTCTCCACTTAAAGTTAGGATTCTGGCTCATAAAACTTCTGTTAATCCTCTCGGCATCGTTACCAACTAAACTTGTTGTGAATAAATTGAAAATATCAAATAGATAGACTAAGTCAGATTTCTGAATGGTAGCAAGCAAGGGTTGATAGTCTTTTTATATGAAAAAAACATTTGAATTACGAAATTGTTTATATTTAAATTTCATATTTTTAAATAAGGAATCAAAAAATAAAAAGTGATTGAGTTTTATTCTTTCACAATAAAAAATATTACCACTTTTCCAAGTGATCACAAACTTTTTTTGATGTGTGTATAAAATATAGTATATATGTATAATATATATATATATATACAATTATACATATATACAATTCTTGCTCGTTTAAAGGTATTAGATTTTACTAAAAATGTCCGGCTTGGCCGTTTCGCTGTCGTCAATAAGGCGAATGAACGCATTTTGTTCGATACAAAATTTATTTCCTTATATGTTACACGAATTGTTTCTGAAGTAGGTAGTTAGATATATGAAAAATAGCCAAGTCATTCATTTTAACTAAAGTATAGAGTTAATGAAATTTAAGTTGGTTATGGCCTATGGCTTATAGATTATGCAGCTTGGCTTTATTTTTGATCTGATGTCTTTCTCTCGTGTTAATGCTCGTGTTGGCAAATTTTACATGAAAATGTTTTTGGTGGGATTTCATTTATTTTTGTCGTGAGAAGAACTGAAACAAAGGCCCTCAATATTTGTCACAAGTGGCGACAACGACCGTATTTTTGGTACATTATCACTCTGCTTACCCCGCAAGGAAATAAGCTGTGATATTTATTTAAAAGCACTGCAATGCTCCATACATTTCCCGCAAATCCCTTTATCATAGCTAATATTATACAAGGTGTTAGGCTGCGTTTCCATTGACGCGGAGCTGGGCGGAGCGGTGCTTAGCGGTGCATGAATTGACCAATGACTATGCTCGAAATCTCCGCTCCGCTTCAATGGAAACAGCACGAGCGGAGTGGAGCAGAGCTGAACGGATATTCATAATAAAATACAGCGAGCGTAGGACAGCTGGGCGGTGCGGAGCGGAAGAGAGCGGGGTGGTGCGGAGCGGAGGATAGCGGGGTGGTGCGGAGCGGACGACAGAGGGGCGTTGCGGTGCGGAGGGCTGCTAGGTTGTGTTGTCTCATCTGATTCGTTATCTTCGTCTTCAAGTAGAGAAAGATATAAAAGGATTGCTTTTTTCTTTTTTAACGACAACATGACGTATGGTCTTTCTGAGAGATTGAGTTTAACTGAGCGCAAAAATGCGCAATTCTAAAAGTAGCTCCGCTCCGCTCCACTCCGCTCTACCCCGCTCCGCTTCACTACTCCGCTCCGCTCCGCTCCGATCCACCCCGCTCCGCTTCACTACTCCGCTCCGCTCCGCTTCAGTGGAAACACTCACCACTTTTCACCGCTCTTCTCCGCTCCTCTCCGCCCAGCTCCGCGTCAATGGAAACGCAGCCTTACAGAATGAACAATAAAAAATAATTTATTTTACGAACGGGTGGGATTTAGGAAGTGGTGCAAAATATCTCCTGGTAAAAGTAATGACCTTAACATTGTAACAATAGTGGCTGCGACGCAAGTTTTTAAATCAAGCCAAATTTATTAAAAATAATATTTTTTATGAATTTTTAAACACGACAGGACGGCTCTAATTATTTCATAAATAGACTCTTTACAATGGACCCGTCAACACTCTTTCAGCTTTATTGGTATTTTTGTAACACCCTGTATACATATGGTCTTGTGTAAGAAATTTCAAATCGTAACCTCGAAGAGACTTACAACACCAATAAACAAGAATTATGTTTCACAGCTTCATTCTATGCGATTTATTGTTTAACGTATTGTAGTATCCCCCACGCATCAGCCTTGCAAGGATTTTTAAAGATATTTCACTTTTTTTTGTTTTTGTACTTTTTTCTCTTTTTGTGCTGGCAACACTACCCCACTCCCGGTTCGCTCCGGTTTGCCACTGACATTTGCTTCATTCTGTGTCTCCGTGCTTAAGCCTTCGCACGTTCGACTCCCGCGTGAAAGTATTATTTTTTCAAAAATCTAAGTCTTTCAACGATGGGAAAAAGGAAAGCCGAAGAAAGTGAGGAAGAAATTCGAAGAATAATTCAAAAATTGGAAAGAAAATTGATAAAAGCAAGAAAAAAACCTGCCAGGTTTCGTCGTATTATCTACTCATCCGACGAGGATGAAAACTCAAACAGTAAGTACAAAATTATTAATATCTAATTTATTCTGCAAGTTGCTGTTTCATATTAAACGCAATGTGGACCTCCGCTATATAGGTCGTTCCCTTTGCAAAAATACTAATTTACACTAAGCAATGTGGGCCTCCGACATAAAGGTTGTCTCCTTTGCTGTCAGAATATATTTTGTGAACCTCCGCTATAAAGGTTGTTCCGTGTACACACACGTTGTGGCATACACATACACTGAAATCTGTATCCATTGTTAAAGACCGGTCGGAGAGACCACCGCCGGTGGCCCAAGCTCGAGCCCCAACACAAGCAAATGATAACTCGGCCTCAGAGCCTCGTCCAGGACCGTCGGGGTTGCAACCGCGTGCTCCTTTGCCACCATAGCTGCCGCCGCCGCCACCACCGTCGCCACCGTCAGCTCCACGTCCGCCATCCCCACCGCCGCCGTCAGATCCGTGTCCACCTACCCCATCGCCGCCACCAACCCCGCGTCCAACTTCTCCATCACCGCCGTCACCACGTCCGGCTTCCCCACTGCTGACAACGTCAGGCCAAGTACCATCGTCGTCATCTACTGATGATATTGGGTCCAATGAAATTCAGCTGGATGGAGATATCTTACAGTTGCTTGGGGACGCCCCTAAACCTGACACTCCGTTAGGGCCTCCTATTCATAAAGACGTTGCCAGCAGATGGCAAGAGACATTGGCTAAAGGACTGGCGAAGGAAGTTAAGGACAAGCTTCTTAACGAATATTTAGTCCTCAGTAATTGTGATTTCCTAATCGCGCCTACTCTCAACCCGGAGGCAAAGGCAGCCCTCTCCGATCCGTTGATAAAAAGAGATTATTTTTTTATGCAAAAGCAGAAACAACTGGGTGTTGCATTATCTGCACTGTCTTCGGCTACAACTATGATTTTGACTAACGAGACCGCAAAACAAAAGTTGTTGAAACCAATAAGCGATGCTTGTCGAATCCTATGCGACAGTCATTTTATGGAAACTAAATCTAGACGGAACCTCGTTATTTCCGCAACAAACACTCAGTTAAAGGACACCTTGTTGGAATCTGGTCGTGATAAATCGTGGTTGTTTGGTGAAAATATCACAGAGAAAATCTTCTTTTTCTTTGTCGTATCCTCATGGCTGAGGGACGTGACTTTTCTGGGCTATATTTGTCACCAGCTTTCTCCAAACTTCACGGTCTTGAGCCATGTGTATAGCCGCTTGTAAGGTGGTGTGTGTGGCTTCTTGTACTGTATCACTCCAACGTGATGGTGCCCGTCCTCTGCTTCTTGTGCCCTCAACACGGCCAGTTATGAGGAGCCTCTCCAGACTATCTGGGTCACGTCGGACTGTGTGACCAAAGAATTTAAGGACGCGTTGGGTACAGATGGCGGATAGCCTGGCATCAATTTTAAGTTCTTTCAGGATAGATTCGTTGGTGCGGCGTTCTGTCCAGGATATTCGGAGCATCTTGCGCCAGCACCACATCTCGAACGAATCTATCTTCTTTTGAACGCTGGCTTTTAATGTCCAGGTTTCAGAGGCGTACAAAAATATAGAAAAGATAAGGGTCCTCATTAACTTTACTTTTGTTTTGCGGTTAATTCCCCGGTTACGCCATATCTTCTCTAGCCTCTTCACAGCTGACTTAGCCATTTGGCCTCTCCTGACAACTTCCTGTTCGCAGTCACCATCGTTACTGATTTGCAAACCCAGGTAAACGATCTTTTTCACAGTGTCGAGGTCACTCAGTTCGTTGGTGCGTTGTAAATTTCCTTGCCTATCGACAAACATACACTTTGTTTTGCTCCTGTTAATGTGGAGTCCATACTCTTTGCTGATGGTAGTCCATACCCTTTGCTGATGGTAGATTCGTTCGAGTAGTGCTGTTAGTTCAGATTCAGAAGCGCCAATGATTGTGGTGTCATCTGCAAACCGCAAATTGTTGATCAGGTGACCGCCTACGCGGATTCCGCCCTCCCAGCTATCCAGAACCCTTCTCATAATATGCTCGCCGATGAGATTGAACAACTGTGGCGAGAGAATGCAGCCTTGGCGTACTCCACGCTCTGCATGAAATGGTTGTGATACGGCTTCCTCTATTCTTACCATTGATTTGCTGTTCAGGTATAGGTTTTGAACCAAGAAGATAAGATGCTGTGGTACTCCCATTTCCTGCATAACTTTGAACATTATGCTCCAATCAATGCAGTCGAATGCTTTGGCATAATCTATGAAACATAGACCAGCGTTGATTTTGTGTTCTCTGCATTTTTCAATTAGTTGGCGGATGTTCAGAATTTGCTCTCTGGTACCTTTACCTCTCACAAATCCAGCTTGCTCTTGGGCTATCTGGCTTTTTATATATGGCTCCAGTCTCTTGTTTAGGATGTGCAAGAGGACTTTACTGGCATGGGAGATGAGCGACAAAGTTCGATAGTTTTCGCATTTTCGGGTAGAGCCTTTTTTGTGCAGGGGGACCACGATAGAATCGGTCCAGTCTTCAGGCCATTGTCCCGATCGCCAGATCTTTGCACATATGTTGTGTAGAATGGTGAGGCCATCCTTCCCCATGTTGCGGAGTAACTGGGCGGAGATACCATCGCTGCCGCAAGCTTTGGGTTTTAGTCTAGAGACTGCAGACTCCACTTCACGAAGGAGAATGTCAGGTTCTTTTACTGAGTAGTCCAACCGGTCATAATCTTCGCTGGTATTGTTTTGACTATATAGCTGCTGACAATATTGCCGCCATCGATCAAGGATCGCTTCTCTATCCAAAAGTGTTGTACCAGTTTCACTGTCGATTGTCCAGTGCTTAGGTTTAAATTCCTGTGATAGAAATTTCACCTTCTGGAACATGTCACGCGTGTGGGCAGTATCAGAACACTTTTGTAATTCCGTGCATATCATGTCGATGTAGGCATCCCTATCGATTCTACACTGCTTCTGGATGGTGTGATGCAGTTGTGCGTAGCGGCTATTTTTGTCCGAGTATGAGCCTTGCATTTTAAGGACTTTCCTCTCCTGAATCAATTTCCATGCCTCCGCACTTATCCAATCGGCTTTAGGGGTGGTAATTCTATTAACGTCAGCAGCCCTTTTGGCTACGTCTGTGATGGCAGACTTCAGGTTAGACCAAGATGAGTCAGATGACTCAAACGGGTCTTGCTCAAGGGTTTTTAGTCGTCCCTGGATCTCCGCTTTATAACTCTCGAGAGCAGCTTCATTGAGGATTATCGGTTTGTTCTTCTTTGGTTTGTTAGATGCTTTTAACCGGACTTTAAACTTAGCTGTAAGCAGCTGATGGTCGCTGCCGCAATCCGCTCCTGGCTTTGTTTTTGCACAGTATACAGCAGACCTCCATCTTTGGTTTACCAGTATGAAGTCAATCTGGTTTTTGTGTTGACCATTTGGAGACGTCCAGGTGAATAAGCGTCTTGGATGTTATTGGAACCAAGTGTTCATTACCGATTGTTTGTTCTCGGCGCAGAATTCTAGAAGCATCACACCGCATTCGTTTCTCTCGCCTAGACCAAACTTGCCGACAATATCTCTCAGGTGGTCCTCATCGATTGTAGCTCCAATTTTTGCATTGAAGTCTCCAACAGTTAATACCGGTTCTTTATTGGGAATGTTGTTCAGGGTCTTCCCCAGCATGTCATAGAAGGCCGAGATTTCATCTTCGGAAGAGCTTGATGTAGGTGCATAGACAATAATTATGTTGAACGGGTGTGGATTCGCTTCAAACTTGACTTGGAGTATTCTGTCATTGACACAGTTATATCCTAGCATCCTGTCCGCCAGAGGCTTGGAAATCATAGCAGCCACCCCACTAAAGCTATTTTCTGGTGTTCCTGATACTATGATCATTTTTCCTGCAGCATCAGTGTAGTGGCCTGTTTCTTTGATGTGCGTTTCAGTGATGCCAAGTATATCAATCTTGTACCTATCCATTTCTTTTTCTACCACTTCAGATGTTCCAGGCTTTGAGAGGCCACGTACATTCCAAGTGACTATTGTGAGTGTTTGGTGTTTGGTAGTCTGTCCCTTGGTGTTATTAGAAGGCGTTTAAGATGCAGCAGTCGCATAGTTTCCACAAAGAAAGGCGTTTAAGATGCAGCAGTCGCATAGTTTCCACAAAGAGCCTGCTGCCGCACAGCTTTGCGGCCGGTAGCATATTTAACACCAGCCGTCCCGGACGCAGACTGGCGCCGGGGGTCAGCCGGATTGCCGGACAGAATCTTACTTTTGACGTACTTGCCCATAAAGTTTTTTTGGGATGAGTGTAAGCGGTAGTATCCCCTTCCTTTCCGCCTTAGTCTTTTAGACGGCATTTAATCCTCAGGGAGGAGGGCCAAACCCTTGGGCCTAGAAATTTGGCATGTGTATTTTTTGAGCAACGTAGGCTAGCACTGAGAAAAGATTTTTCAACATTCAACCCCTAAGAGGGTAAAACAGGGGATGAAAGTTTGTAAGAGACTTTTTATTCCTTAGATATATTTGATTCAAATTTCGTATTTAGGAAGAACTTTGGAAATTATTAATCACGTGTTTTAATGTTTAGTAGTATTCAACCAAAATTATGTTTACTTAATTCTAACATACACATATCAAAAAAGTTTGCAATCACTTGGAAAAGTGGTAATATTTTTTATTGTGTAAGTATAGAACTTAATCACTGTACCTATATTTGTTGTGAAGTGAAGTTTAAATATAAAACGATTTCGTAATTCAAATGTTTTTTCATTTAAAAAGACCATCAAGCCTTGCTTGATATCATTCAGAAATTTGACTTAGTCGCAACTTATTCGATTTTTCAATTAATTTCAATTTATTGAGAGGATTATCTGAAAATTTACGAGCCAGGTTTTTAATTTTAAGTGAAGAAGGCTATTCCACGAGGGAAATATCATGCAGAGTTAATGTATCCCAAGCCTGCGTGGTGCCCACGTTGCAGAGGTATCGGCATGGAATAATTAGCTGACCGACCTCGCAATGGTCGCCCAATTGTTCTTAATGCAATTCAGAAGCGCTATATAAGATTACTGGCTGCCCTTGGCCCAACAATGATCACTACTAAAATGAAAGCAGAGCTGCGAGCTGCCACCGGACGCGAAGTTAACACCCAAACGATTAGAAATTGCTTGCACCAAGCTGGATTACGAGCAAGAAGATCCTGGCGAGCACCTCTGAGCTCACAGCAACGGAAGCAGCTAAGATTGCAATGGGCTAGGTTCCGTCAAAAAAAGCATTTGGCAGAACTGCCTCTTTGTTGAAAAAACGCGGATCAGTACACACCCAGATAACCGACGTGTTCGCTTCTGGAGAAGACCTGGCGACTCTGAAAGACAGAGATCTGCTACTGGAACCGTTCAGCAGGGTGGGAAATCGGTGTCCTTTTGGGCCGGTATGAGTCGATTTCAACAAATGGATTTTTTTGCCTAATTTCCGCGTTTTTTTTTCGTTTTGAGGATTTTGGCCAAAAAATATAGTGTATCGAGAACTATCCCCATTTAAAGTATATATTCTATTGGGGGATTATATAAATATAGTGATTAGTGAGTTATTTCGCCCACGGAAATTGCTTTGCCACGGAGATTTTATTTGTTACACGGAAATTGTATTTGAGGCACGTAAATTATATTTGAGATATGGAAAATTAATAGATGCCTTGCCACAGGAACCGAAATTTACTGTATAAAGAGTAGACTGATAAAAATGACTGTGTGCGATAACAATTAAAAACTGCCATAATAGAATCAACTTTAATAAGCATACTGCTTGCGAATTTTACACGGCTGTATGAATAGGAAATTACTAGACCCTTATCTTGCTTATGCACTGATTCAATCCAAGGAGTTAGAAAGACAGAGGAAGCACAGCACCGCTCATGAAGCCCATCGAGCCGGAAAAGAAGGTGACTGCACAGCAAGAAGATATAAATGCGGCCTCTCACTCATGGCAGCTGTCCCCAAAGCCGGCTTCATGACAAAAGAGATCTTCCTCTTTTCGTGTAGGCAACCAAAGAATATAGGAGTTGAATATCAGCTGTCCTAGAAGAGGATAGAAACGCAAGTAGCATCACTAAAAGTATTTTTATCCTGCAGCGAGGCCTTTGCTATCGAGGGCAAACTGAAGGCTCAGATAAGGGAACACGGGGTTGTACTGACGTGGCCCACAGCTGTCCACATCAACTAATCCCTGTTGAATAGTTAAAATAGTCAGCACCTTAATCTTGCTATACGCTCTATTGCTGTAGGACAAGACAACCACCTCATTTCAAGGATGATGATATAGGTATAGGCCATCACTGGATCAATCAGAGGGCCAATATTATAGCTTCTCCTAACAGGGAATCACCCAATAATCGGACCTATACACACACTCAAGAAGACCAGGCCCCAGCGCCTTTGTGACACCTCAGAAACCCTCCGAAGACAGGAGTTTAAATCCACCTCCAAATGGCCAGCCTCGGTTGGCAAATGCAACGCCAAAAATTGCGTTAATTGAAAAGCTGATGCCCATTCTTTACGATGTCTACAGATTTAAACGGGGTGATGTTAATCTAAGCCGGCACCAAACGGCACTCTAGTAAGTCCTAGGATTTATAATGGAGTTAAACTTGCAACAACATTTCTGTGTATTTCTCTACAGCTAAAAACCTTGTAAGCAGCTGTTTGCGAATCGAATGGTATGAAAAATCTGCAACCGTACATGCGAGATTATCATACTAATAAACACATACTAATAAACACATACTTGTAAAAGCAATGACGTGTTTTCACAATAGAACGTAAAGCATAGCTTAGTAAACACGAGGTTTTACTCTACAAAATATTCGCATTGATCGATAACGAGGTTCTCATTTTCATCAATAGAAGACGTTCCCAGTATCGCAGCTACGCCTTTGTTTGTGGTACATGTGCGTTACAAGTTTTTTTTTCTCGAAATGAAAATAAAACAAAAATCTTGAATTTCTGCTTTACGAGGTTTTCACTGCGCTGTGATAAATGGCGATCAAAGACCATTTCAACTAGACTACCAGCCTAAAGTAAGTTTTGTGGCCACTCCTGTTTGCAGCACTGCAAGTAAACGAAGGACGCGTTCCACTGCCAGTTAAACCTAATGCCGCCTTCCAGCATTAAGCTTACCTATCCAACAGCTAGGTTTTTGGTAGCATCTGCTTGCAGCGTTGCAAGCAAGCTCTAGTTACAGTCACCAGCTAAGTGGACAGGTATGTGGCTACCATAATCACAGACCTGACCTGAATATAAAGTTAAACAAATGACGTGGCTGGCCTTTGGTTTAATCGGCTGGTAGAGGGGCGTGTCTTGCGTTTGCTTGCAGCGCTCCGAGTAGGGGCCAGGCCAAGTCGCCCATTAGGCGAGGTTGGCTAATGTTTGCATGCAGCGCTGCGAGTGGAGGCCAGGCCAAGTCACTCATGAGGTACCGTGGCCAATGTTTGCTTGCAGTGCTGTAAGTAGAGGCCAGGCCAAGCCGCTCATCAGGCGAGCGTGGCCAACGTTAGCTTGCAGCACTGTAAGTGGAGCCCATACCAAGTTGCTCATCAGGCGAGCGCGGTCAATGTTTGCTTGCAGCGCTGTAAGTAGAGGCCAGGCCAAGTCGCTCATCAGGCGAGCGTGGCCAACGTTAGCTTGCAGCACTGTAAGTGAGGCCCATGCCAAGTCGCTCATCAGGCGAGCGTGGCCAACGCTAGCTTGCAGCACTGTAAGTGGGGCCCATACCAAGTTGCTCATCAGGCGAGCGCGGTCAATGTTTGCTTGCAGCGCTGTAAGTAGAGGCCAGGCCAAGTCGCTCATCAGGCGAGCGTGGCCAACGTTAGCTTGCAGCACTGTAAGTGGGGCCCATGCCAAGTCGCTCATCAGGCGAGCGTGGCCAACGCTAGCTTGCAGCACTGTAAGTGGGGCCCATGCCAAGTCGCTCATCAGGCAAGCGTGGCCAACGTTAGCTTGCAGCACTGTAAGTGGAGGCCAGGCCAAGTCACTCATCAGTCGAGCGTGGTCAATGTTCGCTTGCCAAGCAGCGGCAGCCACAGACTTAGCCTGTGGGTAGGCAAAGTCGTGGCAGGAGTATAGCCGCAGTTTGCTTGCGGCGCTGCGAGCAGAGTTCAGACTCGCCGCCGCTCATCAAAAGAGCATAGCCGACGTTAACGGCCAAGATTATCTTAAGCCATGTGAATTCGAATTTTATTAATTTGAATCACATTTACATTATTAGACATTTATCTGAAATCAACTTCAAATATTTGTCAGCCGTGACAATATGGATACTGCAGAACTGTAGGAAACGGTGGACCGTTTCCTACAGTTCTGCCTGCCCGGCAAGGGATGAAAGTGCGATATGTGAAGGAATGTCAGCATTTTTATATGAATTGATCAATTTCTGTGGAACTTTGCAATTTCCTTGGGCATCGAGCAGACACGGAAACCACGGAAATTTGCCCACGGAAACTGGAAACAAGGCATTAATCTAAAATAAATAAATAACTATTAAGGTCACTAAAGTTTTCTACTAGTATACTATAAGTGTACCAAAGGCCTATAATTATTATACTAATAATTTTTTTTATCACGTGAGGAAACATTCTAAACCTGACCATGGAGATTGCAAAATTTCTGTCCGAGTAAACTGAAATCGCGTACTTTCATTTTTTGCGCGAAAACGTAAAAAGATGGTACACAACCGTTTTCACAGCGCGTAAGTGCACAACTGATCCTTGCAGGGGAAGGGTTTACATTCGGCGTACACTCGACAATGGAAGGTAGGAGCGCGAAAACAAAATGTTCTTCGGAAATTGGTGTTTACGCTTGGACAGACCTAGTTGGTAGCACATTTCATTAAATGTTGGGTTAAAAAATAAAATTTTAGTATTTTCTCGTAGGATAATTAAAACTTAACATATTCAGAACCCTCTTTCTTGTATGAGTTGTACAGGATTTTCCCAAGAGATGATTTTTTACTGTCAAACGGGTTGTGGACAGGTCATGGTAATTGAGAATACGCTACTTATGGAATTTTTTCTTACAAACTAATAAATGTACAAACATTATTTATATGGCTTCATATTGATACATGTGTCTTATATTTTAAGAAAAATAATCGTAGTCATATCTGCAAAGCACCACCACGTTTTCAGCCGAGACGCGAAAAATTTTCGCTTGAGAAATCCACTCGTATAATGATTGGGGCTAGGACGCCTTTAATCCCTTATCAAGGCACCATGACTGGGGCTTTGTACAAAACGATTGCAATCGATGGATTCGTCAGACCATTCCGCATCAACCATGGGCGCCAATTCATAATGGTAGATGATAATGGGCGCATTCGCACATCGAAACGGACGTGTTGATGTTTCTCTCCAGCAATACAACATCACCAGGTTAGACTGGCTTGCTGGCTCACCTGACTTAAACCCGATCAAGCATGCGTGGGACGGTCTTAAGCGAGCTGTTTGGCACCGTTAGCCACCTCCTCAAACAGTGTCAGAAATAAGAGCAGCTGCTATTGAAGAGTGGGACAGGTTACCACAAGAAATGCTGGATAAGGTAATTCTTAGCATGCCTAGTAGGGTTTCCGCATGTGTGCAAGCCAGGGGAAGAGTCATTTTATTGTTTATATTTTTATTAATTCAAATTTTTCATTACATCAAATTTCAGCGAAATTTGCATTTTTTTCATGTTGCAACTTTTGTTATTAATAAAATAAATGATTAATAATATTTGTTCTATAATCTTAGTGCATTTTCATTATAAAAACATAAACACTTTCTCTACTTTTGCTACTGATCTACAGTTTTTTTGATATGTGTACGTTCTAAAACAAGGGTTTGAAATTTGACCCTTAAAGGGTAAAACAACGATTTTAATCTATAAAAAGCAAAACTGACTGGTCGTATGGATAGATTTCGGTCTATGTTCACGCCCAGGTATTTAGCCCGGCTGGACCACCCAATCTCTAATCCTTGGAGCTTCAGCTTCGGGGGATCTCTTCGACCACGCTCCACCATGATCGCTTGAGTCTTACCCACGTTGACCGTCAGTCTCCATTGGCTATCTGCATTTTCTTCGCCGCGTGCCTCGCATTGAAGGACACGGCGAAGAATGCAGCGTCATCGGCATAGAGCGCCAGCTTGGTGCCGCCCTCAACCGGGATATCATCCGTGTACCTGGCGTAGCAAACTGGAGACAGACAGCTACCCTGGGGGACTCCAGCAGCGATCCTTCGGACTAGAGAGCGCCTTCCACTGCCACCTGGAAGCGCCTGTTCTCTAAGAAGGTGGCCACAGTCTTAACGACTCGACGAGGAGTCGTAGACGTGGACAGCTTATATACCAAGCCCGGGTGCCAAACGCGATCGAACGCCTTCTCCATGTCCAGAAATACTGCTGCGGTGGTCTCCCTCTTATTGCGGGCCGCCGTCGCGTCGTGCAGTACTCTCGACAGTTGAAGGGTCGTGGAGTGCTCGGCTCGAAAGCCGAATTGCTCCTGGCGTGGCATGATGTGGGGTATCATGTGACGCAGGAGAAGTTTCTCAAACACCTTGCTTATAAAGTCGGTAGCAAGGTGATTGGCCGATAGCTCTCAGGCTTCAGGGTGTTCTTCCCGGGCTTGGGGAGCATGATAACTCGCCCAAGCTTCCGCGCCTCCGGAAAGTGCCCCGACCGCATGATGCATGATTAAAAATGTATGGCGGATTTGAAGCGTATTTTGATAAATTCATATCTTATTATAGAATCATTATTTATATTTTAAAAACAGCCAAAATTGTAGTTTATATATCCCTCATACGATTTAACCAAGAATAATTATAGTTTTAATATATTAAGAACTAAAAATCCACTTAACGCCAGCATACGTTTTTTCAGATTTTGGCTAACTTTACGTAATTATGTAGGCTAAAATGTCAAAATAATTTCAAGATTTTGGCTCCGTAAAATTGTTAAGACGTTCACTGCCTTGGTATAAGTATTTTTTTTATTGGATTTTCATAAGTATGTTTGATTTTATTTACTTAACAGTGACTGCTGTTTCGGCACATTTCGCTCGGCGCAGGCTTAAGATCACAACACTTTTTATCTGTAATATATCTCGACGATATTCTTTGCATAGGTAACTCACGATCAGACTGCGAAAATAACGTTACTACCACGATAAATCTGTTAGAAAGTCTAGGTTTCGTAATTAATAAACAGAAAAGCTGTTTGATTCCCGACACGAAATGCAAACTCTTGGGTTTCCTGTACGATTCACAAAATATGATTCTAACACTACCCACGGAAAAGAAAAAGTCGATCAAAGATCGCGTCAGAGCTTTTACTAGGGATGTACACAAGTGCAAAATTACGTGACTTTGCAAGGTTGATTGTTCTTTTAATATCGGCATGTCCTGCAATTAAATATTCCTATTTATACACTAAAAATTTTGAATACTTTAAATATAAATGTTTATTTAAAAACCCCTCATACGATCAAATAGTTCGTATTCCGGATTGGTTAGAATCAGATTTGCTTTGGTGGCATGATCATGTCGATTCAAGTTAGTACAACTTCTCGGCCCTAATAATTATGATCTAGAAATATACAGTGATTCGTCCCAAACAGGATGGGGATGTTTTAGCAATAAAAATAAATGTTTTGGATATTGGAATAGCGACGAGTCAAATTTACATATAAATGAATTAGAACTTAAAGCAGCCTTCTTAGGCCTTAAGTGCTTTGCAAAAAATTTGAAACACTGCAATATATTGTTACGCGTAGACAACGTCACCGCAATTTCTTGTATTAATAGGATGGGAAGTATCTAATACAGTCATCTTAATAAAATTACTAGAAGCCTGTGGGAGTGGTGCGAACAGCGAGAAATTACAGTAAACACGAAAGATAACTATGATGCTGATCAATTGTCAAGAATCAGATTCCGGGACACCGAATGGGAATTAAATGACGATGCATTTAAAGATATTACTTTTAACTTTGGTAATCCACAGATAGATTTATTTGCCAGTAGATCTACACACATCAAAAAAAGTTAGTGATCACTTGGAAAAGTAGTAATATTTTTTATTGTGAAAGAATAAAACTCAATCACGTTTTATTTTTTGATTCCTTATTTAAAAATATGAATAAATTTATATAAATTGTGCCGTGTGATGCCGGCTTAGAATAGCATCACCCCTTTTCTTCCCGCGGGTGTTGTAAAAGGCAACTATGGGACTCGAGGGTTTCATGTGCGTTACAATTTTAGGCGACAGGCTGACAACCTGTCACTACAGTGATACATGAATCATCTAAAAAGGCCCTCAATACTTGTCAGACGTGGCGATGAAGACCGTAATTTTACGATCGTTAACGCTCTGCCTACCCCGTAAGGGACAAAGGCGTGATTTATGTATGCATGTATGTACAATTTCGTGATTCAAATGTTTTTTTCATATAAAAAGACTATCAACCCTTGCTTGCTACCATTCAGAAATCTGACTTATTCGCAAATTACGATATTTTCAATTTATTCACAACAAATTTAGTTGGTAACGATGCCGAGAGGATTAACAGAAGTTTTACGAGCCAGAATCCTAACTTTAAGTGGAGAAGGCTATTCCACGAGGGAAATATCACGCAGAGTTAATGTATCCCAAGCCTGCGTGGTGGCCACGTTGCAGAGGTATCGGGGCATGGAAGATTTAGCTGACCGACCTCGCAGTGGTCGCCCAACTGTGCTTACTGCAATTCAGAAACGCTATATCAGATTACTGGCTGCCCGTGACCCAACAATGAACGCTACTAAAATAAAAGCAGAACTGCGAGCTGCCACCGGTCGCGAAGTTAGCACCCAAACAATTAGAAATTGCTTACACCAAGCTGGATTACGAGCAAGGAGATCCTTGCGAGCACCTTTGAACTCACAGCAACGGAAACGGCGCAGATTGCGATGGGCTAGGCTCCGTCAAAATGAAGAAATTGAGGACGAAAGCATTTGGCAGAAATGCCTCTTTGTTGACGAAACGCGGATTAGTACGCATCCAGATAACCGACGTGTCCGTGTCTGGAGAAGACCAGGCGACTCTGAAAGGCAGAGAACTGCCACTGGAACCGTTCATCAGGGCGGGAAATCGGTGTCCTTTTGGGCCGGTATAATGATTGGGGCTAGGACGCCCTTAATTCCGTATCAAGGCACCATGACTGGAGCTATATATAAAATGATTGCAATCGATGGATACGTCAGAACATTCCGCATCAACCACGGGCGCCAATTCATAATGGTAGATGATAATGCGCCCGCACATCGAAACGGACGTGTTGATGCTGCTCTCCAGCAATACGAGTGGGACGCTCTTAAGCGATCTGTTTGGAATCGTCAGCCACCTCCTCAAACAGTGGCAGAAATCAGGGCAGCTGCTATTGAAGAGTGGGACAGATTACCACAAGAAATGCTGGATAACTTCAGAAGGGTTTCCGCATGTGTGCGAGCCAGAGGAGGAGTCATTTTATACTAACTATTAATCTTTTCGTAATAAATTTTGCTTATTTTTTCCTTAATTCAATTTTTTCATTACATCAAATTTCAGCTAAAAGGCATTTCTTAACTTTTGTTTTAAAAAAATAAATAATGAATAATGTTTTTTTTTTTTATTTACTTAGTGCATTTTCATTATAAAAATATAAAATATAAACACTTTCTATAAATAATTTATATTTCATAAAATACACCTGCTTTTGCTACTGATCACAAACTTTTTTTGATGTGTGTAATACTAAATGTCCCAATTATGTATCCTGGAAACTGGATCCTGAAGCCCAGGCAATCGATGCTTTCACCTTGCCATGGAAAGACTGTTACTTCTACGCATTCCCACCATTTTCACTCATGACCAAAGTCCTTCAGAAAATCATTAACGACAAGGCGGAAGGTATTGTTGTGGCACCCTACTGGATCACCCAGCCGTGGTTTCCCCTATATCAAAGATTGTTAATTTCGGAGCCATTGTATTTCGATCCTAGTCCTGACTTATTAATTTCTCCTTTCAGGAACGCACATCCGCTTCACAAAACGCTTCGATTAGTTGCCGCGAAGCTTTCCGGCAAACTTTATTGAAAAAATCTATGTCTCCTCAATCTATAGAGATAATGTTAGCATCTTTATCTGATACAACATATAGGCCTTCCGGTCCATAACAACTGAATCCCAAAATGTCTTATATCGGCACGACTGAATCTCACAATGACTGATACCAATAAGTATAAATTTCAAAAAGAATATGTTCCACAATGCCTGAAATTTCTAATGTACTGATCTCAAAATGACAATCAAATATTACACATAAATTATTTACATACATACTCTACGTAAGTATTTGCCTTGCACTAGTTACAATGGCCCCCTACTACCTAATTAGTATGAAATTGATGAAATTTGACACTGCAAAATTCATGCAAAATATTCACAATAATTTAATATTACAAGAACAGTTGTGGAAACTGTGGCATGTAGCTCAATCAGATTAATACTCTAATAATAAACAAACAAGATTCCAATAAGATTCGGAGAAATAGACAAAAGGTTGCAAAAATGTTGCTTCCAGACGCCTGTCTGTTGCATTCCAGCTGGCGGTATAACCGAAAGGGGGGTAGGGGGCGCGGTAGTGCAACATATAAGAGGTTAAATATATTTTTACTCTTTTATTTTTTGATTATTTTCCTTACCTAAATCACAAAATAAATACTGGCTCGCGCCATTCAGAAGGCAACCTTCAAACAAACGCCACAAACTCACACACACATATACACGTTGCCGTTTGTAGCATTTTCATGCCTCTGGTTGTCCTTCTACTCATTTTTAGCTATTTTGCAAAATATTTCCAATATTTTTCTTGTTTTCATTCTGATTTGTTTACTTTGTTGACATAATGTCAACCTTTCAACTATGACGGCTAATCTATAGAGCCGCGTAGTTCCTTACTAAAAAGTTATCATACTTTATTCTACCTCTTTCTACTTTCTGATCTCCTGGTACTTGAATCTAAAATTCATAACGCACTAGCACTCTCCCTCTCCCTCTGGACTGGAGGAAACGAGACCTCAGCATCCTCCGAGCTGCCGAAGCGTCTTTGCTGTCCACGCAAGCCACTTCATCATCACAACCAACCTCCATGGATAGCGCATCAACTGGTAGTCGACTGACCTGGCCACTGACAAGTCCCAGACTTTGAAATTCGAACATGAAGAGGACGACAATCACCGAAGGTTCTCGAAGCTAGAAACATGACGATCGAAATGAAGACTACGAAGGTGCGAAAAACTGACAAAAAGACTATCGAAATGAAGAGCGCCGAGCGAGCATATATAAGCCGCGTCAAGCTGATGACACGCCAGTTTTTCCCTGGGCGAGTCTTGACTTTGAAGAAGCAAATAAGTGAAATAAACTAAGTAAAACTATAAGAAGTTACAAAGTCTTGAAGTCAACGTCTCTGCAAGTCCTTATACACATCCGTCGCGCCCGTTCTGCCCACGGAGCTACGGGGACTCCAACAACTACGTCGAGTGGCCCGCTTTGCCACGGAAGACCGAGATAAATATACGTTGTGCGTGAGTGCTAGCAAGTGTGCGTGAGTGCGTCCCTCTTTCGGCAGTCGTAGGTACTGGGAGATTGGTTATCTTAAATAAACTCTTGTACTTTACTCCCTCCTCTTTTCTTGCCGCGACTCCGTACTACTTACGTGGGGCACAAGGCTTGTTAGGGCGCCTACAGACAGGACACTCTACACACACCTTACACACCTACGCCCTCCGGGGTCACAGGCACTCGTGTAGCGAGACCACTCCACAATAACATAGCTGCTAAATATTCACCTGCGGTTACCACGGTTTCCTGAGTGCCGGTGCCTCTCGGAATCTAGGTAATACGACACGTTTACGAGCGAAATGAGCACGAATCGGCTGGCAAGGAGTCGGGTGTCAACAGCGGTACGACGCGGGCGGTTTTTTTCATTTGTTATGTTTGTTGTATTTTACATATATTTTTTGTTATATTTGTTGTATTTACTACATATAATCACAAACATAATTAAAAATTAAGCAGATAGCGGAAATGTCAACTCTTCAATAGTTTACCCGAAACTAGGTATAGGTATAGTATAACAATAACATTATATTGGTATTGTATCTATTACATACATACATATATCACGCCTTTATCCCTTGCGGGGTAGGCAGAGCGTTAACGGCCGTAAGAATACGGTCGTTATCGCCATGTCTGACATTTTTGAGGATTTGTATCTATTCTATTCAAGTTAATAAACATAACTAGTACTGTGCATGGGTAGGTAGGTAAGTAAAAGTATCTTATTTCTAGTGCTACCTACCTACCGGGCGCATACCGCTTAAGGCTGTTTTTCACCCGATCGATGTTAGCAGCGCCATCTCTGTTAGTTATTGCGCAACAAGTGCGCCACCTCTCGCAATTTTGCTGTACCACTTACATTACTCATTCTTCAAGTAAACCTCGAACCTAAAATCATCGATCCACCGTTACGCGACAACACCACCACTAACAGACGTAGTTCCAACATTGCCCGCGAGATATCGCTGCCGTTACCATCATGGAATGTAGTACGGGCTGTGGTCGAGAAATTAATGATGCTAGCGCGGAAGCGTTGATATGTATATGTCGCAGGGAGTTAGTCAAAGATGTTATATTATAATTTCACTAGTGAAATTTCAATTACACTGATTATTGTCAATAGCGACAGATTCGAATAATTTCACGGGCTTATTTCAGTGATATTGTAATTTCACTTGCCCGCAAAAGTGATATTATAATAAATTTAGGTTTATTATGAGTTATGTTTGTGGAGGGAGCCTCGCGTGATCTGATTGGTCATTGGAGTTAAAAATTCGCCGTTTGCTCAGTTCGTAATGAAAGCGGACCAATCAGCGATCGGTCTGATAATCTAACAGCTTTCTCAAGCAAGTGGTATTATCAATATCTCACGGCCTCACAATTTCACTGTATCGGCCTAATGAAATTATAATGTCACTAAAACTAGCCCTTTAAATTGTAAGTAATGCAAACGATTTACAATCAAGCAGTGCAATTATAATGGAACTAGTGAAATTTCAATATCACGGCTTTTTTAATATCCCTGCAACATATACACTGCTCTAAACTGTACCACTGGAAATGCTTGCATATCAAAGAAGAACAATTCTTAAACTTCTCGCCTAAGTATCTGGGAACATGGACATGCCCTGCATGTTGTGTACATGTCAATAACAGCCGTTTACAATCTAGACAAAAACCTCAACAAAAAGTGCCTAGTTTCGAGGATAGTCACGACATGTCCCTTGATAATAGCGTTGTAGAAACGACTTTGCCCTTGTGCAGTGGCACCAGTGCATGTCATGAGGTCGTTACCATGGATAAGATTAGCGCTCTGTTCGACCAAAAAATCCACACCTCACTTTCAACCGTCATTGACCAAAAGATACAGAGTGGATTGTAATCATTCCGAGACAAGCTTCAGGGTGATATCGAAAAAATGGTTACTGCTGAAGTCATGGCTGCAGTCAAGCCCCTTATGGAAAAAATGGAAGAAGACTTTACCCAAACTACTGATTTTATAGATGATAAGTAGAAGGAACTCCAGGAACAAATAACCGAAAAAAGCTCTATGATCAACCAACTTCAATCGGAAAATATCAAAATTACATCGGATCTACAAAAACTGCAGGGCCGTCTTTCGTCGATCGAAAATATGTCTCGAAACTACAATGTAGAGCTGCAATCAGTCCCCGAAACTAAAACTGAAAACCTACTTATGCTTCTAAAACATCTCTGCTCTACCATTGGGACGACTGTCAACGAAAATGATATCATCGCGTGCAGAAGAGTGGCAAAAATTGACCCCAGCTTGAAACGCCCGCGGAATATCTTAATTACTCTAGCGTCTCCTCGACTACGCGACTCAATCATCTCACTCGCCAGCCGATTTAATAAGGGAAAAGCTAACGAAGAAAAACTAAACACTTCACACTTGGGTCTTTCTGGAAGTAAAACTCGAATTTATGTCACAGAACACATCTCTCCTGAATGTAAGCAACTCTACAATGAAGCAAAGAAAATAAAAATTGCTAAAAATTATAAGTATGTTTGGGTGAAATTTGGCCGCGTTTACTTGCGTAAAGATGATGAAAGCAACCCCATACCTATCAGAAGCACAGACTGTCTAAATAAACTAAAGTGAAAATTAAATATTAATTTATCTGTTCAGAATAACAAACTTTTTATTTGGTTATTTTGTCTCAACTCATAATGATTAATGTCTTCTACCAGAATGTTAATAGAATTAGAAGTAAGTTAGATGATGTTTATCTAAATATACTCAATTGCAATTACGACATAATTTGCCTAACTGAGACCAACTTAAGTACAGGTATTTTATTTTTATTTTTATTTTTATTTTTATTTTTATTTTATTACAGATAGGAACACCAACATCCTTTAAATCTAGCTTACAAATTAGCATAATGTAATATTATAATTAAATCACTGATTTAAAAGACAATTACAGGCGTACACAACACTCAAATTAAACAGTAAACAAAGTTTGACATGAAAATTAGGTTAGTATAAATATTTACTTAGTTCTAATAAATCTAAGTCTACATGAGATCAATTGAAAATTAAAAATTAAAATAATGAAAAATATATGTTTTTTATATATATAACTTTATGGATAGACATTTATAACAAAAACAAGTTACCTACTAACAATTAAATTTTTCGCTTAAATATTTTAAGCGAGTCACTAAAAATATCTATCTCAGGATTTTTCTTAACAGATTGATTATACTTTTTACACATTCTTTTAAGAGCAGAATGTGCACCGACGTTAGTACGACAATACGGAATATTTAATATTTGAGCGATAGGGTGTCTAGGATACTTATAAGGTACGGATATATGTATTTGTTCAATAATTTCTTGACAGTCTAGGTGAGAGTTTATTATTTTGTATAAGAATACTAGGTCGTGCCTGTCACGACGTGATTTCAGTGATTCTAATTTGAAGTATGACAAACGCATGTCATATGTAACTCTGAAATACCTGGGGTGCCAAAAGCAAGGTGACGAGTGAAAGAGCGTTGAATTGACTCTAAACGTTGAGAATTTATACTATATTGGGGATTCCAAGAGACACTTGCGAATTCTAAGTGACTACGTACAAGGGAGTTAAATAGTGTAATCCTAGTTGTAGGTAAACGAAAATCTTTTGTATTGCGTTTGATAAAACCTAACATTTTGGAAGACTTTTTGACAACTGTGTCGATATGTGGGTTGAAGGTTAGCTGACGATCCAAAACTATCCCCAAATCACGAATTTCTTGGCCTTCCTGTAATGGTATGCTGTTAAGTTTATACACATATTGTGCTGGATTTCTTTTCCTTGAAAACTTAATATGGAAGCACTTCTTAACATTTAACATCATGTTATTTGAAGTACACCACTCAGATATTCTATTCAGGTCTGATTGAAGAAGGTCGCAAGATAATGGTGATACAATGGTATATAATTTCAGGTCGTCGGCAAACAGGGAAAATTTAGAGTATTTAATTACAGAACTGATATCGTTAATGAAAAGAAGAAAAAGAATAGGGGCTAAATGGGCACCTTGTGGAACCCCAGACGTAGCATAATATGTGTGAGATTTGTAGCCATTTGTTGTTACTAGCTGCGTTCTGTATTCTAGATATGATTTGAACCAGTTGAAAAGTGAACCACATATTCCACATGATTTAAGTTTCTTTAAAAGGATAAGATGGTCAACTTTATCAAACGCACTCTTAAAATCGGTATATACAGCATGAACTTCTAGCCCTTTGTCTGTTGCACTGCTTATGTCAGATATGTAGGATACTAAATTGGTTTGGATTGATCTGCCGCTGTAAAATCCATGTTGCTGGTTAGTTATAATATGACGTACATGATTGGAAACTATGGGGGTGACCAATGATTCAAAAATTTTGGCAAATGCGGGCAAGACAGATATGGGTCTGTAGTTTTCTATGTTACTCAAATCGATGGTATTTTTGATGGTGAATTTCTAGACTCTACGTATAGGTATATGATATTCCGCAGAGATCGTGAATCAACTTCTATCACGAAAAAGTGTGGTGGAGGTGTGGCCGTGGCGATTAAGAAGTCTCTCTCGGTCAGCCGTCTAACGGGTTGGGAGACCTGCATTGAGGATGTTTGGTTAAGCATCAGGGTAAGCCCTGAGCGCTCGTTATATTTATGTGTCTGCTATCTTCCACCGGACATCAACTTCGACAAACTAGAAAATTTCTACCAAAACTGTCAAAATGTAATTTTTAACTGTAAATCTTGCTCTGACTTTTATCTAATAGGTGATTTTAATACTCCTAATGTACAATGGCATAAAGTATCTGGCCAATCCGAAATGCATCCTCTCATTTTGAAATCAGACCGTAAATCGGACCTTCTAATGGAAACGATGTCTTTATGCAGTCTAAAGCAATTTAACAATATTCCAAATTCAAATAACCGCTTTCTAGATTTGGTACTAACAACTTACTCTTGCCTCAGTGTATATGGCGCCAGTTCATTATGTAAGCCTGATGCTCACCATCCTCCTTTGGCTATCGATATTTCAAATTTGACACCAGACACAACATTTATTAAGGAAAAAAATAAAAGCAGACCTAACTTTAACAAATGTGATTTTGATAATATTCGTAAAGATTTGAATTCGGTTGACTGGCCTAAAATTTTAGATATTAGTGATATTGATATCGTTCTACACGAATTTTATAAGGTACTTAACGCAATAATTGACAAACATACGCCAAAGATTAGCAGTCATAAAACTAATGAATATCCGTTCTGGTTCAGTCCCTCCCTTATCAAACGATCGAAAGAAAAGCTGAAGTATCATAAACGGTACAAAATGTACAGCAATCCACGCGATTATGATACTTTTGCTTTACTGCGTACAAGACGTAAAGCTTTAATAGAAAAATGTTATAAAACGTACAGGGAATCTGTAGAGAGTTCGGTTGAGGCCAATGTTAAATACTTTTTCCAATACACTCATGGGAAGAAGGGATATAGCTCCATACCGGTTACAATGAATTACGGTGCTAATACATCTTCAAATATATCTAATATATGCGAGATGTTTTCTAACTTTTTTTCTTCCGTATTTGAGAGCAACATCATATTTAACAGACTTCCGAGAGAAGTACCTTTCTCGTCTAGTTACAACATTAGCAAAGTATTAATAAGCAAGAATAACATAGTAACTAAGATTAAAAGCCTTGACCGCAGTAAGGGGCCCGGACCCGACGGGATCCCCCCCTCTTTTATAAAATCTTGTGTTGATGAGCTCAGTGAGCCTTTATCGATTATCTTCAACCTATCGATGCAAACAGGAAAATTTCCAACTTATTGGAAAACTGCTTTCATAATTCCAATACACAAAACGGGTGAGAAAAACCAGTGTATTAATTACCGGCCGACTAGCATTTTGTCCTGTCTCGCAAAATTATTTGAATCATTAATATATGACGCTCTTTACTTTCATCTTGAACCAATGATATCAACTAAACAGCATGGTTTCGTTGCAAAAAGGTCCTGTTGGCAACCTTTTAGAGTATAAACATTACCTATGCAATGCCTTTGCCAAGAGAGGTCAAGTGGATTCCATTTACACCGACTTTTCTAAGGCTTTTGACAAAGTAAATCACTCGCTTCTTTGTCTTAAGCTGAAAGAGTGCGGTATTCATGGAAACTTACTTCGTTGGATTACTTCGTATCTCCAAAATAGAAGCCAACTGGTCAGCATAAAAGGACACTTATCTAGTCCAGCGGTGGTCACATCAGGTGTTCCTCAAGGTTCACATTTAGGACCGTTATTCTTCATCGTTTTTATAAATGACCTTGTAAATAATCTCACATGTCCTAGCCTTCTTTACGCTGACGATTTGAAGATTTATACGACAGTCAATAGTGTCCAGGACTGCTCTGCCTTACAACAGAACCTGAACAAAGTCTCCGAATGGTGCGCTTCTAATCTCATGTTTCTCAACATTGACAAGTGCTACGTCATCAGCTTTACAGCCAAGGTCAACAAACTGAGCTTCGATTACACGCTTTCTTATCAGGTTCTTCAGCGTAAATCGATCATTAGAGACTTAGGAGTATACTTTGACGAAAAACTCACGTTTCGGTCCCACTATGAGTATATCGTTAACAAATGCACCCAACTTATTGGTTTTATTGCTCGCTCTACTAAGGACTTTAAAAATAAAAAAACTTACTTGTGTCTTTATTGCTCGTTAGTCAGAAGTACCTTGGAGTACGCTTCAGTAATATGGTCACCCTACTACGAAATTCATAGTAATAAAATAGAACGTCTACAATCAAAATTTCTTAATCTGCTTCGTTTTAGACTACATTTAGGTCGTCAATTTATTTCGTATAATAGTCGCTTGAAAAAATTTGGCCTTAGCAAACTAGAAACTCGTCGTAAATGCTTAGACCTAGTCACACTCTACAAAATTGTCCACTCCCACATAGATTCCCCTCAGCTTCTCTCTTCTCTTAATTTCAACACTACTTATAGATCACGTAAACCTACATCCCGACTGTTTTGCCTTCAAATATATAATAACAATACCTCATTTTATAACCCCATAACCAGGATGTGTCGCACCTATAATGAACTGGCGTCCACTAGTACTACCTTGGATATTTTTAATCCTAAACTCTTTAAATTTAGGAATGACGTCAGAGCACTTCTAGAAAATAATGTATACATCCAATAATTGCCTACCCTATATTTACATTTCAATTGTATAAACTAATATAGATTTATAAAAAACTAACTTAGGTTAAACGCAACTAACACCCCCTCAATTTTGCCTTATATAACTAGCTGCCTGTGCATACATGTTTTAGAATTATAGTCTAGCTTAATTTTTTCCTTACTTATTGTACTTAAAATGACTGTAATATGTTTTGTGTGCCTAATAAACAAAATAAATAAATAAAAGCCAAAATAGACGAGCACGCCAATACCTAAAGCTTCCCCGCCTGCATTTGTCTCGGGCCCCGCGTTCGTCTTGATAGGTATTAGCTATCGTTCACTGCACTCATCGCGCAATCGGACGGCCGATGTGGCGCAGTAGTGGTAGTGCTAGTGCACACGAAGAGAAAGAGATCGTGCAAATATAGAGATTCGAGGTCATAAATCAGCTGGCATGGCACCACTCATAGCCGTAAAAAGCAGCAACCCTAGAGTGTAGGTATAAATTTTAGAAATGGAGGCGAGCTTGCTTTCTGTAAATTCTCTATTTTGTGCCTAAATTCTACTTGTCACTTATTTCAATTTATTCCCATATTTTCACTTAATCCATAGCGAGCCTTCCCTCTTCCTGTAGCCTTTAGGTAGATAGTTACTAATAATGACGAAGGGAGGTACCGGAGGTACCCATCGATATATAGATAAGGTCTCCATAGATAATGCGATTTCTATGGAGGTAACACTTGATTTGGTTTGATAGATGACATTCAGGCATTATGGGATTAAGCTATTTTGGTACTAGAAAGTTTTGAGGAAAAGACGTAATGACCTTCAGTTGTTATAAAATTCAGTCCTATTGATTAGCTAGACATTTTGGGAATAAGTTCTTATGGACCGGAAGGCATATAGGCAATACGATGGATGTATAAAAACGTGGATAAATTATTGCAATATACATTCCTATGATTATACTAACGTTTCAATTCTAGAAATAATTAATTTTCTAACAGAAGTGTTCGAAAAGGGTGCTAAGTATGGGACGATTAACTCCTATAAATCCGCCTTGTCATTGTTATTTGGTAGCATGCTGGACGATGATAGGCTTCGTAGGTTTATGAAAGGAGTTTCTAAACTGAGACCTCCAAATCCCAGATACAACTTGACCTGGGACCCAAATATAGTTCTCAATTACTTAGCAGAACAGTGGCCAAATGAAGACCTCTGTTTAGAAAGTATATAAAAAAAGTCTTTATTGGCATTGGTGACTGCACACCGTGTGCAAACTTTTTCATTAATAAAACTAAGTAACATAGTTAGACAAACCACTTCAATCACAATAAAAATTTCTGACACTATTAAGACAACTAAACTTAACTCAATACAGCCTGTATTGAGATTACCATTTTTTGATACTAGACCAGAGATATGTCCTGCTCGATGCTTAGATTGTTATATAAATAAAACACAATCGTTACGAAATAATCAGGATTATTTATTTATAAGTTTTAAGAAACCGTTTTCTAAAGTTACTTCTCAAACACTAAGCCGTTGGATTAAAGAAACACTTAGCCGTAGTGGAATAGACACCACAATATTTAGTAGTCACAGCACACGGCATGCGGCTACCTCTGCCGCTGGAAGACTTGGTGTCAGCATTGACTTGATCAGGAATACTGCTGGTTGGACGGCAGCGTCTTCCGTATTCGCTAAGTTTTATAATAGGGATGTAGTGTCTGATCCAGAGTTATTCGCTAATTTTATACTCTCTTCACAAAACAATGATCTGTAAAAAGATAAAATAATTAGGAATAGATAATAATATAAAAATAGTATCAAGACTTCAATATGATTGTATTTCATAAGCTTCCCTGATTTTATTTACAATAAACACAATTGCCTTCTTTGTGTATTTCACATTTGTTGTATATGGGTTGAGACACCTTGTTTACCTTATTGATAGAATAAGATATTTTATAAGGTGGGTACTTTGGTATTTATTTTTCATATGTCACCTCATGTACTGCTCCTTAGCACAATAAACGTGTGTCCTGAAATTATGTAGTTTTCATGTGTTTCCACAACATAATAGTGGCGATAAGTGATAAAAATGGCTAATAAAAGACTGGACTCAGTGTTGTTCAATGAATTTAACCCTCAAATGGACAATTGGGAGAATTATATTGATCGTTTGGACTTTTGTTTTGAAGCTAACAATATCTCAGACGATAAAGCAAAACGGGCTAATTTCTTCACGGTTTGTGGTGCGCAAGTGTTTGAGACATGCTCCGCGTTAATTACGCCCAAAAAACCAAGTGAAGTGACTTTCGCAGACATAGTGAAAATCCTAACCAAACATTACTCTCCGCAAACAAATGAGATATCGGCGTCGTTCGCATTCTACAAGCGCGATCAGAAACGTGGTGAAACAGCAGCTGACTACATCGCGCATTTAAGAAAATTAAGCTCGCGTTGCAACTTTACGAATTTGGAGCGAATGTTGCGCGATCGCCTTGTTTGTGGCATGAGTGACGTCAAATTGCAATATGATTTATTGAAGAAAGACAAGTTAGAATATAAAGACGTCGTAGATACTATGTTAGCAGCTGAAAGTGCAGGAAAGGATGTGCGAATGATACATAGCTCCACAAACGTCAACGAACGCGCCGGCGCCGACCACGGCGACCGCGCCGCTGCTGCTGCCGCCGCCACTGGCGGGGCGTCATCTAACTCGGCCATGCCTGAACCAATGGATATTAATGCATTACAAGTAAATAAAAACATGCGTTTGTGTTATCGGTGTGGAGACCGCCATGGTGGAGAATGCAGGTTTATAAACGCAATATGCAGGTTCTGTCAGAAGAAGGGCCATATAGCAAAGATATGCTCAAAGAAACGAAGCGCAAGTCAAAAAATACATTTTGCTGACGGAAATAATGATGATGAGGACATACTCAATGGAATATACTCTATACCCGGTACAAGTCGTGTGCCTCCTTTTGAAATACATACATTAGTGGCTGGAGAACCAGTAGTTTTTCAATTGGATACTGGAGCTGGTTACTCCATTGCGAATAAGCACACTTGGGACAGGCTGCGCCTGCGTCTGTCACGCATGGCCCTGCAGCCCGTGTCACTTCACTTGCGAACGTGGACGAACTCACCGGTGAAACTGCTTGGACAAGTTATAGTTCCTGTGAAGTACAATGACATTAAGAAGAACCTTACTCTTGTAGTGGCGGAAGGCGATGGTCCTAACCTGCTTGGACGAGATTGGCTTGATCCTCTGGGTTTGAGGCCCAAGATTAATGCGATATCTGAAGTTGACCTTGTAGAAATTGACAAATTGGTATCAAAATACAAAGAGGTATTTAAGGATGGACTTGGTACTTACCGTGGGAAGCCTGTTACAATACATGTAAAACTGGGTGCAACACCTAGATTCCTTAAAGCTCGCCCAGTGCCATACGCTATCAAGGAAAGGGTGGAGACAGAAATTGACCGCTTGGTGAACGAAGGAGTGCTTCGTCCTGTTTCTTTCTCTGAATGGGCTACACCTGTCGTCCCAATTGTAAAGAAAACAGGAGCGATTAGATTATGTGGTGATTATCGCAGTACTGTTAATCAAGTTACTGAATCGGATACATACCCGATGCCCACAGCGAATGAAGTTTTTGCTATAGCGGCTGGAAGCAAATTTTTTACTACCTTAGATTTGGATCGAGCATACACACAAGTGACTGTGGATGATAATACTGCTAAGTTGCTTACCTTGAACACTTGCAAAGGGTTATACACAGTTCACCGTCTTGCTTTTGGAGTGAAAGCTAGCCCAGGAATATTCCAGCGATTGATGACGTCATTACTTGCTGGTATCAGTGGTGTGGCGGTACTGATTGATGACATATTGGTCTGCGGTGACACAATGCAACAAATGCAGCAGAGATTAGACAGTGTTCTGGTACGGATAGAGCAAGCTGGACTAAGACTTAACAAAGACAAATGCAAATGGGCTAAAGAAAGAGTAGAATTTCTTGGATTCGTGATTGATGCTGAAGGCATTCACCCGTCGGCAACCAAGGTTGAAGCAATTAAAAATACACCGGCACCTAAAAATAAACAAGAATTGCAGGCATTCTTAGGACTATACAACTTTTATGAGAGATTTATACCACACAAAGCTACAATTTTAGAACCGTTACATCGTTTACTGGACAAGACACAAGAATGGCAATGGACTAGACGAGAACAGAAGGCCTTCGACATGGCCAAACATCAATTAACTTTTGATTTGACATTAGTGCATTATGATATGCACAAACCTGTTGTGCTCACCTGTGATAGTTCGGAATATGGAGTAGGTGCAGTGCTTGCACATGTTATGAAGGATGGCCAGGAACGGCCCATTGCGATGAGCTCTCGCACATTGCACACACATGAACGTAGATACTCACAGCTAGACAAAGAAGCTGCGGCGATTAATTTTGGCATACAGAAATTCCATAATTATTTGATGGGAAGATTTTTCACTATTGTGACGGATCACAAGCCGCTGCTTGGCATTTTTGACCCCAAAAAGCCAATGCCACGCATGCTTTCTCCACGTTTGACTCGGATTGCCATAGCATTGACTTCTCACGACTATCAAATTACATATAAACCAGGAACTCAGATTGGTAGTGCTGATAGTCTGAGTCGATGGCCTCAGCCTGTACCGGATAAGCCAGAGCCACAAATGTCAGAGATTTTGTTAATGGCTGAAACACCTCAAGATTTTCCTTTTGACGCGGTACAGATAAAAGAAGAAACTAGAAAGGACAAGACATTAGCTCGTGTCATACACTACGTACAACGGGGGTGGCCAAACAAAGTTACAGATAATGACTTACGTACATATTGGCTACATCGGTCTGAATTATCGATACAAGAAGGTTGTTTGTTACTAGGATGTCGAGTTATAATACCAACGGCTATGCAAGCAGCGACACTACGTGTTTTACATTCCACTCACAATGGCATTGTACACACAAAAGCATTGGCAAGAAGCTACGTTTGGTGGCCTGAAATGAATACTGACATAGAAAAATTAATAAATGGTTGCACGCAATGCTTAGAGAATCGTCATATGCCACCTAAAACGACACATGAGTGGATAACACCATCAAGACCATGGTCACGAATTCATGCTGATTTTGCTGGACCATTCCAGAATAAAATTTTCTTGATAATTGTAGATGCTTATTCTCGTTGGCCGGAGGTGTTTATTGTCAACAATATGACCTCGGCAACCGTTATTCGTCATTTGCGAAATTTATTTTCTACACACGGTCTTTGCGAAATAATGGTATCAGATAATGGCACACCATTTGTATCGGCTGAAATGAAAGAGTTTTTAGAGTCGAACAAAATCAAACATGTGACTACGGCACCATATCATCCGGCCACAAATGGTCTCGCTGAACGCATGGTGCAAACTGTTAAAGATAAATTGCGAAAATTGGACGATTTACCATGGGACGTTAAGCTACCTAGAATGCTTTTGGGCTTAAGAGTCACACCATGTTCTGGAACTAACAAAACTCCTGCAGAATTGTTGATGAACAGACGTTTACGCACATTGTTAGATACTGTTCATCCAGATAATTTAAAAAATAGAAAACTGGAAGAGCAAGTGACTGCAAATGCTTCTAGGAAGCACAGAGAATCCACAGTGGGACAATCTGTCATGTACAGGAATTTTACTACTGGTCCACGTTGGATTCCAGGAAAAGTAATTGAAAAGAGCGGACCCTCTAGCTACACGATTGAAAATGATGAAGGTGCCACTGTCAACCGCCACATTGATCAGTTGGTCAAGATTAACACAGGCGTTGAGAGTACAAACTTGCATGAAAATGTGGGAGAGGAGGAAGCAGCACCACCACCTCAAGCTGGTGACAGTGAACAACCGACATTGGATAATTCCAGTCAAAATTATGATGATGTACTGGAAATACCTAGCCCTGAACATTGGGCAGAGATGCTAGGGATCCCTCAGAGTAAAGAGCCTAGTTCCACTGCAGGGAAGATTAAGAATAAATTTAATGTTCATGTTCGATCGCCTTATGACAGGCCAGTTTATAAGGAATAATGAAAAATTGTCAAGTTGTTTTTATAATATCTTTATTATTAGATTCCTGACTATCTATGTACTAGGATTTAGTGGTTTTGGGTAGGTTTAGAAAACATGTTATGTTTGTATTTAGTAAAATTAGATGTTATTCTATTATCATCACCAGATAGTTAGATAATTGTGCTAGGGATGTGATCATGTATAAATTATCAGCTTAAAAAGGGAGGTATGTTGTATATGGGTTGAGACACCTTGTTTACCTTATTGATAGAATAAGATATTTTATAAGGTGGGTACTTTGGTATTTATTTTTCATATGTCACCTCATGTACTGCTCCTTAGCACAATAAACGTGTGTCCTGAAATTATGTAGTTTTCATGTGTTTCCACAACATAATAACATTGAAATTCTCTAAACATCCTACAATACGTTAAACAATAAATCGCATAGAATGAAGCTGTGAAACATAATTAAAAATCAAACGAACTTGCAAGTGAAGTTCGATGATAATTATGTGAACAGCTTAATTCGAAGCGATTCATATACACCCACCCTATATGTATATACGCGTACACTCGACTTCAAAAAAATCGCACGTCCGTAAAAATAGGCTTCAAGCACTGGTAATCCTTAAGACAAGCAGTTATTCGTAGCAATATTGATATCATTTGAGAGCCCTATAAAACCTCTTTAAAAAATATCCATTTCATTTGAATAAAGAAAAAGCTTGACACTTAATTTAATTTCATTTTAATTTATTTTATTAGGTTCACCAACAGGTAAATACATATCAACTTAACCTAGATACCTACATAGTGCTTATAATAATTTATGACTATATGTACACCCAATAATAGGTAAACTCAACCTGCGTTGTATTCTTTCTTAATGGTTGGATGATATATGTATGTATGGAACTTTTTAAACCTATGCAAAGTACAGTTAGATATATCTAGATCTCAGTTATCTTCCTTAAATAATAAGTTGTACTGACGGCATATTCTATTGTGTACACTATGAAAACCTATATTAGTTCTGGAACTCATTAATGCAAATGGTCTGAAGTTGCACAACCGGGAACCACGGCGCGGAATAGAAAATTTTATTTTTGATAAAATTTTTGGACAGTCAAGAACACCTGTGACAATTATAAAAAGAAGGACTAGGTCTGCAATCCATCGCCTGTCCTCAAGCGTGGACAACTTAAAATGGGTTAACCGGCTCTTGTATGAGTTCAGTGTCCGTTTTTTGTTTCCATGAACTGTAAGAAAGAAAAGAAAACGTTTTTGCACTCGCTCCAATCTATCGATGTGATTCCGGTAGTGCGGACTCCAAACGGTAGAACAGTATTCTAAGTTACTACGAACTAATGTGTAGTATAATATTTTTAATGGGTAATTACTTTTAAATTTTTTACAATTGCGCCAAACAAATCCCAGCATTTTAAGTGACTTTTTAATAATACCATCTGGTGTATGAAAGATGCGTTCGATAGCTGAAGGCGCTGGTTTCAAGAAAATAATCTTTTGTGGACTGTATTATTTGGTTTAATGGCAGAGAAAAGAATGGGAGACTGTTATGACCTATTGCTCTTTTAGGTTTAGGAAAAGGGAATTCACTTACCACACCGACTGAATATGGCGGATCCTCGAACGGCGTCGCGGCTTGGGTGCCAGCGACGCTTTTATTTTTGCACTTCACAGTTTTATACAGGTTTGGAAAACACTCGCGGCTATTATAGTTTGGATGTTTGCTTAAATTATGCGGTTATTAAATATTTATGTTCAATTTATAAGCTTGCGAAAAATTGAGGCACGCGCACGCAGTAGCGATACACACAACAGTCTTTTGTTTTTTCACGCAGCCGCGGGAGCGCCACGTTGAAATCCGAACACTTCCGAACGGTGACGATTGCTTCCGAGTCGGTGTGTGTGCGAAGGAAAAGGAAAGGATAGAGCAAACGGCGGCAAAGGGTTACCTTGCTTACAGCCAAACCATTCTCCCCCACCTTGAAAGGGGATGAGTAATCCACTTTCAAAACCAACAGTCCAGAAATATCAAAAAACAGCGCTCCAAGTTAATAGAGAATGTTGGGAAAAGCGTGTTAAATTTTGGGGGGAAAACGTCATCTATGACGTAAATGCGTACCTCGTACAAGGTATAACTACACACAAGCGAGTCAAAACCAAAATTGAGTAGAAACTAGAAAGTTTTTTTTTTTTTTTTTTTTTTAAACAGGTTATATACAAAAGTGCAACATTTAGTAGAGTTATTGGTTGGGTAAAGGGCAAAGTTTTACCACTGGGCGCCGATAGACACCAGTTTTAGTTTTTACATCCGCCACTCTCACCACTCCGTCTTTTCCAGGGAAAGTATCAATAATAATGCCTATTGGCCATTGTAGCGGAGGAGCATTGTCAGTTTTTATTAGAACAACTGTCCCCTTTTCAATGAAGTCAGACTTCTTAGTCCATTTTTGTCTGCTCTGTAAAGTGTTCAAATATTCTATTCGCCATCTCTTCCAGAATGACTGAACCATAGAGTCAATTAATTGAAAGCGTTGACGCGGGGTTTTGTTATTAGATAAATCCGCTTGAGGAAGCGACTTCAAAGGCGTCAATGTCAAAAAATGAGACGGAGTTAATGGTAAAGGATCTGTCGGATCAGAACTCAACACTGATAGAGGACGAGAATTTAACAGAACCTCTATCTGAGTGAGTACAGTGAGCATTTCCTCATAGGTGAGAAGTTGATCTCCAACTACTTTATTCAAATGAGTTTTCACACACTTGATATTACTTTCCCATATTCCACCGTGATGGGGAGCTGAAGGAGGATTCATCCTCCATTCAACTTGGTTTTCAAGTAATGCAGCTGAGAACTCTGAGTTATATTCAGGTGAACGAATCAAATCATATAAAGATTTCAGATGCGATCTGGCACCTACGAAATTTGTGCCACGGTCAGAGTACATACAGCTGATCGGGCCGCGACGCGATAGAAAGCGTGTAAGCGCGTTTAAAAAGGACTGTGTGGACAAATCAGATGAGAGTTCAATATGTACGGCATGAGTAACCAAACATATGAACAGGCATATGTAAGCCTTAATACTGCGCACTCCGCGACGACGATGAGGTATTATTCTGATGGGACCAGCGTAGTCGCAACCAGTTTCTACAAAAGCCTTATTCACTTCACAAACTCTGAATTGTGGTAGATCTCCCATTAAAGGAAAATGCGGAGAAGGTTTATTTTTAAAGCATAAATTGCAGTTATTAACGCGTTTTCTTACTGCATTTCGACCTCCGAAAATCCAATATTTTTGTCGTAGGATCGAAAGCAAAAGACCAGAGCCAGTATGAAGATTCTTCTTATGCTCATAATCTATAATAAGATTAACGACATGGTCGTGTGAAGGGAGTAAAATTGGGTGTTTACTATCATAATCCAATTCCGAGTGAACTAGGCGACCTCCCACGCGCAATAAATTATCCTTTTCGTCTAGAAAGACACTAAGTTTTGCAAAGGAGCGCGGTAAGGTTCCATTATTGCTTATAATTTTCAACTCAGAGGAGAAATGTATTTCCTGTACAGCGCGCAAAACAGCTAGCTCTGCGGTACGAAAGTGAGAAAGTTCCAATTTCCTTGGCAATTTTTTAATAAATCTATATAAGTAAATGACAATGTGAAGCAGTTTTTTCCAAGAGGAAATACGAAGAGCTAATTCGTATAAAAGCGGCGTAACTGGTCTGCTTTCTTTAGTTAACAATATTTTTACAGTTTTCTGCTCCGGCGGGTTAGTAACAATTTGCGGATTAAAATCTTCTAGCTGCCATTCACTCATAGGCGTATGAACGAAAGCGGGCCCATTGAACCATAATGGATGGTCAACCAACTGAGCGGGTGTCAATCCGCGTGACAAACAATCCGCAGGGTTCTCACTACCTTTGATGTGATAAAAGTTACGCGGGTCGACATTCGCTTGTATTTGCGTGACGCGGTTCGCTACGTAAGTTTGCCAACGTGCTGGTGATGAATGAATCCAAGCTAACGTCACGGTACTATCAGAAAAGGCAAGTATGTTGTGAATTTGACAACGTGAAGTATACGTATCTTTGACAGTGCACACCAACTTGGACACAACAAGTGCAGCGCACAATTCCAAGCGCGCGAGCGTGACCTTGGTTTTAGCGGGAGCCACTTTCGACTTGGCGCACACAAGGCTTACCATAGTCTTATTGGTGTAAGGGCAGAACACGTGTAGGTATACAACTCCCCCAAATGCGCGCTCACTTGCGTCGCCAAAGGCTAAGATTGACAGTACGAATTGCGGTTGAAAACCTACGAAACGCGGGATTTTAATTTTTTCCAATAAAGGTAATTCAGTCACAAAACGCCGCCATAAATCGATCACATGTGAGGGGGGTTCATCATCCCATCCAATTTCGGATTCCCAAAGTGATTTGATGATAAGTTTCGCAAGCAGCGTTACGGGCGCGACAAATCCCATCAAATCCCAAAGGCGCGCGACTGTGGACAGAATGTTGCGTTTAGTACAATCACGCTCATCACGCGACACAGTAAAAACAAAATTGTCGGAAGCGGGTGACCATTGCAGACCGAGAATTTTTAGGTTCGCGTCAGATCCGATGTCAACCAGTTCAGTAACGCGAATTTCCTCGGGAATCGCGTTTAAAAACTCGGGAGAATTGCTAGCGAATTTCACAAGTTCAAATCCCCCAGCGGCGAATAGTTGAATCAATTCGGTGGACAGGTTTAATGCCTCTTCGTATGTCAAACAGCTGTAGGCAAAATCGTCCATATACAAAGAGTCTTTGTCCAATGCCGAAGCGGCAAGCGGGAAGCGTTGACGTTCGTCGTTTATCAGCTGACGCAACGTGCGCATTGCGAGAAACGGGCTGCTTGACATACCAAAAGTAACGCGATTAAATTCGTAAATTTGAAGCGGTTCATTCGACTCAAACCTATAGAAAAAGCGTTGGTATTTGCGGAAGGCCTCTTGTACTATAATTTGTAGGTACATTTGCCTAATATCAGCACTCATTGCGGTGGGAAACAAGCGAAAATTCAAAATAATGCGAAATAAGTCAGATTGTAGGTTTTTACCTGTATACAACAAATCGTTAAGAGAAACACCCGAATCTGTTTTCATACTAAAATCCAAAACTTGGCGAACTTTAGATGTCAACCTATCTCCGCGAACAACAGCGTGATGAGCGACGAGGTATTGCGAAACGTCGGGTCTACCAAGGTCATTGACCTTAGCTATGTAGTTCTTGTCCAGATAGTCGCGTAATATCTTGTCGTATTCAAATTTCAGATCGGGGTTAGCGAGCAGTTTTCGTTCTAAAGATAAATACCTACGTTTCGCAATGTGCTCTGACTTTCCTAAACAAGTAGGATCCTTTTTAAAAGGAAGCGCGACTGCGTAGCGTCCCGTGGAATCGCGTGTAGTTGTTTGTTCGAAAATGTCCTCGCATTGTTGTTCATCCGCGTCCAATAAGACGTTTTTTAAAGGAATCTCCTCGACTTCAAAAAACCGCGAAACGCAATTTTCAAATGTACACAAGAACGAGCGTGTGACCTCAGGTTCAATGACCTCCGTCGCAGTCGGCGCGTTACCTACAACCAAATATCCGAACGAGGTTTCAATACCTACTGGCTCGGATCTACTACCACTGAATTTTCTTGATTTCAATATGCGAGCAAAGAAGTCGCTACCTACTATCATGTCAATGGAACCGGGAGCGTGATAAGAATCGTCCGCAAGAGGTAAGTCGTGTAGGTATGACAGTTCAGAAATATCTATGGGCGCACAGGGTAACTCTTCAGTTATACAGTCAACCACAAACGGGTGTACGTCATAGCGTTCATTTTCATCAAAGCGTGAAACTAAAATGACAGACGTGACACCTTTGGTTTCAGTCTCATTACCTCCTAGGCCTGAGACCCTGGCTCCGTGCGACGGGTAAAGCGGTAAATTCAAACGCGAGCGACATTCTTCGGTCATGATGTTCCTCATGGAAGCGGAGTCCACTACTATACGTACTGGAATATTAATCTGCGAGTCAGGTCCATAGGCCTGGCATACGGCCGTACCTAGTAAAACCGTGCGGGATAAAGAAAACACTTCTAGCGGTTTGTTAGTCACACATAGCGATATTTGATTGTCCTTGGCGATAGGAACCCCATGCGAATTTCCTCCCCCACCATGGGAGGGCGAGCGAGCGTACGTGCGTGCGGCGGGTGCGGTAGCGGCGGTGGCATGCGAAGTGTTAAGTCTGTGTTGATTAGCGTTATCAGTAAATTGCGGTGCGGTTGTGGCTGCGCGAGCATTCGCAGCAGCGGCGCGGGGGGCTGCCGAGCCCTCATTAGCGTTATTATTATTAGCGGGCGAGTGAGAGTTAGTCATTTCTTTAAAATGTAGAAGGCTGTGATGAAAATTTGCACAGAATCTACACCGGCGCGTACTCCCACACTGGCGGGATGAATGTAAAGCGGACATACAGTTAATGCAAAGGCGTTTCTCTTTAACATAATTATACCTATCGCGAGGCGATAAGGGCGTAAAAAGCGGGCATGCATAAAGATTGTGCGTAGAACTTTGACAATATGGGCACAAATTTTTATTAGTGTCATCATCAGTAGCGTTTTGTACACTCAAAAACGTCTTAAACGGCTTTGGTTGTTGCGAATTACAAGCGGGGCGAGCGTGCGATTGCGCGGCTAAAGTAGGTACATTACGAGATGTGCGAGCGGGAGGCGGCGCAGGGTGGCTAGCACTACCTAAATTCGCGCGGCTTAGAATGCGAGATTGTTCTCTCACGAATTGCGTCAAATCGTTTGACTTGGGAAAATCTCCCTCGTCTCTTTTGTACATCTCGAATGCCCGAGCGGTCTCTGGATCTAAACATTTCAAACCCAAGTGCAAAAATATGAACTCATCCAATTCATTTATTTTTAACTGCTTTAAAGCGGCGATAGTTGTCGAATATTTATCGATAAATGCGTCAAGAGCGGCGGGTGTGGCGGTATTCACACTTTTTAACTTTAGCAATTGATCGAGATAAGCGGTTGCGAGTGCGCGAGTGTCCTGATATTTGTTTATCAATGCGTTCCAAAGTGTTATATAGTTGTCACCAGTAGGCATAATGCCTCTGCACATATTTAGAGCGTTACCTGTCAATTTCCCTACTAAATATTGCATTTTTTCCGTGTTAGTTAAACGTTTGTTTTCATGAATGACTGAACGAAACGATTCATAGAAAAGCGGCCATTTTTGAATGTCACCATCAAAACTGGCGAGTTCCAATCGAGGTAAACTGACATATGACTGACTAGTCTCTGGGCAAATTGGCTTTGACTCGACTTGTGGCGTTTTGGATTGAAAGCGATCGCATTCAAATTTGACCCTATTATACAGGTCATCAAAGGCGAATATGGCTTGAAAATTGAAAACATAGTTGGGCCTAACACGAGACTCTAGATCATTCTTCTTTTGGATGCATGAAATATATTCAGAACGTAGGTAATCAATGGTAACGCACTTTGCTAAGAAACTATCAATAATAGTTTGGTCGGCTGAGGATGTGGGAATAGAATCAAACACAGCTTGCATGCGAGCAAAATAAGCGGAAGACTGCAATTCGTAATACGACAATTTTCGGTCAACTTCAGCCGCCATCTTTTCGGCCTCTGCATGAACTGCGGCGGCTTTTGCTGTCTCATCAACGGGTTTGGACATGTTGTATAGAGAAATATAACCAAAATATAGGCGAAATAACTCGGATTGCTAAGAATCCGGTTCGATTGGACCAAAAAATATGGTGTATGAAAGATGCGTTCGATAGCTGAAGGCGCTGGTTTCAAGAAAATAATCTTTTGTGGACTGTATTATTTGGTTTAATGGCAGAGAAAAGAATGGGAGACTGTTATGACCTATTGCTCTTTTAGGTTTAGGAAAAGGGAATTCACTTACCACACCGACTGAATATGGCGGATCCTCGAACGGCGTCGCGGCTTGGGTGCCAGCGACGCTTTTATTTTTGCACTTCACAGTTTTATACAGGTTTGGAAAACACTCGCGGCTATTATAGTTTGGATGTTTGCTTAAATTATGCGGTTATTAAATATTTATGTTCAATTTATAAGCTTGCGAAAAATTGAGGCACGCGCACGCAGTAGCGATACACACAACAGTCTTTTGTTTTTTCACGCAGCCGCGGGAGCGCCACGTTGAAATCCGAACACTTCCGAACGGTGACGATTGCTTCCGAGTCGGTGTGTGTGCGAAGGAAAAGGAAAGGATAGAGCAAAAGGCGGCAAAGGGTTACCTTGCTTACAGCCAAACCACCATCAATATGATCATTGAAAGTAAGTTTTGTGTCCAGTGTTACGCCAAGGTCTTTGATGGAAACCACTTCCTCAAGAACTGTCCCGTCTATCTGGTAAGACGACGCATAGGGGAGCTTTTTCCTACAAAATTTTATATGTTTACACTTTTTATTGTTCAAAGGTAATTTATTCACTTTAGTTCACGCAGACACTTTGTCGAGATCTAGTTGTAAAGATTGTGAGTCCGAAGGACTTTCAATTATTTTAAATAATTTTAGGTCGTCTGCAAAAAGAGAGAATTTATAATTAGAAATCACCGTAGTTAAATCATTTATAAAAATTAAGAATAAAAGTGGCCCTAAATGCGAACCTTGGGGTACACCAGAGGTTGCTATAAACGTCTTGGAACTAGCTCCACAAACTATGACTTTTTGAGTTCGGGATTGAAGATACGAGGAAAACCAAGCAAGTAGACTACTATGAATGCCTATACTGAAAAGTTTACGTAATAAAATGTAATGGTCCACTTTGTCAAACCACACTTCACGTCACTGTGAATGACAATGGAACTGATTCACCTCTTCAAATTTTGTTTGGAGGTCGCTCGTTGGTATTCCATCATGGCGGGTCGTGTATAGGTTATAATTTTATATTTCTTGTTCATTTTAGTTTTTGGTGAATAATTCTGATAGTGTATTAAGCAACAAACTATTCTGAAAGTGATCATTAAATAGGAAATTGTAATTAATGCATATATTCGGCATTGTGCAATAGTGACGAGCGGCCTCCACGTGGTGCAGAAAATTTTACTATCGAGTTTTTTGTACTACATAATTTTGCGCAACACAGCCCCTAGTCGTCAGACTAGGATCACTGTGTTGTGGACCCTCCCTCGGCGTAATGCCACTTAACCTTACATCAGTTTGACTAACCTTACCGACGACTTGACTACTTTGACATTGGCAAAATACGTCTCCACCCATGAGATGTGACGCCAGAACTTAAAAGAAAAAAAAAAAATTTGTTTGTATTGTTTTGTTTTTTGGGTATAAAAGGGTCGATACAGCTTATTGGGGGATAAATTTGCTACCTACAGTCGAAGAAGACACATACAAATATCTTTCATCAGAAAAACGTCCTTGAAAATGGACACTACAGTTGCTGAAGCCGCCCAAGTTATCGCACTACTGCAATCAGGACTACGTCAGTGTGATGTTGCTCGGCAATTGCACTTGAGTCGCTTTTCTGTTCGAAGAGTGTACCAGCGGTTCCTGCAGACCGGTGGCTTTGTCCGAAGGCGTGGGTCTGGTAGAAATCGCTGCACTTCTGCGAGATATGACTGACTCGTCGTATCGAAATCTTTGAGAAATCGGTTCTCTAATGCTGTTGAGTTGCAATAGCAGCTTCAAGCAGTTCGTAGAAGGGCCGTGAGTGTCTCTACAGTTAGAAGACCTGCCACGGGTCCAAAATTAACAGCAGCGCATCGGCGAGCACGCTTGCAATTTGCTCGCGCCCACGTTAATTGTACCCTGGACCAATGGAGGACTGTTCTCTTCTCAGACGAAACGAGAGTGTGCCTTTTCTGCAACGATAGACGCAAAAGAGTATACAGAAGACAATGGGAACGTTTTGCCCAAGCCTGCATCCAAGAAACGGTAGAATACGGGGGCGGTGCATGTTCTGGGGTGGCATATCTGCCGGTGGCAAAACTGAACTTTCTTGAGTCTCTCGGACCGGCGGTGCTCGCGGGCAAGGGTCGATGACTGATCACCGGTACATCACAGAGATCCTGGAAGAACATTTGTGGTCCCCTATGCTGGATATATTGGCGACGGGTTCACATTAATGCACAATAACGCTCGCGCGCACACTGCTGGTATTGTGCAAGGCTACATTCAAGAGGTTGGGATCCCTGTCATGCAGTGGCCAGCGAAAAGTCCAGATCTGAACCCGACAGAGCACCTCTGGGACCAGCTGAAACGCAAGGTTAGATCCCGTGATCCCGCTCCCGCGTCTCTTCAGGAGCTCCAAGATGCCGTTATTGAGGAATGGGACAGTATCCCTCAAGAAGAGGTCCTAAAGTTGGTGCGATCCATGAGGGAGCGCATGGAAGACGTCATTAGGGCTAGGGGAGGTAACACTAGGTTTTAGGTTAGTTTTAAGCAACTTTGTTTTGAAAAATTAATCAAATTTCATTAGGGTTTTTAAGGATTTTTATTGTTTTGTAAATTTTTCTCAGTTTCAATAAAAAACATTGAATGAATTATTGTTTTTGCATTCTCTGTTTCCTTACCTTTCAAATTATACCGAACATCACCAATATTTCATGATACAAATACGATTGAAAGATGTTTGAAATAGATTTCTGAAAAGGTGCGATTTTTTTGAAGCCTAGTGTACTTATATGTAATAACTACCCTCCCCATTTTCAAAGTGAAACACATCTAACTATAAACGAAATGAAACAAATGTCAGTGGCAAACCGGAGCGAACCGGGAGTGGGGTAGTGTTGCCAGCACAAAAAGAGAAAAAAGTACAAAAAAAAGTGAAATATCTTTAAAAATCCGTGCAAGGCTGATGCGTGGGGGCACTACTACAATACGTTAAACAATAAATCGCTTCAAATGAAGCTGTCCACATAATTATCACCGAACTTCACTTGCAAGTTCGTTTGATTTTTAAATTTAATTGAGACGTACTTAGTCCCTAATGGCATACTTAGCCATTTTTTTTGGGACATACCTAAGTCCTGTTTTTTGAAATATAAACAAACAAAGTAATAAAGCGTTACTGTAGTGTTTTTTAACCTTTTATCACACCTTTTTAAACAGCTCATGCTAAACTTCACCACAATTAAAACTACGCATAAAATATAAAGGTTTAAAAATATCATTATTATAATCTTGTCAAATAAAAAGGTATGATAAGCTGTTTTATAACTTGGTTGGCCTAAACGAGGCATACTTAGCCCTCCCAAAAATGTGACGTACTTAGCCGCCTTTCGGTCACTTAGGTCCAGTTCCTGATACGTCCAGCGGTCTCTTACGTCCATTTCCGCTTACGACCATTCCGTGAAAGTCTATTACCGCTAACGCCCATTCCGCGAAAGTCCAGTGCCGCGAACGTTCATTCCTCGACTGTCCAGTTTCGAGAAAGTCTGTTCCTTATTCAAGTAGGTATATAGCAGAAGCATTAGTTATGAAATAGTGATTAATAGTGCCATCGGTTCCTAAACTTCATAGTTACATTTTCGTTCATATTGAAGAAAGTAGCGTAAAGAACTTAAAAAAATAATTAAATGCTGTCTTCTGTTTTTTTTTAATTCCGTAAACAAGCTTCTCCTGATCTTATATTCGTAATGTTTACTTTCTCTTTTTAAACAGTATTCATTTCATGCGATACAGGGGCATCGTCAAAAATTTGTACGCATGCTTCTTTAATGCTTCCAGCTGGCAAAAGAGGAAGCAACGCGATCATTCTCAGCAAATGTCTATTCTCTTTGGATTTGTTTGCTCCAAGTTTTTTCGCATTTCGCTAAATGGCTTTATTGTAGTGATAAAAACAGCCCCGTTTTTTTTTTTTTTTTTTTTTTTTTTTTTTTTTTTTTTTATCTATGATGGGCTTACTCTTGACCCCAATCTTACCCTAGAGCAGAGATGGGATCTACGGTGGAGCGAGCTTGCCCAGAAGATGCCTATTCACTCTAGACTTAAAGAGATTCAGGTTATATGCACTCGGAAATACAGACGCAGGCAGGGAATTCCATTCTTTAGCCGTGCGCATAATGAAAGATGTTTTGAAGCGCTTAGTGCGTAATGTGGGTATTTCAACTAAGAACGGATGATAGCCGGCCGTGCGTCTGGATGTCCGATGGAAGAAAGGAGACGGTGGTATGAGCTCGTGCAGCTCACGCGCACACTCTCCGAAGTACAATCTATAGAAGACCGATAGGCAAGCAACCTTGCGGCGGTGAGCCAGGCTGTGAAGCTTGGTCGCCACCAGTTTTTTATCGCCTATTAATCTCTTGGCTCTGCGTTCCACCGAATCCAGTGCAGCAAGTTGGTATTTCGCCGAGCCATCCCAAAGGTGGCAGCAGTACTCCATGCAAGATCGCACTTGAGCTTTATAAAGAGTTAGAAGCTGTTCAGGCGTGAAGTACCGCTTAACTTTATTCAGGACGCCCAACTTTCTAGCTGCAATTTGAGCCTTGGACTCGATGGTGGTGCCGAAGTTGAGGTCAGAGGACAGCTCCATGCCAAGGAGTTGAAGAGTGTTGGTCACTGGAACAGATATACCCCGAAAAGTAGGAGAAAAGGTGAAAGGACTCCTTTTTGCGGAGAAAAGACACGCCTGCGTTTTTGAAGCATTGAAGCTGACGAGATTGTCATCGCCCCACTGGGAGACGTTACTTAACGTCAGGTTCGTACGCTCAATCATAGCCTTTCTCAATCTTTGGATTTCATCACCACTGGCTCCTGCACCGGACAGATATTTCTCGGCGACAGTACTGTCATCTGCGTACCCAACAATTCCTGAAGATAGAAGGTCATTGATGTGCAGCAGGAAAAGCGTCGCGGAGAGTACAGACCCCTGAGGAACTCCGGCGTCAATAGCCTTGAGGTCAGAGGAGCAGCCGTCTATGACCACTCGGATCGACCGTTCACTCAGGAAGTCAGCCACCCAGCTACAGAAGCCAGTGGGGATGCCGTACGCTGGAAGCTTGCTCAACAGACTCGCATGCCACACCCTATCGAAGGCCTTTGAAATGTCCAGCGACACTGCTATTGCTTCGCCGTGGTTTTCAATGGCCTCGCCCCAGCAATGCGTTACGTACACTAAAAGATCCCCCGTGGAACGCCCTCGGCGGAAGCCATATTGACAATCACTGAGAAGATCATTGTCTTCGAGGTACGAAAGCAGTTTGCAGTTCAGAACTCTTTCCATAACCTTACAGATTACGGAAGTGATGGCGATCGGTCGATAGTTGCTAGGGTCGGCACGGCTGCCCTTTTTGGGCACAGGTTGCACATTGGCAAGCTTCCAAGATTTTGGTACAATTTTTGACACGAGAGAGAGGCGGTACAGGCGCGTCAGTACAGGAGACAACTCAGGCGCACAATACCTCAACAATCTTGCTGGTATGCCATCAGGACCACTGGCCCTGTTCACGTCCAGACTACGAAGGGCTCTACGGACCTCTTTGTTGTGCACTGTGATCTCAGACATCAAAGAATCACAGTGAGGCAAGGTGGGTGGATATTTCGAGCCAGCGTCTATACGAGAGTTGCTCGCAAACAGATCGGCAAATAAATTTGCTTTCTCTGCCGCGGTGTGGGCAAGTGACCCATCAGGTTTCTGCATTGGAGGTAGTGTGGGACGGCAGAAGTTGGATTCGACTGATTTCGAAAGGGACCAGAACTGCTTACTACCCGGTGGGTATGATGCAAGCTTTGTCCCAATACGGCTGATATGGTCGAACCTAGCTTTTCGTAGCACCCGTTTGCAATACCTGGCGGCGGCATTATATGCTCTCTTCTTTGCTCGCACTCTTCTCGCTCGCACTTTTCGATCACGAGCTTTTACCCAAGCTTGGTAAGCGGACTGTTTACGAGCCTCAGCTCGAGCACAGTCCGCATTGAACCAAGGTTGGGCTTTATAACCGAGCGGGATATCGGAGAAAGGAATGAAATATTCCATTCCCTGCCGGATTACAGCTGTGATCGCATCAGCGACGCATGAGGGGTCTTCCGAAGAGAAACATATTTGCCGCCACGGGTATGAAGCAAAGAAAGTACGCATCTCGTCCCAGTCTGCTGACTCGTATCGCCATACTCTCCTCGTGCCCCTAGGGGTGTAATCCGGAGGAGAGCAGATGGACACGGATTTCACCACACAGTGGTCGGATGATCCCAGCGGAGCTGAGACCGAAACCGAATGTCTGAGCGGATCAGTAGTCAGCAGAAGGTCCAAGCAATTGGGTGTGTGGTCTGTGATATCCGGTATTCGCGTCGCTTGTTCCACCATCTGGGTGAGATCTAGCGCCAATGCTAGTTTACGCACCTCTCGCCCAGCATGGTCAGTTTTCTGGTATGGGAACAGCCACTCTTTATGGTGGGCATTGAAATCCCCCAGAAAAACAAGCTCTGCTGTTGGATATCGCTGAATTGCTGTATCTGCCGTCTCTGAGAGGTACTCCATTAGTCTTGTAGTCTCCTGGTCTCCGCTGTGCGAACGATAAACACTGGCGTAGAGAGTTTTCTCTACTCCAGTGTCAACCAGAAGCCACAGCACGGGAAACCCTGAATTCTCAAAGCCACGGAGACGCTTACAGCAAACGTCATCGCGAACATACACACAGACCCCTGCACGCTTCTTAAACTTATGCTCAAGAGTGTAACCAGGGTAGTTGAGGTATGCCACGTCCGACGGTGTTGCTATCTGCGTCTCCGTTAAGAAGAATAAGTGCGGCTTCTCGGTCTCCAGGTGGTGATGGACCGGGTCTAGGTTTGTGTGCAGACCTCGGATGTTCGTGAGGTGCACTTTGAGTTTATTTCTACCTCCTGAAAAACTTGCTTTAATAGCATTCATTGGTGCAGCTTCGTAATCACATTTATATTTGCGAATATCGACTCCTAGTTTAAATTTTTTATCAAATGAAATAGTCACCTGTAGGTCTCCTCACTTTTATTTAGAAGTAGTGCAAAGATCACAGGAACGATATTTGTTGAATCAATTCTAGACCCTAAAATGGTCGCTCGTGGAAATGGACGTTCACGGTAATGGACGTTCGCGGAAATGGAAAGGACCACTGGACGTATCAGGAACTGGACCTAAGTGACCGAAAGGCTTAGCCGGTCTGATCTTATAATTTCTTTTCAGAAACAAATTAATAAAACTTTTTGTCATTTTACTAGATTTCGCTTTCGTTCTATGAGTCACAATATTATTATTTCTTACGTTTATTTTTGTAAAGTGCATAAATATTATAACGAAAAACTCGAGCGATGTTGATTTTCCAGCCGATCTATCGGAATGTTGCCACAGACTTCGTAATAATACTGACCACAGACGTGTTATTGATAATATGTACAAGGACATTCATCGTCATCATCATCATCATTGGCCTCACACGTCTGTGACAGACGATTTAATCAGTGTCTGAGGCAAGACTTTTCGTGGCTATATAAGCCAATGCGGGAGCGGCATGACTTTCCGCACGCTCCACAAGTGAAGGTGGTATTATAGACTGCACGTTTAGGTGTCGTTTTTGCCTTTTGTTGGCGAGGCCAGAGAACCAGGCGTCGTCGTGAGACTTACGCCCATCATAGACACGCTTTCGCCATTCGTCCCTATCCTCAGCAAGCTTCTCCCAGCTTTGATGGTCGATGTCAAACGCAGCCATATCCCGCTTGGCGCAATCTTTGAAACGCAGCATGGGTCTTCCAACCCCTCTTTTGGCGTTAGCTGCAGCACCAAACAAGACACGTCGCGGTAGACGCGAAGGTTCCATTCGGTGCAGATGCCCTAGCCACCGCAAGCGTCTCTGATTGAGCAGGGCGGTAAAGCTAGGCAGCTGTGCAATTTCTAGAACTCGCTCGTTTGTGACTCTGTCCTGCCAGGTTATATGCAAGATGTTTCTTACGCAGCGCATATGGAACGAGTTAAGTCGACGCTCTTGTTTTGCATACGATGTCCAGGTATCAGCTCCGTACAAGAGTATGCTTAAAACGCAAGTTTGGTAAACAATAATCTTGGTTTTAGTGGTCAGATGTTTATTGTTCCATACTCTTGTACTCAGCTTACCAAACATGGTTGCCGCTTTGCCGATACGCGTATTGATCTCAACATAAAGTGTGAGATTGTTCGACACAGTCGACCCCAAGTAGCAAAATTTGTCGACAATGGTCAAGGGAACGCCACCGAGCATTATATGTGGAGCTTCTGCGCCTTGAGTTAGCACTACTGTTTTTTTGGCATTAATGGACATGGAGAACAGAGAACACGCGTGGGAAAACTTATCGATAATGTTTTGAAGCTCACTTTGAGAATTTGAAACGAAGGCTGCATCGTCAGCAAACAGAAGGCTATCGACAAATAAGTCATCGCGGTTACGCTTAGACTTTAGAAGCGAGATATTGTATAGCTTCCCGTCAGCCCTTGTGTGCAGGTGGATACCCTGTTGGTCATCGCCGAAAACAACTTTGAAAAGCAATGAAAAGAAAATACCAAACAGGGTAGGAGCTAACACGCAGCCTTGGCGAACACCTCTACGCATTTCGAACGGCTCAGATGTATTGCCGTTAAAAACAACAGAACCTTTCATGTCCTCGTCGAAGGATTTAATGAGACTCAGGAGTTTTGGAGGGCTTCCGATATTTAAAAGTGCAGTATAAAGTCCCTCTTTGCTAACGGTGTCGAAGGCTTTGTTAAGGTCTACGAACGCCACAAACAGAGGTGTTTTCTGCTCTCTACACTTTTCTTGCAGTTGGCGAAGTGTAAAGATCATATCTGTCGTGGAACGTTGGGCGCGGAACCCACATTGCGATTCGGGATATACACGATCAGCAAGTTTCTGGAGTCTTAGCAAGACTTACCGAGCAGATAATTTACCTACTATACTTAAAAGAGATATTCCACGGTAACAATTACAGTCACCGCGGTCACCTTTGCCTTTGTATAGGGTAACGATGTTAGCATCACGCATATCCTGTGGTATATTTCCCGCTTCCCAACATTTACATAACAGATTGTGCAGAATAGGTAATATGCACTTGAGCCTGATAAGTTCGGCGTGGGTACCGTCGTTTCCAGGAGATTTTCCAATCTTAAGCTGCTTAACAGCCTTGTGGTATTCCCTTATGGTAGGATGATCATCTAACTCAGACCAGGTAGCTAGTTTTGGCATGCAATTTGCAGCTTCTGGCATTATATTTACTGGTTCTGAGTAGAGACCGATATAATGTTCTACCCATCGTTCGAGTTGACGTTGAGCATCTGTTATGACAGTGCCGTCCGCTTCTTTAAGGGGGGCTGTTTTTTTAGGCAAAGGACCAAGGGCCTTTTTAATGCCAGCGTATACACCACCAAAGTTTCCCAGATCAGCGCACGATTGAATGCTTTTACTAAGTTCGGTCCAGTATGCATTAGCAAAGTACCGTGATGTGCGTTGTAAAGCTGACTTTGCGTCCGCTAGATCAATACGTGACTTTTCAGATGGGTTAAGGCGATGTCTTAGCGCAGCTTGTCGTTTGGACTCGAGCAAGGGTGTAATGTGCTCGAAATTTTCGGCGAACCAATCCTGGTTTTTGACTTCCTGATAACCGAAAGCCGTACCAGCTACTTCTGTTAGTAGCTTTTTGACTTTGCCCCATTCTTCCTCGATATTAGCGTCTACATCCCAGGTGGCAACTTCGTCCCGCACCAGCTCCTCAAACTTTCGGACCAACTCATCGTCTCTGGTTTTGGGAAGATCAAGCTTCTTCTTACCGGGCAATTTGGATGAATGGATCTTTTTGTGAGCTATAGCAACATGTGAAGCCACCAAGGAGTGATCTGTGTCACAATCAGCGCTATGAAAGGTTCGCGTGTGCAGAGTCTCGCGGAGATTTTTCTTTTTGGTCAGGATAAGGTCCAGTTGTTGCCAGTGGCCAGAACGCGGATGTTTCCAGGACACTTTGCGAGTTGCTTTGCCTTTGAAGTAGGTATTGGTAACACACAGTAGGTGTTTAGAGCATAACTCTAATAAACGCTGTCCGTTTTCGTTCAGCTTCCCTATACCATGGTTACCTATACAATCTGGCCAAGCAACGTTGTCCTGTCCGACCCTAGCGTTAGAATCGCCCAGAACGTATAAGCGGTCAGATGGCTTTATGCCGCGTAAAGTCTGGTCGAGCTGGTCATAGAACTGGGTTTTAGCTTCATCAGTTGAGGATAATGTTGGTGCGTAAGCAGATATTATTGTTACGTATCCATGATTCGTATTTAATCGCAGCAACATAATGCGTTCCGAGATGCCGCATGGAGCCTCTATAGATGTTAAGAGGTCGTTGCGGATAGCAAAGCCAACACCATGTTCGCGCACAGCGCTGCTGTCCTTTCCTTTCCAATAAAATGTATAGTGTGTCTCACGCAAGGAACCCTAATCAAATCAAATCAAATCAAATTATTTATTCAAAGTAGTAAATTTTACATTTCGCTTTTTGATGGTCAAGAATTAACAATTTTAACAATAACAATTTTATGAACCTAGTGTAAACGCGGCTCAGGTGGACTAAAAACTTAAAACTAGCCCCTAAAGCACTGCCTCGGGGCTGGCCAAGCTAATCAAACAACATGTAACGTTAGGTGGTAAATAAAATAACATCGAGTTCATGCCAAGAGAAAATGTTGTGTTACATGCGTATGGTTAGCCGGACCCCCTGGACAGTAAACCACCCAGAAACCTGCCCAGAAGTGCTCCTATTCTAAAAATACAATTTGTCAGGCCCTAGGCTACCCTAGCTAAATTTCTAAATATGAAACAAAAATATATTAATAGCCAAAAGCGGCTACGTTAAAAAGATAAAATATATATCATATACAGTAGATAATTCTACCTGTGTCGTCATATAAAGTCTACTTTGTACATTTGTAACTACTCCCATGGAGATTTATCTTGCATATAATCTGATATTTCATAATAGCCTTTCTTATACAATTTTTCTTTTATCACTCGCTTAAATTTATTTAGTGGTAAATTTTGGATATCTTTAGGAATCTTGTTATAAAAGCGTATACAATTGCCTTTAAAAGATTTGTTTACTTTACTAAGCCTGCTTATATGCGCAGCAAGTTTGTCCTTATTTCTAGTGTTAAAATTGTGTTTATCACAATTTTTCTTAAAAGAATCTATATTTGTCTTAACGTACATAATGTTTTCATATATATATTGAGACACAAATGTTAATATGTTAATCTCTTTAAATTTTTGCCTTAAGGAGACCATTGGCCCTAATTTATAAATTGATCGAACAGCCCGTTTCTGCAAAACAAAAATGTTATTCACATCCGCAGCATGGCCCCATAATAATAAGCTATCGTTATATAATAAGCTCGTCAGGGAGTCTGGTCTCTTGTAAGGCACAAACAGCAATGTTCAATCTGTTTAGTTCGGCGTCGATAACGGCAGTTTTGCGCAGATCTTGTGCGAAGAGCCTCCACAGGTGTCAGGGAGGCCTGTCCTCATAGTACGGACATTCCATGTTGCAAATCGCATGGATAAGCGGAGTGGGTTTGTGTTGTTTTTTTGCCTTGCAGTCGCAGGTGTACAATTTAACGGCGCCGATTGTCCAGTTGAGGCTGGTGCTCTCTACACCCTAAAAGAGCAAACCAGCCCCGGGGCGGAACAGTACCTTATTGGTTGGGGGCTGCCCAACTTGGAGCGGGCGGTAACTGATCAGTGGGTCTACGATGGACCCTCCCACTGACGGAAGCGACCCCTGGCGCCTGCACTTACGCCCATATGTGCAGACTTATAACCGGTCACTGCCACTTCCCGTGTTGGTATCCGCATGACGCGGGTGAAGTTTCCTCTCCACAGACACTGCGTTGCCTGGGACGCAGTTATGGAAAACGCAGGGTTGCCAAGGACCTGCGCCACCCTCTCGGCCTCCCTGGCTGATTCCACAGGAACGACGAGTCGTTACGTGCGGAGCCAGGTCGGCTGCAGGAGTCTGCTGCACGATAGACCTCTGTCACACGCGCCTGACGGAGACCCCGTTCCGGGTTTGATATGGAGTTGTCCTTCTCCAGGACCCTGGTCTGCTCGGGTCGGGTTTCTCCCTCGGTCGCTTCTTACGACCCCCACGGGAGGAGATGGGGAGGTGCTATTCTACTCTGCCGGCACCACACGGCTAAACAAGGACATTATTAACATACTATCAGATGCTGCAATACTGAGTCGCGACAAGCCGGTAAGAAGGCAACGTAAACGTAATGTAGCGGGATGGAATAGGCATGTAAGGGAGGCACACGTTACAGCACAAACTAAGTTTAAGATGTGGGAGCTCTACGGGGAACCGACTACGGGTGTCGTGTACCAAGAAATTTACGACAGTCGGAAGCGCTTTAAGGGCAAATTGAAGTGGTGTCTAAACAATCAGGAGCAAATTAAAATGGACGTTTTGGCATTACACTGCTCCAACAATGATTTTGGCAGTTTTTGGAGAGCCACTAAAACTTTGAATGGCAAGTAGAGTGTTCCCATTACGGTAAATGGAAAATCTGACCCAAAGGATATTGCAGACTTGTTTAGGGACCACTTTAGAGTGTCCTCGCCACTAACTCCGTCGCCGAAAGTACCCTCTGCTAATGCTGAGCTTATTGATAGCCTTGGTGACAGATTTACAGCCAAAGAAGTTGGAGATATAATTAAAAACATGACTAGAGGCAAGTCTCCGGGGCACAATGGTCTCAGTATTGAACACTTTCATGCAGCGGGAGTGCATCTGCCCAGGGCGCTTTCAATGTTTTATACATTTTGTATTCGTCATAAATATCTGCCGAATGACATGTTGAAAACGGTTGTTGTGCCAATAACTAAGAATAAAACGGGAGATGTGGCTGATAAGGAAAACTATAGGCCATATCATTGGCAACATTAACAGCCAAGGTACTTGACGGTTTGCTCGACTCGCAGCTCAGGAAACACCTAGATCTACATGATCTACAGTTTGGTTTCAGGCAAGGATTATCTACTGAGTCTGCCATATTGTGTCTCAAGCATACCGGGGTATTTCTCTGGACCATGTCATTCACGTGATTTCTCTGGCGAATTTGAATTTTGAGCTAATTGAAATAATACCAATGGATATTGAAAATATATATCAAAAGATAAAAAATGATACCTTTGGCCCCCGTTTTTCACTTATAAATCCAGAGAAAAACAAGTTCAAAAAAATCTGACCAGAGAAATCAAACTCATAATTTTAATTTCGTTATTTGCATCATTTATTAATGCCAGTCATTATTTATCATAATTATAACAATGTTTTTTTTTAAATTATTCTTCTTCTTGTTCGTTTCTTCATTACTGAAGTTAAACTTGAGGTGTCAAGATTGATTTCTCTGGCTGGTTCACTGGTTATTTAGAATAACCCTTAAACCGTAAAAGCGAATATAATCGTAATTACCTAACCAGCTAACCACCCAAAATGCTACATTTCTTTAACAAAATAACAACATTATGACTGGTCAATTAATTATTTACTTTAGTAGAGAAGTCAAATGTATAGGTGTATCAAACCCAGAGAAACACTTGTTTACCTCTCGAATATAAAATGTTAACAACAAGTCACGCGTGCACACACTCCCGCTGCTGCGGCGCTACCGACTCTTTTGAGCGGCCGGGATGCCGACAGCATACCCACAAAGAATTGTGACGTGCGTGATGTTTTTTACGCGCCAAAGAATCCCAGGATTTTACGCGGACAAAGACATTTTGTTTTCTAACTCGCTAAACTGTTATAAGTATAATTAAATATTAATTGTAGTTAAACTAGAATATATAAAATGTCTGTGAACATTGTCACAAATTCGTATCATAAATAGTTATCAAATCAAATCAAATCAAATCAAATCAAATTATTTATTCAAAGTAGTAAATTTTACATTTCGCTTTTTGATGGTCAAGAATTAACAATTTTAACAATAACAATTTTATGAACCTAGTGTAAACGCGGCTCAGGTGGACTAAAAACTTAAAACTAGCCCCTAAAGCACTGCCTCGGGGCTGGCCAAGCTAACCAAACAACATGTAACGTTAGGTGGTAAATAAAATAACATCGAGTTCATGCCAAGAGAAAATGTTGTGTTACATGCGTATGGTTAGCCGGACCCCCTGGACAGTAAACCACCCAGAAACCTGCCCAGAAGTGCTCCTATTCTAAAAATACAATTTGTCAGGCCCTAGGCTACCCTAGCTAAATTTCTAAATATGAAACAAAAATATATTAATAGCCAAAAGCGGCTACGTTAAAAAGATAAAATATATATCATGATGATGATGATGATCTCTCCGACCGATTTCGGCCATGGCGACCACTTTGACTCCTAATCAGATCGGCGCTGATGCGCCCGGAGATGGCTATTGTAGCCAATTTTGGCAGTAAACTCCCATGCACAGAGTGGACACGTGAGTTTGCCATTTACATAATTATAATTAATGGCGACGGGTGGACGGGCCTTCAGCTCATCGCGCTTAGCGTCGAGGTCTGCTTTACGCTGTTCCTCAAACTCGCAGACTTGCCTCTTAACCATCCCGCGCCATTCGGGACGCTGTGCTACCAGACCCTCCCATTGAGTGGGCTCAATGTTGCATCTTTTCATGTGTCGTTTCTGAACATCTTTATATCTGAGGAGTTGTCCGCCATGCTTTCGCTTGCCCTCCTCTAGCTCAGAATAAAAGATGCGCTTCGCCACTCTCTCCTCCGACATCCGGGATACATGACCGCACCACCGTAGCTGACGACGCATTAGATAGGCCTCAATGCCACCAACATTGGCTCGTCTCAGGACTTCGGTATTGCGCACTCGGTCGGACCATCTGATCTTCATGATGGTGCGAAGGCATTTTAGGTGGAAGCGATCCAGAGTGCGTATGTGGTGACGATACACACACCAAGTCTCGGAGGAGTAAAGAAAGTTTGGCAGCACAATCGCCATATATACAGAGATTTTTGTGGCTAGCTTTAGGTCGTGCGAGCAGAAAACCTTGGAACACAACTTCCCAAATGCTGCAGCTGCAGCACTGATTCTGCTGTTGATCTCAGCATCAAGGTTACACTTAGATGTTATAGTGTTCCCCAGATAACAAAACTTATCAACCTGTTTCAGCATATCCTCACCAAGCATAATCGCCAGTGTCTCGCGACCATGCGAGTCTAAGGACATCACTTCCGTCTTTTTGACACTGATCTTCAGGCCGAATTTACAGCATGCTTGGTGAAAAACGGACATTAGCTGTTGCAGGCCGTCTGGGGATTCTGCAAGAAAGCACAAGTCATCAGCATACATGATCTCAGTAATCAATGCATACGAGACTTTAGTGCGCGCCTTAAGTCTAGCCAGGTTAAAAAGACTGCCATCTGTGCGGAAACGGATGCGGACTCCTTGGGAAACAGTATTTAGGACTTCTTTGACTACAACTGCAAAGTACAAGGCGAACAGTGTGGGCGCTAGAACACACCCTTGTTTCACCCCACAGGTGACGGGGAAGAAATCAGACTGTTCACCGTCTACAGAGACGCAGCACTGCATGTCGTCATGCAGGAGTCTTAGGAGTCGCACATACTTTTCTGTGCACCCTAACTTTCCTAGCACCATCCAGAGAGCTTCGCGAGGCACACTGTCGAATGCTTTCTCTAAATCAACAAAGCAGAGGTACAACTGGCGACCTTGTTCTCTACTTTTTTCTTGTAGTTGACGCACCGAGAAAATAGCTTCACATGTACCTCGGTCAGGTCGGAAGCCAAACTGGGTTTCGGGCAGAATTTTTTCCGACAAATCTTTGAGGCGGTTCAGTAAAACTCTGGCAAAGACTTTTCCAGGGACTGACAGCAATGAAATACCGCGATAAGAGTTACAGTCAGAACGGTCACCCTTGTTCTTGTAGAGGGCACAAATGCGAGACACTTTGAAGTCCTCAGGGACCCTCTCCTCCTCGCACATTCGAACGAAAAGTTTCCATACCGACGTGTGCAACTCCGTACCACCATATTTAAGTAGTTCACCCGGTATAAGGTCAATGCCAACCGCCCGGTTATTATGCTGCTGTCTGATGGCAGTAACAACCTCGTCGCATGACAGGGGCTCGTCCAGCTCCGTGGCTAACGGGAGTTGAGGCATTAAACTGATATGATGCAGATCTGCTGATCGATCTACGTTGAGCAAGTTGTGAAAATGCTCAGCCCAACGTTTAAGTACATCCTCCTTGCTGGTCAGGAGGTGCATACCGTCTAAAGACCTTAAAGGTACTTTTGCACGGTAGGAAGCACCAATCAGCTTACGCACTTCACAGTAAAACTCACCAAGCTGGTTTGTATCGGCGAGCCACTGCATTTGACAAGCCTTGTCCTGCCACCACTTGTCTTTTATTTGTCGAGACAGCCTGCGTAACTCTTGGTCACTTTCTTTGACCACCGCAACACTTCCACCTCTTCGATTATGCTGTCGCAGGAACTGTCGATGTTTGTCGAACGCTGCTTTAAGAGCCTCGCTATTGTCATCGAACCAGTCTTCACTACGTCGGTCTTTTGTACCCAAAGTAGCAGAAGCGGCTTCTATGAGATGACATGACAAAGCTCCCCAAGCAGCACTGACATCACCGGTCTCAGTTATTGGCGACGGCTTTTCAGATAAGGCTTCAGCATATTTCACCCTAACCTCGCGATCTTTCAGCCTATCCACGTTTAAAAACGCAGGCTTCTTCACTGTGGATCTGCGAGGTCGACGGAGGCGGAGTCGTAGCTTAGTGACAATTAGTCGATGGTCAGTCCAACAGTGAGCACCACGCATGACGCGGGTGACTTGAACTTGACCGATGTCTCGTTGCCGAATAATAGCAAAGTCGATCAAATGCCAGTGTTTGGAACGCGGGTGCATCCACGTTGTCTTGTGCTTAGCGGCAAGTCTGAACATAGTGTTCGATATCGCTAGATCGTACTGAGCACAAAGACCGAGCAGCAACAGACCATTGCTGTTCATGTTGCCAACTCCATGTCGTCCCAGAACTCCAGGCCAAGCCTCGTAGTCCCGTCCAACCCTGGCATTGAAATCGCCTAGCAACAAGATCTGCTCTCTGGCGTTTATGCTATCAAGGCATTGAGTTAGCTCCTCGTAAAACTTGTCCTTAATGTCATCAGACTTGTCTAACGTTGGAGCATAGACACTGATGACATTAAGGTAATTGTCTGTATCCAGGTGAAGGCGCAGTGTGGTAACGCGGTCCGAGATGTGAACAGGACACTCTTGAAGTCGCTTTACTAGATGATTTTTGATGGCAAATCCTACCCCTGAACGTCGAGGCTCGGATGCAGAGGTACCCTTCCAGAAGAAAGTGTAACCACCTCCATCTTCCACCAGTTCACCTTCATCAGCAAGGTGTGTTTCGCTGAGCGCAACCACATCCACGTTATAGCGATGAAGTTCTCGAGCTACGATGGCGGTTTTGCGTTCAGGACAGGAGTTGCCATCTCGATCAATTAGAGTTCTCACGTTCCACGCGCCAAATGTCATGATAGATGGTTTCATGCTGTTTTTATTTTTTCTGTTTCGTCGACCACGAGTTAAGTGATGCGGTGGCAGCCGTGGTTACTACCACCTTCCGGGTAGGGACGAGCACTTTTTTAGGGCACATTTTCTAGCCCCCTCCTCGGCTGGGCGAGGAAAGCAGTGCCTCCCTTAAAAGGGCTGCTTTGTCATCCCAGGTGCTGCCGAATTCGCATTGTCGTCCCGATTTGCAATGCAAAAGCGACCACGGCATGTACTCACGCCCCTAGAACCGCCTATGTGCAGGAATCAGACAAAGCCCAGCTTGCACCACGCCAGACCTCTCTACCTCAAACCATCGCCACAGGACTTTGCGTCATCGGAGTCCATTATTCGGAAGCGGTCAGTTGCGCAGGATATATTTCGGTGCGCAAACGTTCGCGCAAACGCAGGCGCACGCACTTAGTCCTCACCCTCCTTGATCCAGTGGAACGGAAAACCACTACGACTGAAGGAGAGGTCAGACGCAGTGTCTGGCCGACAGTAACTACCCGCGCCCTCTACCGTCGCCCTAGGCCATCCACATTGCCTTGCTGAGTCGCCGAGTCCGCCAAGCCCTTGTGCATATCTGCATTGGGTTGCCATTCTCGCCGAAACAGACTTTTTATTTGTTAAGCAGGAGGGAACTGCTTGCTCAGGAAGCCGGGGTCGCATACCCGTATACCACATCACAGTCCTCGATCAAAGGCTGAGATGAGTACCCCTGACTGAAATATATATCATATACAGTAGATAAATCTACCTGTGTCGTCGTATAAAGTCTACTTTGTACATTTGTAACTACTCCCATGGAGATTTATCTTGCATATAATCTGATATTTCATAATAGCCTTTCTTATACAATTTTTCTTTTATCACTCGCTTAAATTTATTTAGTGGTAAATCTTGGATATCTTTAGGAATCTTGTTATAAAAGCGTATACAATTGCCTTTAAAAGATTTGTTTACTTTACTAAGCCTGCTTATATGCGCAGCAAGTTTGTCCTTATTTCTAGTGTTAAAATTGTGTTTATCACAATTTTTCTTAAAAGAATCTATATTTGTCTTAACGTACATAATGTTTTCATATATATATTGAGACACAAATGTTAATATGTTAATCTCTTTAAATTTTTGCCTTAAGGAGACCATTGGCCCTAATTTATAAATTGATCGTACAGCCCGTTTCTGCAAAACAAAAATGTTATTCACATCAGCAGCATGGCCCCATAATAATAAGCCATAACTCATTAGGCTATGAAAGTAACTAAAGTAAACTAGTCTAGCAGTGTCCACATCAGTGAGGTATCTTTGCTGCTGAACTCAGTCTCTTCGACAATTTTTCAATATGTGGCCCCCATTGGAGCGTGGCGTCCAAAGTTATGCCTAAAAACGTAGTTGAGTCAGCAAGGCTCAACTTTTCATCCTTTACCTTAACAATTGTGGTACTCGGTTTAACATTTGGTAAAACAAATTTTACAAATTTAGTTTTCTTTTCATTCAGTAAGAGGTTATTTACAGTAAACCATTTTACTATTTCAGATATAGCGTTGTTCACGTCGTCATAATCGAGTTGTTGTCTCTTTACTTTGAAAAGTAATGAGGTATCGTCGGCGAACAAAACTATATCATGTTTTTCTTTCACTAGATATGGTAAATCATTAATATAAACAAGAAATAAGAAAGGACCAAGAATCGAACCCTGCGGAACGCCCATGTTTATTTTAGATCCAGATGATCTTTCACCATTGTCATCAACCTTTTGGATTCTGTTGTTCAGATAAGATTCCAAGAGGCTAAGAGCCTGGTCTTTTACGCCGTAATGACTTAGCTTCCTGACAAGAGTTTCGTGATGAACACAATCAAACGCTTTGGACAAATCACAAAATACACCTATTGCATCATGAGATTGTTCCCAGGCATCGATTATATGATTAATTAGGTCAACGCCTGCATGAGTAGTAGAACGACCCCTTGTGAAACCAAATTGCTGTGAGTGCATTAAGTTATTACGATAAAAATGTCCTTGCAATTGATTTAAAATAGCTTTTTCAAAGATTTTACTAAGTGTGGGCAGTATTGATATAGGTCTAAAGTTAGTAGTATTACCGGTTTTGAACAGTGGAATAACTTTACTATGCTTCATCAAGTCAGGAAACACGCCAAGATCAACACATTCATTAAAAATACATGCTAGACATGGAGCAATACAATCGATTATGGAACTTATTATTTTAACTGAGAGGCCATGTATGTCTGAAGTCTTTTTCAATTGTAAAGTTTTAAATACTTTTATGATTTCAATATCACTAACGTGCCTAAATTTAAAAACATTATCACTACGTTTTACATTTCCTCTTAGAATTGATTCAGCAAGAATAGGGCAAGAGTTTAACGATTTAGTAGTCGAAACTGGAATATCAGTGAAAAAGTTTTCAAAAGCCTGAGCTACTTCTAAATTTGTGTTTTTAATTTCATCATTTATCATTAATTTAAAATTTTCGTTTCGATGTTTAGATTTCCCAGTTTCGTTGTTTACAAATTTCCAAGTAGTTTTTGTTACGTTGGTACTGTTTTTAATATTATTTTTAATGAATTTTGACTTAGCTTCTCTACAAACCTGTCTAAAAGTTTTAGAATATCGTTTAACATAATCAGCAAAAGATTTTGATTTATTATATGACCTTTCATCATATAGATCGTACAATTTTTCCCTGCTCCTATGAATTCCTTCGGTTGCCCAATCACTAAACAATAATTTAGCGCTAACTTTACTTTTTTAGATTTAAATACATTGTCATATTCTGTTTTAGCAAGACTAAATACTGAGTTATATAATTGATTTGGATTTTGATGATATGACAATTCAGGTAATTTTTGTATGATATTTTGTCTATAACGATTTAGTCTACTTTCGTTTACCGGTACACACGTAATATCTTGTTTAAGTGCCCTCTCAATGTTAATTTTGAAAGTAGCTAGCTGACCAGTGTGGTCGGAGCTTAGTTTATTTATGACAGACGCGTCCTCGTGTTTAATATTTGTGAAAATATTATCTATGCGTCTGGCTGAAGTAGCCGTGATTCGCGTGGGCACCGAAATAAGATTCACGAGGTTGTAACTTAAAAATAGTGATTGAAACCTTTTACTGATACTCCGAGTTTTCAAGAATATTTACATTGAAATCTCCACAAACAATAATTCCTTTATTAGATTTTGTTGCTTTATCTAAGGCTGCCTCCATAACTTTTTCGAAGGAATCATATTTGGCATCGGGTGGGCTGTATACGCTCATTACTACAAGATGATCAAGTTCTACGCAGGCTATTTCAATAGTTCGCTCAACGGACAGGTTAACGATGTCAGTGCGTTCTTTGTATTTAAACTCATTTTTAAGTAGTATTAATGAGCCGCCGCGTATTGCTGTTGATCTGTTGAACGAACTTGCAACCTGGTGATCATTAAAACTGAACATTAACTGGTAATCTCTTAACCAATGCTCAGTTATACATAAAATATCAATATTATTACAATTCATGAAAAGTTCGATTTCTAATTGCTTGCTTAACATGCCCTCAATATTTTGGTGTACTATACTTAAAACAAAGCTATTTAGATTTTTAGTATTATTCGAACAATTTTTATTATTATTTTTTAAAGATAGTTTTGGCAAGATACTAAGGCTCAAGTTAGTGGGAGAAGTAGACATCGACGTATTGCCAGAGTTACTCTCTGTTGTCTCAGGTACTAGTTTAAATTAAAATTAAAATTACTTGGAACCAATTCCAAGGTTATGAGGTTTCTATTTCTATTCTGCTCAATAGAAGCAGTTGTCCTGTTAGCCAACAAATTGGCTGAATTTGTTAAATAATAAGATAGTAACTCTGCTATCTGTCGTTTATAAACTTTAGATAGTTATTATCTATCTTTTGTTACATAAAAATGTTTTCCAATGAAAATATTTGTGTCAATAAAATGAAATTTGTCATGATTGCGACATGTCAAAGTATGTAAGTACTTATTACACCAATGTCGAGTATTATTTTCTAAGTTAGTAAACTTTTGGTTGTAGGGAAAAGCAAACAAAATCACTTGTTTTACATTAGTCATTGAATACAGTTTGTTTGAATATGAAGCAAAGTCATTTCTTGTCGCGTTTCCCCTTCTGCCACTAAATATAATAACAATAGTATTTTTATTAAATTGAGATGCCAACACTGTGTTTAGAATTTTAGAATAATCGGCGCCAGGCATGCAATGATTAATTACTGCCTGACCCATGTAATGACCAAGTTGTAAACCCATATTTTTACCAAGTTCATCACTAAACATATCAATCTCACACTGTTCTTTATCGCGTGTGTGTGACAAAGACGCATCGTTGTCACTCACCAGCGCGGGCCGCGTCGGCGCCGCCGGCTCCGGCCGCGACACCGGCTCGGCGGCGGCGGCGGCGAGCGGCGGCGACGCCGACTGCGCCTCAGTCAGTTGTGTACAAACGCGCGGTGACGTTGGCTCGGGACACACGGCCGGTACGGATGGGTCTGTTGGAGTATTTTTACAATCGCATTGACTGTTTGTCAAAGACTGAGTAACCTTACTAATATATTTACACGACTCCAACAAACTGTTCATAGCCAGCACATGCTCTTTAATTTCTTTTCGCGCTGAGTCATACTTAGTAGAAATGTGTTCTAAAGATCGTTTTAATGCCGACATTTCTGACTGGAGGAGCAGTGTGTCGCGTTTACAGTTTTCCTTATTTTGTTGTAAACTACAATAGATAGTACAAGATTTTATTTCATTAATGAATTCAGTACGTTCCTTATTACAGTTCGAGTTATTGCAGAAAAGTATATTATTACGCCTAATTAAAGATTGCGTTTTCTTTATGAAATTATTTAGTTTATCAATTTTCCTAGTTTTTTTCCTACTAAAAGACACTGAAGTGATGTGTGTGTTATTGAGTGGACTGTCACACGTTGTGAGGTCAACAGTTTCGACAATTTGTTCTTCAGTAGTCTCCACCGACTGGTGTTGTGTGAGTGAGATGCTAGAACACGCAACTGCAGGAGTGACCAGCTCCTCGAACAGCGACTGGGTGGTAAGTGCACTTTGTGCTGACTGTAGTTCTTTAACTGTCTTATTTAATAAGGTAATTTCCTTATGAGCATCGCGCAATTCTTCTTCCAGGACAGTAATACGCCTCAAGGTGTCTTCAAACGCATTTCCATCCCGGTCAAAGTTGTCCACTAATTCTTGAAGCCGGTCCCTCTCACCTGTTACGTCCACCAGCTGGTGGTACATTTCTGCCATCTCACTCTTTAACCGTTGATTCCTATTATTGATTTCTAGCATTTCATGCTCACTTTCATCCCGTTCTCTTAATAACTGCTCATTTGTGAGTTTACACTTTTGCAATTCCATTAAAGTGGATTTGAGGTTGTCCTCCAGTTGACGAATAGTTTGGGACCTTGTAGTGTGCATTTTAAAAACAAATAAATAGGAAATTAAGTACCTTGTAGGTTAAATGAGCGGTTACCAAGATTGAGGTTATGTTCCGTTAGGTAAATACCGTAATATCACACTAAAACATTTGCACTAAGATAAAAACACGTAAAATAAACTGTTAAATACGTTCTGTTTTCGCTAAACTACTTAAGATTACTTAATTATGACGTAGTATTCAAATATTGAACCTACTACCACTAACGGTTTTTGTCGTTCACTTATTACAATAAAATCGTGATTTTCGCAAAGTTTTTGCACTAAATAACTTAAATTATTAATAATTATACTAATTTGACTTTGACTAAACTTGGTATGGGTCGTATATTAATAAAAAAGTATATATTTTACACGGAGCTCGAATGTTTACAACTTGGCCGTTCAGTGTTGCCACCACAATCCAATCCAATCCAATCGAAATAGAAACCCATGAAACTACCAAGTTGACATTCGGACACGCCAGAGAGCATCAATTTGGGGGGCATTTATATTTTTAATAAAAAAAGCGTGATATCCCTATATTTTTTTAATGCTTCTCCAATCACCTTAATAGCCGTACAAACCATATAAAAAATACTGTTCCTCTACTATTGCAAATTGTGCATATTTTACGCCAAGACAATGATTTTTACGGTGCTGAAGAAAGACGCACCGTCAAGTATTACACTGAACGATCTACGCCAGTATACGCCTGCTTTCTAGACCTCAGCAAGGCCTTTGATATGGTGTCGTATGACATTCTGTGGAGTAAATTAGCTAGCACGGCACTGCCGGTTGAGCTGACGGAGATTCTTGAATATTGGTAAAGATTCTATTCAAAGATTCAATCGTTTATTTCCAAGTAGATTCACAATGAATACTTTTAGAATGTCATAGAGTTAAATTACAATGCGGTCACTGAATAAGTGAATTAGTCATAGTAACAATAACAATTTTATGTTCCTAATAGAATCGCGGCACGAGTGGGATAAAAAAAAAAGGCACTGCCTCGGGGCTGGTCAGGCTGACCACACAGCATGTAACTTACGTTACACTGAACGATCTACGCCAGTATACGCCTGCTTTCTAGACCTCAGCAAGGCCTTTGATATGGTGTCGTATGACATTCTGTGGAGTAAATTAGCTAGCACGGCACTGCCGGTTGAGCTGACGGAGATTCTTGAATATTGGTAAAGATTCTATTCAAAGATTCAATCGTTTATTTCCAAGTAGATTCACAATGAATGCTTTTAGAATGTCATAGAGTTAAATTACAATACGGTCACTGAATAAGTGAATTAGTCATAGTAACAATAACAATTTTATGTTCCTAATAGAATCGCGGCACGAGTGGGATAAAAAAAAAAGGCACTGCCTCGGGGCTGGTCAGGCTGACCACACAGCATGTAACTTACGTCACCACCATCAATTTATGGAATCAATTAAATTAAAAGCAATATTAAAAAAAAAAAACATGTTACATGCTAATCAGCCGGACCCCCTGAACAGGAAAACCACCCAAAAACCTGCTCAGAAGTGCTTCTAATCTCAATTTACAATTTGTACCTATAGAATAGGCCCTAGGCTACCCTAGCTAAGTTTTATAAATATATATATTATTAGCCCAAAAAACGGCTACGCTAAATTAAAATAAAATAAAAGTATTACAGGTACAGCTATCAAATGAATCATGTCAGATGGAACAATGTGCTCTCTGAAGCATACAGGCTGGAATGTGGTGTGAGGCAAGGAGGACTGACGTCGCCCAACCTTTTCAGCTTGTACGTGAATGGCTTGATTGAAAGGTTGAGCAGCATGCATGCCGGATGTTATATCGACGGCAAAAGCGTAAATAACATCAGTTATGCGGATGATATGGTGCTGCTCAGCCCTTCAATCAGTGCACTTAAGAAAAATGGAAGCAGTATGTGAAGCATACGCAGTCGAACACGGGTTGAGGCACAATGCGCGGAAAAGCGAAATCATGGTGTTCTCTGCGAGTGGCAAAACACATTGTAACGATGTGCCTCCTGTCTCACTTGCTGGAAATCTTCTGAAGACAGTGACGCAAATCAAATATCTAGGTCACAATCTTTCTTGCGACCTGAAAGATGACCTGGATATTGAAAGAGAACGGAGAGCGTTAGCTGTGAGAAGTAACATGTTGGCCCGCAGGTTTGTTTGGTGTACAAAGCAGGTAAAATTAACCTTGTTCAAGGCATTTTGTCAGGTTTTCTACACCAGCAGCTTGTGGGTCAGCTATACTAAAAAAGCATACAATGCTCTCCGTGTGCAGTACAACAATGCCTTCAGAATGCTGTTGGGGCTGCCCCGCTTTTGTAGCGCATCGCTTATGTTCGCGCAAGAGCGAACTGATGATTTCTTTGCTATCAGACGCAAAAGGGTGGCCTCATTACTATACAGGGTGCGGCGTCCACGCTCAGCACCAGCTGCGCGCCCGGCACGTAGTGCGCCAGGACTCGTTCAGACATCAGCTCATTCTTGACCGCCTGCATAGCACGCTGCTGCCGTTCACCCCACTCCCAAGTAGCACCCAAACGACAACGTTCGTATAGTGGGCTCATTAAGGCAGACGCGTTAGGAATAAAATTCCTGTAATAATTAACTACCCCTACGAATCTTTTAACCTCAGTGACATTTTTAGGGCTAGGGGCCTCAACGATAGCCTGCACCTTATCCGGACTGGTATGCAACCCTTTTTCATCTATTACATAACCGAGGTATGTAATACTTTCTTTAAGAAATTCACACTTTTCTTTTTGTAGTCGCAAACCAGCCTCATTAAGCCTTCGCAATACCTCTTGCAATCTATTAAAATGAGTTGCATCATCTGGCCCAGTAATACAGACATCGTCTAACCAACAACTAACGCCTTCCAACCCCGACAAAAGGATTTCCAAGGATTTTTGGAAAATAGCAGGAGCGTTTGCCAAACCATAAACTAAGCGTGTGTATTTAAATAAACCCTTTGACGTGTTAATCGTAGTTAGCTCCTGCGATGAGTCATCCAATACAAACTGGTTATAGGCATTTTTAAGATCGAGTTTACTAAACTTTTTACCTCCGCCTAACTTGGCAAATACCTCCTCTATGCGGGGCAAAGGGTACTTGTCAATAACTAGGTCTTTATTTAGCGTAATGGAATAATCTCCGGCAATTCTCACTTTTCCGTTTTCCTTAAGAACTGGGACGATCGGCGTAGCATAGTCCGAATGGTTGACCGAAACCAATATACCTAGATTTACCAGCCTATCAATTTCAGCTTCCACTTTGCTCTTGAGTGCAAAAGGAACAGTGCGTGACTTAAAAAACTTTGGTGTCGCTCCCTCTTTTAATTGTAAACAAACTTTGAACTTATTGAACGTCCCTAATTCGTCACGCCATAACACAGAAAATTGTTCCAATAATTTATTTATAGCTGTCGTATTCATGGTAGTTATATTATATGTACGCTTAACAGTCACCAGTGCCATGCCAAATGCGGACATAAAATCTCTCCCTAGCAAGGGCGGCCCTCCATTCTGAACAACATATAATTTTAACGGTTTTATTAGGTTATTATAAGAAGCCTCAATTTCAAAATAGCCCCGTGGCGAGACCTTATGTCCGGTGTAATAACACATTGTCATGTTATCATTGTGCAGATTGTACTGTGAAAATAGTGACAGATATAATTTTTCTGATATAACGGAGACACCAGAACCGCAATCTAGCTCCATAGATATAGAAGATTGTTTACCTAAAGTTACATTAATCAGCACAGGGTCTTTGGTGACATACCTGATATTAAAGTTCTGGCATTCTTCACAACAGTTCCCGTTATCAGCACCATCGTTATTTTCTTCACATACCATGTTGTTAACGCGCGCCTTCCTAAGACCGCAGACCTTCTTGAGATGTCCTTTCAGACCGCATTTTTGACATCGGTAACCTTTAAACCTGCACTTTTCACTAGTATGATATTTTAAACCGCACACCGCACACGGATCTCCTGTCGCAAGGTTAGCTCGGGCCGCATACGCAGCACCCGAGCGCGCCCCGCCGCCGCCGCCGCCGGTCGAGCTGCCACCGAATGTACCGCCGCGCTCACGCTGCCCGCGCTCCATTCCAGACACTGCACCAAACGACGATTTATACAACGGTTCCTGCTTGATTTCCATGGAACCAGTTGACACCATGCTCTTAGCTTCCTTCGCACTCGCTGCTTGCTCCGCTAACTCGATAGCTACCGCTATTTTGAGCTTACTTGGCTTCTGTTCAAACAGCTTATCGCGTTCTGGGCCAGGTCCTAAGCCGAGGACGAATCGATCTGTCAAAACAGTATCCAGAGCGGTGCCGAAGTCGCAATAACTTGCGAGTCCACGTAGTCGCGCCGCCCAGTCCCCCATTGATTCGCCAGGTTCTCTTGTTGCCCCGTAGAATTTTGCCTTATCAGCAAAAGTACACTCCTTTGTCTTGAAGTGGTCATCGAGTAATTTCACCAGTTGAACATAGCTCAGGTCGTCGGGAGCAGTCGGGTGGGCTAGGTTTCGCAGTAGCCTGTATGACTCATCCGAAATGTGCGTAATGAGTATTCCCACCTTATCACCGTCCGCAATTTTATTTATTATAATGAATTGAGTAAGTTTACTTTTAAAAATTATCCACTCACTAGTTTTATGATCAAAATTAGGCAAATTTTCTAACTGAGACATTTTTTTACGATTTTTGTGGCCGTGTGGGTAGATAATCACTCGTCGCCATTAAGGTGTCTACGAATAATAGAAACGACCGTTTAGAACCAACACCGGTTTATTACTGGTTTGTATACACAGGTAACAGCATATATATCACTTATACATCACGATTAAGTAGGTTTTATGGTAATGCAAACCCAATTAAACTTAAAACATAAATGCATCCTTAAGTACAAGCATGTACTGCCTTTATTTTATTGCCGAAATAATAGCGATATCCATTTCGTAGAAGGATTTCACCCCCCTTTTGATTTTTTACAAAAACGAAATCACACTCCAATCGGTTCTTATGTACTGTATTCCAGTATGGGGTGGGGCTTGTAAAAGTTTCTTTATCAAGCTGGAAAGGGCGCAGAGGGCTGTCTTAAAGGTTATGCTTTCGAAACCCTATCGCTTTCCAACAGTGGACTTATATGCTGAAGCCAAAGTTTTAACCGTGAGACAGCTCTTTGTGCAACGAGCGGTGCTTGCCATGAAGAGGATCTCAGGAACTGAGATTCCTCTCCCAATCGAAAAGTACCGAACAGTTTTCATGGGAAGGCAATTTGTGTGTATGGGCAAAAAGCTTTTTACTGTATTAGATCTTTCATTAAATATATCTCATACCACAGCGACAGAATGTAAATCTAAACTGTTTATTTGGCTAAGTGGCTTAGATTATTTGGGTACCGAAAACTTTTTGAATTATGTACTACGGAATTAATTAATAACACATGTACACATTCACACACACACACATACGCATACACACGCACACACACACACAAACATACACAACACACACACACACACACACACACACACCTACAAACTTTCATTCTTTTTATTATGTTTTGTTTATCTACAGTATTGTTTAACTTTTGAAGTAGTATTGTTCACCCTAGTATAAAACATACGAGACTGCTCTTACGACATTTTTGGTTGTCATTCTGAATGTGAGGAACCCTATCTTCCAAGATACAGGTATTAAACCTAGTTTGGGAGAAAGAGTTCAAGTTTATATGTCATTTTGACCTAATGTACCTACTATTGTATCTACTTATTTTATGTCAATGGTGAAATAAACTATTCTTTATTCTTTATTCTTTACTTAATTTCACGAAAAATACTTCGTAAAAGCTTTGACGTAAAAGTTGGAAAAAAAGAGCTATGACAAACAAGCCGTGACATTGACTAATTAATTGACAATAGTGTTTTAATCTAAAGTGACCAGTTATCATCTCAACGTCATCATATCGAAAAGCGATTATCTGAGTCTCAAAATCCTGGTAAAGAGATATGGCGAGTGGTTAACGACAAAATTGGCACGAACAATAAAACCAGATAAATTCGTATAAAGGATGCAGGCTTTAATGATTGACAAGTTCCCGACTTCATAAACTCACATTTCGTAAGTGAGGGCACAAACTTTGCACAACGAGTTAACTTAACCAAGTCGAAAAAGTACTTATCAAAATTTTTGAAAGACGCTAAAGTTCCTAATTTTTCCCTGCCTGTAGTGTCGAGACCAGTTTTGGATAGAGTGCTGAAATTGGTGCTTAAATCAAAAACTACGCTAGATATCTATGACATATCCATTAACATACTTTTGTGCATTTGGCCAGTACTTGCAGATATACTTGTTTTTTTTTTAATTTATTTTTTAGTTTTTTTTTTATTTTTTTTATCTATGATGGGCTTACTCTTGACCCCAATCTTACCCTAGAGCAGAGATGGGATCTACGGTGGAGCGAGCTTGCCCAGAAGATGCCTATTCACTCTAGACTTAAAGAGATTCAGATTATATGCACTCGGAAATACAGACGCAGGCAGGAAATTCCATTTTTTAACCGTGCGCATAATGAAAGATGTTTTGAAGCGCTTAGTGCGTAATGTGGGTATTTCAACTAAGAAAGGATGATAACCGGCCGTGCGTCTGGATGTCCGATGGAAGAAAGGAGACGGTGGTATGAGCTCGTGCGGCTCACGCGCACACTCTCTGAAGTACAATCTATAGAAGACCGATAGGCAAGCAACCTTGCGGCGGTGAGCCAGGCTGTGGAGCTTGGTCGCCACCAGTTTTTTATCGCCTATTAATCTCTTGGCTCTGCGTTCCACCGAATCCAGTGCTGCAAATTGGTATTTCGCCGAGCCTTCCCAAAGGTGACAGCGGTACTCCATGCAAGATCGCACTTGAGCTTTATAAAGAGTTAGAAGCTGTTCAGGCGTGAAGTACCGCTTGTCTTTATTCAGGACGCCCAACTTTCTAGCTGCAATTTGAGCCTTGGACTCGATGGTGGTGCCGAAGTTGAGGTCAGAGGACAGTTCCATGCCAAGGAGTTGCAGAATGTTGGTCACTGGAACAGATATACCCCGAAAAGTAGGAGAATAGGTGAAAGGACTCCTTTTTGCGGAGAAAAGACACGCCTGCGTTTTTGAAGCATTGAAGCTGACGAGATTGTCATCGCCCCACTGGGAGACGTTACTTAACGTCAGGTTCGTACGCTCAATCATACCCTTTCTCAATCTTTGGATTTCATCACCACTGGCTCCTGCACCGGACAGATATTTCTCGGCGACAGTACTGTCATCTGCGTACCCAACAATTCCTGAAGATAGAAGGTCATTGATGTGCAGCAGGAAAAGCGTCGCGGAGAGTTCAGACCCCTGAGGAACTCCGGCGTCAATAGCCTTGAGGTCAGAGGAGCAGCCGTCTATGACCACTCGGATCGACCGTTCACTCAGGAAGTCAGCCACCCAGCTACAGAAGCCAGTGGGGATGCCGTACGCTGGAAGCTTGCTCAACAGACTCGCATGCCACACCCTATCGAAGGCCTTTGAAATGTCCAGCGACACTGCTATTGCTTCGCCGTGGTTTTCAATGGCCTCGCCCCAGCAATGCGTTACGTACACTAAAAGATCCCCCGTGGAACGCCCTCGGCGGAAGCCATATTCACAATCACTGAGAAGATCATTGTCTTCGAGGTACGAAAGCAGTTTGCAGTTCAGAACTCTTTCCATAACCTTACAGAGTACGGAAGTGATGGCGATCGGTCGATAGTTGCTAGGGTCGGCACGGCTACCCTTTTTGGGCGCAGGTTGCACATTGGCAAGCTTCCAAGATTTTGGTACAATTTTTGACACGAGAGAGAGGCGGTACAGGCGCGTCAGTACAGGAGACAACTCAGGCGCACAATACCTCAACAATCTTGCTGGTATGCGATCAGGACCACTGGCCTTGTTCACGTCCAGACTACGAAGGGCTCTACGGACCTCTTTGTTGTGCACTGTGATCTCAGACATCAAAGAATCACAGTGAGGCAAGGTGGGTGGATATTTCGAGCCAGCGTCTATACGAGAGTTGCTCGCAAACAGATCGGCAAATAAATTTGCTTTCTCTGCCGCGGTGTGGGCAAGTGACCCATCAGGTTTCTGCATTGGAGGTAGTGTGGGACGGCAGAAGTTGGATTCGACTGATTTCGAAAGGGACCAGAACTGCTTACTACCTGGTGGGTATGATGCAAGCTTTGTCCCAATACGGCTGATATGGTCGAACCTAGCTTTTCGTAGCACCCGTTTGCAATACCTGGCGGCGGCATTATATGCTCTCTTCTTTGCTCCCACTCTTCTCGCTCGCACTTTTCGACCACGAGCTTTTACCCAAACTTGGTAAGCGGACTGTTTACGAGCCTCAGCTCGAGCACAGTCCGCATTGAACCAAGGTTGGGCTTTATAACCGAGCGGGATATCGGGGAAAGGAATGAAATATTCCATTCCCTGCCGGATTACAGCTGTGATCGCATCAGCGACGCATGAGGGGTCTTTCGAAGAGATACACATTTGCCGCCACGGGTATGAAGCAAAGAAAGCACGCATCTCGTCCCAGTCTGCTGACTCGTATCGCCATACTCTCCTCGTGCCCCTAGGGGTGTAATCCGGAGGAGAGCAGATGGACACGGATTTCACCACACAGTGGTCGGATGATCCCAGCGGAGCTGAGACCGAAACCGAATGTCTGAGCGGATCAGTAGTCAGCAGAAGGTCCAGGCAATTGGGTGTGTGGTCTGTGATATCCGGTATTCGCGTCGCTTGTTCCACCAGCTGGGTGAGATCTAGCGCCAATGCTAGTTTACGCGCCTCTCGCCCAGCATGGTCAGTTTTCTGGTATGGGAACAGCCACTCTTTATGGTGGGCATTGAAGTCCCCCAGAAAAACAAGCCACTTGTGGTCTTAATAAACGACATGTTTACGACTGGCGTATATCCTAATGCCTTTAAATGCACAAGGATATGTCCAGTATACAAAGGCAAGGAAGAAATTACCGGCCAATTAGCATCGTTCCCAATATATCAAAAATAATCCAATCCATTATATAGACGCACTTTCTACAGCATCTGGAGGCAAACAACTTAATGACAGATAAACAGTTTGCCTATCGTAAAGGTATGTCCACAACAACTGCCGCTCATAAAGTGTTAGATTGCATAGTCACGGGAATAGACGACAAATTGAAGGTTGCCGGAATATTTTGCGATCTTTCAAAAGCATTTGATGTGATTAATTACACATTATTATTAAAAAAACCGGATGGGTATGGCGTTCGAGGTTCTTCGCATCATTTATTTAAATCATTTTTGACAAATAGAAACCAGACTGTCCAAATAACATTTCAAGGCAGAAAAATTAAATCAAAGGCAGGCGATGTCGAGATAGGAATTCCGCAAGGATCTTCGCTGGGTAATACGCTGTTTTTAGCGTTTGTCAACGATCTCCCATCTATTGTTGCGTACGGCTTAATGGTTCTCTTTGCCGATGACACCACTGTAGTTGTGAGCGCAAAGACTTACGAAGAACTTAATAGTAAGATCTGTCGAGTATGCGAGCAGCTGCAGTGTTGGTTCTCGGCGAACGGACTTATTCTGAATGTAACAAAATCAAATATTATTATTTTCTCTTCAAGTTATCGACCATCTCCTGTACTAAACTGTCCCACGCCAACTAGCAGTGAGTGCAAGTTTTTAGGCTTTACTCTCGATAGTCACGCAGATTGGAAGAACCACATTAACACTCTTTGTGACAAGTTGAGTAGTGCAGTATTTGCCTTGCGCAAGTTAAGACCGCTCATATCGATGATGCACTGCGACAAACATATTTTGCATATTTTTATTCCATACTTTCTTATGGCTCCATCCTATGGGGAAACTCAACTGACTCGCTTAGAGTATTGAAGATGCAAAAACGTGCGCTTCGCGTAATGGCTGGAATTAAACCACCGCACTCGTGTAAGGGCCTCTTCGTAAAGTATGGTATACTGACGCATTTCTCGCAGTATTTGTTTGACGTAATTTCATACGTACGCGTTAATCTCTCCAGCTTTGAGCGAGTAGATATTCCGGGAAAAAGCCTATGTCGAACCGGGTGCTTCAGAACAGTTAGGCGTCGCACCAATCTCGCTGAAAAGAACCCGCGAGTTATAGGACCTACCTTGTATGAAGCGCTACCCACAGACATAAAAACAGAACCGTCTGACGAAGCGTTTCGATCCCGACTGAAAAATATTTTATTGGAAAGCGAGTTTTACTCTGAGAGACTGACAGTAAATTTACTTAATCTAATAATTTATTTGATTATTAATTTTATTTCTCTTTTTGTGATTTGACATCCATTTTTATATAATTTTCTTTAATACGTTGTTGTAAGTGCCTTACATCTCGGCTTATTAGGCCGGTTTTTCCCAATCTCCCGCCTCGAGACCCTCAAGGAAAGGGAGTATCGGGTTCAGTATCCCTGTCTAGAAAAATTGTGCTCCCCAAAACTTTACTCAGAATAACGATGGTGTGGATAGAAGCTTGCTTTTGCATTATGTGTACATTATTCCGGATGTTCCTACTATTATCGGAATGACTTCGGTGGGTGTTTTCCAAAGCCTGGTTATTTCAGTTTTAAGAAGATGGTATTTGCTTAGTTTCTCTATTTCTTTTGTTCCAATATTATAATCTGATGGGACTGCTATATCTATAAGGTAAGCTTTATTTTCTGTTTTGTTTATATATATGATATCTGGTCTATTATGCATAACTGTGACATCCGTCTGAACCGGCATCTCCCACATCAGCTTCGCAGTTTCATTTTCTCTAACTTGCGGTTGCGTCAGCTGTTCCTTCCACCACAAGCTAGTGGACTCCATGCCATGTTTTTTAAGAAGGGCCCAATAGACATACTGGACTACGTTGTTATGCCTTCTGGTATAATACGTGCCGGCTAGCTTCTCACATCCCGCTACAATGTGTTGTGCGGTTTCGTCCTTGGTGCCGCATAGCCGGCATTTCCCATCAATAGGTCTTTTGAGTATGTCCCTTTCATGCTGTCGGGTGACTACAGCTTGGTCTTGGAGTGCGAATAATTATAGATGCTTCTAACGAAGGAGATACCGGTTGTTGTTTTAGCCATCTAAAAGAGGACACTACATCAATATTCTCTTTTTCTAAAACTGCTTTGTGGAACTGGCCATGCAGAGGTTTGGCTTTTAGTTTATTTATACTTTGTTTAATAGTAGCTGCTTTTATTTCAATGTTTGTATAATTGATGATCAAACGAACTTACCTGTACGTGAAGTTCGATCACAATTATATGAGCTGCTTCATTCGCCGCGATTTATATCAAACAATATAACAGATTGTAGCTATGTTTCCACATTGCAGCCCTTACACGTATTTCAAAGATTAGAAAAAAAAAACAAATTTGAATCATTCATTCGTTCCTTTCCCGAACTCCCGCGCTCCCGTCTGATAATTTTCATTCTGTTTAAAGGCTCTCGTTCATAGCAGCCTATTTCTTTAAAATTATGTTTTGGGTAGGGTGTTACATATACAAATAATGATATTACGGGGTGGGTGATATAAATCGCGTCGAATGAAGCAGCTCATATAATTGTGATCGAACTTCACGTACAGGTAAGTTCGTTTGATCATCAATTATATTTCGCTGCTTCATTCTTAGCGATTTATATCAAACAATATAACAGATTGTAGGATGTTTAGAGTGATTTAAAGAAATGGAGAAAGAAATAGGTACATTAATAACATCGTTTTATTTTCTTACGTAACGAAATCATAATCATAAATTCAATTATATATCAACAAAAATATTTGGTATTTGGTATCGAATTTTAACAAAAAAACAAACAAAAGAAAAAATCTTCACATTAAATGGTTAATTATTAGTATTGAGTATTGCTAAAGCAAATTCGTTGGGATCACTTATAATATTCCTATTATAAAACTTGGCAAACACTTTTGACGCATCAGTCCATCCTGCAGTCTTTCTTATCAGTTCCAAGTTAACTCCGACCCTGTTAGCCGCTGACGTGGCCGCGTGCCTAGTGCTATGTCCTGTAAATACCGAAATGTCTATTCCACTTTCATGTAGAGTATTTTTAACCCAATTGCTTAACGTCTGTGGCGAGACAGTATTGTGTGGTTTTCTGTTACTAATAAATAATTTGGACCTGGTATTATTTTTGCGAAGAACAGTTGTTTTATTTATATATGTGGACAAACATTGAGCTGGGCAGATTTCAGGACGAAGAGTGTAATACGGTAATCTTAGAACCGGTTGAACTGAATGAGGTGTGGAGGTTTTAATTAAGTCTGGAATCGTAATAACTATTTCACTTCCATCACGGATTGTAATATTTTCCAATTTAATTAAGGAGAAGGTTTGGATCCTGTGAGCGGTCACCAGTGCTAAAAGGGTAAGAGTTTTCTTGGAAAGTGATTTTAAATCAAGAGATTCATTAGGCCATGAACTAGATAAATGATTTAAGACAACATTAGGGTCCCATGTAAGGTTGTACTTCGGTTTTGGTGGGCTCAACCGAAACACACCTTTCATAAATCGCTTAGTCGTGTCATCATCCTTGTGGTCTGACCCGATGATGGTCATTATAGCCGATTTATGAGAGTTAATTGTGCCATATTTTGCACCTTTATGAAAACATTGTGTTAAAAAATCTATGATGGTAGAAATTGTGGGTTGTAACAAGTTGTGATTATTAGATTTACAAAAATCGAACCACTGTTTAAATGAACTCTCATATTGCTTATATGTATTAGAGGACAAGGACGAAAGCATAATTTCAATTGCCGGTGGCGTCATTAACTTATTTAGTAAAGCTTGCCGGATAATTTCCCGGCAACCAGGGAAAGTTTCTGATGGAGGCTGTGGTGTGATCTGAAAGGAGATTGCAGTAGGTTGACACTAGGTTTAAAATAAATAGGTTTACAAGTCAAAAGCTTTTGGAACAGGGGATACCACGGTTGCATTCGCCAATCGGGTACGACTAATATGCCTTCTGCTTTGTCATGGATGATTTTTTGAATAACTTTCAAAATAACAGAAAATGGGGGAAAGGCATAGAAGTCCAAATGTTTCCAGGAAATGGTAAAAGCATCGATTGCAATAGCATTAGGATCCTGCTTCCAGGAAATATATGCGTCGCATTTGGTGTTTTGCCTAGTGGCAAATAAGTCTATCCTAGGGCAACCAAAACTATTTACGATTTCTTGGAAACAGTCGTTATTTAGTTCCCATTCAGTATCAACGTTCTTTGTACGTGAGAGAGCGTCGGCTTGAACATTGTCTTTTGTGTTGATGTATGATGCGAAAATCATTGTTTTTACTTTCACACCACTGCCATATAGATCTAGATATGTCGTTCAAATGTGGGTATTGGACGCTACCCATTTACTGAAACAAAGCCTTTTATCGCAAAAATTCCATAACTGGCTTCAGAACTTTTGTAAATACATACGGCGCCGAGGAGAGTCCGAATGGTAGGCAGTTAAATTGATACAAGACTCCGTTAAATTGGAATTTTAAATATTTTCTATGATCTTGGTGAATAGGTATGGCGAAGTATGCATCTTTCATGTCAAGTGTCGCCATATAACAGTTTCTTGTGATTAATTTAGCTGCCGTTCGGTAATCCTCCATTTTAAAATACAAGGTGTGTAGATATTCATTTAAGCGTTTGAGGTTTAAGATAAATCTGTAATCACCGTTAGGTTTCTCTCTTAAGAATACACTTGATACAAATTCACCTTCCACGTGAAAGCTTTCTGAGATAACGCCAGACTCGAATAAAGATTTAATCGATTTCTCATAGTGAGATAGCTCGGCGTTTGACTTTGGTAAAGTATTTGGACAACAAGCACAAACAGGTTCAGTCATAAACGGTATTTTATATCCCATTATCCAGGAAAGTACTTTAGGGTTGTCCGTGATCTGCAACCAGGCGTTGTGGAAGTGAGCCAATCGTCCGGCTGTGGTTACCTCGTTCAGTAGCGGCGGTTGGTCTTCCGAAGCGGCGGCGGCGGCGTCCTGCGAGCACTGGAGCTGGGCTTGGTGGCGGCGCGCGTCGTCGTCGCTGCTGGTGTCGCTGCGGGTGTCCGAGGTTTCCCCACACCTGGGTGGCCGCTGGACTTCCGCTGCGGGGCCCTCGTGTTTAAAGGCTTATTTTTATAAAAGTTACTTTTATTAAATTTGGGATTTGTGTGTCTCTGATGAGCTTTTAGCTCAGTCCCCGATTTTTGAATATTTTTAGCAGATTTTACCGTCTCAGATACGTTGTCGCCAAATAAATATTTATTTCTTTTCGTCTCCATTAATGCTTCCTTCATATTTGTGTTGGTGGCCGATATTATAAATGATCTACGAGATTTTGTCTCATGGAAATGTACGTCAGATAAAAGACGACCCGCGTCGCTCATAGCTTTCAAGATCTTTGAGTGGTCGTCTTTCTTTATGAGCATGTCTGTGGCCTTTGCTAGTGCAGCAAGAGCAACGCCGATTTGTCTTTGTCTCTCTGCCAAAAATGCATCTCTTTTTATCAAAGATTCCGGCAATGCAGCCTTAACTTCAGCGTTAAGTAAGGGCGGGATTAGGGACTCACAATTTGCTGGTATCAAATGTTCTTTAAGAAGATTTTCTTTCGTTTCTTTTGACAAGCCTTTTATAAGAATTTCTTGCCATCGCGAGGCAATATCTTTGTGTATAACGGCTCCTAGCGGTATTTCCACTTTAGGCGCGTCTCCCAGCAGCTGTAGTATTTCGTCATCCAATTCGACCTCAAGTTGTTCCGTCTGATCCTTGGACGAGTCTGATCAGACGCAGTGGAGGTCCCGGCCGCTGTTGCGCTCGCGGATGACGTAGAAGGTCCGGAAGTATCCACCGAATGAGTAGCGCTTGGCTGAGGTGTCGTCGTATTGTCGGCACTGGTGGAATCTGTGGATACATGCATAAAGCATGAGTACCTATGTTGTGGCAACGTTACGTAGGAAGGAAAAAGCCCCGCTGGCTAAATCGCATCATTTTTATTAAAAGGTGTAATTTACACACTATATTATGCATAGGTATAGGACATGCCATAGAACAAAGCCCGCTGCTCGTTCGGGTTAAGATTGACTTGTAACGGAAAAAAGCCCCGCTGGCCATTCGCGTCACTTTTATTAAAAGGTGTTATTTACACCCTATAGTTTGCATAGGTATAAGACATGCCATAGAACAAAGCCCGCTGCTCGTTCGGAATAAGGTTGACTTTATAACGGAATAGGCCCCGCTGACCATTCGCATTACATTTCATGCATACTTATATGTATGCTTCTAGGTGAGTATGTACATGTTCTATGAAAGAACGAAGCCCGAAGCTTGTTCGTATTATAATCGAAAAAGAGGGTACTTCGATAAATTGTGACAGAGGTAACCCCGATGGTTTCTCGCATCACATGACAAATAACCCTCACATAAGTATGTTAAATAATTTAGATGCAAATCCTATACTTTGAGTATGTATAGGTATATATTACAAATCAAAAACTTACTGTCGATTTCATCCTCCGAACTTATAACCCGTATACGACGACGCCGCGGCGTGGCTGACTTTCGCCGGCGTTTACTCAGCTTTGCCCGTATATCCGAAAGAATTTGGAGAATATCTTCATCACTTTCTTCTGGTTTCCGTTTTCCCATGATTTTTGAGCACTGTACGTTGTTAAACTGAAACCTATAAATATTTTTTCGCACAAAACGCGCGCGACGTGTTAGGGCTACAACACGAAAACACAGAATGAAACTTGTCAGACGGGAGCGCGGGAGTTCGGGAAAGGAACGAATGAATGATTCAAATTTGTTTTTTTTTTCTAATCTTTGAAATACGTGTAAGAGCTGCAATGTAGAAACATAGCTACAATCTGTTATATTGTTTGATATAAATCGCTAAGAATGAAGCAGCGAAATATAATTTTCTTTATTGCCTAATTAGTCCATTGAATAAAAAGTTCTAGAGTGCGACAGTTGGTAACGTAATATGTTTCTTCGGAAACATGTCAAGAGTTCCTAGGTAATAAACATACTAAAACCCCGGGACACTAGGAGGAGCCCCGGAGTGGGGGAGGGGGGGGAAACAGTCCATTTTTTAATTTTTCGCTTAAATCTCAAAAACGGTACATGTTAGAGAAAAATGTTCAAGGAAAAGTTGAAAGGCCATAAAATTATCTACAAGTAATACCTAAATCACTTTTTCCTATATCCTACCATTTCTGAGTTACACGCATTAAAAAATGATTTTGGCTCAAACAATTTTCCCATACTACATACCCGTGTTTATCACATCAATCGATCAAAAAATATTTCTTTCTTACATAAAACTCAAATGTGCAACATGTGACCGGTACTGATAGATTGCTCTTGATTAGGTCTATCATTGGTAAAATAAACACATTCCTCCGTGGAAGCCTTTAGGAGGAATCGATTGTCAAAATATTATATTAGGGTAGTTTTTAGTTACTGAACTTGAACTATTTATTTTTTTCTTCCAAAAAAACTCAAAAGTGCAACTTGTGACTGGTACCGATAGATTGATCTTAATTAAGTCTATCATTGGTAAAAAAAACATATTCCTCCATGGAAGCCTTTAGGAGGAATTGATTGTCAAAATATTTTATTATGCTAGCTACTCCACTTGACCACTCCACACCCAATTCATTTCCCCCTAAACGCCTCCATGGTGGAATCTGGTTTTTTAATCAGTGATAGACTTAATTATGAGCAATCTATCGGTATCGGTCACAAGTTGCACTTTTGAGTTTTTTGGAAGAAAAAAATAAATAGTTCAAGTTCAGTAACTCAAACTACCCTAATATAATTCTTTGACAATCGATTCCTCCTAAAGGCTTCCATGGAGGAATGTGTTTATTTTACCAATGATAAACATAACTAAGAGCAATATATCAGTACCGGTCACAAGTTGCACTTTTGAGCTTTTTGGAAGAAAAAGAATAAAAAGGTCAAGTTGCGTAACTACCCTAATATAATATTTTGACAATCAATTCCTCCTAAGGGCTTCCATGGAGGAATGTGTTTTTTTACCAATGATAGACCTAATTAAGAGCAATCTGTTAGCACCGGTCACAAGTTGCACTTTTGAGCTTTTTGGAAGAAAAAAAAAAATGTTCAGGTATCGTATCTGGGCATTTCTACAGAGACGCCGTTTTTTTTGTCCTGGTCCAGAAATCGTGTTAAACATATAAACTAAAATTTAAAAAAAATAACACATAATCCTTAATGTATGTTCTATTTGGAGAGCATAATTATTATGACTAATTCAATATTACTTTCTTCTGAAAAATATACCGAATTGAAAAAAAAACACCAAATTTACCTGATTTAGGCCTGTCCCTTTGGCGGAATTGAAACTAAATTGGTCCATAATTCGATAATTTCCGGAATTTATAATAATGTTCCTATGTTCACATGTATATAGATATATGACAAAGGCTTATTTATTACCAAGATGTCTATAATGTTTTATTTTGTACCACTTATGTTACTTTAAATATTTGTCCCGAGCATATGACTAAATTCGGTATCACTCACAAACTCTAACGCACATCTGTAAACACGCGCGATGTGCACACCATTATTCGATTCACATAAACTGCCAGTTGCGTCCGAGTAGGCGAGTGCAGTGAATCTGAGACATGCTGCCGGAATTTACCATTTTCAAAGGTAAGAAATTTTGCTTCGTCTTTGGTGCAGGGTAATTTCTCAACTCCGGATCATGAATATTTTTGAAACTATAAGAGCTAAAAGGTTGTTACTTTGTGTAATTTGTGCCTCGATAGAATACCAATACGTAGGTAAAATTGGATTTGCACAAAGTTTTACTGTGAGAGAGAAATTTCAAAGAAACCAGCTTTTTCTCAACTCCGAGAATCTGAACTCCGTGTGCATTTGTTCATGGAGTTGAGAATTTTGTTCACGGAGTTGAAGTTTTTTATAAAACTGTGATTAGAATGATGTCGTGTGGTACCGGCGTAGAATAGCATCACTCCAATTCTACCTGTAGGTGTCGTAAGAGGCGGTTAAAAGTTAATCATCAAGAAAATAGCTGGCAGCGTTCCCTGTGAATGCAACATCGTATTTGATGCTCGCCAATCTACCTACCATGGCAATACCTCCCCAATAAGGGAAGCTCATGTCCAGCTGTGAACTGTTGTGGCTGTAAAGGTGTATTTTTGGAAAATAACGTAACACCTACTTACTGCTAGTGTGTTGAAGCAAAGCAGTCGTAGTATAAACTATGCCACTGGTTTTGACAATATTTTATGACATTTAGATTTGCCGAGTGATGCCAGCTAAATTAACATTTTATTTTCGATTTTCGGAAATTTCGAAAAATTTTCTTTTTAACAAAATGATCCACTTGTTCGAATATTTCTCGTACTCCTCATTGTTCCTCAGCACCAAACTCCTCCGGATGGTCAAGTCCTATTTCATTAAAATTAACAGGGTACGCTTAAATCGTCCATTAGCCAAAGACTCAGATCTAAAATGACCAAAAATTGTGACGTGTGATGCCGGCTTAGAATAGAATTGCCCCACCACCTTCCCGCGGGTGTCGTAAGAGGCGGCTATGGGACTCGAGAGTGTTGGTGTATTACAATTTTTAGGCGACAGGCTGACAACCTGTCACTATAGTGATACACATGTTTTCTAAAACAACCTTCGAAAACAATCCTCAAAAATGTCAGACGTGGCGATGGCGACCGTATTCTTACGGCCGTTAACGCTCTGCCTACCCCGCAAGGGATAAAGGCGTGATATATGTATGTATGTATGTAAAAACTGTGACAGTAGTACTGATGAAAGCAATCCACGAAAACCAAATCAGCAATCATTTTCACGCACAACTGTCTTCAAAAAATACAAATACAGAATTAACAAAAAATTTAAACTTTTACACCATCGGCTGATATTTAATACAATAACACTTTAAAAATTCTCAACTCCGTAAACAGTCAATATTCAAATTCGATTATTTCAGAATCTGCAAGTGGAAATGGGGAGAAATTCGTCTTATGTTGTTTATTCATTTAAAAAACAATAAATCACTTTGAATGAGTGCATGAAAATCTTAAAACAAACGTGCATTCTCAACTCCGTGAACACATTTCTCAACTCCGTGAACACTCGAAATTAAAATTTAATTATTTCAGGATCGACTGAAGCAAATGATGGCAAATAAGCATCAATATGTTTCTATTCTTTTTTCCTAATTTTCCAGTATTATAAAGTCAATAAAATGTTAAAAATAAAATTGCACACGGAGGTGATAAAAATTTACTCCTGCCGTAGAAATGCCCAACTACCCTTAGAAAATTCAATTTCTTCTAAACGCCTCCATGGTGGAATCTAGTATTTTTATCAATAATAGACCTAATTATGAGCAATCTATCGGTACCGGTCACAAGTTGCACTTTTGAGTTTTTTTGGAAGAAAAAAATAAATAGTTCAAGTTCAGTAACTAAAGCTACCCTAATATAATATTTTGACAATCGATTCCTCCTAAAGGCTTCCACGGAGGAATGTGTTTATTTTACCAATGATAGACCTAATCAAGAGCAATCTATCAGTACCGGTCACAAGTTGCACATTTGAGTTTTATGGAAGAAAGAAATATTTTTTGATCGATTGATGTGATAAACACGGGTATGTAGTATGGGAAAATTGTTTGAGCCAAAATCATTTTTTAATGCGTGTAACTCAGAAACGGTAGGATATAGGAAAAAGTGATTTAGGTATAACTTGTAGATAATTTTATGGCCTTTCAACTTTTTCTTGAACGTTTTTCTCTAACATGTACCGTTTTTGAGATTTAAGCGAAAAATGAAAAAATGGACCCTTTCCCCGCCTTCCCCCACTCCGGGGCTCCTCCTAGTGTCCCGGGGTTTTAGTATGTTTATTACCTAGGGACGCTTGACATGTTTCCGAAGAAACATCTTACGTTACTAACTCACGCACTCTAGACCCCCTTTGGAGGTACTCATTCAATGGACTAAATCCTATTTCTTTAACATTTTCTTCGGCTTCTTTATAAATTGAATATTTATCTTTATTTTTATCGTGACTTACGATGGTTTTTATTATGTTATCATTACCAGATTCTAGATACTGTTTATATTTAACTATCTGTGTTTTATAAAGCGTCTCTATATTTGTTAACCCTCTCCCACCTTTCTCTATGGGTAGATACAGACGTTCTATGTCTGCTTTTTGTTGCTGAGCTTTATTCATGTTGAGGATTTTTCTAGTTCTTACATCTATTTGCTTTAAATCTGTAAGTTTAAAATTTATTACACCAAACGAGTAGAGCAAAACAGGTACCGCAAAACTGTTGATAGCTTTAATTAAATTTCTGGAATGAAGGTGGGAGTTGGTTATACATTTGACTCTATGAAAATATTCTTTCTGCAGTTGTTGCCGCACCGCACTATGCTTTATTCGTGAATGCCTAAATATTTGTATGTTTGTGCGTTACTAAGATGTTCAAATTCTTCCCCGCTCAAAAGTACATGACCTGATCCATGTTGTTCATTTTGTCTTCCTGCTACAAGATGTAAAACGTTACATTTGTCCAGCCCAAAAATCATGCCTATATCATTAGTGAAAACTTCTGTACTGTCAATAAGTATCCGCAGATTGTGTTTATTATTAGAGTAAAGTTTTAAATCGTCCATGTACAACAAATGGTTAATTTGAGAGTTATCTTTAGTTTTGTATCCTTTATCTTACAACATTCCAGGTTGGCATGACTGTTTCAAGGAATCGTTAAATAGCACTCGGGCATTTGTAAAGGTCAAGTACGCGTAGCAACCATTCATGCGAGATGCTATCAAAAGCTTTTCGATAGTCAACCCATCCCATACTAAGATTCTTTTTAGATTGATGTGCATCTTCGAGTATGGCTTTATTTATCATAAGGTGATCTTTGCATCCCCTTGCACGTCTCCTGCATCCTCTTTGCTCTGGAGCTAAAATATCATGCTTTTCGCAGTGTGCATAAAGCTCATTTGCTATGACAGAGGTCAGTAACTTATACATTGTCGGGAGACATGCATTTGACGAACACTTTGTGAATACTTATGATCTGACAAATTGTAATTTTGTAATGTAATTTCCACTGTGTGAATAATAAATCTAATCTAATCTAATCTATCAGTTATCATTGTATTATGCAGAGGATGTATATTATCATAAGTGTGTGAATTCTGAAAAAGTGGGAATTTAAGGAAGTAGATATTCCATGAAAGTGAGATTTTGAGGAATGTATGTTATCAGGAAGTGATGAAAATGATCAGTAAGTAAAATAACCGCAATGTTAATTTTGAGAACTGTTAATCAAAGGAGTTAGGGCACGTGTTCCGAAAGGATAAAATGGATATAAATCTGTAATGTGTTATGGTGCTCACGGGACCACATACACCGAAGGCCAAGCCCCATCATCAGCACATATGCAATTATGAAGTAATGCTAAACAAGCTTTTTTGAGGAAGTTGTAGATCTTGACGAGATCTACATTTTAATTGACAGTAACTCGTTCATCTCGTTAACTAATACAAGCCAGACTACTTGTCAATTATGGGATTGAAGCAACACCGAGAACCTCGATTCAAGTGATGGAGTTGTAGCGATCGGGAAAACAAAATTTAAATAAACAACATCATCTTTGATCTGATAGATTTTGTATTGTAAACTTGATAAGCCTAATGTGTTATCATCCCACTTGTTTGTATGCCAATAGCGTGTTTGACAGTGTCTTCTTTGAAATATCAGCGACAAGTTATAGACACGGTATTATTAAAATTGCTTGGCCAGTACTTCAAAGTATAAGTGAGGCTATAAGTCCTCGTGACCCCACTGATCCACTACAGTGGAGTAATCAAGACTGAAAAATCCTTGTGGCCCCACTAGTTTACGATCGAATAAAGTATGATTTGTTAAGAGTACTATCAGGGAGTAGCCCTGATCGAATAATCTCAACAAAGGGCTTTGCGGGAAATGTATGGAGCATTGTTGCCTTTTTTATTATAACTGTCAACGAACGCAACCCTGTTAGATGTGTACAGTACTTCCAAACGAACAATATTTTGTATGACAGCTCAGCTGTCAAGTGTAACCATTACGAGATATACGTTTCAAAACGACACGACGGTTTTATACGGAAAACTTTTTTCTGGTAACTGTCAACGAACGCTACCCAGTTAGATGTGTAGAGTACTTACCAACGAACAATATTTTGTATGACAGCTTAGCTGTCAAGTGTAACCATTACGAGATATACGCTTCAAAACGACACGACGGTTTCATATATGGAAAACTTTTTTTCTGGTAACTGGCAACAAACGCCAAATTGTAAAATGTGTAGAGTACTTCCAAACAAACAATATTTTGTATAACAGCTCAGCTGTCAAGTGTAACCATTACGAGATATACGCTTCAAAATGATACGACAGTTTTATATGGAAAGCTTTTTTTCTGGTAACTGTCAACGAACGTTACTCTGTTAGATGTGTAGAGTACTTACATACAAACAATATTTTGTATGACAGCTCAGCTGTCAAGTGCAACTATTACGAGATCTACGCTTCAAAATAATACCGACAGTTTTATATGGAAATCTTTATTTCTGGTAACTGTCAACTAACGCCAACCCATTAGACGTGTAGAGTACTTCCATACAAACAATATTTTGTATGACAGCTCAGCTGGCAAGTGCAACCATTACGAGATATACGCTTCAAAATGATACGACAGTTTTATATGGAAAACTTTTTTCTGGTAACTGTCAACGAACGCTACCCTGTTAGATGTGTAGAGTACTTCCAAACAAACAATATTTTGTATGACAGCTCAGCTGTCAAGTGTAACCATTACGAGATATACGCTTTAAAATGATACGACAGTTTTATATGGAATACTTTTTTCTGGTAACTGTCAACGAAGACTTTGTAAAATCAATATTATTTAAATAAATAAATAATTTTTAAATAATTTTTTATTGGACCACCAACAGTTTTTACAAGTTAGGAATTAGAATGCAAGCTTACAAATAAACCAATTACAGGTGTTCACTGAAAAATACAACTAAGCACATGTACGAAGCATGTAGCCAAACGCAAGCAGGGCCATTAGCAAAATACCTACATTACGTCTTATACGTGGGCTTACATAAAGTATAGCAACAAGAACAGCCATGCATACGGCCAACCACATAACAACCTTATTAGCTATCCAAAATATACTATAGATTTATACCGAATTTTATTAATGAAATATTTTACTTAGAAGATAATTTTAACTTAATCTGTTTTTTAAATTGATTTAATGACAAATGAAATATGTCTATATCAACATACTTATTATTATACACATAAGTTGCCCTTCGAAAGAAGCAATTACGCACATAATTTGTGTTACTAAAATCATATCGAAATGAAGGTTTAAACCTTAAACTAGATCTGTAAGGAACCGCGTACAAAATACTGCTTGTTAATTCTGGACAATCCAAATGATTATTAACAATTTTGTATAGTAGGACCTGATCTGTTAGCTCTCGCCTAGACGCAAGAGGGAGTATTTGGTGATATTTACATGCTTCATCATAATTGTCAAATTTAACTCCGCATACAAAATTCAGATATCTAAGAAACCTATTTTGCACCCTATTTAATGCATTTATATACTCACTATACTGTGGGTTCCATATTTGGCTTGCGTATTCAAGCTGACTTCTAACATAAGTAAAATAAAGTGTTTTTATTGCCTGTATATTTGAAAAGTTTTTAGATTGTCTTATTATGAAGCCCAATGTTTTCATGGCTTTGCCCACAGTATAATAAATATGTTGATCAAAAATTAGTTTATTATCAAAATAAACACCAAGATCCCTCGCTACATCTTTGCTGACTAGAGCACTACCTAATAACCGATAGGGATAAGTTATGATATTAATGTTTCTCGAAAAGGATACCACAAAACACTTTTCAACATTTAAGTGTAATCTATTTTCGATACAATATTGACTAAATCTATTTAGATCTTGCTGTAGAGAAACAGCATCTTCGATAGACCTAATTTTCATAAATATTTTTAAATCATCAGCATACAGCAGTATTTTTGCATTAAAGAAGCAGTCAGTGATATCATTTACGAGAACATTAAACAATAAGGGACCCAAAATGGACCCTTGAGGGACCCCAGATGTAGTAACAATCCAGTCAGATCGGTACCCACCTACCACAACAGCCTGGCATCTATTCTGTACATATGAAATAACCCAGCGCAGAAGGCTGCCATGTACACCGATTGCTTCTAATTTCTTTTCTAGGATATAAAAATCAACTTTATCGAAAGCTTTACTATAATCGGTGTACACAGCATCCACCCGCACCCGGTCTTTCATACTTAATAGCAAAAATTTTTTATAAATTGCCAAATTTGTGACAGTGGATCGTCCAGCTATGAAACCGTGCTGATAAATATTAAGAGAACATTTAAGTGCAGCATACATTTGGTCAAATACCATCTTTTCAAATAGTTTAGCTATTGTATTGAGCTTAGAGACTGGGCGATAATTTGTTACATTATTTTTCGAACCATCCTTAAATATTGGAGATAAAAAAGCTTCCTTCCAGATAGCTGGGAAAACACCAACTTGAAGGGATAAATTAAAAAGGTATGATAATGGTTTACTAATATTCGAGGCACAATGCTTCAAAAATATAGGTGGAATTTTATCTGACCCAGCACTTTTATTAATTTCCAAATTCTTAATATATTTGCAAACTGATTCTGGAGTGATATTTACCATTGAAATAACATTATTAAAATTAGCATCAATAATTGTTGAAGACTGAACAGGTTGGGATTCTACATAAACTGATGAGAAATACTTAAGAAACAGATTACATATCTTTTGACCATCATTGGCTGTTTCAGATTCATACTGCATACATTTTGGAAGTCCCTTATTCTTAGAATTATATTTTACAAATGAAAAGAAACATTTTGGGTTTTCTGTAATACTAGCTTGGATTTTCATACGATAGGAATTGTAACATTTAGCCTCTAATAATTTATGTTTAGTTCTTAACTCTTTGTACATATCCTCATCTAATTTATTATTATATTTTTTATGTTTATAAAAGTATTTCATTTTTTCCTTGACAACTTTAATGAGAACAGCAGTATACCAAGGCGGATACTTGCAAGCAGACACTTGTTTTTTAGGTACTAATCTATCCATAATATCATACACCACACTATAAAACAATCTAACTGAGTCCTCTAATGACTGACCAAAGAAGAGTGAACTCCAATCTAACCTTTCTAACTCACTATTTATTAAATTAAAATCACATTTGTAAAAACAATATGACATAACAGGCTTCTCAGCTAAGAAATCACAGTGAGTCAGATCAATCTTAATTATGAAACTCTTATGAGCAATATCTTCTGGTACTAAAAACACGTCAGCCCTGTCAACATTTAACGTAAAGTTTGCCAAAGCAAGGTCTAAGATGTTTCCTGCATAATTTGGCAAATAATTAAATTGTTTTAAATTACTGTATGAAAGGCATTCCAGGATATAATTATATAAGCCTGAGGATGTAGAAGTAACTTGCAAGAATTCACTATTTGGGATAATCTCCCAATGTAAGCCTTCAGTATTAAAATCACCAACAATCATAAATAGATCATTAGCATGATCCGCAGTAATTGCACAGACATTCTCAAAAAACGTTTTCATATTCATGGCATATGATTGATCACCTGGGATATAAGCACAGCAAATATGTAGGTATTGAGGTTTAGGTTTATGAGCTATTTTTATAGACACCCACACATCTTCCACGCATGTACGCCAGGTAACCTGCTCAGTAACACAAAAATCTGACTTGACCGCAATCAGTATCCCACCCCCGAACTTCTGTCCAGTCTTATCATAATCCCGATCCCGTCTATAAACGGAATATCTATTATTGTCTATTATCTCATTAGTAAAGAATGTATTGTTCAACCAAGTTTCCGTCAAAATTATGACCTCATAGTCATTACATAGCACATTACTACGAAAAACATCAGTTTTAGTACGCAAGCCACGAACGTTCTGATAATAGGTACGTAGATTAATCATTTAAAAACTTAAGGAAATGGATACGATGCACTGGCCATATTGTAAAACAATAAAACGCCAATACCCTCCTAACACTCGCGACTTGCAGACTATGACAATATGATGTACGCACAGTACGCAAAACACCAACGGTGCTCAAACTTTTCAACAATAGGGCAGAATATTTGTTGTAAACACTTAATCGAATATAGACGTTAAATAAATCAAAACAGATTGATAAGTAACAACGTAAAACAGGTCTACGTAAAAGTATGTCCTGTAAAAAACAATGGAAAACAGGGTACCGGTACTGGACGGCGTTAACCACTCTTAACCTCAGGCGTGTGAAACCTGTCCAAGCTTGGACAAATCCCTCTCGCATTGTATACGAATGATCGGAGTGTTCGCATTCCTTCGCGCTAACAGCTTGCAGTCTTTGCTCCACACAAAACCCTCCTCACCAACAATACTCTTTGCCTTACGTCTCAACAGTTTGTTTTCATACGTGAGATGATCTGAAGCGAAAATTTGATGCGCTTCCCCTGGAAGTCCGACCTGTTGCGTGGTAAGGCCCTTGAATTTTTTCATCAAAGACAAGAAGGCATCTTTTCTGTCCTTTTTATAAAATTTAAGAACAATAGGTTTTATCTTAGTCTTCTCTTTCTGATCTTTCTGGGCGATGCGGGATACGAACTCGATATCACCCCTGTTCCAATCAAATCCAATAGTTGAAGATATTTTTTCCATTATGCTGAAAAGGTTCTCAGTCCCTGATTGAGGAATACCTCGAATTTCAACATTGCATATCCTTGCTCGTTGGTTTTGATCGTCCAAGGCAGCTTTGAGAATATTGAGCTCATTTTTCAGCACATCCACCTCATTATCAAGGTCCTCCACTCTGATTATCTTTGACTCCAGAGTACAAATTTTTTGGGTGTTTTCAGAGATCAAGTTATGAGCAAAATTAATGGAAGTGGTGAGTGAAAGAACTTCATCCTTGATAACTTTCATGTCCTTCTTGAATTCATCGAAATCTGATTGAGTCTTTTTCACAATAGCCAATATCTCGGTGATATTAGCATCCGATGTTTCCGGCACATGTTTAGCAGGTTTGCAAGCTGTACACTTCCATCTTTTTCTTGTAGACTCAGCAAGGTTTGTGAATTTAGTCTTAGTAGTTTGACAACAGGCAAAATGATACATCTGAGAACACCCCCCGCATAAAATCTCATCTATTACGTCCTCAGAACAAATGGGGCACACCGTCATGTTTACTACTTCACAAGTTTGAGAAACGCTCGCATCCAATAACACGTGCACAAAACAGCTATGTCGTGTTCTCTCTTTCGCAGCGGCTGGGGAAGCAGCCGTAGTAAAAAACGACGCAAGCGCAGGGCACTCAGCTTTAATAAAAGACACTCAAAAATAAACACTGTACGGTCCGAAATTGTGCAACTACGAATAAGGAAAAAATTAGATAGCAAACAAAGCGTCCAGCCTCGAACGGTGCAGAACACTGACTGATTTTGATAGATATTAATGATTTGTTTTCTTCTTTTGAGGAATTAAAAAAATGAGTATTATTTACATTTATTACTTACGGCAAGATGGAGACGGTAAGTATAGGTATATTTGGATTGAGAGAGTGTGTGTTTGACCATTAAACTTTAAATGCAGTTTTCAGTGATAGATTTGGATTTGATAAATGCATGTTTTTAAGACTGGTATTACTATAGAAACTCACTAAAGGGCACTGTAGTAAATATTGCAAAATGAAATAGCAATCATATATTTCTAAATTCATCACGCAACTAAAGTTAACCTACTATGCAAAAGTCGGTAATTGTAATGGTAAATAAATACATACTATAGAAAGATAATACCCAGACTTAGCACAAGTTTAGTAGATGATGACTTATTAATTAAAACATGCACATAATTACAATTGAATTTGGTACCCAAACTAGAAAAACCCTGTGCTTATGGGTGACCGTCGTGTGCTATGCAAACCGGGCATTATTAACCCTAACCACTTCATGTGACTTTTGACTCACCCTGGAAAACCAAAAAAGCCCAATCTTACATACTTGGGAAGTCTATCTTATAAAAGCGTCTTAATAAAAAATGTATATTAATATGTAAATAAATACTCCATTCCTTCACAAACAATATCTGATTTTTATTTCCTAACATACTCCTTTATTTTTAGATTTAGCTAGTCACAGACTAACCACCATCCGGATAGATTAACTTAACTATTTGCTTAATCTGAGTATTAATTTAACCAACTGCTCTCATATTGTATAAAATAAAATTTTATTTTGGAAATGGATCATAACTACATATTTTAAAGCATGGGTAGCATATGGATATTTTTATCGACGTTTTTTACTCACTACCCCATCACTGCTTCACCGTATAATAGGCCAAATGTCAAACTCAAATATGGCCACTGTTACTCGGCCTTTAAGTAGTCCAGCGTACTTGTATATATAGAGGTCAGTGTCGTAGTGGTTACAGTTGACAGCTGAGCTGTCATACAAAATATTGTTTGTATGGAGGTTCTCTACACATTTATCAAGACGGCGTTCGTTGACAATCAAATTTTGAAAGGCACCAATTTTACTCATAGAGTCTGGCCAACGAAAGCTGGCTATCCAAAACCGCGGGAAATTCAAAAAAATTGAGGACGGTATCCCCATGTTAGGAACAACATAGAGTGAAATAATGTTTTTGATACTTTTTATTATTTTTTATTTTACGGGCTATTAAAAATAGGAGTAAAGGAACTCATTGTAAGAATATCAAAAATTTAAATGTAAGAGGTAAGGTAAGGTAAAGTTAGGTTAGAGGTTCAGAGATAAGGTAAGATGATGATAGGTAAGGCAAAATGAGAGGTAAGGCAAGGTCACAGGTAAGGTGAGATGAGAGGCAAGGTAAAGTGAGAGGTAAGGTGAGAGGTAAGGTAAGGTGGAAGGTAAGGTAAGATCAGAAGTAAGGTAAGGTGAGATGTAAGCTAAAGTAATTACTTCTGATTTTGCGACGTAAAATTTTGTAGACCTATTGAACCATGGCAGATATTTTAACTGAAACAACTTTTTCCATTGAATAATTATTTATATCAATAATCAAAGTCCGAATCCAAGAACTCTACATGCATAGATTCATCAGAGTCGCTACTGCAGGTATCACTATTTCCAACACTAATTATGAAACTTTCTAAATTTTCTTCTGTGATTCTATCTCGTTCTTTATATTTATTTTCTACTTGAATGACATGATCAGTCATTTTCTTCCAATCCTTTGGTGTAACACTTTCAAATGACTCTTTAATGAGTTCAACTTGCTCTGTTGTAAGATTTGTCATTTCGTTCAATCAGTTCATTTTTGTTTTTTTTGAATCCATATCCATTTTTCAATAATAGGAGACGAAGAGTTTCCCGGCATCCTCTAAATCCAATGCTTTCTCTTAATTCTAGTAATAATGACAAATATAAAATTCATTAATTTTGTTTCGTATTGCTTCGATGTCAAAGCTATCCAAGTCTGACACTGTAACTTTATGGGGTCGTTTTTTTCCGGGGGTCCTACAAACACCTTCACTTAGAGACCCTTCTTTTTTATTCTTTCCAAAGTTGTTACACTTACTCCTGAAAAGAAAATAAAATTAATTGTAAAATTAACATAATATGAAATGACATGATTGTGCTTTTTGGCGTACCCTGGGGAACCCTTCGTTCACTAGTGGATTAGTGTTACAGGCGGATGTGATGATGTGTGTGAGAACACAAAATCCATCCAAAATACATATACCTACATATTTAGCAAGACAAGGGAAAAATAGTACACATGGTTGACAAATCTTACCTGTCAGGGATATTTCTTTTAAGTACTGGTTTGGTGATTAAATCCTGTCTTTCTGCTCTAAATCAGTGAGTTTTTTAACAGTTTTCACTATTTCAGCAACTCCTGCAACATCCTCTAGATTTTCTGCAAATGAAATAAATAATATCAAACTTAAGCACAAATGACAAGCACAAAATCAATTATCTGATTATATCAATCAAAAATTCTTTATATGTATTATACATTTAAAGAATTTTTGATTGATATAATAATGATAAGTATCGAAATTAATAAATCTTACTAACCTATGAAATCCATTACCTCACGCAAACAATCCTGTTTTTGGTTGAATTCTGCCTCTTTCTGATCTTGTTTCTCTTGAAATTTAGAAATCATACAGAATAACAAATTCCTATTTTCACTTTTGATAGTTTTATTCATATTTAAGACACATAAACTGAAAAATACGAACACAAACAATCACAACAAATTGTAAACAACGGCCATCTTGAGCATTTGACATTGACATAAAAGTTGTCATTTCAAAAGATTGCAATAATTCGATAGCCAGCTTTCGTTGGCCAAACTCTAGCCCTTTATCAATTTAGCGCTGTCCAGTATGTCTAACATGGCCGGCACGACTTATTTCATTATTGAGATGACAAAATTTGTCGATTTCGATAATTTTCTCGTATTTTGTAACATACGCGCCACGAGAGAGTATTTCACAGTCTCTCGCCCTTCTTACGAAGAAATGTCACAATACCAAAGAAAAAACTACCCATACACAAGTTGAACGAATGATTAACATATCTTTCTCTTTCGGATTTATGGTTTATGACAGGGACAGGCTGTTTTTTTTTTGTAAATAAATAATATTCTTACTAGTTGAACATTTAATGTGTGAGCGCACTTTCTTCTATTTTTATACATTGTATTGTGCCCCTTGTGGTGCTGCAGGTAGAAATATTTTCACATGGGTGCAGTCCACCAACCCGATAATGTAAGGCACATTAAACTTTTGCTCAAAAGCCTCCGCAATAGCTCTACAAGCAGATTCTGCCAAACCTCCTCGGTCAAATCTCTATTTCTTGGCTCTAAATCAGCCCTCAGCTTGTCTTAGATTGCCATGGGTTTTGTTATACGCCACAGGTCAAATCGAATGGGTCACATACATACATACATACACATCACGCCTTTATCCCTTGCGGGATAGGCAGAGCAATAACAGCCGTTAAAATACGGTCGCTATTGCCACGTCTGACATTTTTGAGGATTGTTTTCCAAGGTATTTTCAGAAAACATGTGTATCACTATAGTGACAGGTTGTCAGCCTGTCGCCTAAAAATTGTAATACACCAATACTCTCGAATCCCTTAGTTGCCTCTTACGACACCCACGGGAAGGATGTAGGGTGATGCTATTCTAAGCCGGCATCACACGGCAATGGGTCACAGATGTCCCTTATCCGTTTCCGTTCGATTTGTCTAATCCACCTCTCTTCATAAATCGTATTAATGTAATTGTAATACGGCATAGCCATCTTTTTACTTTTGTCGTCTCACTATCGTCGTTAGTAAGTAAGGGTGATAAACTAAGACTAATTTGTCACGCGTTTATGTCAAAATATGATAAAATTTGCCGCGCAAGTTATGGATCGCCGAGATATTTTGAATTTGTCGAAATTTGACAAAACGACATGATAAAAATGTGCTGCCATGTTAGCTACAGTCGATAAGTAGTCATATGACGTTAAAACATGACAAACGACCGTGACAAAATTTTCTCGTGCCGTGCATGTTAGCCCAACAGGAGTAGCCTGACCAAAATGCTAATCGAATTACTTCACTCAATCTCATTTTTAACTAAAATTCAAACAATTTAAACTAAATGTGACTTAAAGAACTTCTTTCATTTTCAAATATTTTACAATAGTAAATTATAAATTTGAACGTGGTACATACTTTTCTTTGTATTCCGCTTGTGAGCTGTGGAAAATATCCCGCTTCTGAAGTTTAATCAATCAAACTCCAGATATCACTTCAGCTGAATTTTATTGAAACACTTATTTAACAATCACTTACACATTTGAACACGTCCAAACTAATCGACCATCAACTCCGAACTGCCTCTTGGAATGATTGACTGATGCGGCTACCCTTCCTAATCCCCACTTTTTGATACTCTTTCCACTAAAATGTTACAATTGGTTCTCGCTTACGATTGGTTACTGGACCTCTCCTGTGATTGGCCGATTTGAAAAATACCGCTTGTCACACGAGAGTGCCAGTGTTGCCATTTTAAATCTGTAATACATTGCTATTTTTTTTCGTAAAATATAAATATTATAATTTTTTTGCAATAACAAAAGTTCAGATCATCACAATAGTAATAATAATAAATTTATTCCAGAAACATCCATTGCAATACAATTAATTAAGTAACAGTGCCGCTTACATAAGAAGTTAGCCTATTACCAAACATATGAATAAATGAATAAATAGTAGTATTAGTAGTACATAATAGTAAATTTAATTTAAATAGCTTGGTCTTGAGACACCAGAGCCATAAGTAGGTAAAATCAAATCAAATCACTGTGGCTGTTCAACCTATTCATAGATAGTTGTCTGTCAGATTTGAAAGGAAGTACACACACGGATCAAAAATGGAAGGATTACTCGTCATGATGCCTTCTCTACGCAGACGATCAAGTCATATTTACGTCGTCAGCTGAGAGCAGGAGATTGTAAACGTTATGAATGAGGCTTTGAAAAAGAAAGGATTGAAAGTGAATGTAAGTAGGATGAAAGCTATGGTATTTGAGAAAGATATATGATGATAAAGTGTAACATTATGGTAGAAGGGGAAAGAGCGGAGCAAATGAGTTTGTATATTTTGGATCAATGTTTACGGCACATGGGAAGTGTGACAGTGATATTGAAAGAAGGGTGAATGCCTGTAAAACGGTGAATGGTGCGTTGCACACTTTTATGAAGTCAGGATGTATCTATCTAGGCTCGTCGGGCAAGGTTAGTACTAACACTTATGTACGGCTGTGAAAGTTGGGTATGGCAAAAGAAGAATGAAAGTAGAATAAATGCAAAGAGATGATTGAGAAGCATGATTGGTGTGAAATTGAATGATGTGATACGGAATAGTTTAATAAGAGAACGTTGTGGCGTAAAAAAAGATAAAGTGACAGGGATTGAAAAGGGAATGCTAAAGTGGTTTGGTCATACTGAGAGAATGAATGAAAGGAAATTAACGAAAGATATATATAAGGCGAGTGTTAATGAAAATGTTGGAAGGGGAAGGCCGCAATGAACCTACCTGGACCAAATCAGGGGCGTTTTAAAGATAGGTCAGGTCAGAAATACCCCAAACCGACGAGCGTGCATGAAAAGACTGATGAATTTAGAAGAGGCGAAAGAAGTATGTTAAGATCGTAGCAAGTGGAAAGAAACAGTCTCTACCTACTCCAACGGGAAAGAGGCGTGCTTTATGTATGTACATATGTATAACTAGTTTGTGTCCAACCACCCTAAAGACCCTACGTGTTTTATCTTTGTAACACACACTGGCACCAGATTTCTGTGCGATGTTCCGGCATTCGCGAAGAATCCGGGCCTTCGGACGGAGGTACGGTGCGCTTCGTAGGGTTCGACGAGGAATGTTTATAAGCGATCTGGATAGAACATGACGGAGCGCAAAACAGGTCGTTGTGCACCGTATGCCAGACGGAGCGGAGGCATGGAGCCCGCACGGCAGCGCAAGCGCATTCCGTCACTCCGGACTTCGACCAATATAAGTAGTTATGGACATGCCTTGCGCATATAAAAAGGTCTTTAAAAATGTGCCAAGACACAACTACATATAAACACGCGCGCACAGCTACACACGCTCTAATCATGTGAATATATGATCAAAGACAGTGACAAGGAGACGTCCTTGCACTGTAGTGCGAACGTGATAGCAATATGTCAGTGACTTTCGCTCTTTATGTTCGCGCCCTTTTACAGCAACTCGCTTCAATCGCGCACTTCACGCCAGCTTGCGCGTTTCGTATCCAAATCCATCCAGCGGTCGCATACGAAAAGCGCAACCTAGCATGAAGCGTGTGATTTAACCGCGTTGCTGTAAAACCATCCTTCGGACTCGAAAAATAAAAGTAATAATTTCATAAGATAAGTATTTATATGTATTTTATAACTCTTTAACTAATAAGTAATTCTTGATGCTTTATTTATGTTTGTTGAATTGTTGACACACTTTAACAAAGCACAAGACGACGTTCTGATGAAATTTTTGCGAATTGTAGACGACGTGTCGCACGTGTTTCTTGTAGCCGGCGCGAAGACCGACTGAGCGAGGTGTTCAAGGCTGCACACACTTGCACTTACTTGGAGCGTATTAAATCACTTGCTCGGTACGTCCCGTCCATATCTACTTATATTGGTCGAAGACTCTGGATAGGTACCAAAGCAGTAACCGGTACCAGGTGTAAGGTTCGCCTAAGAGCAGGGAAATAATAGTGATGATTCTCGAACAAATTCACTACCTGCTCTTATCTTTTTCAGGATAATGACAAGATAACGACTTTTAGCGAATATTTTTTGTGGTTTAAATTCGTATTCTATCTTGAACGGGGTACAAAGAAATGGCTATTCGCTGGTAAGTAACGTTTATTATTCTTTTTATTTAGCTAAGCGGCGGCGCACGGTCTCCTAAGTATGGAGCTCACTTAATTGCTGGCATACTTTATGCCACTTTGCTCAGTGATACTAAGGACTATTGTGAAAGACTATATCAAAAGATGTCAAAATTTCATCCACTAGATTTCAAGATGGGCCCTCGTCTTTTTTGTATGGCAATAAAAAAATCTTAGGCCAATCGTGTGAGGTATCAAATGAAGTTTTGTCACAAGATGATTTCAAAAATATATTGCAGTAATACACATCAGCTGCCTGTTTAGAAAAAAATTAAGTAACATTTTTAAAACTTCTCAAAACATAACTATGTTATGGGTCCTCTAGCTACAAAATGGCAGACATATATTTTGTTAAAAGTACGATAAAATGATCCATATCCTCTTTTAATACTAACATGACGAAAGGAATTCTAAAAGGTATTTATATTTTAAAACTGGCTCGTACCCGCGAATTCCTTTCGCTGAGTTAGTATCACCCATTCATTATAGACATTATAGCCATACGGCGACGCTGTAAAGTAGTTTTTTATTACGCGATTTTTCAAAAGAAAAAAAAAACGCGTCGCTAGTCTTTTGGTCAATTGTTGATCACAAGCCATATGCAGCCAATAAAAAGGTAGTATATTTTTTTGAACATACCTGAAAGTTTGTGGTTGAAAAAAACGTAGCCAAAATGGAGGCTCCTTTCAAGTAAGTATCAACAATACCAGAATAAATGACCTTTCGAATCTCTTTGCCTGCTTTATTGTAACATGTAAACTTTGAGTGATTGTATTGTGATTGATTATGTTCAACAAAATATTTCTTATTGGAAAAAATGAGTACAAGTTTGCGGGTGCCCTACGCATGGCACCGCTAGGCGATCACCTAGCGAGAGCCACCAGGAGCATTTTTTGGCAACGGCACTACCAGCGATACTACCAGTAGTGTCGTGTACAATTAACGGCACTGGAACGACACTACCGCGACCATTTTTGATGAAATTGTACAGACAGAACCGCAAAGTTTGTTTTAATTTACTAACATGTAAATCTCGTGAAATAAAAGCAACTGCAATCTTAAGAATCTAACTATTTATTTATAACTAAATAAAAACAAACTTATTTATACAAACGAAAACGTAGAAAAAAATTCATACATCTGAACTTTTTTTTTCTAACCAAATAAAAACTAATATTGTAACTCTTATTGGGACACATTCCTGATTATATAACAAAAAATTACAACCATTATTAATAAAAATATCAACTAACCCACTGTATCTGCATTTATTCGTTTTATGTATCTATTTATCTGAGTTTATCAAGTGCATAACCTTATCTCATTGTTTAAGAGTTGCATTTGCACATGTAAGATGAAATCGTCGCTAGAGGTTACTGTTTTAGTTCTTTTTGTTTTATAATTTTGAAGTTTTATGTTTGTGGTTTCCTGAAGCTTTTGTAAAATGTTTAGCAAGCGTAACAGATTGACAGTATTTTTGTTCAGACACTTATTCAATTTTGAATTCCAGCCTTCGGAGATGTTGTTTGTGCGATGATGTTCTCCAAACACACACAACATGGTACTGAAATATTGTTTCATCCAAAACCTGTCAATATAGTTTATGAATTTTGTCATTTTAAAATAAATTCTTTAAAAAAGGTTGATTATCAGCTCTCTAACTAAACTCCTTGAATTAAACTTCAATCTATAATTCTGTGCTGGCTGTACAATTTAATCCAAAATGAGCGTGGGGTAGTGCCGTTAATTGTAAACGACACTACTGGTAGTATCGCTGGTAGTGCCGTTGCCAAAAAATGACCAGGCATTAGCCCAACTAACTCACATACACACATCAAAAAAAGTTTGTGATCACTTGGAAAAGTGGTAATATTTTTTATTGTGAAAGAATAAAACTCAATCACTTTTTTTTTTGATACCTTATTTAAAAATATGAAATTTAAATATAAACAATTTCGTAATTCAAATGTTTTTTCATATAAAAAGACTATCAACCCTTGCTTGCTACCATTCAGAAATCTGACTTAGTCTATCTATTTGATATTTTCAATTTATTCACAACAAGTTTAGTTGGTAACGATGCCGAGAGGATTAACAGAAGTTTTACGAGCCAGAATCCTAACTTTAAGTGGAGAAGGCTATTCCACGAGGGAAATATCACGCAGAGTTAATGTATCCCAAGCCTGCGTGGTGACCACGTTGCAGAGGTATCGGGGCAAGGAAGATTTAGCTGACCGACCTCGCAGTGGTCGCCCAACTGTGCTTACTGCAATTCAGAAGCGCTATATCAGATTACTGGCTGCCCGTGACCCAACCCGCCCGCTGTCGCCCTTACGCTGCCCTGCGCTTCGAGGTACTCTGATCGACGTGTTTTTTGTACCAGGCCCACTTACGCGCATTGCTAAAAAATGTCATCTAAGTGCTCTGCCTGCAGTAGAAACATACAGTCACTTTATTACTTAGAATGCTGCCGATGCAGAAATACTCTAGATCTGGAGTGCCTAAACATCAATCAGGAAGCTTTTAATGGATTCACGGAAGTGCTCTCAGCCAAAAGCAAATGACGTCAGCACCCCTGTTGCGACTCTGAATAATACGTTCACACGCGGTGTAAATACTGTCCGCGGGTCTCGTAGCGTCGCTCCCACCGCAGGCGCCACCGCTTCCACCATCATCATTGACGCTGTCAAGGAGCTCGACTTAGATGGTAATGGGGAACAAGCACCAACCTTATCTTCCCTTATGAGCGAAATCCGTCTCCTGCGTCATGACATCCTAGCCGTCAAGAACCAATTATCGGCCGTCTCAGTAAACTTTACAATGGAGAACGCTGAGTATGAAGAGAAGTTAGACAAACAGCAACATGAAATCACTATGCTGAAAGCAGCCCTGGCTAAATACAAGTCCACGGCAGCACAACAAGAGCAATACAATGTTAGGAACGAGCTTGAGGTGGTCGGGGTTCCAGAACAGGACAACGAAAGCCTTACTTACATAATTCTTCTATCTTCGAAGAAACTAGGAGTTGAACTACAAGCTGCCGACATAGACGAGGTACGCAGAGTTGGAAACAAGCAACATAAATCCGGAACTGCCAAAAAATCACTTCCTAGACCTATCGTAGTAAAGCTATCCAGGAAATCCAAAAGAGACGAAATGGTCGCCGCTTCTGTGGTTAGAAAGAACCTGACAACCGAGGGTATCGTCGCTGGGACCGCTGCTAGAATCTACTTTAACGAACGTTTGTTAGCGGCTAACAGGAGGTTATTTCGTGAAGCCCGAATACGCTCAAAGTTGCACAGCTTCAAGCACTGTTGGGTGCGAAATGGTGTCATTTACGTCCGGAAGTTCACCAACACAAAAGATAGAAAATGCCAGGCTTTTTCCATCCGATGTGAGGAAGACTTACTTAAATACATCGGCCCTGCTGCTGCGACTACCACGGAGCCACCAAGGACCCCGGAAACTACATCAGGATTTGCCTGAAACTTTATCTAAATTATGTATATGCATGAAATTGATTTATATACTTTTCATAATCGTGATGCTTATTCATACTACGTCAGATTATTATTACTTATCCAGGTCCAGTCTCTTTTTTAAACTCACCGTCACCCCTAACCCCTCAATCACTCATTTCCATTCTGCTCTCAATCAAAGGCAACAATTCGTGGCCAACATCCCCATCAGTGGTGTCTACCTACCTCAAACTATACACCACACAAATGGCTTCGGTTGATCTTATACGAGAGGTAGATGATGCGCTTAATATTAATTGCCACGAATTCGAGCTGGCTGAGCAGTGTAAACAGATTATTTATAAATACAGGCTGAAAATTCTTACTTATAATATACGGAGTCTATCGTGCAATTTTGATGGTTTCATGGTTCTTCTTAAAAGGCTTGACATGGATTTTGATGTGATCGTGTTGACGGAGTGTCATTTGGGTCATAATTCATTTATCAGACCCCTCAACGGCTACCTTTCATTCTCGTCGTCAAAGTACATCGACAAATGTGGTAGAGTTGTTGTATATGTCATGAGTTGTATGAGATCCTCTGGCTCCAACGGTTGAAGAACCCAACTTGTTGGACGCCAACTGCTTACTTGTTCATGTGCCTAACTTTGCTTCTGTCCTGGGAATTTACCGCTCGCCTTCTTTTCATAACTTGGATAACTTTTTGGCATCTCTAGAGTCGGTAATTAGGGACACGCCATCGAGTCCTTGTCAGGTTGTGCTGGGCGACATAAATATTCATCTGGAAAAACCTGAACTGTGCTCAGAGTATGTTAGTCTCATGGCACAACTTGGTTTCATATCTGCAATAGATAAATGCACTCGAAAAGAGGCTTGCCTTGATCACATTTTTTGTAATTCAAAATTAAAAAATAGAAACTGTCATTTGTGCATCAACTGATACAGACCACAAAATAGCGATAGCGGGAGTTGACGAGAAGGCATCTCAGCCAAGTGAACGTAAACGAACACGAGTAAAATTGGACATGGAGGCCATTGAGCATGACTTAAAACAGGTCGACTGGTCCTCTGTATTTGAAGCTTCTTGTCCATCAAAAGCAGCAGCTGCCTTTATGGAAGCTCTAGACTCAACAGTCAATAAACATAAGAAGATAATAAAATTAAGCCATGCGAATAACACTCTTAATACTTGGATGACCCCGGGGTTGATACGTTGTTCGGTAGTTAAGGATAGGCTGCACATGGATGCTAGAAAAAATCCCTCTAACGATACTAAGCAAAAAATATATAAAAGATACCGCAATTTCTATTACGAACTTGTGAGGACACGCAGAATCGAGTACGATAGAGCAGACTTAGAAACAAATAGTGATGACTCAAAGAAACTCTGGAATACAGTTAAGCGTATAACCTTATCCAAGGGATCCAGAAATAAGGCTCACGGATTGTGTAAGATAAAAACTACAGAAACTGAATCACTAAATACATGTAACAGCTTCTTCAGTTCTGTTGGTCAGCGTCTGGCAGGTAAATCGGTGAAGAATGTGTTGTGAGTTTGAAAGTTCGTCGTCCCCAATCAGCTGTTCGTGCCGTGTCAGCTGATTGATCCGCGGGTGAAATCAGTGAAGAGTGTTTTTTTTTTTTTTTTGTGATGGACTCTACGTTTTCGGCCCCGGGGCCATCAAAACTACGCCTGTCGGCTTGGTGGGGAGCACGTACTCACCCGGAAATATTTTGATTGGGGCGAGACTGGGCTTAGGAGTTGTTCTGGGAAGAGCTGATCGGACTGAATCTACCCGGTACACGCCGGTAATTGCCAAAGTGAGGCGTAAATGAGGGACCTCCGCGACCCCGCCAGCGGGGACGTCGGTTGCTTGAAGAGCTTGTGGAGTGTGATCTACTCGTAATGGCTGCAGTGGCGGCTTGGGTGATTTTGTCATCATCATCCGAAAGGACGTGTCTGGGACGGCGTTTGGAACGCGAGGTTGGATAGGGGTAGTAGTTGGACGCGGCAACTATTAGGGGATTTTTATGATGGGGAGCGTTGTCGAAGAAGCGACGGGACGCTTGTTTCATGTAATCTTTAATGGTGGAGTGTGTGTGTGCTTGTGTCTTGTTATGAGGGAAGTGGAACAGTTGTGCCGCTGAGGGGTGCTGATGCTGCCGGTCTATTCAGCGAGGGTGGAAGCTGTTTGTTTTGGATAGTTTTGTCGAGAGATACTGGTTCCTGGGACTCGCCAGATAAGTACAAGTTTTGCTATTCTAAATCTTGTCAATTGTAGCTAATGAATCATAGATTTTTAGGCAAGAAAACAGTTTAGACTAAATATCTAGGTCTAGGTTATACAGAATAGACTGGTTCAACCTATTTTATATTTTTATAGAAATTAACAAGATTTGGAAATGTTAGGCTTCTTTTTCTTAGGCTATACCTAACTTTGTATTTGTTTTGTTGTCAGTTCCGTTTGAGTTCATCATGCAAACATTATCATTTCTTAATTCTGCAACCAACAACCATAATTTCTAAATCTTTCAAAATCCTTTTTATTAATCTGCATAAGCGATTGCTGATGTTTCAATATAGGTAATAGGTAGGCAATCCCTAAATCTGATCCTATCCTAACCTCTTCTATTCTACCAGAATATATCAGGTCTGTGCCTGCACTGGACTAATTATTTATACCTACAGTTATGATTTGTTCCTGTTGGGACTATCATATTAAAACTTTGTTGCTAAAGCGACTGAGGAGAAAATACTCTTTGTGTCTTTTACTTACATGGGCTTTGCTCAGTGGTATCTATTAATAATATTTACAACTAATATTTACCTATTGTTTTGCTTTATAAGCAAAATATGTTCACAAGGCTGAAAGTGGCTTTGTTCATCAGTGTTCTTTTTCATCTTTGTTATTTATCACCTACTTGTGCTTACTATTTTATAGTTAAGTACTTTCATCATACTAAAAATATGGCTGGTATATTAGAAAATCTCCCATCCTTTGTTTCCTGTCTAAGAACAGGTTTCAGATGTTAATATGCATCTTAAATTATTTTATTGTTTTATAAAATCTCTCATGGCTTGCCTCAGAATACCGGTGTGTTAACACATACCAATTAATTGTCATTGAATGATGTATGACAACTGCTATCCAACGCTCCTGATATATATACTGACCTATAGTATTCTATATGGCTGTAACGTTCATCCTGTTCCTATAATCATTTATATGACCAAAGGAGGTAATTATGAGTTTCATATCTGCACAAGCCACACCTATATCTTACAATGGGATTAGCATTAGCGTCTCAACCTACTACTGGCTCGCGGAATGGTCTCATTTTAAAGGGACTAATTTGCTAAATGCATACCCTTAACTTCCGTATGGAAATCATATAAAATGTATGGGGGAGTTCAGTACAGTTGTTATATTGAATACTGGCCTGAAAGGTCAAAATAACAACAAACTACTACTGAATGATTCCGGTTGGAATTATATTATTCAATTGATAATAATACACCTGACACATTGGTGTCTTCTGGCTGGTCATGAAGACTGGTTATATTAATACAAAATCTAATATTTGTTCTTAAAGAACATCTGAATCTGTTCCAAATCCTGATAATTTTTCCGTAGCGCTGCTTCAGCGCTACAGTGTCAGTGTACGACACATGTTTTAGCAGGAGAATAATCTCCAAATCCAAATCTTCAAGGGGACCTGTTGGGCAGCGTTCAGTTTTGATAATTGACTCTTTCCTTGTGGATGTTTTTGCATAATCCATGATTGTGTAAGAATATCCATGGGCAGGCATTTTGTCAACTATTGGAGGAGGTCCATTCGATTGAGCGCGGATTGGGGGCTCGAATCGTTCCGCTTGTCCGTTCTCTGTTGTCCTGTCTAACCAATGCCTACCTAATAGTTACCATAGTCCAAGAATTCCATATACCAGCTTAAAAGAACTATTGGTTTACTATATCTTATAAAACACAACGTATATAAGGGTCCTAACTATTATCTAGACGATCACAACTAAAATCTATATCACGAGCCATTTCATCTAGACTTCTATGTGAGGTCTAGACCTTCTATAGGTCTTCTTTAGGTCCACGGTGGCCCCAATACCACCCAGGGGCCGAACTGTTACAAGTTAGAAAACTAGTTCACGTCATGTAATTACTTAGGGACGTGGCAGATGTATCGTTACTTAAATTAATCTACACTTCATTGTGTGAATCCGTATTATCGTACTGCATCCTTGCTTGGGGTGGCGCTGCCACCACTCACCTTATTGTTCTGGAAAGAGCGCAGAAGGCAGTACTAAAAACTATGTTAAAAAACCATTCCGTTACCCAACCGCTTCTCTTTTTGAAGACTCCCAGGTGCTCAGTGTCAGAAGAATATACATCCAGAAAATTGTTGCACTTACCCACAAGGAATTGCTGATGAGTGATGACTACCCTAACCTGCTAACACGTAGAGTTTTTAGAATGCCCCGCCCAACCATACGGACTGAGTTTGCCAAACGCTTTACTCAATTCGCAAAGCCCTTTATTTATTCAAAATTCAATAGTTTATGTAGAATTCATACCCTTACAGCCCGCGAAGCAAAACTTAAAATTAAAAAATAATTAATAGACTGGACCTATCAAAAAACGGAGGAATTTCTCCATACTATAATATAATATAAGTTCATTGTTGATAACTAGCCCATTCCAATTAATTGCGAGTACATACCCAGTTTCTATTTGATATTACTTTAGTAAAAGCATCCACAGGACAGGCCTAGCCTAGTGTGGACGTTTTTGCCAACCTTTGTGTAAGACAGGTACTTCTCAAAATAGCAAAATATTATTGTCATTTACGTTGTTTACTATAGTTAGTTATAGTTATCAAATGTAAACTGCACTTTGCCTGTATGCTTTTTTGCCAAATAAAATTATTATTATTATTATATTACCTTTGAACTCACAGCAACGGAAACGGCGCAGATTGCGATGGGCTAGGCTCCGTCAAAATGAAGAAATTGAGGACGAAAGCATTTTGCAGAACTGCCTCTTTGTTGACAAAACGCGGATTAGTACGCATCCAGATAACCGACGTGTCCGTGTCTGGAGAAGACCAGGCGACTCTGAAAGGCAGAGAACTGCCACTGGAACCGTTCAGCAGGGCGGGAAATCGGTGTCCTTTTGGGCCGGTAGATTAGATTAGATTAGATTCATTTATTTCACATTATCAAATTCATAGTTACAGTGCTAAAACTAAATAAAAATGTCAGAGGATAATGTGATCGTCAAAAAAAAAAAAATATATAAATAAAAGTATATAACAATGTCAAAGTTCTACAATAGTAGAATAAAAAGTCAAACAAATAACAATTAAAATTAAAAAACATAATAAAATGTCAAAGAAAATACAGATCTAACAAATAATTTGTAAATAAAAGAAATAAATAAATTGGTGAATATGTCAAATTGCAAAATGATAAAAATTATTAATTTACTCAAAATATGTCAAATACTATTAAAAAATTCGAAAACGATTACAATACTTAAAGTATTGGAAAAATAATCCAAGTCAAAAACTAATTATAATAAAATACTATGTCAAAAATAATAAATACAATCATTTTACTAATTTGTAATATTCACCTATAGTATAATATTCTTTATCCAATAAAAAGTCTTTCAGTCGGCGATAAAACGTTTCGTCATGTTGCTCGTTTTTTACATCCGTGGGTAGTTGCTCATAATACGTCGGGCCCATCACGCGCGGGTTTTTGGTTGCCAGCTCGGTTCTCCTACGGACTGTACAGAGTTTTCCTACGCTGCGAAGATTATGCCCACCACCTGTTCGGCGACTAAACTTATCCAGATTTTGTCGTACATATTTTATTGTTTCGAACAGATAAAGTGAAGATAACGTCATGATTTTTTTCTTTGCGAATATAGTTCTGCACGTTTCTTTTGGCTTTGCCCCTTCCAATATTCGCAACGCACGCTTTTGGAGTATAAACACACGTTCGCTATCACAAGAATGGCCCCACAACAAAACCCCATACGACATCACCGAGTGGAAATGTGCGAAGTAAACTTGGCGCAAAACAGTGCCTGAGACCAGTGGCCGCAATTTGCGGAGCGCATACACGGCACCAGTCAGCCTGGAACAAAGTGCTTCGATGTGTGACTTCCAGTTGAGGTGTGAGTCTATGTTGAAACCAAGAAATCTACATTCAGCGCTCAGCGGCACAGGACTGTCTACCGACGGTGGTGATCGAGGAGGACCCGCGGAGAAGAGCACCAGGTTTGATTTTGTGGTGTTCAATATCAACCCATTTGATGTAAACCACTCGAGCAATTGCGTGTGAGTCTTATTTACTTTTGTGCTGAGCTGGTCGTATGTGCGCGCGCTAACTATGACTGTTGTATCATCGGCAAATAAAACAACAAGACCTTCCGATATGGAGTGCGCCAAGTCGTTGACAAAAGTCAAGAACAGCGAATTTCCCAAGGCTGAGCCTTGAGGAATTCCAATCGTGAGGTTACCAGTTTGTGATTTGATTTTACGGCCATCAGAAACCACCTGTACGGTTTGCGTTCTACCCGATAAAAACGATTCTAATAGTTGGTGAGCGCTATTTCTGATACCATATAATTTCAACTTTTCTAGAAGAAGGTCACCTTGAATCACATCAAATGCTTTAGTGAGGTCACAGAATATCCCTGCAGTTTTATACTTGTCTTCAATACTCGTTATGATTGAGTCTATAACCTGATGAGCGGCTGTGTTTGTTGACTTGTTTTTCCTATAAGCAAACTGATTTTCGGATAACAAGTCGTTTTGCTCTAAATGTTGCATTATGCTCTCAGATATTATAGACTCAATCAATTTCGAGATGCTGGGTACTATTGTGATTGGTCTGTGACTCTCAACGGTAGTTCTGTCCCCCTTTCCTTTAAAAACTGGACACACCCTGATATTTTTAAGGACATCGGGATATGTCCCATTTATAAACATTTCGTTGATTAGTAAAACTAATACGTCAACTATGGCTGGCCACACTGACAACAAAATGTTTATTGAAATGTCATAGATGTCCAGAGTGTTTCCAGTGTGAAGCATTCTTTTTAGGACCTCGGTCAACATTTCACCAGAAACAATAGGTAGATGGAATTCAGGTATAATGATTGGGGCTAGGACGCCCTTAATTCCATATCAAGGCACCATGACTGGAGCTATATATAAAATGATTGCAATCGATGGATACGTCAGACCATTCCGCATCAACCACGGGCGCCAATTCATAATGGTAGATGATAATGCGCCCGCACATCGAAACGGACGTGTTGATGCTGCTCTCCAGCAATACGACATCACCCGGTTAGACTGGCCTGCCGGCTCACCTGACTTAAACCCGATCGAGCATGCGTGGGACGCTCTTAAGCGATCTGTTTGGAATCGTCAGCCACCTCCTCAAACAGTGGCAGAAATCAGGGCAGCTGCTATTGAAGAGTGGGATAGGTTACCACAAGAAATGCTAGATAACTTAATTCTTAGCATGCCCAGAAGGGTTTCCGCATGTGTGCGAGCCAGAAGAGGAGTCATTTTATACTGACTATTAATCTTTTCGTAATAAATTTTGTTTATTTTTTCCTTAATTCAATTTTTTCATTACATCAAATTTCAGCTAAAATTGCATTTCTTAACTTTTGTTTTAAAAAAATAAATAATAAATAATGTTTTTTTTTATTCACTTAGTGCATTTTCATTATAAAAACATAAAATATAAACACTTTCTATAAATAATTTATACTTCATAAAATACACCTGCTTTTGCTACTGATCACAAACTTTTTTTGATGTGTGTAGAGATACATGTAGGACATAAAAGCAAAAATTGTTCAGCTGGATAAGTCAAATAAAGTAATCTAGGGTTTGGAGTACTCTATGTAGACCACTGGGTGCAACACCAGGTGCTCCATGGTGCATCGCCAATAGCCCATCTAAACTAAAAGAGACTCCGAATAGGCTCTAAACCTTGTTTAGTTTAATGGGCCGCTGCTGTTTGGATAATGATGTAGACCACCTGGTGCACCTCCCGGAGCCCTGCTAAACTATACGATGTTCAGAAATGCTTCCAAACAAAAGTTGTTCAGGTGGATGGGCTGCTGCTACTGCTGACAAATAGATATCGAAGGTTTAGAGTACCTGATGTGGACCACCAAGTGCAAGTATCTGATTGATGTGACTATTGTAATGCCCTATCTTATCAAAATGCGCTGCAAAGTCTATGAGCCAGTGGAAATTCCGAAGACATATTGTGCAAATCTCTCTTCTTAGATTTCAATGACTGCCCAGCACAGGAGGTCGCAACCACGGAGTATACGTACTCCAGACCCTCGAATGGTGACAAAAAGTAATTTATAAGCTTCCTCCCTTATGCCAGCAATTTCTGTGCTAAATTTTATCAAAATCTCGCGTTGTTTTTGCGTGATGCTACCTGATACAAACAGACATACACCCGATAAACAGACATAAATCTTAAAATTATTGAAACCTGATCTGTTGTCAATTTTAGGTATCCTCAAACTTTTTAATATTGTACACACTATAGAGCTACTTATATACAGTCGCATAGAAGAACTGACAGCGCGATCTTGCGTGACCTTTTTTGATTTTTCCGTTTTGTGAATATTAGCCAACACACTTTTACGTATAGAAAATATTAAAGTAATAGCAAAGATTTGTGTATATAAAACATGTAATTTAGTCAAAATAAACAAGAGGGCTAAATTTTAGCCTCGGCCAAAAAGGCCGCCCCGAATGGTACCCGGAGCTAACGTGCCCATAACGCTGGCTGCGTTTCCGCGCTGTATTGCCAGTGATATGCGCTGCACCAAGTACTATTCGGCACGGGAATCTGAACCCTGGTTTCTCAGGCGCTGTCCCAACCTATGGACTAAGTCCTTTGCCTCTGCACACCATGACCCGCTCACCTCCACCGCAAAGGGTACAAAGTGGTAGGCACTCTTCAGTGAAGCATACTTTTGATGCTTTTGAGCTGCTGCTCATCCCGCTGCTGTTGTGGAACTCGTGCTTACACGCATCGCGTCCCACACCAAAAAGCGCCCTTTCCCCCACGGGATGATTGTGAACCCTTCCGGTCTCTTACCGTCATCGCGGCTTAAACCGGGAGGCTTTAGAACGCAGGGTTCACCAGCAGACACCAGAGCACGGCGGATAATCTCGCTGAGCATATGGTGCCGCGGAAAACGACCAGCTGATTTGGCACAGCTCAACCCGGGGTGACTCTTGGAGTCCACCTTTACGCCACATACGCAATCATGTGGCTCACAAACCCTGCATCCAAGCCTCAGCGCTACAGCCACCCTGAGAGAGCCATCATCAGGACAAACCCAAGTCCCAAGCACTCAAAGCCTCCCCCACAAACGAAATGTCAAGACTGTCACCATGTATTTTGAGTATATTAGTGACGAGACTGCCTACTCCGTTGGAAAAGGCCAAGAAGGCTGAAACGCTGGGTGTCCTGCACACGCCAAACCAAAACCTCCATGCCGGATCGGCAACGACGCTTGCAACCACTGCGTCTTATCTAACTGTACATCGACGATCATCTCCAACGTGACTTTAATGTCTTCATCCAACCAAAAAATTGCATCAAGACGTTCTCAAGAGGTACATGAGCTTAGGTACTAAGAAACAGCTGCGGAAGAGAGTGAGGATGACATAGGCCGGCAGTTGCTGCAGGTGCTCTCGAGCGCTTGGAAGCATCTCACGCTTTGCAGCCAAACTAGCCTCTACTGCATCCCTAAAGATCGACGCCCCCAGCACTTCAAATGACTCTCTGTCAAGGATTTTCACTTCCGAACAAAAATCCTGGAATTTAGCTACACAACCACTGGAGACATCGCCGCAAGGATATAGTTCGCATTTGTCACTGTTGACGATCAGATCCGCCAGTTTTGGAATGAGCGAACTTATATCCCGACATACGACATCTGGTGCACCACAAATCGTGCCGTCGTCGAGGTCATGTTGTTCCTTTTGTAAATAATCCATTATGAATTTCTGATATATTGTTTTTTCAATTTCATAATAATGTTATAAGAAAAACGTAAAAACGTGAAAAAAATAAGTCGCAGCTTTTTTCTTAGTGAGCTTATAACTTTTTTTACAGTGACTTAAGTGGCGATGATAATCAATCAATCTATAATATCATTGTGATAAATATGAATTGAGAAGAAATCATAGTTTATAATAAACATGGTATGAAAGGTAAACGACGAAAAAAGAACTGAGGTGGTCGTCTATCCTTCGTAATTTTGATAAGTTTTAGTTAAAAAAACATTTTTTATGTTCTTTCACTCGCTTTTCATCATTCATCATCATTCTCCTTGCCTTATCCCGTTCTCTGTCGGGGTCGGCTACCTAACCTAGGGGTTTTGACGTATTAAACTAACAGCGCAATCGATTGAGGCGTTAAAAAAACAAAAGCTAATCAATCATGGTCCACCAGCTGTTGAAGTTAAAAACGAGGTTTCTTTAGCGTGATATACCTACTGTTGCAGATATTTTATACAATGTGCATCCTGATTTCCGTTTGTCTAACTGGCCAAGATTAGAAAATAAAGTGCCAAACAAACCTAACACTCCCTACACCTTCGAATATGACAAATTACGAACATTACACCCTGAAGGCCATGAAAAGGTTGATTTGTACCGTATAAGGGTAAGTACTTGAAGTATTTATAGTTAAGGGTATATACTAATAAGCCACAAGCATGATCAATTGATCACATTCTAAGATTGTCTGTAACGAGTTGGATAATGACTATTAAACATCCACGAAAACGGCAAAAACATTTTGCATTATAATAAGGTAATAAAAAAAAGTAATGCACAATGAAAATACACAAAAAGACGCAAAAATATCCTTGGATATATTGAGGGCATGAGATAAGATGATCTACATGGGTCCATATTCGAACGCATAAAATTAAATGTCATATTATAAAAACGCATTACTGAATTTGCCATACTGATCTATACGCTAACTTTAGTTCAACAATTTATAAATATGTATTAGGCATAATGTTACTCAGTATGCAGTTGAATAGCATAATTGGGTGGATATTTGAAAACGATTCTTCAGGTCCCTTTCCTGGCAAATTTAAAACCTTCGGGTTCAGAATGACCAAAGTATCAAAATGTCAAAGTATCAAAATGACCATAGTATCAAAAATACCATAGTATCATAATGACCAAATATTCAATATTCTGCCCTTCTCCCCTTCCCACCCCTTCCCCTCCTCTATAGAAGGTGTAAAAATATTAGCTGCAAATATTTTAAGGGGTGAACTAGTCCATGAAACTGAACAACTTTCCCTAAGAAACATAGGTCGAAATATGAGAAATTTTTTTGGCTCTCCCATACAAATTGTCTTGGGCGGTTGGAATTTTGTACGGGAGACTCAATTTCTTTTACGTATTTCGACCTATGTTCCCTGGGGAAAGTTGTTCAGTTGCTGGGCTGGTTCACCCTTTAAAGTATTTGCAGCTAATTTTTTTACACCCTGTATATTCGAAAGAATTTTTGAAATCGGTTCAGTAGTTTGGGTTTTATATAATTTTCCCCGTTTTCGCATTATTCTTCATACGAGTACTGCTCAAACAACAAGGAGAAAACGAAACAAGGAGATTCGTGACTACTTTATATAGAGATAGGAAAAGTTTTCTAATCTCTCCAGTAGGTAATACTGGCCACTTCAATTTTCTTTGTTTCATTATCTATTGAAATGACTGTTAATTTGACATATAATTGTTTTATTCTGTTGTATGTATTCTGTTTCGATTTTTGTTGAAAATGTCGGAATTTACATTTATTAAAAATCAGAAAGGCAGGGAAACATTGTTACGTGATGGGTACCGATTTAACTTGAGTGTTACTAGCAAAAAATCCATTCTTTGGAGATGTGTGCATCGGGACATATGTTCCGCAACAATTTCTATCGATTTAAAAAAAACTGTAGTGTTGCGTGAAAAAAAACACTCCTGTGAGTCTCAGAAGATTAAAAACGAAGTGGCTATTGTTTTTGCACGATGCAAAAAAGCGGTTTGCGAAAATTTTGAATCGATACAAAAAAATTATGAAAATGAATTCGAAGAGTTAAAACAAAAAAAAGGAGATTACATACGATATATTCCAACTTTTGCATCTGTGAAAAATACTTTATACAGGATAAGAAGAAAATTTTTGAACGCTGATAAATTATATTTTGATACTTTACAAAAAGTTAATATTCCCAAAAATATAGCAAAATCTTTTTTCGTATGTCAAGATGGTGATGATGAAAAAAAATTATTGTTCTGTTCTCGCTTTAGCAGAAAAATTATGCGGGGTCAACGTGATGGGAAGACTTATTACGGCGACGGCACCTTTAAGGTTTGCCCAATACCTTTCTACCAATTGTTTTCGATACACTTGGACATGGAATCGACCGATAAATCAATTAATGTGTTTCCCGTCATATATGGATTATTACCCAATAAAACAGAAGCAACATACATCCGTTTTTTTAAATTAATTAAAGAAAAGTTGGGGATAACAATTGAAAATTATAAATGCGACTACGAGAAAGCACAGCGAAATGGAATACAGCAGGTATTTCCAACGGTTCAACTATCAGGATGTTATCATCATTATAATGATGCTATTTGGAGAAAAAGTGATGAGTTAGAAGTTGGTAAAACCAAAGAAGGAAGGAACTTCATGAGAATGTGCTCTATTTTGCCACTTCTTCCCAGGGCTTCCATAGAAGATGGATGGGCGGCCATTGTGGACTGTGCCCCTGATTATGATGAAATAAACCAATTTAAACAGTATTTTTATCGCCAGTGGTATCCTATTTTGTCTCAAATTAGTTGTGCATACGATAAGCATAGAACTACGAACTCGCTGGAAGGCTGGCATAGAAGGATAAATTCTCGTCTTCCAAAAACTCCAAATAATTTTATTTTATTAATAGTCTGCTAAAAGAGTCCAGACATTTTGATTTTAAAATGAAGCGAGTATTATTTCATCTGTTACAAAATAACAGAAGACCAAGAGACGTTCTTTTCGATAAAAGATATAAAAAAACTCTCGAAAAATTTGAAAATGGAAAATTTACTCCATGACAATTTTTAAGAAAAATTATATATTATAGACTAATTTACGGGAAGTAAAGTGTTACCCAAATTTTTTATTTTAAGGAAGGATATTTTATTAATTTCTTAAGTCTTATTCATAAGACGACAGTTTTTTTTTTGTTTTAAGGAGAAGTGTTTATGATAAAAAACATATGTGAGGGATGATTCCTTTTTAGGTAACTACATCCAATAAACTAAGTATAATAAGAATAATAATAATAATCTTTTATTTTTACATTAAGAAACTGGAACTGTACACCCGACACCCACCCCCTCACTATCATTGTGATACTTTAATTTTGTACATTTTGATACTTTGGACATTTCGATATTTTAGACATTTCGATATTTTGGACATTTCGATATTTTGGATATTTTGATACTTTGGTCATTTTGATTTGGACATTTTGATACTTTGGACATTTTAATACTATGGACATTTTGATACTTTGGTCATTCTGAACCCGAAGGATTGAAAACCATTTAAAATTTTAGTTTTATGGTTATTTTATTATTGCATAATAATGAAGGCCTATTGAAAAGGTTATTTACAAAAAAACACTTAAATCGAACCACAGGTTTCGTCAAAATTCAATTTTGAAATTTGAGGTGCCAGTCAACGGGACATTTTGCGCCAGTCAAGGGACAAAGTAATTATTTTAACAAAATATATGTATAAAAGCTGTTCATCTTTTGCTTTTAACTAAGTAGAATAGAAGTAAAAGTTGCCGCAGCCTACCAAAGTGACGCTTTGACGCCTCAGTTTTGGTTAAGACACGACGCACCTAGTCACAGACAATTTGCTCGTGCTTGAAAGACGACATAGCCAGCCCGACATACGAAATGAAACAGCCACAGTGTTCGACAATCACAGTTGAGTGGCGGGCGTATGTGATCTGTCGACCTCCAGAAGAAGGCTGTTTGAAACAGCCGAAACGTAGACTCAATTCTCCACCAAAACAATAGTAACGTAAGTCGTTTAAACTAAGGCCATAATGAAACAGCTAGCATGAGACAAGAAGAAACCACCGAAAAGATTATGACCTGAGAAATAACTGTGTTGTACATTCTGCTACTGAACAGATGAAGATAACCTTAAAGATGACGCAATCAGCCTAAGACATGCATGACTCAGATAGCCTTAGACACCACTAGGCAAGCAACCTAACACACGCCGCTGTATACATGAGACACGACGCAATCAGCTTAAGAGACATTGCCATCAGGCTGAGAGATAACGTAACTAACCTGAGACACGACGCAGTCACCTTAGAGACGACGTAATCAGCGTGAGACACGATGTACTCAGATTCAAAAAGACTCCGACATACAATGCAATCAGCTTAAGAGACGTCGCAACCAACTTGAGACATAACACAGCCATGCTGAGATACAATGCAGACAGCTGAAGAGACGTCGCAATCAACCTGAGACATAACACAGCCATGCTGAGATACAATGCAGACAGCTGAAGAGACGTCGCAATCAACCTCAGACAACGCAGTAGGCTAAGAGACGTCGCAGTCAGCTTTAGAGAAGTCGAAGTCACCCTTAGTGAGACATAACGCAGCCGCCCTGAGACAACGCAGTCTGCTTAAGACACGACAAAATCAGCCTGACATAGCGCATCCACCCTGAGATACAACGCAGTTGCTTAAAAAACTTCTTTTTATGACCCTGACTGAGATAAAACGCAGCCAAGCTGAGATGCAACGCAGTAAGCTGAAGAGACGTCGCAATCATTCTATGACATGATGCAGCCACCCTGAGATACAAGGCAGTCAGCTTAAGAGACGTCGCAATGAGCCTGAGTGAGACATGACGCAGCCACCCTTAGATATATCGAAATCAGCTTAAGAGACGTCACAATGAGCCTGAGTGAGACATGACGCAGCCACCCTTAGATACTCGTACATCGCAGTCAGCCTCAGAGAGGTCGCAGTCAGTTTGAAAGACGTCGAAATCAGTCTAAACGAGACATAATGCAGCCGCCCTGATATACAACGCAGTAAGCTGAAGATCGTCGCAATTAACCTGAAACCTAACGCAGAGATCCTGAGATACAACGCAGTCAGCTTAAGATACGTCGCAATGTGCCTGAGTGAGACGTATCGCAGCCAACCTGAGATACAACGCACTCAGCATAAGAGACGTCGCAGTCAGCCTAAGACATAACGCAACCACCCTGAAATACACCGCAGTCAGCTTAAGATACGTGAAATTAACCTGAGACTTAACTCAGCCTCCCTGAGATACAACGCAGTAGCTTAAGAGACGTCTATCAATCAGCCTGAGATATTGCGCAGCTACCCCGAGGCCTAAGGCAGCCACACCTAGAGACATAAAGCAAGTGTTTTTAAACTATGTTATCTGCACGAAAAACAATGCTGTTCACCAACTGGAAACCCTTAATCTAACTTACGGTACCCATGGGCAGACATGGGGTGGTGCTATTCTACTCTGCAGGCACACCTTTACACAAAAAAAATGCAAAAACAATCATTAAAATAACATTAGTCACTTGACTGGCATAAAATGTCCCTTGACTGAGAAAAATGCCAGTCAAATGAAGCCAGTCAAGGGACAATTTTCTATGTTTTTAGTGATTTATTGGTAAACGCTTGAATGTAATCAAAATTTTTAAACGAATCTTAAATCTCGCTTTATTATGCGACATTATTTGTTCAGAACAAATCCTCTGTAATAACTCTTTCATGAAGAAAACATGCACAGGAAAGGGACCTGGCGCAGGTGCAAAAATAGGATCTAAAAATTTAACAACTCCTACTTTATTCTAGAAGTGCCAAGGAGCTAAATGCTCCCTCACCAGGGATGAAGAAGTAATCCTGGCAGAAGGCAGGAACAAGACCCAGCTCATAGTTCTATTAGTTTCAGCGATTCAGTCGTTTTAGACCACGTATTCAGAAAACACAAAAACGTGTGACCAACAAAAACTGACATTTTTATGGGTATACGCAGTTAAATATTGTCCAATTAATAATTTTCTATAAATCTACATGATATAAGGATTATTATGATGGGTGAAAAGTTATATGATGTCCAGCTAGATAAAACTTTATACGTTTTTGAATTTCGCAATAGCTGAGTGTGACACGCGAAGAACGCGTGTTTTGGCCCCGATTTCAGGTTTCAGATTAAGTTTTGGTTAAACATATTTCATAATTTGTGGACGGAGTTTTACTTTCTAAATAGTCAATTAAACATTCTTTCTTGTGAATGATACTTAAAATCTGTAAGTGTTGTACACTTGAAGAAATTAACGTGTGACCGCAATTTTTAACTGCGCAAATTTTCACCCAATTAATAAAAGTTCATAAAATATTAGGGACATTTGACGTGATGCGGACAGGAACAAAGTGAGCTTCTGAAATGTGTAATGTGTTCATTTTATTTGGGTCATTTATACTTCCAATAGATAGGACTGTGAACACACAATTTATTTTTTATATGGTGTTTTATAATAATAAAACATGGTTTACTGGCTTCTAAAAAATTGCCTAATTTGAAATTCGGTTTTTTGGGAGTTGTGTTTGGAGTATTAAATAACTATAAAATGTATGTTAAACTTAGCGATTTGTATTAACTTCTTTTTAAAAAATAAAAAGAAAAATAAAAACCGGAAGTAAAAATTTTAAAATATTATATAGCCAGCCCAGTATACAAAAAAATACGCTAGAAGTTTTATAATGGGATTTATTGGCAAGGGAGATATGGTATTTTATGAACCCAGACCTCGTACTGTGTGTGTACGCACAAATGGATTATAGCAGTTTGATAATCGTGATTACTCAAAGTGTGCACACTAGTAGAAATCCCTCCTAGGTATTGTACTGCCCCCATACAAAGTTGAACGGGGCTGAATAGTGTTCTGTGTGCTTATCTATGTATCACGTTGGGATGGAACTCTAACATATTATTATATGCAACTGAATCTATACTTACTGAATCTATACTTCTAAAATACTTTTAAGTAGTTTTTGAGTAGGTAGTATATAAATATTTACTATTTTGTAGAAATGTCTGTTTGACAACACACACACTATATAAAGATATTAACTTTTTGTTAGAAAGGGAGCGATCCCGCTCCCGTTCTCCCTCTGCAGCCGCTATAGATTGTCAAAAATGTAAAAAAAAACTATTGCATGGGCATACTCGAGCGCGTCAGATAGTGATATCATCCATGTCCTACGCATTTTTAAAAATTTATGTATATTAATCTGATTGTTTCCATGAGGGGGGTGGTCGTACGTAAGGGTTGAAGATGGAAAAAAAAATTAATCAAGCGTGTCAGATTTTCTGAGGGGATGTTAAGTGAACCTGAAAAAATGCTCTTATATAATAATCTGACGAATGTTTACTATTTTGTAGAAATATCCACAAGAAATATCCACTAGCCGGGTCCGATGTGTTAACTGTTACACCACGGTCGGCTCTAACCCAGGCGGCGAAATTGTGATCCACTTGTTTCGTTCATATATTTTTCCTTACTTGACCACTTACGAGTGGCATCAGACCCGGCTAGTCAGAAAATGTGGGTTCGAGCTCCATCGGTGGCGTGAATTTTTCCGCTTGTTTCGTTTGTATTACCTTTCTAACAAAAAGTTAAAATTAAATAATCTGACGATTTAGATGTGACGCGAACTCGCGGCCGTTATTAGAATGTGCAAAAAATAATTCGTCATTTTGAAATACTCAAGCGCGTCAGATTAAGATATATATGGTTCATCTTTATGCCCTAGACGTTGCTGTCTCATAATCTGACGATTATGTGGGAAGATTCGCCTAATCTGACAATATTTTTTTTTTTTCATTTTTGTAATGTTTGTAATGTAAATTTCATTGTTTTTTTCAAAGGAGCTAATTATGATGAGTGTGGCCGCAGAGGAGAGGAATCAAAATCAGATATTTGCAGAAATTTATATTAAAGGTCAAAATGACATAAAAATACTTTTTTATTAGTAAGCTAAATTTGTATGCGTCCGATGCTAGGTACGCGAGTTCCGAAAGTGTCCTAATCTACGTAATCAAGCCGGCGATGCACGTTGCAGCGGCACGTTGTGCAGTCCTTGCAATTTGGTGGTCGGCGCGATCGATGACCGGTGGTAGAGCGAGGGCTAGGTATCTACATAAGCTTCACCACAAAATACACACTTTATGTTATTATCACTCATAGTAAATATTTATAAACTTTAATTCGCATAACATAAATTAAAATCACAAAATGAGCAAAAACGTTACGAGTTTGTGTGATCAGATGTCATGGCGTCATGGCAACAGAAACCAGGGTGGGGACGGTGGGAGAGAGTAATAGATAGAGAAAGAGTGAGAGAAGAATAGAAACGCGGTGAGGGGAATATAGGCATCACGTAGCTGCACGATAAACTTTATCGATGAATTTTTGTTACTTCGGCTTGTGGAAATCGGTGTGAAAATGTGGAAGTCAGATTATATATTTTTCGTAATTCTTGAATTATTCCCTTCAAAATAAAAAAAATTTGCCACGCTCGAGAATGTCGAGATGACGTTTTTTTTACAACTTAGTCGCCCTCCCTTTTCTTTGCGTCACTCTCAAATTGTCAGATTAGTGGAATATACACTCTTTAGCAGTAACTAACACACCCTACTACCTTAATCTGACGCGCTCGAGAATTTCAGATGATATATTTTTTTTTACTAATCTGATCCTTTATCCTTGGCGGACGGCCATATATATATGGGATTCATATTTGTTGGAAGTACTTACTGGGTACAAGGTATCTCCCTGGAAATTCATCTGCCGCGCTTTAGTAAATCCCGAAATCCCCGCTTGGGCTCCGTAGCTAGAATGTTAATGTAATTGTGATAATATCATTAATAATCATTATTATTATACTGTTTTTTTCACAGGTGTATAATTCGTCTGGTAAGTCTTTTTTTTTACTTGTAGTTGTATATTATCAGAAAAGCGTTTTGGTTCTAAAGTAATATCAACAACTCTATAATGACACATATCACTTGAACGGGCCAGTTAATGTCAGTAGTCCATGAAGTGCGGCGGGAGCTTATCAAAATTTCTTGAATGTAAAGTAAACACAACCGATGCCATGAAGTCAATATAAAAAGTTTTAAACTCTTAATTGTGCACCAATAAACATAGAGACGCAAAAAAACTTAAAAACAAACGCGAGCTTAGAGACCCATAGGAGGTCATTATAATGCACAAAAATTAAAAAGATGCAAATTGTATACAAGTCTAATCAGCTATAGCGCTAAGCTGTCTAAATATATATTTAAGTTCCTGATTCTACCGTTAAGCTTGATCGATCATAATCTCAAGATATCTTATATATTTGACCTCTTCGAGATTTTGACAACTGCAGACATCACGACCGGTGCATGAATGAATAGCAAATTTCAAGATTCGGTAGAGGAGTTGTTTTTTCTGTAATCGCAAATGTTATAACTTTCATCTTAGATTGGATAAGGGTTAAGAGATTGTTTTGTAACCAAGACCTAACTTTTTGCAGACCCTCCTCAGCAATTGCGTGCAAAGTGTCCCATTGTTGATCACGGAATATGAACACCATGTCGTCAGCGAAAGAGAATATCTTTGTATTTTAAGGGCTGCAAAGGTCGTCTATATAGACGAAAAATAATGTTGGTGGTTCAAGGACACTCCCTTGCGGGATTCCAAAAGCTATATTCGTGTAGTCACTGTAATGGTGACCGATCTGAAGCCTTTGCTGTCTGTTACTGAGTTAGGAGGAGAACCAATTTAAGGGGATACCTCTTATACCCATCCATTACAGTTTTTCAGAAAATAAGCCGAAGGCAGTGTCAAATGCCTTCGCGAGATCTAAAAAGACACCTACGGATTTCAGTTTTTTGTAAAATTTTCAGATACAAAAACAGTCATATTTGGTTATTATGGATATTACAGCATCTTTGGTTTCTCGTACAGTACGAAAACCGAATTGGTTGTCAGATAACAAGTGATACTTTTCCAGAAAGCACGAGTCGCCTGTTTACCACTTTCGCAAGTATATTTGAGAGTGTACTCTAAAAGGATATGCTCTGTAATTCGCGGGGTCATGTGTGTCACCAGACTTGAAGATCGGGACTATGTGTGCCATTTTTAAGGAAATCTGGAACAATACCTGATATTAAACTGAGGTTACAAAATTAAATAAGTGAGATGGGTGCTGCAACCGGTGGCTGATTGATTATTAGGCTTTGAATTATATGTGATATCTCGTATTGGTCTGTAGGAGCCACAAAAAAATTATGATTTGGTACTATGATATTGGCAGATTTGATGGAGATCTTGTTCGGTTTTATTTATGTCTTTAAGGCTTTGATTAGGGTAGGTGAATTCAATATTTGATAAATAGTCATTTACTACAATGAGTGCTGCAGATTGATGCAAATTTAGTTTTAGTAAGTCATCGCTGTTTGTTTTGATTCCTTTTAGGCTGCAGATATTTTTTTTAGCATCCCAAGTTTTTTTCCATCTCCAATAGCAGCGCTTAAAATTTGTATTGTATTTGTCTCTTAAATTACTCAACAAGTCGTTACAATAATTTAGATAGGCTTTATAATTATTTTCTAATTTAACGTCATGCGGTTTTTATTACTTTCCAGATGCAAATCGTTACGGCGTCGAATACAATTTAGTTGTTTTGGAGTCATCCAGGGTATTAGGATGATTTCAGGGGCCTTATTTTTTTCTTCGGTTTTAAATTGGTTAATAAATTTGCTGCTTTCGTTGGATCATCTTCATAGTAATAGCGGACTATAATAGTATAGCGGACCAATATATTTTGTTCAAACTGTCTGCTAAACCCTGATAATCGATTTTTATTTTAAATTTTTGACGTTTCCTTTTAGTAATGGGGAAGGAAGTGTCTAATCATAGAATAGAATCGGCATGATCGGTGATATCAGTGTAACATACAATAGCCTTACCATTAAATTTAGTTTTTACCAGGAAATGGTCGAGACAGTTCGGCCTTCTGGTAGGTAAGGTATGACCGATAATGTAACCAATTGAATTATCTTTAATGTCGATGTTAATGTCTCCTGTCAAAATGCAGGTTGCGACCTTACAAAAGCGCTACATCCACATAAACTATTAGTCATTGGATTAAGCAGACTCTAGCAGAGTGCGGTATCAACGTAGGTGTATTCAGTGGACATTATACGCGGCATGGGTCAACATCAGCTGCCGCATTCGCCGGAGTCGACATTGATACCATTAGGAAAACTGCTGGTTGGTCAAGGTCTTGCCTAACCTTTGCCTGATTTGATAATTGTCCAATTATTGACGAAGGAATTTTTGCAAGAACAGTTTGTTCTATTAATGATGATTAACCTTTTATATATATAAAATATATAAAAGGCCCATGGCTACCAGTTCTAGCTCACATCCCTCCACCGGATCTGTGAAGGTGTAATGCGGCAGCTACTGAGTGGCGTAGATGAGGGACTTCGAGGGACTGCATGCCGATCTGACAAACTCTAAACCGTACACCATCTCACATTACCATCAAGACACCCGATTTGGACAGACAAACGTCTGGAGATCAAGTATGATGTTAAAACGGAGTGGTGGTCATCCTGAGAACTTTTTGACCATCCACAAAAGGTCCTGATCTCTGACCCAAACCAAAGGTCCCCCTGGATTTAATGCTCCGCGCTCAGTATGGGTGAGGCTGAATAGGTTTAGAACCGGACACGGGTGATCAAACCACCATCTCCACAAATGGGGACTCAGGGAGTCACCATCCTGCGAGTGCGGAGTGCCTGACCCACGGAGGACAGTAACCAGTGGAGAACGCGTCGGTACAATTTTGTTCAAAACCAAGCTCACTGGTTTTTGCGGGGGGAGAGGTAATTATCGCTAGACGCAATTGGCTTTCGCAATGACGGCATATTTTGTAGAGATGGGAAAAATAAATATGTAAAATTATATCGATATTTTGTACCACCGTTCAATAAGTTTATGCATATCATGTGATTGAAATTTATTGAAACATGTGCACGCTAATATTAATATAGCGATATATGTATATAAAAAATTAATAAGTACCTACTTACATTGTAATTTTAGGGTATGTATTGAAATAATTGTACCGAATTGGAAACGACCTGTTACGATCATTTTGGATGGTAGGGCTGGTTGCCAAGACGATGCTGGTCAGCGGACAGAGAGACGAACATGACAAGATGATATATTGACCTACCTATTGATATTTTGTTCTGATTTCATAATAAATGAAATAGTTAAAAATTGACTCGAGAGTGTTGGTGTATGTCAATTTTTAGGCGACAGGCTGACAACCTGTCACTATAGTGATACACATGTTTTCTGAAACAACCTTCGAAAACAAACATCAAAAATGTCATACGCGGCGATAGTGGCCGTATTCTTACCATGGGCCGTTAACGCTCTGCCTACCCCGCAAGGGATAAAGGCGTGATGTATGTATGTATGTATGTATGTATGTTACAAATTGATATTCGACTAGCGCAAGATCTTTTATTTATAATAATGAAACACGAAATTTTGCTGTATGTTTATTTTGAAATAATTATAAGGGAGAGAGGCCTTTGCCCTGCAGTGGGATACAAGAGACTCGTAAATAAATGGTCAGGTTTTGGCGACATAGGTGGCCACAGCGAGTTGTGCCGGGTGGCGCGGGGGGAATGCGTCCGCGCCACTCCATATACCCCGAATGCATTCATTCATATAATATACATTGTAGGTAAGTTGTTAAGTACGTACATTAACATAATTCTTTTATGACGATCCCAGAATTATCGATAAAATCTTTCTATACTTCTGAGAACAGTGGTATAGCACTAATACGAAGAAAGAGCCAGCCTATGTATGGACACACACGAGCGTTAGAAAGGGATAGCAATGAAAGATATCAACGGGAGCGCATAAGAAATTATAAATATGGAATAATTTTTCATTAAAATGAAATTTTGAAAGAATCAAGTATAAAAATACTTATCTATGAAATGTTATCCTATCTTTTGCGGAACTTGATGTTGTAGTACACTTTCCACACCATTTCACTGCACAGGAAGGCATTCTTGTTTACGTTTATACGCCAAATAAACGAAGCGCGGAACGTCCGTTCTTTCGCACCGTCTCAGCCCGACTAGTCAAAATTTTGATGCATACACTTTATATAGTGTATATCAAGTGAGTGTGGTCGCCCCCGCATGCGTTCTCCAATGGTTACTGTCCTCCGTGGCCTGACCAAACCCTAGCCCACATTGTGAACGATTGCCCACTGTATCGCCTACCTGGCGGCATGACCGAGCTGCACCGTCTTACGCCAGCGGCCGAAGAGTGGCTCAAAAACCTAAAAATTAACATCTCTAATCCTGCGCAAAGAAATGCCTTACGACACGATGATAATGATGATTATATAATTTATTTATTTACTAGCTGGTGCCCGCGAACTTCGTTTCGCCATATATCATCCATCATATCAGCTATATAAAGGAAGCCCACTGCTAAACGTAGGCGTCCCCTAAAGACTCTAAGAACCATAAAATATTAAGCTTATATTAAATTTTTGTTAGATAGGTACCCAAAAACTTGGTTTCGCTTACTATACAGTGTATGGCGAGTGACAGGAGGATCCAGGTGGTGTCGGGAAAAGGGTAGCTACCCGCCTGGCCGGGTGTTGTGGCCAGGGGACCGACGGGTCCACCTGGATTGGATTAGAGGTTGTATATATGCGCTCCGCGGTGAACACTTCGATACCGCGTTTCAGGCCCATTGTTCTGTCACGTGGCGCCATCTCTACGATATGTTGAGAACTCCTGTTGCGTCTTGTATGCTTGTGAACCACTTGAGTGAGCTTCATGTTGTAGCCCAGAGGTCGCTACAAGTGTGTAAAAATATTAGCTGCAAATATTTAAATGGGTGAATCAGTCCATGAAACTGAACAACTTTCCCCAAGCAACATAGGTCGAAATATGGAAAAAATTTTTGGACCTCCCATACAAAATGTAGCAGCCGAGCAAGTCCATACTTTATGGGAGGCCCAAATTTTTTTCATGTTTCGACCTATATATTCCTTGGAGAAAGTTGTTCAGATTCATGGGCTGATTCACCCCTTAAAATATTTGCAGCTAATTTTATTACACCTTATATGTAATTTAAAAAAATTGTTAAATCCTAAATTTACAATTTCCACATGCAAGAAAGAGTAAGAAAACGGTGGTTCTTTTATATGTGTTTGGTCTTTTAGAATCCGTGTAGGTTGAATTTGCTGAATCAGGTTACAGATTAGTCACTCCCTGTTCCAAATCCTCGCTTTCCAGTTCATTTTAGCAGATTTTTTAAAACCGTGCATTTACTTCCAAAGGTATCAATTCCGTGAAGTAGACTGATGCCACATTTCTTAACATTGTGATGGATGAATAAAGACCGAGTTCATGAGTGTGAATAAATAAGCTTATGTTTTAGCTTATTAAAAACCAAGTAATCCTACTACTAATCCTATCCTATCCTACTTCCTACTAATACATTAATACAAAAGATTTGTTTGTTTCTCCCTCCTTCACGCAAAAACTGCTGAACTGATTTTCATGAAATTGGGCACAGATGATGTGTGATGCCGGCTTAGAATAGCATCACCCCACATCCTTCCCGCGGGTGCCGTAAGAGGCGACTAAGGGACTCGAGGGTATTGGTGTATTACAATTTTTAGGCGACAGGCTGACAACCTGTTACTATAGTGATACACAGGTTTTCTTGAACAACCTTGGAAAACAATCCTCAAAAACACCATAAGCAGATCCACTTCCGCTAAGCCATTTTAAGAAAGAAAGAAAGAAAGAAAACACATTTATTCAAAAATTGTGACAAGGTACATACTTAAATGTAAAGACAATATTTGTAACAGGTACATTAATATATGTTTATAAATGGAATACAAACCTATACTCTACATGAAAGTATGCAACAGGGCACAACAGTGAAAAGGTTACGGCTCAGCATAATGTCTATCTCGAATTGAGCTAGACGCTGTTTTTCAGTCGAGCCTATATCGTCTACCGGATCCCAAGAAGTGTCGATCCAATGGCGAAAATATTCTAAAAATAGGTTTCTCCATAATAAAAAAGATACACATTTATACAGCATGTTCAGAATGCGTGCACACGGTTCTGTTTTCCCATTCCACCCCGTACACATATAACACCGTTTTTAAACAAGTACAATGTATTGAACATGACAGCTCGGCATACACTGCATTTTTCTTCCCTTCTTTTTGGAATCATCAATTATCAAAAACCGCATTATTTATATGAAAAACTTACGTTTTCAAATCGGCATATTAGATTTGCCACCTGATTAATTTTCCCACGGCACAATACTGCTGCTTTTCGTGGCAGTTTTAAATACGCTGCCACTTAATGTTGGAATAACCTGCCTCCGCCATTATAGAACTCTACGTCTTTAATTACTTACTTTTAAAATATCACTCAGGAAACATCTTTTTCTTCTTCAAAAAACGATCCCCATTCAGCCGTATTGGGTCATACAAACAGTTACTAGTAAGAAATGTTATCTAATTTAATATAATATAAAATAATTTTGAAAATAACACGCTTAATAATAATTTATCTTTGTTAGTGGAATGTTTTTATAGAATTTACAGATATCGTTGTATATATCCATATTTTATTGTAAAACTATTGTTATTTCTTTTGTCTTGTCCCAAATTATAAATGTTTGTTAACTCTTGATTAAATGAATAAGTATAAGAAATTTATGTATTGACCACATTTTTACTGTGCTCATTAACGTTCTTTATTCAGTTATTTTTATACAAGCATTTACTTGACACAGGTTGAAGCAAATTACTATCGTAAGGTACATACATTTCAACGGCAGCAGTACCCTATAGAAACGATACTAACAAAAACTCTACGATACTATCATGTTATAATCGTACTTACAAGTAAATGAAAACAAATGTGCTAACTTTGAAGAGTAACACTTTTAAAATATTAGGTCTAAAATTTACTTTTATACAGGGTGACCGGTAAATTGATGCATTCCTTTCAAGGGATGAACCAGCTCATGAAACTGAACAACTTTCCCCATGGAACATAGGTCGAAAAATTAGAAAAAAAATTGGCCCACCCATACAAAATTACCGACCGACTAAGTCAATTTGTATGGGAGGACCAAATTTTTTTTTCATATTTCGACCTATGTTCCATGGGGAAAGTTTTTCAGTTTTCTAGCTGGTTCATCCCTTGAAAGGAATGCATCAATTTACCGGTCACCCTATATATAGTTAGCAAATTATTGCCGTCGTAATATAAGCAACAAGTAAGTAAAAGGGGGTATGTTCGCAAAGATTGGCGGAACGCATAGGCCGATACACAGTAAGTAGCTAGTCCAGTACGTCATCCTCGTTAGCGCTGTGGTCCAGCAAGTAGTGATGCGGTAGTTTATAAAATTTATAGGTGTCGATAAACGGCAGATTTTTATAGCGAGATTTACCTATTGAGGAAATTAGTGTATTTCTGTGGCCCGAGTTTGTATGTAAATAAAATTTATATGTTATCTTTTTAATGAAATTATGAAGAGTGGGGAATTTTAAGTGAGTATGAAGCATTTTTAAATTTGTGCGGAATTTTGTGTTATATGAAATCATTAGGACTTTGTTTTGAATTACTTGCAACTTGTTGTAATTTGTCTGACAAGTACTGCTCCACTGTCGCGAAAAGAAAATTGCGTCTGTCTTTGACTCGTTTAGCTTTAGCTTCCAATCCGAGTAGTACTTATGCAGGAGATCTAGAGACATCTGCAATCGACCAATCACGACATGTTCCGCGTCCGAAGTAGCAAAAGACGCAGTGTCGTCAGCAAAACAAGCCAGCTGCGTGTGAGGTTGTTTTGGAATACCGTTTAAGTAAGATATAAATAAAATTGGACCCAAAACTGAGCCCTGCGGGACGCCAGCAGGCACCAACATGAAATCAGATACGTCTTTACCCCACATGTACGCGGTAAAGACGCCCTGTTAGGTATGAATGAATGAGTTTGACAATGTATAGAGGTACCCCACAGTAATCTAAATTATGAAGAAGCCCCTCGTGCCAGACAGTGTCAAAAGCCTTTTCGATGTCCAGCAGGAACATGCCCGTAGATTTGTTGGAGTTGATGTTGTACATGATATGTTCACTATGGCGACCTAGTTGCTGCACCGTGGAATGAGATTGACGGAAGCCAAACTGTTCATTCACATAGAGAGGTTCTGTGTATTTTAAGAGCCGGTTACTAATTATGCGTTCAAATAATTTTGCAAGTGTGGGTAAAAGGCTGATAGGACGATAGTTACTAGGAACTTTATTGTCTTTAGCTGGTTTTTTCAATGGAATGACCTTAGCGACCTTCCAAAAAGTTGGGAAATACATGTATTGCATACAGGCATTAAATATTTTCGTTAGGAGAACTATGCACTTCTGTGGTAGGTTTTTGAGGAGCAAGTTATGAATACCATAATTGCCTGGTGATTTTCGAATTTTAAGAGTACGAATATACCCCTCCGGACTCGTGGCCCCACCGGCAATCCTCACTAGTTGGGCCACAAGGATTTTTCAGTCTTGATTGCTCCACTGTAGTGGATCAGTGGGGACACGAGGACTTATAAGTACTTATGGCCCCACTCTTATGTTGAAGTATTGGCCAAGCAATTCAAATAATACCGTGTCTATAATTTGTCACTGATATTTAAAAGAAGACACTGTCAAACACGCTCTTCGCATACAAGTGGGATGACAACTTATTAGGCTTTTTAAGTTGACAATACAAAATCTATCGCATCAAAGATAATGTTTAAAATCGAGGTTCTCGGTGTCGCTTCAATCCCATAATTAACAAGTTGTCTGACTTGTATTAGTTAACGAGATGAACGAGTTACTGTCAATTAAAATGTAGATCTCGTCAAGACCTACAATTCCCTCTTAGAAACTGATATCCTAGCATACATAGTTTGCGAGATAAACGAGTTTAAAGTTTGACAGCTGTCATTTAAAATGTAGATCACGTCAAGACCTACAACTCCCTCTTAAAAACTGATATCCTAGCATGCATAGTTTGCGAGATAAACGAGTTTAAAGTTTGACAGCTGTCAACTAAAATGTAGATCTCGTCAAGACCTATACAACTCCATCATAGAAACTGATATTCTAGCATGCATAGTTTGCGAGAGAAATGAGTTTAAAGTTTGACAGCTGTCATTTAAAATGTAGATCTTGTCAAAACCTACAACTTCCTCAAAAAAGCTTGTTTAGCATAACTGCATGCGTACTGGGCCCTAAGTCCGCTAAATGAAAATCGTTTCAGTTGGATGTCGATTGGATTTCAGTTGGATGATTTTAGTCATTTCGTAGTCTGCCAACAGTTTCAAATATAGAAAAATCACAATGGCAATTGAATGACAGTTGAATTTCGATGGTGTTACAATGACAAAAAATAGCACACTTGGGGCCCAGATGATGGGGCTTCGCCCCTCGGTGTATGTGGTCCGATGAGCACTATAACACATTGCAGATTTATATCCATTTTATTATTATAAGTAGCACTTTTGTGCTCAAAGGTACTAACTTATTACTTTTAGTGAAAGTGAAGATTAATAAAAAAAGGTTACAATTTAAAATCACAGTAGTGGGGTCATCGAAACCATAATACAATATTTTTTTAAGGACTGATGGCCCCACAAAGAAGTGGAGCAAACAAGACTGAAAAATCCTTATGGCCCCACTAGTGGGGATTGCCGGTGGGGCCACGCACGAGTCCGGAGGGGAATATACTTCCATACCTCCCAAGGACGTGTTGGATTTTTTAAATCGTAGCTATTATGATTAATGATTATCATTAAGTACGTTCATATATTCACTCACATTTGCTTGTACGGTGGCAGGGGCATTCCAATCATAGGTAAGTATTACCACTGGACGTATCAGGAACTGGACCTAAGTGACCGAAACGAACATATTTTCATTAAATGCTTTAGCTAACTCGTTGCATTGCTCGAGACCATTTTCAGCTAGAGTCTGGCCAACGAAAGCTGGCTATCCAAAATCTCGGGAAATTAAAAAAAATCGAGGACGGTAACCCCATGTCAGGAACAACATAGAGTTAAATGGGAGTAAAGGAACTGATTGTAAGAATAATATCAAAAATTTTAATGTAAAAGGTAAGGTAAGGTAAAGTTAGGTTAGAGGTTCAGAGATAAAGTAAGGCGATAGGTAAGGCAAATTGAGAGGTAAGGTGAGATGAGAGCCAAGGTAAAGTGAGAGGTAAGGTAAGGTGGAAGGTAAGGTAAGATTAGAAGTAAGGTAAGGTGAGATGTAAGCTAAAGTAATTACTTCTGATTTTGCGATGTAAAATTTTGTAGACCTATTGAACCATGGCAGATATTTTAACTGAAACAACTTTTTCTATTGAATAATTATTTATATTAATAATCAAAGTCCAAGAAAAATCCAAGAACTCTACATGCATAGATTCACCAGAGTCGCTACTGCAGGTATCACTATTTCCAACACTAATTATGAAACATTATAAATTTTCTTCTGTGATTCTATCTCGTTCTTTATATTTATTTTCTACATGAATGACATGATCAGTCATTTTCTTCCAATCCTCTGGTGTAACACTTTCAAATGACTCTTTAATGAGTTTTTCAATAGATTTCACTATTTCAGCAACTCTTGCAGCATCCTCAGCAATAAATAATATCAAACTTAGGTACAAATGGATGGAATACATGTAAATAATTTTTGATCGATATAAAAATGATAAGTATCGAAATTAATAAATCTTACTAACATATGAAATCCATTACGCACGCAAACAATCCTGTTTTTGGTTGAATTCCGCCTCTTTCTGTTCTTGTTTTTCTTGAAATTTAGAAATCATACAAAATATCAATTTTCGATTTTCACTTTTGATAGTTTAATTCATATTTAAGACACATAAACTGAAAAATACGAACACAAGCAATCACAACAAATTGTAAACAACGGCCATCTTGAACATTTGACATTGACATAAAAGTTGCCATTTCAAAAGATTGCAATAATTCGATAGCCAGCTTTCGTTGGCCAAACTCTAGTGAAGCATCCGATTTAAGCAGACAGAGGGGGAATGCATTCAGATTTGTGACTTAGGGTCCTAGCTAAGTTCCACAAGTCCGTGTTAGCGTTGTCCACTCTAGATATCTTTTTATCCCATTCTTTGTCATTAAACACTATTATAGCTTCTCGTATACGATGTATAAGTGCATTAGTTTGTGATTTTAGAATTTTACGTTGTGAAGCTGTCGTTCGTCTCTCTTGGCAATGAAGTGAATCTTTCTTATTAATTAGCTGTCGTATGAAACGTGGAAGTTGCTTTGATGTCGGAGTAGACTCAGTAACAGGAATAAATTTGTCTCTAGCTTTTACAATAAGGCTGCTGACATTATCTATTTCACTATCTATGTCGGTGATTGTGTTGTAGGTCTTATTAGTAAGATTGATGTTGTCATTTAAAAAGGTACGGTAACCCTTCCAGTCAGCGTCATTGTATCTGTAAACCGGGTGATTAGGGCTTTTACGTTCGCACTTTACTCCAATTGTAAAGTACACAGGCAAGTGGTTTGAGGGCAAGGCGGGAAGGGTAACGGGATTGTCTATAGTCGTAACATTTAACGCTAGAACGAGGTCTGGGGTGGATGGCTGATATTCAGCATTATAGTGGGCCAACGTTGAATTTACTGGAGCATAAACTATAAAATCTCGTTGTAACATATATTCAAAAAGTGTTTGTCCATGCACATTTGTTCTACTTGTGGACCACACCGGGTGACGGGCATTAAAGTCGCCCACAAGAATGACATGTGGACCAGAGTTTAAGAGCGTGTCTATATCGTTGTTGTAGAGAAGAAGATTTGGTGATTGGTAAATAGAATAAATTTTGTAAGTAGCACCTGATAGGTTAATTGATACACCTATCTTCCAAGTGTTTCGTACTGGGAGTTCTAACGCAAGAATGATTTATGTCTGATTTTATGAAGATAGCTAGCTTGGCCACGTGTATCGGAATGTTTATCCTGTCGATAGCAATAGTAGCCCGGGTTCAAAAGGTTTTTTGATGTACTTATTCTAGTTTCACAGATTGCAATTATGTCTACTGGCATATTATGTACAGCTAGGTCAATTAGTTCATGAATTTTGTTGCTTATACCATCGGCATTCCATAAAATTATTTTTAGACTTTTTTCAATCATTTCTCAATTAAATATGTTAGCACTAATATTATTTTGTCCTCCATGGTCGTCTTACATTTCGAGAACTCGTACTTCAAGTCCCGGATTGTCTTCAAATATGCTGAGTGATGACCCTTTTTAGTTACACAAGTACTCACATAAAAACTGTATTTTAATTTTTTTTACAGTGTAACTAAAATAAACGTATTTTCTTTCTTTCTTTCTTTCTTAATCGAGATTTTGGAGCGATGCTGGCTAAAGTAGCTTTACAAGTGTCTTCACAAGACGGCTGTGACCTGTAAATTGTAACTACAAGTGTGCTACAGACAGAATTTCACCTTTAATTGTAAGATTGTAGTTGTAGCTTCGTTGCATGAGCCACAGATCATCTGTCGACCTTGTGTGTGGGAGGCCGTCCAACACTACCTCTTTCGACCTGTGGCAGCCATTCGAGAACCTCGGTTCCTCATCGGTTATCGGTTCGTCGAGCTATGTGGCCTGCTCATTGCCATTTCAACTTGCTTATCCTGAGAGCTATCTCGGTTACATTCGTTATTCTACGGATTCCTCATTTCTGATTTGACCGCGCAGAGAAATTCCGAGCATAGCTCTCCATCGCTCGTTTAGTGACCTTGAGCTTGTGTTAAAGCCAACAGTTAGGGGCCACGTCTCAGTACCATAAGTCATCACTGCCAACTGGTTGAAGACCTTAGTCTTCAAACACTGAGGTATTTGGGACGAGAAGACATGTCGTAGTTTCCCGAACGCGATACCAGAACAATATTTAAAAAAATAACGTCACTCAACATAAATACAGCAAATAAAATTTTAAACGTATTGCCGATTTTTGATCTTCAATAACTTAAAGATACTGAACTGATTTCGATGCAATAAAAACTAAACTTTGTAAAGGTCAGTTATAAGAAATTCCTTAGTAGAAATAAGCTGTCATGTTATGTCGTTTTTCTTTGTAAATGTGTCTCTATGCTTTTGTGTACAATAAACGGTTAATAATAATAAAGAGGGGGAGACTTTTGCCCATAAGTGGGACACCATAGCCTAATAATAAATATATACTTACACTTCTCATCACAAAAATCGGGACACCTTACAAGTTATATATTTGGTACAAATCAGATTAATTAAAAAGTGTGTATATTTTGAAACAAATCTCTGATATCATGTAATAGTGAGTAAAATGAGATTTACGCGGCGTGCCTTTTAAGTTTTGTCGTTTGCATATTTCCCGCCGATTTTGAATTTGGAACGGTACTTATAGCTTTTGAATCTTAGAGAATTTAAAAGCTGAAAAAAAAAGTTTAATACATGCAATTGTTTTGACTCGGCGCCATTTTTACGTTGTCTACTCTCATACCGTAATGCATTTCTCGAAGAAAAACTTTCGTGCAATAATTTTCTACAACTTTCGGAGGGGACTAACGCGACTTCAATATTTCGAAGAGCTGACTTCTATTTTTAACATTGAAGCCCCATGTCTAAGAACCGTCGAACGCTGGTATTTAGAATTCCAGCGTTGGCATACCAGCGTTAGTGACAGATCTCGCGAAGGACGTCCAAACACCGCCTTCACCAAAGAAAACATCGTTGCAGTGAGAAACCTGATAACCGAAGACCGTCATGTAACCTATCGTGAGATTGTAGCATCGTTAGGCATTTCAGGGACTACAATACAAAAGATCATACATGAAGCCCTTGGTGTAAGAAAACTGGTTTCCCGTTGGATCCTGCATTTCCTCTCCGACGACCACAAGGCGGCTCACGTCAGATGGTGTAAGAAAACTCTGCAACGATTTAGCTGAGGAGAATCCAATCACGTCTACGATATCATCAGTGGTGATGAATCTTGGATTTATGCGTTTGATCCTGATTCAAAGCAGCAATCGACTGTCTGGGTCTTTCAAGATGAACCAAAACCGACGAAAGTGGTCGCTCGAGAAGCACTTCAAAGAAAATGGTGGCCACGCTTGTGGCGAAATCTGGTCATGTTGCTACAATTGAACTAGTAAAAGAGTCACCGCAGAATGGTATACCACTGTTTGTGTACCATAGGCATTGCGGAGCTTCGTAAAATTAACCCAAACCGACGCATCATCTTGCAACACGACAACGCCAACTCGCACACCGCTGGCCGAACATTGGAGTAATTGAAGGGGCAAAACGTGGAAATTTTGGGCCACCCTCCATACAGTCCAGACTTAAGCCCCAACGACTTTTATACGTTTCCCAAAATAAGAAAAAATCTTCGTGGTAAACTGTTCCAGTTAAGTGAAGAGGCGGTGGGAGCTTATAAAGAGGCGACTTTGAGTATACCTACTTCGGAGTGGAATGAATGCTTTAAAAAGTGGTTCGAGCTTATGAAAAAGTGCATGAAATATCGTGGTGAATACTTCGAAAAACAATAAAATAGATTTTAAATTCCAGATGCTCATTTTTCTTTCAAACGACAAAACTTAAAAGGCACGCCTCGTATACAGGGTGTAAAAATATATGCTGCAAATATTTTAGGGTTGAAACTGAACAACTTTCCCCAAAGAACATAAGTCGAAATATGAAAAAAAATTTTGGACCTCCCATACAAAACTACCGACCAAAAAACCCAATTTGTAGCGAAGCTGAAGTCTAGGTTTAACGCATGGCATTTAGACGATGGTACTTTGGGAGGTGACTCATCTGAAGTGCTTGAGGATTTAGAGACCTTGATTTCTGCTTTCACTGCCATTGGATTGGAGTTAAATTTCTCAAAGTGTGAGCTTTTTATTCACTCGTCCGTCTCACGCTCTTTAAAGGAAGATATCAAGACAAAATTCAGTAAACGGTGCACCAAACATTAAAATTGTAGGTGAAGATTCGCTGCAGCTATTAGGAGCACCCGTTTTAGATGCAGCAATACCTTTCTTTGTAGAGGAACAAATCCACAAATTTCGTCAATCTTCAGCCCGACTATTTCAAATAAACGCCAATATGGCTCTGTTTATAGTTCGATATTGTTTATTTGTTCCGAAATTCACGTACGTGCTGCGTTGTACGCATTTCTGGAAATATGAAAATCATTTACGGTATTTGGACGACATTATCAAAGAAACTCTCGTAGAGATTTTGAACTGTTCTCTAGAAGAGTCAGGATACAAGCTTCGCTGCCTATCCGCCTTGGGGGATTGGGCGTTAGCCGGGTTTCAGATGTTGCCCTGCCAGCTTTTCTATCCTCCGTTCATGCTCTAAGCCCTTTTATCGGCAGTATACTTAACCCAGAATTGGGTACCGTGGAGGCTTTGGGTTTAACGGATGCTGGAAATGCATGGAGCACTAAAAGTTCAGAGGAGTTTCCAACTCATCGTCACTTACAAAGACAGTGGGATGAGCCCTTATCAAAAAAGGAACAAAAAAGTTTGATCGCTTCTTTCTGCGGTGCAGTTGATCGTGCACGATTACTGGCTGTTTCTGAAAAGGAGTCGGGTATATGGCTCCATGCCTATCCATCTTCTCACATAGGCACGCTGTTGGACAACTGCATTTTCTTTGTAGCTGTACGACTTCGTCTAGAGGCCAAAACAAACGAAAGTCATCGTTGACAATGTAGGGTGATGGTGGGCCAACCAGGTCACCATGGTCTTTCCTACCAGAAAAGTGCAGGCTGCATCTCACGCCATTCCACCCTGAATGACATCGTCAGAAGGGCGCTGGGTACAGCCAACGTACCTGCTGTAGTGGAGCCAAGCGGAGTATTACGAACCGATGGCAAACGCCCCGACGGCATGTCTTTAGTACCATGGAAGAATGGAAAAAGCCTGGTATGGGATGCGACCTGCACCGATACCCAGGCTCCTTCTCACATAGGCGCAACCTCTGTGCGAGCGGGTGCAGCTGCTGCCGCAGCGGAAGTTTTGAAACAGCGGAAGAACTCAAGTCTGGGGGAGGTATTCATGATTGTTCCCCTAGCATTAGAGACTATGGGTCCTTGGAGCCCATTGGCTAAAGATTTCATGAAAGATCTACCGGGGCGTCTCATCGAGGCAACAGGAGATCCAAAGGCTGGCAGCTATGTAGGCCAAAGAATTAGCCTGGCAATTCAAAGAGGCAATGCTGCCAGTCTTTTGGGAACCTTGCCTTGGTGTGCCCCTAGGAGAAATATTTAATTTATAAGTTCTATTAATATAATATAAATATTGTTATTCAAATAAATATATTTAAAAAAATATATGAATCTTCTTCTTCTTTTCGAGTGGGACACCGAGTCGTCCAACGAATGAATGATGGATAGATTTTCTGAGAATTTCTAATATAAAGAAAAAAATGTATGGGAGCTACTAAAAATTTTATCATATTTCGACCTATGCTCCTTGAAGAAAGTTGTTTAGTTTCATGGGCTGATTCAACCCTTAAAGTATTTGAAACTATTATTTTGACACCTTATAAAGGGGTATGAGTAAAATTGGTGCTTTTCTAATAATCCAGATTTTTGATTGTCAACGAACGCCGTCTTTACAGATGTATAGAACACTTCCATACAAACAATATTTTGTATGCCAGCTCAGCTGTCAAGTGTAACCATTACGAGAAATACGCTTAAAAACATTACGACAGTTTTACAAAAAAAACTTATTTTTTTAAACTGGCAACGAACACCATCCTATTAGTTGTATAGAGTACTTCCATACGAACAATATTTTGTATGACAGCTTAGCTGTCAGGTGTAACCATTACGAGATATACGCTTCAAATCATTACGATAGTTTTATATGAAAAAATACTTTTTTTAAACTTACGACACTAATGTTTTGGAGCGTATATCTCGTAATGGTTACACTTGAAAGCTGAGCTGTCATACAAGATATTGTTTGTATGGAAGTACTCTACACAACTATTATGGTGGTGTTTGTTGCCAGTTTTAAAAAAAGAAGTTTATCATTTAAAACTGTCGTAATGTTTTGAAGCGTATATCTCGTAATGGTTAGCTGAGCTTTCATACAAAATATTGTTTGTTTGGAAGTACTCTACACATCTAACAGGGTAGCGTTCGTTGACAGTTACCAGAAAAGAGTTTTCCGTATAAAACTGTCGTATCATTTTGAAGCGTATATCTCGTAATGGTTGCACTTGCCAGCTGAGCTGTCATATAAAATATTGTTTGTATGGAAGTTCTCTACACGTCTAACGTATTGGCGTTAGTTGACTGTTATAATAAAAAAGGCAAAAATGCTCCATACATTTCCCGCAAAACCCTTTTAGATTCGAAATAGTTTTCTATAGGTTTCATGTTTTATCAAATCAAAAGAATAAAAGTGTCCCGATTTCTCTTATAAGAAGTATTTATAAATAAAAATAAAGTGATTAAAAAAACATGCTGGTACGACAACTAAATTAGACCTTTTTCTGTGGTCCATTCTCTTTCAGTATATACTCCCGACATATTAAAAGCTATGACGGAAATAATACCGATGACGACAACCACAACGACTACTACGACCACGGTAGACTGGAACAGTTTGCTAGAAGAATATTATTTATCTTGGACAACATCTGCTAAACACAGAAGCAAGATCGATCGCAAAACTAAGCAACCTCCAAGTTATGAAGATTATCTCAAATATGAACAAAAAGTTTTTTCGGAACGTTATGGAAAAGCAAGTCCTGGGTTCAATTATTCTCTTTACACCTTAAGCAAGGAACAATACAGTTCAAAAATAAAACAAGATCTAAAATACATAACATTTTGGACAGACATTTATGAGACTACGACAGTTGACTTGAAAAGTTTGTTAGAAAAATATTATTCATCTTGGACCACATCTGCTAAACACAGAAGCATGATCGGTCGCAAAACTAAGCAACCTCCAACTTATGAAGATTATCTGAAATATAAACAAAAAGTTTTTTCGGAACGTTATGGAAAAGGGAGCCCTGGGTTCAATTATTCTCTTTACACCTTAAGCAAGGAACAATACAGCTCAAAAATAAAACATGATCTAAAATACATAACATTTTGGACAGACATTTATGAGACTACGACGGTTGACTTGAAAGGTTTGTTAGAAGAATATTATTCATCTTGGACCACATCTGCTAAACACAGAAGTAAGATAGATCGCAAAACGAAGCAACCTCCAACTTATGAAGATTATCTGAAATATGAACAAAAAGTTTTTTCGGAACGTTATGGAAAAGCAAGTCCTGGGTTCAATTATTCTCTGTTTACCTTCAGCAAGGAACAATACAGCTCAAAAATAAAACATGACCTGCAATACATAACATTTTGGACAGACATTTACGAGACTACGACGGTTGACTTGAAAAGTTTGTTAGAAGAATATTATTCATCTTGGACCACATCTGCTAAACACAGAAGCAAGATCGATCGCAAAACTAAGCAACCTCCAACTTATGAAGATTATCTGAAATATGAACAAAAAGTTTTTTCGAAACTTTTTGGAAAAGGGAGCCCGGGGTTCAATTATTCTCTGTTTACCTTCAGCAAGGAACAATACAGCTCAAAAATAAAACATGATCTGCAATACATAACATTTTGGACAGACATTTACGAGACTACGACGGTTGACTTGAAAAGTTTGTTAGAAGAATATTATTCATCTTGGACCACATCTGCTAAACACAGAAGCAAGATTGTTCGCAAAACTAAGCAACCTCCAACTTATGAAGATTATCTGAAATATGAACAAAAAGTTTTTTCGGAACGTTATGGAAAAGCAAGTCCTGGGTTCAATTATTCTCTGTTTACCTTCAGCAAGGAACAATACAGCTCAAAAATAAAACAAGATCTAAAATACATAACATTTTGGACAGACATTTATGAGACTACGACAGTTGACTTGAAAAGTTTGTTAGAAAAATATTATTCATCTTGGACCACATCTGCTAAACACAGAAGCATGATCGATCGCAAAACTAAGCAACCTCCAACTTATGAAGATTATCTGAAATATAAACAAAAAGTTTTTTCGGAACGTTATGGAAAAGGGAGCCCTGGGTTCAATTATTCTCTTTACACCTTAAGCAAGGAACAATACAGCTCAAAAATAAAACATGATCTAAAATACATAACATTTTGGACAGACATTTACGAGACTACGACGGTTGACTTGAAAAGTTTGTTAGAAGAATATTATTCATCTTGGACCACATCTGCTAAACACAGAAGCAAGATCGATCGCAAAACTAAGCAACCTCCAACTTATGAAGATTATCTGAAATATGAACAAAAAGTTTTTTCGGAACTTTTTGGAAAAGGGAGCCCGGGGTTCAATTATTCTCTGTTTACCTTCAGCAAGGAACAATACAGCTCAAAAATAAAACATGACCTGCAATACATAACATTTTGGACAGACATTTACGAGACTACGACGGTTGACTTGAAAAGTTTGTTAGAAGAATATTATTCATCTTGGACCACATCTGCTAAACACAGAAGCAAGATCGATCGCAAAACTAAGCAACCTCCAACTTATGAAGATTATCTGAAATATGAACAAAAAGTTTTTTCGGAACTTTTTGGAAAAGGGAGCCCGGGGTTCAATTATTCTCTGTTTACCTTCAGCAAGGAACAATACAGCTCAAAAATAAAACATGATCTAAAATACATAACGTTTTGGACAGACATTTACGAGACTACGACGGTTGACTTGAAAAGTTCTTTAGAAGAATATTATTCATCTTGGACCACATCTGCTAAACACAGAAGCAAGATTGATCGCAAAACTAAGCAACCTCCAACTTATGAAGATTATCTGAAATATGAACAAAAAGTTTTTTCGGAACGTTATGGAAAAGCAAGTCCTGGGTTCAATTATTCTCTGTTTACCTTCAGCAAGGAACAATACAGCTCAAAAATAAAACATGATCTGCAATACATAACATTTTGGACAGACATTTACGAGACTACGACGGTTAACTTGAAAAGTTTGTTAGAAGAATATTATTCATCTTGGACCACATCTGCTAAACACAGAAGCAAGATCGATCGTAAAACTAAGCAACCTCAAACTTATGAAGATTATCTGAAATATGAACAAAAAGTTTTTTCGGAACGTTATGGAAAAGAGAGCCCTGGGTTCAATTATTCTCTTTACACCTTAAGCAAGGAACAATACAGCTCAAAAATAAAACATGATCTAAAATACATAACATTTTGGACAGACATTTACGAGACTACGACGGTTGACTTGAAAAGTTTGTTAGAAGAATATTATTCATCTTGGACCACATCTGCTAAACACAGAAGCAAGATTGATCGAAAAACTAAGCAACCTCCAACTTATGAAGATTATCTGAAATATGAACAAAAAGTTTTTTCGGAACGTTATGGAAAAGCAAGTCCTGGGTTCAATTATTCTCTGTTTACCTTCAGCAAGGAACAATACAGCTCAAAAATAAAACATGATCTGCAATACATAACATTTTGGACAGACATTTACGAGACTACGACGGTTGATTTGAAAAGTTTGTTAGAAAAATATTATTCATCTTGGACCACATCTGCTAAACACAGAAGCAAGATCGATCGCAAAACTAAGCAACCTCCAAATTATGAAGATTATCTGAAATATGAACAAAAAGTTTTTTCGGAACGTTATGGAAAAGGGAGCCCTGGGTTCAATTATTCTCTTTACACCTTAAGCAAGGAACAATACAGCTCAAAAATAAAACATGATCTAAAATACATAACGTTTTGGACAGACATTTACGAGACTACGACGGTTGACTTGAAAAGTTCTTTAGAAGAATATTATTCATCTTGGACCACATCTGCTAAACACAGAAGCAAGATTGATCGCAAAACGAAGCAACCTCCAACTTATGAAGATTATCTGAAATATGAACAAAAAGTTTTTTCGGAACGTTATGGAAAAGCAAGTCCTGGGTTCAATTATTCTCTGTTTACCTTCAGCAAGGAACAATACAACTCAAAAATAAAACATGATCTAAAATACATAACGTTTTGGACAGACATTTACGAGACTACGACGGTTTACTTGAAAAGTTCTTTAGAAGAATATTATTCATCTTGGACCACATCTGCTAAACACAGAAGCAAGATTGATCGCAAAACTAAGCAACCTCCAACTTATGAAGATTATCTGAAATATGAACAAAAAGTTTTTTCGGAACGTTATGGAAAAGCAAGTCCTGGGTTCAATTATACTCTGTTTACCTTCAGCAAGGAACAATACAGCTCAAAAATAAAACATGATCTGCAATACATAACATTTTGGACAGACATTTACGAGACTACGACGGTTAACTTGAAAAGTTTGTTAGAAAAATATTATTCATCTTGGACCACATCTGCTAAACACAGAAGCAAGATCGATCGCAAAACTAAGCAACCTCCAACTTATGAAGATTATCTGAAATATGAACAAAAAATTTTTTCGGAACGTTATGGAAAAGGGAGCCCTGGGTTCAATTATTCTCTTTACACCTTAAGCAAGGAACAATACAGCTCAAAAATAAAACATGATATACAATACATAACATTTTGGACAGACATTTACGAGACTACGACGGTTGACTTGAAAAGTTTGTTAGAAGAATATTATTCATCTTGGACCACATCTGCTAAACACAGAAGCAAGATAAATCGCAAAACCAAGCAACCTCCAACTTATGAAGATTATCTGAAATATGAACAAAAAGTTTTTTCGGAACGTTATGGAAAAGCAAGTCCTGGGTTCAATTATTCTCTGTTTACCTTCAGCAAGGAACAATACAGCTCAAAAATAAAACATGACCTGCAATACATAACATTTTGGACAGACATTTACGAGACTACGACGGTTGACTTGAAAAGTTTGTTAGAAGAATATTATTCATCTTGGACCACATCTGCTAAACACAGAAGCAAGATCGATCGCAAAACTAAGCAACCTCCAACTTATGAAGATTATCTGAAATATGAACAAAAAGTTTTTTCGGAACTTTTTGGAAAAGGGAGCCCGGGGTTCAATTATTCTCTTTACGCCTTAAGCAAGGAACAATACAGCTCAAAAATAAAACATGATTTACAATACATAACATTTTGGACAGACATTTACGAGACTACGACGGTTGACTTGAAAAGTTCTTTAGAAGAATATTATTCATCTTGGACCACATCTGCTAAACACAGAAGCAAGATCGATCGCAAAACTAAGCAACCTCCAACTTATGAAGATTATCTGAAATATGAACAAAAAGTTTTTTCGGAACTTTATGGAAAAGGGAGCCCTGGGTTCAATTATTCTCTTTACACTTTAAGCAAGGAACAATACAGCTCAAAAATAAAACATGATCTACAATACATAACATTTTGGACAGACATTTACGAGACTACGACGGTTGACTTGAAAAGTTTGTTGGAAGAATATTATTCATCTTGGACCACATCTGCTAAACACAGAAGCAAGATTGATCGAAAAACTAAGCAACCTCCAACTTATGAAGATTATCTGAAATATGAACAAAAAGTTTTTTCGGAACGTTATGGAAAAGCAAGTCCTGGGTTCAATTATTCTCTGTTTACCTTCAGCAAGGAACAATACAGCTCAAAAATAAAACATGATCTGCAATACATAACATTTTGGACAGACATTTACGAGACTACGACGGTTGACTTGAAAAGTTTGTTAGAAGAATATTATTCATCTTGGACCACATCTGCTAAACACAGAAGCAAGATCGATCGCAAAACTAAGCAACCTCCAACTTATGAAGATTATCTGAAATATGAACAAAAAGTTTTTTCGGAACTTTATGGGTTCAATTATTCTCTTTACACCTTAAGCAAGGAACTATACAGCTCAAAAATAAAACATGATCTACAATACATAACATTTTGGACAGACATTTACGAGACTACGACGGTTGACTTGAAAAGTTTGTTAGAAGAATATTATTCATCTTGGACCACATCTGCTAAACACAGAAGCAAGATCGATCGCAAAACTAAGCAACCTCCAACTTATGAAGATTATCTGAAATATGAACAAAAAGTTTTTTCGGAACGTTATGGAAAAGCAAGTCCTGGATTCAATTATTCTCTTTTCACCTTAAGCAAGGAACAATACAGCTCAAAAATAAAACATGATTTACAATACATAACATTTTGGACAGACATTTACGAGACTACGACGGTTGACTTGAAAAGTTTGTTAGAAGAATATTATTCATCTTGGACCACATCTGCTAAACACAGAAGCAAGATCGATCGCAAAACCAAGCAACCTCCAACTTATGAAGATTATCTGAAATATGAACAAAAAGTTTTTTCGGAACGTTATGGAAAAGGGAGCCCTGGGTTCAATTATTCTCTTTACACCTTAAGCAAGGAACAATACAGCTCAAAAATAAAACATGATCTAAAATACATAACATTTTGGACAGACATTTACGAGACTACGACGGTTGACTTGAAAAGTTCTTTAGAAGATTATTATTCATCTTGGACCACATCTGCTAAACACAGAAGCAAGATCGATCGCAAAACTAATCAACCTCCAACTTATGAAGATTATCTGAAATATGAACAAAAAGTTTTTTCGGAACGTTATGGAAAAGGGAGCCCTGGGTTCAATTATTCTCTTTACACCTTAAGCAAGGAACAATACAGCTCAAAAATAAAACATGATCTAAAATACATAACATTTTGGACAGACATTTACGAGACTACGACGGTTGACTTGAAAAGTTCTTTAGAAGAATATTATTCATCTTGGACCACATCTGCTAAACACAGAAGCAAGATCGATCGCAAAACCAAGCAACCTCCAACTTATGAAGATTATCTGAAATATGAACAAAAAGTTTTTTCGGAACGTTATGGAAAAGGGAGCCCTGGGTTCAATTATTCTCTTTACACCTTAAGCAAGGAACAATACAGCTCAAAAATAAAACATGATCTACAATACATCACATTTTGGACAGACATTTACGAGACTACGACGGTTGACTTGAAAAGTTTGTTAGAAGAATATTATTCATCTTGGACCACATCTGCTAAACACAGAAGCAAGATAAATCGCAAAACTAAGCAACCTCCAACTTATGAAGATTATCTGAAATATGAACAAAAAGTTTTTTCGGAACGTTATGGAAAAGCAAGTCCTGGGTTCAATTATTCTCTTTACACCTTAAGCAAGGAACAATACAGCTCAAAAATAAAACATGATCTACAATACATAACATTTTGGACAGACATTTACGAGACTACGACGGTTGACTTGAAAAGTTCTTTAGAAGAATATTATTCATCTTGGACCACATCTGCTAAACACAGAAGCAAGATCGATCGCAAAACTAAGCAACCTCCAACTTATGAAGATTATCTGAAATATGAACAAAAAGTTTTTTCGGAACGTTATGGAAAAGCAAGTCCTGGGTTCAATTATTCTCTGTTTACCTTCAGCAAGGAACAATACAGCTCAAAAATAAAACATGATCTGCAATACATAACATTTTGGACAGACATTTACGAGACTACGACGGTTGACTTGAAGAGTTTGTTAGAAGAATATTATTCATCTTGGACCACATCTGCTAAACACAGAAGCAAGATCGATCGCAAAACTAATCAACCTCCAACTTATGAAGATTATCTGAAATATGAACAAAAAGTTTTTTCGGAACGTTATGGAAAAGGGAGCCCTGGGTTCAATTATTCTCTTTACACCTTAAGCAAGGAACAATACAGCTCAATAATAAAACATGATCTACAATACATAACATTTTGGACAGACATTTACGAGACTACGACGGTTGACTTGAAAAGTTTGTTAGAAGAATATTATTCATCTTGGACCACATCTGCTAAACACAGAAGCAAGATCGATCGCAAAACTAAGCAACCTCCAACATATGAAGATTATCTGAAATATGAACAAAAAGTTTTTTCGGAACGTTATGGAAAAGGGAGCCCTGGGTTCAATTATTCTCTTTACACCTTAAGCAAGGAACAATACAGCTCAATAATAAAACATGATCTACAATACATAACATTTTGGACAGACATTTACGAGACTACGACGGTTGACTTGAAAAGTTTGTTAGAAGAATATTATTCATCTTGGACCACATCTGCTAAACACAGAAGCAAGATCGATCGCAAAACTAAGCAACCTCCAACATATGAAGATTATCTGAAATATGAACAAAAAGTTTTTTCGGAACGTTATGGAAAAGAGAGCCCTGGGTTCAATTATTCTCTTTACACCTTAAGCAATGAACAATACAGCTCAAAAATAAAACATGATCTAAAATACATAACATTTTGGACAGACATTTACGAGACTACGACGGTTGACTTGAAAAGTTTGTTAGAAGAATATTATTCATCTTGGACCACATCTGCTAAACACAGAAGCAAGATTGATCGAAAAACTAAGCAACCTCCAACTTATGAAGATTATCTGAAATATGAACAAAAAGTTTTTTCGGAACGTTATGGAAAAGCAAGTCCTGGGTTCAATTATTCTCTGTTTACCTTTAGCAAGGAACAATACAGCTCAAAAATAAAACATGATCTGCAATACATAACATTTTGGACAGACATTTACGAGACTACGACGCCATTTATGACAACGGCTGGGATGGGATGGGATGGGACAAGTGAAGGTCTAGGATATAAAGAAGGAAAAAGATCAGAGCATGACGAAGGTCAAAAAGTTCGACGTTCTAAAGAAAAACTACCTCCTGAGGTAATTATTGTATTTGAGTACTTTCAACAGGTTATCTAACTCTCGTAGGATTCGCGAAACGCTAGATAATCATAACTAGAGGTATAATTTGTTGGTCGGTAAGTGAAATTGTAGTCACATTATTTATACTTATTTTCAATAAGGTGATTTAGGTAATTTGCCTTGTGATGGCGGCTTAGAATAGCATCACCCCATTTCCAACACGCGGGTGTCGTAAGAGGCGACTGAGGAATTTGAGGGTTTCAGGTGTGTTACAGCTTTTAGGCGACAGGCTGACAACCTGTCTTTAAAGTGATGCACAAAATTATTTCAAACGGCCCTCTTTATTTATTAGATGTGGCGGCATCGACCGTATTTTTGCGGCCGTTGGCGCTTTGCCTACCCCGTAAGGGATAAAGGCGTGATATATGTATGTATGTTCAAGAAGGTTCTATTTCTTAGATAAGATTTATTATATTTAATACTTTATTTACAGAAATTCGTGAATATTGTGGTCGTGATGTGCCTTACGACAGTTTTTGTACTACTGTTTGTACTAGGTTTCGGTATAAAAATGTTGTTAAGCGTGGGGAGTCCCTCGAAATTCGATGTACCCCACCAGCCGCCCTTGATTCCTCATGAAAAATATGAAAAAGAATGAGAATACAAAATTCTAAATGTGAGTATCAATGCGGAAATCAAATGTGCTAATCTTCATTTCGAATAGTACATTTTGAAAACCAGAAAACTTAAAAAAAAATTAAGGCACGTTTGCCCTGTGTGGTTAGATTTTAAAGCTATCGTTAGAATTGATAGCGAAAGTCGCAGGTTCGGATCTTAACCAGTGGTCATGTAATTCTGCTAGTTCTCAAATATTCTTTTCTCGCATGCTCCTACTGAGTTTTAAGTCAACACTTCATTGCTAGACAAACTGCAATAACAAATGCCATTGTTCCTACAAAACAATATAGGTAAGGTGACAAATACGAGCATTGTTTCTTTGGGAAAGTTACATTTCAGTTACCGTCAGAATCGCTGGTCGCCTGTGGCTTCTAGTGCGGAGATTCTGTTTAATAATTGCTACTAGATGGCTAGTATTTGCTCTCAGTCCTAATAAATTGCTAGCTGTGATAAATGCAGAGTCATTTGAAAATTATTTTGACCAGCCATTCTGATATCAGAATGCGCGCTTGAATAGAGTTGCTGTAAAAGGGCGCGAACATAAGGAGCGGAAGTCATTATAATAATGCTATCACGTTCGAACTACAGTGCAAGTACGCCTCCCTATCTCTGTCTTTGATCGTATATTCACATGATTAGAGCGTATGTAGCTGTGTGCGCGTGTTAGTACATATGTAGTTGTGTCTTGGCAAGATTAGTGTAGGTTTCGGTCAATTATTAAACTATCGTCTTAATTAACAAGCGACAAATGCGTGTTGCCCTGACACCTCATTCGAGGGTATTGTTAAACGAGTAGCTGTAGGGAAATTTGATGAGCACACCACCGTTATACTTATGATAGATTATTCTAACATTAGTCGTAGTGCATTAGGCCATGGCTTAGAGGTGTTGCTCAACCTACATAATCAGTCAAGTTCATTTTGTGCAACTTTCCATATTGCACGAATTTGTCAGTAGAACAAAACAAATGTGTGTATAGAATGAACATGCACTTGTTCAATATAACACGCCATCATAGAGATGCTATTTCTTACTTCGACGTGAACAATTTTATTCACAAATTTATTTTGACTCAGGATACTATGTACCTGTTTGATTATTATAAGAAACAAGTAGCTACTTTGTTAGCATATAATATAAATGACACAAAATATGTGTCATCTTCTATATTAGTTAGTAAGGGTAGTAATAATAATTTAAACTAGATTTTAAGACAAAGGAAACCCCCTCTTTGACTGATGTAAATAGTATAGGCAATCCGGGGTCTTCTTGCACTCATCCTAAGACAAAGGAAAAGCAATATCAACTACAAGTTTTACATCAAAAAATTTAGGGCTTTTTCAGCAATGAATGAGAAATTGAATTGTTCTGAGAGAGGCATAATTACGACGTAGTCTGTCTTACAGAGCACTTCCAAAAAGATGACATTTTGTTAAACTATGAAAATTACTGTATAGCCAGCTCTTTCAACCAAAAATCCGCGATCCATGGAGGCTGTTTAATACTCATTAGAAACAATATTAAATTTAAAGAACGTAAGGATGTAGTGGGATTGTCGGTTGAAAGCTCTACTGAATTATCTTGTATTGAGCTGGAAAGTCATGTTATATGCGTATACAGGTGGTCTGTATGCGTATACAGACCACCTATAGCTAAAAAATTTACCACACTATTAGAAGTACTAGAAGATGTACTAGAATTAGTCCCAAAAACAAATAAACATGTTATTGTTGGAATTTCTAGAAAAAAATACACTCAGCGATAAATTTTTAGGACTTTTCAAATCATTTAATTTGTTTAATGTATTTTTTGAACCAACTCGTGTGACGCCTACTTCTGCCAAATGTATTGATAATGTATTCAGTGATTGTAAGCCTGTAGAAAAATGTATTATAAACTCTCTTCAATCGGACCACAGAGGTCAATGCGTAATATTCCCGTTCATCACTGGTAATAGGTTGGTAAAATACCGAAACGTTTCCCTCCGGACTCGTGGCCCCACCGGCAATCCCCACTAGTGGGGCCATAAGGATTTTTCAGTCTTGTTTGCTCCACTTCTGTGGGGCCATCAGTCCTTAAAAAAAATTGTATTATGGTTTCGATGACCCCACTGTGATTTTAAAATGTAACCTTTTAATCTTCACTAAAATTATAAGTAATAAGTTAGTACCTTTGAGCACAAAAGTGCTACTTAATTATAAATAATAAAATGGATATAAATCTGCAATGTGTTATAGTGCTCATCGGACCACATACACACACCATTGTAACACCATCGAAATTCAACTGTCATTCAATTGCCATTGTGATTTTTCTATATTTGAAACTGTTGGCAGACTACGAAATGACTAAAATCATCCAACTGAGATCCAATCCACATCCAACTGAAACGATTTTCATTTAGCGGACTTAGGGGCCAGCACGTATGCAGTTATGCTAAACAAGCTGTTTTGAGTAAGTTGTAGGTCTTGACAAGATCTACATTTTAAATGACAGCTGTCAAACTTTAAACTCTTTTCTCTCGTTAACTATGCATGCTAGGATATCAGTTTCTAAGAGGGAGTTGTAGGTCTTGACGAGATCTACATTTTAGTTGACAGCTGTCAAACTTTAAACTCGTTTATCTCGCAAACTATGCATGCTAGGAAATCAGTTTCTAAGATGGAGTTATAGGACTTGACGAGATCTACATTTTAGTTGACAGCTGTCAAACTTTAAACTCGTTTATCTCGCAAACTATGCATGCTAGGATATCAGTTTCTAAGAGGGAGTTGTAGGTCTTGACGTGATCTACATTTTAAATGACAGCTGTCAAACTTTAAACTCGTTTATCTCGAAAACTATGCATGCTAGGATATCAGTTTCTAAGAGGGAATTGTAGGTCTTGACGAGATCTACATTTTAATTGACAGTTACTCGTACATCTTGTTAACTAATACAAGCCAGACTACTTGTTAATTATGGGATTGAAGCGACACCGAGAACCTCGATTCAAGTGATGGAGTTGTAGCGATCGGGAAAACAAAATTTAAATAAATAACATTATCTTTGATCTGATAGATTTTGTATTGTAAACTTAAAAAGCCTAGTAAGTTGTCATCCCACTTGTATGCGAATAGCGTGTTTAACAGTGTCTTCTTTGAAATATCAGTGACAAGTTATAGACACGGTATTATTTGAATTGCTTGGCCAGTACTTCAACATATGAGTGGGGCCATAAGTACTTATAAGTCCTCGTGTCCCCACTGATCCACTACAGTGGAGCAATCAAGACTGAAAAATCCTTGTGGCCCCACTAGTGGGGATTGCCGGTGGGCCACGAGTCCGTAGGGAAACGTTTTAATGGGGAAACTGGCAGTCAATAATTATAACTTTGAAAATCCAAATTATGTATACCAAGACTTCTTTAATTTAGTGAGCGAATTTAATTATTTTTTTTCAATACATTCGACTTCAAAAGAATCGCACGTCCGTAAAAATTGCCTTCAAGCATTGGTAACCCTTAAGACAAGCAGTTATTCGTAGCAATATTGGTATCATTTGAGAGCCCTATAAAAACTCTTTAAAAAAATATCCATTTCATTTGAATAAAGAAAAAGCTTGACACTTGACGTCACTGTGAATGACAATGGAACTGATTCTCCTCTTCAAATTTTGTTTGTATTGTTTTGTTTTTTGGGTATAAAAGGGTCGATACAGCTTATTGGAGGATAAATTTGCTACCAGCAGTCGAAGAAGACACAGAAGAATATCTTTCATCAGAAAAACGTCCTTGAAGATGGACACTACAGCTGCTGAAGCCGCCCAAGTTATCGCACTACTGCAATCAGGACTATGTCAGTTTGATGTTGCTCGGCAATTTCACTTGAGTCGCTTTTCTAATCGAAGAGTGTACCAGCGGTTCCTGCAGACCGGTGGCTTTGTCCGAAGGCGTGGGTCTGGTAGAAATCGCTGCACTTCTGCGAGAGATGACCGATTCGTCGTATCGAAATCTTTGAGAAATCAGTTCTCTAATGGAGAACAGGAGTTGCAACAGCAGCTTCAAGCAGTTCGTAGAAGGGCCGTGAGTGTCTCTACAGTTAGAAAAAGACTAAAGGAGAGAAATATTGTGGCTAGAAGACCTGCCACGGGTCAAAAATTAACCACAGCGCATCGGCGAGCACGCTTGCAATTTGCTCGCGCCCACGTTAATTGGACCCTGGACCAATGGAGAACTGTTCTCTTCTCAGACGAAACGAGAGTGTGCCTTTTCTGCAACGATAGACGCAAAAGAGTATACAGAAGACAATGGGAACGTTTTGTCCAAGCCTGTGTTACATTGCTAAAGTTGGTTTTATTTATTTAATTATAATAATAATAATAATAATAATAACCCCACACATGCCTCAAAGGACCGGGTCCCTGTGGGCCCGTGATTCGAAAAGAATAACAATAATATCTCAAGCACCGACCTTACGTCGAGTAAAAGAAAAACTTTTGCAAATAATAATAATAATAAGCTAGATCACAAAAAAATTAAAGATGAACTAAAAACTAAATACAAGCAACGGCTCATTAAAATATTAAATACTCAACTGTCAGGTAGAAACAAAATAAAAGCTATAAATACCTACGCAATCCCTATCCTAAGCTATTCATTTGGAATCATAAAATGGACCGACACAGAATTAGAAACACTTAACACACTCACCCGAACCACATGTAACAAACACCTCATACATCACATTCACTCAGCAGTTGAAAGATTTACATTAAAAAGAGAGAAAGGAGGAAGAGGACTAATTGACATCAAAAATTTACACTATAGACAAATCTGCAACATGCGAACCTATTTTCTTGAAAAAAGAGAAACAAGCGAACTACACAAAGCCATATGTTTAAGACCAAACTCAACCCACGGAACACTAGAACTCAACGATCCAAATTTTAAACCCAAAGATAAAATAACAACAGAGGAAACTAAATTAGAAAAATGGAAGTCAAAAGCTTTACATGGAAAACACATAGCAAATTTACAGAAAGAGCACATAGATTACACGGCATCAAACACATGGCTAAGGAAAGGCAACATTTACGCAGAAACAGAAGGATTCATGATAGCCATCCAGGACCAGATTATTAAAACTAAATCATACCAGAAACGTATAATAAAAGACCCCACCATAACCTCAGATAGATGTAGACTATGCAATCAACAACAAGAAACAATAGACCATATAACAGGAGGATGTAATTACCTAGCCAACAAACAGTACACAGATAGACACAACAATGTTGCCAAACAGATCCACGCCCGACTAGCCAAAAAATATAATTTGATTGAAACCATAGAGCCCTACTACAAATATAAACCTCAAAATGTTCTCGAAAATGAAATAGCTAAACTTTACTGGGACCGCGACATTATTACAGACAGAACCACACAAAACAATAGACCAGACTTAACCCTTACACTAAAATCAACTAAAATAACGTACCTCATAGATATCTCCGTACCTAACACAGACAACCTACAAAAAAAACACACAGAAAAAATACAAAAATATATTCCCCTGGCAGAAGAAATACAAGCTATGTGGCATCAAGATCAAGTTCGCATAGTCCCTATAATAATCTCTTCCACCGGTATAGTCCCAAAAACACTGCACAAGGCAATAGGTGAATTAAAACTCCCAAAATCAACATACGTAAACATGCAAAAATCTGTCATCCTTGACACATGCTCTATAGTTCGGCGATTCCTCACAAATGCGACCATCTTCCAAACAGAAACCGATGTAGCATCAGAACCAAGTCACTTGGCTTAGCCCGTACTTGGTTTTGTATACACCGACATATTCTTCATGTCGAGATAGTAGATTCAACTACAAGTAAATAATAATAAATATCATTTATTTATCTCTCCAAGGCAAATTACATGGCTCCACTTATAAATACAATTTATTTGGACAATGGTTTGCACGAGTGGAGACTGGTGCCTGAGATAGACGTGAGTCTGTGCTTCAGGTTCACCAGGGCCCCAGGTGTACTCCCCAAATGTCTACCACGTTAGTTACAACTTATTAAAATTCATACATTATCGTTATCTATCGGAGCGACTAGCAAAGCAAAGTATCGGAGTGTTTAGAGAACAACATAATAAAATCGCATAAATCGGTTACAAATTAAAAGCTTAAACTAAAGTGCAATTGAGTGTAGAGTGTGAGTGTGCATGCAATTGTGTTTATGAATGTCGGTGTGTGTGTGTGTTGGGTGTGCGTGGGTGTGCGTGTGTGTGTGTGTGTGTGTGTGTGTGTGTGTGCGCGCGCGTGTGTGTGTGTGTGTATGTGTGTGTAATGTTTTGTTATTAGTTATGCTGTAGTGTTACGTTTTTATATTATAGGTTGGAGTAGCTCTTCAGTGTCTGAATAGGTAAGATTTTGGAGCCAAGATGATATTTTTTGTTTGCAGCAGTGCGTATTTAAAGGATATATGTTATGAATTTCGTTTGCTTTATTAAAGAGATATGGGCCAAGGAATGTAACAAATTTGTGGCTGAAGGCTGTTTTAAACTTTGAGACGGGGATAACTAGCCTGTTTCTTTTGTGCGAAAGAGAAGGTGAGTAAGGAGTGTTTCTGTGTTGGTAAAGAATAACATATAACAAAAACAGTTGACGAACGGTTAGTACCTGACAAAATTCGAAAAGGAGATTGGTGGGGTATAAGTAAGGTTTAAAGGTCGCAACCTTTAAGACAGCTCTCTGGGCTCTTTCCAGTGTTAGGATGTAGGTTTTGGCTGCACCACCCCATGAAGTTATGCAGTAGGTTATTAGTGACTGGCAAAGGGCATAGTAAACCATTTTAAGGACGTCAGGATCGGCAACATGCCGTAGATTTTTAAAAACATATATTAGTTTACGTACTTTATTTGACAAATATAAGATATGTTCCTTGAAACATAGCCTATTATCAATTTGAACTCCCAAGTACTTAATTGTGTCAGTTTTCTGTAGCCTGAGACATGAACATGATGCACTTTTGGGATGTGGCCCGTGGGCCACAACTGAAAACGATTCAAAAACCGTTTCTGGCAGCCCACGGATTGAAAAAGCTATGTATTTCGTCTTGTCCACGTTTAAGGTTAGGTAATTCGAAGAAAGCCAGCCGGTTACTAAATCAAGGCCAATTTGGGCAGATCGAAATGCTTCGTTCCAGTTAATTCCCGTAAAGGCTAATGCAGTATCATCGGCAAAGGATATTATTTTACCGTTCGTAAGACTTAAGCTTGTGAGATCATTTATGAACGCCAAAAATAGAGTGGGACCTAGAACACTGCCCTGAGGTACCCCATAACCGACCGGTTGCTCTTCGCTAGTGACCCCATCAACAACCACTCTTTGTGTCCTATCCATGAGATAGTTTTCAAGAAAAGTGAGTTGCCTGTCCCTTATACCCAGTGCACAAAGTTTACCAACCAAGACAGGGATTGAGAGGGTATCAAAAGCCTTGTGTACAGCGTCTGCAGTCGATCTTTTGGCACGAAAGCCGAATTGATTCTCGGATAGCAACTTTTTATTTTCTAGGTATTTAGTGAGTCTATTGTTAATTATACGCTCTAGTACCTTAGACATGGCCGTAAGAACTGAAATAGGTCGGTAATTAGTCGGTACATCTTTATCACCAGACTTAAATATTGGGTGAACTATTGCCTTCTTAAAAGCACTGGGGAATTTCCCCGTTGTAAGACTTAGATTGCAAATATGTGTTAAACTTGGAATTATTGCATTCTTGTGATATTTTAAAAAGGCTGAAGATATTCCGTCCCAACCGACTGCAGAATCAGTTTTAAGCGATAGAATTATTCTCTCCACTTCTGCTGTATCCGTTTCCAATAACACAAAAGAATGCGATGGAGTATTACTATTCTCCCGAACACAACCATCAACTCCAACATGAGCAGGCGTTGCATTTTGGACTGCTTCAGCCAAAGACTTACTTAAGGCTGTTTACAAAGACTGAATTTACATGAGACACGGATGCTAAAGGCGTCTCCCTAATTTTCAGTAAATTATGTGTCAAGTCTTTAGGTTTCTTGAGATTGGAGATATCAATAATTGAGTCCCATAAACATTTTTTATTGTTACCCGCTGATTTTATTCTTTCTCTGTCAAAATCTCTTTTTACCCTTTTGATTAGCTTGTTGCAGAAGTTTCTGTATCTTGTAAATGTTTTCCTTAGGATGTCATTGTTTGGGTTTTGTTTTAAACTTTTATGCATGCCATCTCTATTTCTAATACACCTAATTGAACCTGGCGTCATCCATGGTTTAAGTGGTCTATATTGCCTTGGTATGATGTATATTTTAGAGTGTAGACTTATTAGATTTCTCAAGGACTTTATAAGGTAGTTAGCTGCAATATCTGGGTCAGTAGCGTTTAGAACGTTTGAGAAATCATAGTTTTCAAGGGCTTTTGCTATGGCTTCGTTGTCTACTCGCGTACGAAGCTTGTTTGGTTTGCTGGGTTTAATAATTTTAAGAGAAAGGATTGTTGCATCATGATCTGTTACTGATGATTGAACCACAAGGGTTATTGCAGCTTGTTTGGTTTTCAGCATTACGTGATCTAGACATGCTTTTTGGTGAGTTGGTTGGATATGGGCTGGCAGCAATCCGTGAGAAGCAATGCAGTGCAAGTAGACTTCAGAATTTTCCTTGACATTTAGTGGCATTATATCAATATTGATGTCGCCCATTATTGATATATTTTTGAAAGACTTTAGCTGCAATAGAAGAGTGTTTAATGAATCAATAAATTTTGTTGGATCAGGAAAGGCCCACGGTCTGTAAATAGCGATTATTGCTGTATGTGTGCTAATTTTTATTAGAAGGCAGCTGGCATCAACTAATTTATATTCTTCAACCTTTGCTTCAGTTAGTGCGTTTTTCACATAGACAACGACGCCATCGTTTTGGTTACTTGGGTTTGTGGAACAAAAGTACGTGTAATTTTCAAGCGGCGGTATCCTAGAGTTATACAATAACCAGCACTCCGTCAAAATAATAATATCAAAATCTAATTGCAACTGTTGTAGAAGAATCTGAAATGACGCAAAGTTTGCAGATATACTGCGTATGTTTTGTGCTATTATTTTGAATGAATTATTGTGGCAGCATTTGATTATTTGCTGGCGACAATTGTAGATATCAACATATGATGCCGTGATGCCGGCTTAGAATAGCATCACCCCACATCCTTCCCGTGGGTGTCGTAAGAGGCGACTAAGGGACTCGAGAGTATTGGTGTATTACAATTTTTAGGCGACAGGCTGACAACCTGTCACTATAGTGATACACATGTTTTCCGAAACAACCTTAGAAAACAATACTCAAAAATGTCAGACGTGGCGATAGCGACCGTATTCTTACGGCTGTTAACGCTCTGCCTACCCCGCAAGGGATAAAAGCGTGATATATGTATGTATGTATGTAATGTTATAATTCAGTATTAATCATATGAAGAATTATTACAACTTTATGTAAGTTATCATAAGCACTTTTAACTATAAAGTTGTTGCACGACGACATAAAATGGACTGATGCGCTAGGCAGCGCCCCACGCGTACGCTAGAAGGGGTAAGTCTATAAAGGGTAGCAAAATGGTGGTGGGAGTTAGTCCACTTTCCGTCGTCAACCAGTGCACACGTGTGTAGAGTTGCTGCTAAATTGGAGTTGAAAAAGCGATTGTGTTATTCAGTTGATATATCCTGTGAAAAGTGAGTAAATTTGTATTTTTATTTAACATTCAGACTGAAACCTCTTCACACCTGCATCCAAGAAACGGTAGGATACGGGGGCCGTTCCTGCATGTTCTGGGGCGGCATATCTGCCGATGGCAAAACTGAACTTTCTTGCGTCTCTCGGACCGGCGGTGCTCGCGGGCAAGGGTCGATGACTGCTCACCGGTACATCACAGAGATCCTGGAAGAACATGTGGTCCCCTATGCTGGATTTATTGGCGACGGGTTCACATTAATGCCCGATAACGCTCGCGCGCACACTGCTGGTATTGTGCAAGACTACCTTCAAGAGGTTGGGATCCCTGTCATGCAGTGGCCAGCGAAAAGTCCAGATATGAACCCGATAGAGCACCTCTGGGACCAGCTGAAACGCAAGGTTAGATCCCGTGATCCCGCTCCCGCGACTCTTCAGGAGCTCCAAGACGCCGTTATTGAGGAATGGGACAGTATCCCTCACGAAGAGGTCCTAAAGTTAGTGCGATCCATGAGGGAGCGCATGGAAGGCGTCATTAGGGCTAGGGGGGTAACACTAGGTTTTAGGTTAGTTTTAAGCAACTTTGTTTATGCCGTGTGATGCCGGCTTAGAATAGCATCACCCCTTTTCTTTCCGCGGGTGTTGTAAAAGGCAACTATGGGACTCGAGGGTTTCATGTGTGTTACAATTTTAGGCGACAGGCTGACAACCTGTCACTACAGTGATACATGAATCATCTAAAAGGGCCCTCAATACTTGTCAGACGTGGCGATGAAGACCGTAATTTTACGATCGTTAACGCTCTGCCTACCCCGTAAGGGACAAAGGCGTGATTTATGTATGTATGTTGTTTTGAAAAATTAATCAGATTTCATTAGGGTTTTTAAGGATTTTTATTGTTTTGTAAATTTTTCTCAGTTCCAATAAAAAACATTGAATGAATTATTGTTTTTGCATTATCTGTTTCCTTACCTTTCAAATGATACCGAACATTACCAATATTTCATGATACAAATACGATTGAAAGATGTTTGAAATAGATTTCTTAAAAAGTGCGATTTTTTTGAAGACGAGTGTAGATACAAAAGAAATTAGTACGAAATTTAAGTTTAGTGATTGGGCTACCAAGGGTCTTAGGATTAGCAGGGATAACTGATAACTAAGCTTTTTTAAATTTATGAGCTTAGAAACATGAAAAATGATGGAAGTTTTCATGAGCTGGTAAAAAATATTCTAAAATCTTTAAAACCGCTTGTCTAATTGCTAAAGCTAATTTTATAACAAATAAGAGATATACATAAAGTCTTCAGACAATAAAATAAAAGCAGTCTGGAAAGTTATTAATAGCGAAACAGGTAAAACTAAACCACGCGAAAATAACTTTTCACTTAATACCGACCATGGAACGATTAGCGCAAATTCCGATGTAGCACAGGAATTTGAAACATTTTTCACAAATATTCCACTTAAAACAACTGAGTCATTAAACTCTTCACCTTCAATCTCATCTTCTTTTCTTAAACAAAATGTAAATGCTTGCAATTCAGAATTTAAATTTAGTCCTGTAACTCCCCAGTATATTTTAAAAACTTTTAACGAGATTAAAGTTAAGAGCACCGAAGACTTATGGGGAATGTCAAGTTTGTAAATCAATTATCGATATATTAGCACCGTACTTGTATGTATTGATCATGGCATCTTTCCTGATTTAATGAAAGATAGCAAGTTAGTTCCGCTGTTTGAAGCTGGCGACAAACAAGATCCCAGTAACTATAGGCCTGTATCTATTCTGCCTGTACACAGCAAACTCTTTGAAAAGATCATACTTAATCAAATGCTGTCCCGCTTTAATAGCAACAACTTGTTACACAACCAGCAATTCGGTTTTACAAAGGGACGTGGTACCACAGATGCTGGTGTTGCTCTTGTCAAACATGTATTTAGTGCTTGGGAAGAATCAAAGGACGCCATTGGTATTTTTGTGATCTTTCCAAGGCATTTGATTGCATAGATCATGGAACTTTATTGGTAAAATTAGAACATTACGGTATTCGAAACGTAGCTATGAAATTTCTGAATTCGTATTTAGTTAATAGAACACAAAAGGTCCAAGTAAACGGCACCAAATCACAGGGATCTCGAGTTAAAATATGTGTGCCGCAAGGCTCTATATTAGGACCATTTTTATTTTAAACTTACATTAACGATTTGCCTTACATGGTAGAGAATTTGCCCAAAATTGTATTATTTGCTGATGATACATCCTTTATATTGGCAAATGCAGTGGCTCGCCGAAACAAACCAGCTTGGTGAGTTTTATTGTGAAGTGTGTAAGCTGATTGGTGCGTCCTACCGTGCAAAAGTACCTTTAAGGTCTTTAGACGGTATGCACCTCCTGACCAGCACGGAGGATGTACTTAAACGTTGGGCTGAGCATTTTCACAACTTGCTCATCGGAGATCGATCAGCTGATCTGCATAATATCAGTTTATTGCCTCAACTCCCGTTAGCCACGGAGCTGGACGAGCCCCTGTCATGTGACGAGGTTGTTACTGCCATCAGACAGCAGCATAATAACCGGGCGGTTGGCATTGACCTTATACCGGGTGAACTACTTAAATATGGCGGTACGGAGTTGCACACGTCGGTATGGAAACTTTTCGTTTGAATGTGGGAGGAGGAGACTGAGGACTTCAAAGTGTCTCGCATTTGTGCCCTCTACAAGAACTAGGGTGACCGTTCTGACTGTAATTCTTGGTTCCACGTCAAATCCCCTAGGTTAGGTAGCCGACCCCGACAGAGAACGGGATAAGGCAAGGAGAATGATGATGAGTCTCTGGAAAAGTCTTTGCTAGAGACTTACTGCACCGCCTCAAAGATTTGTCGGAAAATTATTTGCCCGTAACACAGTTCGGCTTCCGACCTGACCGAGGTACATGTGAGGCTATTTTCTCGGTGCATCCACTACAAGAAAAAAGTAGGGAACAAGGTCGCCTTCGACAGTGTACCTCGCGAAGTTCTCTGGATGGTGCTAGGAAAGTGAGGGTGCACAGAAAAGTATGTGTGACTCCTAAGACTCTTGCATGACGACATGTAGTGCTGCGTCTCCGTAGACGGTGAACAGTCTGATTTCTTCCCCGTCACCTGTGGGGAAAAAGAAGGGTGTGTTCTAGCGCCCACACTGCTCGCCTTATACTATGCAGTCAAAGTCACTTTGTAGTCACAGAAGTCCTGAATAATGATTCCCAAGGAGTCCGCATCCGTTTCCGCACAGATGGCAGTCTTTTTAACCTGGCTAGACTTAAGGCGCGCACTAAAGTCTCGTTTGCATTGATTACTGAGATCATGTATGCTGATGACTTGTGCTTTCTTGCAAAATCCCAAGACGGCCTGCAACAGCTTATATCCGTTTTTCACCAAGCATGCTGTAAATTCGGCCTGAAAATAAGTGTCAAAAAGACGGAAGTGATGTCCTTAGACTCACATGGTCGCAAGACACTGGCGATTATGCTTGGTGAGGATGTGCTGAAACATACGCACTCTGGATCGCTTCCACCTAAAATGCCTTCGCACCGTCATGAAGATCAGATGGTCCGACCAAGTGCGCAATACCGAAGTTCTGAGACGAGCCAATGTTGGTGGCATTGAGGCCTATCTGATGCGTCGTCAGCTTCGGTGGTGCGGTCATGTATCCCGGATGTCGGAGGAGAGAGTGGCGAAGCGCATCTTTTATTCTGAGCTAGAGGAGGGCAAGCGAAAGCATGGCGGACAACTCCTCAGATATAAAGATGTTCAGAAACGACACATGAAAAGATGCAACATTGAGCCCACTCAATGGGAAGGTCTGGTAGCACAGCGCCCCAAATGGCGCGGGATGGTCAAGAGGCAAGTTCGCGAGTTTGAGGAACAGCGTAAAGCAGACCTCGACGCTAAGCGCGATGAGCTGAAGGCCCGCGCACCCGTCGCCATTAACTATAATTCTGTAAATGGCAAACTCACGTGTCCACACTGTGCACGGGAGTTTACTGCCAAAATTGGCTACAATAGCCATCTCCGGGTGCATCAGCGCCGATCTGATTAGGAGTCAAAGTGGTCGCCATGGCCGAAATCGGTCGGAGAGATTATCATAAGGTTGATAGACGAGCGCATGATTATGACGATGTTACACTCTTGGACAAATACATAATTGGTTTACTGCAAACAACTTAGTTCTAAATGCGAAAAAAACTAAATGTGTATTATTCACTATTCATTATTCTTTGAATGATTATATCACGCTTGATAAAGAAAAATTAGAATTTACTGCCAGCACAGTTTTCTAAGGGATTACTTTTGATTCAAAGCTTCAATGGGGCCATCATTTAACATTTTTGTCGGGAAGATTAAGCTCAGGGGGCCGAATCTATGTGAAAAACGATACGTCAAAAAACGATATGGAAAACCATATGGGTAGTTTCTGGCTAATTGACGACAAATCGCGCTAAATTAGCAGTACATTGATAGTTTTGTAGTAAACAAAAAATATATATGGTTAATAGCAGTCAATGTATACCAAAAATTTTTTTGCATATGTGTGTGTGTTCGAAATAGTAGGTCAAAAAAATCATATCATTCACTCAATTTTGAATGATTTACCCGAATAAGGACATGTTTTTGGCATAAACTTACGTCAAAATAAGATACACTTCAATAGCTATTTTATGTCAAAAAAACGATATCGTTTAGTGATGGGGTACAAAACGATATGGCGAAGTGTTGGGCAATTTTTTTTACAAAAAAGATCGACTGAACAAGGAGAACTGTTATTAGTAAGGCTTTTTTGAAACAAAGATAGTCCCACCATAAACATGAATGTAGAAGTTGGTAGCCAAGTTCAATGTTTAACTAGAAATAGTGTTGCTTGAAAATGGGTGCAAATTTCAGTCCCGAAATGTATTTATTTCTAAAGCTGTTTGTACGTCAAGAATACCATTGAGTAGGAACTATGTCTTTTTATTTACCAAGGTTCCATTGTACGAGATCTTTAAAACTACGTAAGGGATCTTGCGGCGGTTTTCTTCTACTCGTTTTCCGCAGAACTGAGACATTTTTATACATTCTATTCACAGCAGTGATACCTCTAGGTAAGACAAGCAAGCCTAATCGCTCCGCCCGCTGTAACTCGTTTTCCCGTTGAAAGTAGTCGTTTTTGTGCAAATATTGTACATATAAACCTTCCTCATGAATCACTCTATCTTTTAAAATAAACAGACACGTAAAGCGAAAACATCTCATTATGTTGAACAACTTTAGCTTTGAATGTTGAGTCTCCGCAGAAGAGTAGGGTAGTTTAGTTGATCGACAATCTGATTTCGGCTTCTATTTTTATATTATGTAGGTATGTAATAAGTTCGAATAGCATTGGCTGTCGCCTTAGAATAGCATCACCCCATTTCTGCCCGTGGGTGTTGTATAAGGCGACTAAGGGATGAATCCAAGAACGAGCAGCAGCGTTTCCGCTGAATATCTACATAATCTTGCACTGCGCTCACCAATTCGACTGTCAAACGTGGTGAGTATGGCTCATGTCCAGCAATGGACTGATGTGGCTGTAACAGTAGCAGAATGTAATAACTTTATTGTACCACAGAAGTTAACAGTAGCAATAAAATAAGTAAAACATAAGATAGTAGTGGTACGAGCAACCGAACGGATCGCAGTCGATGTATCAGAAAGAGGGTAGACAGATAGGTTTGCCCCAAGCAGAATGACAATATTCGCCAAAACAGTCTACTCGTGACCATGGAGCGTGTAACCGATTCGAAATATCGAGGTAAAAACAAACATAATCGTGGTGATAATCCTGTTAATACTATTAATTTAAGTGTTGTAAAACATAAGAAGCGCAAAGGCGGATTTATCCCATTAAGAGAACTCTTCCAGTTGCCCTTTGCGTAGTAAAAATATATGTTTTTGTTTTATTTTTGTTAAAGTGGACTTTCTTTATGGTCTAAATCAGGTACTCCAGAATCTTGATAGATAGTCATCATGGTAAACACGGCCTCTAGTCCCGGCGTGTTGCTAAACGTTAAACAAACCTATGATATAACGAAAAACAAATCCCACCAAAAACATTTTCATGTCAAGATATAGTCAAAGCGCAACAAATAGACATCAGACCTCAAAATAGAGCGAAGCTTCTCAATCTACGCGCCCTAAGTACACCAACTGTCTTAAAAACTTCTTCCTTCGAAAAGGCGCATTTAGTCTAATTTCCGCAGTCAAATTGTTATTGTCTTCATTCTGCTGAAACAGCAAACCATACATTTAACTAATATGTAGGGTTTATAAAAGAAATTGACATTTAAATGGTTTTGGTCGGATTTCATTGGTTTTGTAGTGAAGGGGAACCACTTCCGCCCCCCTTTTCTTAGATGGTAGAGCGTAGAGTGATGTTATAAAATACTGATTCACGTACTGTATTATATTATGTCCGTATACCAAATATCTAACCTCTAGCATGAAAATCCTAGAAAGTTTCATAAAAACTTTAAGGGGCTGACACGAGCTAAAAACCGGTCCCATTCTGACAAATGTCAAACTGCGCGCGTGCAAACGGGACGGAATCTTGCCGATTCAATGTTATTTTCGTATTTTCGATGAAAACTCGGTCAAAAATAAGTAATTTGAAAATCAAAAACAATATGTCGATAGAGTATTGTAAGGGGCTCATTCTGATAATAAACACTTAATTATTGCGTGGGTTTTGTTCGTACAGTTTGCGATATAATCGATTTTTAGAGGTAACTTTACGATGTTTTTCTATCAAGCTAAATTACTAATATCATGTTTTGAAAATATGAAACAATAACACTACAGCAAATATCCTGAAGATTATTACCTTTTTTTTTCGTCAGTTTTTCTGCATTTTATCTAGGGTAGAAATCACTTATAAAAGTAGCTTTTAGCTCTACTTAGCTTTTACCCTTAACCCCTCAATTTGGGGCGTTGTGGGGGGTTTATGGGATGTTTAACCGAAAACGAATTTCAGCTTTCTAGCACTTCAGGAAGTACCCAAAAATTTTGATGTTCATCAGTATATCAATGACGAAATTGGCAGATTTTAGACATCGTTAAAATAATAAAAAGATAAGAGCTATAAAACTGAAACTTTGCCTGTTTAATGAAATTACTATTGACAATATATCCGCAGAATTTGATCAGTCTAGTATATCGGAAACTATCACGTTTTTCGCTTTGGCGGGGCCACTACCGTGGCCAAAGAACTTTTTCCACGACTGCTAAATCATAGACACCTCCTCCTTATACTTTTTGGTAACCTTGTGTCACGAAATCTATGGACGATTGACGTTGATGTCTTTGATTGAGCTGTCGTCTTGCATAATGTCTAAAAAACCAAAACATAAACAAAAAAAAAAACTAAATTGTGAAAATTTATCTTTAGTGTCCTGCTCTTTGGTGTCCTACCTTCTACGTCGAGGGTCGGGCCACATTCAAATATCATCTAAATTCAAATTTAATTTGAATATGGGTTTCATCACGATGATGTTATTCCTTCAACGAAAGAGCAGTTAGTAAAAACACATTAGTACATGGCGACGATCGAACTCGGTTCTTACGATTGTAAGACCGGTGGTGTCCTGTACTCTTGCCTACGTGACGACCGATGTGGCGCAGTGGTAGTGCGACTACCTTTGACGCAGAAGGTCCCGGGTTCGATTATCGGTGGGTCACTCAAAAAGTTGATGTCTATCACTTTGTGAATTTGTTCCCAGTCTGGTTAGGACATTGCGGGCTGAACCACCCGATTGTCCGTAAGTAAGATGGTTCCGTGTTTTGGATGGCACGTTAAGCTGTAGGCCCCGGTTGCTTCCTATGATCACTTAGACGGCGGTCGTTACACAACCATGTCAGAAGCCTGCTACTTGTAGAAGGCGGTTGAGAAATTCTGACACTAGGGTTCAACGGGTCGTTGGACGACTCGGTGTCCCACACGAAAAGAGAGAGAGCCCACCAACGCTCTTGGGTTCCTCCTGGGTGGGGGCTCGATCCTTACAGGACATAAATATTTGTTAAGTAAATTCAAAAATATTTGTATCCAGTCTGGGTGTTTTCTATGTATCTATAACATGTACTGTACCTATTTACAAAAAATATAGAAATAATAAAAACTATAAAAATATAGATTAAGATATTTGCTAGCAACGCCAGCAAATATCTTAATCGGCTGGTTTGCCCGATAAACAAGTCACTGCTGGTGTTTAGATGCTTGAATATATTGTTGGATAGTAGATTATTAGTGAGAAGACTGACTACATATTAACAAACTTAAATTATTTATTGCAGAACGATGTCCTCAAAAAAAAAATGCGAATCTTAGAACATCTGGCACTGTTCCTATTACAAAGCATGAAAATATTGCTTTAATTGCAAATACTTCAAATAAAATAATATGAAACTTATATAAGAAAACATCTTCTGCTGCTCTCTGAAAAAAGTTACTTTAAGAACTGCTGGTACAAGTTAATTTGGGCTAAAGTCTGTCATTGATCCAATAAAAAATCTGTCTGAAATAAAATCTGTTTTCCTACTCAACGATTTTACCTTGATTGCCCTCCCTATATAGTAGGGGATCCCGCCATCGACGACCTTCGCCGCGATGTTCAATGGAAGAAAGTTATTTTTTTATGTAATAAAACACGCCAATAAGTATATTGCGTGTGTGATGCCTAAAAAAATTCAGTCCAAAGTATGATAAAAAAAAGATAATACATAAGAAAAAACATCGGACAAAATATGAAACAATGTTTTGCACCTCCGATACAAAAATATTTTCACATCTTACAAAAAACAGTTTTTGTAATCATACTCTGGACTGAGATTTTATAGGCAGCCAATACACAATACATTTATAGGCATATTTTAAGTTACTTCCTTCCATTAAACAGCTCGGTCAAGTTCGTTGTATGGCGGGATCTTTCACCAATAATAGAATGGCGATGGTCATATTGATATTTAAAAGTGCAAGAAGTATGAGTACGAAGCACTAATACCGAGAGTGCACAGACCTAGAGTGTCCTCATATAAAGACGGTCGGTTACCTTGTCGCCTTGTCGTCGGTTACATTATCAACTGACTTCAAAAAAGGAGGTTCTCATTTTGGCCTGTATGTATGTTTGTCTGCGATTATCTCGCGTTTGTATGAAACCATGTTGATGCGGTTTTCATTAAAGTATTTGTGAGACTTAGGAGGTTTTACGCATATTAACTGACAAAAACAATGTAGGTTCGGTTCGTTGAAGTCGGTTCTTTTTTTAATTTGGAGAATTCTATTAGTATGAAGCACCTGCAGTTCAGATTTTTATGGTAAAGTTCTTGCAAAAAACTTCGTGACAAAATAGGCTGCTTATCGATTAACAATGCTGGTAGCTCCTGTCGTCTGAATACTTTTGTGAATGATGAAGATTCAACAAAAAAAAATATTTATTTTATTTCTGACGGTTCTAAAATTACTCCAATACTATTCTTATGAAACTACATAGGTGTAAAACTAACAAAGGAATTGAGGTCGGACATTTTCGAACACAGGCAGACAAATTAAACGAAATAATAAGGTGGTAGTATGGTCTAAAGCATATTAAGCTTTGTAGTAGGCTAATGAAACCTTAAAAAATCTAAATAGGATTGATTTTGATATCGCGTTTTAAATGTTAACAGCGCCATCTATTGAATCATATTATGTATCACATCATGCTGTTATTTCATTGCCTTTTATGAATTTTTATAATATGTAGGAATATCGTTTAGGGGTTTCTAAAACTTTTAGTGCTCATTTCGGTGCCTATTTGTTCATAGTTTTCTGTTTTTCAAAATAACAATGTCCTTGTGCCAGCATCATACGAATAGATAGAGAAAGGAAAAGAAAAAATGCGTGTTCTTTTCGTAGTCGTCTCATAATTTTATGAGCCTAAGTGTTTGTAGTATCATCTATGATGCTACTATAGGAGGACTAAGCTCGTAAGGCCCAGGAGTTCATGAGAATTTTTCATATAACGGCCCGAATGCCTTTTAATAGGTATGATTCTACAATTTTTCTCACCGTTTTTCCAGACACTTGCAGTTCCAGTATATCCTTGATCTACTGATATAAACCATATCAAATACCTTAGGGAGCCTTTTGTTAATTACTTAGTTTGAACTACAAAATATTAATAGACGAGATATGTACTTTAAAATTTTACATAATTAAAGGATAAACATGCCCAAGTTTATAGCTATAAGGTTGCTTTATAAAGTGATGTTTGCACCACTATAGATCGACATACCTTTTAAAAAGCATCGGGACTTTACAAGGAATACTATAGGAGACTACACAGAATTACAAAATTAATAGGAAAAAATATTTTCATTACGTTATCAACAATCATAGAAAAAAATAAAAAATAGAATATCAAATGCTAAATAACATTATCATGTGTGAAGAATTATTAAACCACGTCAGGAAACAAACAGTTTCGGAGTAAATCAAGGTTTGCGACGATGATGATTATTGGTAATGCTACGATTGGTCAACAGTGATGAAATCTATTATTACTTCCTCGTTTCTCTTATCATCATCACGTAGCTTATCCAGCCGAAAAACGCTTTGATAAAATATATTTTTCAGTAGGCATTCGGCTTCTCCTTTGGTGCAGTGGTGGTAGATTAAATGCGAATACCATCCATACCAACTGTGTTTGAACTGGCACTCCGTAATGAAATCGACACAATCTTCTTCCTCATCGGTAGAACGCACGTGCCACTTTATGACAACTAAAATGGAATCAGAAATCAATATTATTACTTTGTTTGTTCTTTTTTCAATATTATACCAATCGCATTTACATTCCTTCGGTAACTAAGAGATAAATACATCCAGAAAATTCGTGCCCAGCAAATGCATTCGTCAACTAGTTTGGTAAGCTTGGCGTGAATGCTTACAACAAAAGAAACCCTTATATGAGGGTTTTCAGTTAATTATTATGCTCATGAGTATGAGTGAATTTATTGGGGTATCTGATAATAGACAAGTAAAGAAGTATGTGTGATACAGTCATATATTAGTACCTGTTTTTCGCCTGAATCGAATTCAGATATTGAGCTTGAAATTGATGCCGTGTGATGGCGGCTTAGAATAGCATCACCCCTCATCGTGTGTCGTAAGAGGTGACTAAGGGACTCGAGATTATTGGTGTATTGCAATTTTTAGGCGACAGGCTGACAACGTGTCACTATAGTGATTCACATGTTTTCTGAAACTATCTTGGAAAATAATCCTCAAAAATGTCAGACGTGGTGCTAGCGACCGTATTCTTACAGCCGTTAACGCTCTGCCTACCTTGCAAGGGATAAAGACATGATATATGTCTGTAGAAATTGAGCTCCGGGTGACGCTACTCCAACATTCAATCTCATAGTTATTCATTATAATACTTACCTAATTAGTTTCGTTTACTAAGTTTTTTCTTCAAATTTTAAACATCATCGAGAAGTACTCCGTCACTATACAACTAAGAAGGCAGACAGGCTGGTAGCGTAGGTATATCTGAAGTTGGTAGAGACAATAATGGGTTATAAGCCATAGTAAGATTCTCAAGCAGAGAAAATAAGAATCGGTGCAATGCTTCAATTATTGCATACATACAGACATAAACGCTTGCTGGATTTGGCAAAGCATAAGTGGTGGCAAAGTGAGAAAGATAGTCACTTCATCAAATTGCCACTATATCAAAAAATGTAACTGATATTTTGTTCCGAAACCGATCCTAGCGTGGTGACTTATCATTATCACTTTATCAGGCTCTAGCTCAATATAGTACCTACCTTCGCTTAGAGTATACTTTCGGGGTTCGATTTGTGCATGACACTCCATCATGTTAATGGATGAGGGGGATATAAGTAAAAAACTAAAGCAAAATACTTTTAAAAAATTGTACCTATTTTAACAATCGACACAGACATCGTCGCACGTACATATTATAATACATATGTATGTATCCGTGGTCCGTGAAACCCATGTGTATTTCTTATATAACAATTACTTATAAAATATAATGAATATTTCGAATTTTCACATACTCAAATACAATTTATTGCAAAGTAAACAAAGCTAAAACTGACAGAAGAAAATTTAGGACAGGAAATTGAATGAATGGAAAGAACTATGAGTGAACGGTATTAGGACCAAGATGCGGAAATGTTTTCTGTTTCTACCGGTGTCATAAATACTGAAAAGGACGGTGTATACGATTTGGTTCCGATTATGCCAAAATCAAGCCAGAATAGGCCCATACCGTTTTTTGACTTATTCTTTTTTTTGGCAGTTAGATGACAACTTTTTAAACGCGCGTATTTACGGTTTATAGCTTGCGATAAGGTCCTACATTGCTGGCTCTAAGCAAATTGAGTATGATTTTGGTAACAAAAACCGTAATGGACTGTTCCCAATATGGTAAAAACCGTAACCGGAGCCTTATAGGGCATATCGCTTTCACGATATGTCAAAATGCTGCAACAGATTCGGGCCCCAGCTGTGTAATCTGTCCTACGTACTATGAGAAACTACCGCTCTAACTAAAAAATGAAACATCTGACAACACGTATCGAAGCCAACTAAAAAACCTTTTGTTGGATAAATCATTTTACTCTGTAAAGAGTATTTAGATTTTAAATTTTAATGTTTGTTTATATCTTTTTTTTTTTACAATTTGACATTATTCTGTTATTGCTTTTACTTTTATTTCTGAAATTGTTTTTTGCAAATTATTATTTTATATTATTACTGTTGCGAATTCTTATATAGGAAATTTTGTAACAATATAATGTAATTTCCATTGCGTGATAAATAAATCAAATCAAAATCAAAATATTGCAACCAGACAAGAAATCATGAAAGACATAATCGTAATAAGGAGTAAAAATAAATTAGATCAACCTAAGCATAGACTAGCTAAAGTTAGGACTTCATTTGAAGGTTTAGGTATCCGTTACTATAACATATAATACCGGAAGATATATTAAGTTTGTCTTAGAGTAAATTTATTTATTTTATTAAGAAAACATTATGTTATAAAGCCTATTATAAGTTAGATGATTACATTAATGATAAAGAGGCATTGTCCTCTGAGATTCCAGCGCAGCACAAGAAACATGCAGTCATTTTTAATACCAAATCGGGACGTGCATGGAATTTAAAATTGACATAAATACTCGTAGAAAGGAAGACTTTATAAGATGAAACAGATAGAATTATCTACTGTAGTACTTCTTTTTTGTTTGAGCGTAGCCGTCTTTTGAGCTATTAATATATTTCAGAACTTAGCTAGGGTAGCTTAGGTCCTATGGTACAAATTGTTAATTATTGAGAATAGGAGCACTTTTGAGCAGGTTTTTGGGTGGTTTTCCTGTTCAGGGGGTCCGGCTGATTTACATGTCACATGTTAATATATGTTTTTAAATATTCACTTTAATTGGTTGACTTCATACATTGACGGTGGTGGCGTAAGTTACATGCTATGTGGTCAGCCTGGGCGGCCCCGAGGCAGTGCCTTTTTTATCCCACTCGTGCCGCATTTCTACTAGAAACATAAAATTGTTGTAAAAAAGAGAAAATTGTGTCTTTTTTACAATGACTAATTTATTTTTTGTGACAGTATTGTATTGTAAATTCTTGACTTTCTGAAAGAATTCGTTGTGAATCTACTTGGAAATAAACGATTGAAATTTGAAATTTGAATTTGGCACATTTTTAAAGACCTGTTTATATGCGCCAGGCATGTCCATATCTACTTATATTGGTCGAAGTGGAGTGGTTACCAAAGTACAAGTTGATCATAAATTGTTTGAAGGGAAAGTGCCTGATGAGTGTAAATAGCAATGTTTTATTCCGCCACCTAACGTTGTCTTGTGTTTACCGCGACAGAAAATAATATTTTGAGGTTAAACTACCCGCAATAAACGAGCCCACCCACCCAAACCCACTTCAAGCAGCCCGTTAGCGGTGTCACACGATACTGCTCATTTTCCTTTAGGAATAGTTATTTTCCCGCAGTAAAAAGTATTTTAAATGTAAATTCATGTTACTTTTTATATGTGTGCCAAATTTCATTTCAATCAGTTATGTAATTTTTGTGTTATGAAGTAATAAAATTTACAAATTTTTTATTTATTTATTTTATTTATTTATTTAAGAAGAACATTTATACAACCATAACAGAAAATTCCAAGGCGATTGCATAAGAAACAATATTTAAATATTTAAATATTTATAATATTAGGAGGATAGGATATTTTTTTCGTAAAGACTGATGTTGTAAACGCCTGTAGGTGGAAACACTGCTAATAAGGCACTTTACCTTCACATAATTTTTTATCAACTGGTATTTTAGTAACTACTCTATAAATGCAGATAAATACTGTAACTCCCGTAACTAGCAATTAAGTAGCAATATCAGTATTAATCATTTCGAGAAAATATTAGTCTGCTATCAGAATGGCTGATCAAAATAATTTTCCAATTACTCTGCATTTATCACAGCTAGCAATTAATTAGGACAGCTAGCAAATACTAGCAATCTAATAGCAATTATTAAACAGAATCTCCGCACTAGAAGCCACAGGCGACCTGCGATTCTGACGGTAACTTTCATGGACTGGTTAACCACTTAAACTATTTACAGTTGATTATTTTTAAATCTCGTATAAGCCCGTCCAGCAGTGGGATAGATAATGATAAAATAAACTATAATTTTTATCCAGATAGACTAAACTGACAGCCAAGAACGGCCTTATTTTTTTAAATGTTGCAAGCATTATTCAAGTGTGGTGGTTTGACTTATTCGTTTTATTCATTGAACTGTTGGGAGACGAATATTCGATGTAACTAGTTATTTTTGTCAATAAGTATGCATAATAAGTACATTCTGTTCTCCGTCAGATTTTTAAAAATGGGTAGGTAGGTCAAATAGAAGACTGTAACAGTAACCCATATGGTAAACAAACTTTACAATTTACTTCGCTGCTGTGGTGCACCTGGTAAATAAATTGTAATCCTCTGACGATAACAACAAAAACGTATTGTTGTCAGGTCAGACAGGAAATAAATGTGAAGTTAGTTTGTTTCAAACAAAGTAGTATGTTTGTCTTTTAAGCCAATTTATAAACGAAAATTGAAATTAACTAAATTATTTTCAAAAATATACAATTACTATCTTTGAATCATATAGCTTGATCATTCGGGTCCGGAATCGAAGTTCGAATTACACACATTCGAAAGGATTTAGTGCGAAACATTTATTTTCGATCATTGTCCAGCCGAACGTAAGTTTTGTCGATTTATTTTAACTACGAAGCTGTTATGCGTCGACAGTACGTTCCTCCGAATTTGTTTTTTAGCGAACTGTAACTAGCCGAATATCCTTTTAATTGAACAAACTGTACTGTGAAATGCAAGTTGAGTTATACTCGCTAAAATTAGAAAAATATCATTATTAAGTTTAAAATTCTCATGGCAGTTTTATTTTTACTAGTATTTTTCCTAATATTGTATGGTAATAAATAATAATGAAAAACATAAACTAAAGACAAGGCAGGTATAATTTTAGAATCTTGCCTTTCCGAAATGACATCCTTTGTTCGGTTAACGACAGTTTCGGTTTACGACAGATTCGGTTTAAGTCAGATTTGGATAAAGACAGAAATACAGTTGTGTACAAAAACCTTCTTGTTATATTTTATATAAAATTTTCAGACTAGTAACTACAACTTCGGATGGAAATTAACTTAAGTCGCACAATAGTTCTAAACATTCAAATACGCTTATTTCATTTTGTAGTGCTCGATCAATATGTTTCTTTATTATGGCGTCCTTTTCTAGCAATTTTGCACTTCGCCGTTTTCCCTCGTTACTTTTTTCCAATCTTAATATTTTTCTATCTTGGAAATTCGCTTCTTTTTTTAATAATTGTATAAAATGAAAAATTGCCGGATGTTCCGGAAATCTTTTTTTGAGACGACCATGCCACCCTTCAACGGCATTGTTCGTTCTGAAACTGTGATTATAGCAGCTAAATATTTCTCGCGTAATTAAATTTACCCATTGGTTTGTAAAATAGTTCTCGAATTTGACAAACTCCTCACAATCACTTGCAAAGACTCGTATGGCTAATATACCCTCCGGAATCAAAATAGGCGGAAGCAAAGCAAGTTGCATGTACAGTTTGGTTATATATACTCCACCTTCTATTTTGTATAGTCCAATTTTTTTGCTATTTTTAAATATAGAATTCTAGTAGTGATAATAACATCCTGTTACTTTAACCTGTGGATAAACTCTTTGAATGGCTTGAATTACTGCTATCTCGAAGTCACATCTGTATTGTTCTATAACGACAGAAAATTGGTCGCGTAAAATATGAAATAATCGTTCGTAAGTAATTTGGGCCTTATTCGGCAGGAGAATATATAATAAAGGTACGAAATTTACTGTTTTATCGTCATCTGATTAACTAACATGCAGGGTATATAACTGATAAAAAAAATTACAGGCAACTTTAAAAGTTCCATCACCGTAAAAATACTTGAATTTTGTCAGATATTTCTTAGCCAAAAATGTGCCAAATATCAATATCTTTTCTTCAGTACCCTCGTCAAACAAAAAAAAGTCTTCAACGAGATTATGAGGTAACTTCAATTCGTTCAGATGTTTGCAAGTGGTTTTCTCCAAATTTAGATAATCTTTCCGTGCATTATATAAAATATCTTTTTTCTTTTCAAAAGAAGGTTTATCGCCTTCTTGTAGACAATCAACAGTTTCCATGAAATCTTCATAGATCTTCGGAATTGGTCCAAGATTAGTGCACACTACTTTTTTGCATTCGTCAATTACTCCATCAATTAAATTTCTTTTCACATCAGGAATACAACTATGCTTGCCTTCTCTCACGATATGGTTCTGTTTATCCAACGTAATCGACGTATTGCACACATTTCTGCCGAAACATCTCCAATTTGTGCATCCATTATCATTTCTCTTAACGGGTCCGGAATCGAAGTTCGAATTACAAACATTCGAAATGCTACATTGCGAAGGTATATTATTTCGAAAAATTCTCAAGCGATTATAAGTTGTATCGATGTTGTTTTGCTGCGAAACATTATGCATCGACGGTACGTTCCTCCGAATTTACTTTTTTGCGAACTGAGAATATTCGAACGTTCTTATAATCGATGAAAATTACCAGATGCCTACTAAATTGTAAATAATAAAGTGATTTGTTTGTCATTCCTTCACGACGCAATGGAGTGATTTTATTAAAAATAATGTGTAGAGTTGAAGGTTGGAAAGTGAAGAACAACATTTTTTACTGCCGGAATATATCTCATGTTCTATTTTTTAGAATTATTTTTTTAATATAAGGTAGTGAAAAATTGATAAATTACAATGTAATTTTATTGCAATATAAAGTTAATTCATTGAAAGAAAATCATAAAAAATAAATTATGTGCTTTTTAGATTACTCACTAAGCATAATTTATCAAATAAAAACATATAAACGCAATTGCAACGTAAACTATTTTTTCTATAGGAAATAAGAATAATCTTACTTTTAGTTAAATATCTGGCCTTCGCATAATAATTGATCTTAACAAACAACAAAAGCAAAAGTCGCATAAATGATGCGGGTGATGTAAAATCTGTTTTTTTCTTGTTGTCATTTCGGAATGCCGTGTGATGCCGGCTTAGAATAGCCTCACCCCACATTCTTCCCGCGGGTATCGTAAGAGGCGACTACGGGACTCGAGAGTATTGGTGTTTTACAATTTGTAGGCGACAGGCTGACAACCTGTCACTATAGTGATACACATGTTTTCTGAAACAACCTTGGAAAATAATCCTCAAAAATGTCAGATGTGGCGATAGCGACCTTATTCTTACGGCCGTTAACGCTCTGCCTACCTCGCAAGGGATAAAGGCGTGATATATGTATGTATGTATGTATGTATGTACATCATTTCGGAAAGGCAAGATTCTAAAATGATACCTGTCTTGTTTTTAGTTTATGTTTTTCATTATTATTGAAAGATCTGCTAAACACATATTCACTTCATACAATATTAGGAAAAATACTAGTAAAAATAAAACTGCCATGAGAATTTTAAACTTAATAATGATATTTTTCTAATTTTAGCGAGTATAACTCAACTTGCATTTCATAGTACAGTTTGTTCAATTAAAAGGATATTCGGCTAGTTTCATTTCGTTAAAAAACAAATTCGGAGGAACGTACTGTCGACGTATAACGGCTTCGTAGTTAAAATAAATCGAGAAAACTTACGTTCGGCTGGACAATGATCGAAAATAAATGTTTCGCACTAAATCCTTTCGAATGTGTGTAATTCGAACTTCGATTCCGGACCCAATTATAACCCTTTGTTCGGTTAACGACAGTTTCGGTTTACGACAGATTCGGTTTACGACAGATTCGGTTTAAGTCAGATTTGGATAAAGACAGAAATACAGTTGTGTACAAAAACCTTCTTGTTATATTTTATATAAAATTTTCAGACTAGTAACATATATCACGCCTTGATCCCTTGCGTGGTAGACAGAGCGTTAACGGCCATAAGAATAAGGTCGCTATCGCCACATCTGACATTTTTGGGGATTGTTTTCCAAGGTTGTTTCAGAAAACATGTGTATCACTATAGTGACAGGTTGTCAGCCTGTCGCCTAAAAATTGTAATACACCAATACTCTCGACTCCCGTAATCGCCTCTTACGACACCCGCGGGAAGGATGTGGGGTGATGCTATTCTAAGCCGGCATCACACGGCATTCCGAAATGACAACAAGAAAAAAAAAGATTTCAAATTACCCGTATCATTTATGCGATTTTTGCTTTTGTTGTTTGTTTTAGGCGAAGGCCAGATATTTAACTAAAATTGAGATTATTCTTATTTCCTATAAAAAAAAATTGTTTACGTTGCAATTGAAGCATTTTTGATACTTGATAATTTATATGTTTTTATTTAATAAATTATACTTAAAGAGTAATCTAAAAAGCACATCATTTATTTTTTATGATTTTCATTCAATGAATTCATTTTTATTTCAATAAAATTACTTAGCAATTTTTTTTTCACAACCTTATATTAGAAAAATATATTCCGCCAGTAAAAAATGTTGTTCTTCTCTTTCCAACCTTTAACTCTACACATTATTTTTAATAAAATCTCTCCATCGCGTCGTGAAGGAATGACAAACAAAAACACTTTACTATTTACAATTTAGTAGGCATCTGGTTCATTTTCATCGATTATAAGAACGTTCGAGTATTCTCAGTTCGCAAAAAAGTAAATTCGGAGGAACGTACCGTCGACGCATAATGTTTCGCAGCAAAACAACATCGATACAACTCATAATCGCTTGAGAATTTTTCGAAATTTTTTTTTGAGGGATGATTCCTCTATGTAGTTATTTTTGTTAATAAATATGCATAATACATACATTCTCTTCTACGCCAGATTTTTGAAAATGGGTAGGTAGGTCAAATAGAAGACTGTAACGTTAACCCATATGGTAAACAAACTTTACAACTTAGTTCGCTGCTGTGGTGAACCTGGTAAATAAATTCTAATCCTCTGACAATAGCATAAAAACGTATTGTTGTCTGGTCAGACAGGAAATAAATGTGAAGTTAGTCTGTATCAAACAAAGTAGTATGTTTGTCTTTTAAGCCAATTTATTAACGCAAATTGAAATTAACTGAATTATTTACAAAAAGATTCAATGTTGAGAGAATGAATGAAAGGAGATTGACGAAAGAGATATATAAGGCGAGTGTTAGAGGAAATGTTGGAAGGGGAAGGCCGCGAAGAACCTACCTGAATCAAATCGGGGACGTTTTAAAGAAAGGTCAGGTCAGAAGTACCCTAAACCGACGAGCGTGCATGAAAAGACTGATGAATGTAGAAGAAGCGAAAGAAGTATGCCAGGATCGTAGCAAGTGGAAGGAAATAGTCTCTGCCTACCCCAACGGGAAAGAGGCGTGATTTATGTATGTAGATTCAATTACTATCTTTGAATCATATAGCTTGATCATTCGGGGTACAACACTATTTTTTTATTATTTTTAAATACAATAACGTGGCAACCCACCAAATGTCAATTTAGTCTATCTGGATAAAAATTATAGTTAACCTTATTTTCGTATGTTTGGCAGTTTTCCCGTTTGTAACTATTTCATATTGACTATTACATATTTTTATAATTTTCAATGAAATACCCTAATAGTAGCCATGTGTCAGCTCTGTGCTATAATAATTATATAGCCAATCTAACCCGCTCTAGGCCCAACTTTTGAGATAGGTCTGCTAGTGGGTAAACAACTATAGATAGGTCAGCTAATGCATGACCAACTACAGCGATAACATTTCGTTTCTAGCCCGAAACTATAATTGAAAGTTGTTTACAAGAAATATTTTATGTGGCTCTGCAAAAACTTGTGCTAATCAACTTACATAAGAACTTTGCTTTTTTTGGCAATTACTGCAAGTACGGTTATGTTATGAATCAGAGATACTACTTTATTAAGGTTACGTTAATGTTGCTTTGTTTGATAAAATAAATGTTTTCCTAAAAAGTTTGGATTTTTATTTCAAGCACAGTAAATAGAAAGAGCATGAAACCATCTGTCATGATCATGACATTGCAATCAATTTCGTGACATTACACCCGCGGTTCTGACGTACACGACATTTGGCTCGTGGAACGTGAAAACTTTCATACAGGGTGTCAGAGACGGTGTAACGAAAACTTTGCAGGATCTTTGTGTACGTCAGAACCGCGGGTGTAATGTCACGAAATTTGATGCAATATTATTGAATATTTAGTACTGTTTTGCTACTACATATTTACTACCTATACTTATATAATTGCTACCTCAGTATATTCTTAATTAGAAATTATTTAAAGTGAGCCGCCACTCTGACGTCAGGATGGCGGGTGAAATCATTCATCCAGGACCCCTGTAATTGTGTCCCTCTAGTACCCCTGTTTCAACAGATATGTTTTTCTCTGGTTTTGCCTGTATTTATTTTTGAATAAATATGTTTTCCTATAGATGGTTGAATATCGTCAATATTATAAATAAAAAATATATAGTTTGAAAACATTTATTAATAAAGGATATTAGGGGTTCACTCACGTCATACCAAAACACTCTTAATCTTGTTACAATTCTACTATGACGAATAATCGATCATTCAGTAAATCTTAACTCTAATTTATATAACGTTTGAGTCGCCTTTAATCATTTGTTCCGTGATACATTTCACCTAAACACTATACTTCAAAGTACATCTCATCCAAATAGTATTTACACTAGCTATCACGCCATCAAAAGCATTAGTTAGGGCAGATAAGTACGTTTCAAGTAAAAAAAATCATTAGGCTTTGTGTGTGCTTCATTACATCTGTTACCTAAGCAATTCTGGTCCGGGACGAAAAAAAAAGTGATGGACGATGATTTGATTCGACTTTTTCTGCCGTTCAGAGTAATTTAAGGAAAATAGAATCTACTTAAATAGTTTTTTTTGGCCCCTTATTGGCCCATTTACAATTTTTCAGGAAAATCGTTGTAGGCGTTTCCGAGATCCCGATTATAAAATTTTATGTTATGTATAAGGTGTTAGTAATATTAGTAGTAATATTAGCTGCAAATATTTTGAGGGAAGACTCAGCCCAAAAAACTGAACGACTTTCCCCAAGACACATAGGTCGAAATATGAGAAAGTTTTTTCGAACTCCCATACAAATTGACTTGGTTGGTTGGTAATTTTGTATGAGAGCTCGAATATTTTTTTCATATTTATAAAATTTACTTTATAAGTTACTGATCTCAAACTTAAAAGTAATTTATCTCGTTAACTAAGGATGCTAAACCACTAGTTTCTTTTAGGAAGTTGTAGGTCTCTACAAGATCTAAATTTTTGGTCACATCTATACATCTTCTATATTCTATTCTATTCTATATTCTATTCTATTCTATTCTATTCTATATATAATATATACTGTCTGTATCGAATCTATACCGAAAGTCTGTACATACAAGATATATAAAAAAAAATTGTTTCGTGATACTTAATATTGATAACAAAACACGTTTCTGCATTTTTTTAAATATTTGTCTGTTTGGATGTTTAGATGTTTAGATGTTTGAATGTTTGTTTGTGGATATGAGGAAGCATCACGCGACGACCGAACGGTTTTTGATGCAATTTGTACCAAAATGTCAAGTAAATCACCGACCAGGTTATAGGCTAAAAAAAAACATACCCATAAAAGGGGGGTTGGCTGCTACACATAAAATAAGTTTGTAAATCACGTAAATTTCATAGTGCCGCGTAGTAAAACGATGTGTATGGGCTTATTGGACCCGAGATTGATTTCAAATTTCGAACTGGCCAGCACGAATTGTGTCACTTTGAATAAGTGCGCAGAAAGAAAAATAACATGAGGCCGTATTTATATTTTTAATCTATATTTTTATAACCTCAATAAATGAGTTTGTCGAATTATCACTCAATATTACGACAAGAAAAGTAAAATCTACGAATATGTCTACGACTACAAAAATATCTCTTTAATATTGGAATAATTTTAACTTTTAATAATTCAGTATTTTTTTCACTCGAAAACAAAAGTTCCGTGGTACAAGACGTGTATGTTGCGTACCAGGCGATACAATCTTTATTTATGGATCGTTTTCTTGGTGCGTAATCTACTATTTACCGCGGGAAAATTGCAATAGCTTCAAAGCAAAAGTTTGTGTGAAGGGATATCCTTATTTTTACCGCTCCAACCATGGTTAAAATGGCTCAGCGGAAGTTGTCGTTGTTCAAAATTCTTTATTTAACATAATATTTCATACAAAGTACATATTTAAACAAAATGACTTAATCTACTGGTACTTCAATTTTACTTTATCAGGCTAACACCTACGAAAGTTTACAAGTAGTAAGTTAAATGGGTGCACACAAAGAATTTTAACTAACAAATTTAACATTAGATTGTACATTTCGACGTAAAATTGTATTGCAATTTTACTTACTGCCTAAACATTTTATTATTATTACTATGTTTTTTTTTACATGTTTATGTTATGGTGTTTGCTAAGATGACCCTAGCAAACCCATAGTACAATAATCAAAATTATACATCAATAATTTTTAAATATTGTAATGTAGAGGGTAAACCTCTTATTTATTTATTATTCGCACGGGCTATACTTGTGGTCTGAGCACTCACAGAAACCAATGATCGGTCTGCGAGAGACCCACCGCTTCGCCCCGCGCTAGCTCGCGCTCTAACGGGGGGCTCAGCAGAAGTGGATCTGCTTATGATGTAAGTCGACCAGCGAAGTTCCACAATTTTTTGTTTTTAATTTTTCTTGCTAATTATGTTAAGGCTATTCTTTATATCTACGTTACTAGCCAATGTTGGTCTGTTACATACTGTTATTATATGCTTAGCCGACAATACCAACATTATTTTCAGGGTGCGCAAACTTTTTTCTGAAACATTAATTCGAAACATGAATAAAAATTGGACTACTCATTCAAATTGACTCGATCGGCTGGTACATTTTCTATGGAAGATATTTTTTTTCCATATGTTCTGTAAAATTTTCCTTACGAAAGTTTTTCAGTTTTATGAGTCATTATCATCGGTCTCAAAGCCTCATACGTCTGTGCCAGACGATCCAATCAGTGTCTCAGATAAGACTTTTCGTGGCTATAGGTATAAATCGATTTGGAAAACGCCGGATTGCCCAAAACAAGGCCACTCTCTCGGTCTCCTTGCTTGGCTGACTCCACAGGAACGACGAGTCAATACATGCGGAGCCAAGTTGGCTGCAGGATAGACCTCTCACACGCACCCGACAGAGACCCCGTTCCGGGTTTGAATGTAGACTCTGTTGTCCTTCTCCAGGGCCGGTCTTGGGTCGGGTTTCTCCCTCGGTTGATTCTTACGACGCGACCCCCACGGGAAAAGAGGAGTTATTCTACTCTGCCGGCAGCATACGGTCTTAATTAAATAGCCTGAGGTACTTAATTAAATGTAACCCAAGCCGCGGCTCCGCCCGTATGGAAATCGGTCATCCCAACAAACAAACAAATCTTTTGTATTAATACGTACGTATGTTAGTAGGAAGTAGGATAGGATAGGGTTAGTAGTAGGATTACTTGGTTTTTAATAAGCTTCTGTTTAATTTATTCACACTCATGAACTCGGTCTTTATTCATCCATCACAATGTTAAGAAATGTGGCATCAGTCTACTTCACGGAATTGATACCTTTGGAAGTAAACGCACGGTTTAAAAAAATCTGCTAAAATGAACTGGAAAGCGAGGATTTGGAACAGGGAGTGACTAATCTGTAACCTAATTCAGCAAATTCAACCTACAGGGATTCAAAAAGACCAAACATATAAAAGAACCACCGTTTTCTTACTCTTTCTTGCATGTGGAAATTGTAAATTTAGGATTTAACAGTTTTTTTAAATTACATATAAGGTGTAAAAATATAAGCTGCAAATATTTTAAGGGGTGAATCAGCCCATGAATCTGAACAACTTTCCCCAAGGAATATAGAGGTCAAAATATGAAAAAAAATTTGGGCCTGTATGGGAATACAGTTGACTTGCTCGGCTGCTACATTTTGTATGGGAGGTCCAACATTTTTTTCCATATTTCGACCTATGTTGCTTGGGAAAAGTTGTTCAGTTTCATGGACTGATTCACCCATTTAAATATTTGCAGCTGAAGAGACGAAAAGAAGTCTTTTCACAATAAAAATTATATTTATTATAAAATCAAATAAAATTAGGTCACAGTCAGTCGATCGTCGTTTTCCTAGTTCCGTCAAGTCAATGTCTGTCGCGTCTGTCTGTCAAGGTCCACCAACCGGCCAGTAGAAAGAAGCCGCAGAAAAGAGTCTGCAACATCCTCACCCCCAGTATTGGAAACCAATACTCAAGGTCTGGCGCTGACTCAAGTCTGCAGAGCCTTGCTACTGGTCGTCGGTCCTGTCCTAGTCATGTCTCGTCAGTTACCCTAACAACTGTCAGTCGCGTCCTGGGTAGGTCCTGGTCAGGGTCCTGGTCAGTCGTCAGCAGTCTCAGTTATGTAACCTACTGTCAGAGGTCAGGGCTATAAGTTTGTCATGCAGTGAGGCCATGTCAGGCCAGTCAGTAAGTAGGGCCATGTCAGGCCCGCCATGTAACTGAGCCCACGTCAGGTGAAGGCTTTGGCCTGTCTTGCCATGCCTTACCCAGTTACATGACAGTCGTGAGGTCGGACGGTCGAGCCAATCAGTAAATAGTCAGTCAGTCATCAATTCCGTCCAGACCTTCAGGAGTCAGCCTGGTCATGCCCGTCGCGGTCAGTGCGGTCGGGCAAGCTGAGACTCCGTCCGGTCAAAGTCAATAAATTCGTAATTATAATGTCAATTCTCAAAAATGTCGAATGGTATAATGTCTAAATAACGGTCATATGTCATGTCAAGTAGGTAAGTCCAGTACCTACCGTTGTCAGGTCATGTCAAGTACGTACAATATAACAAAAAGTAATACAATACAAATTATAAAAGTAAAAGTAAAAACAATAACTAAATTCAAAAAAAAATAAAAAACAATTCAAAAGCCGTGTCGTTGGCGTTACTCGGCATCCGTTTGGAGTAGCGAGGGTCGGGTTGTTACGGATTCCGAAGTGGCATCTGTGGTCTAGTGCGAGTGCGTGGTCACCGTCTCAGGTGGGCGGCAATGCAGTGGGGCGACCGAAGACAGACGGCGGCGCGCCTTGCTTGCTACTGCTGGCGGCGTTTCAGCGCGGCACGACGCAGCACAGCGCTTGCGCGAGCGAAGGATGCGACGCTTGCATTGCACGGCGTAAGCGCGACGCTTGCTAGGACGTACGGCGGCGCGGCGGCTGCACGGCGTAGCGCGCCGCTGGCACGGGCGGATGGCACGGCACTTGCGCGGCTTGGCGCGACGTTTGCAAGGACGAAGGGCGACCGCGGCGCGGCGGCTGCACGGCTTGGCGCGCCGCTTGCGCGAGCGGACGGCGGCTTCGGTACCGCGGTGTGCAGGCTGGTCGGTCGGCGAAACTGCGTCTTTCGGTGTAGTCGTGGTCAGGGTCGAGGTTGCTGGCTCAGGGAAACAGCTGGTGTCTGCAACGCTGAGTGATCCCTCACAGGGGGCCGGCGGAGTGCAGGGTAGAATGCAGGCTACGACCGGTCCGTCCAAAGCGGGCCGTGGCGCTGGTACATCTGGGCTGGCTGATGCGTCATTTTCTTGAACTCCGCATTTCACGGTAGTTCGGTTGCGCTTCGCCGTTTTGCACAAACTGACGCGAACCAGCTCGAGTTCGAGTTCTAGCTGTTCCTCCAGCTGTTTCCTTTCTAACTCCGCTTCAGCTTCCCATTTCATAAGCCGTAATTTCTCTTCTACAAGTTGCAATTCTATGCGGGCTTTGGATTGCATGGCTTGTAAACGAAGTCGTCTTCTCAATGCCGACGACGATGAACTTTTCTTCGACCGGCACGAGATGTCGCGGTCGGCTTCTCCTCGTCGAGTCGAACGTGGTTGGTCGTGGTCTTTGTCCGGTGTGATGTCCTTAGTAGCGGCGCCGCTAGTCGCTGCGGCATGACGAAAAGAAGTCTTTTCACAATAAAAATTATATTTATTATAAAATCAAATAAAATTAGGTCACAGTCAGTCGATCGTCGTTTTCCTAGTTCCGTCAAGTCAATGTCTGTCGCGTCTGTCTGTCAAGGTCCACCAACCGGCCAGTAGAAAGAAGCCGCAGAAAAGAGTCTGCAACATCAGCTAATATTTTTACACACTGTATAGTCAGCGAAACCAAGTTTTTGGGTACCTATCTACCAACAATTTAATATAAGCTTATATTATTTTATGGTACTTAGAGTTTTAGGGGAGGCCTATGTTTAGCAGTGGGCTTCCTTTATATAGCTGATATGATGGATGATACATGGCGAAACGAAGTTCGCGGGCACCAGCTAGTTTATAATAAAATTCGGATATTTTCGCACCCTGGCGTCACTTTATATTATTACCGTATTAATCTTACTTACCGTGCCCGTTCAACGGGTATAACGGGAATTATTTTTATATATTTAAAAAAGTCCCATATTATCCCCAATTTGATTTGCTCACTGGGCCCAACGGGAAGTACTTTTTGTTATTTTATTAAATTTACTAAATTAAGCAGACCTGAAGTTTAATCTCCTAGTTTATATCCATAGTAAATGCTGCACCGTTCTTCAGTTCACCTGAGAGTGATCAAACCTTCTTTTTAATCGAAACCCTCTGTGCGGGCTGTCATTACATTCGAAAAATAAAAAATACAAATAAAAACATGTGAATAACGATAACGCGCTGCTGCCGCACCACCACCGCCTAATTTAGAGGAGGCCTAGTATCATATTATACCCATTTCGTCTATTTAGACTTATCGGCCAGGAAGTATTTAATCATTATGTCAACCAATATAAGTATTTCTGAGTGTGTTTTTTTTTTTTATCAGCCTACACTGTCCCACTGCTGGGCAAAGGCCTCCCCACACTTCTTCCACTTATCTCGATCCCTACCAACCTCCCACCAGTTTTTGTCGTAAGCATCCAGATCGTCTCGCCATCTTTTGCGAGGTCTACCCCGTCGGCGTTGTCCATGAGGGGGGACCCATTGGGTGACAAGGTGTGCCCATCGCTCCGGGTGCATACGACTAACGTGTCCGGCCCAGTTCCACTTCAACTTAGCAGATGTTTTGCCCACGTCAGCAATACCAGTCTTGGCACGGAGCGTGGTGTTTCTCACTCGGTCTATCTGCTTGAAACCCAGTATGCTGCGCTCCATTGCTCTCTGGCATACCTTGAGTCTGGACTTCTGACACTCAGTGAGAGACCAAGTTTGTGCACCGTAGGTTAGGATAGGCAGGATACACATGTCGATCAGTTTGCGTTTTAGTGAAAGGGGAAGATCCCCTTTCATAAATTGCTTCATGGACCAGAAGCTCTTCCAGGCGTTCTCGATGCGGCGATCGATTTCTTTTTCTTGCCTGTTTTCGAAGGGGACTAGCTGGCCCAAGTAAATGTACTCGTCGACATAATGTATTTCCTGCCCATCAACCTCTACCCTACGTCTCGTGCTATTGTTTATGGTCTGTGTCTTAGTCATGTTCATTTTGAGTCCAACCTCAAGGCTTGCCGTGCTCAGGTCTTGGAGCATTTGTTGGAGTTCTGCTGACGTGGACGCTCTTTGCGCCACGATATCATCAGCAAATCGCAAATTTGACAATCTCTTGCTTCCAATTACTATCCCTTTAGTACTCCAAGGAAGCGCTAACTTCTTGAATACTTCTTCCAAGGTACAGGTGAATAGGTTAGGGGAAGGGGATCACCCTGTTTCACGCCCTTTTCTATATAAAATGCTGGACCTGGAGATAGAAGTTTAATTGAAGCTGTACTGACCCTGTAGACCGATTCCAGAAGCTTTATGTATGTATTATCTTTATTCTGAGAGCGTAAAGATGAAAAAATAGCTTCATGGTGGAGACTGTCAAAGGCCTTGGAATAATCCACAATGGCCAGTGTGATATAATAATTGAAAAAACTGCGCGCGGGAAGGATATGCTCATATTGAACGGCTATCAGTTTTATATTAACTCGCAAAAAAGTGACAAATTCTATTGGCAGTGTACTCTTAAGCAATCTAAACAGTGTAGAAGTTCTGTGATCACAAAGTTTACAGCTGGGAGCGGGCACTCAGTAATTAAGCCGCCAAGTGATCATTCTCATTCGCCCAGTGCTTCAAAATCTGATGAAATAGCTCTCAAAAATAGACTGAAGCGTGATGCTCAATGCAGTTTTTCCGCACCAACTCAGATCATACAAAATAACTTAGCGCAAGTTCCGAGTACGAGTGCATGCAGTATACAAAACAAAAATGATATGCGCCAAATTAGAAGGCGCGCTCGGAAAAAGAAAATACCAGTGGAACCTAAAACATTTGATGAAATCGATGTTCCTGAAGATTACAAAGTAAGTACGGTTTTTTGTTTTCAAAAACTAGTTTCTTTTTTGTATTTAATTATTGTTACCTATTGTCTTTTTGTACATGGCAACGAAGCATTCTACTAATGCCAAATTTTTCTCCATTTAATTTGCGATAGAAAACCAGAGAATAAATAAAAATAGTAAAGTACTAAAACTTATACTTATCTGCTTTTTTTTTCATTACAGTTTGTCGAAAAACAGCTTTTTCTTGCTCGCGATGTTACGTATGGAGAAAATAAGCGAATGTTAATTTTTTGTACTAAGAAGAATATCGAAATTTTGCATAAGTCTTCTTCTTGGCAGATGGACGGAACTTTTCAATCATGTCCAGTATTATTTAAACAAATATACTCGATACATGCCTATATTGGCCATGACGCTGCGAGCATGAAGATGGTTCCGATGGTATATTGTCTCATACCTGATAAAACCGAAGAGTCGCATATGACATTTTTCAAAGAGCTTAAATCGTATGCTCTTGAGTTTGATTGTGTTTTAAATCCAACACATATCGTGACAGACTTTGAAAAAGCTGTTATAAATGTCATCCGAATTGAGTTTCCAGATGCCATACACAATGGTTGTTTATTCCATTTTGGGCAGAATGTCTGGCGCAAAATTCAATCCTGTCAGTTAGCTTCTAGATATGGAAAAGATAGTGATTTCTCTTTGAAATTACGTCACATGATTTCTTTGGCTTTCTTACCACCCGAAGAAATCTTAGATGCATACACGCTGCTCAAAGACAATATATTTCCGGAAGAAGCAAAAAAAGTTGTCGCATATTTTGAAAAAAACTACGTGTGTGGTAAAATTAAATCACGTGTAACAGATGCAGGTCTATCTGTTACTAGGAGCTCTCCCATGTTTCCTCCTTCGTTGTGGTCTGTCTATAGAAGTAACATGTCCCATCTTCCAAGAACCTAAAATACAATAGAAGCCTGGCATCGGCGATAGAATGGACTATTAAGTCAAACACGGTTTGGAGTATATACTACCATTGAATATATGCAAAAGGAGCAAATTACAGTCAAACATGCTATTGAAAAAGCTAATGCAGGTGTAGAGAGGACGCCGCCCAGAAAAAAAGGAATGAGAAGAATTAATTCTATTCAAAGGATATGCGAAAATAAATCTAAAATGAGCACTCTCGATTTTTTACGAGCCAACCATATCGAATTATAAACTAAAAGAATTAGAAGCTTATATAAAACGATGAGGAAATAAATACCTACAAACTTTATTTTGATTTATTTCGGTGGTTGATGATAAATAGCGGTAGCTAAATTTATTTTTTTAATAAAATTTTCTTTTCTAGTATGAAAGTAATAGTTAATTTTCAGAGAAATTTCATTGACATAATTATCTCTATTAATATGCCTGTTTTTTCAGCGAAAAAAAATTAATTCATGTAATCAATAAATATTTGATTTTTCCTTTAACTACTGTAGTTTTATTATAAGAACTTATTCAAAAATACTTCCATGTCACTATTTTACTTGTAAGTGCTTACCTTTTTAAGTATTCCACAGTTTTTAACCTACCTATACTGTGGGTAAGATGAAATACTTACAAGTCCAATGCAAATAGGTGATACGATTTGAATAAATGAATCAAAGGTAAAAAATATAAAGATAAAATGTTATTAGGTGAAATGTAGCATTGGTGTAATATAATTTGATACAGTGATGTTTCGTTCAAATTAACTTAAGTTGATTCGTCATAGTAGAAATGTAACGAGATGAAGAGTGTTTTGGAATGACGTAGTGAACCCAGAAAAAACAAAAATCATCTTAAAGTTTGTAGAAAAAGGGGTACACTCATTGTGCCTTCTACTATTTGCATCTGGGCGTCCATGATACAAATGTTCCTTTCCTTTGTTGGTTGCTCCCTGGTTGGAAAGTCATCTAAAATTACTTTTGCAGTTTGGAACGAGGCATCTTCTTTAACATTAAGTGGTACTTCTGGGACATAGTATGTACCAAATGTACACCTAGGGGTACTAAAGGGGCACAATTACCCCAGTTGTACCCCTGGGGGAACAAGTCAGGGGTACTAGGGGTCCTGGATGAAATCATTAAAACGCAAAGAAGTTTAATAATACTTGCATCAAATGTTGTGAAGAGTTGCGTGATCAGACCATGAAATTGAACAAAGAAAAAAATTTATCGTTTACCAACATAGCCCCCATAGAAAAAGTTGTGCAGTTTCATAGTCTGATCACGCAAAGATCGTGCAAAAAATTTATAACTCATTTTACTGTGCAATCGCGGGTCACGTCTTCATTTCCTAGCAAGGGACCTGGCCAAATCAAAACAGTATAAGTACTGCTGGACAGCATACGGGAAGATATATGTCAGAAAATCCGACATCTCCACCATTATAAATATCAACAATGAAGCTCAAATTCAACATCTGATGCTCGAAAAATGACTACTCTCTAGTATCATGCCGTTATTATCTTTTGTCAATTTACTAGTACTACTTGTGTTCCTACTATTACTCACGAACGTTACGATTGTTATTTCCATTTCACAATCTGCGGAAGAATACGAATTTTATAGCTATTATAAAACTCACTTAGTATCTTACAAACACACCCATATCTTTAACACGTACACACAAACACACATTTCATATCCGCTCACGAATTATAGTATTATAATATTATTACATCACCTTCAAGAAGATCTTCCTTCAAAATGCAAGCTGAGCTCGCAAACCCTGAAATATCCCACACATGTATACACAGCTAACACATATACTAACTTGTATGCTTTGTGTCAGTTTAATAACCAAGAAATGCCTCGCATCATAAGTGGTTATGTTCTATTACTATCTTTATGCAACAAGGTTAGTAGTAAATACCTACATATTTATAATATACCAACAACATGAATAATGTATTAAATACATTACACGAAGTTGATAAGTTAAACTCTTCACCTTCAATCTCATCTTCTTTTCTTAAACAAAATGTAGATGCTTGCAGTTCAGAATTTAAATTTAGTCCTGTGACTCCCCAGTATATTTTAAAAACTTTTAACGAGATTAAAGTTAAGAGCACCGAAGACTTATGGGGAATGCCAGTTAAAGTCTGTAAATCAATTATCGATATATTAGCACCATACTTGGCAGATATCTTCAATGAGTGTATTGATCATGGCATCTTTCCTGATTTAATGAAAGATAGCAAGGTAGTTCCGCTGTTTAAAGCTGGCGACAAACAAGACCCTAGTAACTATAGGCCTGTATCTATTCTGCCCGTACTCAGCAAAGTCTTTGAAAAGATCATACTCAATCAAATGCTGTCCCATTTTAATAGCAACAACTTGTTACACAACCAGCAATTCGGTTTTACAAAGGGACGTAGTACCACAGATGCTGGTGTTGCTCTTGTCAAACATGTATTTAATGCTTGGGAAGAATTAAAGGACGCCATTGGTGTTTTTTGTGACCTTTCTAAGGCATTTGATTGCGTAGATCATGAAACTTTATTGGTAAAATTAGAACATTACGGTATTCGAAACGTAGCTCTGAAATTTCTGAATTCGTATTTAGATAATAGAACGCAAAAGGTCCAAGTAAACGGCACCAAATCACAGGGATCTCGTGTTAAAATTGGTGTGCCGCAAGGCTCTATATTAGGACCATTTTTATTTTTAATTTACATTAACGATTTGCCTTACATGGTAGAGAATTTGTCCAAAATTGTATTATTTGCTGATGATACATCCCTTATATTTAAGGTTGATAGACGAGCGCATAATTATGACGAAGTAAATCACACTCTTGGACAAATTCATAGTTGGTTTACTGCAAATAACTTAGTTCTAAATGCGAAAACAACTAAATGTGTATTATTCACTTTGCCAAATGTAGTACATTCTTTGAATAATTATGTCACGCTTAATAATGAAAAATTAGAATTTACTGCCAGCACAGTTTTCTTAGGGATTACTCTTGATTCAAAGCTTCAATGGGGCCCTCATATTACATCTTTGTCGGGAAGATTAAGCTCCTACTACAAAAATAATAAATCAGACCTCACTATTATATCACAAAATATAAGAAGTGTGCATAGCAATTTTGACAAATTCTTAATAACATTGTCTAAACTTGAATTTAAACCTGACGTCGTCCTACTCACAGAATGCTGGCTTAACCCTAGCAAACCAATACCTACATTATCCAACTACAAGTCATATATTTCTACTCAGCAGCATAATCAAAATGATGGGGTTATTGTGTTTGTAAAAGATAATCTTCAACCGGTAATTAAGCAGATTAAATTAAGTGAAGCTTCGTGCCTACAACTAGACATATTCAAACACACTATCTTATGTATTTACCGCTCACCGTCGAACACAAACGCCGAAAACTTTATAAACTCCCTTTGTACACACATTGAAACTCTTAAGTCAACTAATAACATCATAATAGCGGGAGATATTAATATAAACCTAATACCTAAATATCCAGAACAGACATATGAAACTAAAAATAGGACACAATATCTCAATTTGTTATCAACAGTTGGTGTTCTTCCTGGGCATACATTACCCACTAGAAATTTAACTTGTTTGGATCATGTTATGCTGAAGATAAACCCTAAAAAAACTTCTGTTGCTATAAAGCCATCCTGCAGACTTCAATAACCGATCACTTTACGATTTTTACTTCATTGTCTAAAAGTAAGACAAAACCAACTGCGCCAAAAATAAGCACCACAGTCGATTTCAATAAAGCATTAAAATACCTACAGGATCAACACTTGTCCGACATACTCTACTCAGATGATCCAAACCAGGTAACTGTATACCTTATTAAAAAACTATCTGAGTCAATAAATATATGTACAATAACTAAAAATATACCTAAAAGTAAAAGGATTATAAAACCATGGATCACTGAAGGCATCCTGCGGTGTATCAAAAACCGACACTATCTACAAAAGCAATCCCGAAATGACCCCCATAATGAAATTAAAACAGTTACATTTACAAGATACAGAAACTACTGCAATAAACTGATAAAAAAATTGAAGCGAAAGTACAACAGAGAACTGCTAACAAATTCCTTAAAAGACAATAAACTACTCTGGAAAAATATAAAAAATATTACATACACTAATAAGCAGACTACAACAAACCCTGAATTATTATCTATGAAACCTACTATAAAAGAATCTGTTAATCACATTAACACCTATTTTTGTAATATTGGAAAAACTTTATCCCAAGATATTATGCGAAATTTGAAGATTGACGAACAAGTACGCTATCTCAGTAACCTTCCGAGCCACCCCCAGTCCTTTGTACTCTTAGAGACCGACGCTGAAGAAGTAGATAGGGTGCTAACAGCTCTAAAATCAGATAGTGCTCCGGGTTGGGAAAATATTTCAACCAGATTCTTAAAGCACATTCGACTTGAAATAGTGCCCATCATTGTACATCTTGTGAATCTTTGCTTTAAGGCAAGGAGTTGCTGCTCAAATCACGATTTCAGGGGGTGAGGCGGGGGGGGGCCGCCCGCGCTCCCCGCGCTCAGACACATCATCTGGCGCTCGCACACTACGCACCCGTACGTCGTGTGTCTTATGGACATGACCGCAGTCCGACCACCTTTTAAATATATTTGAGCTTTATCCCGGCCCTGGAACTTTTACTTCTACCGTAAATTATTTTATTTTTGTGATAATGCGACGAAACGAAATATGAATGTGGGTAGATGGATGGACGCAGAAGAGGAGGAAGGCCTTAAAAGAACGTAATGGCTAGTTAAAACACACAAATTTAATTACAAAGGATGTTAGGATAAGTACTAAGCTCCTTTTATGAACCTGTCCTTGAAACTGAACAACTTTCCCTCTGGAACATAGGTCGAAATATGAAAAAAAAATCTAGCTGACCCGATTCAGATTCTGTAAAGTTGAAAAAAGTATGAATAGATTGTAAAAAAGATGATTATGAATCAAACGGTGTAAACAATTATTTAAATTTTGATAGAAAATGGTCGAAAGTCGGAAAATGTCCCAAGTCCAAAAATTTGAGTACGAAATTTCAGTTATATTTGCTATACGATGTACTGTTCTTAAGATATAATGCACTTTTAGTTTCCATTCGTTTTTAATATTCAAAAATAATATTTAACTAAAATGTTAAATGGCGTTTTGCATTGTAGTCCTCAGTCACGCCTGCTTCTTGCTATAGGTAGGTACTTCATTGTTTTCTTTTGTTTATGCCGCCGGCTTAAGTGCCGACAACCGTCGACTTGGGCTGTACCCCGTGAAATACTAGAATTTACATCATGTATGTGGGATGATTTGTAAGAGGAGACGAACAACTGTAAGATGAAACGAATCGACAACTGAACGATAATTTTTTAACGTAAGCCGGATGTTAGATGAATTTCTGAAGTATGATGCTAGAACGGAAAAGCAATGTAGGTGAGTAAACGAGCGTGAAAGAGAGGGTGAACAGATACTTTTTAAATAGGATCACGGGCGAAAAAACCCGGGGTAATCTGAAGAAAATTCGAAAATTAACTTATTCTTTCTTCTACATCCACAGCCACAGAGAACTTAAAACTTCGCTGTAATAACATGGGTCTATGTTATTACAGCGAAAATAAAACTAAAAAGCTTACAAAAGACTTTAGTTAAGTGCCCCATCTCATATAAAACATAACCCTTTTTCCAAGCTGGTCGGATAAAAAACAAAAAGATGCAACAAAGAATAGAAAAAAGTACGCGTGACAGATAATTGCCATTCGCAAACGCCATTAAACATTTCAAAATAATAACTTTTGCGAAAATTAAAAAGAATGCAAACTAAAAGTGAAAATACCTCAAAAACGGTGCAAAGTAGAGCAAAAATTTTTCAGTTTCGGTACTCATATTTTAGGACTTGTTTGATAATATTAAAATTAAAATTGGGCCCCTATTTAGTCCACAAATTGTCCTAAGCCTAGCCTCACTCACATGCGCTTTATTGAATTCCTACTTTTCTTGTTATTTATTTCACTACCTCATTTGTTCCAAATTCTCATTTGGTCTACTTTTACATTTAGTCAACTTCCTCATTTATTCTTTTCCCTAAAAATATCTCGTCAAGCCCACAATTAGGGACTTTCTAGGGCCACAGACCAACTTTTTATTTTGTTCTGAAGAATATGTCAAGTGCCACGTTATTTTAAGGAAATATAGATGGTGCGCAACGGGATACTGGGTATTACTATAATATTATCTCTTTGATGGAAGCTTCAATATGAACATAAAAGTTCATACTCAGCTCCTAAACCGCACCATCTAATTAAACTTTTTATACTACTCTTACATAGAAAGCGCCATATTACCCTAAAAAACTTACAGTCTGGCATGCATAGTTTTCTATAACAAGATAACTCAGGTTTTAGTTTCACAGCTGTCACCTTAAATCAAGAATTCGTCAAAAAATTCAACTATACCAAAGAAAGTAAAACTACTTTATTTCCGAAACTAAGGTTTTTTGTAGTTCGTGTTCGTGTAGGAGTAGTGTGTGTAGTGACATCTCGTGTTCATTCTCATAAACATTCATTCTCGTGTTCAACCCACGAGTCGTACGAGCGGAGTAACCAGCAGTCAGCGATGTGTCAAAAGCGTGACAAAGAGCAGCGCAAAAATTTTGTAATTGTGAAGAAGCTGGTAAGACTGCTCTCTGATGTAGTTTTGTTTGTATGTCTGTATCCCATACCATCCCGACCACAGAACAGCGTATGGGTATCACAGATTATATATACGTGGCTAGATCATGGCGTACGTAAGCAATATCGTCTTCAGACTTAAAAAATATCACTATTCGCTCCGTCTGAAGAGTTCACGCACTAAGAAAACAATATATTTGCGTGCGCGCACAATACATTAGCATTAAGGCATACTTAATACTTTAGCATTAAGGCCGCCTCATTGGACCATCGAAATTTCTCTTTTTATTATGTTATTTTTGTTTTGTTTTGTGTGCAATAAAGAATTATTATTATGTTGGTATCTTATAGAATCTCGGGCCCACAGGGACCCGGTCCTTTTGAGGCATGCGTGGGGCCAAAGCCAACAGCACAGAGGCCTTTTTAATACCATATAATCTAAAGTTGTAAGGGTACACCGGGTCCAGGACTTATCCCTAAGTACACTATGTGAGTGCACTCACGGACAATCTCTGGACGGTGCAGGGCTATTGTGGAATTTATGGAAGCTAGTAAAAATAACTGGACTATTAGGGTGGGTGCCGAAAGGATGGTAAACTGGACTATGGAGAGGACTATGGCGCCTGCCTGATCTATGTTGAAAAACACGGAACAAAATGGTAGACGGTGACTAGCTAACTCGACAGAATGGGCCCCATAAAAACAGCCGAACGCGAAAGGAACGGCAAAGGGGCAACATTTCTATGAGCAGCTTAGGGGTGCAGAGGTATTGCTGGACTTTAAACGCACGATCACTTGCATCCTTAAAGGGTCCCATCACGTGCGCCCACTCGCCACTTACGCTCCACATGCACTCCTCGAGCCGAAGCTCTCGCGACTCCACTCTGACCGGCCGGTGAAGGCAAGCCAGAGGTGGGGGATCTGCTCCTCGTCATTGTTCACTGCGGCCGGCCGGTGAAGGCAAGCCGCAGGTGAAGAGCAGGGACTTCCCCCGGGAGCACTCAGGTCCGTGGGGTCGCTACTCCCCAACAGCTCGCCACAAGCTGCCCTGCGGGCTTATTATTATTATTATTATTATTACATCTCTGGTCTGTGCTTGAATGACCACCGACTGGATCTAATTTGACACCGCTGTGTCGGTTTCTGTAATAAGTTCTTAATTGTTTAGATAACCTGTCAACCAAGAGTTATCTTGAAAAGATAATAGGTATTAAAAATTACTTAGTACCTACTGTACAAACGTTACTCATGTTCAGAATGCACACTGTAAATATTTAAAGTGAATTACTAGTTATGTATCATTCCTTTCTTATTATAAGTAAAAAGGCTTGGTTAGACTTTTGCTTTTTATTATCTTATAGATAAATATCGTCTCTCGTCAAGGCTAGCTGAAGCGACAGCTACGATAAATTTTTGCTCGTCTCGCCAAAAGACGTAACCGACGTAATAATAAGCGCATACTTAAATTACGCCTTTTGGTGTCAGCCTACGAGCGACGAGCCTACTACGAGTAAAATGAGCGACGTAATAATTACGAAAAAATATTTGTCAATTTTGCGGGAAATTTTGACACAGTACCGGCGCTGGCAAGAGCCATTTGGGTACTGGCGGGGTAGCGGGCGGTGCGGGATGTCATCGGGAGGTTGGTTTGTCGGCGAGAACCGTTCTAATTTTTGGAAAAAAATGATTTGTTGAATTAAAATCTGTTCATTCACTAAAACCTAATAGTATAATTTATAGGACATTGAAATAGGAATATTCTACATCAAGAAACTATATCAAAATAGTAGTCCAAATTACGATAAAATTGGTTTGAAAATATTTTTAATGCTCTTTTTGAGATTTTTTATATTAAAATATGCCAAACCGATCGAGTCATACGATAGTGTTACTACTAGATAATATCTTCGAGTATGTCATATATTTTTTTGAGGTCTTGGTAGCATCAGTAACAGGCTTAAAAAATGAATCGAAAGTAACGCTTTTCGTTGGCCTTCCTTCATAACAGCGTCTTAAGTATGGTTCCTTACCTGCCCTATTAAAAAAAGCAATTATAACTCCGGTGTTTAAGAGTGGAGATAGAAACGATCTTAACAATTACAGATCGATTTCCGTACTACCAGCACTGTCAAAAATCCTGGAAAAACTACTGAATAAAAGACTGATAAGCTACTTAAAAACTAACAATATAATTTCTCGCTCCCAGTACGGCTTTCAGCAGGGCATCTCCACAGAAGACGCAGTAACATCTCTGACTACTCTGATCACAGAGCAACTTGATAGGAGGAAAAAGAGTCTCTGCGTCTTTCTAGACCTAAAAAAGGCCTTCGATACTGTTTCTGTCTCCATCCTTATACAGAAACTCGAAAAGATCGGAATAAGAGATAGTCAACTTAACATCTTTAAAGATTACCTAAATGGAAGGACACAGAGGGTGACAATAGATGAACACGCAAGTGAAGATGTGGGTGTGACATACGGTATACCCCAAGGGAGTATTCTGGGTCCAACTTTGTTTCTCATATATTTAAATGATCTGTCTAATATGCAAATAAAAAACGCAAATATATTCTCGTACGCCGACGACACAGCCATAGTCTTCTCAGGGAATACTTGGGAAAACGTAAAGATAAATGCAGAATTGGGACTTATTCAGATATCAAATTGGCTCAAATATAATACCTTAACGTTAAACACAAATAAAACCATGTACATTTGTTTTAGCATACATAACATCTCCCAACCTAACAACAATTTTGAAATAATAATACATAGTTGCAGTAATAAAAACCTAGTCACAAATTGTATCTGTCCAAGCATAAACAAGGTCAAAAACACCAAATACCTTGGTGTCTTAATAGACCATAGACTGACATGGTACCCTCAAATTGAACACTTAAGTGGGAGAATAAGGAAGTATATTTGGATGTTTAAGACACTAAGACATATAATTCCAAACAAACCATCTGAAAGCAAGAATACACAAAATTCCCTCTTAAATTACATCTACATTGCTCTTGTACAGCCTGTGCTAATATATTGTATCTCTATTTGGGGTGGAACTTATAAAACGAATTTCTTGACTATCGAGCGTGCAAAGAGAGCTCTCTTAAAGGTTATGTACTTCAAAAAAATGCGCTACCCAACGGAAGATCTATATAGGATGTGTAATCTACTATCAGTAAGAAAACTTTACCTGCTTCAAACAATCCTAAGAACACACAAGACTACACCGTGCGACCCGAATATGGTAAATAAAAGAAGAAAAGATCGTGTAATAGCTACGTACAAAACCAGAACTACTTTTGCAAGAAATCAAACTAAACATAGATCAATATACCTTTATAACAAAATAAATAAAGAACTACAAATATACTGTAAATCTTACCATGAGTGTAAATCTACTCTTGTCTCCTGGCTAAAGCACCTAAGTTACGACACATATGAGCAACTACTTAACACTTAGAAGTCACACACACACACACACACACACACACACACACACACACACACACACACACTCATATAAATATATATATACACATTTATTTATATATCTATAGAAATACCTTACATGCATGTGCATGTTCCTTTTCTTATTTTCTTCTTAATTTTTTTTTACATTTCTTAAATATTTTGTTTAAATAAATGTTATATAGTAATTAAGTCTATTGTCTAGCATAGAAGAGCGGAGCCTCCTGATACAGGCATTCCTCATGCTTAAAAGGAGACTCCATTAACTAGCTATTAAAGATTTACTTTGTTAAAGACAATAAATATTTTTGATTTTTTTTCTTTTTTTTGATCGCCACATGTATGCCCTCCGCCTCTGATTGAGGCTGAGACCATCGGGAAAGAACGGACGGTAAAATTTTCTGCAAAAGATGTGGCACAAGCAATAAAGAAAATGCAAAGAGGAAAGTCTCCGGGTCACGATGGTCTCAGCATTGAGCACTTTAAACATGCTGGGCCCCACCTGCCGCGGGTCCTCTCGATGCTGCTCAATCTTTGTCTGAGTCATGGTTACGTGCCTGATGAATTAATGAGGACAATAGTTGTGCCGGTGATTAAAAATAAGACGGGCGATTCGTCGGACAAAGCTAATTATCGGCCCATCTCACTTGCCACCACAACAGCTAAGGTATTTGACAGTCTGCTCAATAGCCTTATCAGTAAATTTGTTACTCTAAATGACAGACAGTTCGGATTTAGACCAGGTCTATCCACTGATAGTGCTATTCTTTCCTTAAAGCATACTGTCAAATATTATACACAGAGAAATACGTCGGTCTACGCGTGCTTCCTTGACTTGTCCAAAGCATTTGATCTTGTTGTGTATGATATACTGTGGGATAAGTTGAAGGAGGCGGGTGTGCCGGCGGAAAGTATCTCACTGCTCAAATTCTGATACGAAAACCAGAAAAATCGGGTGAGATGGGCTGATGCCTTGTCAGTTGAATATAGACTGGAGTGCGGCGTAAGGCAGGGGGGGTTGAGTTCACCCTTGCTGTTCAACTTTTATATGAATGAGTTGATTGAGGGACTTAGCAGCACTCATGTTGGATGCCACATTGACGACATATGTGTTAACAATATCAGTTATGCTGATGACATGGTACTGCTGAGTCCGTCAATCAACGGAATCAGTAAATTGCTAAAAATGTGTGAGGCATACGTGGGGGCGCATGGTTTGCGCTATAACGCAAAAAAGAGTGAAATCTTAGTATTCAAGGCTGGAAAGCATCAACCAGGCTATGTGCCCCCCGTATATCTCAATAATGTTATATTGAACAGAGTTGAGCGGTTCAAGTACCTGGGTCACATTGTGACAAGTGACCTAAAGGACGACGAAGACATAGAGAGGGAACGCAGGGCGCTGGCGGTGAGGAGTAATATGCTGGCACGCAGATTCACTCGATGTAACAATGAAGTCAAAGTAACGCTCTTTAAAGTCTTCTGTCAGTCATTTTACTCGAGTGGTCTGTGGGTGAACTACACACAGCGAGCTTACAGCGCCTTGCGGGTGCAGTACAACAACGCTTTCAGGATGCTGCTGGGACTGCCATGGCGCTGCAGCGCGTCCAGCATGTTCGCTGAGGCGCACACTGACAATTTTTATGCGATTATCCGCAAAAAAGCAGCGTCGCTAATGCAGCGCCTTAGGAACAGTGACAACAGCATCTTGAAAATGATTGCAAGCCGTTTTGATGGTCCATTCCAGAAACACTGGGTGGCCATCTCAATTGGCAGTATTAAATAATTTAGCTTCTGTCTATTGTATGCACTAACAACACTAACATTGTACTTAAGTTAAAATAACTACTAATAGAAACTATCAAAAATTTTATGGAACCTGGTTCTGAAATAAAAGTTTTATTATTATTATTATTATTATTAATATATAATAAGTAATTTTTCTAATTTGGGTCACGGCTGTCTAATTTGGGTAACGCTGAAAATTTCAAGTGCGCATTTCTCTAAATCTGGTCGGTGGGTTTAAGGGGCTTCATCAAAATTTTGGCTGTTTTCAAGTGCTATAAAGTATAACTTTGGGTTACGCAAAAAATATCAAATAAATATATGTTGTAACTGGGCTATTGCTTGTTAAACTGACTGTCAGATAATTGTTTAGAACTTTATAAATAAAGAGAAATAATTATCTGCATGGACCTCTTGTTTTCGTACGAAAATCGACAAGGATTCCTGCTTTTAATATTTACTTTGCTGAAAAATTGTGTTTTTAAATGAAAACAAGAAACTTAATAATACTACAGAAAAAAAAAATTATTATGTGGCGTATTTTAATAGAAAATCGTAAAAATTATAAATCCGGCGCGCGCGCGGATCGCGGGTGTTGCGCGGGCGACGGGCGGCAGACGGCCAGAGGCCTCCGGACGGGGAGCCCGTGTCGCTCTCGACCGCACGCAGCTCTCATTTGTCTCGTTTGCGCGCAAATTGTTTTTCGGTTTCTGTAGTTTGTAATAGCTTATTCAGTCTGGTTTGATATTGTTAAGTAGCGTGATTGTGGATAATAATAGTGATAGCTTAGTTTTTAGTAATTTAGATATATAATTGATTAGAATAAGCGAAAGGACGCATTTTAGGTAAGGTACATTTGTTGTTTTTGTGTAAATATTCGTGAAAGGACACTAATTAATTATTTGTGCATCAGTGTATATTTATTATTTAGTGACGAAGGCTGCAGCTGGAGGACTTAAAAAAACCGATCAATTTTACAATAAACTTTATTAAGATAAAAGTTACAAAAGTTGTCTTATACGATAGACTAAAACTATAGAACCAACCACGGACGATGCTAGTACCGAAGTGGGGAAGTTTCCAATGTCCGAGGCGTCGATGCGCTGTCGCAGCAGAACGTGTGGCGATGCGCAATCGACGTATGTCACGATGTCTTTGCACGTTGCGCGAAGTCAGCACGTAGGTAGCGCGAGTAGCCTGCGCGTGTAACCTACTTTCGTATTGTAGTACATTTCCGTAGAATGCATAAAGTTCGATATGCAGCGTCAGGTATTCTCATATGGTACGCATGCGTAACTCCTCCCCCCTCAGACCATCAACTATTTTGGAACATTGTGAGAAAATGTTGATGGAAACTCTTTTCTACTAATTTTCTTGATAGTTTCGTACTTTGGGGAGATTTCCTTCTCAATTTTGATGTCGGGTTCACAGGTTTCTTCAGTGAGTTTGCTTCGGCGGCGGATTAGAACTGTCAGGAATATGGCTGCTCCCAGTAGCAGTAGCATGTAGATTGGAATAGTTGTATGATATATAGCATCTATTGGAGGCTTGGGTAATTGGAGTGGAGTTTGCAGAGAGATTTTCTTCTCGGCTTCATGAAGGCTCTTCAAGTCGATTGAATCAAGGAAAAACGTAGTATTGTTCCTTGTGAAGTTAACGTTGTCCTGAGGGATCTTCAAAATCTTCATAGGTTGTCCTTCTAGCTTTTCATTGAGATTAGCAATTGTGAAGATGTTAGTTCTCAGTAGGCAGCCCTGAGGAATAGTGGCTATGAAGCTTCCTTGTAGAACGTTGTAGTCGTCATGTTCGCAGATCGTCTGTACTTTGGTGGGATGCGGGAATACTATAGCGTAGTGACGGTCATCCAGTTGTTCCATGGCCTCCTTAGTAAAGTTGACTGTCGAAATTTTACAGGATTTGTCGAGAGTTTGATGAACTATGAGGCTGTGTATGCAGTCGGTCTGAGTTCGGATTTGATGATTAAGACTTTCTTCACAGAGGTACCGTTTTTCCAGCTTCGGGCATTCTGCCTCGATATACACATAAGAATTCTCATTAGTTGCTATTAAGGGATAGGGTGGAATGATGGTTTGATTTTTCTTGTTGGGAAGGATAGAAAGTCTATAAAGGTTGTAGGAGGCAGGGGAAATGATGGGAAACCTAAAAACTATGACAAGCCTATTTAAATTAAAATATGAACCAGGGGGTCGAATCTGTGTGAAAAACGATACGTCAAAAAACGATATGGAAAACCATATGGGTGGTTTCCGGCTAGTTGACGACAAATCGCGCCGAATTAGCAGTACATTGATAGTTTTGTAGTAAACAAAAAAAAGATATGGTTAATAGCAGTCTATGTATACAATTTTTTTTTTGCATATGTCTGTGTGTTCGAAATCGTAGGTCAAAAAATTCATATCATTCACTCAATTTTGAATGATTTACCCGAATAAGGACATATTTTTGGCATAAACTTACGTCAAAATAAGATACACTGCAATAGCTATTTTATGTCAAAAAAACGATATCGTTTAGTGATGGGGTCCAAAACGATATGGCGAAGTGTTGGGCAATTTTTTTTACAAAAAAGATTGACTGAACAAGGAGAATTGTTATTAGTAAGGCTTTTTTGAAACAAAGATAGTCCCACAACAAACATAAATGTAGAAGTTGGTAGCCAAGTTCAATGTTTAACTAAAAATAGTGTTGCTTGAAAATGGGTGCAAACTTCAGTCCCGACATGTATTTATTTCTAAAGCTGTTTGTACGTCAAGAATACCATTGAGTAGGAACTATGTCTTTTTATTTACCAAGGTTCCATTCTACGAGATCTTTAAGACTACGTGAGGGATTTTGCGGCGGTTTTCTTCTACTCGTTTTCCGCAGAACTGAGACATTTTTATACATTCTATTCACAGCAGTGATATCTCTAGGTAAGACAAGCCACCCGCCTAGTTGCTCCGCCCGCTGTAACTCGTTTTCCCGTTGAAAGTAGTCGTTTTTTTGCCAATATTGTACATATAAACCTTCCTCATGAATCACTCTATCTTTTAAAATAAACAGACACGCAAAGCGAATTTTGCTTTATACTATGAAGTGATGAGCTCTCAGACTTTAAACAACACGATGCTCGTTTGCTATGGATCTGCAAAAACATCTCATTATGTTGAACAACTTTAGCTTTGAATGTTGAGTCTCCGCAGAAGAGTAGGATAGTTTAGTTGATCGACAATCTGATTTCGGCTTCCATTTTTATATTATGGAGGTAATAAGTTCGAATAACATCGGCTGTCGCCTTAGATTAGCATCAATCCATTTCTGCCCGTGGGTGTTGTATAAGGCGACTAAGGGATGAATCCAAGAACGAGCAGCAGCGTTTCCGCTGAATATCTACAAAATCTTGCACTGCGCTCACCAATTCGACTGTCAAGCGTGGTGAGTATGGTTCATATCCAGCAATGGACTGATGTAGCTGTAGCAGTAGCAGAATGTAATAACTTTATTGTACCACAGAAGTTAACAGTAGCAATGAAATAAGTGAAACATAAGATAGTAGTGGTACGAGCAACCGAACGGATCGCAGTCGATGTATCAGAAAGAGGGTAGACAGATAGGTTTGCCGCTAGCAGGATGACAATATTCGCCAAAACAGTCTACTCGTGACCATGGAGCGTGAAACCGATTCGAAATATCGAGGTAAAAACAAACATAATCGTGGTGATAATCCTGTTAATACTATTAATTTAAGTATTGTAAAACATAAAAGGCGCAAAGGCGGATTTATCCCGTTAAGAGATCTCTTCCAGTTACCCTTTGCGATATCAAAATATATGTTTTTGTTTTATTTTTGTTAAAGTGGACTTTCTTTATGGTCTAAATCAGGTACTCCAGAATCTTGATAGATATGTCGATATAGTCAACATGGTAAACACGGCCTCCAGTCCCGGCGTGTTGCTAAACGTTAAACAAACCTATGATATAACGAAAAACAAATCCCACCAAAAACATTTTCATGTCAAGATATAGTCAAAGCGCAACAAATAGACATCAGACCTCAAAATAGAGTCAAGCTTCTCAATCTACGCGCCCTAAGTACACCAACTGTCTTACAAACTTTACCTACATCTTAGTTAAAATATACGGCTTGGCCAAACGAAAGAAAAACTTCTTCCTTCGAAAAGGCGCATTTAGTCTAATTTCCGCAGTCAAATTGTTATTGTCTTCATTCTGCTGAAACAGCAAACCATACATTTAACAAATATGTAGGGTTTATAAAAGAAATTGGCATTTAAATGTTTTTGCTCGGATTTCATTGGTTTTGTAGTGAAGGGGAACCACTTCCGCCCCCCTTTTCTTAGAGGGTAGAGCGTAGAGTGATTTTATAAAATACTGATTCGCGTACTGTATTATATTATGTCCTTATACCAAATATCTAACTTCTAGCATGAAAATCCTAGAAAGTTTCATTAAAACTTTAACCCCTCAATTTGGAAGGTTGTGGGGGGTTTATGGGATAAACATCCCATCGATTAAACAATCGATAACGAATTTCAGCTTTCTGGCACTTCAGGAAGTACTCAAAAATTTTGATGATCATCAGTGTGTCAATGACTAAATTGGATTGGCGGATTTTAGACATCGTTGAAATAATAAAAAGATAAGAGCTATAAAACTGAAACTTTGCCTGTTTAATGAAATTACTATTGACAATATATCCCGAGAATTTGATCAGTCTAGTATATCGGAAACTATCACGTTTCTCGCTTTGGCGGGGCCACCACCGTGGCCACAGAACTTTTTACACGACTGCCAAATCATAGATACTTCCTCCTTATACTTTTTGGTAACTTCGTGTCACGAAATCTAAGGAAGATTGACGTTGATGTCTTTGATAGAGCTGTCGTCTTGCATAATGTCTAAAAAATCAAAACATAAACAAAAAAAATAAACTAAATTTTGAAAATTTATCTTTAGTATGGCAAAATGCTACTACTGCTAGCTAAGCTACCGTAACCCATAAATTTGTGCTGAAATTTATAATGATAGGGCTGACTGACTGGCTGTGAAGATTGTCCGATGGTGTAGCACCGAAGTGGTTCACTATGCTATCGGGATAAGTCGATAGTACCCCTGCCTTCTATTCTACGCCGAGGGTCGGGCCACATTCAAATATCATCTAAATTCAAATTTAATTTGAATATGGGTTTCATCACGATGTTATTCCTTCAACGAAAGAGCAGTTAGTAAAAACACATTAGTACATGGCGACGATCTAACTCGGTTCTTACATTGTAAGACCGGTGTTCTGAACTCTTGCCCACCGACGCTCTTGGGTTCCTCCTGGGTGGGGGCTCGATCCTTACAGGACATAAATGTTTGTTAAGTTAATTCTAAAATATTTGTATCCAGTCTGGGTGTTTTGTATGTAACTATACCTATTTACAAAAAATATAAAATTATGCTAGCAACGCTAGCAAATATCACTACTGGGTTAGATGCTTGAATATATTGTTGGATAGTAGATTATTAGTGAGAATATTGACCAAATATTAACAAACTTCAATTATTTATTGCAGAACGATGTCCTCAAAAAAAATATATAAATGCGAATCTTAGAACATCTGGCACTGTTCCTATTACAAAACAATAAATTATTGCTTTAATTGCAAGTACTTCAAATACAATAATAAGAAACTAATATAAGAAAACATCTGCTGCTCTCTGAAAGAAGTTACTTTAAGAACTGCTGGTAAAAGTTATATTTGGGCTAAAGTCTGTTATTGATCCAATAAAAAATCTGTTTGAAATAAAATCTGTTTTCCTACTCAACAATTTTACCGGAGAGTTGAAGAGCGTTTGCCTTGATTGCCCTCCCTATATAGTAGGGGATTCCGCCATCAATGACCTTCACCGAGATGATAAAGTTACAAAAAACTTCGTGACAAAATAGGCTGCTTATCGACTAACAATACTGGTAGCTCCTGTCGTCTGAACACTTGTATGTATGAGGGAAGATTCAACAAACATTTTTTATTTTATTGCAGACGGTTCTAAAATTACTTCAATACTATTCTTATGAAACTACATAGGTGTAAAACTAACGAAGGCATTGGAGTCGGACATTTTCGAACACAGGCAGACAAATTAAACAAAATTATAAGGAGGTAGTATGGTTTAAAGCATAATAGGCTTTGTAGTAGGCTAAGGAAACCATAATTCTAAATAGGACTGATTTTGATATCGCGTTTTAAATGTTAACAGTGCCATCTATTGAATCATAATATGTATCACATCATGCTGTTATTTCGTTGCTTTTTATGATTTTTTATAATATGTAGGAATATCGTTTAGAGGTTTCTAAAACTTTTAGTGCTCATTTCGGTGCCTATTTGTTCATAGTTATCTATTTTTCAAAATAACAATGTCCTTGTGCCAGCAGCATACGAATAGATAGAGAAAGGAAAAGAACGAAATGCGTGTTCTTGTCGTAGTCTCATACTTTTAGGAGCCCAAGTGTTTGTAGTATCTATGATGCTACTATAGGAGGATTTTAACCTCGTAATGCTCATGAGTTCGTAAGAATTTTTCATATAAAGGCCCGAATGCCTTTTTAAAAGGTATGATTCTACAATGGAAAATTAACCTTATAAGCTCACCGTTTTTCCAGAAACTTGCAGTTCCAGCAGAGCCCTTTGTTAATTACTTAGTTTGAACTACAAAATATTAATAGACGAGATATGTACTTTAAAATTTTACATAATTAAAGGATAAACACTATGCCCAAGTTTATAGCTATAAGGTTGCTTTATAAAGTGATGTTTGCACCACTATAGATCGACATACCTTTTAAAAAGCATCTGGACTTTACGAGGAATACTATAGGAGACTACACAGAATAACAAAATTAATAGGAAAAAATATTTTCATCAGGTTACCAACAATCATAGAAAAAAAAATACAAGATCAAACGCTAAATAACATTATTATGTGTGAAGAATTATTAAACCACGTCAGGAAACAAACAGTTTCAAAGTAAATCAAGGTTTGCGACGATGATGATTACTGGAAATGCTACGATTGGTCAACAGCGACGAAATCTATTATTACTTCCTGGTTTCTCTTATCATCCTCACGTAGCAATTCCAGCCGAAAAACGCTTTAGATGAGATATCTTTTTCAGTAGGCATTCCGCTTCTCCTTTAAATTGAAGAGAAGCACTGCTTTTCGTTCGCTGCAGTGGTGGTGGATTAAATGCGAATACCATCCATACCACCTGTGTTTAAACTGGTACTCGGTAATGAAATCGGCACAATCTTCTTCCTCATCGGTAGAACGCACGTGCCACTTTATGACAACTAAAATGGAATCAGAAATTAATATTATTACTTTGTTCTTTTTTCTATCTGCCGCTGTGATCTGTAACTGTACTATGCTAGCTAGACTGTTGTGTGTATCAAAATCAGTTGGTACTGTGATAGAATTTAAAGATTTTCATAAATTGCTTATTTTGATTCCGTGTATGGGAGTCCGCAACGACTGGTCCAATGTATTATAATTTCTATTACTCTAAGATTTAATTCTCACCTTTCTGTGAATTTATAAGGATATGTGGGTATTGATATGTAAAGTAGAATGTGGGATACAAGCATAATTAGAAGGAAACAAATTACAGCATGAATCGAATTACGACGTTTCAGAAATGGAGCTCCAGGTGCTCCTACTCAGAAATTCTAATCGTATAGTTTTAAGTTACCTTTATTAGTTTTATTTACTAAATTTTATCTTCAAATTATTCATCGAGAAGTTCTCCTTTACAAAATTTACTCCCTTTACTATCTTTACTTGTAAGGTAGGCAGGCTGATAGCGTAGGTATATCTGAAGTTGGTAGAGACAATAATGGGTTATAAGCCATAGTAAGATTCTCAAGCAAAGAAAATAAGAATCGGTGCAATGCTTCAATGATTACATACATACAGAGTGAGAAAGACAGTCACTTCATCAAATTGCCACTATATCAAAAAATGTAACTGATATTTTGTTCCGGAACAGATCCTAGCGTGGTGACTTATCATTATCACTTTATCAGGCTCTAGCTCAATATAGTACCAACCTTCGCTCAGAGTATACTTTTCGGGGTTCGATTTGTGCATGACACTCCATCATGTTAATGGATGAGGGGGGTATAAGTAAAAAACTAAAGCAAAATACTTTTAAAAAATTGTACCTATTTTAACAATCGACACAGACATCGTCGCACGTACATATTATAATACGTATGTATGTATCCGTGGTCCGTGAAACCCATGTGTATTTCTTATATAACAATTATTTATAAAATATAATGAATATTTCGAATTTTCACATACTCAAATACAATTTATTGCAAAGTAAACAAAGCTAAAACTGACAGAAGAAAATTTAGGACAGGAAATTGAATGAATGGAAAGAACTATGAGTGACCGGTATTAGAACCAATATGCGGAAATGTTTTCTGTTTCTACCGGTATCATAAATACTGAAAAGGACGGTGTATACGATTTAGTTCCGATTACGCCAAAATCAAGCCAGAATAGGCCCATACCGTTTTTTGACTTATTCTTTTTTTTGGTAGTTAGATGACAACTTTTTAAACGCGCGTATTTACGGTTTATAGCTTGCGATAAGGTCCTACATTGCTGGCTCTAAGCAAATTGAGTATGATTTTGGTAACAAAAACTGTAATGGACTGTTCCCAATATGGTAAAAACCGTAACCGAAGCCTTATAGGGCATATCGCTTTCACGATATGTCAAAATGCTGCAACAGATTCGGGCCCCAGTAAGTATAATTTTATAATAATCTCTCAACTCCAAATCTAAAAGACAGTCTCTACCGTAAAGTTTTGTAAGTTTAATTAACATAGTTTTAAGGGTATTAATTTTAATCATTAAATGATGCATACTAGACGTATGTGTAAAAGCTAATATATTTTCGATTCGAAATAATTCTTCCTTTAAATCTGCAACATTTTCACTTATGATAACTAATAACTGTGCAAACTTAGCATATTTTATTAAAGTATTACCTCTGTATGCTTCGCTGTCTAAAATAAGATGCATAGTTTCATTGATTTTATTCTGATTTTTAACAATTTGTTCTATTATTTGAGTATGATGAGCCATCCAATCAGAGTTTAAGCTTATTCGATTATTAAGTTCGGTAAGTATTTTATTCTGATTATTTTTCAAAATTGACATGGCATTATTATATTTAATCGCATCTGAATAATCTAAATTACCTGTTATGCTCTTTATAACTGACCCTAGGCCATCTACAAGACCTCTTTTAAATCTACTTGGTTCTAGACTACTGACATGGTCCAGGATTTCATCTAGTTTATGAAATGAAATGAAATGAAATGAAATGAAATGAAATGAAATGAAATGAAATATGTTTATTGCATTGAATAGGGTTTACAATTCAGGTGTTAATTATAGCATACACAGTCCGCTCTATTCAGCCAATTTAAATTAGCATGCAAATATTTTTTAAAATGAAGAACAATAAATATCTATTAAAAATAAATAAAATTTTCCGCCAAATAATAAATTTAAAAAAATATCTCATAGTCATATACACATAATAATCGCATAGTCACATAAAATAAATAATAGGAAACTTTCCAGTCAATCTTCAAATGTACATAGATGGTGCATCATATAACTTAAATCTCAATACAGTGCCACCTGGTATTAAACTGTCGGAAAGGGCTGAGAACTAAATTCATAATCATAACACAAATTCCTTTAGGCTATAAAAATTTTTCTCCAATAACCAATTATACAATTTTTTAACAAAAATTTTTTGGGGTAACTTTTTTAAATCACTCGGTAGTTTATTGTAAATTTTTACACACATTGCATAGCTACTATTTAGATACAAGGTTGTTTTGGGACAATGGTTGTATATTAATCGATCTGGTAATCTAGTTGCACGGGGGTTTCTTTCAATAGCTCTTTTAAATATTGTACTATTTTGTCTTACGAACTTGCAAACCTCAAGAATATACATACTTGGAAGCGTTAAAATATTTAGCTTCTTAAACAACTGTTTACATGAGTATGTTGGGCCAACACCACAGATCGCACGCAAACATTTCTTTTGAGTGATGAAGGCTTGCTGAATACCTACTCCATTTCCCCATATCAGAAGGCAGTATCTTAAGACTGAGGACACATATCCGTGATACGCCATTATAGACAGCTTGCATGAGGCAATCCTTCTCATTCTTTTGAGAACAAACACAAACCTACTGATTCTAGTGCAGACTTTTTCAATATGCGCTGAGAAATTCAGGTTATTGTCTAGCAGAATACCTAAGAAAACTATACTATCAGTTTTAGTAAGTTTTATGCTATTATAGTTAATATTTAAATTGAGTTGCTGACGTCCTTTTACACAAAATTGCATATAGTTTGTTTTCGATAGGTTCACACTTAGATTATTGCTTTCTAGCCAACCTATTATACTTGCTAGTGTGTTGTTTATATCTGTTTCATAACTATTAAAATCGTTAGAATTATTCGGAATAACAATAGATATGTCGTCTGCAAACATCACACAATGGTGTTTAGTCACTTTTTGTAGGTCATTTATATAAAGAATAAATAACAAAGGCCCCAGCACACTACCTTGCGGAACACCATAATTAGTCATTATGTAGTCCGATTGATATGCTGTAACTGTGGATGATTCATTCAAAAATGTTAATTGTGTAAATTGTTTGCGACCACTCAGATAAGACCTCAACCAAGACAACGCTTTACCTCTAAAGCCATACCGTTCCATTTTCTGTAACAAAATTTCGTGATCCACGAAGTCAAAGGCTTTCGACATATCAATGAATAGGACAGTAACATATTTCTTAATATCAAGATTGTCAACAACACACTTCAGAAGGTCGAAAATGGCTGATGATGTGGATTTGCCTTTCTGAAAGCCATACTGATTCGGGATTATAATATTATATTTTACACAAAATTTAACAAGTCTAACATACATACATTTTTCGAATAGCTTGGCAAAAATTGATATCAGTGTTATTGGTCTGTAGTTGGACATCATAGATGTATCTCCCTTTTTAAATAAAGGTCTTACCACTGATATCTTTAATTCCTCCGGATAGATGCCTGTTTCCAGAGATAAATTAATTAAGTAAGTAAGAACATGTACTATCCCGTTTAAGCTTTTCTTCAAAATGTTAGTTGAAATTTCATCATAACCACAAGAATTCGTGTTATTTAGGGACTTAACAATTTCCGCCACCTCTTTTTCACCAAATGGCATGATAAAGAATGAGTTGACTATTGGACAAATTGATTTAACTATATTGGTCGACGGGATCCTGACTGAAGTCCTTTTAGTGAGAGTATAGTAATAGTCATTAAAGCCATCTGCCATTACGGAAGGGTCAGTTGTTTCAGTACCAGCGACTTTCAAGGATGGAATTTTATGAATAGGGGGTGCGCAATTATTGTTTTCGCCTATTATTGACCAGGAGGTTCTAGCAACGTTTTTACTATTTTTGATAGCGTTGCTTGCTCTATTTCGCTGGGCTCGACAAATACATTTCTTCAATATTTTGGAGTAGGTCAAATAACTGGTTTTGTTCACTTTGGACCTCTGCTGGTAATACTGAAAACGTAATTTCCTCTTAGTCCTGCTACAACGTCTCAGACCTTTACTAATCCATTTCGGCCTGTTGAGTTTGTTAACTACCTTAACCCTGTATTTAGGGAAACATTGATAATAAAGAAAACAAAACATGCTATGAAAGTTATTGAAGGCCTTATTGAGGTTTTTTTCAGTTAGAACGTCTTTAAAGGTTAAACTTTCTAAATATGATGTGAATTTATTTTGGTTTTCTATGGAAAAGTCTCTTTTAATTACATACCACTTTTTTAGTACCTCTTGTTTATTCCTAACAGGGAATCGTACGATTTGAGCCGTGTTATGGTCTGAAAGCTGCAAGTGCTCGATAGTACCTTTAGCCTCATTAATATTACTCAAAATAAGGTCCAGGCATGCCTTATCCCTTGTGGCTACAGTTATATGTGATGAGATCTTATGTGCATCTAGAATATGCTTAAAGTACTTAGACGCTGGTGAATCTATTAACATATCTATATTAAAGTCCCCAGTAATCAATAATTTATTTTTCTTGTAGGCATTTGCAATATCATGGAGTAGGCCTTCCAGTTTATCTAGGAATTTAAAAGCGAATTTTTTGTGACTATTGTAAATGCAAACAATTATTAGGTTATAGGAAGGAATTTCCACAGCACAACTTTCAAATATATTTTTCTCTGAATATTTGTTGGTAATACTTACATTTTTAAATAATAAACCCTTCCTAACAAAAATACAAGATCCTCCCCGTTTAATGTGTAGCCTAGAATAGTTTGCCGCAAGGTCGTAATTATACATTTTAACATTTTTTTCATCATGCTTAATCACAAAGGTTTCTGTAAGACAAATTACATCTGGAAGAATATTTTGTTTTTTTGACAGTTCCTGTAATACTATTTCAAATTCCTCCCTCTTAGCTAAGAAACTATGAATATTTTGATGAAGCATAGTGAACTCTTTTGGTTTACTATAATTTTGCTTTACTTGTGGGTGTGTTTTTCCTCCCACATTATATAAACCAATATCGACTACAGAATTGTTGGTCACGAAAAAATGGAGTTTCACGTTTTCCAGATGGAGATACTTTATTTCCTACTGATATATTGTTTGAGATTTCAGTTTGAGTGCCCACATTTTTTAATATTTTTGGCAGCATATTAGTGTCATTAGTATTTTTAAGTACATTTATATATTTTTTGTAATTATTATAGTATGAGAGTCTAAGTATTTCCCTTAAGATTAGTTTCGATGAATAATTGGCAAAAATATTTTTCCTTGGGATATACATGCTAAAATTCATATCCAGATAACTAACATTTTTAAATAAACCACAAATTGTCCTAGTTTGTTTATTGAGCAATTTTTCATTTAGTGTGTTATTTTTTGGCACCTCTGTGACTATAATATTAACAGTTTTTGTTGTATTATTTAAGAAATGATAAAGATAACTTTTATGCTCTAACGGGTTTACATCATTTTTCCCTGCTAACAGAATTATAAAGTCATTCTCAGTTAGAGATCTTATTTCTTCTTGAGTACTGGCAACTATATCCGAAAGTCTAGCATAGGGTCTATAAAAAGCAATCACTCTGTATTTTTCCCCCAACAGTCCTTGAAGATTTTCTTGTAGTTGTCTCCCTTGTTCATCGGCAAGAATAAGCACTGTGTTTTTTTCTTGACATTGTGTAGACTTTTTAGGTAATTCTTCATTATCGTAGCACCTCTCAATAGTAAGTTTTTCTTCGTAATTTCCCATTCTCACGTTTTCTGTCTGAGGTTGTTTCTTTTGCACTTTTAGCGGTGATTCTTGAAATAATTTCTGTCTTAATTTGTCTAGATTGTCTCTTTGTAATTTACTACTATTTCTTGTTTTTTTACTAGTAGAGCTAGTCAGCGGAGTTGACTTACACAATTTCATTAGTTGCTGAACTTTGAGTTCTAACTTGGTAATGATCTTCTTTAACTCAAAATTTTCTGCAAGCTGAGATTCGATTTCATTTTCTGCTATTTCTAATTTTTCCAATGCACTAACCAATTTAGCTTGCAGAGTTTCAACTGCCGCATAGGGGCTAATATTTAACTCAGGGCAACTACTATATTGTTCTTGTCTTCCTTCTAGTGATTCATCTTCAGATAACGAGCTATATGAGTTGTGAATAGGTATGTTATACTTTACTCTTGTGGTGACATTATTAGTTATCGGCGACAAAATTGGCGATGTTGTTTCGTATTGGTTTTGTGGTTGACGGCAGTCGTGACACTTCCATTTAGCTTTCCGTTCAGGTGTAAGAAGATTGAACCTTTTTTCTTCGTAGTTTGCACATTTTATATCTAGAATGTTACTACAGATGGTACATGTTAGAAACAGTCTTGTGTGTATTGGATTCTGACATTTACTGCAAACTTTCATTTTGATGTTTGTTTTTGTTTGTATCTTGGACTGACAAATATTTTGAGGTTATTGGACTGGATCGCAGCGTGAAAAGGAACTCACAGTTTGTTAAGATTTAAGCGAGTGTCATATCGATTAATTTCGTATCGTGATTCGGAACGTTATCGCTCTGGTAATTTTTTATTTCCAGAAATGGCAACACTAAAGTCATATGCAGTTGACAGTTCAAATCGATGATTCACGTTTATGAAGTAGGTAATGGAGATTTGAAGGAAATAACCGTTATATATTCATAAAACTGTCGATTATACAGGCTTACGGCGTTATTTTAACACTGCTTGCACTTTGAAATGATGGATTGTCGTTCTTACGTCCTGTTTATTGGTCCAATACACAAGGTTCGCACTGTTTTCATCCGAACGTTTGTTGACAAGTAGCACTATTATGTTTCACAGATATTAGCAGAAATCCTATTCCACGGGTTACACCATCATTCTCCCTCATTAATTAGCAGTTTATGCACACATTTTTACAGTTTTTAATGTCTAACCAGCACTTGAAAAATTTAAAGGCTCCAAAATATAGCGAGTGATTGTTTACGTTATGGCGGTGTTGCCAGCATCTATTTATTATCAAGGTAATTGATTTGGAATTCATAAAGTCTGAAAGTATCATAACTAAGACTAATTTTGATATCGGTTACTTGGGATTTGACTATGTTAATTTTGTCTCTAATGTCTGCAAGATTAATGTACTGCAAAAAGGTGTGATAGTGAGTGGTCAATTTCATTGGGCCTAAATGAAAAGGTAAAATTCCTGGTCCATCTCCAAGGTCCTCAAGTCTTATCTCCAGTGTCTGCACTGCTAGGCATAGGGGCAGAATCAGCATTACGAGTAGTATCCTGTAACAATGTACGATTCTTAGTGGAACGCTTTAATCGTGACTTTGCAATGGGTCCTCGTTTCTTGAAGGTGTAGATGTGGATCGGCAGATCTGCTAAAACAGTATCTTTAGTGAATCGCGGGGCTAATTTTTGTCTGCTAGCAGCAGGGTTACTTATGTAGACGTCCTGATAAGGTTCGTAACTGGCTTCTGGTTCACGATCCTTATTTCTATTGTTAATGAGGTTCGCCCGATTTGCAAGTGATGTTTCATTTATTAAGTCATATACTTTGAGCATTTGCTCGCGATGAGTTTGGACATATTGTTGCATCAAGTGCTTAGTGATATATCTATGTCTACAGGGTCTCTAGGGTCAAAGTGACCCAAGATAAGATCGTAGGGCCTGCTTTTTGTGAAACTGTGCACTGAGCTATTGTAGGCTAATATTCCATAGGGAACCAAGTTGATAGCCGGCTCGTCTTTTTTCTGTAGACGTAAAATTCGCAGGTGTTCAAGGAGGGTCGAGTGAAACCGCTCTACATTTCCATTACCGTTAGGGGCATTGGGCAATGTTTTATGGTGTATAATTCCATGTAATCTCGTGAACTCTAAGAATAACTGATTCGTAAATTCGGGGCCATTATCTGTCACGATTGTAAGAGGTAACCCATGATGAGTGCAGTAATGCAATAAATTTTGAATAACACTAAGTGCAGTGCCATCTCGAAGATGGTAAGCTTGTGCGTATTTAGAAAATACATCGACGAATGTCAAAAATTTTTCATTATGGATAGTGAGTAGGTCCATATGGACGATTTCGAAGGGCTTAGTAGCCGGGGGTACCAAATTAAATTGTTGCTTGATGGGATTTCGATCATATTTAGCTTGTCCACAGATTGTACATTCATTAATAAATTTTGTAATATGATCTCTCATTTTTGGCCAGAAGTATCTACGTGATAGAGTTAAATGACACTCATTAATACCTCTATGATTCGTTTTTCCGTCATGATATTTACGAATTATCTCTTGCTGTCCAAGATAGTCATTAACGTTGTCCAGTTCTATCTTAGTTAGAACAAGATTCATAGAAGAGCTTTTAAATTTATCCTGAATAACTGGAATAATGTTGTACATCGCTAAAGGCGGATGTATTAAAAGTGCTGTCTTTACTTTTGGGTTAACAAACTCTTTAATCGCGTTTATAACGTCTTCTTCTAAATTAGATTCAGATATTTGGACAGTGGTCCGTGAAAAATTTTCGAACGGTCGAGTAGTTTTTGGTTTCTTTTTTATATCTCCAACGACTGATAAAATTAGTTGACGGTGATACTTATTTAAAGGCTCTTCTGTGATTGGAACTTCAAGAATAGGATTTTCATTGCTCGTATGGACTGTAGCTGTAGATGAACCAGCCTCGGAAGGGGGACGTTCAGATACGTTAGCAATCATGGAGCTAGTCTCCTCATTATGTATCTCTACACGGGAAAGCGCGTCTCCATTAGTGTTAATTTTCCATTTTTTGTACTGAACCGTAAACTTGTACTCACTAAGCTTTAGCATCCACCTGGTTAAGCGAGAGTTAGGCTGTTTGATGTTCAGGGCCCATTCGAGGGGTTTATGGTCAGAAAAGACCTTGAACGATCGACCGAATAGATATGGACGGAAGTATTTCGTAGCCCACACTATCGCTAAAAGCTCCTTCTCTATGGTGCTATAATTTTGCTCACTTTCATTCAGAGTACGTGAAGCAAAAGCGATAGGCTTATCTGAACCAACATGGCTTTGGGATAAGACAGCCCCAATCGCCACGTTAGATGCATCGGTGGTCAGCAGAAACTCTTTCGAAAAGTCTGGATATTGTAGGATAGGATCGTTTGTTAGCAGTCGCTTACATTTTTCAAAAGAGTCCACGTAATCACGATCGAATGTGATTTTCCTACCCTTTTTGAGACACACTGTTAAAGGTTTTGTTATTCGGGCAAAGTCTGGGATAAATTTTCTGTAATACCCTAAAAGGCCAAGGAATTGTTTTATCTCCTTAGGTGTTTTAGGCATAGGGTACGCCTGGATGGCCTTGATCTTATCAGGATTAGGCTTCACTCCGTCTTTAGTAATGACATGACCTAGATAAGCTGTTTCGAGTTTAAGAAACTCAGATTTGTCCATTTGTATCTTAAAATTAGACTCTCTAAGTCTCTCAAAAACTTTTTCTAGGTTAATTATGTGTTCTTGTAGGGACGAACTGAACACTATTATGTCATCGAGATACACTAGGCAGATCTCATTTTGCAAGCCTCGGAGTACGTTGTCCATGACTCTCTGAAAAGTTGATGGTGAGTTTTTCAGACCCATAGGCATGCGGAGAAACTCGAAATGTCCGTTCTCGACGTTGAAAGCAGTTTTTGGGATATCTGCAGGATCCATCTCTACTTGATAGAATCCGCTCGCTAAATCCAAGGTTGTGAAGTATTGGCATCTGCCAAGCTTGTCTAACACATCCGTGATGTTCGGGATGGGGTACTTGTCATCGATCGCCTTCTCGTTTAATTTACGGAAGTCGACTACTAACCGCCATTTCTGCTTACCCGAGGCATCAACCTTTTTTGGAACTACCCAAATAGGTGAGCTCCATGCTGAGTCAGAGGGCCTGATTATATTTTGCTCTAGCATTTTGGAAATTTGGTCCCTAACCTCCTGGCGATGAACAAATGGATAACGGTAACTTTTAGTATAGATAGGGACTTCATCGGTTGTTCTAATATTGTGCTTGATCTTATTAGTGAAGGTTAATGGTTCACCTTCGATGTAAAAAACGTCAGCATATTGGGAACAGAGTGATGTTAAATTGGCCTTTTCTTCCGCATTGAGATGGTCAGTGCGTAATCGAGATAGGACTTCCTGAGCTCGCGACAGCGGTGGTTGCTGGGCGGATTGTGAGCATTCAGCATTAAAAAGCTCATCTTGTACTGGGCGATCTACGCTGAAAATAATGTCATAATCAGAGGTATTTGTCACTTCTATGTAGCCTCGACTGTTCGAGTTTGATGTTAGACATTCGCTAATTAGACAATTGCAAATGATTTGTTCCTCTACTACTACATCTCCATCCGGGGCATTAATTGGAATTCTAACTAATTTAGAAGAATTCGCGGGAATTATTTGTTCGTACAAATTGACATTTTTGGTGTTGTACAGATGAATTGGATTTACTGCGGTTTTCGTGTCTAACTGAAAATGTTCCAAGTCTATATTATGTGCCTTCCATTTTTTTAGCAAGTCAAACCCAAGGAGCCCGTCAAAATAGTCATGAAATTTAAACACAAAATATTTAATGCCGTCATTTCTGTTGAATTCGGGAAAACAGGGTAATGTTATAGAATATTTGTTACGTGAGGTACCATGAACATTAGTTACCTCAAATGGCTCAAAATCAAGGTTGAAATTTGAAAAATAGCGATCTACAGCTTCCGGGCTGATAAAAGATTGATTTGCGCCTGAATCGATTAAGAATTTTAAAGGAGGATTTTTAAGCTGTATATACGGAAGCTCTCTCTGGGTTTCAAAATTAATTCCTATTTTTGTTTTTTGGACTGAGAATTCTCTTGAAAATCCCCATCATCATCAACGGGTGACTCCTGAGGTATCTCTTGAATTTGGGGTGGATAGTAGGGTTCTGGCTGAACATAATAATTAAGTACGCTGTTAGTGTTAATATCATACTCGGGGTAATATTGATAGTAAGCATTTTCAGGTTCGTAATAATTCCCGTAGCCTGAGCCATCATAAAACTCTTCTCCTGACATACACTTATTGACATTAACGTCTCTAGATTTAAAGTAGTTCGTGGGTGGTGGATTACCATGCTTGCGCAAGTCATGACCTCCTCCGAATCCTGATGAGGTTGAGGGTAAGACTCTATTAATGAAATGGGACACACCACTCATGGGTTTAGGACCGGCATTTTGATTTGCATATCTGGGTTGCAATCTAAAATTATTACTCTGGGGGTTGTAATTTGGGGGTGGTGCAGAAAACATCTCCTGAGTACGTGAGGGCATACGCGCTTGGGGTTGCTGCTGATGCGATTGAGGAGCAAACCTGGGCTGTGGTTGGAAAAATGGTCTGAGTTGCCAATTGTTGGCAGGGAAACTGAAGTTAGTTGGTCTAGCTGAAAATGAAGGTCCTACAAATCGAACCTTCATAGGGTTCATGGAGTGCGCTGAAGGCGACTTCTTCTCACTGGCATGGCTAGTACGTTCCTGAAGGTAAATGACATTAAGCTCATCTTGTACAAACTGTAACGCCTTTTCGATGCTATCAGGTCGCATGCAGCGAATTCTGGAACCCAGGGGTTCCTTTAATCCGCGTACGTAACTTTGTAACGTCAACTTTTTGTATAAAGTGCGTTTAGCTTCAATAGTCGTATTAACTGTTTCATGCAAAGCTACATACGTCATGATAGTCGCAAAAAGGTTTTGACAAAAATCATAGAACTCTTGAGGAGTTTTATTTCCCTGTGTGGCAATCATAAGATCGTTATAAAGAGCAGTTTCGTCCCTCTGGTCTGCAAAATTATTAATGAGCGATTCCCTTATGCCAAGCCAATTATTAGTTATACCATTCGAATTAATAGTTCGACTCGCAGATCCAACAATTTTATTAAGGATTCCGTTCAAAAGACAAAGATTAGTTAGCTCATTTTGCTCGCCCTCTCTCATAAAGTCAACTACAAGCCGATCACAAAAAGACATAAATCTTGGTAAAACATTTGGATTGCCATCAAACTCGGGCACAGGGCGTAACGCCTTATAGATAGTGTCCGGGTCAAAAGCTGGTGGTGGTGGTGGTGGCAGTGCCATTTCGGTTTGGTTAAATAAATTCTCTAAATTAAAATCAAAATCGAAGCTAGAATCTAAATATCTATTTAAATCTAAGGCTTTACGTCTATTTGTCTGTCGATGTGAGACAGACGGCTTGTCTTTCTTAAAACAAAAAATCTTGGAACTTATAATGGAAAGGAAAATAAAGATAGGAGAGCAACACTCAGAGAAATTCTAATATGTACTCACGGTTTCATTTCTAGACCTCTTTGTTCGATTTCTGGAACAGGCAGCTACAGCAACTTTAGGTTCTGGATACTCGTGCAGAAGTTTAAGAACTTCCGATCAGGTCGCGAACGCTCCACAGCACAAAGTCTTTGACGAATTTCACGTATCACGGTTTTTAGTCCTTAAATTCACTGGAAATGTCCTTTAAACCCGATCGCGAGTATCCTACCGTCTGCGCCAGTGATGAAAGCTGCAGCTGGAGGACTTAAAAAACCGATCAATTTTACAATAAACTTTATTAAGATAAAAGTTACAAAAGTTGTCTTATACGATAGACTAAAACTATAGAACCGACCACGGACGATGCTAGTACCGAAGTGGGGAAGTTTCCAATGTCCGAGGCGTCGATGCGCTGTCGCAGCAGAACGTGTGGCGATGCGCAATCGACGTATGTCACGTTGTCTTTGCACGTTGCGCGAAGTCAGCACGTAGGTAGCGCGAGTAGCCTGCGCGTGTAACCTACTTTCGTATTGTAGTACATTTCCGTAGAATGCATAAAGTTCGATATGCAGCGTAAGGTATTCTCATATGGTACGCATGCGTAACTATTTGACCATCATGCCAAAGGTATCAAAAGCAAAAAGGGCTCGTCAAAAACATTGGGAAAAATAGTTAGATATCTTTGACGGATGTTTTTTACATTACCCTCAAATCCGTATGCAAATTTATTACATAATGTACTTAAACCTTCTTTAAAGTGCTTTTTAATGACATCTTATATTAAGTTGCATATTTTACCAGTTATTTTATTAATAATTTGCCACACCCTTTTGCTATTTCTGAAGTTTGTAGATATTTCATTTCTTATGTACTTATTTCTAGTTTTCGATATAAAACTATTACATTTGTTTCTATAAATATTAAACAAAAGCCTTTTTTGCATATTGTTTTCATCCTGGATCCATATATTAAATAGTTCAACTTTTTTATTACACATATTTGTTATTCTATTATTCACCCAATTACATTCATGCCTTTTGATACGGTGCGATGTTGGCTGTTGGGGGAGGATAAAAGACAAAAGACGTGCGTTCGGTCCAAGCGTAGACTACTGTGAATACAGTTACAATATGTTATATGAGTACCTAGCTTATATGAGTAATAATGAGGAGTGTTGCGTCATACAGTACACCACCCCCCTTAATTTAGAAAAAAGCAAATGTGTTACAATTTTTTTTTCTTAAAATTATAATTTTTATGTATTTCCAAGCAATAGTGATTTTTTTTATATGAATAATGAATATCTGTATATCTAAATACTATTATGCCAATTATATTGCTATGTGTAGAATTTGATACATTTTGTTTTATTTAGTGATCAAAGGGATAATGTTACATTCCAACGTAATAATTTTTAACGAAAATTTTTTAAATAGATACATGCCCATTTTTATGTCAAATAAAACTATAAAATTAAAACATCTAAATATTTACCTAATGATCGAATTAATTTTGATTAGATTTTTATTAACAAGCTGAAACTTTTTTTTATGTGAAATTTAAACCATTTTATGTTTACTATTACCGAAAACACTTTAGTTTCATACTATTCCATATATATGTCGAGGATTTAATTAATCGAATCCTAAAATAGTAGCTAAGTTGATTATCTTTGTACCGGAAGTAAGTGAACGCCGTGAAGTTAAACACGTGAGGCGGAATCGTGGTGGGAGGCGGCCAGTGCATAAATAGTCTGGTGCCGTGGTGGGGCGTTTGGATTCGCCGCCTAGTGGATTCGCCGCCTAGTGGATTCGCCGCCTAGTCGCTTTCGCGTACGGAGCACAGACGACTGCCCAGTGATTCTGCCTACCCACGGTCGTCGCGTAGGGCTCTGTTGAGCACCCCGTAACCCCGGCCTCCCACCAGCGGGTCTCACCGGGGGGGGTACTCCAGGGTCTTGCGTCCCGTGGGCGGGCTACGCCTCGCGCGGACCAGGCTACACCTGAGACTCCATAAACGAAGAAGATGCCGCCGCCTTCTGGCCGCCCACCTGCACGGCGCACCCGGGTGTTCGTTCGTTCGAACCCGGGTGTCGCTATGCAACGCGTCATCGACGCCATGGCGCCGTTGATGACGCCCGCGCCTCCGCTGGCGCCGCCGGCGCCGCTGACGACGCCCGCGCCCCCGTTGACGCCGCGTACGCCGGGACCGTCCCAGGCACCCGCGCGCCCCGCTACCTCGCCGCGAGCGGCAGCCATCGTGGCTTCGTTCGCCGGCGCCCCACCGTTGCCACCGCTGCCTTCTTTGCTTGCGTCTCCTCCGCGTGAGTTGAAGACCAGCAAGAAGGAGCCAGCACGGCAAGCAGCCCTGAGAGCCCTCAGGGAGAGTGCTTCCGCCGTGCAGGCAAACGTGCCGAAGCCGCAGCGCGCCGCAAAGCGCGCCCCCCCCTCCACCTCACCGACCCCGCCGAGGACCCGCACGGTTCCGGCTACGAGGGTCACGCCGCCGCTGTCCATGCCTCTGCTGGACAGCCCGTCGCCGACGACGTCGAGCGCGCCCGCTCCGTCGACAAGCGCGGCCACTTACGCGTCTGTGCTGACGACGCCACCGTCGCCAACGCCACGCGCTACCAGACCGCCGCCCACGCCTACCCAGGACGCGGGCAAGAAGACACCAGCACCCACATCCGGCATGAAGCTGACGGGGTGCTCGAAGAAGCCGCCGCCGATAGTGGTTGATGTGCTACCAGAATGGGGCCGCCACTTCGGCAAGCTCAAGGAGGAGCTCGGCCATGCGCCAAATGTGCGACCCTACGGGTCCACAGGGTTCCGATTCCTGGCGAAGAGCGAACAGGAATTCCGTGTGTACCAGCGCTACCTAACCGCGCTGGAGGGCACCGGCACCGGAATCTCTTGGTTCGCCTACGCACCCCCGAAGCAGCGACCACTGAAGATCGCTATAAGAGGCCTCCCCGTGAACACCGATCCGGAGGAGATACAGAAGGAGCTGACCACCCTGGGCTACGAGGTGGACTACGTGCGCCCCATCAAGGCCCGCGGAGGACGCCCAGGGTGCATCTTCTTCGCCCAGCTGACCCGCACGCCAAACCTCGCCCCGGGCATCTACGACATCACAGAGCTGATGAACATGCCCGGCGTGAAGATCGAGGGATGGCGAGGCAAGCAGGGACCGCCACAGTGCCACCGCTGCCAGCAGTTCCGGCACAGCAGCAGACACTGCCATCGCAAGTTGGTATGTGTCATCTGCGGCGGCGAGCACGCCGCCCGGGACTGCCGGCGCCCCCGTGAGCAGCCGGCCACCTGCGCCAACTGTGGCGGGGCACACCCCGCCAATCACACTGACTGCCCCGTACTGCGCCGTGAGGTACGGAACAAGAGAGCGGGTACAGCGCCTCTTACGAAGCCCGTCGACCTGAAGAGGACGGAAGCGGCACCGCAGGGAGAAACCAACGCGGCAGGATCTCTCATGGCGGCCGCCAACGCCCCAGCAGGATCGACGAAGAAGCGGCAGCCGAGGAGGCGGAGGAGGCGAGCATCGCCCCCGCCCCCCCAGAACGTGGAAGAGCCGGGCCATCCACGTCATGTGCCGCCCACGGGTCCGTTGGGAGCGGTCGGCACCCCTTTGGGTGAACCTCAGGGGGAGAAGCCGAAGCCCCAACCGGCCCCAAGACAGAAGAGTACAAGAGCAGCCGTCCTACAAGAGGACAGACAGGTCCTGATCCTAGCAATCAGGACCCTCACAGATGTTCTGGCCGCGCTCCGTGAAGGCGAAGACGCGGCCTCCATCATAAGCTCTAGCCTCCAGCGCCTGATGTCGTCCTTCGGCGATGTCACGACCGCCATGGGCGGCCTGGAGGCTAAGGCTCCCAGATAATCTGCTCAGGGTGGTGCTGTCAAGCACAGCCTGACGTGGCCGTCGCCTGTCCACATCCACTACTCCATGTCGAGTAGTCAGGATCGTGGGCACGCACGATGAGCCCAGGAAAGCCCGGCACCTGCCGCTTACCGGATTTGACTGCTGCCTCGGGACCCCCCACGTGAGAAGGACGAGGCAGCCACTACTGGATATGACCACCAGGGGACGAGCCGCCGCTGGCTGACGGGCACTAGCTGGGCCTCCCCCAATGGGGAATCACCCGGCTGGTACGACCTCGCCGCGGCGTGAAGTCCTCCTGGCACCCGGACGACCACCGCACTTGCACAAGTGCCCCCCATCGCCCCGCCTGTTTTAGCAGGCGGCGTTTTGATCCCACGCCCATGAGGCCATTGCCTCGAAGGCGTCTCCCCGCCGGCTGCTGCGCAGCCGACGAGAAGAAGACAGACGGGGCATTCATTCTGTTGCTTGCGCTTGGACTGGTCGGACCTCTCAAACGAGATCGCTGGTTCACTTAGTTCTGAAACTACACTACTGTCGTTTAATCTCTCCTGAATAAAATCAAGTCTGTCAATCAAAGAGTTCTTTGATTTTAACTAAAACCATGGGAGATCAAAACCCAGGAGACTCGAGGACTGATGGAACTCCAGCTAACTCTGCCGTCCCTGCGATATCAGAAGTGGTTCCTACTCAGGCTTCACAAACTCTTACAAATGAAGACCAATGGCGGATGATGTTTGAACTTCAACAACGAAACATGGAGCGACTGATAGAAACCATGAAAGGATCAACTTCCTCAGAAATCACGTTACCGGAATTTAATCCTGATGTAAATGACGCTGATGCACGTGCGTGGTGCTCGACTATCGACATCTGTATGGCGGAGCGTCCACTAGAAGGAGGTGCCTTGATTATCGCACTTAGCAAAGCACTTAAAGGTAGTGCTTCTCCGTGGTTATCACAAGTGTCCTACGCTGGAATGAAGTGGAATTTCTTCAAGGATTTGTTTTTGGCACGCTATGATAGTAGTGAGACTGTCGCTGCAACATTAATTGGAATCAACAACAGTAGACCAAAAGAAGGTGAATGCCTTGCAGCTTATACTAGCCGGATGTTGACGTCTGTGATGTCAAAGTGGAAGGACCTTACTACGGAACAGATAGCTATATCATATTTACTAGCTCATACTTCCCAATTCGACACGCGTTTGCATCGCCTGGCATGCACAACCGAGATACCCAATCGCTGTAAGTTGTTGCAAGAGATGAAGTCGTTTTCTATGTTAAAACGCAAATATGAACATGACACAAACACACCAGAAATTAAACGTCAGAAGTTTTCCCCACGGGAGCAAATTACGTGTAACTTTTGCGGAATACCTGGTCACCGAGCTATTGACTGTCGCGCAAGGAAAAATAGACTGAGTTCTACACTTACCGTTACTCCAAGTTCTATTGGCGGCAAAACCTTCACTTCTTCTACGTCTACACTACCCAAGACGACGAAATCAGTCATTTGTTTCACTTGTGGGGAAGAAGGACATATCGCTACGCGCTGCCCGAAACCAAAGACGAGTGGAACGAGCAGCACGAGCGGAGGCAGCAGCGGCGCAAATGGAGGTGGAGCTCCACAACAACGGCGTGTGGACTATTGTGAAATCGAAGGCGTATTTGGGCAAATGGATAATTCTGGTGAGTCGTTTCCTTTTTATTTTGACTCCGGTGCCGAGTGTTCTCTCCTCCGCAAAAGATTATCTGTCAAATTTCCGGGCACACGTTTTAACGCTATAGCTAACGTAACCGGTATTGGTAATGCGAATGTAAATTGTACGGAGCAAATCCTGAGCGATATTATTATTGATGGATATCGCATGTCAATATTGTTTTACGTTTTACCGGATGAGGCAGTTAAACACGACGTATTGATCGGTAAAGAATTACTGAGACGATTTTCTATCACTATGACGGACAAAACTTTGACACTTGTAGAACGAAAACAAATTAATTTTTGTAACCTACCCACGGACTTGCCAAACAAAATCGATTTTCAGATAGTCGATACTGACATTTCGTTTGATAATAAACAAAAGCTGACTTCGATATTAACCGAGTTCTCACAATCTTTTGCTGATGGTCTACCGAAAACGCGAGTAAATACAGGGGAATTGAATATTCGGTTGATAAATCCTAATTTGACTGTGCAACGGCGCCCATATCGATTAAGCCCTGACGAAAGGCAAGTAGTGCGTAACAAGGTGAGCGAATTAATGAGTGCCAACATAATTCGCCCTAGCTGTTCACCTTTCGCGAGCCCAATTTTATTAGTGAAAAAGCGAGACGGAAGTGATCGTATGTGCGTTGATTACCGCGAACTTAATCAAAACACGGTTCCCGATCGTTTCCCTTTACCACTAATATCGGATCAGATTGCGAGACTTTCTGGGGCCAAATTTTATACCTGTCTTGACTGTGCTAGTGGATTTAATCAGATCCCTGTTAACCTGGATAGCATAGAGCGTACAGCATTCGTTACGCCCGACGGGCAGTTCGAGTATTTAACAATGCCTTTCGGACTGCGTAACGCACCGAGCGTTTTTCAGCGTGCAGCAGCGAATGCTTTAGGAAATCTTGTTCATTCGTATGCTATTCTTTATATGGATGACATTTTGATTCCGTCTGTCGACGAAAATGAGGGATTAGAAAGGTTGCGTGAGGTATTAGGAGCCCTGTCAAAGGCTGGGTTTTCTTTGAACATTTCGAAATGTTCCTTTTTGAAGCGACGTGTAGAGTTTCTTGGTTATGAGATTACTGCTGGTGAAGTTAGACCCAATCCTAGAAAAGTTGAGGCTCTTACTAAGTTACCTCCTCCTGAAAATGTTCATCAACTAAGGCAGTTCATTGGCCTGGCTTCCTATTTCAGGAAATTCGTTTCTGGTTTTTCTCAGATGATGACACCCTTATTCATTTTGACGTCTACCAAAAATTTTATCTGGACTCCTGAACATGAAACTATTAGGCAACACGTTATTTCAGTTATTACCAACAAACCCGTCCTCACTATATTTAACCCTGATTTACCTACAGAACTTCATACCGACGCTAGTGCTGAGGGATATGGCGCTATTCTTTTCCAAAAGGTAGATGATGAATTACGTGTCGTCGAGTATTTTAGCAAACGGACCACGAAAGCCGAATCTAAATATCACTCTTACGAGTTAGAAACTCTGGCAGTGGTCAATGCTGTAAAACACTTTCGCCACTATCTTCAAGGCCGTCGTTTTATTGTCGTAACTGATTGCAATTCATTAAAATCTTCGCATAATAAAGTTGATTTGACGCCTAGAGTACATAGGTGGTGGGCCTTTCTTCAGGCATTTGATTTTGACATTGCGTATAAACCCGGAAAGCATATGGGTCATGTGGACTTTTTATCTCGTAATCATCTGCCCATTGTTGAAAAAGTGTCGGTAGAAAGGGTTGAGCAGAAACGCGTTGATCTTGCGAACTTATCCCAAAACTGGCTTTTAGCGGAACAGTTACGCGATCCAGAAATTCAAGCAATTCTTTCTAAAATCAAAAATAATGAGGTTCCAGTAGATGAAGCTAAAACGTATGAGATTCGTTCGGGTGTCTTATTCCGTAAAGTCCAGAGAAATAACCGTACCCGATGTTTGCCTATTGTACCACGTGCGTTCCGTTGGTCGGTGGTGAATCATGTTCACGAGGCGGTTATGCACCTTGGCTGGGAGAAGACACTCGAGAAACTGTACGAGCATTACTGGTTTGATCACATGTCAAAATATGTACGCAAATTTGTCGATAATTGTATCACATGCAAGGTCTCGAAGTCGTCTTCTGGTAGGGTGCAAGCCGAACTTCATCCCATCCCCAAAGTTAGTGTGCCTTGGCATACTGTACACGTGGATATAACGGGCAAACTCAGTGGCAAAAACGACAGTAAGGAATACGTAATAGTCTTTATAGATGCCTTTACTAAGTTTGTTTTGATGTACCACACATTGCAGATAGACGCACAAAGCGCTATTGCCGCGCTGAAATCTAGCGTTTCTCTGTTCGGTGCGCCAAGCCGCATTATAGCTGACCAAGGTCGCTGTTTTGCAAGCAAGGACTTTAAAGAATTCTGCGATTCACACGGTATTGCTTTGCACCTCATTGCAACAGGCTCTAGTCGTGCTAATGGCCAAGTCGAGAGAGTGATGGGAACATTGAAAGGAATCCCCCTTCCCCTCGGACCTCGCTTGCGAACAGTTGTGCCCCAAGTCCATAAAAGTTTTATATTTCAACATTTAATTCTAATTCAAATAACAAAAATCGAAGTGCAAAAATAGGAGTGCATAAGTCGCAGGAGATCTCGCGCGCGTGGACCCTGTGTGTGAGTGGCAGTGACTTACGAGTGACGCAGCGACAACGTGACGTGTTCCGGTGCTCTAAACAAGTTGGCCCCCACCTCACGCGCGCGCTTGCGTTAGTGTGCGCGCTCTGCAACACAAGGGCGGCTGCCGGCGGCGTACCTACCCATATCCTGCGTCGCGTTGTGACGCGACGACGTGACGTATTCGGGTCCAGTCTAACCAGTGGTTCTACCGCTCGCGCGTGTACTAGTGTGCGCGCACTGCAACATACAGCCAGCGGCTAGCATACGTATCCTGCGTCATACGCATGTACCTGCAGTTCGTCTATGCTAGCCTGGTACTGCGCGCTATGAAAAGCATCGAAAACGCAATTACGTGTCTGTAACTGTGCAAGTTAATATACTCGGGGTCCCACACGAAAAGAGAAGAGTTCATATTGTGAGATACTGTCTACATACTTATGGTATCCTAATACCTGCCTACTGCAAAAGGTGATTGTCTGTACTCAGTGGTAGTATTTATTAATCATACTTGGTTGGAAAGTACGCTAAATTTAACTCCTTAAAAGTTATACTTTCCTAGTACCGGATTGAACTTCATAGACAATGAGCGTTCAACGTTCACCACCTGATAATTCTAAATTCTTACACCACTCCGATTCGGAACCAAATCTCAGCTTTTCCAGCGAAGCTGAAAGGGATCTCTATGTTAATAAAGGGCAGAGAAAGAGGAAGCATGATCAGGAACTATCCGATGAACTGGGCATTCTGGAGACAAAGTTTTCTTCTATGTTCAAGTCTCTAGAAAAAGATCAAAATGACAAATTCGTTACTTTGATCAATTCCATGAAAGATATTAAAGAACAGAACACCAACATACAAGAGTCTATAAAACTTATGACAGTAAAATATGACAATCTACTAACAAAAGTACAAACTCTTGAAGAAGAGAACTCAGTATACAAAAAGCGTATTCAAACATTGGAAGAAAAAATCGACAATATAGATAGGTCTGCGCACTCGACGCGTATTGAACTGCGCAATATACCAAGAAAGGATCAAGAAACGAAGGAGGACCTTATGCAGATAGTAATCAATACAGGTGAAGTTATAGGCACAACCTTGAATCAATCCCACTTTAAGGAAATATTCAGAATCAATTCGAAACAAGACAGCTTCAATCCCATAATAGCGGATTTTACAAGCGGAATAACGAAGAACAAGTTCATGAAAAACTTGAAGACACATTTTAAAAGTAGAAAGGATACGAAGGAAAAGCTTTCTACGACAGATATATCTGTGGCTGGGCCATCTAAACCAGTGTATATTTCAGAAAACTTACCGCAAAAGTCACGGCAACTACTAGCTGTAACCCGGGCGTATACAAAGAATAATCCTGAGTCACGCTGCTGGGCTACGAATGGGAGAATTTATCTAAAAATATCTGAAAATACACACCCTGTCTTAATCAAATCCCAGGAGGAACTAATCAAAATAACTGCTGATGACTAGTGTTTCGGAATCCCATCGCAGAACTCAATCATAAATCATTGTTGTACTCTTTTAGCAATAAGTTACATCGCAAACTTTAATCTTACTCTTGCATTACATTTTATTTTTATTTTGTATCATTGTATTACTATATAACTACTATTTAACTCATATCCACTACACATACTACAACAACTAACACACTCTACAACTACCAACACACAACTTCACTTCGTTTACATAAAAACCTTCCTACCTACATAAAACCTAATCAACTTAACGTGAACCGATCTTTTAATCATTAAACTGGCATTAAAATTACTTAAAAAAAAAAAATGGATCTTATAAATGACATTCAAAATGATCTAGATACATTTGACAATCCCCCATGCATTAAAATAGACAACTCGTTTGATTTCTCACAGGTATTCAAAACTCCCAATAATGCGCTTACCATGGTTTCAATGAATATAAGAAGTATATATCGTAACCTAGACAGTTTTCTTGTATTCGTGTCATCATTAAGTACACAGGTAGATGTCATGGTCTTAACGGAATGCTGGACGGACAGTGAGAATAGACCACCACCGCCACTCAATAATTATCAATTATTCTATACCAAAAAGTCAATTAATCAAAATGACGGTGTAGTAGTCTATGTACGCAAAGAAATCCAGACTACTGCGTATGAACCTGATATTGAGGAAGGAAACTGCCTAGTTCTATGTCTGCAAGGTAATTGTACTCTAATTTGTTCTTATAGACCACCATGTTTCCATAACTCAGAAAAATACCTTAACTCGATAGATAAGATACTAGACAGCATTAAAACTCAGTCTATTGTATTAACAGGTGATATTAATATAAATACTCTTCCCGATAATATAACTCCATATGGCGCTAAGTATCTAAGCCTTATGGCATACCATGGTCTTGTACAAGGTATAGACAAGCACACCCGTACTGATAAGTCTTGTATTGATCACTTCATGCTAAAAACACCTAAATCGTGGCAGACAGCAGTGTTTGAACGCCTAACTGACCATTCTCCTATTTTACTCGCTTTATATGACGTCGATATGCCAAAACCTACAGCTGAAAAACAAAGAGTTAAAATTGATTTTAATGCGCTAAAACTGTACCTAGCTGAAGAAAACTGGAACGAGTATTATCAGATAAAAGATGTTAATATAGCAGCTAGTTATCTTGTGTCAAAGATTAAAAACGCAATTGACAAAAACAGTTCTGCTGTTAAAACATCACATAGGCAACAATGTATCAAGCCATGGATAACTCCTGGGCTACTTCGGTCAATCAGAAAGAGGAACAAATTACAACAGCAGTCAAAAAAGAAACCCATGGACGAACATTTAAAAGACAAATACAGTAAATATCGTAACATATGCAATAAGCTGATAAAATTCACAAAAACTCAATATTTCAAAACCAAATTCATGCTAACATCAGGCAATAATAAAAAGACCTGGATGTTGATAAAAGAAGTGTGCAATCTTAATAAAGATGCGACTTCATCTGAAGAATTGTTGAACTCACAATCTTGTATTAAAGACTCTCTAAACGGTGTTAATGAATATTTTACATCAATAGGCCATAGCTTGGCAAATAAAACATTGACTAAATTAGGTTTAACCGAGACCGAATTAGCAACAAGGGCGCTCAATTATAATAGCCAGCCTAACTCTTTTTCACTGTTACCAGCTGATTGCTCTGAAGTATACAAAATAATTATGAGTCTAAAAAGTAACTGTGCGCCGGGTGGAGATAACTTGTCAACTAATGTTATACAATCAATTTATGAGTATGTGCTAGAACCAATCACATATCTAATTAACCTTAGCCTAGAGACAGGGATATTCCCCGAAGATTTCAAAAAAGCTGTTGTCATCCCAATATACAAAGCTGGCCAAAAAGATCTGGCAGCTAACTACAGACCTATTTCTTTAATATGTACGCTGTCCAAAATAATAGAAAAGATAGTAAATGGTAGGTTAGTATCGTACCTTGAAAAATATAACCTACTTAGCACACAGCAATTTGGATTTAGAAGAGGAAGGTCTACTGAGGATGCTGTACTTGGTCTCACTTCCGCGGTGCGCAAGTATTTGGATGGTGGTCAGAGATGTCTTGGTGTCTTTTTAGATCTGCAGAAGGCCTTTGACACGGTCTCAATTCCCATTCTTCTTTCCCGTCTGGTATCTGTTGGAGTTAGAGGAGTGCCGCTTGAATGGTTCAGAACATACTTGCTTGGTAGATCCCAGAAGGTCAGAATAGGGGGGAATCTCAGTGACACTTCCTCTTGCACCTTTGGCGTTCCGCAGGGAAGTACCCTGGGCCCCACTTTATTTATTGTATACATCAATAGTTTATGTGAGCTTCAACTCTCTAATGTGGATACATTTATGTTTGCCGATGACACGGTTCTATTATTCCACGGGCCATCATGGAGTTATGCTCGGACTATAGCGGAAAAAGGGATGAGCAAGGTCACAGCATGGCTTGAGGACAGCCTTCTTTCTTTAAATGCTTCTAAGACCAAGTATGTTTGCTTTAGTATTTCAGCTCGCACTCAGCCAAGTGAAAGTTTTAAACTTCAAATACATACAAATCCGTGTAACAGATTGGATATAGCACCAGCCTTTTGTCATTGTACCCATCTATCCCGAGCTGAGAGCATAAAATATTTAGGTATAGTTTTGGATGACAAATTCAACTGGATCCCTCAAATAGCTGCAGTGGCCAACAGGGCACGAAAGCTGATTTATGTCTTTAAAAATCTAAGAGATGTAGCCACTCCAGAAGTGGTTAGAATGACTTATCAATCGTTATGCCAAAGTGTCATTACATATTGTATCTGTGCCTGGGGAGGTGCCGCTAAAACATATTTTATAAACGTAGAGCGTGCTCAGCGTACGATACTAAAAATTATGCATCGACTACCCTTCACACATTCAACTACTGATTTGTACAAACTGAGCAATGTACTTTCAGCCAGAAAACTGTTCATCTACAGTAGTTTGCGAAGGTACCATTATGGTGCGGCGCGGGGAGACGGGGGGAGAGACAGTAAAAAGACGTGTATACTCCAGCGATGATTATGTATTAATGCCAACTTATATCTAATTACATTGCCTTTTGTATAGTAACTAAGGTAATATTTCTACGTACACCTCACCATGGGGGCAGGAAAATAAAAAAAAAAGAGAATATTCTTCTTTTTTTTTAACTTAACCTAGAATTAAATCTTAATTCGGTACAAAACGTTTTGTCCTATTTTTATGAACGGCTATTTCCTTATTATTCTTATTAATTATTACGTTAGGTCCATCTTCTTTAATCACTTTGTACGGTCCGTTGTACACACTTGTCAGTTTACCACCTGTTTCACTTTTCACTAGTAGTAAGTCATCTGGTTTGTATTTCACTGGATTCACTGATTGGTCGTACACTTCTTTCCGATCACACTTTGTTTTTAACAAATTATCGTGCGCATCCTTGTAAGCTACTTGTAACCTATATTTAAGTTCCTTATTATAATCTTCTATGTTATACATTGGCTCTATACTATTTCTTAGTCTACTAGGGATTTCACATTTCTTACCAAACACAAGCTCATAGGGCGTGTATTTGGTAGCGGTATGGACAGTAGTGTTATAAGAAAAACACCAGAATGGAAGCCAGTGGCTCCATGTTTCTGAGTGTTTGTCACATTGTATTCGCAAAAACGCCATCAAGTGTTTATGAGAATTTTCTAGAGATCCAATGGACTGATGGTGATAGGCAGTTGAATTCAATTTTTCTATTTGAAGTAGTTTGCACACATTTTCCATTAATGAGGACATAAATTCTGTACCTTTATCGGTTGCAATAACTTTAGGAATACCAAATCTGAGAATGAAATTGTTTACAAAAGCTTTTGCTACAGTTATCGTTTCTTTGTTTTGCAATGGATATGTTTCAACAAATTTACTTAGTTCGCATTGAATTGTTAGTATATAAACATTCCCATTCTCATCTTTATCTAACGGTCCTACTAAATCCAGATATATTTTTTCTAACGCTGTTTCTGCTGTTGTAGTTATCACCATCGGTTCTTTCGTATTTCTAGAAAATTTCATTTTTTGACAGTGTTCGCACTTACTGACAAAGTCACTTACATCTTTTTCCATTTTAGGCCAATAATACATTTGTTTAATATTGTTTATCATCCTACGCATACCAGCATGTCCACTGGTTGGTAGCAAATGATAGTCATTTAAAATAAACTTTTTGTCATTTTCGTCATTTATTCTTTTTATTCCCCTTAAAATACATGTCCTTGGACCGGTCCAATCCTTTATACTTTGAACTTCATTTATTAGTTCCTTTATAAATAACGCGTTATCTTTGTCTTTAATTATATATATTTCATTGACGTCAATTCTTTTACAAAAATCTCTTAATTTTAACACAAATTCGGCTCGCGAGTATTGTGATTTAAAATTGAGATTAACATAAATTATTTTTATATCATCATTGTATGCAAAGCAATTCTTTTCTACGTCTATCTTATTTCTTACTCTCAATCTGTCAAGTTTATTTCCTTCCAATAACTTCATTTCTACTGCATGCACTGGTTTCCTTAATATTTCTACGATTCGTGGTTGATCAGGCCGCTTATCAGTAGATATATTTGGGATACCTTTCTTTCTTTCTTCATCTTGCATCCTTCTCTGTGCCCTAGTCATGACTGTAATAATATTTTTATTTATTTCTTTTAATTCATCAGATGTAATTATAATCCTTGACAGTGCATCCGCAACGACATTATTTTTACCCTTTACGTACACAATTTTAAAATCGTATTCTTCTAGCAGTAGTCTAAATTTGGTAAGTCTGCTAGATGGGTCTTTCATTCCAAATAGATATAATAAGGGTTTATGGTCCGTCATGATAGTAAACTTTCTGCCAAATAAGTAAGGCTGGAAATATTTGATTCCCCAAACAATGGCAACCAATTCTTTTTGTATTGTTGGATAGTTCTTTTCTGCTGTATTTAAAGGCCTGCTTGCGTAGGCTACTGGTCTCAAATCTTTATTACAAAGTACTGCAGAAACTGCTATTTGTGACGCATCAGTTTGCAAAATGAATTCGTTGTCATTATCAAAATTTGGGTATTGTAAAATTGGTGGGCTAGCCAATAACTTTTTTAAAGTTTCAAACGATGTTTGACATTCTGTTGTCCACTCAAATTGTACATTCTTTTTATTTAATCTTGTTAACGGTATTATAATTTCTGCAAAGTTATTAATGAATTTTCTGTAGTAGTTACAAAAAGCAACAAAACGCCGAACATCGTCTGAGTTTTTTGGTGTCGGGTATTTTTTTATAGCTTCAATTTTCTTAGGATCGGGTAATATTCCCTCTGCTGATACTGTGTGACCTAGATACAAAAGTTCTTGTTTTAAAAATTGGCATTTGCTAGGATTTAACTTTAAGTTGACTTTTCGTAACCTCTCCATTATATCAATAAAATTTTTATTATGTTGGTCTATGTTTCTGCCGAATACGATTAAATCGTCCAAATAGATGAAGCACTTGTCATATGTCAACCCTGACATGGCTACAGTCATGACTCGCGAAAATGCTCCGGGGCTCGTTTTCAAGCCCATCGGCATGCGTTTCATCTGATATTGTCCCGAGTTTGTAGTGAAAGCTGTTACTTTACGACTATCTTTGTGTAATTGTACTTGATAATATGATTGACTTAAGTCCAAATGTGAGAAATATATCGCGCCGGACAGCGAATCTAGAATTTCGATAACATTAGGCAACGGAAAACGATCGTCTTCAATCTGTTCATTTAGTTTTCTATAGTCGACTACTAATCGCCATTCTTTTTTGTTTTGATTTGATTTTTTAGGTACTAATAAAATGGGACTTGACCACTCGCTTTGTGATGGTTCAATAATGTCATCTGTTAGCATTTGTTTTATTTGTCTGTCTACTTCTGACTTGAGACTATTCGGAATACGATATGGCTTTACGTAAACAGTATTTGAATTAGGTTTCATTTGAATCGTATGTTCGAGCACGTTTGTAGTTGTAAGTCTATCACCTGGTAACTGAAATACGTACGTCACTATACTTACTACATATGGATTTAATTGTATCTTGTTCGCTGCGACTAAGGTGATCTAATTTCAATAGCGAAAACAAAGTATTAGCGCGCTGCGAACTTGTTTTTGTTTGTTCGAAACAATATACGTCATAGTCGGACAAAGGCTCCAATTCTGGTTTGAACAATGGTAACGCAATTTCCTGATCACAGACATTTAGTATTTTTACTGGAATTACTCTTTCATTTGGTCTTACTATCACGCTACCTAGTACAACATTTTCCTGCAAAACTTTTGGTAAAATAATGCAATCCTGTGTTATGTTCCTATTTAATTGTATAAAATGTATAGATTCACATCTTGGTGGAATTATAATGTAATTTCGGCTTACCTTTAGTGAGCTTAATAAGGGAATGATTGAAACTGTATTGATATTTTTTAGTGTCAGAGTATATATTTCTAGGTCTATATTCGATTTATACTTATCTAAAAAGTCTAATCCGAGTATACCATCTGACTGGCATGGCAGTTTTTCAAAAACATAAAATTTATGCATGAAACTGTTGCCATCTAGAGCTTGTAATGAAAGATAAATATAACCTTCCGAATAAATTCGGCCACCAATTCCATTGACTTCGATTTTTTCTATATGCATTGGTATTTGTGGTGGAATTACTGATCTATTTATAGCCGAAATCGACGCTCCAGTATCAAGTAACCAAGAACATCGCAAGTCATTTTCACATACTTTTAAATAAACATATTTTAATCTTTCATTACAAGTAAAGATTGTATATTCTTTATGTCCGAAAAAACTGATTATTATCATTCACTTCCTCTTCGGCATTTTCGTTTTGACCATAGAAAATATTTTTTCGGTTGCCTCTACCACGATTCACTCGGCCGTAAGTCGAATACGAGTTTGCATTTCTATTACCTCGGCTATAAAAACCTCTCGCTCTATTTTGATAATTTCCTCTCCATGGCAATGCATTTCCACGTTGTGAAAATACATTTTCACGAGGAGAATAATATCCACCGCGCTGCTGGCCTCTATATAAAAATCCGCCTCGTCCTCGACCTGCGTACGAGTTCCTATAGTTTGGGTTTTTATACAACTTACCCCTCATGTTTAGTACAGTTCCTGATGTGGTGGGCTGGCTGGCTTCCTCATCCTCTGCTGCACGTACTGCGTCCTTCAGCTCGGAGTAATTTCTCGCCGAAATAATCGTACTCAGGCGCCTGTTCCGGACCCCGTCGGCAAACTTTTTTATGGCTAATTGTTCGTTTATCGGCCTTAAAATTTCGTAAGCTTTATCCTCGTTATTTGCTTGCGAAATCGTAAGGTTGACAAACAGATCTTCGATTTTTGTCGCAAATTGGTTAATTGTCATATCATTTTGAGAGACGCAATTTAATTGAGTGAGTAATGAGGTCGCAGATTTTTTAGTTAGCAGAGTTTTCTTCATATCCTTAAGCAAATTAGTGCAGTTTGTATAATCGCTTCTTAATTTAAGTTTAGCTGCTTTTGACAACCTAGTTTTTAAAACAAAAGAAGCCAGTAATTTTTTACAGGCTGGGTCTTTTAGGCAGCTGTCATACATATCTACGCAGTCGATAATTTTTTCTATCGTTTCTTCACTACTGTCCATAACCGGGATTAAGTTTGAAGCTGTTTTCAAATCAAACTTGTCCATTTTCTCGCTTTTAAAAATCCCTTGATAGTAACTAACAATTTTACTAAAATCTTCTTGAACCTTAACTAATAATGTATCTAATATTATTTCCTCTAATTCTAATTTACTCCGCTGTGAACTCAGACTCTTTATTTTTTCACGAAACAAATCATAAAGAAGTTTTGCTTGGTCAAAATTTTCTTCTACATAAATTTTTCTTTGTTCTCTCTTTTTGCCTAATTTTCTCAGAGTTACCCTGATTTTACTTATTTTTTCATGTATATCAATTAATTCCTTTTCCATTAATTTAAAATAATAAAAGAAAAATTAAAGAGACAAGTTCACTTTAACGAAAATAAAATATAAGCTAAAAATAAAAGAAAGTAATCATCGCTGTTTAGTTTACATGTACCTCAAGGTCTCTTCTTTCTTCACGTTTTTCCTTTTTAAACATCTTCGTTTTCTTCGTTTTCCTTCTTCCAAAAACGCTTGGACAAACGCGTACGTAAACGCTGCAAGTAGCGTTCCTCAATCTTCTTATCCATCCACTTATTATGGGACTTCTTGTAGTACCTGAAAGCGATGATCAGAATCGCCACTCCAATCAGCACGAACAGCGTTATCAAGAGCACATGGTTCACGTGGTCGGTGTATGAACTGTAGTCGGTTGCTGTTGAGGCCGCATTCCCTGCACCGTTCTGCGCTATTATCACCTCCTTCTTCTCTTCCTTAGATTGTTGCTTTCCCATGTTGATAACACAAAGAAGATAATATATTCACAAATAACTCGAACACGTGTAATTCACTACGGTGTAGAGATATCATTGTGAAATAATGTCCAATAGTCCGATTACACTTGGAAAATCGTCCGCTCAGCAACTTATCGCAACTCATAGACGGCTCTGCGTGTGCAGGGTCGCCATATGGTGCGGCGCGGGGAGACGGGGGGAGAGACAGTAAAAAGACGTGTATACTCCAGCGATGATTATGTATTAATGCCAACTTATATCTAATTACATTGCCTTTTGTATAGTAACTAAGGTAATATTTCTACGTACACCTCACCATCGTCTAACCGTTCCCTCTCTTCCTGAGTGTACCAAGCGTGTAGTTCGCGTTCCATTGCCGAAATGTAGAACCGTATTCGCAAATAGAAGTTTTGACTATTATGCCCCTTTATTATATAATAAACTTTTCAAGGATAACTTATGTAAGGTAAAAAATATCTCCAACTACCAATTTCGAAAAGTACTTCGTGATACACTTGATGAAATGGATTACGATGTCGTTGAGAAATTATTTCTTATACTTCAATAATCAAAGACGTACATACACACACACACACACACACACACAATGCACAACCTTTCACACGCACACACATACTTATGCACTTTCTCACACACACACAAGCACTCACGCACTCATTTATACACATTTAAGTTTCTAACTTTTGCCCTCGATTTGTTTTAAGTATTTAAATTTTTGTTTGCCTGCTTTGCTTTGTTTAAATATTATTATTAGGTTTTTTGTTTTTCGTTGTTTTTGCGCCTACTTTTTCTATTTTAAGTTACTGTTTGTATTATTTTAAAGAAACTTTCATGTCTTTAATTTGGGAAGTCCCTGATAACTGTAGCACAGTGTAAACTAACACAGTTTTCAGTGTTCATTAACATGTACCCTGTAAGGTTTTAAATAAAGAAACATTATTATTATTATTATTAATGTTGACTTCGGTAGAAACTTCGGACAGGTCATGGCAGGATGCTTTAGAAGAGGTGCAGCTAGCATTAAATTCAACGATCAATCGTACCACTCGATCAAGCCCACTGGAACTTTTAATCGGAAGGGTAGCAAGACCTCTTAGCCTTTTAGCTGCTTTTGACTCTAAACCTGAACAATTAGTTGACATTACGGAGGTACGAGAGCACGCGGTACGGAATATAGAAAGAAATGCGATTTACGAGAAGGATAGGTTTGATAGGAATAAAGCAAAAATGAACAAATTCATTGTAGGGGACTTAGTCTTAATCAAAAATGAAGAGCGCAATCAAGTTAAACTCGATCCTAAATTCAAGGGGCCTTTTAAAATTATTGAGTTACTTGAAGGCGATCGTTATATTTTGAAATCTTTGACTGGCAATAGGACTTACAAGTATGCCCACGACCGCATTAGAAAAATGCCTCAAAGTGAAGTTCCTATTGAACTAGACATTTTTGATGAAAGTTCAGACGTTGAAGATCCTGGTGAAGGAACATCCGCGAATTGCTTATAATAAGATCCTAAAAAGTAGTTTTCAAGGCATAATGTATCAATGAGAAAATTTGTTGTCTTATTTTCAAGGTATAGGTACCCGTTGGTATAACTGATACTTATGACCGGCTAAATCTCATTGATGCTTATAGCTGGCTGTTTTCAAGGCATAATGTATCAATGAGAAAATTTGTTGTCTTATTTTCAAGGTATAGGTACCCGTTAGTATAACTGATACTTATGACCGGCTGAATCTCATTGATGCTTATAGCTGGCTGTTTTCAAGGCATAATGTATCAATGAGAAAATTTGTTGTCTTATTTTCAAGGTATAGGTACCCGTTAGTATAACTGATACTTATGACCGGCTGATTCTCATTGATGCTTATAGCTGGCTGTTTTCAAGGCATAACTATCGGTGAATAATGTTTTGATTTCAAGGTATAGCTATCAGTGAAAAGAACTGATACCTATGACTGGCTGTTTTCACCGATACTTATAGCTGGCTGTATTGATGGACTGATATGTACCCAGTTTTACTATTTACTCCATTCCTTTAGTTAATTGTTAGTTTGATTTTGTGGCATTTTCCTATTACTAGCTTTATTTTAAATCACTGGTCAGGCAGGCCGAGCTATTATTTCGTTTTTCCAGCTTGATTTTTACTTGTCCCCAGGTACACACGAGGACGTGTGACTTGTCAGTTCTGGCCGTGTCGAGGATTTAATTAATCGAATCCTAAAATAGTAGCTAAGTTGATTATCTTTGTACCGGAAGTAAGTGAACGCCGTGAAGTTAAACACGTGAGGCGGAATCGTGGTGGGAGGCGGCCAGTGCATAAATAGTCTGGTGCCGTGGTGGGGCATTCATTCTGTTGCTTGCGCTTGGACTGGTCGGACCTCTCAAACGAGATCGCTGGTTCACTTAGTTCTGAAACTACACTACTGTCGTTTAATCTCTCCTGAATAAAATCAAGTCTGTCAATCAAAGAGTTCTTTGATTTTAACTAAAACCATGGGAGATCAAAACCCAGGAGACTCGAGGACTGATGGAACTCCAGCTAACTCTGCCGTCCCTGCGATATATATATATTTTTTTTAATCTGTGAGGGGCTTACTCTTGACCCCAATCTTACCCTAGAGCAGAAATGGGATCTACGGTGGAGCGAGCTTGCCCAGAAGATGCCTATTCACTCCAGACTTAAAGAGATTCAGGTTATATGCACTCGGAAATACAGACGCAGGCAGGGAATTCCATTCTTTAGCCGTGCGCATAATGAAAGATGATTTGAAGCGCTTAGTGCGTAATGTGGGTATTTCAACTAAGAACGGATGGTAGCCGGCCGTGCGTCTGGATGTCCGATGGAAGAAAGGAGACGGTGGTATTAGCTCATGTAGCTCACGCGCACACTCTCCGAAGTACAATCTATAGAAGACCGATAGGCAAGCAACCTTACGGCGGTGAGCCAGGCTGTGAAGCTTGGTCGCCACCAGTTTTTTATCGCCAATTAATCTCTTGGCTCTGCGTTCCACCGAGTCCAGTGCAGCAAGTTGGTATTTCGCCGAGCCATCCCAAAGGTGACAGCAGTACTCCATGCAAGATCGCACTTGAGCTTTATAAAGAGTTAGAAGCTGTTCAGGCGTGAAGTACCGCTTGACTTTATTCAGGACGCCCAACTTTCTAGCTGCAATTTGAGCCTTGGACTTGATGGTGGTGCCGAAGTTGAGGTCAGAGGACAGTTCCATGCCAAAGAGTTGAAGAGTGTCGGTCACTGGAACAGATATACCCCGAAAAGTAGGAGAAAAGGTGAAAGGACTCCTTTTTGCGGAGAAAAGACACGCCTGCGTTTTTGAAGCATTGAAGCTGACGAGATTGTCATCGCCCCACTGGGAGACGTTACTTAACGTCAGGCTCGTACGCTCAATCATAGCCTTTCTCAATCTTTGGATTTCATCACCACTGGCCCCTGCACCGGACAGATATTTCTCGGTGTCAGTACTGTCATCTGTGTACCCAACAATTCCTGAAGATAGAAGGTCATTGATGTGCAGCAGGAAAAGCGTCGCGGAGAGTTCAGACCCCTGAAGAACTCCGGCGTCAATAGCCTTGAGGTCAGAGGAGCAGCCGTCTATGACCACTCGGATCGACCGTTCACTCAGGAAGTCAGCCACCCAGCTACAGAAGCCAGTGGGGATGCCGTACGCTGGAAGCTTGCTCAACAGACTCGCATGCCACACCCTATCGAAGGCCTTTGAAATGTCCAGCGACACTGCTATTGCTTCGCCGTGGTTTTCAATGGCCTCGCCCCAGCAATGCGTTACGTACACTAAAAGATCCCCCGTGGAACGCCCTCGGCGGAAGCCATATTGACAATCACTGAGAAGATCATTGTCTTCGAGGTACGAAAGCAGTTTGCAGTTCAGAACTCTTTCCATAACCTTACAGAGTACGGAAGTGATGGCGATCGGTCGATAGTTGCTAGGGTCGGCACAGCTACCCTTCTTGGGCACAGGTTGCACATTGGCAAGCTTCCAAGATTTTGGTACAATTTTTGACACGAAAGAGAGGCGGTACAGGCGCGTCAGTACAGGAGACAACTCAGGCGCACAATACCTCAACAATCTTGCTGGTATGCCATCAGGACCACTGGCCTTGTTCACGTTCAGACTACGAAGGGCTCTACGGACCTCTTTGTTGTGCACTGTGATCTCAGGCATCAAAGAATCACAGTGAGGCAAGGTGGGTGGATATTTCGAGCCAGCGTCTAGACGAGAGTTGCTCGCAAACAGATCGGCAAATAAATTTGCTTTCTCTGCCGCGGTGTGGGCAAGCGACCCATCAGGTTTCTGCATTGGAGGTAGTGTGGGACGGCAGAAGTTGGATTCGACTGATTTCAAAGGGACCAGAACTGCTTACTACCCGGTGGGTATGATGCAAGCTTTGCCCCAATACGGCTGATATGGTCGAACCTAGCTTTTCGTAGCACCCGTTTGCAATACCTGGCGGCGGCATTATATGCTCTCTTCTTTGCTCGCACTCTTCTCGCTCGCACTTTTCGATCACGAGCTTTTACCCTATTATAATAATTAGCATAAAAGAATAGATATGCTTATAGTTATAATATAATTATAAGCCTTACATCATGTAAAAAAAACTTTTAGAGCTATAGTAGTCTCGGACAAAACTAACAGTAACTAGTACCTGCATCACCAAAAAATACGAATGTTTTATATAAAGGGTATAAAAATATAATTTACAAATTATAATAATCGATACTTTTTTTAACATTCATAAAAAATCGGATTTTGATAACATAATACATACTTTTTTTTCATCTTATTCGAAAGTAGCAGCAAACTAATTTCTTAAGGCTGGTTTCAGAGCGGCGCGTCTCAGCAGCGCTGCCCAGGCGCGCGCCGCTCCTGCCTGGGCAGCGCGTTCGCTGTGAAACGACATTCAAACGCGCGCGCTTCGTTGTGGTGTAGGGTCGAGTGCAGAGAATCATTATGCCAGCAAACGTAATCACTATATTAGTTATATACGTTATATGGAAAAGAGTGCAACAACGACGTCTTAAAAGATTGCAAGTTGACGCTACTGGCAATCGAAGGAGATCGGACCGCGGCGCGGCCGAGACGCGGCCCAAGACGCGTCACTATGAAACGCTACATACAATCTAGTGTAATGCGAGGCGCGCGCGGCTGGGCAGCGCTGCCGAGACGCGTCGCTCTGAAACCAGCCTAAATAAATCTTTGTACCAGGTACAACTCGAAACGTAAAAAAAAAGTAAATATTCACATACAAAAACAATGGAGCTAATTCAGAGTGGCCGCTAAATATAATTAACTTTAGTTGACAGCCCCTAAACACCTTTGTTATTCTGAAATATCTGTCAAAATCAAATGACAGGACTAATTTGAATATGACGTTTCTAATTTTAAATTTTAAACTCAGTTTAGACTTAGCGGCTCAAAAGCTATTCTAGGATTGCCATTTTAGGAAGAAATAAGAACTGTCATCGCTAATTTTAGTCATAGGATGCCCTCCCTTTTTTTTTGTTCTTTCGTCCATTCTGGACAGGCAAAGGTCTTAAGACCATACAGCCTCGTCTTGAGTGAGTACTTCATTCTTGAATATTTATAGAAGGATGGCCACTTTAGGATGAAATAAGAACTATCATCGCTAATTTTAGTCGGGACCTCCAGACGTGCCGCTTAAAATTAAACTGTATGTAAATACGTCAATTTGAAATGTTTGAAGTGCAATAACTTAATAACTTCTAAACCCATTTCATAAAACTTGCTTAATGGTAATCGTGATGTATATGTTACGGGCAATTTGATACGAATTTGATTTCGAATTTTTTTATATATTAATGTTTTTGAGGGGATTTTTATTACTTTGCCCAAGGAAGGGTGGGAACTATTCATACTGACCAGGAAAAGTAATTAAACGTACTGTTTTAATCACATTGCCCAATTAGGTCGGGCACTATTAATAATGACCGGTCAGTATTAATAGTGCCCGATTAATCACGATGCCCGTAACATATACGTTATTTATACCTTTCATTTGATACCCAACATATATACAGGGTGACTGGAAAATTGATGCATTCCTTTCAAGGGATGAGCCAGCTCATGAAACTGAACAACTTTCCCCATGGAACATAGGTCGAAATATGAAAAAAATAATAATCCTAATCTAACCGAGTCGGGGTGCCCTGAAGTCGGTTCTCATTTACTAGTCTCTCAACGTAGTGCTTACAGGAGGTGTACACGATAAACGCTCACAACTGCACTGTACGCACATACGATGAGATGACTGAAGTGACAGATGATGACTGACAAACAAAATGGGGTCGGCCAAAGAGCGCGTGCGCGCCATCTACGTTCCATTTCGTTACTTGTATTTATTTTTAAATTTTATTAATTTGAATTGTGCTAACTATTTTATATTGTAATAAAATAAAAGTAAAGTATAAGAATACGATGTCGTTAAAGTATTTCTAACAAAATAACTGAATTAAATTAATATTTCACGAAATACACTCAATGAACACTGGTCGGAACGGAACGTGTAATGTCCACGTAATGTCGCACAACTGTCAAACACCATTTAGATCGGATATTCTATATGTCGTCGCCGGAGGTTGCTCTGGAGGGACAGGAGGGTCCCCGGGGGCCTCCATGGTAGTGGGCACGCAGTGGGTACTCAGGCAAAACCAGGAATACGTACAAGACTAGTTTTATTTGATTGCTCAAGGAATTTGTAACAAAGTATGAAGACTAAGGAGTACGGTGAACGTGACAGGTTCGACGTGTGAACACCTCAGTGGTTCAAAAAAGTATGCACAAGCCGACTCTGCCCTCATGGGTGGAAAACTGATTTTAGCGCCACCACATGGCCGTTCACAGTACTTTTACAAGTAACCAATCATAGGGCTTTATTCCCCACTATCATTACATCTCTAGATTGCCAGTACGACGAGAATTCGCCGAAATTGGAAGCTGTTATCGCTCAAATAAATTCGCTCGCGACGACACGGCCAAGCCTGACAAGTCACGCGTCCTCGTCGTGAGTAATATCTGTAACAAGTAAATGCCCTTTTATAGCAACAATCTGCTCGGCCTAACCTGACCGTAAAGGTTTGGTATGCACAAGAAATAAAATTTGGAAGGATGCCTCATAGTAAGTAAATAACGCACTAAAACAAAACAGATTAATTCTATTCAGCTGTACAAATCACATCAATAACACACAATAAAATGGCTCCGCTGCGCAGCAGCAAATCTTAAAAAATCAACCATAGTCTTGCACAAAGACCCCGGTCCTCAGTGGACTCAAACTAAAACAATAGTCTTTCACAAAGACCCCGGTCCTCACTACGTCCTCCGCCGCGCACCGCGCTCTGAACGACTCTACCGAATCGCAGTTACGACTACGACTGAAAAACATAGTTAGACCAAAAATCACACAGAATACATAGCCATTTTAATTGAATAATTTACAAACCGGAGGAGGAAGAACCTGCCTCGTCAACGCTAGGCTCGACTTCGTCACAAACATTTAACCCGCATGGTACGTTACTTTGAGGCATCTTTCTAAGACGATCGTGCGCGTACTTGTAGGTTCGATTACCAGTCAAGGATTTTAAACAATAACGGTCTCCATCTAGCACTTCAGTTATTTGGTATGGGCCTTTGTACTTCGGATCAAGTTTTGTCTGGTTACGTTCCTCATTTTGTAATAGGACAAGATCACCGACGTTAAAATTGACTAATTTGGCTTTAGTACTGTCAAAGCGAGACTTATCATAACTAGCGTTTCTTTCCATGCTACGCGCAGCTAGCTCTCTGACCTCGGTAATATCAATCTCTACATCATTATCGTCAGTTGCCAATAGACTAAGCGGCCTTGCGACGCGACCGATCAAAAGCTCGAGGGGACTAGCCTTGGTAACCCTATTCACGGTACAATTTAAAGCAAGTTGAACGTCATCTAGAGCTTCTTGCCACGATTTATTAGATGTCTCTACCGCGGTAAGCATTCCTTTCAGCGTACTCATTTGCCGCTCTACTTGCCCGTTTGCACGAGCTGAACCTGTCGCGATTAGGTGGAGGTGAATACCGCGCGTGTTACAAAAGTCTTTAAAATCTTTGCTCGCGAAGCAACGGCCTTGGTCTGCTATTACGCGTGAGGGCGCACCAAAAAGAGTAACGCTAGACTTAAGAGCTTTGATGACACTCGCGGCATCTATACGGACCGTGTGATAAAGAAGCGTATACTTAGTAAATGCGTCTATCAATACTATCACGTACTCCTTTTTATCGTTTTTGCCGCTTAATTTGCCGGTAATATCAATGTGCACGGTATGCCATGGGATAATCGTTTTTGGGATCGGATGTAGCTCGGCTTGGACGCGACCAGAGTGTGATTTCGAGACTTTACAGGTTATACAATTGTCAACAAATTTACGGACGTACTTAGCCATTCCGTCAAACCAATAGTGCTCGTACACTTTTTCTAACGTCTTATCCGCACCGAGATGCATTACCGATTCGTGCACGTGGTTTATAACGGACCAGCGAAATGCACGTGGTACTATTGGTAGACAGCGTGTCCCATCATTTCTCTGAACTTTACGATGTAAAACGCCTGTCCGTAGTTCGTACGTTTTGGCAATGTCTGCAGAGAGTTGATTTTCTTTTAGCTTCATGACTATAGCCTGAATTTCATCGTCCTGTAACTGCTCAGCTAATAGCCAATTCTCGCTAAGAGTAGTCAAATTGACTCGTTTTTGCTCTACCTTTTTGTGGACAACAGTCGACTCTTCAGTTGGTGGTACAACTTGTTCAGGCAATGGGTTGCGCGAGAAAAAATCTACATGGGTCATGCGCTTACCCTCTCTATAGACAATCTCAAAATCGTACGCCTGTAAAAATGCCCAATGGCGATGAACGCGTGGGGAAAGATCGACCTTATTGTGAGACGCTTTGAGCGAGTTACAATCGGTAACAACTTTAAAATGACGCCCTTGCAAATAATGATGGAATCGTTGTACAGCCTTCACCACAGCCAAAGTTTCCAACTCATACGAGTGGTATCTTGACTCGGCATCCGTGGTTCTTCGACTGAAGTATTCCACCACACGCAGTTGCTCATCGACTTTTTGAAACAATATGGCACCATAACCAATAGCACTGGCATCGGTGTGCAATTCTACTGGAAGGTCAGGGTCGAAGATTGTGAGCACCGGTCTTTCAGTTAAAACTGAAATAATCCGTTGTCTGACTTCCTCGTGCTCTGGTTTCCAGTTAAATTGGGCACCAGTGTTCAGATGGAATAGGGGTAGCATAATGCGCGAAAAATCCCGTACAAACTTCCTGAAGTAGGAGGCAAGACCTATGAATTGTCTCAGCTGAGTTCTATTTTCGGGAGGAGGGAGCTTGGTCAGCGCCTCTATTTCCGGGGGTTAGGGCGAATTTGGCCAGAAGAAATTTCGTAACCAAGGAATTCAACTCGCTGTTTTAGAAATGAACATTTCGAGAGATTTAATGAAAAACCAGCATTGGTTACAGCAGTTAACACTTCTTGCAGCCTAGCGACACCCTCAGGAATATCACGTGATGGGATCAAAATATCAAGATACAAAACCGCATACGTAGTAGCTAAAGGGCCTAAAGCCTTCGAGACAGCTCTTTGAAATACACTGGGTGCATTACGGAGACCGAAGGGCATAGCTAAGTACTCATACTGCCCCTCCGGTGTCACAAATGCTGTGCGCTCAATGCTTTCAGGGTCGGTAATAGGGATCTGATTAAAACCGCTCGCGCAGTCCAAGCAGGTGAAATAATTCGCGCCGTTCAACCTAGCAATCTGGTCCTCGATACGCGGCAATGGAAAGCAATCCGGCACTGTATTCGAATTAAGCTCGCGATAATCTACTACCATGCGTTGGGAACCGTCACGTTTATCAACGAGAAGAATTGGGCTAGCAAACGGAGAACTACTTGGTCGGATTATATTTGCACTCAATAACTCGTCAATTTTATTACGCACTACCTCGCGTTCTCGTGAGCTAAGCCGATAGGGACGACGGTACACTGTCCGAGTCGGGTCTTTTAAACGAATTTTCATTTCACCTGTCGTCACTCGTGTCTGTGCTGTGGTAACCCAGTGACAAACGCAAACGAAAACTCACGTAACAATTGCACAAGACTATCTTTGTAAACAAACGGAATGTCAGTTTCAATTGCACCGAAATCTATTTCCGTGATAGCTGTAAAGCAAGAAACCGGTTTTGCGACGGTAACCGAAAAACGTTCTTTATTTCTTTATCTCAATTAAATTAATATTTCACGAAATACACTCAATGAACACTGGTCGGAACGGAACGTGTAATGTCCACGTAATGTCGCACAACTGTCAAACACCATTTAGATCGGATATTCTATATGTCGTCGCCGGAGGCTGCTCTGGAGAGACAGGAGGTTCCCCGGGGGCCTCCATGGTAGTGGGCACGCAGTGAGTACTCAGGCAAAACCAGGAATACGTACAAGACTAGTTTTATTTGATTGCTCAAGGAATTTGTAACAAAGTATGAAGACTAAGGAGTACGGTGAACGTGACAGGTTCGACGTGTGAACACCTCAGTGGTTCAAAAAAGTATGCACAAGTCGACTCTGCCCACATGGGTGGAAAACTGATTTTAGCGCCACCACATGGCCGTTCACAGTACTTTTACAAGTAACCAATCATAGGGCTTTATTCCCCACTATCATTACATCTCTAGATTGCCAGTACGACGAGAATTCGCCGAAATTGGAAGCCGTTATCGCTCAAATAAATTCGCTCGCGACGACATATATATTGAGACGCAAATGTTAATATGTTAATCTCTTTAAATTTTTGCCTTAAGGAGACCATTGGCCCTAATTTATAAGTTGATCGAACAGCCCGTTTCTGCAAAACAAAAATGTTATTCACATCCGCAGCATGACCCCATAATAGTAAGCCATAACTCATTAGACTATGAAAGTAACTAAAGTATACTAGTCTTGCAGTGTCCACATCAGTGAGGTATCTTATCTTTTTAACTGCGTATGCTGCTGAACTCAGTCTCTTCGACAATTTTTCAATATGTGGCCCCAATTGGAGCGTGGCGTCCAAAGTTATGCCTAAAAATGTAGTTGAGTCAGCAAGGTTCAACTTTTCATCCTTTACCTTAACAATTGTGGTACTTGTAGTGACATAGAAACACGAGTAAGTCCAGTTGACAACTGATTTATTAATCAAGAGGGTACATCCTTATTAACAATAATATAACTACCCACACTACAACATCTTCCAAAAAAATAAAAAGATAAATATAATCGGTAGGTAAGTAAAGTAATGTTTACATGCAAATTTTAAATATATATATAAATCACTTAGACTTATTAACTAGTGCTAATTGCTTAGCTTTACTGCGAGTCATATGCTGAATATAATGATTTGACTCTATTGTGTCATTGACATTTGAATCATCAATATCAAAAAACGACTCTGTTGGTAAAAACTCATCATCAGAACTCTGGTCATCTGCATAGTTTGGTTCAGTTGCAATTCCTGATTCATTATCAGATATTGTTTTTTTTAAATGGCGCCTATTCCGACGATATAATAAACCTTTTTTATTTTTAACAATGTAAGAGCGTGGTGTTGATGCTTTTCCTAAAACTTTACCCCGCATTCTGTTATTGTTCCTCTCCACCATAATAACATCATCACCCACATTCAGTTCTGTAAGTGGTTTACTGTGCATATCGTAATACATTTTACTTTTATGTTGTTTTTGAGTAAGCACCTCATACTGATTTTCATCATTTACAGCATTAAACATCAAAAGTTCTGGGTGTACGGGCAGTTGACAGTTTAACCTTTGACCCATTAGTAACTGTGCTGGAGAGTTCAAATGATCGCGCGATGTATTTCTATAACTGAGTAAACTCAAATAAAAATCTGTTCCACTATCAACTGATTTTTTAAGACACTTTTTAATTGTTTGTACAGATCTTTCACTCTTGCCATTGGATTGTGCATAATTCGGCGACGATGTAATATGTTTAAAACCCCACTCATTTGAAAATTGTTTGAACTCCCGAGAGGAGTACTGTGGGCCGTTATCACTAATTACTTCCTCTGGGATTCCATACCTAGCAAAATTTTCCTTCATGACAGTAATAACACTCTTGGATGAAGTATTATTTAATGTAGCGACTTCAATAAAGTTTGAGTAATAATCTACTAAAATCAAGTACGCCTTTTTTCTGTACTCAAACAAATCAGATCCTACTTTATTCCACGGCAAAGTTGGTATTGGAACAGAAATCATTGGCTCTTTTCTTTGATTATTTAAACTCTCCTGGCATGTTTTACATTTTCTTACATAACTATCAATGTCATTACTTATACCTGGCCAAAATAACACTTCACGTGCGCGCCTCCTACATCGGTCCATTCCTAAGTGTCCTTCATGAATAATTTTTAACATTTCATTTCTCATTGACGTAGGTATTAAAACCTGTTTATTTTTAAATATTACTCCATTAACGCTATATAATTCATCTCTAATTGACCAGTAATATTTTAAACTTTTACATACATCTGTCTGATACTGCGGCCACCCTTTATTTATGTAAGATAACAATGTTTGCAATTGCCCATCTTTATTAGTTTCAATTCTAATCTGATTTAACTTCTTTCCAGACATAGGTATGTTACTGACTAACATATTTATTTGACACAAAATATGCCTGCTAACATTGTCATCGTACAGCTACGTCGTACAGTCTCAAGCAGAGAAAACGGACCCCTCTCTTTATAAATGGAGCCAGACAACATCTCTGTTGCCTGGCGCCATCTGGCGTTAAGTTACTGCACCGCCGCCATCGTATCGTTTGTTTGTCACAAACTTGTTTTTCGAATTCATCCAAGCATTGGATATTGCTAGGATAAATAGATAGAATTCAAAAACTTGGTGAAGAAACAATAAAATACGAAAAACACATTTTGGTCACAAGATTTGAACCTAGACTCTTTCGTTCTCGAGCCTTACCGCTAAACCACTGCGCCACCGAGCTCTTGCTAAGAATGGCGAAAATTCCCTTCTACTTCATATTGTGCATGACGTCACAGTAATCTTTCTTGATGTGTCGAACTCTTTCTAAGTAATTATATGAGGGTAGGCAGAATTTATAAAATGTTAAACTTAATTTCTGGTGTTTCGCTTTGTTCACAAGCTAGCTTCGCTACCGCTTACGTGTGCATTCTGTTTCGGATAGTTTTTGGATTATAAACTAACAACTATGGCTCGATTATCGGTTTTTTTGAAAGCTAAGATTATTGTGCTTTTTGAACAAAATCGAGGCATTAAGAGTATTTATTGCTCGAGAACTGGGAGTGGCGGTAAGTTTTGCTTCTATTTTTATAAGCGATACTTATATTTTAATTCGCTTGATAATAGGGTTGGGATTAGTTCACGGAATAAATTGCTTTTATTTTTACAGAGAAACACAGTTCGTCGATGGATAAAAAGTTACCAGGAAACTGGTGATGTAAAATGTGAAAGACAGGGTCCGCGACCAGTGGCTTATACTGATGAAACGTATCGTCACCGTGAAATCGTAAGAGTCCTTCAAGACCACGAGATCAACTGCACAGTTGTTTGGGATTTAGTTGGATACAGTGCGGAGACATTTACATGCTGCGGGGATCCATAATTACAGACCAGCTAAAAAAATTAAACTTACCGAGGCTCACCGCCAAGCTAGAGTAAGATTCGCCAGGGAGTATTTGAATTTCGATTGGAAGAATAATATAGTAATATTTACCGACGAAAAATGTTTTAAATCGGACAAAGATGGACGAAAGATACTGTGGAGAAGACGAGGACAGCGTTATAATCCGCAAAATGTTTTACCGCTAAGAACCAGTGGCAGAATATCCTTAGGTTTTTTCATCATAATTATCATAATTTATTCATTTTTGTTTTAATAATTCATTATTTCAGTAGTAGCAGAATTTATTTAAGTAATTTAAGTATTTTAGTTACATAACATTTAAAAATAAACTTTTTTTAGTTCTCTTACACAAGTATAGGTTTGAACTTGTTATTTTGGCAAGTTATTATATTCAATTATTTTTATTTCCAGGTTATTGGGGTTGGATGTCCGTTATACCTGGAGAGTTGACTGAAGTTGGCGGCCGCATGACAGCTCAACTGTATTTACAAATATTAAGGGACGTCATGTTGCCATCAGTTCGTGCAATATATCCAGAAGGACAAATTTATTTTGTGCAAGATAATTGCTCGATACATCGCTCGGGAATTGTTATGGAGTGGCTGTCATCACAAAATGATATAACTACCATAAATTGGCCTGCTAAAAGTCCGGATCTAAATCCTATAGAAAATTGCACGCTGCTAGTCACGACTTTGACTAAAAGCACCAATAGAATGTCGCTGAACTTAGACATTGTGACATTATCGACCAATCACCTTCACCACTCACTCGTGTTGTGATGTTTCCTACATGTTGCCATAGATGTCGTCACTGGGGGGGGTCCGTTTTCTCTGCTTGCGACCGTACAAGTCAGGAAGCGGCGCACGTGATAAAGTATTCGGTATAAACATAAGTTTACCTGGTTTATAATTGACAATCAAATCATATCCTTGTAATCTCAAAATCATGCGTTGCAAGCGTGCTGGGATCGAGTCTAATGGTTTTTAAAAAATACTTTCTAGCGGTTTATGGTCTGTTTCAATAAGCACAAATTTTTTACCATACATATATTGGTGAAACTTTTCGCATGCAAATACTATCGCAAGCATTTCTTTCTCGATTTGCGCATATCTCGCTTGTGTATCAGTAAGGGTGCGTGACGCATACTCCACCGGGCGGCCGTCCTGCAAGAACACGGCGCCGAGCGCCACACTGCTCGCATCTACTGATAACAGGACCGGCCGCGTTACGTCATACAGAGCTAATACAGGGGCGTCGCTAATTGAATTTATCAAACCTTGGAATGCATTTTGGTGACTACTTTCCCAGACCCAAATATTGTCTTTTTTTAGCAACCTCGTTAACGGATCTTGACATTCTCAAAGGCAATATACAAACATATTCCCAGCTGATCAACTTAAACCATGGATCACTTTAGTTACCTCTCCGGTAGCGAGTGAGCAAAGTGACAGTAGTGGTGCTGACTCTAGCGAATAATAAAATGTTATTTATTTGTCTTAGTTGAAAAAAAATTATATAAATAGATATTTATGTATTATTTACCATATTGATTTATTTTTGAGTACAATATTTCTATTCGTCATTATTTATTATGATCTTACCCTGCCCAAATCCTTGACATTTACAGAGTAGATTGGACACGGGTAACTAGTCAGATGCTCGGAAGATAGATGCCTGACTAGATATGATAATGATTATATATTTGAAGATGATTATGACAACCAGCAGGTCGTGGCTCTCGGGTGGCTAAACGAATGCTGGCAGAAGGCATTGGCAGGCCGTGACTTTTGGATGGTTAAACGGATGCCAACTGCGGATGATTGATAAACTTACCGTACTATTGGACGGCTAAATGGAAGCTGATAGCAAAAACATTAGCAGGCCGTGACTTTCGGATGGTCAAACGGAAGCTAAGACTGGCAGAAGGCATTGGCAGGCCGTGACTCTCGGATATGGTTAAACGGATGCCAACTACAGAAGTTTGATTAGCTTACGTACTTACATGAATTCAGATTATTATACGGAACTGAAGACGTACCTAATTAATTATACACCTCTTATCTTGCTAATGAAGCTGACAGGATAATCGTAAAAGAACCACTATATGAGATATTATGAAGTGAAGTGATTTGTTGTGTTTTGTACAATTGGTATTTATTTTGCATCGGTACTTATTAATTACCTTATTGATTTCATGATTTGATTTAAGTATTTTTTTACTATATATATTTGACATTTTATAAAAAAAAAAAAAATTGTCATTTGATTATTTCGAAAAATTTAATTCGTTAGGTATATTTTATACTGTTATATAATTATTCTGATGGTATGAGGTCATACCTCCACATAGAATGGCCGAGCACCTCAGGAATGAGGACATTCCTGTTACAGAATGGCCGTCTGTTAGCGTCCTGCTATCTTAGAATAATATTATGAAAATTAATTATTTTATTAAACGAATATTATACGCTCAATTAGGCCTACATGCATATATGCATACATATTTTATAAAAATATATCAAAGTCATAGTGGCGGAATGTGCTCTGTGGTCGGCCATTCTACGCGGCGGTGTTCGTGCGATCGGTTGTAAGAAAACAAAATATATTGTTTTAAAATAGATCTTGTTCAAAATAAAGGAAATTTGTAAGTATATAAAGAAGCTGTGTTATTGAAGAGGTTCCTGCAATACTATCGGTACTCACTCGAAAGTCATCTCGACAACACACACTAACGGTATCGCATGATTTTATTGCAGGTTTAGACACAAACTTATTTTTACACAAATTTACCACTGGATTCCATGTACTTGACAATTTGAAGCCATCTTCTCTATTGAAATTTTTGTACTTGGTGATTTCAATAGCCTCGCTTACCAGTCTTGGTATGTAGTGGCGTTCGGTCGAAAGTACTTTTGGATTATGTAATTCGATCCAGTGGTTTGGACCAGACTCAAGCACGTGTTCCGCAATGGCAGACTTATGTGCTTCATTGTTTTTCACTGCCTTTATGTGCTCTTTGACACGGGTGGAGATGGTCCGCTTAGTTTGACCAATGTAACAACTACCACAACTACAGTCTATTTTATACACCCCTGGACATTCTAATGGAAATCGATCCTTTGGTGACCGTAGAAACTACTGAGACTGGTGCCTAAATCCTCCCCTTCACGCATTGCTTTTTTCAATGCTTTTTTCATTATTTTAACGAAATTTTCCGCCACTCCATTACCTTGCGGTCGGTATGGTGATGATGTAGTATGCCTTATATTATTTTTTTCGCAAAATTCTTTAAATTCCGTACTGTGAAATGGTGGTCCATTGTCCGTTACTAATTGTACTGGTAACCCGAACTGTGAATTTTTTTTTCTCATAAATTTAATTGTCTCAAAAGCTGACGTGCTTCGGATTTCCTCTGCCTCTATCCATATACTGTATGCATCGACCACAATTATATAATATTTTCCGCCTAATTGTCCAAAATCCGCGTGTAAACGTATCCAAGGCCCCGCTGGGAACTCCCAGCAGTGGACCGGTGCGCGGGCAGGTGAGTCACGCACACTACGGCAAGCTTCGCAATCCCTACCTAACGTTTCTATGTCCATCTATTGATGGCCAGTAAATATAATTTCTAGAAATAATTTTCATTTTCACGATACCTAGATGGCCCTCATGTATTTCTGTTAAAACCAACTTTCGTAATCTTTGCGGAATCACAACTCGATATTTGTACAAAATACACCCATGCTCCGCATATAACTCATTTCGACGACAATAGAAAGGTTTTTCGTCTTCCAATTTACATGTATTTGGCCAACCGTGCATTATGTACCCATATATTCTACTTAACAACTTATCACGTTTAGTTTCTGTCGAAATATCCTTATAAGTTACCGGCAAGGTTTCATTCAAAAATAACAAATAATTATGCTTAATGGGGTCTCTGGTGACGTCACGCTCACCCGATAATGGCAGCCGTGATAACGCATCTGCGTTTCCATTGCATTTAGACGTCACATATTCTATGTCGAATGTGTATGCAGCCAATTTTGCCGCCCACCGTTGTAATCTACTTGCTGCCGTTTGTGGGATACCTCCTTTTGGGCCAAAAATGTAAACCAGGGGTTTATGGTCTGTTTTTAATGCAAATGGCCTACCAAATAAATATTGATGATGTTTTTGTACACCATACAATATAGCCAGTGCTTCCTTATCTAACTGACTGTAGTTAGTTTCCGCGTCATTCAACGTCCGTGAAGCACAGCTGATCGGCCGCTCCGACCCGTCCGGGTACCTGTGTGCGAGCACCGCGCCTATTCCGTAGAGCTACTATCTACCGATAATATTAAGGGTAAGTCCGGGTTATAATGACTCAGCACTTTGTCGCTAGACCAAATATTTTTAATGTCTTTAAAAGCTGCTTCACAAACATCATTCCAATGCCATGCCTGTTCTTTTTTTAATAACGTGTACAATGGATGGAGCAAAGTACTCAAATTGGCCACAAACTTCCCGTAATAGTTTACTAAACCCAAAAATGCCTTAATTTGCGTTACATTTACAGGCCGTGGTGCTTTAACAATCGCTTCTATTTTTGATTCATCGGGGTGCAACCCGTTCTTAGCTATTATAAACCCCAGGTAGGATACACTTTCTTGTAAAAATGTACATTTTTGTATTTTAACAGTCACCCCCATTTTAGAGAGTCTTTCGATTACATCTCTCAGATTCTTTATATGAGTTTCACGATCTTTACCAGTAAGTATATGTCGTCTAAGAAAACAACCGTATCATTCAAACCTCGTAATGTTTCTTCCATTATTTTCTGAAACTTTTCAGGCACACAACTAAGACCGTAAGGTGTGCGACGAAACGCAAACGTGCCAACATGTGTTGAAATAGCCGTGCACGCCTGCGAGTCGGCATGGAGAGAAACCTGCATGTACGCAGTCGTGAGATCTATTTTCGAAAATTCTTCTCCACCGCTAAGGGCCGCAAAAAGTTCATCAATCCGCGGAAGAGGATAGTGATCCATCTTAAGTTTCGGATTAATTGTCGATTTGTAATCGCCACATAGTCTTATATCTCCCGAAGGTTTTATTACGGGAACTATAGGAGTTCCATAATCCGAATGTTCCACTGGGTAGATTGACCCTTCCTCCTCTAACCGCGCCAACTCCCTCTCCACGGCGGCTCGCAGCGCCAGCGGCACCGGCCGCGCGCGCACGAACACCGGTTCGCTATCTGTCAGCTGTAATCGAATCTCTTTTTTACAAGTGCCTAACTTATCATTAAATACTGTTGGAAATTCATTCTTTAATTTATTAATAAACTGCGTTTTGTAATCTGAGTCGCTAGATACAATATTGTTCACCTGCAGTTGATTTATCTTAAAACGACGAATCCACACTCTTCCGAGCAAAGGGCGACTGCCGTTTCTAATTATATACAATTGCAAGTTTTTTTCATGAACACCATCTATGGTCACATCTACCTTAATATATCCTATTGGTTCAATGGGTGAACCAGAACAAGAAAACAATTCAATGTCGTCCTTATGAAGTGGTAAATCAGAAAACAATTCATTGTAGCAAGTTTCGTTAATGGCCGAGACTTTACTTCCGGTATCTAATTCACATCTCAACATAGTGTTTACCTTAACGTCCATAAAATATGGTTTGTCGCCCGTAGCCACCGCTCGTATATGAAACATATCACTTTCGGAATCGTCCTCGTCATCGTCAATGAAATTATGCCGCCGGATATTTACTCTTGAGTCAGCCACTTTACACATAGCCTTTAGATGGCCTTTACCAAAACACCGATCATAAGTATACTGCTTATACCTACACTTATCTGAACTGTGCATCTTACCGCACCGCCAACACGAAGACGCCGCCGCAACGGCCTGCGGGGCGCGGCCGCGGCCGCTGCGGCCGCCGGCGCCGCGCGCGCCGCGTAAAGGTGGTTTTCCACCGGCAGAGCGAGACGAGGCGTGACGAGGATTGAATTGAAATTTGTATGGGAAATTTTCAATTCAATCCTAGCGCATCTTCGGTGGAAAAGGTAAGGAAAGACGAGGATGTGCGAGACTAGAATTTAAATATTAGTTTGTGTAAAAATGAACCGTATTGCTTCCTTCATAGAGTATAAATTAACTCTGCAACAGAAACATGCTTCTTAACAGCGAATGAGATGATACAAGCTATTTCTACTAGAGGTCACTGTCAACACAAAGTATGTAAGTGTGGTTTGTGACGTAGATGGTTGCACGGCACTTTTATTTTCATGGAGTACCCACTTTTTGATATTTTATTTTTACGCGGAGCCAGTACTTTTTACAACAAAGTAAAATAATGGACATGGAAGACACCGAGAAATTTATTGAAAGTGTAAAAAAATATCCGCGTATATGGAATGTTCACTTGCATTCCTACAAATGCACAACAGCGAGCTCGTGATTGACATTAATGTCAATCGCGAGCTCGCGCGTGATCGCGCTTGCAATTAATGCCAATTTTTAGTGGAAAAGGGCCTGTACGATTTCAATTCACGCCACGCCGCGTCTCGTCTCGCTCTGCCGGTGGAAAACCACCTTAAGGCATGCAGGCCCTCGCCCGCCGCGCCCGCGCTCGCGCCGCCACCGCCGCTCATTGCGCCCCCAACGACGCCACCGCTACCAAAGCCCGAAGATGAACTTGCACCGCCCATGCTATTACGGTCGCTAACTTTTACCGTATGCTTCTCGGCAGCCTCTAAACTCTGAGCCAGCTCCACCGCCTTCGCGTATGTGAGATCTTTCTCCGTAAACAGACGCGATTTAATCTCACCACTCACCATACCTATTACCAATTGATCTCGCAGATTATTTTCTATTTGGTTTCCAAAATTTCAATGTACTGCCAAATGTTTTAACTGCTGTAGGTATTCCGAAATAGTTTCACCCGGCTTTTGTTTTCTTTCACGGAATTCTTGTCTTTCTGCTATTTCCGAACTTTTTGGCTCCAGGTGTTGTTTCACCAATGCAATCAGATCATCGTACGTTTTGCTTTCCGGAACACTTGGTGAACACAAATCACTCATTAAATCATATGTGCGCTCACCTACAACTGTTACTAAGGTAGCCACTTTGAGCGTGTCCTCAATTTTATTAAGCTTAATGAACTGATTCAAACGGCGCACATAGGTCGACCACTGTCCCGAAAATAAATCAAACGGTTCGATTTTACCGATAGGCATGATTATTACAATTAACACGCGTGGCACAGCACAAAAAAAAACCAGAATGCAGACGAACATGGTACATGCTTGCCTAGATAATGCCTATTCACTCTTGCCTTAAAAAGGCCCAAGTTATATTGTTCCGGAAAAAGATCCGCCGGCAGGGAATTCCACTCTTTAGCCGTACGCATGATAAAAGTTGAAGCGAAACGCTTAGTGCAGATCAGAGGTATATCTACAACATAAGGGTGGAACCCCAGTCGGCGCCTCGATCCCCGGAGATGGAATGGGGAAGGGGGTATCAGGTCGTGGAGTGATTGAGCACACTCTCCGAAATGTATCCTATAGAATACCGACATGCATGCTACTTTACGACGGTGTTCAAGGCTCTGCAACTCAGCGTCAGTGTAAGGTACGTGAGACAAACACGGCGGTCGGTTGCTAACTAGTTTATTATAAAAAGATATTCATCTACCTACACACAGTGCACATACCCCACAATAATGTCTTATAGTTTTAGTGATAATAACCACGGAGCCTTAAAATCAAGCGTTTTTTAAATAAAATTTTTTATACATCTTATCAAACATATTTGTAACTACAAACTGTATTATGAACATTTTGATATTTTAGTTTATAACTTATAATATAAAAGCGAAAACTAAAACAAGTTACTGTAAATGAAGAGAAAGACCTCAAATTAGGATTGAGTTTCAGATCTGTGGTACATTGTAACAAAATACCTATTTCGCATATAAATCGAGGATATCTTTGAGAACAAACTTTATTTTGTAAATTTTTCAATTTCATTTTATAACATAGTTTAAAATTTCTGTTTCTCATTCACATTTCGGCGAAATATCTCGCCGTTTCAATGGCTTTTGTATGAAAAACTAGCCATAGGATTACTTCAAAAAAAAGCATGTGTATTAGGAAGGTGTATTTAATCAAATTGCAAAAGAAATAAATTTTGATTAAGTTTAATATTTTTGTTAAAAAAAAAACAAATATATTTCCCTATATATTTCTTAAGAGTCGTCTGATCAATCAACTTGAGATATCACGCAGCTACCCCGAAACCTTAGGCGCCTCACACACTGGGAACGCGCCCCGACGCGTAGCGCGGAGCGGCAGATCCCGCGCGCAGCGACGGAGGAGCAGATCTGCTTCATCGCGCGGCTTGCTCCGCGTCTCCGCGCGGAGGGTAGTTGTACGACGGCCCCGCGCCAAACAAAGACTTCACTCCACTATCGATCGCCGTGGTTCGAGCGGCACTGCGGATCTAGTGAGTTATACCCCGCGGAGCGCGCCGCGCCCCCGCGCCGATAAGCAGAATCTGCGCGCGGGACGCGCCACCGCGCGTTGACGCTTTGTCGGTGTGTTGTACTAGGCGGTTTTTCGATACGTACTGATGTACCTACATACAACTTTAAAATCTGCGCTCCCACGCTACGCGACGGAGTGCGGTGCAGTGGGAGAGCCACACCTTGAGACAAAACGCGTGTTTTCAAACTATGTTATCTGCACGAAAAACGCTGCTGTTACCTCCTGGAAGCCCTTAATCTAACTTACTGTACCCACGGGCAGATATGGGGTGGTGCTATTCTACTTTGCTGGCACACCTTTACACAAAAAAAATGCAAAAACAATCAATGAAATATATAAAGCAGATGTGGCAAACAGTAATGTGAATACAAGTATGTAAGAGAACCTCAAACTTTACGAGTATATTATAGGTCTATGTCATACAATTTTTACCTTTACCTAGAATTTTTTAGTTGAATAAAGCTGAGAATAAAGCCAATATTCTTGGTTGAGTTTGACAAAAATCTATGATTAGGACTCCTTTGCCCTTTCTTTTGGATTATGCATGGCCTATGCTTGCATGGCATTGTCAACCTTGACACCATAAAAAGTTGAAATCAAATATTATGTCAGTTGAATAAAACAAGAAACAACTACAAGTCACTGATTCGGTGTGTTTGTCTTCTTTGATTTGAATTCAAACTGATTTCCATGCGTTCAAGTAAATTCAGTTTTCAACAATGTTGAAATTGAGAGGGTTCCTCTTCGTAGCGCTAACGAGCGCATTTTGTGCAGTATTATTTGCCTTGGAAAGAAATGTTGTACCACTATTAATTTTAGACGACGGCCTGCTTGACGGAGTACTCAGGACTCAGACGAATCCTCTGCACACAGTCAGCGTGGGAGAGGTTGACGGCATACTTAGTGTAGCGCAAAGACGAAGCTTTCAAATGATTTTCTTCATAGAAGAGGCCTTCTCATACGAAGACATTAGCAAGAAAGATGCAAAAGGAACGCCCTTTTACCATTTGAAACAAGCATTCCTTGATAAAAGAATGAAGATCCTACCACGGGTAACCATTTATTTTGTTTTCGTTTTTTTACTTCTTATCAGTTTCTGATCCGATCACACAGATTGGTAGTGTGGTGTCCATTTCTACCCGTGGGTGTCGTAAGTGTCGCAAGCGACTAAGTGATGAATCCAGGGAATGAGTAACAGCATTCCCTGTGAATGAAACGTCTTGCACTGCGCTCGCAAATCCGTCTGCCAACCCGTGAGTTTGGAATATACTTACCACGAAAAAACCCCTTAATTGAATGAGGCCATGTCCGGCAGTGGACTTTTGTGGCTGTTGTAGTGTTATACTGTGTTGTACTATATATAAGGTCAGGTGATGATTTGCAGAATACTTTTGTTCTTAATGACCAACCTTATCCAGATACTTGGTTTCAGGTTATTCACCCTTACAAATACTTAAATAAACGCTTCCCGTTATTCGATTTCAACACTTTCCACGTGCGTGAAACCACATTTAAACTGAGGATCGAACAGGATGACTATAAGTTCATATACATTTTCTTCGAGGACGGTGCAAATGAAACCAGGATACAGAAATTAAGACGCCATGACGCTATTATACAACAAGTCATCTTTACTGTTAGGCAGATGAGTAAAGTATGTAGAGATACCTAATTACCTATCTATCCAGTCAACATTTACATCTAATACCTTTAAACTAGCAAGAATTGGGTGTAAAAAAATTGCTGCAAACATTTTAAGGGGTGAACCAGTCTCTGATACTGAACAACTTTCCCTAACAAACATAGGTCAAAATATGAAAAAAAAATTTGGACCTCCCATACACAATAGTAAATTTGTATGGGAGGTCCAAAAAAAGTCAAATTAAAAAATTTACACCTTATACAGGGTGTAAAAAAAATTGCTGCAATTATTTTGAGGGGTTAACCAGCCCATGAAATTGAACAACTTTCTCCAAGGAACATAGTTCGAAATATTAAAAAAAAATTTCGACCTCCCATATAAATTGACTTTGTCGGTTCGTAATTTTGTATGGCAGGACAATTTTTTTTTTCGACATATTTTCGTTGGAGAAAGTTGTTCAGTTTCATGGGCTTGTTCACCGCTTAAAATATTTGCAGAAGAAATAATTAATTGCTTATCGATAATTTAGACACCTGTACAAAAGCGAGCGTGACGAAAGCAGATTTTGAGCAAACAAGCGTTTGACTAATGCAGCATTTAACGAAACAAGGGTTTGACCAAAACCGAATTTGACCTATGTCGTCGCTAGGGTGTAAGGACACCTAATGGCGTACTGTAAAGGCAAAACAGCAAACAAGACTCAAACCCAAGTAAGAACTACTGTTACAACTTTTTTACGCAGAAAACAATATTTTTCAGGGTCCCGTAGTAGCATTTTACACCGGAAAACGTAACCCGTTCGAGTTGTTCGAAACGGAGAGCCGTAGATATAATGGACGTCAACTTCTACTACAAGAAAAACCATTTCAGAACGTATTGCCTGGCGGAATTATCGTTACCTACTTGCCTTGCGAATTTAACGTTACCTTCGAATTTTATAGTAAGTACTAATTGTCTCTCTCCTTTAATATGGGACGCCGAGTCGTCCAACGACCTGATGTGTCCTGGTGTCACAGCACTACTTGAAGCACGTTTCTGACATTAACTACCGTTAGTCCACGAAGTGCAAACAGTACACACAGTAACAAATTGTGACAGATCAGATGAGAGCAATATGGGAATGTCAAGTCAACGCTTTTAAAAACTAGGGTCATTGATGGCGGGGAACAGGAGCCTGTAAATCTGTAAATAGGTGTTAAACTTTTTAGGTATTATATCTTTGTTCATTATGTATACTGATATAAATGAGACGGACTGATCAAAGAGATCACATTGTAATAAATAATACCAAGTAATTTTAATGGGATGCTAATGAAAGTAAGTAATCGACAAAATAAAATTATGTAGACCTGTATTCGGGCATCTGATTTAAACATCCGCGGTCACTCATCATTACTTAATTATAAAAACGGGATGCTGCGATACACAATTACCGCGTTGCTATTGTGCAGTTCATTTTGGACAAAAAGCCCTCTGTGTTCGAGTTTCCTATGATGAATCATCGTAATGCCCTGAATCAGGATGCGGAGTCGTCAAGAAATCGAGAGGTGGATGGGGAATACACATTAATCTCTGTGAATCATTAATTTAATCGATATATAACAATTATTGTATCTCAGTGTATGTTAGCTGTCTTTAGAAATCTCTGAATCTATCACAGCGAGTGCAAAATGTGTACGCATGCTATTGTTTCAACATACCCCTGAAAACACACATTACACCTTATTTAAATAAAGCCACCATTTTAAAAATATAGACGGGGTCTACTCGCAAAATGACCGAATCCCTAAACGCAAAACGGGCTTACTTATCGAAAAACTTCCCGAAAATGCAAATCTTAATGCCGTTGCTTCTAGATCTCCCTTCTCTCTCTAGTCGGAGACTTTACTTAGATTTAGTTTTCTTTTCAAAATACTTAATGGTACAATAAATTGTCCAAACCTCTTACAAAACATTGACTTTTATATCCCAAAATATTCCCTTCGTCCGCGAGCATTATTCTCTGTGAGAAGGGCTCGAACTAATTATGCTCGACATACGTTTTTCAGACGAGTAAGTTCTTTTTATAATAATAACTTAAGTAGTGTTGATCTTTTTCATGATTCTTTGTATAAGATCAAAAAACAGATAAAACATAAACTTTTGGCTTAATAGATTTTAATTAAGATTTGTTTGCAAATGTTAAGGTAATATTGTAAATTTAAGAAAAATAATTTAAATACTGTCTAGACCTCTTTTGTAACTTTCATTGCAACAATTTAGTTAACTTTTCGTTATTCTGCACAATATTTACATAATTCTTTTTCCCTTTGAAATTATATAAATTCTTTGTTAAAAACTTTTCAATAAATCATAACCGTTTGCTCCCAAAAAGAGAAAATTTTTATATTCTTTTATGGACCTCCAGGTCTTTTATCAAATTAAGTTTGTATTTTCCTTTGTATGCATAACTGTATGTGTCCTAAATAATAAAATAAAATAAATTCAATAGGTTAAAGTACTTTCTCTGGGGACCAAATGTCAAAGTATAAAAATCAAATTTTTATTGGAGGATTAAATATTCTTATAGTATAGTAGCGACCATGTTCTTAGCCGTTGGCGCTCTGCCTACCCCGCAAGGGATAAAAGCGTGATATATGTATATGTATGTATGTATGTATTAAGTATTTTTCTTGTTTGTTTTGACCTGTTGAGCTAAGCGTTTTCGGGGAAAGTCAGTAGTTTGGTACCTCCCGTACAGGACTTTTCCGAGAATGATCCCTCTCCCGGACGTCTCCCTTGTCTTGTATCTATACATATAATAAGACTATAAAAAGCCGGTGTCCATTAACCCTCTATAGTTTCAATAAAACGAAACAATAGCGTGTTTTAGGAAACTAACAGCGACATCTATTATTATCGATCAAAAACAGTTTCCTGTTTTTTAATCACGCTTATCTTCAAAACAACTGGACGAAATTAAATGAAAACTTTTGTAATGTATATCTACTAGCCTGGTCAACATCTAGGTTACTTTCGATTACAGCGAAATCACTCATTCCTACGGGAAAATACGATCAAACTAGCGGCATACAACCAGAACTGCACGTCGTTCTGCTCTCTGTTTGTTGTCGGCTTTTCACGCAAAAACTACTGGACGGATTTTGATGAAACTTTTTTTGTTATTTAGATATTAGTCCTCGCTTACATATAGGCTATTTTTTATAGAAATTCGCTCTTTAAGGGGGTGAAAGGGGGAGGGCAGGGTAAGTTTGTACAAAACTCCGTCAATTTTGAAACTAAATCGATAAAAATTAGAGCTGTTTACGTGAATGCTAAACTTTTCTACCCTTCGTTTTGTGACGATCGTCATGCTTTCTCTTTTCCACTTAGGCTCTGACATATACCAGGCATTCATGTTTTCTCCTTCAGGTAACCGCCACCATTTACAGATCCTTTCTTTAATAAATACCGTTAAGATAAAAATTATGTAGTTTTGTGTTTACAAGTGGTCTATAATACTCTCAGCACGCATGTACGCTCAATTTTCAAAATTCCTACTGTATATTATTACATTTTAAGTGCACTTTGACTGATGTTCTGTGGAACGCTTTGCGTTATTATGTTTTCACAAACATCCATAATCGTAACGTCATGATAAAATGATAAAATGATAAAATGATAAAAATATTTATTTTCTCCCAATCATTAATAAAATTAATATACACATTTCGTATAGTACATTTTCAGAAAATTTATGATTATTTAATTAAAAGGGAGATAGGAGTCCAAACTAGGTGTCCCTGTGCTATGTATCTCCTAGCTCCACCATTTTGACATCAGCAGACAATTATTAAAATGTCTAGTATAAATATTTCAGTACCGAAATGAAAATTACCTTACAACTAACCAACAACAATTTGTTTAGGAAAAAATCAATACAAAATAAAATAAAAGTGGGCAGTTATAATAAAAATTGAGTTAGTAAATAAACTTAAAATATTAAAATATAGTTAAGTACATAATAGAAAACTAAGTATTAAACACAATTTGTTGCATATCATTCCTAAGTAATTACCTCGAGCAAACTTTCGATATTCTCATAATTAATTTTCATCAGCCACTCAGTGACCAATTGCTTACATTCAAATTTAACTTTACTGTAAATATCTAGTTCTTTATTTGCAACATTGTAAAGTTTACTACTTAGAAAAATATAGAAATGTTGTGCAAACGAGGTATTTACAGGAGGGACTCTGCATACCTGGTGAAAACGTCTTTTACTCGAGTTAGCGTGATTTGACTGAAAAATATCACTGTGCTTTTGTAAAATAGTAGCTAGTATAAAAAGCTGTCTGACAGTTAGAACTTCAGTTTCTTTATAAAGTTGACTTGTGGGATATAGACGAGGTTTAAAATGAGCTATTTTAAGAATCAAACGCTGTGCCCTTTCGATTTCTAAAAAGTTTGTCTTTGGTGTACCTCCCCAAACAGTGATACAGTACGCAATCACAGACTGACAAAGTGCAATGTACACCGATCTCATGAGTTTCGCATCCGCTACGTGTCTAAGTGATTTGAACACGTAACACAGTTTTCTAATTTTGTTAGATGTATTATGAATGTGTTCTGTAAAAGAGAGCCGACTGTCGATACAAACACCTAGATATCTGATCGAGTTTGTTTTTTCAATGTGAGGACATTTACATTGATTTCTGTTTGTAGGAGCACAGGAATGTGCTATAATTGTGTTTCCATCAGTAAATGATGCTTTATTATGGCGTATACTATAAGTAATATATTTCGTTTTACTGGCATTCAAAGTTAATGAGTTTTCTGCTAGCCATTCACACACTACATCGAATCCCTGTTGAGCATTTTTAAAACAAGACGTCCATGTATCCCCGTAAAAAGTTAGTGCCGTATCGTCGGCATATGAATTATGAGACAGTTTTGTAATTTTAAATTGCATAAATCGTTAATATAACAAAGAAATAGAGTCGGGCCAAGAATACTACCCTGTGGAACTCCATACGTTATTGGATGACTGGAGCTAGTGATGTCACCAATCTTCACACATTGAGACCTGTCCGAGATGTAGTTCTTGAGGAGAAGAAGTTGCTGTCCCCTAATACCTAGTTTATCTAATTTATCCAAAAGAATGGCAAAAGATACAGTGTCAAACGCTTTTGCTAAATCTAGAAATATTGTCAGGCACTTAGACCTATTATCTAGTTTATTTACCACAAAATCGACTAAGTTATGAACAGCATTACTGGTCGATTTACCTTTCCTAAAGCCAAATTGAGATGGAGAGAGTTTATTTTTACATTCAAGGTAATTCGTTAGCCTGGCATTGATTATTTTCTCAAATATTTTAGCCATGTTTGGTAGAATAGATATGGGACGATAGTTATTGATCAAGTCTCTTTTTCCACTCTTATAGACAGGGGTGACAATGGATTTTTTAAATGCCTTTGGAAAAATTCCCATTTCAATACATCGGTTGAAAATGTGCGCAAGGGGAGTTTTTATGAATTCATTTATAGTTTTTAACACTTTAGTGGGAATCCGATCCCATCCAATGCTAGTGTTATTCTTCAGATGTTTAATTATGTTAGCTATCTCATCTTCATCTGTATTTAGTAAAACAAGTGACTCAGGGGACGATGGCGAGTCTCGATTTAAATTTAAAGAAAGCGTGTAAAATTTAGTGATTTGACCAGCCAACTCAGCGCCTATATTAGATAAAAAACGGTTAGCTTTATCAACAGATTCCTCAGGAGTGTTGTCAATAGTAAGCAAATCAAAAGGAGGTGATTTGGAAGGATTCAAGTTTGTAATTTCTTTTATATTCGACCAGAGCATTTTGTTATTATTTTTAGAATCAAAGAGCTGCTGTTTCTCATATTGTCTTTTGACTTTTTTTAGTATATTATTACAGAAGTTTCTGTAGCGTTTATATGTTATTAGCAAGATACCGTTGTTCTTTTGTGTTTTTAATTTAGCATGCATTTTATCTCTATTTCTTATACATCTCAATAACCCTGGTGTAATCCATGGTTTTTTAGTTACTTTACTTCTGGGTGTTTTATTTACAATCGAATTATTTTGCATCAGCAACTGTATTGTTTTAATAAGGCTGTCCGTAGCCTCATTAACATCATCCATCATAAATAAGTACTGAAAATTAATTTGTGAGCAATTCTCGTATAGCTTAGTGTAGTCTATCTTACATGTGGAATAATTTTTCTTGTATTTAGTATTTCTTGGTTTAAAACAAAGCAGCAAAGCATCGTGATCTGTTATTGAAGAGTGAATAAGAAATGTGGTCGTAAGAAGTTTCGACTTTACAATTATATGGTCTAAGCAGCTGTCGGCTCTAGTTGGTGTGAAATATGCTGGGGCGAAACCACAAAACGTAAGCAAATCCAAGTAGTCAGTGGAATCTGCGTGCGAGCTGGCAATGTTAATATTTATGTCACCAATGATATAAATGTGCTTATATGATTTAAGGTTCGATAGCAGATTGTTTAGGGACAAGAGGAAGTTTTCGATTTTTGTAAAGCAAGGTGGTCGGTATATTGCAATTATGATAATATCTTTGTTTATTATTATAAGAAAACAGTTAGCATCGTCTAGTGCAGGTTCTTCTATTTTGTAGGACTTAAGTTTATTGTTTATCATGAGTACGATGCCATCATTTTGATTATATGTCGCCTTGGATGAAAAATTCGTGTATCCTGCGAGGGTAGGGAGATTATTTACGCATGACAACCAACATTCTGTTAGCACTATAATGTCGCAGCAGAAGTTCAGCCGGGCCAATAGACTACAAATGTTATCGAAATTTTTATTTATGCTGCGAATATTTTGATGTAATATTTTAAACTGCGATGAAATATCTTGCAAAATATCCTGACATTCCTCTGCTAAGCAACTGTGATGCTCTGTGATGTTGTAAGAGTCCAGTAAATTATTTACATCATCGAATGATAATGGTAATGTGACGTATCATGGGTTGAGTAACAGTATGCCAAGTTGAAGTAAAGGGAGTAACTGTTACGGTAATTTTGTTTACACGGTAAGCTAATTAGCAGAATTATTTTAAATATCTGCAAATAGAAATAGAAAATGCGTTCTAAGACAGCTGATCGGACACGAATTGTATAAAGTGCAACCAATGCAACAAAGTCAGGTGCGGCTACGTAAAACTCGGTCAAACGTGCACAGCGCTCAATTGTCGATTCGGCTGATTTTACTATCAATTTGTAAGTACATGTTAAATGTAAATCAGATATTTTTATACTTATTCTATAAATACAAAATGTAGTATTGTAACTAAGGGCATAATAAGAGATTATTAGTGATCTAGAAAACAAACTTTTCGATGAACCAAAAATTAAGACTATTGTAACATGTAAGAAAGTTTTTAGAGGCAAAAAGAAAATTAGAGTAATTAAAAACATTTTGACAAAAAATGGGCTAATAACTATGCAATTATAATGTTCAAACTACAATATACCTGTAATTTTAAGACTGTGAAGTCTCCTTATTCATTTTTAACAGCTCCAAATCTTTTGTACTCGAGATTCTCACTGCCTTTTCATTGTCGGCTTTGCGAAGATATATTTGACCATTCTTCACCCAGACGTATTTGAAGTCCATTTCCACTTTGAACCTCCTAGCTGCTGCATGCAGTTGCTTGCACTCCGGAGAAAGATGCTCACAAATGTAGATCTTGGAAGGGTTTCCCTGCATTCCAATGTCGCACGTAGTAATTTTAGTTCGCTTTTCTTTTGTGTAGGTAGATACAGCCGAGAGAACTCCATCGCGCACCCTTGGAGTAGAAAAGGTGACGAGAACGTTCCTCGATCGCGTGTTGTTTTTATCCATCCTGGCTACACGGCGGCAAGATTGCACGTCCGCATCTTTCAGGGGAAAGTTAACTTTCGAGCAAACTGATGAAATCACGTTGACTAAATTCTCTTCTTTCGTCTCCGGGAGAGCTTGCAGTTCAAGGTTACGGTCGCGAGAAAGTTTGTCCATTGTTGCCATACGCTTACTCATCAGAAACAGATCTTTCTTCATTATTTCTTGATCATTTACCAAGTTCTTTATCAGATCATCTTTTTCTTGTATTTTTTTCTGTAGGTCTTTTACTTCATTCATGATAAAATCTGTTGTCTTCGTGAAATCTTGTTTTAGTTCCTGGATCTTCGAGTCAATATGCTGGATGAGGCTGTTTCTGATCTCAACAGAATAATTCGCCAATTTCGTGTCCAAGATGCTCTCATCAAAGGTCAACTCTCTCGTAGAATTCAATGGAAGATTTAAATTCGGCCCTTGCTTCGCGGAGGTAGGAGTGTCCTCATTTCGGCCCGATCGACGTCCACTGTTCACATTAATACAATGCGGGCATGCTAGTTTCTGAAGTAGTTCCTTGGCAATTTCGTGCTTTTTCTTGTAGCAGGTAGGGTCGTTTAAACAGGGAAAACAAAATCGGAACTTACAGTTTTCACATGCGATGCTCGATTCGTCCTTGATTCCTGACGCACATCCACCACACTTCATTTTTATTAAATTTTAAATTCTTTTTCTTCGTTAATATTATGTACTATGTAAGCACGATAAAAAGTGTGTCACACAAGCTACGTAATGTAAGTGTTAGTAGGTAATTATTCACACACGTGTGTGCTGCTGAGTGTCTAAATGGTGAGTGTGTCATGGTTATGCCCTAGCGACAATGTGACGTCAGCTTATGGCGAAGGTCGCGAGTTATATCATCGTAAATTCTAGTGATGAGTAGTTACAGATAGGTGCTCCAAATAAATTTCCTGCTTATAACACACACACATATCACGCCTTGCTGGGTAGACAGAGCGCCAACGGCCCCAAAAACAGTCACTTGACAAATATTGAGGGCTATTTGAGACCGGACCATAAAGTTGAATTCCCATTAAGTTGAACTTTTTGAACGTCGGCTTCCCAATAAGTTGAATCCTAATATGTTGAATTCCCATTAAGTTGAATCCCAATGTGTTGAATTCCCATTGTCTAAGCCGAAGATTGTAGGTCGCTTACACATTGATATAGCTGGTTTTAGCGTTGATGTCGACGCCATGGATTGTCGAGTAGTAGTGGCGCGGGAATCGCACACGCCGATTAGTCCAGCGCTAAGAGACGCGCTCCCAAGCGGTCTTCTGATTGGTGTAGAAATCGGTCACGTGTGTTGGCGCCATTCACGCTATTGGCTCTCGCCGTGAGTAGAGATGAGGCAATGATAGATGAAAAACCGGGATTAACGGTTGGCGTGAACATGCTCCGGGCCGGGGAAGGTGAAGCATTTGATGAACATCTTCAGGAGCTGATGATTCTGCTCTTCGTCTTCTTGTAAAGGTAAGTTGGTTTCTTGCTATTAAAGACAGACATGAAGCAATCTTTATAATATATAAGTATTATTTCTTATGTAGTATATTATGATGTAGAGTTTCTAGTCTAGTAGATGTAGCTGATAGTGACGTCATAGATATCTTCATGAAGTAGGATAGTATTTACAGTTTTCTAGGTAGAGTTGAATTTGATATGAGGTAAGTAAATAAATGTTGCAATTTTAGTTTGCTGAGAAAACAGCGTCTGTTTCTGGAGATAGTAGAGGGCAGAGTCTTGTAAGAGCCCGTCTTATTGTTCCTCTAGCCGTTTTGATGTCGGCTACTCTAGATATGCCGTCTGATCCTGGGATGAGCTGTTCGACGCGCCCAAGACGCCAGTTGAGAGGTGGCACGTTGTCTTCATGGATGAGGACGAGATCACCGATACGAAGCTTATCTGTATTGGTCTTCCATTTAGTTCGCTGCTGAAGCTCGGAGATGTAGTCACGTTGCCAGCGATTCCAGAACTGTTGACGCATCTTTTCGATAGCCTGGTAGCGCGATAGAGTTGTGCGCTTTTCGACGATTTTTGCCGACGGTACTGAGGTAAGTGGCCGCCCTATTATGAAATAACCGGGAGATAGAGGGAGGTAGTCACTTGGATGAGAAGATAGAGGAAACAGTGGACGACTGTTCATGATTGCCTCTACTTGAGTAAAAAGAGTGGACAGTTCTTCGAAACTTAAATTAGAATTGCCCATAACACGTTTGATATGATGCTTAGCCGACTTAATGCCAGCTTCCGCCAAACCAGAAAAATGAGGCGCATACGGTGGATGAAAATAAAACTTAATTTGCTCACCGGCTGCATAGTCAGATAGAAAGTCAGTGTTTGATTTAAAAAATTGACCTACTTCTTTTGAAGCGGCTACAAAATTTCGCCCATTGTCGGAGAATATTTCGTGAGGCTTCCCCCGGCGGGAAGTAAAACGTCGTAGGCAAAGTAAAAACGCATTTTTGGACAGATCACTTACTGCTTCCAAATGTACGCATTTATATCGTAAGCAGATGAAAAGACAGAGGTAGCATTTGGATAGGCGAGCACCTCGACCTTTTTTATTGAGTAAAATATTGTACGGACCCCCTACGTCCATGGCCACGGATTGAAAAACTGGCGCGGGCATGATGCGCTCAGGTGGCAATGAACCCATTTTAGGGGCAAGAGTCTGACCTTTGAAACGTCTGCAAACGGTGCACGCATTGACGGTGCTACGAGCAAGCTTCCTGCCGCTGACAGGCCAAATGGACTCACGTATTGAGTATAGTAAGAGCTGAGAACCTGCATGCATTAACTGACATGTCGGTGCTGGAAAATTATTTAGTGAGGTGATGCGTGGAATCTAGTATGACAGGATGTTTTTTGCTATAGCTATAAGTAGAGCGATCTAGTCTCCCACCCACAAGTAGTACATTATCATCATTTAGAAATGGACTGAGAGACAGAATTTTACTTTTAGGTCCAATTGCATGACCCTTAGATAGTGCATGGTATTCCTTTGTAAATGATTGCTTTTGAGCTTCACTCGCTAAAAGGGAAAACGACTTGTCCAACTCTTTGCTGGAGAGAGGTCCAAGTAATTTCGTATCCTTGTTTTTTAGGTTATAGATAAATCTTAAGACATAGGCGTAAGTTCTTTGTAGACGATAGAAGTTGGAGAACTTTTCAAAATGTACCACCGTGACGTCGGTACAGTCTGCCTTCGATGAGTATAGAACTTTCATCTCAGGTAAGTTTTCATCACTTTCTTCAGGTGAGTTGTCATTGATTTTCTTTTTGATTTCCGGTGTCGGCCATTGCGTGGGATCTATCGCAAGGAAGGAGGGACCGGATCACCATTGTTGTAGATCTGGCAGTTTCTCAGCAGGAATGCCGCGCGAGATGTAGTCAGCCGGGTTGAGAGCGGTCGGTACGTGACGCCATGATGATAGTGATGTGTTTTCGCAGATTTCGACTACTTTGTTGGCTACGAAGCTTTTCAACTTGCTGGGGGTACTGCGGAGCCAGGCGAGCACCACGCTGGAGTCGCACCAATGCACGCAGGCGGAGATAGGGCAGCGCAGGGACTCCAGCACGGTCTTCGTGAGATTCGACGCTAGTAGAGCACCGAGTAGTTCCAATTTCGGTATCGTCAGAGGTGGCTTCGTAGGCGCCACTCTGGATTTAGCGCATAGTAAATGGACTGCGACGTCACCTCTCTTGTTCGTAGAGCGCAAATAGATGCACGCCCCGTACGCATGAAGCGACGCGTCACAAAATGAATGGAGTTGGACGTCTTCAGCGTCGTCACACAGCACCCGTCGGGGCGGTGAGACAAGTTGCAGATGGCGCAGTCCCGCCTCCAGCTTGCCCCACTCGGCGCGCAGGTCGTCCCAGGCGAGGCCGCGCGCCCACACGCGCTGCAGTAACACCTTAGGCGAGACGGTGCACGGCGACAGGAGGCCGAGCGGGTCGAATATGCTAAAAGATGATGATAGTATGCTCCTTTTAGTTACGTTTTTTGAGACGTCTGAACTTGGTGTTTCGATAGTGAAGTATAGATTATCCTTCTGAGGGCACCAGCCCAAGCCGAGAGCGCTGGCGGAGTCGCTCAGGCACAGCTTGCTCTGTAGATCGATGCTCGACTGGGAAAAGATGTCCGGTGCGTTTGATTTGAATTTTCGGAGATTGAAACATCCAGACTTTAATTGTGCAGTGACTGCATTGAGAATATGAAGTAGATCTTCCTTTGTATTAGCTCCTGTTAATAAATCATCACAGTAAAAATCGTGTTGTATTATTTCCTTGATCTGTGTGTCTGTACACTCTTCACCTAGTACCCATAGACATTTAGTACTCAGGTAGCTGGCACTGGCGAACCCGTAGGTGACTGTATTGAGCCTGATCGTTTTTAGAGGCTGATTCTCATTTCTACGCCAAAGTATGAGTTGTAGGTCACGGTCATCTTCATGAACAGCGACTTGACGGAAAAATTTATCGATATCTCCGGCCAAAACGTATCGATGTAGGCGGAATCGCAGTAGTATCGATAATAGAGAATCTTGTACCTTCGGGCCAGTATATTGTAGATCATTCACCGATACGCCTGTGGTAGATGGCGCTGATCCGTCGCCCACGACGCGCAGTTTGGTGGACTCGCTGGTGGCGCACAGCACGGCGTGGCACGGCACGTAGAAGCAGCGGCCGGGCGTCGGCACGTGTGCGGTAGACAGCTCGGAACAATGGCCAAGGTCAAAGTATTCTGCAATGAATTTGCAGTATTTTTCTTTGAATTCTGGATTTTTGCGAAATTTCCTCTCTATGGAGAGAAATCTTTGTTTTGCTGTGATGTAGGAATCACCTAACGTAGATGGTGACTCCTTGAGCGGTAGCTTTACACAGAATCGCCCGTGAGACGTGTAGTATTTTCTTTGAAATGCAACTCGCAAGCCTTTTCATCTTTGCTGAGGAAAGCGCGTTTGGTAGGAGTTTCCTCTAGCTCCCAGAATCGAGATAGTTTGTTATCAAGCTGCTCGTTAGTTACAAAAAAGCTAGTGATAGCGCGGTTGCTAACAGCCAAATTATCACTGCGACTAGCCAATAGTGGGCCACCGATCAACCAGCCAAGCTGTGATTTTATTAGGAATGGTAGAGACTCGCCGAGGGACCGTTTCTCGCCGTCAATAATATGCCAAAACAAATCAGCACCTATCAAGGCATCTATAAGAGAAGAAACATTGAACGTGGGGTCCGCTAATTGAATGTTCGGCGGGATTTTAAATCGATTGTAATCAATAGTGGATCGAGGAGCATTTCCAGTAAGTTCTGGCAATACAGAAAATGTTAGTGTGACTTTGAAGTCAGAGTATAGAGACTCAATGCGAGCAACACATTTTTGTTTGACGACATAGCTTGGCAAATTACCAATCCCTATGACTTGAATAGGTGGAGTAGATATAGACTCAAGACCTAATTTTTGCATAAGATGCTTTGAGATGAAGCTGCAGTCGCTTCCATCATCAAGAAGACACCTGACAGATTCTTCCTTATTGTTGATTGGGTTGATGATTTTGATCACTGCTGGAGTACATACTTCGATGGCTGAGCTGAAAAATTGGAAGTCACAGATTCTGCAGAAGACTCATTGTTGGTAGTCATCGCTGGTTGTGCAGAGACAGCTGATGTCGGCTGCGAAGATGAGCAGAGCATGGTATTGTGACGCGAACCACAATTGCGACAAGAACCTCCACGGCAAAACTGAACACTGCAGTGAGATTTCCGGACGCAATTTTCACAAAGGGAACGCTAGTTGACTTCCACTTTCCTTTGATCTACAGTCAATGCTAGAAACTGAGGGCATGTATAGATGCTGTGCTCCTTAGAACAAAAATTACAGACCCAACGAGATTGTTTTGATTGTTCAGAAGAATTGCCAGATTGATTTGAGCGGCCACTTTGAGTAGTGTGGACCGTTCTAGTGTTTGCTACAAATGTTTTGTAAGAACGCTCACATTTGTTTAAATTGTTGGGATTGTTTGTAAAATTATTGTTAGAATAAGATTGTTTTTTGTAACAACTTTCTAAAATGTCAGCCCTATTTTGTAAAAATTTTAGAAGTTGACTGAGTGTAGGCATGTTCTCTAAAGAACCCCTATATTCCTCCCATGCACGTTTAGAAATATTGTCCAGCTTCATGGAAATCAAATGTATAATAAGAACGTCCCAGTGCTCAGTGGGTTGCCCAAGACTGGACAATGCACGGAGGTCTTTATTAACATTATCGACAAGAGATCTCAGGTTTTTGTCAGACTCTCTTTGTATTTGCTCAATATTGAAAAGCGAATTTAAATGATTATTTGTAAGTTGCCGTTTATTGTCATAGCGCCCGCATAATAGATTCCAGGCCTCCTCATAGTTATCAGCAGATACCTCTAAGTTTGTCAGTAACTTGCCCGCTTCACCGATAAGGTAAGAATTTAAATAATGAAATTTATGGATTGGCAGTAATTGACCTGAATCATGAATCAATGATTTGAAAGTATCACGGAACTCCAACCATTTAGAATAGTTGCCATCAAATTTAGAAATCTGAATGGTTGGAAGTTTGAAGCTCGCTTTAGTATTTTGATGAGGTTCATGAACGTCGCTTGCTGAAGACTTGTAACTACCGGTTCGTTCACATGAAATGTAAGGTCTCAAAAGAGTTTCAGCACGAGCAATTAATGCACAGAACTTAGTTTCAGTAGCATCCCGTTCATCAATCTCCTTTTCAATTGTTTCAATACACAATTCCTCTATCTGACTTTGCAGTTGTTCAAAATCAACAGAAAGATCCTTGACAATGTTCAGTTTCAATTGCACTTCTTTGACTTGAACTTCACATAGTTTTTGTTCTGTGTTTATTGAGTCTAAGTAAGTATTGAATTTAGTAAGTCATCCTCTTATACTAGCTCGCTTGCCTTTTAAAGTATCAAGGTCTTTTGTCTCAGACATTTTGTGAATTTAGAGAGACTAGTAGCTCAATAAACACAGCACACAAATTGCAAGCCGATAGTAGGCAAATAAGTTGGTGATAATAATGAAATGGAATGTTCTTACAGTTTGCGCTCCTCAAATTTCGAATCGAATTGAATAAGCGTGCAAAGCACCGAAATGGATGTGAGCTTGCGTGTATGAGAAGGCAAACACAAGAAAATGAACACTAAATTGCAAATAAATTGTTAGTTTGTGCAAAGATAAACAATATGGAGGCCAAAAACGTGGGGGCAAATGCAAGTAGAAAGATTTCACAATAGTTAGGCACACAAAACACCACTTCCCGGGCTTAATCGTAGCAGCACACGCAGGCAGATGGGTCATGCATCCATTTAGCTTCTTCATCCAAAGATTGCGGGGTTTTGTCCAACAGTCGCCAATATGTCTAAGCCGAAGATTGTAGGTCGCTTACACATTGATATAGCTGGTTTTAGCGTTGATGTCGACGCCATGGATTGTCGAGTAGTAGTGGCGCGGGAATCGCACACGCCGATTAGTCCAGCGCTAAGGGACGCGCTCCCAAGCGGTCTTCTGATTGGTGTAGAAATCGGTCACGTGAGTTGGCGCCATTCACGCTATTGGCTCTCGCCGTGAGTAGAGATGAGGCAATGATAGATGAAAAACCGGGATTAACGGTTGGCGTGAACACCCATTAAGTTGAATTTTTCGAACGTCGGCTTCCCAATAAGTTGAATCTTAATATGTTGAATAATTGAATTGAACCCTCAATAGTACTTCCAGAATGTCATATTGTTATAACTGTCCCTAGGTTCCAAAACATCCCTTTCACAGAATGTCCCTTACCCAGAATTTGCCTTACCCAGATTGTCCCTTTCCAAAAATGTCACCAGTAACATGGCTACGTTAAAAAATAATCCCAGTAGTTGTACCATATTTTTTACGGCATTCTTTATCAATACTAAACCCATTCTAAAGTTATGGCACGCATTTAAATTAACACCCTGTATAAACTTAGTTTACCCCCATCCAAGGCATCTTACCCCCGTATCTCCGTCCGTAATCAAGATGTGACTGTGCTTTGCAAACAAACGCTAAGAAGAAGAAAGGACATTCTGGGAAAGGGACTTTTTGGACCCTAGGGATATTTTGGGAAAGGGACATTCTGGAACTAAAGGTAGAAATACAACAAATTTTAATATTATTAAAATTTATTCAGTAATTAATATTACCTAAAGCAAAACCAACTCAGTAGGTAACAAATTATTCTTATTTTAAACTATACCTAAACAAGTAGATGTGTCTAAAAACAAAAAACCCGACTACGGTAATTTTAAAGTACTATTTTGCTGTAAAAAACTTGAATCTATATTTTTTTTACAAAGCCAGTGTCACTCGCGCTACTGAGACGAATCTAATGACATCTCAATGTTAAAATCCAACAATCCGCTTGGGCTTGTCCACATACATACATACATACTTACATACATACATACATAGGTACATACTCTCGAAAAACATAACCCTTCTTCTGAGGCAGTCGGGTAAAAACATAACTGGGGTCATAAACCCGTTAAAAGATGTTCTTATGTATAAAAAATTACCCGACTGTGTCCGACAGAAGTAGGGTTATGTTTTTCGAGAGTATGTATGTATGGATGTGTGTATGTATGTATGTATGTATGTATGTTACTATGTATGTGTGTGGATAAGAAAATTCTTTACACAGGCTACACTAGTCATAGGCCTCTGAAACCATTTCAGAGGATTCTGCAACCACGTCAGAAGCCTCTGAAACCATGTCCGAGGTCATTTCAACCATGTCAGAGGTCTCTGCAACCATTTCAGAGGTCATTTTAACCATGTCAGAGGACTCTGAAACCATGTTTCCGAGCTCATTGCAACCATGTCATAGGTCTCTGCAACCGTGTCAGAGGACTCTGCAACCGTGTCAGAGGACTCTGCAACCATGTCATAGGTCATTGCGACCATGTCAAAGGACTCTGCAACCATGTCAGAGGACTCTGCCACCACGTCAGAGGACTCTGCAAACAAGTCAGAGGCCTTTGCAACCATGTCAGAGATCATTTCAACCATGTCAGAGGTCTCTGCAACCGTGTCAGAGGACTCCGCAACCATGTCATAGGTCATTGCAACCACTGAAACCGTGTTAGAGCTCATGGCAACCATGTCAGAGGTCTCTGCAACCGTGTCAAAGGACTCCGCAACCATGTCATAGGTCATTGCAACCACGTCATAGGTCATTGCAACCACGTCAAAGGACTCTGCTGCTGATTGGCTATATTAAAAAATCATAAATTCAAGGCGGATTTTTATCGCAAAATACAACTTTTTGTTTTTGTTTTTAATACATCAGCTTCTTAAAATCCAAGTTTCAATCGTAGAAACGTCAATTCTTTTAAAAAACATTATAGGCGACACTTGTTTTCTTTTTAATTCATTAAGTAATTTTGAGTAATTACGGTCAAATAATATGTCCATCTTTCTTCGATTTATCTCAACATTATTAAAATACGACCGTTCTATTTTACGATCGAAACGACTAGCTTCTTTCATTAGTATAGAGAATACTAGAAATATGTTTGGGACCATTGGAATTCTGTTATTGAGTCTGTGGTGATAGCCTTCACATACATTGGTGGTTCTATGCACATCACCTGCACAGCTTATCAAATCATTGTCCAGACTCAGCCACTGATTATCAAAATAATGCAGAAATGCCTGCATGTTCGATGTATTAGGAGCTGCATCTTGAATATCAATCCAACCTTGTTTCATGTGTTCCGGTGGTAGCAAAACAAAATAAGAACATAATCTTACTATACTTCTTCCAGTTTTGTACTCGGGTTTATTTGTCGTGCCAATTCTAATTGTTTCGCCTTTTTCCAAACGGCTTTATTGAAGTGCTGGTAACACCCGGTCACTTTTGAACTCGGAAAAACAGCCCTAACGGCGTTTATTTGGGCGATCTCATAGTCACATTTAAAAGTGTCCATGTGAACGCCTAATCGCTCTTTTATAATTGTAAACAAACGTTTGTACGTTTTTTCGGCCTTGTTAGGCAAAAATGCATATATGACAGGATACACATTTATGCTCTTTTAAGTGAATAATGTTGATAGAATGGCTTCGGGCATGATTTGAATGTTCCATCAGCATAATATGAAACGCTTTTTTGTGATTGAATCAGTGTTTTCGATTTATGTGTGCAAAGTACAATAATTTTATCATTGGTTCCGTCTTCAATTATAATAAATTTTCTGTTCACTTTTTTTGGAACCCTGACATCCTTTACTTTATTAAAAATGAGTTTATCTGTACCTAAATATTTTTTTCGCGCTCTGTATAGAGAACTTTTAACTGCAGAATACATTGGTATATAATGTTCTGGAACGTAGGGATTACTTTCGGTGAATTTTTCTACCATATCGTCAAATATCTGTTGAATCGGATTTAGATTAATACAAACCTCCTGCCTCATGTCATTTAATAACTGTTTAATTTTAATTTCGTTACGATTGCTTGTGCAAGTATGTTTGGTTTCTCTTTTTAAGGATTTCTTATTTGCACTGAGCGTAACTGTAGCCGAGCATATATTTCTTTGTGTGCACTTCCAGCGTGTAGTTCCATTACGATTCTCTTTACCGTCTTTCGTAAGCGTGTATTTACCTCTAATTTTAAGGAGTTCTTTTTTCTTGCGATTATTTGTAAATTCAATTGTCTTCATGTTGTTATAACAAAATGGCACGTTTATACTTAGAAATTCGTCCAGCAAGACAAAGTCCAAATGATGATCAATAGAAACAAAAACAATGAATAAAACGACATTTTATGAATGACAAGTGTTGAAGTGTGTTTGAAAAGTTTATGGTCCAGTAGAATTATCAGTGGCCTGAGTGTGTTACTCCAATGGGATTTATTATCAATATTAATACATCTTTGAATGAAGTGCCTTATCACCATCATTATCATACGGTACCTGTTTGAGCGCGATATGTTAAAAACTGATTGAGCGCGATATTGCCTCGCTCACCGAGAGTTCCATACATTAAAAGTAATGAGAATCCAACTATAGAAAAACTCCACTTAATGGGAAGCCGACGTACAAAAAATTCAACTTAATGGGAATTCAACTTTCAAAAAACTCAACTTAATGGGAAGCTGACGTTCAAAAAATTCAACTTAATGGGAATTCAACTTTCAAAAAACTCAACTTAATGGGAAGCCGACGTTCAAAAAATTCAACTTAATGGGAATTCAACTTTATGGTCCGGAAGGGTTTGAGATAATTCGTGTATCAACAACCTTCACTATAGTGATATAGAATTTACGATGATATAACTCGCGACCTTCGCCATAAGCTGACGTCACAATGTCGCTAGGGCATAAACATGACGTTACGATTATGGATGTTTGTGAAAACATAATAACGCAAGTCAGCCTGTCGCCTAAAAGTTGTAATACACCTGGAACCCTAAGTCCCTCAGTCGGCTTTTACGACACCCACAGGTAAGAAATAAAGTCCTTTCGAAACACGTGCCCTAACTCATTTGATTAACAGTTCCCAAAATTAACATTGCGGTTATTTTACTTACTGATCATTTTCATATTCTGATAACATACATTCCTCAAATTCTCACTTTCATGGAATATCTACTTCCTTAAATTCCCACTTTTTCAGAATTCACACACTTATGATAATATAGGTACATCCTCTCCATAATACAATGTTAACTGATAGCTGGCCACTTTAGATTAAAACACTATTGTCATTAATTAGTCAATGTCACGGCTTGTTTGTCATAGCTCTTTTTTTCCGACTTTTACGTCAAAGCTTTTACGAAGTGTTTTTCCTGAAATTATGTGTGATTTCGTTTTTGTAAAAAATCAAAAGGGGGATGAAATCCTTCGACGAAATGGATATCGCTATTATTTCGGCAAAAAAAATAAAGGCAGTACATTGTGGCGTTGTGCCGAGAAACATGAATGTTCATTGAGTATTACAATAAATGATAAAAAAACTAAAGTTTTTCCTGCTGCAGAAGTGAAGTGACATATTGTTTCACCACTTCAATAAAGCAGTATGGAAGAAAAAACGGGCTCAAGAATTAACAACGGTTTGTGAGGAAAAAATTGTACAAGTATGTTCCCTTTTTCAACTTCTTCCACCACGATTTTTGAGTGAAGCATGGACTTCAGTAATCGGGTGGATCTTTGAAAACGGTTCATATCATATCATCTTTTATTGGTAAAATATATTTACATGTCATTAGTACAATTAGTACTACACTAAGAATAATATTAATCGTTAATAGTATAAATAACATTTCAATTAAATATTAAAATAATCTACATATTAGATTAAGGCCAATAAATTACTAACAGTTAGCTACATCTTTAAAAATTCGTCAAACGAGTAGAACGCCTGCTCAATCAACCATTTCTTAAGTCTGACTTTAAAAATATGTTCACTTGGCGCATCAGTGACATCTTGCGGTAACTTGTTGTACACTCGCGGTCCCAAGGCGTGAGTCAGTTTGCCCTTCAGTTCTTCAGGTCCCTTTCCTGGCAAATTTAAAATTTTATTTTTATGGTTATTTTATCATTGCATAATAATGAAGGCCTATTGAAAAGGTTATTTAAGAAAAAGCACTTAAATCGAACCACAGGTTTCGTCAAAATTCAATTTTGAAATTTGATGTGCCAGTCAACGGGACATTTTGCGCCAGTCAAGGGAAAAAGAAATTATTTTAACTAAATATATGAATAAAACCTGTTCATCTTTTGCTTTTAACTAAGTAGAATAGAAGTAAAAGTTGCCGCAGCCTACCAGACTGAAGCCCTGAAGCCTCAGTCTGGTTAAGACACGACGCACCGAGTCACAGACATTTTCCTCACAGTTCTTGAAACACGACACAGCCAGCCCGACATACGAAATGAAACAGCCACAGTGTTCGACAATCACAGTTGACAGGCAGGCGTATGTGATCTGTCGACCTCCGGAAGAAGGCTGTTTGTAAACAGCCGAAACGTAAACCCAATCCTCCATCAAAACAATAGTACCGTAAGTCGTTTAAACTTAGGCCATAATGAAACAGCTAGCATGAGACAAGAAGAAACCACCGAAAAGATTATGACCTGAGAATTAATTGTGTTGTACATCCTGCTACTGAACAGACGAAGATAACCTTAAAGATGACGCAATCGGCCTAAAAAATTCATGACTCAGTTAACCTTAGACACCACTAGACAAGCAACCTAACACGCGCCGCTGTATACATGAGACACGACGCAATCAGCTTAAGAGACATTGCCATCAGACTGAGAAATAACGTAACTAACCTGAGACACGAAGCAGTCACCTTAGAGACGACGTAAACAGCCTGAGACACGATGTACTCAGCTGAAAAGACTCCGACATACAAGGAAATCAGCTTAAGAGACGTCGCAACCAACCTGAGACATAACACAGCCATGCTGAGATACAATGCAGACAGCTGAAGAGACGTCGCAATCAACCTCAGACAACGCAGTAGGCTAAGAGACGTCAAAATCAGCCTGACATAGCGCAGCCACCCTGAGATACAACGCAGTTGCTTAAGAGACTTCGCTTAGTGACCCAGAGTGAGATAAAACGCAGCCAACCTGAGATGCAACGCAGTCAGCTTAAGAGACGTCGCAATAAGTCTGAGTGAGACATGACGCAGCCGCCCTTAGATACATCGCAGTCAGCTTAACATACGTCCCAATGAGCCTGAGTGAGATATGACGCAGCCACCCTTAGATACTCGTACATTGCAGTCAGCTTCAGAGACGTCGCAGTCAGTTGAAAAGACGTCGAAATCAGTCTAAACGAGACATTACGCAACCACCCTGAGGTACTACGCAGTCAGCTGAAGATCGTCGCGATTAACCTGAACTGAAACCTAACGCAGAGATCTTGAGATACAACGCAGTCAGCTTAAGATACGTCGCAATGTGCCTGAGTGAGACGTATCGCAGACAACCTGAGATACAACGCACTCAGCTTAAGAGACGTCGCAGTCAGCCTAAGACATGACGCAACCACCCTGAAATACACCGCAGTCAGCTTAAGATACGTCGAAATTAATCTGAGACTTAACGCAGCCTCCCTGAGATACAACGCAGTAGCTTAAGAGGCGTCTATCGATCAGCCTGAAATATCGCTCAGCTACCCCGAGGCCTAACGCAGCCACACCTAGAGACATAAAACAAGTGTTTTTAAACTATGTTATCTGCACGAAAAACAATGCTGTTCACCAACTGGAAACCCTTAATCTAACTTACGGTACCCATGGGCAGACATGGGGTGGTGCTATTCTATACTGCAGGCACACCTTTACACAAAAAAATTGTAAAAACAATCATTAAAATAACATTAGTCACTTGACTGGCATAAAATGTCCCTTGACTGGGAGAAATGCCAGTCAAATGAAGCCAGTCAAGGGACAATTTTCTATGTTTTTAGTGATTTATTGGTAAACGCTAGAATGTAATCAAAATTTTAAACGAATCTTAAATCTCGCTTTATTATGCGACATTATTTGTTCAGAACAAATCCTCTGTAATAACTCTTTCATGAAGAAAACACACACAGGAAAGGGACCTGGCGCGGGTGCAAAAATAGGATCAAAAAATTTAACAACTCCTATTTTATTCTAGAAGTAACAAGAAGCTATATACTCCCTCTCCAGGGATGAAGAAGTCATCCTGGCAGAAGGCAAAAACAAGACCCAGCTCATAGTTCTATTAGTTTCAGCGATTCAGTCGTTTTAGACCACGTATTCAGAAAACACAAAAACGTGTGACCAACACAAACTGTCATTTTTATCGGTATACGCAGTTAAATATTGTCCAATTAATAATTTTCTATAAATCTACATGACATAAAGATTATTATGATGGGTGAAAAGTTATATAATGTCCAGCTAGATAAAATTTTATGCGTGTTTGAATTTCGCAATAGCTGAGTGTGACACGCGAAGAACGCGTGTTTTGGCCCCGATTTCAGGTTTCAGATTAAGTTTTAGTTAAACATATTTCATAGTTTGTGGATGGAGTTTTGTTTTCCAAATGAACAATTAAACATTCTTTCGTGTGAATGGTACTTAAAATCTGTAAGTGTTGTACACTTGAAGAAATTTACGTGTGACCGCAATTTTTAACTGCGCAAATTTTCACCCAATCAATTTCGCTCCTCAAACAACGAAAATTCAAGAGTTCTTGAAATATTTTAAGTGACAATGGTATCGACTGCCCTCATAGACCGATGGGGATAGTAGACCGTTTGAACAAGTAGACCGATCAGGAAAGTAGACCGATCGGGAAAGTAGACCGATCGGGAAAGTAGACCGATCGGGAAAGTAGACCGATCGGGAAAGTAGACCGATCGTTCCGGAGGGCTCGACTGCCTGCGCAAAGTCTCAGCTGTGCTTATGAAACTCAAAGAACGACAAATGCCCTGGAAGGGCGGCATAGGCGTCTGAATGGCAATATTCCAGCAACACCAAATTCTTTTCATTTTATTTAGAAGCAAAACATGCTGATTCCAGAATAAAATTAACATTATTTAACAAATTGAAGAGAAATACTTACACGAACTGTCGACATACTATTTGATGAGAAGTATGCCGAGTACCTTACGCAGTTAGAAAATGGGAACATTTCTTCTTCGCAGTTTCTTAATGACATAATTGAATTAAAACGCGACTTAAGGTTGCGTCTTTCTTAACCTACTGATTGACCTATTTATATAGACATTGTTTTTTTCTTGTACTTAAGGATGCATTTATGTTGTTTTTTCTTGTACTTAAGGATGCATTTATGTTTTGAGTTTAATTGGTTCTGCATTACCATAAAACCTGCTTAATCGTGATGTATAAGTCTTTCATTTGATACCCAACACGGGATTTTTAAAAATAAAACTGTTTTCACTCCTAACACACAGACATATACACTTCAAACTTTAACACTCCTCTTTTTGGGGTCGGTGGTTTCATTGTTTTTCTTTCGAACTGTACTTCGTCACAATGGAAATAGGTGGAAGTAGTCTCCCCTAGTAGAGAAAAGTGGAAAACAATCAGTTTTCCCTCTTAAGGGGGATAGAACAGGGGGGATAGGTGGAACAGGGGTATTGCATTAACAACGTAAATAACAGCATGGGAATTTTAGGAAATGGTATTTATAGGCAATAGTCATTTTAGAAAGTAAGTAACAGATGCATAGGGATTTTGGTAAGTGTGAGTTTTGGGAACTGTTGATAAGAGGAGTTAGGACACGTGTTCCGAAAGGATAAAATTATGATATTCTAAGCCGGCATCACTCGGCAAACCTGTTTAAAGAACCCTAATAATAATAACATAAGCTGGGAGTACCTCCACGCGGTGAAGGCAGTAACAGTTCAATACTGGCTAATACTCCCATTTTACTTTAAGGCGATTGTAGCCTCGAACGACCTTGAGCGTTGGGGCGGCGCGTAAGCGATCCAAACGATACACCCCGCGCTCCCGCGCACCTACCATACTGACAAAGAATACGTTTTGGAGCACAGATGGGACGCTCACTCATCTTCTTCTTTTCGTGTGGGATACCAAGTCGTTCAACGACCCGATGAACCCTAGTGTCAGAATTTTTCAACCGCCTTCTACAAGTAGCAGGCTTCTGACATGGTTGTGTAACGACCGCCGTCTAAGTGATCATAGACAGCAACCGGGACCTACGGCTTAACGTGCTATCCAAAACACGGAACCGTCTTACTTAGGGACAATCGGGTGGTTCAGCCCGCAATGTCCTAACCAGACTGGGAACAAATTCACAAAGTGATAAATATCAACTTTGTGAGTGACCCACCGAGAATCGAACCCGGGACCGTCTGCGTCAAAGGCAGTCGCACTACCACTGCGCCACATCGGTCGTCATTACACTTTGCTTACCTGCTTACGAAAGAGATAAAAACAGTTAGTATTGTTATTGGTGTGCGTCAGGATGGCGGGTCAACAGTCGTATTTAACATTAAAATAGTGTTCAAAAATTGCTGCCTAGTTGCTGCCATTTGCTGCCAACGATGAGAGATTTGCTGCCAACGATGAGAGATTTGCTGCCAACATATTTTATAAATAAGAAACGACTCATTTTAGGTGGACCCGCCATTCTGACGTCAGGATGGCGGGTCAAGTATCCGTAGCGTACTAATTAAGCAGAATTACTAAAATGTTCATGGGGCGAAAATTGCTGCTCAATTGCTGCCTTCACAATTTGTACACCCAGATCCTGTAGCTATCAAAGACAAAATATACCATACAAGTTTAATCACAAAGCCTTTGAGCCTGTCAAAAGTATGAGAGCAATTGCTGCGTGTGAGTATTTTATCTTAATATGAGCAAGCGCTCCTGATAATCCTTTATTTTATTTGCTGTTGCGGCAGAGCGACTAAACCTTTGGAACCACCTGGGGACAATACCCAATCCCATCTCATAGAAACCAAAGGGCCACAAAATGTCACAATAATAACTTTTTGATGTATGGCAATTTCTGCTGATAAACATCATAGAAGGAAGAATGAATTCTTATCTACATTATTCCTAAGTTAGCAGAATGCGCACAAATTTCTTTTACATATCTCATGCTCTGAAAGTAGGTCATTACTGACAAAAAACACGACCTGTAAGTTCAACTTACAGGCGAGGTTTTTAAAACTAAGCCTGTAAGTAATTTTAAATATGGAACTAGAAAAAGAACCAATAGAATCGCGACAATTAAAAAGTTAAAATCAATTTCTTCTTATTTTTAATAGGAGTTGCATACGATTAGTTGTATACGATATTAAATTTCGAACTGGCCGCTACGAATTGTGTTGCTTGAACGCAGGAATTATATTTTTAATCTGTATTTTTATAACCTCAAGAAATGAGTTTGTCGAATTATTACTCAATATTACAATAACAAAAGTAAAAACTGCTAATATCCCGACAATCAAAAAAATTGCTACTTTATGTTAGGATACTTTTCTTTCATATTATTTCAATAGTTATCAATCATAGAAAAAAAAGTTTAGTGGTGAAATTTGTATACAAGACGATACCAATACTATCACTTTGGTCACTATCGGTACTCACGATATTATCACTTTGGTCACTATCGGTACTCACTCGAAAGTCATCTCGACAACACACACTAACGGTATCGCATGATTTTATTGCAGGTTTAGACACAAACTTATTTTTACACAAATTTACCACTGGATTCCACGTACTTGACAATTTGAAGCCATCTTCTCTATTGAAATTATTGTACTTGGTGATTTCAATAGCCTCGCTTACCAGTCTTGGTATGTAGTGGCGTTCGGTCGAAAGTACTTTTGGATTATGTAATTCGATCCAGTGGTTTGGACCAGACTCAAGCACGTGTTCCGCAATGGCAGACTTATGTGCTTCATTGTTTTTCACTGCTTTTATGTGCTCTTTGACACGGGTGGAGATGGTCCGCTTAGTTTGACCAATGTAACAACTACCACAACTACAGTCTATTTTATACACCCCTGGACATTCTAATGGAAATCGATCCTTTGGTGACCGTAGAAACTGCGACATCTTCTTGAAAGGAGTAAACACGGTTTTTATCGAATACTTATCCAGTATCCGTCCGATCCTGTCTGTTACTCCCTTCACATACGGAAGAAATGCAGCACGACGCTCAACCTTGGGAATTGGTGTCCTAGTCTTGTGTTTCTGAGGCTGAATTTTGTTAGGGTAGCCATTGCTCAGTAGTACGTGTTGAACATGTTGCAGTTCCTCATGAAGGTGTTCGTTATCGCAAAGGTCATAGGCGCGATTTGTTAAGGAGATAACCACTGAGTTAAGCTGTCGCGGATGGTGATGCGATGTTGCGTATAGGTATCGGTCAGTATGTGTCGGTTTCCTGTACACCGTGTGACTGAGAGTGCCGTCGCTTCTGACCGTCAACTTCACACCCAGGAATGCCAGAGACCTATCCTTCGTGTGATGCTTCCCAACAGCGCCCATGTCTAATTTTATAAAAAAAATTATTGAAAAAAAATGTTCGTTTATTGTACGTTTACGTACTGCAGTTTTAAAAATATGTACTAAACGCATTATATGAAAAAAACTATCCCTAATTGGGCGCTGTTAGCAAGAATGCTTTCCAACAGCGCCCCTTCGGATTAGTACATAAGTATACAAGAAATAAACGATATAAAGCTATGTACAAATTGTACATTATATGTACATACGTAAACTACATTGTTATTCAATTATCAATCAAGTATTGGCCTGAAATAATGAAATTTGTGTGTAAAAAAAAAGCTGCAAATATTATAAGGGATGAACTAGCCCATGAAACTGAACAACTTTCCCGAAAGAACATAGGTCTAAATGTGAAAAAAAATTTGGACCGCCAGCGCCAATACAAAATTACGAATCGACCAAGTCAAATTGTATGGGAGGTCCAAAATTCTTTTTCTCATATTTCGACCTATATTTCTTGGGGAAATTTGTTCAGTTTCATAGGCGGATTCACCCCTTAAAATATTTGCATCTAATATTTTTACACCTTATATAGGTTTTTAATTGCATTATTTTATTTTACAGTAATCGAATGTTAATTATACCGGTAAATATTTTTTTATCTATTATGCTACCTTCTCGTAAAATATTCTAATTATTAATACCACCGACGACTAGTTTGGCGCAGTGGCTAAAGTATCTGCTTTGACAAAAATTGTTAGGTACTTGACAATTATTAAACTATCGCATGCGTTCATCAGTCGCGGCTGCATTTTGAAAATCATAAGTCTTAAAATGCATTACATTACATTACATATTTCGCTTGATTGTAAATTTAAAATCAATACAGTTTACATGCGTACATTTCTTGTACAATTTGTACATAGTTTTATATCGTTTATTTCTTGTATACTTATGTACTAATCCGAAGGGGCGCTGTTGGAAAGCATTCTTGCTAACAGCGCCTAATTAGGGATAGTTTTTTTCATATAATACGTTTAGTACATATTTTTAAAACTGCAGTACATAAACGTACAATAAACGAACATTTTTTTCATAAAATTATTATAAAAAAAAATATAAAATTATACATGGGCGCTGTTGGGAAGCATCACACGAAGGATAGGTCTCTGGCATTCCTGGGTGTGAAGTTGACGGTCAGAAGCGACGGCACTCTCAGTCACACGGTGTACAGGAAACCGACACATACTGACCGATACCTACACGCAACATCGCATCACCATTCGCAACAGCTTAACTCAGTGGTTACCTCCTTAACAAATCGCGCCTATGACCTTTGCGATAACGAACACCTTCATGAGGAACTGCAACATGTTCAACACGTACTACTGAGCAATGGCTACCCTAACAAAATTCAGCCTCAGAAACACAAGACTAGGACACCAATTCCCAAGGTTGAGCGTCGTGCTGCATTTCTTCCGTATGTGAAGGGAGTAACAGACAGGATCGGACGGATACTGGATAAGTATTCGATAAAAACCGTGTTCACTCCTTTCAAGAAGATGTCGCAGTTTCTACGCTCACCAAAGGATGGATTTCCATTAGAATGTCCAGGGATGTATAAAATAGACTGTTGTTGTGGTAGTTGTTACATTGGTCAAACTAAGCGGACCATCTCCACCCGTGTCAAAGAGCACATAAAGGCAGTGAAAAACAATGAAGCACATAAGTCTGCCATTGCGGAACACCTGCTTGAGTCTGGTCCAAACCACTGGATCGAATTACATAATCCAAAAGTACTTTCGACCGAACGCCACTACATACCAAGACTGGTAAGCGAGGCTATTGAAATCACCAAGTACAATAATTTCAATAGAGAAGATGGCTTCAAATTGTCAAGTACATGGAATCCAGTGGTAAATTTGTGTAAAAATAAGTTTGTGTCTAAACCTGCAATAAAATCATGCGATACCGTTAATGTGTGTTGTCGAGATGACTTTCGAGGGAGTACCGATAGTGACCAAAGTGTGCCGAAAAAACGCAGAAGAATGAGGGTAGACAGATATGTTTGCCCTTAGCCGTCACCCGCAGCCGCTCCAGTTTACCCGTGATCATGGCGATTGCAACATCGCCGAAATATTGGGTTCTCGTGTTAGGGTCGATGAAGTTTTCGGCAGAAAACAAAAAGATAAAAAGAATAATAATCTAATTAAAATGGCAACACTGCTGCTTTGCTATTGGTCGGTGCGTTTTAAGGCCGACCAATGGGAAGGCAGCACCTGAGTAGACATCTTTTGGTGGGGGTAAGAGGGGATCCTTGGAAGGGACGGTTGGGACGGCCGATCGGTTGCGCCAGCCTGAGTTGGTTGACTGATTTGTACAGTCGTGTTAACGGACGTTACGTGAAACAAATATACCTGAAGTTTTCAGTATTTGAATCCTGAAGTTTTATTCTGTGCTACTTTGATAAGGAGTCTTACACTCGATATATCCCTACCGTGAGTTAAAACCCGTTATAATGTCTTATAGTTTTACATAAAACCTTACCCAATCTCGTCTTGTTCATTACTTTCTGCGAACATCAATCCATGCTCAAGTGATTTATTTATTAAGTGACTGTCCCGTTGGCGTAGCGGATAGTATGCCTGCCTTCTACGCCGAGGGTCGTGGGTTCGATCCCCACCGGACACAAATATTTGTTAAGTCAATTTTCAAATATTTGTGTTGAGTCTGGGTGTTTTCTATGTACCTATAATATGTATTTATTTACAAAAAAAAAAGTATATATGTATTAGTATCAGCTACCTAGTTCTCATAGCACAAGCTTTGCTTAGTTTGGGGCTAGATGGCGCTGTGTTTTTCTGTTGTTTTTGTCCAGTTGTCCAGGACATTTATGTATTTATTTATTTATTATTTATTTATTTATTATTTATTTATTTATTATTTATTTATTAATTTCCTAAAAAAGAAAGAATATAAAGTAAAAACCAATATTATGTAATTTCTATTTTCAAATCAAATCTACTACCAAATTTTTTTAATATAATATGCCAGCTGGTGCCCGCGACTTCGGTCGCGTAGCAAAGTTCTATTCAAAGTTTATGAGTGACACTCAGTTATTTCCCGCGGGAATGAGTTATTTTCCCACAATAAAATGTAGCCTAAATGTTGAGCTAGTGTATAGATAAATCATATTTTATGCATTTTTAAATTACGTTACAATGAGATGGACATCGTATAGTACCTACTATCTTATCTAGTACTATTTATTAGACTGTCCTATTGTTACTTTTCCAGGTAAAAATCTATCAGAACCAGAACAAATTTTAGGGGTGTTTTTTATAGTTAGATTTTCCACGTAAAGTCTGGCGCTATACAACAATTTGACAGAATGTTTTCTATAAAATAAATGCTTATTTTTTCACCTGCCTATTGCTATTGCGCTATTCTATGAGTGAATGAACTTTTTCTTGTCAACCGATAAGAGATACTTAACCGACAAAGACTTTAAAACTACATAATAAATGTGAACGTAATGATAGCATCGATACATAAATTAATTAGATATTTAAAATAAAAATAAAAACACTTTTACTTTGTTAGATTATTGGTAGCTAGTTAATCTATTGTTTTACTTTAGAGCACTTAAAAAGGGAGTTCTTGTATAAAACAACAAACAAGGTATTCAAATATTTTGTTGATAGAAGATCACATAAAATTGATTGATTGCGAAAGTAAATAAAGATATAGGTAAGGTACTTACCGCACTTCATTCATATGCGCAGCTCTGTTCAAGAAATTAGCAATTTTTCTTTTTTTGCCGCGGCATTTTGGATAAAGTTTTTCAACAATATTATTACTAAAAAATAACAAACGTCCTCTCGCAACACAAAAACTAAATACATATAATTACTTAACAAGCGTCCTTACGCAACAACATAATCACTAAAAAACACAAAGCGTCCGAGCGCGACCGAAACGTTCAATATTCACTCACAGTTCGATACATTGGGTACCGCTGTACTGTCTGTAACAAACTCTTTGACCAAATAATGTTCAAAAAATCGAGAGCGGAGCGAGCCAACTAGCGACACAGCCTCCCTGTGCGAAAGCTAGGGAGTAGTCGTGGGTAACTCATGGACGATAACTAAAACTAAAATTAAAAGAACTAAGTCCCCTCTTACAACTCAGTCGTTCAGTAGTTCATCTGACATAGCTTTCACGCGAGCCGTGAACTCGGCGCGAACGGCCGGTGCGGCGGCGGCACGCGCGTTCGCGGGCACCCGCTCGGCTCACACGACGCACACAGCCGCACAACACACACTCACGTAAAATAGAGACAAAGAAATCGAATTCCGTAGGAAAGAGTGGGGACGCTATGTTTTTCGAAGTCTTGGCTATCTAAATCACGCGTCTGTCCGTCGAGTATGGATACGTGAAGCAAAAAGTAGCGTAAAATGTAAGACGATAGGGTACATTTTTGTTTGATAAATCGGGATAGCATTTTGTTTTACAATCAAGCACATTTATTACATACATATATTACGCCTTTATCCCTCGCGGGGCAGGCAGAGCGTTAATGGCTGTAAGAATAGAATCACTATGGCCACGTCTGACATTTTTGAGGATTGTTTTCCAAGGTTGTTTCAGAAAACATGTATATCACTATAGTCACAGGTTGTCAGCCTGCCGCCTAAAAATTGTAATTCAGCAATACTCTCGAGTCCCTTAGTCGCTTCTTACGACACCCGCAGGAAGGATGTGGGGTGATGCTATTCTAAGCCGGCATCACACGGCAAATTAAAGATAGAAACCCATTTATTAAAGATAGAAAATAAATATAACGTCAAATTAAGAATTCACAGATTACTTCGTTAAACCCTTCCTTACATTTAAGTACCTACATTAAATTGATGCACGAAGTAAGTTTCCAACAAAAAAGCTATAACGACGCGAACTACAACACAACGTAAACAATTCAATAACACTTTAGTTCGTTTGAACTAAACTCCGTAGCCGCTCACTCGCTTCATCGATCGCTCATGAGCCGTAGGATGCGTAGGAGCCGTAATGAAGAAATGAACTAACTGAACTACTGAACTAAGTGAGTGATTCAACACCGCAGACGCAAAAGCTTCAAATCGCTCTGCTCATCTAAGTGAGTGTTTTTTCCCATGTCTACTAGGGAGTAGGGTGAGACTGACCGCCACGCCCCCGCTGCAAGAAATCTCTTGGTCACACCAGTTTTATTGATGTAATGTCAGATATATAATAATAATATCGACGGGTTCCAGACAATTTGTATTAACCGCCATTTTTGAAACTTTACACCAGAGCAGTTTAAAGTTTAAAGTTTCAGAAAAAAAATCATAACTATAACAAATCGCATTATTTTATCATAACAAAGAAAATTTCTGTTCCTGTTACTCATTATCTATAATTTGATTAATATTTTTTTCTGATATTCCTCTTTTGAACGAAAATATATGGCGCTTAATACAAAGTGACCCAAAATTTTAATTTTTTTGTTCCAGGCTAAATGACTTAACCGCCTGAGATAATGGGTTTTTGTTCCAGGCTAAATGACTTTAATGAATAAAGGCGTGATATAATTATGGATGTATGTTTCACGGCTGTTGCCGTGTGATGCCGGCTTAGAATAGCATCACCCCATTTCTTGCCCTTCCAGGCTAAATGACTCAACCGCCTAGATTTATTAATACATGTTCCAAGCTAGTACCTAGAATTGAAAATACTAGCTCTAAGTACTTGCTTTTACCAAAAAGTTATTCATATTTTAATCCTAAGCTAATAAATTTAAATACCATATCTTAAACTGATAAATATGGCTAAAAATATGACTACATTTGTTTATTCGACTTATTGTATTAAGCGACATTTGACATGAATTTTACTAAGAGGCTAACTGTTTTAAGCAACATTTCTATATATTTATAAGGTCAGGCTAAATGGTTGAACGTATGCACCCTGTAAAATATTGTTCCAGGCAAAAAGGTTTAAACGCCTGTGTGGTCATTTGGTAGTGAGCTTAAGTACACAAGCCTTAAATTTGTCAATATTTTGTGCCGGTTCATACATTGCACTTCGAAATAGGCCCAAAAAATACGGTTTTATTAAGCGACATTTTTTTGCTCCGATCATCACCAAACCGAGCTCAAACGACGCAGAAAAATTCGCTGAGTCCAAATATGTATAAAAGTCCGTATCCCAAAAAATGGCGGTTAATACAAATAGCCCGGAACCCCTCGATATAAGTTTATAAACTTATTTTATTTTAAACTATATCGAGCGGTTCCGGGCTATTTGTATTAACCGCCATTTTTGAAACTTTACACCAGAGCAGTTTAAAGTTTAAAGTTTCAGAAAAAAAATCATAACTATAACAAATCGCATTATTTTATCACAACAAAGAAAATTTCTGTTCCTGTTACTCATTATCTATAATTTGATTAATATTTTTTTCTGATATTTCTCTTTTTAACGAAAATATTTGGCGCTTAATACAAAGTGACCCAAAATTTTCATTTTTTTGTTCCAGGCTAAATGACTTAACCGCCTGAGATAATGGGTTTTTGTTCCAGGCTAAATGATTTTACCGCCTGAGGTTATGGTTTTTTGTTCCAGGCTAAATGACTCAACCGCCTAGATTTATTAATACATGTTCCAAGCTAGTACCTAGAATTGAAAATACTAGCTCTAAGTACTTGCTTTTACCAAAAAGTTATTCATATTTTAATCCTAAGCGAATAAATTTAAATACCACATCTTAAACTGCTAAATATGGCTAAAAATATGACTACATTTGTTTATTCGACTTATTGTATTAAGCGACATTTGACATGAATTTTACTAAGAGGCTAACTGTTTTAAGCGACATTTCTATATATTTATAAGGTCAGGCTAAATGGTTGAACGTATGCACCCTGTAAATTATTGTTCCAGGCAAAAAGGTTTAAACGACTGTGTGGTCATTTGGTAGTGAGCTTAAGTACACAAGCCTTAAATTTGTCAATATTTTGTGCCGGTTCATACATTGCACTTCGAAATAGGCCCAAAAAATACGGTTGTATTAAGCGACATTTTTTTGCTCCGATCATCACCAAACCGAGCTCAAACGACGCAGAAAAATTCACTGAGTCCAAATATGTATAAAAGTCCGTATCCCAAAAAATGGCGGTTAATACAAATAGCCCGGAACCCCTCGATATGTAATATATAATGTAGCGAAAAATCTTCAAAATCGCTTAATGTGTTTAGGAGGAGAAGGAAATAAATTATGGGAAATGGGTAAACATTTTATTTTTTATATAAAAACTATAAGTGTTTTAAAAAAGGAAGAACTAAAATTAATTTGACAAATGTATGAAGAATGTCGTGTATTTTTTTGGGTTTGTTTGAAACCTTTCGGTCACTTAGGTCCAGTTCCTGATACGTCCAGTGGTCTCTTACGTCCATTTCCGCTTACGTCCATTCCGCGAAAGTCTATTACCGCTAAGGCCCATTCCGCAAAAGTCCAGTGCCGCGAACGTTCATTCCTCGACTGTCCAGTTTCGAGAAAGTCTGCTCCTTATTCAAGTAGGTATATAGCAGAAGCATTAGTTATGAAATAGTGATTAATAGTGTAATCGGTTCCTAAACTTCGTAGTTACATTTTCGTTCATATTGAAGAAAGTAGCATAAAGAACTTAAAAAAGATTTTACCACTAGCTTTTACCCGCGGCGTTTTTCTGCAGTAAAAAGTAGATATTACCTTCCCCTTGACTTGTCTTTTAATTTCATTGTATACAAAGTAGTTGACATACCGACAGCAGTGCCACCGGGTTCAATTGTATGTATAAATCATCCAGGGGAAAATTTAAATACCTTATGGAAAATGGTCGTTCGTGGAAATGGACGTTCGCGGTAATGGACGTTCCCGGTAATGGACGTTCGCGGAAATGGAAAGGACCACTGGACGTATCAGGAACTGGACCTAAGTGACCGAAAGGGTTTGAAACAACCAGTTAGAAGAAGTAGAGGTTGTTAGTTGACCGTCGCCGAGGACGGACGTGTCCACAGCACGTGCTCTATCTCTTTTTTTTTTCTTTCAACCCACGGCCTTCCAATGAACCGCGCGCGCTTTGCTTGTATCCATCTATCTATTTTGTTCTATAACCAGTGAAAGTGTCGGTGATATGTGATAAGTGTTTTTTGTACGTCTACACAAATATGTGTTAAGTGTTTTCGTGTAAGCTAGTGCCGCGGTAGACTACGAGAAGATGCACTAATGCCCCCAGCCAGCAGAAAATGGGTGAGATCGGTCCTAAATAACGCCAAAACTGCATGGCTTTCCAAGTAACATATTTACGAGTATTCAATATTATTGATAGCATGCACAAACCAGAGATAAGCGAGCGACACTAATGACAATTCTCTGGGAGAGCATGGAAAGACCTAAATATAATGACAAAAAAAAACTTGACCCTACTTCTAAGAAAAGTCCGCCAATTCAATCTTAAAAAGTCAATCGGTCAAAATGTAATAAATACGGGATGTATTTGCACTCGAAAGGCTTCCGAGAATTCAATGTGTAATGGAAAAATCTCGCCAAATACCGCAAAGTTCTTCTAAGCGTGAAATGTGTACCATACTACCTACTAATTTAATTGTGAATTAATGTGATTTTAATGTAAGGTGTTGAGTATACTGTTTGAGTTTAGTTTGTGTTCTACGTATTTTTAGTGATTGGGTTGAATCTTGTCCTACCTATATTTTATATATTTAGAAATTTTAAAAATAACAATCTCTATGTATAAGTATGAATTGTGTGTGTGTGTTTGTGTGTGTGTCTGTTGTTCGCAGTAGTGTACCTATTATTGCGCGTCGTGGTCAGAGTGTACTCATACTCATTTGTAGAACAGAAGCATTTTAACAGAACATTTAGAGGACATTTACCAAAGCAACCTTTAAATTTGACTTTACCAACAGCTCATCGCAATAACTGAGGTCCAAAAAACGTGGAGCTATTAAAACAAACCTTCTCGGACAATACAATACCTACCCAAAGCGATGACAATACTGATTTCAAAAATACTCATCCGTTAAATGGACTTATGACCATATCTTAGGAAAACCAAGAAACAAGGCGGACAAAGTTATGTTAAGACAATAAACAAAAGCAACGCTGCAACACAATGGAACCACCATCTGCAAGCAATAAAGGCAACGGCGACGGATAGAAAAATGCAATGAAGCCAAATGACGTAAACTACATAAAAAACTGCCTCAACAAAGCAGCCGATCGGCTCCCATCTGCGAGCTTCCACATGAGTCGCAATCCAAGGAGAAAGACATTAGATGAGAACAGGCAGCTAAATCACGTTACTTAAACTAGAAGAATTGCGGATCAGATTTTCTCATCCGCTGATTATTAAAAGACAACCCCGCTTTGACATCCACGACGTCATGAAGATCATCAACGCTCATTTCTTCATCGAATTTCCCTTCACAGCTTCTGTCCTATTCTAGCTACGGCGGACGCTGGGCTGGATCTGATCGATTGAATCGCGGTTCATCGATCTCCTCTCCTCTTCACTCGAGCGTGTCTTCCCTAAACAAGTTGCGCCCCCTGGTTTATTCGGCTTGTCCGGGTCAGGCTTGCTCCTGGCTGGGTGTGGTGCCCATCATCATCAACAACCAGTTAGAAGAAGTAAGCCTTCAAAAATAGGTGATTTTAGCATTTTTGCAGCTCCAATCGCCTTAACTGATTAGAATAACAGCCTTATTTACACCCGTTTCGGTGCCTTTTTGACCAGTTTTTAGTAGACGTTTATGCCAAAATAGAAACGGATCATATCGGATTGGTATTCATACGCACTAATCAAAGGTAACAGCAAGCGGAAAATAAAATTGATTTAAGAGAGCAAAATTCAGATCCAGTAAACTTGGGGCGAATGATAATTCTTCCTTCTACGTTTACTGATGGTCCCAAGTAAATGGTTAAGCGAAACCAGGATGCGTTAAGCTTCGTCAGAAAATATATAGGCCCAGATCTCTTTATAACCATGACCACTAACCCAAAATAGTCTGAAATAGAAAATAACTTGCTGACGGGTCAGGCTTCCTTTAACAGACATGAAATAATTTCTTGAGTCTTTCATTTAAATCAAAAGCGCTTAATTAATTTCCTCACAAACGAGAAGTAATTCAGGTCAGTCTGCTGCTACATGTTTTCGTCAGAGTGGCAGAAATGTGGATTACCTCATTCCCAAAATCTTTTGTGGCTAATCTATGAGAAGTGATTATTTCAAATCTCTGGAGCCCGTCTGCATCCTAACTGGCTTGCAACACCAAGAGCACGGCTTCACTTTAAAACCGTACCGAAATTATTATTATAACTAGCTGGTGCCCGCGAACTTCGTTTCGCCATATATCATTCACCATCATATCAGCTATATAAAGGAAGCCCACTGCTAAACATAGGCCTCGCCTAAAGACTCTAAGAACCATAAAACAATATATCTTATATGAGCGTATATTAAATTGTTGGTAGATAGGTACCTACCCAAAAACTTGGTTTCGCTGACGCAATGTGTAAAAATATTAGCTGCAAATATTTAAGTTGTTCAGTTTCATGGACTGATTCACCCCTTAAAATATTTGCAGCTAATTTTTTTACACCTTATATGTAATTTAAAAAAACTGTTTTATCCTAAATTTACAATTTCCACATGCAAGAAAGAGTAAGAAAACGGTGGTTCTTTTATATATGTTTGGTGTTTTTGAATCCCTGTAGGTTGAATTTGCTGAAACAGGTTACAGATTAGTCACTCCTTGTTCCAAATCTTTGCTTTCCAGTCCATTTTAGCAGATTTTTTAAAACCGTGCGTTTACTTCCAAAGGTATCAATTCCGTGAAGTAGACTGATGCCACATTTCTAAACATTGTGATGGATGAATAAAGACCGAGTTCATGAGTGTGAATAAATAAAACATAAGCTTATTAAAAACCAAGTAATCCTACTACTAATCCTATCCTATCCTACTTCCTACTAATATATTAATACAAAAGATTTGTTTGTTTGTTACTCCTTCACGCAAAAACTGCTGAACTGATTTTCATTAAATTAGGCACAGATGATGTGTGATGCCGGCTTAGAATAGCATCACCCCACATCTTTCCCGCGGGTGTCGCAAGAGGCGACTAAGTAACTCGAGGGTATTGTGGTATTACAATTTTTAGGCGACAGGCTGACAACCTGTCACTATAGTGATACACATGTTTTTTTGAACAACCTTGGAAAGCAATCCTCAAAAATGTCAGACGTGGCGATAGCAACCGTATTCTTACGGCTGTTAACGCTCTGCCTACCCCGCAAGGGATAAAGGCGTGATATGTATGTATGTATGGGCACAGACATAAAAGGAGTAACTTGTACTAACACATAGGAAAATTTTTATCGTAAAAAAAGTTCCTGTGCGATGCCACGGGATGACCGATTTCCACACGGGCGGAGGCGCGGCTAGGGTTACATTTAATTAAGTACCTAAGGCTATTTAATTAAGACCGTATGCTGCCGGCAGAGTAGAATAACAACAGAGTCTACATTCAAACCCGGAACGGGGTCTCTGTCAGGCGCGTGTGACAGAGCTCTATCCTGCAGCCAGCTTGGCTCTGCATGTATCGACTCGTCGTTCCTGTGGAGTCAGCCAAGGAGACCGAAAAAGTGGCCTTGTTTTGGGCAATCCGGCGTTTTCCAAATCGATTTATACCTATAGCCACGAAAAGTCTTGTCTGGAGACTGATTGGATCGTCTGGCACAGACGTATGAGGCTTTGAGACCAGTGATAATGACTCATAAAACTGAACAACTTTTGTAAGGAAAATTTTACAGAAAATACGGAAAAAATGTATCTTCCATAGAAAACGTACCAGCCGATCGAGTCAATTTGTATGAGTAGTCCAATTTTTATTCATATTTCGAAATAATGTTTCAGAAAAAAGTTTGCGCACCCTGAAAATAATGTTGGTATTGTCGGCTAAACATATAATAACAGTATGTAACAGACCAACATTGGCTAGTAACGTAGATATAAAGAATAGCCTTAACAAAATTAGCAAGAAAAATAAAAAATAAAAATTGTGGAACTTCGCTGGTCGACATCATAAGCAGATCCACATTACCGCTGAGCCATTTTAACCATGGTTGGAGTGGCGAAAATAAGGATATCCCTTCACACAAACTTTTGCTTTGAAGCTATTGCAATTTTCCCGCGGTAAATAGTAGATTACGCACCAAGAAAACGATCCATAAATAAAGATTGTATCGTCTGGTACGCAACTTACATGTCTTGCACCACGGAACTTTTGTTTTCGAGTGTAAAAGATATTGAATTATTAAAAGTAAAAATTATTCCAATATTAAAGAGATATTTTTGTAGTCGTAGATATAATCGTAGATATTACTTTTCTTGTCGTAATATTTGAGTAATAATTCGACAAACTCATTTATTGAGGTTATAAAAATATAGATTAAAAATATAAATACGGCCTCGTGTTATTTTTCTTTTTGCGCGCTTATTCAAAGTGACACAATTCGTGCTGGCCAGTTCGAAATTTGAAATCAATCTCGGGTCCAGTAAGCCCATACACATCTTTTTACTACACGGCACTATGAAATTTACGTGATTTACAAACTTATTTTACGTGTAGCAGCCAACCCCCTATTTAGGGGTATGTTTTTTTTAGCCTAAAACCTGGTCGGTGATTTACTTGTCATTTTGGTACAAATTGCATCAAAATCCGTTCGGTCGTTTTCGCGTGATGCTTCCGCATATCCACAAACAAACATTCAAACATCTAAACATCCAAACAGACAAATTTTTTAAAAATTGCAGAAACGTGTTTTGTTATCAATGTTAAGTATCACGAAACAATTTTTTTTTAAATATCTTGTATGTACAGACTTTCGATCCTCTTGAGCTTTATTATACGTATATGTATAGATAGGTTTTTCATCTTCTGTTGGTGCATAAACATCCCTTGGCGAGACGAAGTTTGCAGGCACCAGCTAGTTCGAAATAAACCTTTGAAGCAGTATTACTGTACCTATTAGAATAGAATAGAGAAAATGTTTATTTGTTACCAATTATTAATACTACTCGAACAATTTTACTGAAATAATATTTTACGTTTGTAGATATGAGAAAACATGATGGTAAGCCGCCACTAGGAAACTGGAAAGGTGCGAGTTGTGTCTTTAATATATTTTCAATTGACGGTCTCCAAAACGGACCGTACTTTTTTACGATGAGTATGCACAATGATGTAAGTAAAATAATGTTTCATTGTTATTATTTTTTGGATGATATTTAAACGTACCTCAGCTTATTTTGTTTTCGTCCATCAAAATTTACCTTTGAGCCTCCAAAGCACTTATTTTGGTATTCACAAAGGTGACTAAGCGTCGACTTAGGCAAAGTTAGGCTTACGTATGTCAAAATTCCTCTTTTTAAGTAGGTTGTAAGTAGGCTACTTCCAAATGTCAAAGTCAGAGACTTGACACGAAATCGTTCTCTATGATGAGAATTTATAAAACGTCACTCGAACTTCGAGTCAATATGGTGTCAATTTTTTATTGTGATATTATATTATTTGTAATAGTTATTCAAATATATACTTGGATGAGCCGCTAAACGCGGAAAATACAAAAACGAATAATGTTTCTGAGGACTGCTTCTCCGCTGGTCATTCAAAATCAATTTGGAATTTGACCTGAAAAGTGTTTTCCAGCTCTCTGTTCATCAACGCACTGGTACACATATAAAGGTGATTGTTTATTTGGTATTGATGCTTCTAGCAGCCCAGGAAAAGGATAAAATCACGATAGCGAAAGAACTGGCTTATGTTCCTAGTTAGTTCAAACCTTTGCTGGACATCTGTTTTATTTCATAAACATGCCTCGAAGTTTACTAAAACCAAGCCCCCTATTTAAATAGAAAATATAATATTTATTCTATTTATACCTTCCTGATTAGCAAAATTCATTGTTTCGACAAGATTACCTACAATGATTCCCATCGTCGTCAATTCTGCGTGCCTGCTGCGTCGTGCCTTCTTATTTATCATTTATACATTTGTGGATTATAGCTGCAATGAACGGCTGCTTTTAACTTTTTTTAACGTGAGAGAGAACAAATTATTAAGCAAATTACAACTGTTAACAAATACGTAGACCTACTTATATAATAGTGGTTTTCAAAGGTTTTCATCAAGCACGTCGCTTTTTTCAGATAATTGTTACCAAGGACATGGAATAGAAACATTAATAGGTATTCGGTGTTGGTGTAGGCATTAGCTATCACCCTGGACAGAGAAAGACAGGAGGAAAAGTTATAGAAGACTACAACTTTTCGTACTGCAAAGAATACTTATCCACTATTAGAGAATTGAAGATATCGTAGATAAATGTTTATGTTAATAAAACTCTTCTGGTAATAATAAAAATATAATAGTTCTTTTGCTTTTTATATTCTATATGTACAATCACATTACATGTTTGTTAATGTTAAACTATGAAACAAGCCCCTAATAAACAGTACCTCAGCCAGCAGGGGGGAGAATTTCATCTCATGGATGTCGTAAAAAACTATGATAGTTCGTATCCAGGGAATGTGCAGCAGTGTTCCTTGTGAATGTCCACAACACCTTGCGTCACGCTCGCCAATCCGCTTAAAAAAATGGTGCAAATAGCAATACCTCCTCATAGGGGAAAGCCCATGTCAAGCAGTGAATTGTTGTGGCTTTAGTAGTAGTAAGAAGTAGCAAGAAGGAAGCATCGCCAATAGAAGAAAACGATATGATAGAGTGATATTGCATGACGTAAAACCGTAACGTAACCGTACGTATTGTAACTTAGTTTGAATCGATAACCTTATTCCTACGAGATACCATGAAACAGCAGCAGATGAACTCTTGGTACATCAGCTTGATGTCAAAAGGCCAGCACAAACGACCCATTATGATTTACAACTTTTACTATACAGATAGTGCCGTATCTCAGCCCTGGTGTCCCACAACAGATAAAGTCCACAAGTCGCCGTGCCAGCTTTTGCTGGGATGTAACTTTCAAATTGGTGAAATGAGTTTTTAAATCAGTCCAGTAATTTCGAAAAACTATTACGGAACCAAACAAAAAACAGAAAGAAAACAAGTACTTTCTCTTTGCCATGTGGTGCCGACTTAGAATAGCATCACCCCAATTCTACTCGTGGGTTTTGTAAAAAGCGACTATGGAATAATCATTAAAGAATTTGTCAGCAGCGTTCCTTGTGAATGCAACATCTTCACTGCGCTCACTAATCCGACTGACAAGCATTCTGAGTATGGCAGTTCCTACCCCCCAATAGGGGGAGGCCCATGACCAGCAGTAGACTTGTTGTGGCTGTTAAAGTAGGATTTTCTCTTGTGATATTATTCGGATTATGTCGGTCGAAAACTATGGTACACCGAGTTAACAAACGACCCGGTTCGACATGAAGGTACTATAAAATTAGTAAAAAGAGCATTTAAGAAATCTTGTACAATATTCTTCTTAGATTTAAGAGCCCAGCTCTTGTCGGTGGAGTAACCGCCATTCTATTCGTCTCTCCGCCAGTGATTTGACCTCCTGATACGACTATGATAATAATTTCCTGAAGAACATCATTGAAGGGAAAGTAGAAGGCAGAAGAGGCCGAGGTCGACCAAGGCGAAATTAGTTTGACCAAATAAAAGAAAAAGTTAATGTACAAAATTGCCAACACGAGCATTAACACGAGAGAAAAAGACATCAGATCTCAAATAGGGCCAAGCTCCACAATCTTCACGACCTAAGCCCACAAATTCTTTCATAAACTCTACAATACCCGGTCAACCGAGCCTAGCTCAGATGTATCGCCCCCAAAAACGTATATCTAATATCCGCATATTCACGTCGTTATTATTCCGTGCGTAAACCGATAAAGCCATAATGCAATAACTATGTATTACGCCAGCTGCCGGAAAATGCGAAAACTACTACAATACGAGTCATGTCTTGGATAACGTGATTTGACCTTATTTGTTCAATTTGACGATTAGAACACAAAAAATAGAAATATATTTACAAAAAAAAAATATACTGTATAAAATAAAATATAATCGTAAAAATAAACGAGCAAAAATAAAAATAAAACGAGATGTTGAGGTTCGGATTCGGACTCGAGCTCCTTTGATTTAAGGGCAAGCAGTCTACCAACTGAGCTACGTGAGCGACGAAATAGCGGGGTTCTTTCTTCACACAAAATGCAACGTGTACTTAGGCTTTTTTGCCATTCAGATTGATTTCTGGAAAATAAAACCTAGCTAGACCGATTTATCGCCCCCGAATCCCGCTATATACGAGTTTGCAAGAAAATCGTTGGAGCTGTTTCCGGGATCCCGACTATACATATATATATATATATATATATATATATATATATATATGTAAGAGTCTTCTGGTACCCCATAGGTAATATCTTCATTTATTGACTTCAGGAGTGTGTAGACCGATGGTGAGATAATAAAGAGACGTTGATTCGCTGATCACACTTTATTTTTATAAACAACTGTACTTGGTGGGTGTCTTACATTATCTTTTTGTTCTAGTAAGTAACAGGGCTTCACCTTATAATAACTTATACTGCCTGTCTATACAGACTAGCAGAGCAACGTTCCGTTTGACGTATGATCCGAGGAGTACAAACTAGAGTAGTCATCTCCTCGACGTCTGCGGATCGAATGATGCTCGAGCCACGCGCTCGGCCTTTTTATAGAACGATCAAAACAACCCCGCCAGTCCCCACTGCCGGACCGGGTGGCGGCAGGTAGGATACGTCATGCCACCTGCACGTGGTTTCGTTTACATACTCTTTGTTCTTATTTCTAATTGAATTCGGTACAATTGTGATTAAATAATTAAGTTAGAATTATTTAGATTAATTAACAATAATAAATTACAAGAATGAAATTATCAATTGAACATTAAAGCAAGAAATGAGAATAAAACGTTTAAAAATTGTTGACATCCTCGCTGCGCTATCACGACCATCCTGACGAGCAGCTCGTGCTCGAGCTAGCGATCCCAAAATCTAAAAAAGAAACAAAAATTGATCAAGCAATTTGAATAACGACACTGAATCAGTAGCCGCCTCATTTTTATTTTCATGGCTATCACGGTCTATTTTTGTATGACTCAAAACTTTTTAGTAGATATAAATGGTTCCTTAATTTTTTTTAATTTTTTTTTTTTTTAGTTCCTAGCAGATGGCGCTTGGAGTGAATTATACGGTGAAATTTTTCATAGATAGGGGTAATCATTTTTATTGGGCACTGAACTGAACTTGACAATAATCCTCAATTTGAAATAGCGCCATCTGGTTCAGACAAGCGTTGCTATTAGCCCAAAAATGAAGTAAATTAAGTTAAATAATTCTGCGTCTTTCTAATGTGGTCATTAACATTTCGTTCGGTCATTCTGAAAATAATAAATGCTCATGTGATACCTAATATGAAAAAAAAATACGTTCATATCAAATCTTTTAAATATTTACCGTAAATAAAGGTTTGTAAACGGTTATGTAAACGGTAAACAAGTAGTAAAGAATAAATAAACTTTGTACATGGTACAGGTACTCTTATGTGAATTAATCAAAGTATTTAATTTCAAAGTGTTTCATTGTACTAATAAAAATATTCAGTCATATCATAAGTCAGATCTTCATCAATGCTTAGGTAAAATATACAGTTTTTTTTTTTTGGCTTTTTAATTTCGTATGACGTTTCAGCTCTTTTAGCTACTTTAGTGGCTATTACTGCTCTTTTGGAAGCTATTTCTGTTCTCTTGGCGGCTATTACTACTCTTTTGGTGGCTATTACTGCTCTTTTGATGGATACAACTGCGCTGTTACTGCTCTTTTGGTGGCTACTACTGCTCTTTTGGAGGCTATTACTGCTCTCTTGGTGGCTATTACTGCTCTTTTGGTGGCTATTACTGCTCTTTTTGGTGGCTATTACTGCTCTTTTTGGTGGCTATTACTGCCCAATTCTGTCATATGACACCATACACAGAATTTTGTTCATTTCATTTCTTCTAGCTGGCAAGTTATTCCACAATAAGCTTTTCTCTTCTTTCTTTATTTGAATGTAAGACACTGTCCCATTACTAAATATTCTGTATTTATTAATATTTTTGGTACTTATGTGCATTGCTTGTTTCATGCGTTCTAAAATCCTTATTTTAACTTTTGCTTTTTATATCTTACTATTTTATATCATAATTGAATATAATAAACACTGAAATTGTAAATGCGTAAGGGATAATTGTCCCTTATAATGTCTTTCATACTTGGAAAAATATTTTCCCAGGAAATCGTAAGACAACAAACATTGCTTTATCATTTTATTTTTCTTGCATTAATAGCATAATATAGCCCAGAAACCAAGTGTTTTATGATGGCACAGTTACTAAAATACTTAGTTTGAGAGACTAACGCCATAATGTCATAACGTTACTACACAGTGTTAAGGATTGCATTTTCTAATTCTTAGTAGCTTGTTATTTTATATTACCTGATGGTATACTATTATTATTATTTTTATATTATCTGATTGCGAGAAAAAAAAATTGTTTCAAAATTTGCGTCTGAGATCTACCCAAATAATCTGTAACTAGACAATTTAATTGTGCAATGTGCATTGTTCAATAGACAATTCAATAATCTTAATTAAAAATATTGTGAAATGAAGTAATGAAGCTCCAGTAAAATAATAAATAATCTGTAATCTTCGTAGTAAGATGGATCATGGAGTTCATCGAAGGTGTTTCATGCGAGAGAAGTAGAAGATTGTCTACGTGTAGTGTAGCACATGAAATGTTTAATACTATTTAATAAAGTAGTGAGTGTGATTCATTAAATTAATTTCAACTTAAGTAACTTGAAGTGGTGTAGGCTATAGTGCTAGTAGTTACTGAAACTGTTATTTATGCAACAAGGAGAATTGTTTCCGGTAGTAGTTTAGTGCAAAAATAGAATGGAGATAATTTGTGGATTGTATCAAGAGGATGCCATCGGTTCCTGTAGATGGCACTATTACACTACTGGAGCCACGACAGGAGCACTGGAATCTGTATTTACTGACACTGACAGAATTACCCTAAATGGGTAGAAGCCCATATTAATAAATAAACTATACTTCATATTATTAAACGTGTCTTTTTATGCCTTTCTAAATCTTGTAGAATTTTCGCCTTTAATTCATTGTGGTAAAGTAGAAGAAATAAATCCAAAATTTGAGGGTATTTCGTTACAAAAGTATTTAAAGGTTAATAAATGATTCGGGGCCCCACATGTTTTTTTTTTTAACTACCGCTACTTTACACTTTATAGTGACGCTGTAAGTTTTTATACGCAAGGTTTCACGAAAGTACGCAGGCGTTTTTGTTTTTATTTTAAACAGTGGTCAATAATTAAATGGTTTTAGCTTCTCTGTTGACTTTATCATAAAGGTAATTTAATTTACGTGTTCTAGCTAGGCCAACAATGTAGTAGGACAAAAGTATTCATTGATAAATTATTTAATTTCTAATTGGACACTAATTTATCAATAGTAATGTTATTTTATGTAGAAAAGCGCAAATTGTTCCTTTACTGTCAAATTTTTTCCGATTTTCAATTAAGTTTTTTAGGGGTTTGAAACCTGAAGAAACATGCCTAGTATAATGGAACAAACTCACAGAATTTTCAGCGGTATCCTCATTTCTTATCCTTTAGTTATTTTGTATGGTCTGATGTCTGCAACACAGGGGTAAAAAGTCCACGTTGAAATGCTTTGCCATGTTGCTACCGTATCACAAGCGTAGGACAGAAGTTCATCTGAAATTAATATTAAAACTGGTAAACACGCTAACCTGATGCAATTAATCACAATAAGTTGCCACTAACATGGAACAAACTCACCGGCTTAGTTTTCATCCGTCATATTTGAGAACTCAAGCTCAATCTCGTGCCGTTCCTTTTTCCTGTAGGTGCTGGTCCAACAATTATATTGTCAAGGATATTGGCCAGAGATCATGGCGTTTAGATCTTCGTTTCTGCACTTCTGATGTAAGAGTCTTCTGGTACCCCATAGGTAATATCTTCATTTATTGACTTCAGGAGTGTGTAGACCGATGGTGAGATAATAAAGAGACGTTGATTCGCTGATCACACTTTATTTTTATAAACAACTGTACTTGGTGGGTGTCTTACATTATCTTTTTGTTCTAGTAAGTAACAGGGCTTCACCTTATAATAACTTATACTGCCTGTCTATACAGACTAGCAGAGCAACGTTCCGTTTGACGTATGATCCGAGGAGTACAAACTAGAGTAGTCATCTCCTCGACGTCTGCGGATCGAATGATGCTCGAGCCACGCGCTCGGCCTTTTTATAGAACGATCAAAACAACCCCGCCAGTCCCCACTGCCGGGCCGGGTGGCGGCAGGTAGGATACGTCATGCCACCTGCACGTGGTTTCGTTTACATACTCTTTGTTCTTATTTCTAATTGAATTCGGTACAATTGTGATTAAATAATTAAGTTAGAATTATTTAGATTAATTAACAATAATAAATTACAAGAATGAAATTATCAATTGAACATTAAAGCAAGAAATGAGAATAAAACGTTTAAAAATTGTTGACATCCTCGCTGCGCTATCATATATATACACACATAAAAAAAGTTTGTGTTCAGTAGCAAAAGCAGGTGTATTTTATGAAATATAAATTATTTATAGAAAGTGTTTATATTTTATGTTTTTATAATGAAAATGCACTAAGTAAATAAAAAAGAAACATTATTCATTATTTTTTTTTTAAACAAAAGTTAAGAAATGCAATTTTAGCTGAAATTTGATGTAATGAAAAAACTGAATTAAGGAAAAAATAAACAAAATTAATTACGAAAAGATTAATAGTTAGTATAAAATGACTCCTCCTCTGGCTCGCACACATGCGGAAACCCTTCTGGGCATGCTAAGAATTAAGTTATCCAGCATTTCTTGTGGTAACCTGTCCCACTCTTCAATAGCAGCTGCCCTGATTTCTGCCACTGTTTGAGGAGGTGGCTGACGATTCCAAACAGATCGCTTAAGAGCGTCCCACGCATGCTCGATCGGGTTTAAGTCAGGTGAGCCGGCAGGCCAGTCTAACCGGGTGATGTCGTATTGCTGGAGAGCAGCATCAACACGTCCGTTTTGATGTGCGGGCGCATTATCATCTACCATTATGAATTGGCGCCCGTGGTTGATGCGAAATGGTCTGACGTATCCATCGATTGCAATCATTTTATACATAGCTCCAGTCATGGTGCCTTGATACGGAATTAAGGGCGTCCTAGCCCCAATCATTATACCGGCCCAAAAGGACACCGATTTCCCGCCCTGCTGAACGGTTCCAGTGGCAGTTCTCTGCCTTTCAGAGTCGCCTGGTCTTCTCCAGACACGGACACGTCGGTTATCTGGATGCGTACTAATCCGCGTTTCGTCAACAAAGAGGCAGTTCTGCCAAATGCTTTCGTCCTCAATTTCTTCATTTTGACGGAGCCTAGCCCATCGCAATCTGCGCCGTTTCCGTTGCTGTGAGTTCAAAGGTGCTCCCAGGATCTCCTTGCTTGTAATCCAGCTTGGTGTAAGCAATTTCTAATTGTTTGGGTGCTAACTTCGCGACCGGTGGCAGCTCGCAGATCTGCTTTTATTTTAGTAGCATTCATTGTTGGGTCACGGGCAGCCAGTACTCTGATACAGCGCTTCTGAATTGCAGTAAGCATCTGGGCGACCACTGCGAGGTCGGTCAGCTAAATCTTCCATGAGGTATCGGGACCTCTGCAACGTGGTCACCACGCAGGCTTGGGATACATTAACTCTGCGTGATATTTCCCTCGTGGAATAGCCTTCTCCACTTAAAGTTAGGATTCTGGCTCGTAAAACTTCTGTTAATCCTCTCGGCATCGTTACCAACTAAACTTGTTGTGAATAAATTGAAAATATCAAATAGATAGACTAAGTCAGATTTCTGAATGGTAGCAAGCAAGGGTTGATAGTCTTTTTATATGAAAAAAACATTTGAATTACGAAATTGTTTATATTTAAATTTCATATTTTTAAATAAGGAATCAAAAAATAAAAAGTGATTGAGTTTTATTCTTTCACAATAAAAAATATTACCACTTTTCCAAGTGATCACAAACTTTTTTTGATGCGTGTATAAAATATAGTATATATGTATAATATATATATATATATACAATTATACATATATACAATTCTTGCTCGTTTAAAGGTATTAGATTTTACTAAAAATGTCCGGCTTGGCCGTTTCGCTGTCGTCAATAAGGCGAATGAACGCATTTTGTTCGATACAAAATTTATTTCCTTATATGTTACACGAATTGTTTCTGAAGTAGGTAGTTAGATATATGAAAAATAGCCAAGTCATTCATTTTAACTAAAGTATAGAGTTAATGAAATTTAAGTTGGTTATGGCCTATGGCTTATAGATTATGCAGCTTGGCTTTATTTTTGATCTGATGTCTTTCTCTCGTGTTAATGCTCGTGTTGGCAAATTTTACATGAAAATGTTTTTGGTGGGATTTCATTTATTTTTGTCGTGAGAAGAACTGAAACAAAGGCCCTCAATATTTGTCACAAGTGGCGACAACGACCGTATTTTTGGTACATTATCACTCTGCTTACCCCACAAGGAATTAAGCTGTGATATTTATTTAAAAGCACTGCAATGCTCCATACATTTCCCGCAAATCCCTTTATCATAGCTAATATTATACAAGGTGTTAGGCTGCGTTTCCATTGACGCGGAGCTGGGCGGAGCGGTGCTTAGCGGTGCATGAATTGACCAATCACTATGCTCGAAATCTCCGCTCCGCTTCAATGGAAACAGCACGAGCGGAGTGGAGCAGAGCTGAACGGATATTCATAATAAAATACAGCGAGCGTAGGACAGCTGGGCGGTGCGGAGCGGAAGAGAGCGGGGTGGTGCGGAGCGGAGGATAGCGGGGTGGTGCGGAGCGGACGACAGAGGGGCGTTGCGGTGCGGAGGGCTGCTAGGTTGTGTTGTCTCATCTGATTCGTTATCTTCGTCTTCAAGTAGAGAAAGATATAAAAGGATTGCTTTTTTCTTTTTTAACGACAACATGACGTATGGTCTTTCTGAGAGATTGAGTTTAACTGAGCGCAAAAATGCGCCATTCTAAAAGTAGCTCCGCTCCGCTCCACTCCGCTCTACCCCGCTCCGCTTCACTACTCCGCTCCGCTCCGCTCCGATCCACTCCGCTCCGCTTCACTACTCCGCTCCGCTCCGCTTCAGTGGAAACACTCACCACTTTTCACCGCTCTTCTCCGCTCCTCTCCGCCCAGCTCCGCGTCAATGGAAACGCAGCCTTACAGAATGAACAATAAAAAATAATTTCTTTGACATTGTTTATTTTACGAACGGGTGGGATTTAGGAAGTGGTGCAAAATATCTCCTGGTAAGAGTAATGACCTTAACATTGTAACAATAGTGGCTGCGACGCAAGTTTTTAAATCAAGCCAAATTTATTAAAATTAATATTTTTTATGAATTTTTAAACACGACAGTACGGCTCTAATTATTTCATAAATAGACTCTTTACAATGGACCCGTCAACACTCTTTCAGCTTTATTGGTATTTTTGTAACACCCTGTATACATATGGTCTTGTGTAAGAAATTTCAAATCGTAACCTCGAAGAGACTTACAACACCAATAAACAAGAATTATGTTTCACAGCTTCATTCTATGCGATTTATTGTTTAACGTATTGTAGTATCCCCCACGCATCAGCCTTGCAAGGATTTTTAAAGATATTTCACTTTTTTTTGTTTTTGTACTTTTTTCTCTTTTTGTGCTGGCAACACTACCCCACTCCCGGTTCGCTCCGGTTTGCCACTGACATTTGCTTCATTCTGTGTCTCCGTGCTCAAGCCTTCGCACGTTCGACTCCCGCGTGAAAGTATTATTTTTTCAAAAATCTAAGTCTTTCAACGATGGGAAAAAGGAAAGCCGAAGAAAGTGAGGAAGAAATTCGAAGAATCTGCCAGGTTTCGTCGTATTATCTACTCATCCGACGAGGATGAAAACTCAAACAGTAAGTACAAAATTATTAATATCTAATTTATTCTGCAAGTTGCTGTTTCATATTAAACGCAATGTGGACCTCCGCTATATAGGTCGTTCCCTTTGCAAAAATACTAATTTACACTAAGCAATGTGGGCCTCCGACATAAAGGTTGTCTCCTTTGCTGTCAGAATATATTTTGTGAACCTCCGCTATAAAGGTTGTTCCGTGTACACACACGTTGTGGCATACACATACACTGAAATCTGTATCCATTGTTAAAGACCGGTCGGAGAGACCACCGCCGGTGGCCCAAGCTCGAGCCCCAACACAAGCAAATGATAACTCGGCCTCAGAGCCTCGTCCAGGACCGTCGGGGTTGCAACCGCGTGCTCCTTTGCCACCATAGCTGCCGCCGCCGCCACCACCGTCGCCACCGTCAGCTCCACGTCCACCATCCTCACCGCCGCCGTCAGATCCGTGTCCGCCTACCCCATCGCCGCCACCAACCCCGCGTCCAACTTCTCCATCACCGCCGTCACCACGTCCGGCTTCCCCACTGCTGACAACGTCAGGCCAAGTACCATCGTCGTCATCCACTGATGATATTGGGTCCAATGAAATTCAGCTGGATGGAGATATCTTACAGTTGCTTGGGGACGCCCCTAAACCTGACACTCCGTTAGGGCCTCCTATTCATAAAGACGTTGCCAGCAGATGGCAAGAGACATTGGCTAAAGGACTGGCGAAGGAAGTTAAGGACAAGCTTCTTAACGAATATTTAGTCCTCAGTAATTGTGATTTCCTAATCGCGCCTACTCTCAACCCGGAGGCAAAGGCAGCCCTCTCCGATCCGTTGATAAAAAGAGATTATTTTTTTATGCAAAAGCAGAAACAACTGGGTGTTGCATTATCTGCACTGTCTTCGGCTACAACTATGATTTTGACTAACGAGACCGCAAAACAAAAGTTGTTGAAACCAATAAGCGATGCTTGTCGAATCCTATGCGACAGTCATTTTATGGAAACCAAATCTAGACGGAACCTCGTTATTTCCGCAACAAACACTCAGTTAAAGGACACCTTGTTGGAATCTGGTCGTGATAAATCGTGGTTGTTTGGTGAAAATATCACAGAGAAAATCTTCTTTTTCTTTGTCGTATCCTCATGGCTGAGGGACGTGACTTTTCTGGGCTATATTTGTCACCAGCTTTCTCCAAACTTCACGGTCTTGAGCCATGTGTATAGCCGCTTGTAAGGTGGTGTGTGTGGCTTCTTGTACTGTATCACTCCAACGTGATGGTGCCCGTCCTCTGCTTCTTGTGCCCTCAACACGGCCAGTTATGAGGAGCCTCTCCAGACTATCTGGGTCACGTCGGACTGTGCGACCAAAGAATTTAAGGACGCGTTGGGTACAGATGGCGGATAGCCTGGCATCAATTTTAAGTTCTTTCAGGATAGATTCGTTGGTGCGGCGTTCTGTCCAGGATATTCGGAGCATCTTGCGCCAGCACCACATCTCGAACGAATCTATCTTCTTTTGAACGCTGGCTTTTAATGTCCAGGTTTCAGAGGCGTACAAAAATATAGAAAAGATAAGGGTCCTCATTAACTTTACTTTCGTTTTGCGGTTAATTCCCCGGTTACGCCATATCTTCTCTAGCCTCTTCACAGCTGACTTAGCCATTTGGCCTCTCCTGACAACTTCCTGTTCGCAGTCACCATCGTTACTGATTTGCGAACCCAGGTAAACGATATTTTTCACAGTGTCGAGGTCACTCAGTTCGTTGGTGCGTTGTAAATTTCCTTGCCTATCGACAAACATACACTTTGTTTTGCTCCTGTTAATGTGGAGTCCATACTCTTTGCTGATGGTAGCAATTCGTTCGAGTAGTGCTGTTAGTTCGGATTCAGAAGCGCCAATGATTGTGGTGTCATCTGCAAACCGCAAATTGTTGATCAGGTGACCGCCTACGCGGATTCCGCCCTCCCAGCTATCCAGAACCCTTCTCATAATATGCTCGCCGATGAGATTGAACAACTGTGGTGAGAGAATGCAGCCTTGGCGTACTCCACGCTCTGCATGAAATGGTTGTGATACGGCTTCCTCTATTCTTACCATTGATTTGCTGTTCAGGTATAGGTTTTGAACCAAGAAGATAAGATACTGTGGTACTCCCATTTCCTGCATAACTTTGAACATTATGCTCCAATCAATGCAGTCGAATGCTTTGGCATAATCTATGAAACATAGAGCAGCGTTGATGTTGTGTTCTCTGCATTTTTCAATTAGTTGGCGGATGTTCAGAATTTGCTCTCTGGTACCTTTACCTCTCACAAATCTAGCTTGCTCTTGGGCTATCTGGCTTTTTATATATGGCTCCAGTCTCTTGTTTAGGATGTGCAAGAGGACTTTACTGGCATGGGAGATGAGCGACAAAGTTCGATAGTTTTCGCATTTTCGGGTAGAGACTTTTTCGTGCAGGGGGACCACGATAGAATCGGTCCAGTCTTCAGGCCATTGTCCCGATCGCCAGATCTTTGCACATATGTTGTGTAGAATGGTGAGGCCATCCTTCCCCATGTTGCGGAGTAACTGGGCGGAGATACCATCGCTGCCGCAAGCTTTGGGTTTTAGTCTAGAGACTGCAGACTCCACTTCACGAAGGAGAATGTCAGGTTCTTTTACTGAGTAGTCCAACCGGTCATAATCTTCGCTGGTATTGTTTTGACTATATAGCTGCTGACAATATTGCCGCCATCGATCAAGGATCCCTTCTCTATCCAAAAGTGTTGTACCAGTTTCACTGTCGATTGTCGCTTAGGTTTAAATTCCTGTGATAGAAATTTCACCTTCTGGAACATGTCACGCGTGTGGGCAGTATCAGAACACTTTTCTAATTCCGTGCATATCATGTCGATGTAGGCATCCCTATCGATTCTACACTGCTTCTGGATGGTGTGATGCAGTTGTGCGTAGCGGCTATTTTTGTCCGAGTATGAGCCTTGCATTTTAAGGACTTTCCTCTCCTGAATCAATTTCCATGCCTCCGCACTTATCCAATCGGCTTTAGGGGTGGTAATTCTATTAACGTCAGCAGCCCTTTTGGCTACGTCTGTGATGGCAGACTTCAGGTTAGACCAAGATGAGTCAGATGACTCAAACGGGTCTTGCTCAAGAGTTTTTAGTCGTCCCTGGATCTCCGCTTTATAACTCTCGAGAGCAGCTTCATTGAGGATTATCGGTTTGTTCTTCTTTGGTTTGTTAGATGCTTTTAACCGGACTTTAAACTTAGCTGTAAGCAGCTGATGGTCGCTGCCGCAATCCGCTCCTGGCTTTGTTTTTGCACAGTATACAGCAGACCTCCATCTTTGGTTTACCAGTATGAAGTCAATCTGGTTTTTGTGTTGACCATTTGGAGACGTCCAGGTGAATAAGCGTCTTGGATGTTATTGGAACCAAGTGTTCATTACCGATTGTTTGTTCTCGGCGCAGAATTCTAGAAGCATCACACCGCATTCGTTTCTCTCGCCTAGACCAAACTTGCCGACAATATCTCTCAGGTGGTCCTCATCGATTGTAGCTCCAATTTTTGCATTGAAGTCTCCAACAGTTAATACCGGTTCTTTATTGGGAATGTTGTTCAGGGTCTTCCCCAGCATGTCATAGAAGGCCGAGATTTCATCTTCGGAAGAGCTTGATGTAGGTGCATAGACAATAATTATGTTGAACGGGTGTGGATTCGCTTCAAACTTGACTTGGAGTATTCTGTCATTGACACAGTTATATCCTAGCATCCTGTCCGCCAGAGGCTTGGAAATCATAGCAGCCACCCCACTGAAGCTATTTTCTGGTGTTCCTGATACTATGATCATTTTTCCTGCAGCATCAGTGTAGTGGCCTGTTTCTTTGATGTGCGTTTCAGTGATGCCAAGTATATCAATCTTGTACCTATCCATTTCTTTTTCTACCACTTCAGATGTTCCAGGCTTTGAGAGGCCACGTACATTCCAAGTGACTATTGTGAGTGTTTGGTGTTTGGTAGTCTGTCCCTTGGTGTTATTAGAAGGCGTTTAAGATGCAGCAGTCGCATAGTTTCCACAAAGAAAGGCGTTTAAGATGCAGCAGTCGCATAGTTTCCACAAAGAGCCTGCTGCCGCACAGCTTTGCGGCCGGTAGCATATTTAACACCAGCCGTCCCGGACGCAGACTGGCGCCGGGGGTCAGCCGGATTGCCGGACAGAATCTTACTTTTGACGTACTTGCCCATAAAGTTTTTTTGGGATGAGTGTAAGCGGTAGTATCCCCTTCCTTTCCGCCTTAGTCTTTTAGACGGCATTTAATCCTCAAGGCCACTGTTGCCTCCTGGTTAGCCAGGGGTCGGGTTATCATATCCGCCGCCTGATACTCGGCGTTGACTGTTTTACGATGGAAAAAGTCAACTCCAATCAACCCTCCTCTTTTTGCATCCGGGCTTGGGACCGGCAAAGGCAGAGTTTATTACAGAGAAAATAAAGGCTGCCAAAAACATCCAAAAATCATGTGATGATTTAAAAAATCAACCCAAACAAACCAAACCTAATTACCCAGCAAAGAACAATAAAAAGCCTCCACCTGGTGCGACCCCAGACCCAAGAGCTCCTCTCTCCCGCCACTTTACAGAAGATCTCCCGGACGTAGATATAGACGAAATCGCGGCGGCTCTCAGACAGCTTAAGAATGGGAAGGCTCCCGGGGAAGACGGAGTGGCCTCTGAGCTACTTAAGGCCGGTGGAAAACCTGTCCTCGAGGAGCTGAAAAGGCTTTTCAACTCTGAAGGCGTGGAGCAGAGGTGTAGTGGCATTGTTTTTCAAAAAAGGAGACAAAACGCTTCTCAAAAACTATAGGCCGATCACACTTCTGAGCCACGTCTATAAGCTGTTCTCGAGAGTCGTCACGAATCGTTTGGCATCAAGATTTGACGCCTTTCAGCCACCGGAACAGACCGGGTTTCGCAAGGGCTTCAGTACCGTGGACAACATCCATACTGTAAGGTAGGTTTATACAGAAGACAGAGGAGTACAACCAACCACTGTGTATGGCTTTTGTGGACTACGAAAAAGCCTTCGACTCTATCGAAACCTGGGCTGTTTTGGAGTCCTTGCAGCGCTGTCAAGTCGACTGGCGGTATGTGGAGGTGCTGAGAAGCCTCTATCAAATGGCTACGATGTCCGTTCAAGTACAAAACCATAATACAAGACCCATCCAATTGCTCCGTGGTGTAAGACAGGGTGACGTTATATCCCCGAAACTATTCACTAACGCATTGGAGGATGTCTTCAAAACTCTACAGTGGGATGGACTGGGCATCAACGTCAACGGCGAAAGTCTCACGCATCTCCGCTTTGCCGACGACATAGTCATAATGGCCGAATCGCTGCAGGACCTGCAAAAAATGCTATCTAGTCTTAACTCTGCCTCGAGACGTGTTGGACTTGGGATGAACTTGGATAAGACGAAGGTCATGTTCAATCAACACATAATCCTTGTGGTGTAGTCCTTGAAGTTGTCCAGAAATACGTGTACCTTGGGCAAACTTTGCAGATGGGAAGAGACAACTTTGAGGCTGAAATCACCAGAAGAGTGCAGCTTGGCTGGGTAGCATTTGGAAAGCTGCGTCACATCCTCGAATCATCTTTGCCACAATGCCTCAAGACCAAGGTGTTCGATCAATGCGTCCTACCAGTCATGACCTACGGAGCTGAGACGTGGAACTTGACAGTAAAACTGGCCCACCGGCTACATGTCACTCAGAGAGCTATGGAAAGGTCTATGCTTGGTATCTCTATAATGGATAAAGTCCGGAATGAGGCCATCCGAAAAAAGACCAAAGTGACGGACATAGTCTGGAAGTGTAGCAAGCTGAAGTGGCAGTGGGCTGGCCACATTTGTCGTAGAACCGACGGACGGTGGAGTAAGCGGGTTCTCGAGTTGAGACCACGCCTCGGCAAGCGTAGCGTTGGACGCCTTCCGGCCAGATGGACCGATGACTTGAAAAAGGCGGCTGGTAGCGACTGGATGGCAAAAACGGGAGATCGTGCCTTATGGCGTTCCCTGGGGGAGGCCTACGTCCAGCAGTGGACTGCAATAGGCTGAAATAGAAATAGAATAGAAATAGAACAATAGATTTAAAAGATGCCTATTTTGTTGTACCGATCCATAAATCACATAAAAAATACTTACGTTTTCAGTACAACGGCGTCCTTTACGAATTCAACTGTTTACCTTTCGGTTTATGCACTGCTCCTTTTGTATTCACAAAACTATTGAAACCAGTTGCACAAGCCTGCGCCGAGCGTAAGTCGGAGGCGCGTTTTAGGTATTTCACTTGGTGTGTGCGTGACGCACACAGAAGCAAGTGTGCGTACAGCAGGCCGCCGGCCGTCCGAACGCAAACGATACGTAACTCATTTTGCTTCAAATTTGGGGAATGTGTTACTAGGTTTATTTTACGATGGAAAGAAAATCAAGACACTTTGAAATTTTTGTTTGCTTATTACCATTAATAAATCTACATTTTAATCTTATAATATATAAAAGGCAAAACTGTTTAATGATAGATCCACGGAGGGCCAAACCCATGGGCCTAGAAATTTGGCATGTGTATTTTTTGAGCAACGTAGGCTAGCACTGAGAAAAGATTTTTCAACATTCAACCCCTAAGAGGGTAAAACAGGGGATGAAAGTTTGTAAGAAACTTTTTATTCCTTAGATATATTTGATTCAAATTTCGTATTTAGGAAGAACTTTGGAAATTATTAATCACGTGTTTTAATGTTTACTAGTATTCAACCAAAATTTTGTTTACTTAATTCTAACATACACATATCAAAAAAGTTTGCAATCACTTGGAAAAGTGGTAATATTTTTTATTGTGTAAGTATAGAACTTAATCACTGTACCTATATTTGTTGATTCCATATTTAAAAAAAGTGAAGTTTAAATATAAAACGATTTCGTAATTCAAATGTTTTTTCATTTAAAAAGACCATCAAGCCTTGCTTGATATCATTCAGAAATTTGACTTAGTCGCAACTTATTCGATATTTTCAATTAATTTCAATTTATTGAGATGATTATCTGAAAATTTACGAGCCAGGTTTTTAATTTTAAGTGAAGAAGGCTATTCCACGAGGGAAATATCATGCAGAGTTAATGTATCCCAAGCCTGCGTGGTGCCCACGTTGCAGAGGTATCGGCATGGAATAATTAGCTGACCGACCTCGCAATGGTCGCCCAATTGTTCTTAATGCAATTCAGAAGCGCTATATCAGATTACTGGCTGCCCTTGGCCCAACAATGATCACTACTAAAATGAAAGCAGAGCTGCGAGCTGCCACCGGACGCGAAGTTAACACCCAAACGATTAGAAATTGCTTGCACCAAGCTGGATTACGAGCAAGAAGATCCTGGCGAGCACCTCTGAGCTCACAGCAACGGAAGCAGCTAAGATTGCAATGGGCTAGGTTCCGTCAAAAAAAGCATTTGGCAGAACTGCCTCTTTGTTGAAAAAACGCGGATCAGTACACACCCAGATAACCGACGTGTTCGCTTCTGGAGAAGACCTGGCGACTCTGAAAGACAGAGATCTGCTACTGGAACCGTTCAGCAGGGTGGGAAATCGGTGTCCTTTTGGGCCGGTATGAGTCGATTTCAACAAATGGATTTTTTTGCCTAATTTCCGTGTTTTTTTTTCGTTTTGAGGATTTTGGCCAAAAAATATGCTGTATCGAGAACTATCCCCATTTAAAGTATATATTCTATTGGGGGATTATATAAATATAGTAATTAGTGAGTTATTTCGCCCACGGAAATTGCTTTGCCACGGAGATTTTATTTGTTACACGGAAATTGTATTTGAGGCACGTAAATTATATTTGAGATATGGAAAATTAATAGATGCCTTGCCACAGGAACCGAAATTTACTGTATAAAGAGTAGACTGACTGTGTGCGATAACAATTAAAAACTGCCATAATAGAATCAACTTTAATAAGCATACTGCTTGCGAATTTTACACGGCTGTATGAATAGGAAATTACGAGACCCTTATCTTGCTTATGCACTGATTCAATCCAAGGAGTTAGAAAGACAGAGGAAGCACAGCACCGCTCATGAAGCCCATCGAGCCGGAAAAGAAGGTGACTGCACAGCAAGAAGATATAAATGCGGCCTCTCACTCATGGCAGCTGTCCCCAAAGCCGGCTTCATGACAAAAGAGATCTTCCTCTTTTCGTGTAGGCTACCAAAGAATATAGGAGTTGAATATCAGCTGTCCTAGAATAGGATAGAAACGCAAGTAGCATCACTAAAAGTATTTTTATCCTGCAGCGAGGCCTTTGCTATCGAGGGCAAACTGAAGGCTCAGATAAGGGAACACGGGGTTGTACTGACGTGGCCCACAGCTGTCCACATCAACTAATCCCTGTTGAATAGTTAAAATAGTCAGCACCTTAATCTTGCTATACGCTCTATTGCTGTAGGACAAGACAACCACCTCATTTCAAGGATGATGATATAGGTATAGGCCATCACTGGATCAATCAGAGGGCCAATATTATAGCTTCTCCTAATAGGGAATCACCCAATAATCGGACCTATACACACACTCAAGAAAACCAGGCCCCGGCGCCTTTGTGACACCTCAGAAACCCTCCGAAGACAGGAGTTTAAATCCACCTCCAAATGGCCAGCCTCGGTTGGCAAATGCAACGCCAAAAATTGCGTTAATTGAAAAGCTGATGCCCATTCTTTACGATGTCTACAGATTTAAACGGGGTGATGTTAATCTAAGCCGGCACCAAACGGCACTCTAGTAAGTCCTAGGATTTATAATGGAGTTAAACTTGCAACAACATTTCTGTGTATTTCTCTACAGCTAAAAACCTTGTAAGCAGCTGTTTGCGAATCGAATGGTATCAAAAATCTGCAACCGTACATGCGAGATTATCATACTAATAAACACATACTAATAAACACATACTTGTAAAAGCAATGACGTGTTTTCACAATAGAACGTAAAGCATGGCTTAGTAAACACGAGGTTTTACTCTACAAAATATTCGCATTGATCGATAACGAGGTTCTCATTTTCATCAATAGAAGACGTTCCCAGTATCGCAGCTACGCCTTTGTTTGTGGTACATGTGCGTTACAAGTTTTTTTTCTCGAAATGAAAATAAAACAAAAATCTTGAATTTCTGCTTTACGAGGTTTTCACTGCGCTGTGATAAATGGCGATCAAAGACCATTTCAATAGACTACCAGCCTAAAGTAAGTTTTGTGGCCACTCCTGTTTGCAGCACTGCAAGTAAACGAAGGACGCGTTCCACTGCCAGTTAAACCTAATGCCGCCTTCCAGCATTAAGCTTACCTATCCAACAGCTAGGTTTTTGGTAGCATCTGCTTGCAGCGTTGCAAGCAAGCTCTAGTTACAGTCACCAGCTAAGTGGACAGGTATGTGGCTACCATAATCACAGACCTGACCTGAATATAAAGTTAAACAAATGACGTGGCTGGCCTTTGGTTTAATCGGCTGGTAGAGGGGCGTGTCTTGCGTTTGCTTGCAGCGCTCCGAGTAGGGGCCAGGCCAAGTCGCCCATTAGGCGAGGTTGGCTAATGTTTGCATGCAGCGCTGCGAGTGGAGGCCAGGCCAAGTCACTCATGAGGTACCGTGGCCAATGTTTGCTTGCAGTGCTGTAAGTAGAGGCCAGGCCAAGCCGCTCATCAGGCGAGCGTGGCCAACGTTAGCTTGCAGCACTGTAAGTGGAGCCCATACCAAGTTGCTCATCAGGCGAGCGCGGTCAATGTTTGCTTGCAGCGCTGTAAGTAGAGGCCAGGCCAAGTCGCTCATCAGGCGAGCGTGGCCAACGTTAGCTTGCAGCACTGTAAGTGAGGCCCATGCCAAGTCGCTCATCAGGCGAGCGTGGCCAACGCTAGCTTGCAGCACTGTAAGTGGGGCCCTTACCAAGTTGCTCATCAGGCGAGCGCGGTCAATGTTTGCTTGCAGCGCTGTAAGTAGAGGCCAGGCCAAGTCGCTCATCAGGCGAGCGTGGCCAACGTTAGCTTGCAGCACTGTAAGTGGGGCCCATGCCAAGTCGCTCATCAGGCGAGCGTGGCCAACGCTAGCTTGCAGCACTGTAAGTGGGGCCCATGCCAAGTCGCTCATCAGGCAAGCGTGGCCAACGTTAGCTTGCAGCACTGTAAGTGGAGGCCAGGCCAAGTCACTCATCAGTCGAGCGTGGTCAATGTTCGCTTGCCAAGCAGCGGCAGCCACAGACTTAGCCTGTGGGTAGGCAAAGTCGTGGCAGGAGTATAGCCGCAGTTTGCTTGCGGCGCTGCGAGCAGAGTTCAGACTCGCCGCCGCTCATCAAAAGAGCATAGCCGACGTTAACGGCCAAGATTATCTTAAGCCATGTGAATTCGAATTTTATTAATTTGAATCACATTTACATTATTAGACATTTATCTGAAATCAACTTCAAATATTTGTCAGCCGTTACAATATGGATACTGCAGAACTGTAGGAAACGGTGGACCGTTTCCTACAGTTCTGCCTGCCCGGCAAGGGATGAAAGTGCGATATGTGAAGGAATGTCAGCATTTTTATATGAATTGATCAATTTCTGTGGAACTTTGCAATTTCCGTGGGCATCGAGCAGACACGGAAACCACGGAAATTTGCCCACGGAAACTGGAAACAAGGCATTAATCTAAAATAAATAAATAACTATTAAGGTCACTAAAGTTTTCTACTAGTATACTATAAGTGTACCAAAGGCCTATAATTATTATACTAATAATTTTTTTTTATCACGTGAGGAAACATTCTAAACCTGACCATGGAGATTGCAAAATTTCTGTCCGAGTAAACTGAAATCGCGTACTTTCATTTTTTGCGCGAAAACGTAAGAAGATGGTACACAACCGTTTTCACAGCGCGTAAGTGCACAACTGATCCTTTCAGGGGAAGGGTTTACATTCGGCGTACACTCGACAATGGAAGGTAGGAGCGCGAAAACAAAATGTCCTCGGAAATTGGTGTTTACGCTTGGACAGACCTAGTTGGTAGCACATTTCATTAAATGTTGGGTTAAAAAATACAATTTTAGTATTTTCTCGTAGGATAATTAAAACTTAACATATTCAGAACCCTCTTTCTTGTATGAGTTGTACAGGATTTTCCCAAGAGATGATTTTTTACTGTCAAACGGGTTGTGGACAGGTCATGGTAATTGAGAATACGCTACTTATGGAATTTTTTCTTACAAACTAATAAATGTACAAACATTATTTATATGGCTTCATATTGATACATGTGTCTTATATTTTAAGAAAAATAATCGTAGTCATATCTGCAAAGCACCACCACGTTTTCAGCCGAGACGCGAAAAATTTTCGCTTGAGAAATCCACTCGTATAATGATTGGGGCTAGGACGCCTTTAATCCCGTATCAAGGCACCATGACTGGGGCTTTGTACAAAACGATTGCAATCGATGGATTCGTCAGACCATTCCGCATCAACCATGGGCGCCAATTCATAATGGTAGATGATAATGGGCGCATTCGCACATCGAAACGGACGTGTTGATGTTTCTCTTCAGCAATACAACATCACCAGGTTAGACTGGCTTGCTGGCTCACCTGACTTAAACCCGATCAAGCATGCGTGGGACGGTCTTAAGCGAGCTGTTTGGCACCGTTAGCCACCTCCTCAAACAGTGTCAGAAATAAGAGCAGCTGCTATTGAAGAGTGGGACAGGTTACCACAAGAAATACTGGATAAGGTAATTCTTAGCATGCCTAGTAGGGTTTCCGCATGTGTGCAAGCCAGGGGAAGAGTCATTTTATTGTTTATATTTTTATTAATTAAAATTTTTCATTACATCAAATTTCAGCGAAATTTGCATTTTTTTCATGTTGCAACTTTTGTTATTAATAAAATAAATGATTAATAATATTTGTTCTATAATCTTAGTGCATTTTCATTATAAAAACATAAACACTTTCTCTACTTTTGCTACTGATCTACAGTTTTTTTTGATATGTGTACGTTCTAAAACAAGGGTTTGAAATTTGACCCTTAAAGGGTAAAACAACGATTTTAATCTATAAAAAGCAAAACTGACTGGTCGTATGGATAGATTTCGGTCTATGTTCACGCCCAGGTATTTAGCCCGGCTGGACCACCCAATCTCTAATCCTTGGAGCTTCAGCTTCGGGGGATCTCTTCGACCACGCTCCACCATGATCGCTTGAGTCTTACCCACGTTGACCGTCAGTCTCCATTGGCTATCTGCATTTTCTTCGCCGCGTGCCTCGCATTGAAGGACACGGCGAAGAATGCAGCGTCATCGGCATAGAGCGCCAGCTTGGTGCCGCCCTCAACCGGGATATCATCCGTGTACCTGGCGTAGCAAACTGGAGACAGACAGCTACCCTGGGGGACTCCAGCAGCGATCCTTCGGACTAGAGAGCGCCTTCCACTGCCACCTGGAAGCGCCTGTTCTCTAAGAAGGTGGCCACAGTCTTAACGACTCGACGAGGAGTCGTAGACGTGGACAGCTTATATACCAAGCCCGGGTGCCAAACGCGATCGAACGCCTTCTCCATGTCCAGAAATACTGCTGCGGTGGTCTCCCTCTTATTGCGGGCCGCCGTCGCGTCGTGCAGTACTCTCGACAGTTGAAGGGTCGTGGAGTGCTCGGCTCGAAAGCCGAATTGCTCCTGGCGTGGCATGATGTGGGGTATCATGTGACGCAGGAGAAGTTTCTCAAACACCTTGCTTATAAAGTCGGTAGCAAGGTGATTGGCCGATAGCTCTCAGGCTTCAGGGTGTTCTTCCCGGGCTTGGGGAGCATGATAACTCGCCCAAGCTTCCGCGCCTCCGGAAAGTGCCCCGACCGCATGATGCATGATTAAAAATGTATGGCGGATTTGAAGCGTATTTTGATAAATTCATATCTTATTATAGAATCATTATTTATATTTTAAAAACAGCCAAAATTGTAGTTTATATATCCCTCATACGATTTAACCAAGAATAATTATAGTTTTAATATATTAAGAACTAAAAATCCACTTAACGCCAGCATACGTTTTTTCAGATTTTGGCTAACTTTACGTAATTATGTAGGCTAATGTCAAAATAATTTCAAGATTTTGGCTCCGTAAAATTGTTAAGACGTTCACTGCCTTGGTATAAGTATTTTTTTTATTGGATTTTCATAAGTATGTTTGATTTTATTTACTTAACAGTGACTGCTGTTTCGGCACATTTCGCTCGGCGCAGGCTTAAGATCACAACACTTTTTATCTGTAATATATCTCGACGATATTCTTTGCATAGGTAACTCACGATCAGACTGCGAAAATAACGTTACTACCACGATAAATCTGTTAGAAAGTCTAGGTTTTGTAATTAATAAACAGAAAAGCTGTTTGATTCCCGACACGAAATGCAAACTCTTGGGTTTCCTGTACGATTCACAAAATATGATTCTAACACTACCCACGGAAAAGAAAAAGTCGATCAAAGATCGCGTCAGAGCTTTTACTAGGGATGTACACAAGTGCAAAATTACGTGACTTTGCAAGGTTGATTGTTCTTTTAATATCGGCATGTCCTGCAATTAAATATTCCTATTTATACACTAAAAATTTTGAATACTTTAAATATAAATGTTTATTTAAAAACCCCTCATACGATCAAATAGTTCGTATTCCGGATTGGTTAGAATCAGATTTGCTTTGGTGGCATGATCATGTCGATTCAAGTTAGTACAACTTCTCGGCCCTAATAATTATGATCTAGAAATATACAGTGATTCGTCCCAAACAGGATGGGGATGTTTTAGCAATAAAAATAAATGTTTTGGATATTGGAATAGCGACGAGTCAAATTTACATATAAATGAATTAGAACTTAAAGCAGCCTTCTTAGGCCTTAAGTGCTTTGCAAAAAATTTGAAACACTGCAATATATTGTTACGCGTAGACAACGTCACCGCAATTTCTTGTATTAATAGGATGGGAAGTATCTAATACAGTCATCTTAATAAAATTACTAGAAGCCTGTGGGAGTGGTGCGAACAGCGAGAAATTACAGTAAACACGAAAGATAACTATGATGCTGATCAATTGTCAAGAATCAGATTCCGGGACACCGAATGGGAATTAAATGACGATGCATTTAAAGATATTACTTTTAATTTTGGTAATCCACAGATAGATTTATTTGCCAGTAGATCTACACACATCAAAAAAGTTAGTGATCACTTGGAAAAGTAGTAATATTTTTTATTGTGAAAGAATAAAACTCAATCACGTTTTATTTTTTGATTCCTTATTTAAAAATATGAATAAATTTATATAAATTGTGCCGTGTGATGCCGGCTTAGAATAGCATCACCCCTTTTCTTCCCGCGGGTGTTGTAAAAGGCAACTATGGGACTCGAGGGTTTCATGTGCGTTACAATTTTAGGCGACAGGCTGACAACCTGTCACTACAGTGATACATGAATCATCTAAAAAGGCCCTCAATACTTGTCAGACGTGGCGATGAAGACCGTAATTTTACGATCGTTAACGCTCTGCCTACCCCGTAAGGGACAAAGGCGTGATTTATGTATGCATGTATGTACAATTTCGTGATTCAAATGTTTTTTTCATATAAAAAGACTATCAACCCTTGCTTGCTACCATTCAGAAATCTGACTTATTCGCAAATTACGATATTTTCAATTTATTCACAACAAATTTAGTTGGTAACGATGCCGAGAGGATTAACAGAAGTTTTACGAGCCAGAATCCTAACTTTAAGTGGAGAAGGCTATTCCACGAGGGAAATATCACGCAGAGTTAATGTATCCCAAGCCTGCGTGGTGGCCACGTTGCAGAGGTATCGGGGCATGGAAGATTTAGCTGACCGACCTCGCAGTGGTCGCCCAACTGTGCTTACTGCAATTCAGAAACGCTATATCAGATTACTGGCTGCCCGTGACCCAACAATGAACGCTACTAAAATAAAAGCAGAACTGCGAGCTGCCACCGGTCGCGAAGTTAGCACCCAAACAATTAGAAATTGCTTACACCAAGCTGGATTACGAGCAAGGAGATCCTTGCGAGCACCTTTGAACTCACAGCAACGGAAACGGCGCAGATTGCGATGGGCTAGGCTCCGTCAAAATGAAGAAATTGAGGACGAAAGCATTTGGCAGAAATGCCTCTTTGTTGACGAAACGCGGATTAGTACGCATCCAGATAACCGACGTGTCCGTGTCTGGAGAAGACCAGGCGACTCTGAAAGGCAGAGAACTGCCACTGGAACCGTTCATCAGGGCGGGAAATCGGTGTCCTTTTGGGCCGGTATAATGATTGGGGCTAGGACGCCCTTAATTCCGTATCAAGGCACCATGACTGGAGCTATATATAAAATGATTGCAATCGATGGATACGTCAGAACATTCCGCATCAACCACGGGCGCCAATTCATAATGGTAGATGATAATGCGCCCGCACATCGAAACGGACGTGTTGATGCTGCTCTCCAGCAATACGAGTGGGACGCTCTTAAGCGATCTGTTTGGAATCGTCAGCCACCTCCTCAAACAGTGGCAGAAATCAGGGCAGCTGCTATTGAAGAGTGGGACAGATTACCACAAGAAATGCTGGATAACTTCAGAAGGGTTTCCGCATGTGTGCGAGCCAGAGGAGGAGTCATTTTATACTAACTATTAATCTTTTCGTAATAAATTTTGCTTATTTTTTCCTTAATTCAATTTTTTCATTACATCAAATTTCAGCTAAAAGGCATTTCTTAACTTTTGTTTTAAAAAAATAAATAATGAATAATGTTTTTTTTTTTTATTTACTTAGTGCATTTTCATTATAAAAATATAAAATATAAACACTTTCTATAAATAATTTATATTTCATAAAATACACCTGCTTTTGCTACTGATCACAAACTTTTTTTGATGTGTGTAATACTAAATGTCCCAATTATGTATCCTGGAAACTGGATCCTGAAGCCCAGGCAATCGATGCTTTCACCTTGCCATGGAAAGACTGTTACTTCTACGCATTCCCACCATTTTCACTCATGACCAAAGTCCTTCAGAAAATCATTAACGACAAGGCGGAAGGTATTGTTGTGGCACCCTACTGGATCACCCAGCCGTGGTTTCCCCTATATCAAAGATTGTTAATTTCGGAGCCATTGTATTTCGATCCTAGTCCTGACTTATTAATTTCTCCTTTCAGGAACGCACATCCGCTTCACAAAACGCTTCGATTAGTTGCCGCGAAGCTTTCCGGCAAACTTTATTTAAAAAATCTATGTCTCCTCAATCTATAGAGATAATGTTAGCATCTTTATCTGATACAACATATAGGCCTTCCGGTCCATAACAACTGAATCCCAAAATGTCTTATATCGGCACGACTGAATCTCACAATGACTGATACCAATAAGTATAAATTTCAAAAAGAATATGTTCCACAATGCCTGAAATTTCTAATGTACTGATCTCAAAATGACAATCAAATATTACACATAAATTATTTACATACATACTCTACGTAAGTATTTGCCTTGCACTAGTTACAATGGCCCCCTACTACCTAATTAGTATGAAATTGATGAAATTTGACACTGCAAAATTCATGCAAAATATTCACAATAATTTAATATTACAAGAACAGTTGTGGAAACTGTGGCATGTAGCTCAATCAGATTAATACTCTAATAATAAACAAACAAGATTCCAATAAGATTCGGAGAAATAGACAAAAGGTTGCAAAAATGTTGCTTCCAGACGCCTGTCTGTTGCATTCCAGCTGGCGGTATAACCGAAAGGGGGGTAGGGGGCGCGGTAGTGCAACATATAAGAGGTTAAATATATTTTTACTCTTTTATTTTTTGATTATTTTCCTTACCTAAATCACAAAATAAATACTGGCTCGCGCCATTCAGAAGGCAACCTTCAAACAAACGCCACAAACTCACACACACATATACACGTTGCCGTTTGTAGCATTTTCATGCCTCTGGTTGTCCTTCTACTCATTTTTAGCTATTTTGCAAAATATTTCCAATATTTTTCTTGTTTTCATTCTGATTTGTTTACTTTGTTGACATAATGTCAACCTTTCAACTATGACGGCTAATCTATAGAGCCGCGTAGTTCCTTACTAAAAAGTTATCATACTTTCTAAAATTCATAACGCACTAGCACTCTCCCTCTCCCTCTGGACTGGAGGAAACGAGACCTCAGCATCCTCCGAGCTGCCGAAGCGTCTTTGCTGTCCACGCAAGCCACTTCATCATCACAACCAACCTCCATGGATAGCGCATCAACTGGTAGTCGACTGACCTGGCCACTGACAAGTCCCAGACTTTGAAATTCGAACATGAAGAGGACGACAATCACCGAAGGTTCTCGAAGCTAGAAACATGACGATCGAAATGAAGACTACGAAGGTGCGAAAAACTGACAAAAAGACTATCGAAATGAAGAGCGCCGAGCGAGCATATATAAGCCGCGTCAAGCTGATGACACGCCAGTTTTTCCCTGGGCGAGTCTTGACTTTGAAGAAGCAAATAAGTGAAATAAACTAAGTAAAACTATAAGAAGTTACAAAGTCTTGAAGTCAACGTCTCTGCAAGTCCTTATACACATCCGTCGCGCCCGTTCTGCCCACGGAGCTACGGGGACTCCAACAACTACGTCGAGCGGCCCGCTTTGCCACGGAAGACCGAGATAAATATACGTTGTGCGTGAGTGCTAGCAAGTGTGCGTGAGTGCGTCCCTCTTTCGGCAGTCGTAGGTACTGGGAGATTGGTTATCTTAAATAAACTCTTGTACTTTACTCCCTCCTCTTTTCTTGCCGCGACTCCGTACTACTTACGTGGGGCACAAGGCTTGTTAGGGCGCCTACAGACAGGACACTCTACACACACCTTACACACCTACGCCCTCCGGGGTCACAGGCACTCGTGTAGCGAGACCACTCCACAATAACATAGCTGCTAAATATTCACCTGCGGTTACCACGGTTTCCTGAGTGCCGGTGCCTCTCGGAATCTAGGTAATACGACACGTTTACGAGCGAAATGAGCACGAATCGGCTGGCAAGGAGTCGGGTGTCAACAGCGGTACGACGCGGGCGGTTTTTTTCATTTGTTATGTTTGTTGTATTTTACATATATTTTTTGTTATATTTGTTGTATTTACTACATATAATCACAAACATAATTAAAAATTAAGCAGATAGCGGAAATGTCAACTCTTCAATAGTTTACCCGAAACTAGGTATAGGTATAGTATAACAATAACATTATATTGGTATTGTATCTATTACATACATACATATATCACGCCTTTATCCCTTGCGGGGTAGGCAGAGCGTTAACGGCCGTAAGAATACGGTCGTTATCGCCATGTCTGACATTTTTGAGGATTTGTATCTATTCTATTCAAGTTAATAAACATAACTAATACTGTGCATGGGTAGGTAGGTAAGTAAAAGTATCTTATTTCTAGTACTACCTACCTACCGGGCGCATACCGCTTAAGGCTGTTTTTCACCCGATCGATGTTAGCAGCGCCATCTCTGTTAGTTATTGCGCAACAAGTGCGCCACCTCTCGCAATTTTGCTTTACCACTTACATTACTCATTCTTCAAGTAAACCTCGAACCTAAAATCATCGATCCACCGTTACGCGACAACACCACCACTAACAGACGTAGTTCCAACATTGCCCGCGAGATATCGCTGCCGTTACCATCATGGAATGTAGTACGGGCTGTGGTCGAGAAATTAATGATGCTAGCGCGGAAGCGTTGATATGTATACACTGCTCTAAACTGTACCACTGGAAATGCTTGCATATCAAAGAAGAACAATTCTTAAACTTCTCGCCTAAGTATCTGGGAACATGGACATGCCCTGCATGTTGTGTACATGTCAATAACAGCCGTTTACAATCTAGACAAAAACCTCAACAAAATGTGCCTAGTTTCGAGGATAGTCACGACATGTCCCTTGATAATAGCGTTGTAGAAACGACTTTGCCCTTGTGCAGTGGCACCAGTGCATGTCATGAGGTCGTTACCATGGATAAGATTAGCGCTCTGTTCGACCAAAAAATCCACACCTCACTTTCAACCGTCATTGACCAAAAGATACAGAGTGGATTGTTATCATTCCGAGACAAGCTTCAGGGTGATATCAAAAAAATGGTTACTGCTGAAGTCATGGCTGCAGTCAAGCCCCTTATGGAAAAAATGGAAGAAGACTTTACCCAAACTACTGATTTTATAGATGATAAGCAGAAGGAACTCCAGGAACAAATAACCGAAAAAAGCTCTATGATCAACCAACTTCAATCGGAAAATATCAAAATTACATCGGATCTACAAAAACTGCAGGGCCGTCTTTCGTCGATCGAAAATATGTCTCGAAGCTACAATGTAGAGCTGCAATCAGTCCCCGAAACTAAAACTGAAAACCTACTTATGCTTCTAAAACATCTCTGCTCTACCATTGGGACGACTGTCAACGAAAATGATATCATCGCGTGCAGAAGAGTGGCAAAAATTGACCCCAGCTTGAAACGCCCGCGGAATATCTTAATTACTCTAGCGTCTCCTCGACTACGCGACTCAATCATCTCACTCGCCAGCCGATTTAATAAGGGAAAAGCTAACGAAGAAAAACTAAACACTTCACACTTGGGTCTTGTACAAGCTACGCATGTACTTATCATTTCGCAATGCCTAGATGCCGAGCCGAATGTAGGTTAGCTTAGTGAGCAATATCTTTGTTTCGTGCATAGTTTGTGAAATAAATTAGTGTTTAATAATCACTCAAGCGATTCGGTTGTTTTTACTTATCCTTCGGGATTCATTTTCCAGCGTAGCGATCTTAGCGTAGCTTTAGCGTCAAATCTCATCTATTGTACCGTAACGGCGACGGGATGGTACATTTGGTCCTTCGAGCTTACGTACTAGCGGGACCTAACGCGGGTGAATAAACTATTTGTTCGTGTTAGAACTACGTGCGTACGTGAACTAGCGAGTGTAGTGATTCAGGACACGTTACTCATAAAATCACCAGTGGGTCTGGACTCATTCTACAGCGTGTACAACGGAGTCTTAGGACTCACCAACAGCGTATATAGCGGAGTCTTGCGACTCACCCGGCAGCGTCTACAGCGGGGTCTTAGGACTCACTCAGCACTTCAGCAGCGTATAAAGTGGAATATTTGGATTCACTCATCAGCGTTTACGGCGGAGTCTGGGAGTTCAATCAGCGGGACTCTCTGAGCGACTTCCGGTGTGGAGTGGAACCGTTCGCAGCCGCCTCTTCTTTGCGAGTCGGAAGGCTCGCCTAGCACCAGATTTCAAGTAAGATCGTTCAAATTTACTTGCTTGATCAGCTTTAGCGACAATGGCGGATTTCGCTGCTTTGTTCGAGCGTCAGGGATTTCTTGTCACCGAGATCCAGCGTATTAGCGATAATTTTGGCAAGGACCCAGCGAACCGAAAACATACTGCGTATATTAAATTACGTTTAGAAGCGTTAGATAATTTGTGGGGAGAGTTCGAACAAAATAATAATCAGCTAGAGACTTTAGAGGTAAAGACACAGAGATATTTCAAGGAAAATATTTATGAGCGTACCAATGTTTTATATATTGAAACTAGGCAGAAGATAGCAAATTATCGTCCTTACGATGCGGAAAAAGAACCGGAGACTAAGCCTGAAGGGGAAGGTAGCGGAGGAAAAGGGACAGGTAACGAGACTAATAAAATTAGCGAGCTTTTATCCCTTCAAAGAACCAACTTTCGAGCATTCAAGCGTCATTTACAGAGCATAAAAGTAAGTGACATTAGCGAGAAATGGGAGCTAGAGGACGAGCTGCGCAGCATTCAAGCTAGATGGAACACTATAGACCAGCTACATCTGCAGATAGATAATATTCTGGAAGGTGAGGATGAAGTATATCAAGATACCTTTGTCAGACAGGAGCTGGAGTTCAAGAAAATAAAAAAAGCGTTAAACCAAAAACTATCAGCTACATCTCATATTCAGCGAGCTACACCACTATTGGAAATACCTACTTTCACGGGCAAGTACGCCCACTGGCCTACGTTTTTTGACCTGTTTTCGGAATCTATCCATAACAACAATTTTCTGTCGAAAGCGCAAAAGATGCAGCACCTGAAAGGTAAAGTGAAAGGGGAAGCAGAGCGTCTTATCCAGCATTTGAATATTTCCGATGTCAACTATGACTTAGCTTGGGAAATATTGATCCATCGTTATAACAACCCCCAAGTACTTTTCACGACTCAAATTGAAACTTTCCTTAATCAGCCAAACGTAAGCAAACAGAGCTCAAACGAACTTAAGCGCCTATATGACACCTCTACTGAATGCATTCATGCTATCCATAACCTAGGTGTAGATACTACCACCTGGGACCCGCTTCTTGTCCATTTATTGACCAAAAAGCTAGATATCGAAACCTACACAGCGTACAAGGAAGCGCGTAAGTCTCCTAGAGAGTTAGCTTCACTAGAGGAGCTGATGAGTTTTCTTGAGAGTAAATTTATCGCTCTTGAACCGACTCATAAGAAAGAGAAAGATAGTTCAGCCGCAGTCAAGCCCGCGCCATTCTATCGACCTAAGACTGCTTCAGCTTTTCAATCTAAACCAGTTCATCAATATCAGCCTAAGCCATATTCTATGCAAAATGGTTATAATAGAATTCCATCGAAAATATATCAAACTGCTTTTACATCCGCCGGAAAGTGCCCACTTTGCAATTCGGTACACGAGCTCTATAAATGCCCTAAGTACGAAAACATGCCAGCGGAAACAAAATTGAGGACAGTTGAGAAACTTCAATTGTGTCGAAATTGCCTTTTTAAACATGCAAATAATAATCCATGTATGTCAACTAAAAGATGCAAGCGTTGCAATTCTCAGCATCATACGTCAGTTCACGACGCGTGTAACGTCAGCTCATTGAACCTAGCGTCGGGGTCAAGCTATCAAAACTACGCAATTGAACAAAAATTGCCGATAATTGCCAACACCAATGTTCCAAGTCAGCCAGCGACGGTACCTATCAACAAGCTGTACTCAGCAAATCATGCAGGCGCTAATGATGACGAGGAAAAATTATTAGCTACTGTTTTATTGAAAGTCAAAGCGATCGATGGTAACTACGTCACATTGCGAGCATTCTTAGATAGCGGCAGCCAAATTACTTTAATATCAGCAAAAGCCGCTCAACTGTTGGGGTTACCGCGTCAGAAATTCAATGCTTCCGTAACAGGTGTAGGGATGAACACCACTCAAAGCAGAAGCAAAGTATCCTTACAATGTAAATCGATCTATGATGATTACAGTTTTACCACCCAAGCGTCAGTTATGCCTCGCATGGTAGTAAGCAACCTACCAGTGAATTCATTTAACATCCAATCGTATCCTCAGTTCCATCACTTGAACTTAGCAGACCCCGAGTATAATGTGTCTAAGCCCATTGACATATTACTTGACGTCAGCGTATATTCCGATATAATCTTAGATGGCTTAATAAAAGGCTCTCAAGATGAACCTATAGCTCAGCGAACGAAATTAGGCTGGATTATTACCGGAAGTGTAACAAAGATGAAAACTCTCAACTGTAGCGCGGTCATTAACAATTTAGATGACATATGTAAATATTGGGAGATGGAAGAAATTCCAAATACGTCAGCGGAGCTTACAAATGAAGAGCAATATTGCGAAGAGCTTTATTTAGCTACTACGAAGCGATTAGAGGACGGTAGATACGAGGTAGCACTACCGATGAAACCTGACTATGAAGAAAAGCTCGGGTTCTCTAAACCAAAAGCGACAGCTCAGTTTTTTCAGCTAGAAAGAAAACTGATAAAGAACGACGAACTATCCGAAAGCTACAAAAAGTTTATGTACGAATACCAAGCATTGGGTCACATGCGTCCAGTGACCGCAAGCGATTCGCCTAAATGTTACTTACCTCAACATGGCGTCATCAAAGAAGACTCTACCACCACTAAGCTGCGTGTGGTAGCTAACGCCGCCTCCAAAACAAGCTCTGGAAGCAGTTTGAACGACGTCATGGAGTGCGGACCAAACCTTCAGCATGATCTACCAACGTTGATATTGAAGTGGAGACAGCATAAATACGTCATTACTGCGGACATCGAGAAAATGTTCCGTCAGATTTTAGTAAGAAAATGTGACCAACAGCTTCAAGCCATCATCTGGAGAGAGTCGCCACTTGACCCGCTCCAGGAGTATTTGCTGACGACAGTTACCTACGGAACTAAAGCCGCTCCATACTTAGCGATGCGCACTCTAAGGCAGCTAGCCAAAGATGATGCCAATAAATTTCCATTAGCCGCCAAAGCTTTGGAAAATAACTTCTACATGGACGACTTATTAAGCGGTGAGAATACTTTATCAGCGACTAAGGAGTTACAAGCTCAGCTTATTGAATGTTTGAAGGGAGCAGGCATGAACCTCAGAAAATGGTCAGCTAACGATCCAGAGCTTTTAAAAGATCTGTCCGCAGAACAGTTGGACAAACCATTCGACTTCAAATGTTCAGAGTCTAGAAAAACACTTGGACTCAGATGGACACCCTACTCCGATAATTTCATGTTTACAAATAAAATAGAACACAGCGATAAATGCAATACAAAACGTCAGCTACTTTCTGAAATTTCTAAGTTATTTGATCCCTTGGGCTGGTTATCCCCGCTAACCATTCGAGCGAAAATTATATTCCAAAAAACATGGTCTATAAATCTGGGATGGGATGACGTAATACCAGAAGCGATTCAAAAGGATTGGATACAATTAAGAAACGAACTTCAAGATGTGAGTTTGTTAGAGATACCTAGGTACATAGGTAATACACGAAAAGCATTTCAACTCCACGGATATAGCGATTCATCCGAAAAAGCGTATTCCGCCGCCGTGTACTTAGTAGCGCAAAATGATAAAGGCAAGTACACATCGCGTCTGGTTGTAGCGAAAACAAAGCTTGCTCCACTGAAGAAAAAAGTGTCACTGCCTCGTTTAGAACTGTGCGGTGCTTTACTTTTAGCAAACTTGATGAAAACAGTTAAAGCTTCATTGAAAGGTGATGATTATGAAGTCTATGCATGGAGCGACTCTACAGTGGTATTAGGATGGCTCCATGGCGACATTAACCGATGGAAGCAATTCGTGGCAAACCGGGTCCAACAAATAACGGAAATAATACCAGCTGCAAATTGGCACCACGTGCGGTCTGAGGAAAATGCCGCCGATTGTGCTACCCGAGGATTATCTTTTTCCAAGCTTCAGCACAACTCAATTTGGTGGACCGGCCCGGAATACCTGATAAATTTTAAACCCAGTAACATCAAAAATAAAATATACGAAATTCCGACGCTGGAAGCGAAAAACGTCTGTGTAAACGCAGCTTTACATCAATCCAATTCTTCATGGATAAATAAACTAATAGATGACAATAGCTCCATTACGCGCGTTGCTCGAATAGTGGCATGGGTATCGCGTTTCAGTGCGTCACTTCAACACAAAGTTGCACACTATGACACTTTTCTATCAGCTGATGAAATTAAAAATGCATATCTGTTGATCGTAAAGCAAATACAAGCTCAAGAATTTGAAAGCGATTTGGAAAATATAAAGAACAAAGGTTATGTTCGACCTAACAGCTCATTAGCTAGTCTTTTACCGTACTTAGACGAAAACGGAATCATGAGAGTGTCTGGACGCCTCGGACAGTCTAACCTATCCAGCGCCGCTAAACATCCAATTATATTGCCAAACCATCATCGTTTTACTGATTTAATTATACATAAAGCGCACTTAACTACTTTACACGGTGGGCCACGTCTAACTCTGTCCTACATACGAGAAGACTACTGGATAGTAAGTGGAATGAGAACAGTAAAACGACAGCTACGAACTTGCGTTAAATGCCGACGCTTCAGTTCTGAAAAACAAGCCCAGATAATGGCAGATCTCCCAAAAGCTAGAGTCACTCCTTCAAAAACATTCGCCCATACGGGGGTAGATTTTACGGGAAGCGTAGACCTAAAATTAAATAAAGGAAGAGGTGGCCGTACATACAAAGGCTACGTGGCGGTGTTCGTATGCCTAGCTACTAAGGCCGTACATCTAGAACTGGTATCGGATCTGAGCACTCCAGCGTTTTTAGCAGCTTTTACTCGATTTCACTCCAGGAGGGGAGTTCCTCAGCGAATGTATAGCGACAACGGAACCAATTTTGTTGGTGCTAAGCGAGTTTTAGATAAAGAATACAGGGAGATATTAAAAACCATTAATCAAGACTTCTTCAGCGAGATTAGTGAACTTGGCGTCGAGTGGTCCTTCAACGCACCAGCTTGGCCAACTGCTGGTGGCCTCTGGGAGGCAGCCGTCAAGAGCTTTAAGCGGCACCTGAAAAGAGTCCTAAGCGAGCACAAAGTGCTAACCTATGAGGAGTTCACCACCTTACTACAACAGATTGAAGCATGCCTCAACTCACGGCCTCTGTTTCCTTTGACTGAAAATCCAGAAGACAAATATTTAACACCTGGTCACTTCCTCGTCGGAGACTCCTTAATATCACGACCACAAATGGACCCAGAGCACGTGAACTTACCCAAGCGTTGGGAACTAGTTCAAAGCATGAACAAGCGTTTCTGGAAGCTTTGGTCTTCAGATTATCTTCAGCACCTGCAGACTAGATCAAAGTGGCGTGTACCTTCGAAAAACTTAGAAGTCAATGATATCGTCTTGGTAAAGGAAGACAACTTACCTCCAGGCAAATGGGCACTTGGCAAAGTTCATGAACTGCATCCCGGTAGGGACGGATACGTGAGAGTTGTATCTATCAAAACTCAAGGAAATGTATTAAAACGACCAATAACTAAGCTGGTACCTTTACCTATTGAGAATACAGCTAATAAAGACACAACTACAGCAAATCAAACGAGTCAGCAAAACCAAGCATCGACAAGCTCTAAGAGAAAAACACGTGGTAATGGACGTAACATTTTTTGTAATTTTATCACAATAGCACTCCTTCTTTTGGCTATGTTTGTCTCACCATCAACTCAGCTCGTCGGAACCAGCGTGAATACGACTTCATTAACAGATAAAAGAGCGTTTTACTTCGACAAAATGGCTGATCTACAGTTTATTCGAGAAGAATGGAGGCTGGTAGTTTACTATAATCTGACTGGCTACTGGCAAGCACTATCCGATATGGAGACTTACGTAAGGCATCTGGAAGGAATGACAAAGAAGTCAACTGAAACGACCTACAAATCGATTAGTAACCAAATAGCGCATGAATTATCTGAAATTAAGCATTATAACCGACTACTACAAAACTCAAAAACGAAACAGAAACGAGGGTTGGTAAATGGTGTCGGAAGCGTAGCGAATTATTTATTTGGAGTACTTGATGACAACTTTGCACGACAGTACGCAATGGATATCGAAAAAATCACATATAATGAAAATCACCTGAAACACCTTATAAAAAATCAAACTACAATAATCGAAGCAGAATACAATATCATACAGCGAAACGAACAAATCATGAATAAGCAATTTTCACTTATTAACGAGCATCTCAATAGTCTATCAACAGAAATGAACAGACTACGTTCGCATGTAGACTACGGACTCTACATCACCTCATCAGCTTTGTCTGCCAATTTAATACTAGAAAATTTGCGACGTATTCAAAATTCTCTCATCGACACAGTAACAGATATTAGTCACGGCCGAATAGGTACACATTTACTTACAACCGAACAACTTGAAGAACAAATAAACTTTATATCAGGTCAGCTACAGGGTGATCTGAAAATACCTGTCGAAGCTGCAAATATACGTGACTTATATAAACTACTTAAAGTTCTAGCGAAGGTCTACAAGCAATATTTAATTATAGAGATAAAGGTTCCTCTAGTAAGCGCAGAAATATACGAGCTCGATAAGATAATAAGCGTCCCTCAGAAAGAAAAGGGAAATTACTACATCACTATACCTACCCATCCCAACCTAGCGTTTAACCTGCAAAAAGACATGGTCGTATTTCTAACCGATTACGATCTACAAGCTTGTCTTCACACCTCTGAAGAAAAACTGTTATGCACATTAGATAAGCCTACATATAATTTAGATCCAGTTCAGAAAAACATTTGTGACATAACTTTAATTAATACAGGCAAGAATACATCGCCCTGTATCTATGAGCAGTCACCGTGCATTAATAGATGGTTCCAATTACACCGTCAGCGTGTTTGGCTATATTCCTGCTGCGAAAAATGCAATATTCGAATATTTTGCCCACCTGATATTATGTCTATGACAACTATTGAGGGAAACGGCCTTCTCAGTATGAATCAAGGTTGTACGCTAAAGGGTGACTCATTTACTATTCACTCTCACATTGACTTCTTTAAGAAAGTTAACGTCAACCCTGATATCGAAGCCCCAGAACCTATTCTAAACAGCATAATGAATACTTCTATGCCAAAACTTAGCAACCAACTTACTACAGAACGCCACGACAACATATATAATCAGATAAGGAGCGAGATAGATTCTTTGAAAAGCGAGTCAACATCGGATCTCAGCGTACATGATATACATCTTTATTCGGTCAGCTATGGAACGATTGGGATTCTGCTTGTAGCAGGAGTCCTGGTTGTCATTATTCGAGTCAAGAGGAGGAGGTCTCGTCGCGTACAGCTTCCAGCGTCTCCCGGGGGGAGGGCCCCGGTGAGCGGAGCTGCAGCCGGTAGTAGTGTTAGTGCGTATAGTGAGCGTGAAGTGCAAAGCGAGAGTAGTGCGTTACGAAAAGCAATGAGCGTAGATAGTGTTAGTGCAAAAAGAGGTCCGGCGCCTCGCAAACCCCCGCGTTCAGTGTCGGTTCCGATTCCAAGTAAATCTTTCGGTGAAATAGTGGACTAGATATCATACGTTTCATACAAAAAATAAATGATGAACATTGGACTTTTAACTCTAAAATCATTTACTATTTTATTAAAAATGTCCCTCTTATGAATATTCTAAAATTGTTTCACCTTGTACCATAAGTCAAAGGATTATTGTATCATTTAGAATATTTCCAGCTTCTGATGTTCACCATAGCTATTTTTCATTTAAGATAATAAGTTTTCTTCTTCCTTTTCTTTTCGGTTTGGCAAGATGTACAAGCTACGCATGTACTTATCATTTCGCAATGCCTAGATGCCGAGCCGAATGTAGGTTAGCTTAGTGAGCAATATCTTTGTTTCGTGCATAGTTTGTGAAATAAATTAGTGTTTAATAATCACTCAAGCGATTCGGTTGTTTTTACTTATCCTTCGGGATTCATTTTCCAGCGTAGCGATCTTAGCGTAGCTTTAGCGTCAAATCTCATCTATTGTACCGTAACGGCGACGGGATGGTACAGGTCTTTCTGGAAGTAAAACTCGAATTTATGTCACAGAACACATCTCTCCTGAATGTAAGCAGCTCTACAATGAAGCAAAGAAGATAAAAATTGCTAAAAATTATAAGTATGTTTGGGTGAAATTTGGCCGCGTTTACTTGCGTAAAGATGATGAAAGCAACCCCATACCTATCAGAAGCACAGACTGTCTAAATAAACTAAAGTGAAAATTAAATATTAATTTATCTGTTCAGAATAACAAACTTTTTATTTGGTTATTTTGTCTCAACTCATAATGATTAATGTCTTCTACCAGAATGTTAATAGAATTAGAAGTAAGTTAGATGATGTTTATCTAAATATACTCAATTGCAATTACGACATAATTTGCCTAACTGAGACCAACTTAAGTACAGGTATTTTTGATGGTAAATTTCTAGACTCTAGGTATATGATATTCCGCAGAGATCGTGAATCAACTTCTATCACGAAAAAGTGTGGTGGAGGTGTGGCCGTGGCGATTAAGAAGTCTCTCTCGGTCAGCCGTCTAACGGGTTGGGAGACCTGCATTGAGGATGTTTGGTTAAGCATCAGGGTAAACCCTGAGCGCTCGTTATATTTATGTGTCTGCTATCTTCCACCGGACATCAACTTCGACAAACTAGAAAATTTCTACCAAAACTGTCAAAATGTAATTTTTAACTGCAAATCTTGCTCTGACTTTATTCTAATAGGTGATTTTAATACTCCTAATGTACAATGGCATAAAGTATCTGGCCAATCCGAAATGCATCATCTCATTTTGAAATCAGACCGTAAATCGGACTTTCTAATGGAAACGATGTCTTTATGCAGTCTAAAGCAATTTAACAATATTCCAAATTCAAATAACCGCTTTCTAGATTTGGTACTAACAACTTACTCTTGCCTCAGTGTATATCATCATTAACAGCCTATTGTAGTCCACTGCTGGACATAGGCCTCTCCTAAAGCACGCCACTGAACCCGGTCTTCGGCTTTAGGCAGTGTATATGGCGCCAGTTTATTATGTAAGCCTGATGCTCACCATCCTCCTTTGGCTATCGATATTTCAAATTTGACACCAGACACAACATTTATTAAGGAAAAAAATAAAAGCAGACCTAACTTTAACAAATGTGATTTTGATAATATTCGTAAAGATTTGAATTCGGTTGACTGGCCTAAAATTTTAGATATTAGTGATATTGATATCGTTCTACACGAATTTTATAAGGTACTTAACGCAATAATTGACAAACATACGCCAAAGATTAGCAGTCATAAAACTAATGAATATCCGTTCTGGTTCAGTCCCTCCCTTATCAAACGATCGAAAGAAAAGCTGAAGTATCATAAACGCTACAAAATGTACAGCAATCCACGCGATTATGATACTTTTGCTTTACTGCGTACAAGACGTAAAGCTTTAATAGAAAAATGTTATAAAACGTACAGGGAATCTGTAGAGAGTTCGGTTGAGGCCAATGTTAAATACTTTTTCCAATACACTCATGGGAAGAAGGGATATAGCTCCATACCGGTTACAATGAATTACGGTGCTAATACATCTTCAAATATATCTAATATATGCGAGATGTTTTCTAACTTTTTTTCTTCCGTATTTGAGAGCAACATCATATTTAACAGACTTCCGAGAGAAGTACCTTTCTCGTCTAGTTACAACATTAGCGAAGTATTAATAAGCAAGAATAACATAGTAACTAAGATTAAAAGCCTTGACCGCAGTAAGGGGCCCGGACCCGATGGGATCCCCCCCTCTTTTATAAAATCTTGTGTTGATGAGCTCAGTGAGCCTTTATCGATTATCTTCAACCTATCGATGCAAACAGGAAAATTTCCAACTTATTGGAAAACTGCTTTCATAATCCCAATACACAAAACGGGTGAGAAAAACCAGTGTATTAATTACCGGCCGATTAGCATTTTGTCCTGTCTCGCAAAATTATTTGAATCATTAATATATGACGCTCTTTACTTTCATCTTGAACCAATGATATCAACTAAACAGCATGGTTTCGTTGCAAAAAGGTCCTGTTAGCAACCTTTTAGAGTATAAACATTACCTATGCAATGCCTTTGCCAAGAGAGGTCAAGTGGATTCCATTTACACCGACTTTTCTAAGGCTTTTGACAAAGTAAATCACTCGCTTCTTTGTCTTAAGCTGAAAGAGTGCGGTATTCATGGAAACTTACTTCGTATCTCCAAAATAGAAGCCAACTGGTCAGCATAAAAGGACACTTATCTAGTCCAGCGGTGGTCACATCAGGTGTTCCTCAAGGTTCACATTTAGGACCGTTATTCTTCATCGTTTTTATAAATGACCTTGTAAATAATCTCACATGTCCTAGCCTTCTTTACGCTGACGATTTGAAGATTTATACGACAGTCAATAGTGTCCAGGACTGCTCTGCCTTACAACAGAACCTGAACAAAGTCTCCGAATGGTGCGCTTCTAATCTCATGTTTCTCAACATTGACAAGTGCTACGTCATCAGCTTTACAGCCAAGGTCAACAAACTGAGCTTCGATTACACGCTTTCTTATCAGGTTCTTCAGCGTAAATCGATCATTAGAGACTTAGGAGTATACTTTGACGAAAAACTCACGTTTCGGTCCCACTATGAGTATATCGTTAACAAATGCACCCAACTTATTGGTTTTATTGCTCGCTCTACTAAGGACTTTAAAAATAAAAAAACTTACTTGTGTCTTTATTGCTCGTTAGTCAGAAGTACCTTGGAGTACGCTTCAGTAATATGGTCACCCTACTACGAAATTCATAGTAATAAAATAGAACGTCTACAATCAAAATTTCTTTTCTACATTTAGGTCGTCAATTTATTTCGTATAATAGTCGCTTGAAAAAATTTGGCCTTAGCAAACTAGAAACTCGTCGTAAATGCTTAGACCTAGTCACACTCTACAAAATTGTCCACTCCCACATAGATTCCCCTCAGCTTCTCTCTTCTCTTAATTTCAACACTACTTATAGATCACGTAAACCTACATCCCGACTGTTTTGCCTTCAAATATATAATAACAATACCTCATTTTATAACCCCATAACCAGGATGTGTCGCACCTATAATGAACTGGCGTCCACTAGTACTACCTTGGATATTTTTAATCCTAAACTCTTTAAATTTAGGAATGACGTCAGAGCACTTCTAGAAAATAATGTATACATCCAATAATTGCTTACCCTAGATTTACATTTCAATTGTATAAACTAATATAGATTTATAAAAAACTAACTTAGGTTAAACGCAACTAACACCCCCTCAATTTTGCCTTATATAACTAGCTGCCTGTGCATACATGTTTTAGAATTATAGTCTAGCTTAATTTTTTCCTTACTTATTGTACTTAAAATGACTGTAATTTGTTTTGTGTGCCTAATAAACAAAATAAATAAATAAAAGCCAAAATAGACGAGCACGCCAATACCTAAAGCTCCCCCGCCTGCATTTGTCTCGGGCCCCGCGTTAGTCTTGATAGGTATTAGCTATCGTTCACTGCACTCATCGCGCAATCGGACGGCCGATGTGGCGCAGTAGTGGTAGTGCTAGTGCACACGAAGAGAAAGAGATCGTGCAAATATAGAGATTCGAGGTCATAAATCAGCTGGCATGGCACCACTCATAGCCGTAAAAAGCAGCAACCCTAGAGTGTAGGTATAAATTTTAGAAATGGAGGCGAGCTTGCTTTCTGTAAATTCTCTATTTTGTGCCTAAATTCTACTTGTCACTTATTTCAATTTATTCCCATATTTTCACTTAATCCATAGCGAGCCTTCCCTCTTCCTGTAGCCTTTAGGTAGATAGTTACTAATAATGACGAAGGGAGGTACCGGAGGTACCCATCGATATATAGATAAGGTCTCCATAGATAATGCGATTTCTATGGAGGTAACACTTGATTTGGTTTGATAGATGACATTCAGGCATTATGGGATTAAGCTATTTTGGTACTAGAAAGTTTTGAGGAAAAGACGTAATGACCTTCAGTTGTTATAAAATTCAGTCCTATTGATTAGCTAGACATTTTGGGAATAAGTTCTTATGGACCGGAAGGCATATAGGCAATACGATGGATGTATAAAAACGTGGATAAATTATTGCAATATACATTCCTATGATTATACTAACGTTTCAATTCTAGAAATAATTAATTTTCTAACAGAAGTGTTCGAAAAGGGTGCTAAGTATGGGACGATTAACTCCTATAAATCCGCCTTGTCATTGTTATTTGGTAGCATGCTGGACGATGATAGGCTTCGTAGGTTTATGAAAGGAGTTTCTAAACTGAGACCTCCAAATCCCAGATACAACTTGACCTGGGACCCAAATATAGTTCTCAATTACTTAGCAGAACAGTGGCCAAATGAAGACCTCTGTTTAGAAAGTATATAAAAAAAGTCTTTATTGGCATTGGTGACTGCACACCGTGTGCAAACTTTTTCATTAATAAAACTAAGTAACATAGTTAGACAAACCACTTCAATCACAATAAAAAATTCTGACACTATTAAGACAACTAAACTTAACTCAATACAGCCTGTATTGAGATTACCATTTTTTGATACTAGACCAGAGATATGTCCTGCTCGATGCTTAGATTGTTATATAAATAAAACACAATCGTTACGAAATAATCAGGATTATTTATTTATAAGTTTTAAGAAACCGTTTTCTAAAGTTACTTCTCACACACTAAGCCGTTGGATTAAAGAAACACTTAGCCGTAGTGGAATAGACACCACAATATTTAGTAGTCACAGCACACGGCATGCGGCTACCTCTGCCGCTGGAAGACTTGGTGTCAGCATTGACTTGATCAGGAATACTGCTGGTTGGACGGCAGCGTCTTCCGTATTCGCTAAGTTTTATAATAGGGATGTAGTGTCTGATCCAGAGTTATTCGCTAATTTTATACTCTCTTCACAAAACAATGATCTGTAAAAAGATAAAATAATTAGGAATAGATAATAATATAAAAATAGTATCAAGACTTCAATATGATTGTATTTAATAAGCTTCCCTGATTTTATTTACAATAAACACAATTGCCTTCTTTGTGTATTTCACATTGAAATTCTCTAAACATCCTACAATACGTTAAACAATAAATCGCATAGAATGAAGCTGTGAAACATAATTAAAAATCAAACGAACTTGCAAGTGAAGTTCGATGATAATTATGTGAACAGCTTAATTCGAAGCGATTCATATACACCCACCCTATATGTATATACGCGTACACTCGACTTCAAAAAAATCGCACGTCCGTAAAAATAGGCTTCAAGCACTGGTAATCCTTAAGACAAACAGTTATTCGTAGCAATATTGAAATCATTTGAGAGCCCCATAAAACCTCTTTAAAAAATATCCATTTCATTTGAATAAAGAAAAAGCTTGACACTTAATTTAATTTAATTTTAATTTATTTTATTAGGTTCACCAACAGGTAAATATAACAACAAGATAAACATATCAACTTAACCTAGATACCTACATAGTGCTTATAATAATTTATGACTATATGTACACCCAATAATAGGTAAACTCAACCTGCGTTGTATTCTTTCTTAATGGTTGGATGATATATGTACTATGTATGGAACTTTTTAAACCTATGCAAAGTACAGTTAGATATATCTAGATCTCCGTTATCTTCCTTAAATAATAAGTTGTACTGACGGCATATTCTATTGTGTACACTATGAAAACCTATATTAGTTCTGGAACTCATTAATGCAAATGGTCTGAAGTTGCACAACCGGGAACCACGGTGCGGAACAGAAAATTTTATTTTTGATAAAATTTTTGGACAGTCAAGAACACCTGTGACAATTATAAAAAGAAGGACTAGGTCTGCAATCCATCGCCTGTCCTCGAGCGTGGACAACTTAAAATGGGTTAACCGGCTCTTGTATGAGTTCAGTGTCCGTTTTTTCCATGAACTGTAAGAAAGAAAAGAAAACGTTTTTGCACTCGCTCCAATCTATCGATGTGATTCCGGTAGTGCGGACTCCAAACGGTAGAACAGTATTCTAAGTTACTACGAACTAATGTGTAGTATAATATTTTTAATGGGTAATTACTTTTAAATTTTTTACAATTGCGCCAAACGAATCCCAGCATTTTAAGTGACTTTTTAATAATATATCAATATGATCATTGAAAGTAAGTTTTGTGTCCAGTGTTACGCCAAGGTCTTTGATGGAAACCACTTCCTCAAGAACTGTCCCGTCTATCTGGTAAGACGACGCATAGGGGAGCTTTTTCCTACAAAATTTTATATGTTTACACTTTTTATTGTTCAAAGGTAATTTATTCACTTTAGTTCACGCAGACACTTTGTCGAGATCTAGTTGTAAAGATTGTGAGTCCGAAGGACTTTCAATTATTTTAAATAATTTTAGGTCGTCTGCAAAAAGAGAAAATTTATAATTAGAAATTACCGTAGTTAAATCATTTATAAAAATTAAGAATAAAAGTGGCCCTAAATGCGAACCTTGGGGTACACCAGAGGTTGCTATAAACGTCTTGGAACTAGCTCCACAAACTATGACTTTTTGAGATCGGGATTGAAGATACGAGGAAAACCAAGCAAGTAGACTACTATGAATGCCTATACTGAAAAGTTTACGTAATAAAATGTAATGGTCCACTTTGTCAAACCACACTTCACGTCACTGTGAATGACAATGGAACTGATTCTCCTCTTCAAATTTTGTTTGGAGGTCGCTCGTTGGTATTCCATCATGGCGGGTCGTGTATAGGTTATAATTTTATATTTCTTGTTCATTTTAGTTTTTGGTGAATAATTCTGATAGTGTATTAAGCAACAAACTATTCTGAAAGTGATCATTAAATAGGAAATTGTAATTAATGCATATATTCGGCATTGTGCAATAGTGACGAGCGGCCTCCACGTGGTGCAGAAAATTTTACTATCGAGTTTTTTGTACTACATAATTTTGCGCAACACAGCCCCTAGTCGTCAGACTAGGATCACTGTGTTGTGGACCCTCCCTCGGCGTAATGCCACTTAACCTTACATCAGTTTGACTAACCTTACCGACGACTTGACTACTTTGACATTGGCAAAATACGTCTCCACCCATGAGATGTGACGCCAGAACTTAAAAGAAAAAAAAAAAAAAATTTGTTTGTATTGTTTTCACCTTGTCACCCAATGGGTCCCCCCTCATGGACATCGCCGACGGGGTAGACCGCGCAAAAGATGGCGAGACGATCTGGATGCTTACGACAAAAACTGGTGGGAGGTTGGTAGGGATCGAGATAAGTGGAAGAAGTGTGGGGAGGCCTTTGCCCAGCAGTGGGACATCGTAGGCTGATAATAATAATAATAATCTATATTGTTTTGTTTTTTGGGTATAAAAGGGTCGATACAGCTTATTGGGGGATAAATTTGCTACCTACAGTCGAAGAAGACACAGACAAATATCTTTCATCAGAAAAACGTCCTTGAAAATGGACACTACAGTTGCTGAAGCCGCCCAAGTTATCGCACTACTGCAATCAGGACTACGTCAGTGTGATGTTGCTCGGCAATTGCACTTGAGTCGCTTTTCTGTTCGAAGAGTGTACCAGCGGTTCCTGCAGACCGGTGGCTTTGTTCGAAGGCGTGGGTCTGGTAGAAATCGCTGCACTTCTGCGAGATATGACTGACTCGTCGTATCGAAATCTTTGAGAAATCGGTTCTCTAATGCTGTTGAGTTGCAATAGCAGCTTCAAGCAGTTCGTAGAAGGGCCGTGAGTGTCTCTACAGTTAGAAGACCTGCCACGGGTCCAAAATTAACCGCAGCGCATCGGCGAGCACGCTTGCAATTTGCTCGCGCCCACGTTAATTGGACCCTGGACCAATGGAGAACTGTTTTCTTCTCAGACGAAACGAGAGTGTGCCTTTTCTGCAACGATAGACGCAAAAGAGTATACAGAAGACAATGGGAACGTTTTGCCCAAGCCTGCATCCAAGAAACGGCAGAATACGGGGGCGGTGCATGTTCTGGGGTGGCATATCTGCCGGTGGCAAAACTGAACTTTCTTGCGTCTCTCGGACCGGCGGTGCTCGCGGGCAAGAGTCGATGACTGATCACCGGTATATCACAGAGATCCTGGAAGAACATTTGTGGTCCCCTATGCTGGATATATTGGCGACGGGTTCACATTAATGCACAATAACGCTCGCGCGCACACTGCTGGTATTGTGCAAGGCTACATTCAAGAGGTTGGGATCCCTGTCATGCAGTGGCCAGCGAAAAGTCCAGATCTGAACCCGACAGAGCACCTCTGGGACCAGCTGAAACGCAAGGTTAGATCCCGTGATCCCGCTCCCGCGTCTCTTCAGGAGCTCCAAGATGCCGTTATTGAGGAATGGGACAGTATCCCTCAAGAAGAGGTCCTAAAGTTGGTGCGATCCATGAGGGAGCGCATGGAAGACGTCATTAGGGCTAGGGGAGGTAACACTAGGTTTTAGGTTAGTTTTAAGCAACTTTGTTTTGAAAAATTAATCAAATTTCATTAGGGTTTTTAAGGATTTTTATTGTTTTGTAAATTTTTCTCAGTTTCAATAAAAAACATTGAATGAATTATTGTTTTTGCATTCTTTGTTTCCTTACCTTTCAAATGATACCGAACATCACCAATATTTCATGATACAAATACGATTGAAAGATGTTTGAAATACATTTCTGAAAAGGTGCGATTTTTTTGAAGCCTAGTGTACTTATATATAATAACTACCCTCCCCATTTTCAAAGTGAAACACATCTAACTATAAACGAAATGAAGCAAATGTCAGTGGCAAACCGGAGCGAACCGGGAGTGGGGTAGTGTTGCCAGCACAAAAAGAGAAAAAAGTACAAAAAAAAGTGAAATATCTTTAAAAATCCGTGCAAGGCTGATGCGTGGGGGCACTACTACAATACGTTAAACAATAAATCGCTTCGAGTGAAGCTGTTCACATAATTATCACCGAACTTCACTTGCAAGTTCGTTTGATTTTTAAATTTAATTGAGACGTACTTAGTCCCTAATGGCATACTTAGCCATTTTTTTTGGGACATACCTAAGTCCTGTTTTTTGAAATATAAATAAACAAAGTAATAAAGCGTTACTGTAGTGTTTTTTAACCTTTTATCACACCTTTTTAAACAGCTCATGCTAAACTTCACCACAATTAAAACTACGCATAAAATATAAAGGTTTAAAAATATCATTTTTATAATCTTGTCAAATAAAAAGGTATGATAAGCTGTTTTATAACTTGGTTGGCCTAAACGAGGCATACTTAGCCCTCCCAAAAATGTGACGTACTTAGCCGCCTTTCGGTCACTTAGGTCCAGTTCCTGATACGTCCAGCGGTCTCTTACGTCCATTTCCGCTTGCGACCATTCCGCGAAAGTCTATTACCGCTAACGCCCATTCCGCGAAAGTCCAGTGCCGCGAACGTTCATTCCTCGACTGTCCAGTTTCGAGAAAGTCTGTTCCTTATTCAAGTAGGTATATAGCAGAAGCATTAGTTATGAAATAGTGATTAATAGTGCCATCGGTTCCTAAACTTCGTAGTTACATTTTCGTTCATATTGAAGAAAGTAGCGTAAAGAACTTAAAAAAATAATTAAATGCTGTCTTCTGTTGTATTCATTTCATGCGATACAGGGGCATCGTCAAAAATTTGTACGCATGCTTCTTTAATGCTTCCAGCTGGCAAAAGAGGAAGCAACGCGATCATTCTCAGCAAATGTCTATTCTCTTTGGATTTGTTTGCTCCAAGTTTTTTCGCATTTCGCTAAATGGCTTTATTGTAGTGATAAAAACAGCCCCGTATTTCTACCTCCTGAAAAACTTGCTTTAATAGCATTTGTACATAACCACCATTATGGCAGCTATGTACTTATTAATAAAGAGTAGGTAATTTTATAACGTTTAATTACGTATAATATAAAAAAATAAAATAAAATCCATGAAATCAAATAATGAGCACAAAAATAGTTTTTTCTTCTCATATAACAGCCCAGCGTAACTATAGCAACAACACCTTCAATTATTTCTTAGGCCATAGATCGCCGATGGCTATGAAGGTTCCCTTCATCCTGCCCCCTCCTCTTCGAGCTGAAGGGGGCATAACTGAGTAACAGCCCGTGTGAGGATGCCTCTTCTTGTTCTCAATTCCACCACACGAACTGTGCCGTCTGGGCCTGGGAACAGCTTGCAGATTCTCCCGAGAGGCCAGCTCATCACAGGCAACTGGCTATCTTTGATTAGGACTACATCTCCAATCTTCACATTTGACTTGTTGATTCGCCACCTGGCTCGCTGCTGCAGACTGCTTAGGTATTCCTTTGTCCAGCGAGTCCAGAAACTGTGCCGTAAACGCTCCAGCAGTTGATAGCGGTTGATTGGAGTTCGCTTCTCTACCGGTGCCGGCGATGGTAATGCAGTTAGAGGCCGCCCGATTAGGAAGTGCCCCGGAGTAAGTGGACGCAAGTCCGATGGATCGGCTGACATCGGAGTCAGCGGTCGCGAGTTCATAACAGCCTCAACTTGCGCGAACGCCGTGGTTAATTCCTCGAAAGTGAGGCTTGAATTTCCTAAAATTCGTTTCAAGTGGAATTTGGCTGATTTTACACCGGCCTCCCAAATCCCGCCAAAGTTAGGTGAATACGCAGGGTTGAATTTAAACTCGAAACTCTCACTGCACGCAAACTCATGAACGTCCCGGTTGCTCGCTCTTAAAAGCCTCCCTAACTCATTCATTGCACCCACAAAGTTTTTACCATTGTCGCAATACATGACGCGTGGCCTACCGCGCCTGGCAACAAAACGTCTGAGAGTGAGTATAAAGGCCTGAGTAGTTAAATCGCTTACGACCTCAAGATGCACAGCTTTAACAGCCATGCAGACGAAAATACATAAATAACATTTAGTTTGTCGACTGCCGCGACCTTTCTTGTTTGAGATAAGAAATGGCCCAGCAAAATCTGTCCCAACATGCTCGAATACAGAAGCAGGGTTCACCCGCGGACCTGGTAGTACACCCATTATTGGCTGCTTTGATGCTGCCGCTAAACGTTGGCAGCGCACACACTTATTAGCAGTGGATCTAGCTAAAACTCTACCTCCAGTTGGCCAAAAATGATCACGAATAGAACTCAATAACTGCTGAGGACCACAATGTAAAAGACGGAGGTGTTCTTTTTCGAATAGTAACCTAGAAAAGTGATGCTTTGAATCTATTAAAATTGGATGAACCTTGTCGTAAGAACAGTGAGATGCTTGACTAATACGCCCTCCTACACGAAGGATTCCATCACTCTCATTAATGAATGGATTCAATGAGATAATGTTCGACTTAGCACTTAACCCTTTTTTAGCATTAAGTAAATTGATTTCTTGTGCAAATGAATCTTGTTGAGATAATTTGGCTAACAAGGTGAGTGATTTCTCTAACTCTTGAGAAGTGAGATAATCTTTAGTCTTAGTCGAAGTTGGCTTGCAGTTGGCTACGAATCGTAAAACATAGGCCATGATCCTTTGTAGCTTATAGAGCCGTGAATACTTTTCAAAGTGAATTAATTTATCCTTGATTTGAACACTTAGTGTGATCTTAGTTTCAGGTAGCTGAGGTAAGGCGTCGAAGTCGTTTACTTGAGGTTTAGGCCACTCACTTTCTGGTTTGGCTAGAAAGGGAGGACCGAACCACCACAGCGAATTGTCGGCTAATTGTTGAGGTTTGATACCGCGCGATGCTAAATCAGTGGTATCGTCGTCTCTTTCAAAGGTGCAACTCTTGCTTTCGCACACAACAAATTGACATGGACCTTACCCGAACTGTCATCGCATTTTAAATATACGCATGCGCTGTACGCATTTTGCGAGGCGTCAGTGAACAAGTGGATTTCAACAAAGAGTCGACAGTATTAGGTCTCAAGTGGGATCCGGTCTATGTACAGCATTCATTGGTGCAGCTTCGTAATCACATTTATATTTGCGAATATCGACTCCTAGTTTAAATTTTTTATCAAATGAAATAGTCACCTGTAGGTCTCCTCACTTTTATTTAGAAGTAATGCAAAGATCACAGGAACGATATTTGTTGAATCAATTCTAGACCCTAAAATGGTCGCTCGTGGAAATGGACGTTCGCGGTAATGGACGTTCGCGGAAATGGAAAGGACCACTGGACGTATCAGGAACTGGACCTAAGTGACCGAAAGGCTTAGCCGATCTGATCTTATAATTTCTTTTCAGAAACAAATCAATAAAACTTTTTGTCATTTTACTAGATTTCGCTTTCGTTCTATGAGTCACAATATTATTATTTCTTACGTTTATTTTTGTAAAGTGCATAAATATTATAACGAAAAACTCGAGCGATGTTGATTTTCCAGCCGATCTATCGGAATGTTGCCACAGACTTCGTAATAATACTGACCACAGACGTGTTATTGATAATATGTACAAGGACATTCATCGTCATCATCATCATCATTGGCCTCACACGTCTGTGACAGACGATTTAATCAGTGTCTGAGGCAAGACTTTTCGTGGCTATATAAGCCAATGCGGGAGCGGCATGACTTTCCGCACGCTCCACAAGTGAAGGTGGTATTATAGACTGCACGTTTAGGTGTCGTTTTTGCCTTTTGTTGGCGAGGCCAGAGAACCAGGCGTCGTCGTGAGACTTACGCCCATCATAGACACGCTTTCGCCATTCGTCCCTATCCTCAGCAAGCTTCTCCCAGCTTTGATGGTCGATGTCAAACGCAGCCATATCCCGCTTGGCGCAATCTTTGAAACGCAGCATGGGTCTTCCAACCCCTCTTTTGGCGTTAGCTACAGCACCAAACAGGACACGTCGCGGTAGACGCGAAGGTTCCATTCGGTGCAGATGCCCTAGCCACCGCAAGCGTCTCTGATTGAGCAGGGCGGTAAAGCTAGGCAGCTGTGCAATTTCTAGAACTCGCTCGTTTGTGACTCTGTCCTGCCAGGTTATATGCAAGATGTTTCTTACGCAGCGCATATGAAACGAGTTAAGTCGACGCTCTTGTTTTGCATACGATGTCCAGGTATCAGCTCCGTACAAGAGTATGCTTAAAACGCAAGTTTGGTAAACAATAATCTTGGTTTTAGTGGTCAGATGTTTATTGTTCCATACTCTTGAACTCAGCTTACCAAACATGGTTGCCGCTTTGCCGATACGCGTATTGATCTCAACATAAAGTGTGAGATTGTTCGACACAGTCGACCCCAAGTAGCAAAATTTGTCGACAATGGTCAAGGGAACGCCACCGAGCATTATATGTGGAGCTTCTGCGCCTTGAGTTAGCACTACTGTTTTTTTGGCATTAATGGACATGGAGAACAGAGAACACGCGTGGGAAAACTTATCGATAATGTTTTGAAGCTCACTTTGAGAATTTGAAACGAAGGCTGCATCGTCAGCAAACAGAAGGCTATCGACAAATAAGTCATCGCGGTTACGCTTAGACTTTAGAAGCGAGATATTGTATAGCTTCCCGTCAGCCCTTGTGTGCAGGTGGATACCCTGTTGGTCATCGCCGAAAACAACTTTGAAAAGCAATGAAAAGAAAATACCAAACAGGGTAGGAGCTAACACGCAGCCTTGGCGAACACCTCTACGCATTTCGAACGGCTCAGATGTATTCCGTTAAAAACAACAGAACCTTTCATGTCCTCGTCGAAGGATTTAATGAGACTCAGGAGTTTTGGAGGGCTTCCGATATTTAAAAGTGCAGTATAAAGTCCCTCTTTGCTAACGGTGTCGAAGGCTTTGTTAAGGTCTACGAACGCCACAAACAGAGGTGTTTTCTGCTCTCTACACTTTTCTTGCAGTTGGCGAAGTGTAAAGATCATATCTGTCGTGGAACGTTGGGCGCGGAACCCACATTGCGATTCGGGATATACACGATCAGCAAGTTTCTGGAGTCTTAGCAAGACTTACCGAGCAGATAATTTACCTACTATACTTAAAAGAGATATTCCACGGTAACAATTACAGTCACCGCGGTCACCTTTGCCTTTGTATAGGGTAACGATGTTAGCATCACGCATATCCTGTGGTATATTTCCCGCTTCCCAACGACACGGGGTGTAATGTGCTCGAAATTTTCGGCGAACCAATCCTGGTTTTTGACTTCCTGATAACCGAAAGCCGTACCAGCTACTTCTGTTAGTAGCTTTTTGACTTTGCCCCATTCTTCCTCGATATAGTCTATAGACGATAGCGTCTACATCCCAGGTGGCAACTTCGTCCCGCACCAGCTCCTCAAACTTTCGGACCAACTCATCGTCTCTGGTTTTGGGAAGATCAAGCTTCTTCTTACTGGGCAATTTGGATGAATGGATCTTTTTGTGAGCTATAGCAACATGTGAAGCCACCAAGGAGTGATCTGTGTCACAATCAGCGCTATGAAAGGTTCGCGTGTGCAGAGTCTCGCGGAGATTTTTCTTTTTGGTCAGGATAAGGTCCAGTTGTTGCCAGTGGCCAGAACGCGGATGTTTCCAGGACACTTTGCGAGTTGCTTTGCCTTTGAAGTAGGTATTGGTAACACACAGTAGGTGTTTAGAGCATAACTCTAATAAACGCTGTCCGTTTTCGTTTAGCTTCCCTATACCATGGTTACCTATACAATCTGGCCAAGCAACGTTGTCCTGTCCGACCCTAGCGTTAGAATCGCCCAGAACGTATAAGCGGTCAGATGGCTTTATGCCGCGTAAAGTCTGGTCGAGCTGGTCATAGAACTGGGTTTTAGCTTCATCAGTTGAGGATAATGTTGGTGCGTAAGCAGATATTATTGTTACGTATCCATGATTCGTATTTAATCGCAGCAACATAATGCGTTCCGAGATGCCGCATGGAGCCTCTATAGATGTTAAGAGGTCGTTGCGGATAGCAAAGCCAACACCATGTTCGCGCACAGCGCTGCTGTCCTTTCCTTTCCAATAAAATGTATAGTGTGTCTCACGCAAGGAACCCTAATCAAATCAAATCAAATCAAATTATTTATTCAAAGTAGTAAATTTTACATTTCGCTTTTTGATGGTCAAGAATTAACAATTTTAACAATAACAATTTTATGAACCTAGTGTAAACGCGGCTCAGGTGGACTAAAAACTTAAAACTAGCCCCTAAAGCACTGCTTCGGGGCTGGCCAAGCTAATCAAACAACATGTAACGTTAGGTGGTAAATAAAATAACATCGAGTTCATGCCAAGAGAAAATGTTGTGTTACATGCGTATGGTTAGCCGGACCCCCTGGACAGTAAACCACCCAGAAACCTGCCCAGAAGTTCTCCTATTCCAAAAATACAATTTGTCAGGCCCTAGGCTACCCTAGCTAAATTTCTAAATATGAAACAAAAATATATTAATAGCCAAAAGCGGCTACGTTAAAAAGATAAAATATATATCATATACAGTAGATAATTCTACCTGTGTCGTCATATAAAGTCTACTTTGTACATTTGTAACTACTCCCATGGAGATTTATCTTGCATATAATCTGATATTTCATAATAGCCTTTCTTATACAATTTTTCTTTTATCACTCGCTTAAATTTATTTAGTGGTAAATTTTGGATATCTTTAGGAATCTTGTTATAAAAGCGTATACAATTGCCTTTAAAAGATTTGTTTACTTTACTAAGCCTGCTTATATGCGCAGCAAGTTTGTCCTTATTTCTAGTGTTAAAATTGTGTTTATCACAATTTTTCTTAAAAGAATCTATATTTGTCTTAACGTACATAATGTTTTCATATATATATATATTGAGACACAAATGTTAATATGTTAATCTCTTTAAATTTTTGCCTTAAGGAGACCATTGGCCCTAATTTATAAATTGATCGAACAGCCCGTTTCTGCAAAACAAAAATGTTATTCACATCAGCAGCATGGCCCCATAATAATAAGCCATAACTCATTAGGCTATGAAAGTAACTAAAGTAAACTAGTCTAGCAGTGTCCACATCAGTGAGGTATCTTATCTTTTTAACTGCGTATGCTGCTGAACTCAGTCTCTTCGACAATTTTTCAATATGTGGCCCGCATTGGAGCGTGGCGTCCAAAGTTATGCCTAAAAACGTAGTTGAGTCAGCAAGGCTCAACTTTTCATCCTTTACCTTAACAATTGTGCTACTCGGTTTAACATTTGGTAAAACAAATTTTACACATTTAGTTTTCTTTTGATTCAATAAGAGGTTATTTACAGTAAACCATTTTACATACATACATATATCACGCCTTTATCCCTTACGGGATAGGCAGAGCGTTAACGGCCGCAAAATTACGGTCGCTGTCGCCACGTCTGACAAAATATAGAGGGCCGTTTGAGATAATTTTGTGTATCACTATAGTGACAGGTTGTCAGCCTATCGCCTAAAAGTTGTAATACACCTGAAACCCTCATATCCCTCAGTCGCTTCTATTACTATTTCAGATACCATTTTACTATTTCAGATATAGGGTTGTTCACGTCGTCATAATCGAGTTGTTGTCTCTTTACTTTGAAAAGTAATGAAGTATCGTCGGCGAAAAAAACTATATCATGTTTTTCTTTCACTAGATATAGTAAATCATTAATATAAACAAGAAATAGGAAAGGACCAAGAATCGAGCCCTGCGGAACGCCCATGTTTATTTTAGATCCAGATGATCTTTCACCATTGACATCAACCTTTTGGATTCTGTTGTTCAGATAAGATTCCAAGAGGCTAAGAGCCTGGTCTTTTACGCCGTAATGACTTAGCTTCCTGACAAGAGTTTCGTGATGAACACAATCAAACGCCTCGGACAAATCACAAAATACACCTATTGCATCATGAGATTGTTCCCAGGCATCGATTATATGACTAATTAGGTCAACGCCTGCTAATGTAGTAGAACGACCCCTTGTGAAACCAAATTGCTGTGAGTGCATTAAGTTATTACGATAAAAATGTCCTTGCAATTGATTTAAAATAGCTTTTTCAAAGATTTTACTAAGTGTGGGCAGTATTGATATAGGTCTAAAATTAGTGGGGTCAGTAGTATTACCGGTTTTGAATAGTGGAATAACTTTACTATGCTTCATCAAGTCAGGAAACACGCCAAGATCAACACATTCATTAAAAATACATGCTAGACATGGAGCAATACAATCGATTATGGAACTTATTATTTTAACTGAGAGGTCATGTATGTCTGAAGTCTTTTTCAATTGTAAAGTTTTAAATACTTTTATGATTTCAATATCACTAACGTGCCTAAATTTAAAAACATTATCACTACGTTTTACATTTCCTCTTAAAATTGATTCAGCAAGAATAGGGCAAGAGTTTAACGATTTAGTAGTCGAAACTGGAATATCAGTGAAAAAGTTTTCAAAAGCCTGAGCTACTTCTAAATTTGTGTTTTTAATTTCATCATTTATCATTAATTTGAAATTTTCGTTTCGATGTTTAGATTTCCCAGTTTCGTTGTTTACAAATTTCCAAGTAGTTTTTGTTACGTTGGTACTGTTTTTAATATTATTTTTAATGAATTTTGACTTAGCTTCTCTACAAACCTGTCTAAAAGTTTTAGAATATCGTTTAACATAATCAGCAAAAGATATTGATTTATTATATGACCTTTCATCATAAAGATCGTACAATTTTTCCCTGCTCCTATGAATTCCTTCGGTTGCCCAATCACTAAACAATAATTTAGCGCTAACTTTATTTTTTTTAGATTTAAATACATTGTCATATTCTGTTTTAGCAAGACTAAATACTGAGTTATATAATTGATTTGGATTTTGATGATATGACAATTCAGGTAATTTTTGTATGATATTTTGTCTATAACGATTTAGTCTACTTTAGTTTACCGGTACACACGTAATATCTTGTTTAAGTGCCCTCTCAATGTTAATTTTGAAAGTAGCTAGCTGACCAGTGTGGTCGGAGCTTAGTTTATTTATGACAGACGCGTCTTCGTGTTTAATATTTGTGAATATATTATCTATGCATCTAGCTGAAGTAGCCGTGATTCGCGTGGGCACCGAAATAAGATTCACGAGGTTGTAACTTAAAAATAGTGATTGAAACCTTTTACTGATACTCGAGTTTTCAAGAATATTTACATTGAAATCTCCACAAACAATAATTCCTTTATTAGATTTTGTTGCTTCATCTAAGGCTGCCTCCATAACTTTTTCGAAGGAATCATATTTGACATCGGGTGGGCTGTATACGCTCATTACTACAAGATGATCAAGTTCTACGCAGGCTATTTCAATAGTTCGCTCAACGGACAGGTTCACGATGTCAGTGCGTTCTTTGTATTTAAACTCATTTTTAAGTAGTATTAATGAGCCGCCGCGTATTGCTGTTGATCTGTTGAACGAACTTGCAACCTGGTGATCATTAAAACTGAACATTAACTGGTAATCTCTTAACCAATGCTCAGTTATACATAAAATATCAATATTATTACAATTCATGAAAAGTTCGATTTCTAATTGCTTGCTTAACATGCCCTCAATATTTTGGTGTACTATACTTAAAACAAAGCTATTTAGATTTTTAGTATTATTCGAACACTTTTTATTATTATTTTTTAAAGATAGTTTTGGCAAGATACTAAGGCTCAAGTTAGTGGGAGAAGTAGACATCGACGTATTGCCAGAGTTACTCTCTGTTGTCTCAGGTACTAGTTTAAATTAAAATTAAAATTACTTGGAACCAATTCCAAGGTTATGAGGTTTCTATTGCTATTCTGCTCAATAGAAGCAGTTGTCCTGTTAGCCAACAAATTGGCTGAATTTGTTAAATAATAATATAGTAACTCTGCTATCTGTCGTTTATAAACTTTAGATAGATAATATCTATCTTTTGTTACATAAAAATGTTTTCCAATGAAAATATTTGTGTCAATAAAATGAAATTTGTCATGATTGCGACATGTCAAAGTATGTAAGTACTTATTAAACCAATGTCGAGTATTATTTTCTAAGTTAGTAAATTTTTGGCTGTAGGGAAAGCAAACAAAATCACTTGTTTTACATTAGTCATTGAATACAGTTTGTTTGAATATGAAGCAAAGTCATTTCTTGTCGCGTTTCCCCTTCTGCCACTAAATATAATAACAATAGTATTTTTATTAAATTGAGATGCCAACACTGTGTTTAGAATTTTAGAATAATCGGCGCCAGGCATGCAATGATTAATTACTGCCTGACCCATGTAATGACCAAGTTGTAAACCCATATTTTTACCAAGTTCATCACTAAACATAACAATCTCACACTGTTCTTTATCGCGTGTGTGTGACAAAGACGCATCGTTGTCACTCACCAGCGCGGGCCGCGTCGGCGCCGCCGGCTCCGGCCGCGACACCGGCTCGGCGGCGGCGGCGGCGAGCGGCGGCGACGCCGACTGCGCCTCAGTCAGTTGTGTACAAACGCGCGGTGACGTTGGCTCGGGACACACGGCCGGTACGGATGGGTCTGTTGGAGTATTTTTACAATCGCATTGACTGTTTGTCAAAGACTGAGTAACCTTACTATTATATTTACACGACTCCAACAAACTGTTCATAGCCAGCACATGCTCCTTAATTTCTTTTCGCGCTGAGTCATACTTAGTAGAAATGTGTTCTAAAGATCGTTTTAATGCCGACATTTCTGACTGGAGGAGCAGTGTGTCGCGTTCATAGTTTTCCTTATTTTGTTGTAAACTGATAGTACAAGATTTTATTTCATTAATTAATTCAGTACGTTCCTTATTACAGTTCGAGTTATTGCAGAAAAGTATATTATTACGCCTAATTAAAGATTGCGTTTTCTTTATGAAATTATTTAGTTTAACAATTTTCCTAGTTTTTTTCCTACTAAAAGACACTGAAGTGATGTGTGAGTTATTGAGTGGACTGTCACACGTTGTGAGGTCAACAGTTTCGACAATTTGTTCTTCAGTAGTCTCCACCGACTGGTGTTGTGTGAGTGAGATGCTAGAACACGCAACTGCAGGAGTGACCAGCTCCTCGAACAGCGACTGGGTGGTAAGTGCACTTTGTGCTGACTGTAGTTCTTTAATTGTCTTATTTAATAAGGTAATTTCCTTATGAGCATCGCGCAATTCTTCTTCCAGGACAGTAATACGCCTCAAGGTGTCTTCAAACGCATTTCCGTCCCGGTCAAAGTTGTCCACTAATTCTTGAAGCCGGTCCCTCTCACCTGTTACGTCCACCAGCTGGTGGTACATTTCTGCCATCTCACTCTTTAACCGTTGATTCCTATTATTGATTTCTAGCATTTCATGCTCACTTTCATCCCGTTCTCTTAATAACTGCTCATTTGTGAGTTTACACTTTTGCAATTCCATTAAAGTGGATTTGAGGTTGTCCTCCAGTTGACGAATAGTTTGGGACCTTGTAGTGTGCATTTTAAAAACAAATAAATAGGAAATTAAGTACCTTGTAGGTTAAATGAGCGGTTACCAAGATTGAGGTTATGTTCCGTTAGGTAAATACCGTAATATCAAATTCTCAGCCTGGCTCAAGAGCAGATGAAGTTGACATCTGTTAATGCACAATCACTTGAGGCTTGTCACCGACTGGGAGGAGTGAAGGCGGATAAACATAGGCCAGTATTGGTGCGTTTTTCGAGCATGCTCAGCAGATCGGCAGTGTGGAATGGGAAGACAACGCTCAGGGGCACTAAAGTATCTGTTTCGGAGTTCCTGACTAAGCCGCGGCAAGAAGTGTTTGCGGCCGCCAGGAAGCACTTTGGCATGAAGCAATGCTGGTCATCTGAAGGTACCGTTGTCATTCTGCTGCCTGATAAAACCCGCAAGAAGGTGCTGACTGTGTCTGAGCTCCAGCCACTGTTGAAGCGGTACCCAAAACAGTGAATCTCAGCGGTTTTGTTTGCGTGACAATGTCTCATCCGTGCGTTTTTGTTTACTGCTGCTGGTATCCTGTGATCGCGTTTTTGGGCCATTCTTTCATTTTATTTCGTTTCGTTGTAGACCAGGGTACTAGCAAAACACTTAGTATTTAATTTGAATTAACGTTTTCTCGTAGATATTAATAATTTTGTAAAAATGAAGTCAGTTTAGGTTATGTTTTTTTTAAACGTCAGTTTATCTGTCAGTCGTTCTTGATTACAAACTTCAAACATGTATTTCGTTCAGAAATTTATCGTACGTTCCGTTCTACGCACGGATACGGAGTGTGATTTTCTTTTTTGATGTATGTTGTGTGTGAACTTCGTTTATTTTTTGTTAGATTTAAGTTCCTTTTCTAGTCAACTCATGCTGGTGTTGGAGAAAGCATAAATTTGTTGCTTTTTATATAAGTATTTATTGATATTTCATATTATTTATATATATTATATTTTATGATTGACGATTACTTTTCCTGTTCATCTTCCGATGAATATGAAAGTGCTCATAGTCTTAGCAGCTCTTCTCTTTCCGATTCTGAGCCACTTGAAGACAAACTTAGGTCTGTTTTTCAAAGTGGCTCATCTTACCTGTCCCTAGTGCACATCAACGCTCAGAGCATTTTAGCTCACTATTCAGATCTTCTCGCATCCATCAGCAGCAGGGTAGTCGACGCTGTCCTTGTATCTGAAACTTGGCTTAAGCCTTCTCTTTCCTCCACTTCATGTTCTATACCTGGCTATAATCTTTTCCGTAACGATCGTGTTGGTGTGGTTGGTGGAGGAGTTGGTATATATCTCCGTAGTACTATTCCTGCCACTGTTCTCAGTACTTCCCCCTCTCCGTATACTGGGTCAATTGAGTACCTTTTCCTGGAGATTGTTCTTAATCACAAGAAGGTATTTTTGGGTGTTGTTTACAGCCATAATGATAGGGTTGATTATTTTAGTACACTTTCATCTCAACTTGAAACTTACAGCACACTATATGATCACCTCATTGTCATGGGTGATTTAAATACCTGCCTTGAAAAGAACGATCCAATCTCCAAGTCCAGAGCATTTAAACTTACTTCTCTTGTCTCTTCTCTTAGCTTGCACATTCTTCCACTATCTCCAACTCATCATTTTCCCAATTGTAGACCATCTCTTATTGATATCATAATTACTTCCAAACCTAATTCTGTTTTGTCTCATGGGCAAATGACTGCTCCATTTTCTTATCATGATCTCATATTTCTGGCCTATAAAGTGCGTCCTCCCAAAGTTAAAAAGCAAGTTACTCTTCAACGTAACTTTCGCAACATTAGTCTGGATCGCTTAAGGGAGGATGTTAGAAAAATTGACTGGTCTCCAGTACTATCAGCTGATAGTGCTGACGCCAAGGTTTCCGCATTTAATTTTATTCTCAATAATTTATACGATACTCATGCGCCTGTTCGCCCCGTGCGGGTTAGGCATGCACCAGCTCCTTGGCTGACTGATGCAATTAGGCGAGTTATGTCTAAACGGGATAGGGCTAAGAGTAGGCTTAAGAAGGATCCAACTGATTCAAATTTAGCTGCCTATAAAAAACTACGCAACATTTGCAACAGGATGTGTAGGGATGCTAAACGCCGCTATATTCATTCCTCACTAGATTCTTTGTCCCAAGCTCAAACTTGGAAATTTCTTACGTCCCTAGGTGTGGGCAAGACGACGAACACTGCCATAGGTGCCGTGGACTTAAACTCTCTTAACAATCATTTTTCAACTCCACCAGTTATACTTGATGACGCTACTAGGTCTACTGCTCTTTCTTACCTATCAAATCTTGCCCCACCAGACTGCCTTCCGTTTAATTTCCGGTCGGTCGCTGAGGAGGATGTTAAAAAGAGCATCCTATCCATCTCTACAAAGGCTGTAGGTGAGGATAGCATTAGTCTTAATATGCTCACTCCTGTGTTGAGTGACATTGTACCAATCATCACACATATTATAAACTTTTCTCTGATGGTCAATGTCTTTCCTACAGCATGGAAAAAGGCTTTTGTTATTCCTCTACCGAAAACCTCAAACCCTACCTCTCTTTCCCAGTTTCGTCCTATCTCTATCCTTCCTGTTCTTTCCAAGGTCCTCGAGAGTGTTGCTCATAAGCAGCTCTACTCCTTTCTGGTCAACAACAACCTCCTTTGTCCTTTCCAATCCGGATTCCGTCCCTCACACAGTACAGTTAGTGCCCTGCTAAATGTCACAGAGGATATTCGCATGGCGATGGACAATACGAAGCTCACAATTGTCACACTACTGGACTTCAGCAGTGCATTTAACTCTGTGGACTTCGACATCCTTTTAGCTTCCCTCCGCTCTAATAACATTTCCTCTTCTGCGATCGACTGGTTTCATTCTTACCTTCATGGTCGTCAGCAGTATGTGAAGACCAATGATGGTTCATCTGATTGGTCTAACCTAACTGCTGGTGTACCACAAGGCGGTGTGCTATCTCCTTTACTTTTTTCAGTTTTTATTAATAACATCTCACGAGTCATCTCTTCTCCCTACCACCTGTATGCAGATGATCTACAAATTTATAGACACTTCTCTCTTCTCGAAGTATCCCAAGCTATTGACGCTATAAATAAAGACTTGGCGTCGGTTCAAACTTGGGCTAAAACCTTTGGGCTTCTCGTGAATCCGAGCAAATCGCAAGCTTTAATCATTGGTAGCAGTAGGTTAAGGTGTAGGCTTGATCCTCTTAGTACTCCACTTGTCTATTATGACGGCATATGTATCCCGTATACTGACAAGGCTAAGAATTTGGGTGTCATATTTGACTGTAATCTTTCTTGGGTATCCCACATTAACGACGTGAGCAGGCGCATGCACTATTCCTTTCACTCTCTTAAGCGACTCCAGAACTTTCTTCCATTCAAAACTAAAATCATGCTTGCACAAGCACTTCTTCTTCCTATTCTTGACTATGCTGATGTCTGTTATCTGGATGCGACGGAAGAATTACTCAATAAGCTTGAGCGACTACAAAACCTCGCTATTAGATTTATTTTTGGACTTCGTAAGTTCGATCATGTCTCGGAATTTCGTGCTCAGCTTAAGTGGCTTCCAATTCGTCTTCGCCGCGATATGCACATCCTATCCACTCTCTACAACATCCTTCACAATCCTGCCACTCCCGACTATCTCCGCAATCGTTTCCATTCCCTTCCTCCACATCCTCACCCTAGGCGCGCCCGCATCAATAAGATGTTGGTGTGTCCTAGAGCGAACACTAAATTCCTTTTTAACTCTTTTTCTGTAAGAGCTGTACAGCTATGGAATAATCTCCCTATGTTTATACAGGACAGTCCCTCCATTTCTACATTCAAAAATCGTGTAAAAGAGCACTTTATTTCCCAACAACCTTGATATGTTTATGTATTTGTTTGATATGTATTTAAGTATTGGTATTCTATTTATGTGGATTAAATAAGTATATTTATTTAAGTAGGTATGTACGTTATATTATTTTATAGCATTAGTTATTTATTTAGTTTTCATGTAGTTTCTTTTATTGCCTAATTGCCCCAAAATTTTAGATTCTCTCACAACACATGGGTTGGCTGGAAGAGATCTCTCATTTAGAGATAAGCCCGCCTTTGCAACAATTTTTCTTGTAATTATTTTCCATACTGTTTATGCAATAAAGAATATATATATATCACACTAAAACATTTGCACTAAGATAAAAACACGTAAAATAAACTGTTAAATACGTTCTGTTTTCGCTAAACTACTTAAGATTACTTAATTATTACTTAATTATGACGTAGTATTCAAATATTGAACCTACTACCACTAACGGTTTTTGTCGTTCACTTATTACAATAAAAACGTAATTTCCGCACAGTTTTTGCACTAAATAACTTAAATTATTAATAATTATACTAATTTGACTTTGAATAAACTTGGTATGGGTCGTATATTAATAAAAAAGTATATATTTTACACGGAGCTCGAATGTTTACAACTTGGCCGTTCAGTGTTGCCACCACAATCCAATCCAATCCAATCGAAATAGAAACCCATGAAACTACCAAGTTGACATTCGGACACGCCAGAGAGCATCAATTTGGGGGGCATTTATATTTTTAATGAAAAAAGCGTGATATCCCTATATTTTTTTAATGCTTCTCCAATCGCCTTAATAGCCGTACAAACCATATAAAAAATACTGTTCCTCTACTATTGCAAACTGTGCATATTTTACGCCAAGACAATGATTTTTACGGTGCTGAAGAAAGACCCACCGTCAAGTATTACACTGAACGATCTACGCCAGTGTACGCCTGCTTTCTAGACCTCAGCAAGGCCTTTGATATGGTGTCGTATGACATTCTGTGGAGTAAATTAGCTAGCACGGCACTGCCGGTTGAGCTGACGGAGATTCTTGAATATTGGTAAAGATTCTTAAAGATTCTAAAGATTCAAAGATTCAATCGTTTATTTCCAAGTAGATTCACAATGAATGCTTTTAGAATGTCATAGAGTTAAATTACAATACGGTCACTGAATAAGTGAATTAGTCATAGTAACAATAACAATTTTATGTTCCTAATAGAATCGCGGCACGAGTGGGATAAAAAAAAAGGCACTGCCTCGGGGCTGGTCAGGCTGACCACACAGCATGTAACTTACGTCACCACTGTACGATGTACATGATGTTTATTATTTCATAATTGAGATTTTTGCTTAGTCTAGATCATGCACAACATTGGACTTTGATGTTGGCCTAGATTGTTAGATGCAGCGACATATGGCCATGCGTAACCTCTTACATTTTAAGTAGTTTTAAAACTAGTGTTCAATAATACGTGGAACAAATCGGACCATTGCATTTTCATTTCTCCCGGTTGATCCCGTGATCACTCATTTTGCATCTTTACATATTTTGCATCTATGTTGAACGTGTAGCTGCATTTACACTCAACATATTTTTTTTTTTTTGGTTCTCAATATTTTTTTGCAAATTCGTTTCGGAGGAAAAACTAACTTTTGTGTGTCGTATCGGTTCGCCTGTAACTTGTACCACGCCGCGTATAAACGTGCACGAATACGCGTAGCAAGGAGGACCCAGGACCAGGACCAGAGCGACGACCTGTATACCTGTTGTAAAGGAGAGTTCCAGAACTTCAAGTAAGATCTTTCCTTATTTTTGCTTGAACGATGGAGGATTTAATTGCACGTCAGCACGCAATCTTTAGCGAAATACAGGCAATTCATAATAATTTCAACAAAGATACGGAGTCGAGGAAAACCCGTCGGTACATTCAGGATAGGTTGGAAAAGTTGTGGAGCCAATTTGAGAAGAATGATGAGGAGTTGATGAATCAGGAAGACAAGTCTCACCAATATTTCGCTCAGAATGTAAAGCGACTAGTTTTAGGCTGGTACCAAGGTACGCGTGCAGAGATTGAGAGGCGGGAGAAACCATTCCTGCCGGAGCAAGAGGATGCTGGCAATCAGGGAGAAGCATCTGACGGTGATGACGGTAAGAAGAACACCATCGAGTTTGATACTACTCAGTTCAGAGAGAAGTCTCGGAGCTCGTCGGGAGGAGAGAGATTGGCAGAGTTACTTCAGGTGCAAGGTGCTAATTTCCGTGCATTCATGAGGTTAGTAAAGACAACTTGCATTGATGATATTAAAGAAAAGTGGGAGATTGAGGATAAGTTGAGGTATTTAGAGTCTCGATGGAATACAATTGATAGATTGCATTTGCAAATTGATTGCATATTAGATTCGGAAAATAACGACAGCTATTACGCTGACTTTGCAAAATACGAAAGCCAGTTTGAAGCAATGAAGAGGCAGTTAAATAAAAAATTAAACACGTCCTTACACCAACAGCATGCAATGCCTAAAATAGATATACCTACGTTCAGTGGTAGTTACACTCAATGGCCTACTTTTATGGATTTATACCTTGAAGCTATTCATAATAATCCTGCTATATCTAAAACGCAAAAAATGCAACATCTAAAGGGTAGGTTACGCGGGGAAGCTGAGAAGCTCGTACAACATCTGCATATCATTCCTGAAAATTATAACACTTGTTGGGAGCTATTGAACCACAGGTACAATAATAAATGTCTGCTATTTACCAAAAACTTTCAAATCTTTATGCGCCAACCGAATATTCATAAGCAATCATCATTTGAATTAAAACGATTATATGATACTAGTAACGAAACCATACATGCCATCCATAATTTAGGCGTTGATACGTCATCATGGGATCCTGTATTAGTATACATTCTATGCGAAAAATTAGATACAGAGACGTATTCTGAATATATGCAATCAAAGTCAGACCCGCGAGAAATTCCTACATTTGATCACTTTATGGATTTCATTGAAACAAAGTTTATTGCATTAGAACCTCTGCAGAAAAAGCGTATTGAAAATATTCCAAAATCAGTACCAAAAACGCAATTTAATACGACCCCGTACCCGTACAACAAAAATGCTAGACAAGCATATATGCAACCTCAGAAAAGTTCATTTAATAATTCTCGCAACTTCCATGCATACAAAGTTGGTCGAGTTTATAACCACATTTGTCAACTTTGCAATAATCAGCACCCACTCTATCTGTGCCAAAGGTTCTTAGACATGGCAGACGCTGAAAAGTTGAAATTTATTGCAAAATTTAATATATGCAAGCGATGCCTTTACTTTCATAACATGGGTTTTTGTGGGGCACAAAAATCATGCAAAGAATGCAATGACCCCGAGCATAACTCAATTTTGCACAATGCATTTGCAAATTCCGCGCAGGCAAAAATTGCAACAATTTCTACTCCATTTAAATCGCTGACGACGCCATCGTCGCCGTTGGCAAGTAATAAACTCGGACAAAATAAAAATTTACAAATTAATTTTGCCTCAAATGATGACGAAGAAACTTTGCTTGCAACTGCATTATTGAAGGTGGCGACAGCAACCGGCGAATACATTACATTGCGCGCTTTTATTGACCCGGGCTCGCAAGTGACATTGGTCACGGAAAGAACTGCCCAGTTGTTAGGACTACAACGCCATTACACCAATGCAAGCATCAATGGAATTGGTACTGTGTCGAGTACTTGTAAAGGAAAGGTCCAACTATTATGCAAGTCATTACTTAACGATTTTCTATTTACAACTGAAGCGCTAATAATGAACCGTGTTGTAAACAATCTACCAAACACAACATTCACCAAAAAACCATGGGCTCATATAGCCAATCTTACCTTAGCTGACCCGGAGTTTAATATTTCGAGACCCATAGACATACTACTTGATGCACACGTTTTTACAGAAATATTGATGCACGGTCTTGTTAAAGGGATAGGTCAACAACCTAAGGCAATAAATACACAGCTGGGTTGGATTTTGGCCGGAAATGTCTCTTTTGAATTGCAACCTAAGACATTTCACTGTAACGTCGTGACTCATGAGATTGAAGATTTTGCAAAATATTGGGAGGTCGAAGATATCACTGCGGATAACGCTTTAAAGACAATAGAAGACGATTATTGCGAAAACTTTTACGTCGCGACTACAAAACGATTGGACAATGGAAAATACGAAGTTCGCCTACCAATGAAGCCTGGTTTTGAGCAGTTATTGGGAAAGTCTAAGCCACGTGCACTAGCTCAGTTTATGCAATTAGAAAGGAGATTAAACAAAGATGAACAACTTTCGGAAAGTTACATAAAATTTGTGCAAGAATACATACAGATGGGTCATATGAAAGAGAGTAAGGCAGATATTGACATCTCTTGTTACCTGCCACACCATGGGGTTTTGAAACAAGACTCACTACAATTTACAATTTATTTATTCACAGCAAAATATCTTTACATTGAATATTTACACATCATTATAAATCTAAAAGAAACAAAAAGAATACAAAACATTATAACAAAAGCTCAAATCAAAAAAAATAAAAAATTATAACAATAGCAAATAGTCATATCATAGTAACATGTCAAATAATAAAAATAAAAATATATAACTTCACAAATTAAAATCTAAATGTCAAACTGAATTATGTTAAAAACTGTCATTTGATTCTGTCATTAATAAATTCATCAATTGAATAATAACACTTTTTAATAAGCCAATTCTTGAGTTTATTTTTAAAAGATGTCAACTTTGTGATAGATTTCAACTCTATTGGCAAATTGTTAAATAGCCGCGGTATCTGGAAACGTGAACTATGTTTAAAAACATTCAGCCTGGGCATGACTGTAGTAGCCACGATGGCGATATCCTTCCTTCTGGTTGACAAACGTGAGACTCTTTCAGAGTCTGTCTCAAAACGTGCAGAATGTTTAATGAAATCGCAAAGCAATACAAGCAAATACAGACAAGGAGCTGTCAACACACCCAGTCTTATAAAATATTCTTTACAAGAGTCTTCTTGTGCCAGACGAAAAATTACTCTGATTGCCCTTTTTTGCACTACAAAGGCTCTTTCCATGTTATATTTATAACTATTTCCCCATAATCTTACACTGTAACGCATTTGTGACTCTAGGAGAGCATGATAAATCATCTTGAGTTGTGGGACCGTCGCTACACCTCTTAAACTTCTAAGTACATAACAGGCAGAGCTCATCTTACCCGTTACTCTCTCAAGTTCTTGTTTCCAGTTAAGAAGTGAATCGATGTGTACTCCCAAAAATTTAACAACATCTACTCCCACTAGGATATGATCATCTAGTGTAACTTTTAACGAGTCTCTATTGCTAGCTGTGGTACGAAAAAGCATTATTTGAGTTTTACTGGAATTAATTACTAAATTGTTATAATCAAACCATGTTTTAAAAGCTTTGAGTGTCATATTTACCTTTTCATTCAATTCTTCTACTGTTTTTGCGCTTACTATGGCATTAGTATCATCAGCAAATATTATTGGCTGTATTGTTGGAATCTCGGCGCTTATAAAGTTTATCAAATCATTAATAAAAACAATGAAAAATATGGGGCCTAAGATTGAGCCTTGGGGGACCCCCTTTTTAATTTGAACCCGTTTCGAATGAAAAGTTGATTCTCTTCCTTTTACGATACTTTTTAATTCAACGTATTGACTCCTATTGGACAGGTAGCTTTTTATGAGGTTTAATTCTTCGTTTCTAACACCATAATGTCTGAATTTATGAATAAGAATCTCATGGTCAACAGTGTCAAAGGCAGAACTTAAATCAAGAAACACACCAGCGACCTTATCTCTACAATTTAAATGCATAACCACTTCATCCATAAGGCTATCAATGGCTTCAACCGTTCCAATACCAGACCGGTATCCAAACTGTCTTTGACTTAGTATGTTATTGGTATTAAGATGATCCAACAGCCTTACTTTAATAAGTTTTTCGAGAACCTTAGACAAAACTGACCACAAAACTGAGGGTCGTCTTTAATGCATCTCAAAAGACAGACTCAGGACACAGTTTGAACGATCTGATGGAGTGTGGTCCAAAACTACATCAAGACTTATTGACGTTACTGTTGGGGTGGAGACTGTACAAATATGTTTTCACTGCCGACTGCGAAAAGATGTACAGGATGATCTTGGTCAATGCAGAAGACCAAAAACTACAAAAAATTCTCTGGAGGGAATCAAAGCAGAGTCCTTTAAAGGAATACAAATTATGCACTGTGACGTATGGAACCAAGGCAGCGCCGTTTCTTGCATTAAGAACTCTGAAACAACTTGCACAAGACGACGCACACAAATACCCCTTGGCAGCTGACGTCATCAAAGAGGAGATGTACGTTGATGACGTTCTAAGTGGAAGCAACTCGATCGCACAAGCTCAAGAATTACAGCATCAGTTGATCAACATGTTACAGGGCGCTGGCCTAACGTTGCGAAAATGGACGAGTAACGAACCCGCACTAATAGAAAATTTGTCTTCATCAGAACTTAATGAAACTACGATGCATTTTACAAACGACGGAACCACAAAAGCATTGGGTCTGCAATGGAACCCGAAAAATGATAGTTTTGCATTCATAAACAAAATAAAAACCGACTGCACCGGAAAACTGACAAAGCGAAAATTGCTTTCAGAAATTTCAAAAATTTTTGATCCCCTTGGATGGCTCACGCCCCTGACCGTAAAAGCTAAATTATTATTCCAGAAAATTTGGCTAATCGGCAGCGACTGGGACGACATATTACCAAAAGAAATTCAGGATGAATGGGTACACTTTACAAATGATCTCAATAACATAGAACAATGTGATATCCCACGGTGGTTGGGGGATACAACAAAAAAGTTCCAAATTCATGGATTCTGCGACGCCTCAGAGAAAGTGTATTCCTGCGCTATTTACCTACAAACGTTAAACGAAAACAATGAATCCGTTATCAGACTGATCGCTGCAAAATCGAGATTAGCACCCGTCAAAAATAAAATGACACTGCCACGACTTGAATTGTGTGGAGCTTTATTACTTGCAACTTTAATGAAAAAGGTTTTGCAAGCCTTAAGATGGGAAGCGGTTGAAAATAACACTTTCGCCTGGACTGACTCGATGATAGTCTTAGGCTGGCTAAATGGAGACGTGACAAAATGGAAAAGTTTTGTACGCAACCGAGTACAACAAGTGCATGACGTCATACCAAAACAACATTGGAACTACGTCAAATCCGAAGATAATGCCGCTGACTGTGCAACGAGAGGTGTTACTTGCACACAGTTATTGCAACATCCCTTATGGTGGAGTGGACCAAAGTGGCTCAAAAATTATGAAAAACATGCACCAGCAAAAGTCGAAATAACGCCCACAACGTGCGAATCAAAACAAACGCACGTGACAACGGGTGTTGTGCAATCGGAGCCGTCTTCAATTGTAATAGAACTACTAGACAGGCATAGCGATATGACTCATATCACTAGAGTCATAGCGTGGATTATGCGCTTTACCAAAAATGCACTTACGACTAATACACAGAAACAAAAATCACGCTTTATAACAAGCACAGAAATGAAAATTGCAGAACAAATCATAGTCAAACAAGTGCAAATGCATGCATTTAAAGATGAGATAATAAGACTTAGAGAAAACAAAGCCCTTAGTCCGAAAAACAACATCTTAAGCCTAAATCCATACCTGGACGAAGATGGTATACTAAGGGTTGGTGGTAGATTACGAAATTCAACCCTGAACCCCTCAACGAAACATCCGATGCTCCTGCCACATAATCACATAGCGACAGATCTGTTTATTTTGCAAGCACACAACAAGACCTTGCATGGAGGTCCAAAACTGACACTGACACATTTGCGACAAAGAGTTTGGATCGTGGGTGGATACCGCGCCGTTAAACGATTGTTACACAAATGCACTATATGCCGAAGATTCAGTATGAAAACAAGAAACCAAATCATGGCCGATCTCCCAGCGGCTAGGGTAACAGTTTCGCGCCCCTTTGCCAATACAGGAGTTGACTTTTCAGGCCACATGCAAATAAAGGCAAATAAAGGCAGAGGCCAGAAAACGCTACTTGCATACGTAGCAGTATTTGTCTGCCTAGCTACAAAGGCAGTCCACTTAGAATTGGTAACCGATTTGAGCAGCATGGCATTTCTAGCTGCATTTCAACGCTTCTGTGCTCGAAGAGGGAAGCCACGTAATATGTACAGTGATAACGGCACAAACTTTGTAGGAGCAAACCGAATACTATTACAACAATATCGAGACATCACGAATACAATCGATAGCTACTTTTTGGACAAAATATCAGAGATGGGAGTGACATGGCACTTCAACGCACCAATTTGGCCTACAGCTGGTGGTTTATGGGAGGCAGCCGTAAAAAGTATGAAATACCATCTCAAGCGAGTGATTGGAGAACGACGACTGACATACGAAGAGCTCCAAACGCTATTATGTCAGATTGAAGCATGCCTAAACTCGAGACCACTGTGCACTGTGACAGAGGATATAGATGAGATTGAATGTCTGACACCAGGTCATTTTATCACCGGAACTCCGCTTATGACCATCCCAGAACCAGATAACAAGAACTATGACCTAAGAAAAAGATGGCAAGTGGTACAAAAAATAAGCAAGGACTTTTGGAAAAAATGGTCTCAAGAATACCTGCAGCAATTACAAGCCAGGCTTAAATGGCAACGCCAGAACACAGACCCCAGAATTAAGGATATCGTGTGCATCAAGGATGAAAATCTACCTGCAGGAAAATGGGCTCTCGGACGCGTAACTAACCTACATCCGGGAAAGGATGGCCATGCAAGGGTCGTCACATTGAAGACTGCAAAAGGTGAACTGAAAAGACCGGTCACAAAATTAGTACCGTTAGTCGAAGCTGAGCTAAATGAAAAAACCTACACTGATAAAGAACCAGCACGTAGACAAAACAGAATTAAGAAATTGTCATTTAAAAGTTTTATGTGCTACGCATTACTTTTATTAATGACGCTAATTACACCTACCATGCAACAAACTGTCAAAGACACAAACATTATACCGCTTACTAATAACCAGACTCTTTATTTTGACAAGATGGCGGAAATACAAGAAATCAAAGATGAATGGAAATTGGTCTTCTATTATAATTTGACAAACTACTGGAAAAACGTTGAAACTATACAGCAGTATGTACAACATATAAAAACGTTCCGAAATGATGACTGGGCAATGCAATTTCATGTCCTGATAAACCAGTTAGACCAGAGTACAAATGAACTTATCTACTACAATAAACTTCTGAGATCACCAGATTTAATCCAACATAGATACAAGAGAGGATTAGTTGATGGGATCGGGTACGTCGCAAACTCGTTATTTGGAGTACTAGATCAGCGTTTTGCAGAAAAATATGAAAATGATATAAATAGCATACAACAAAACGAAAACCATGTACTACAGCTACTCAAAAATCAAACAAGTGTTCTGGAGGCTGAACACAACATTTTGCAACGAAATGAGGAAACAATGATAAAACATTTTAACCTAATAAATAATCACCTGAACACAATAGATAATGATGCAATTAAACAAAAACACGACACCAATAATGCATTCTATGTAATCACTTCCGCAATTGCAGCAGAAGCCATGATACAAAACTTAAAATTTATACAACAAACACTTATAAATACGCTGACAAATATGTACCAAGGGCACATAGACGTTCATTTGCTATCCCCTAACCAATTACAAAATGAACTTAATAAGATAGCCAGACATCTATCACGTGACCTAACATTACCTGAGGCACAAGACGATGACGTCACAAACATATACAAGTTGTTACGTATACATGCACGCATTACTCAACAATATCTACTTATGGAAATTAAAGTACCGTTACTAAGTGATGAATTATATGAATTGGATAAATTGATTTCTATACCCCAAAGCATTAATACCACCCATGTTGTGAACGCTATTCCAACATGATTGCATTTAATGTTAAACAATACTCTTTTATACCTTTGGAGCAACCTGATATCTTAGAATGCCAAAAAGTACGTGAACAGAAGTTAATGTGTAAATTAAACCACCCTGTGTATAGTACGAACCCAATCGATATGCGACATACAGCTGATTCGTAATAACGAAATGCATAATGCATACTGCCATACAGAAATTAAAACATGCATGGATAAATGGATCAAATTGCACAAACAGAACACATGGTTTTATTATTGCTGTGACGTTTGCATAGTTCATATTGTATGCTCAGCTGGTATGACGACAGAGTCTCTACGTCACACAGGTTTGATTACGCTGAGACAGGGATGCGTATTGCGAGGCGACACTTTTATGTTATACGCTAATATGGAACATGCCACTGACATAATAATAAATGACCCAAATGCCATGATAATACCCACAATGTCGCCAATAAATAACATAATTAACACGTCCATCAAGAACATATCATTGTATACCGAGACTCATGAAGAGAATTTTCAAAACATACAAAAGAAACTGAATGAGATCAAAGAACAATCGGCTCTAAATACTCTTACCACTCATGACATGCACCATTACATAATGATATATGCAGTTGTAGTTATTAGCACCGCACTGTTTGTAGCTTCTGTTTGTTACTTCCGTAAAGTATCGAAGAGGAGAGAACACCCGAGACAGGGGGAGGAGCGTCGGAACGCAAAGGTAAACAAGACAAGTGAAGATGATGATTCTGTCGATGGTTTATACAGCAAGGTGAAAAAAGATAAAGGACATTATAGTGGTGAACAAAAAGGTAAAAGTGCGCGACCGGTGAGTGAAGTGCAGTTTGATAATATTAATCATAGTGATGTATGTAATCATGTATAAGAGATAATTATTGGGACAATTAAGATTTTTTATTACTTATTTAATGGTGAAGTACTTAAGTTAGTTTTTATTATTATTTGCATAACAAAATTTATGTTGCAATATTTAAGGTAATTTCTTACTATTAGTTACCTAATTGATATTATTTTGATATGGCTCTTGGTTTGAGTGGCAATATGTACGATGTACATGATGTTTATTATTTCATAATTGAGATTTTTGCTTAGTCTAGATCATGCACAACATTGGACTTTGATGTTGGCCTAGATTGTTAGATGCAGCGACATACGGCCATGCGTAACCTCTTACATTTTAAGTAGTTTTAAAACTAGTGTTCAATAATACGTGGAACAAATCGGACCATTGCATTTTCATTTCTCCCGGTTGATCCCGTGATCACTCATTTTGCATCTTTACATATTTTGCATCTATGTTGAACGTGTAGCTGCATTTACACTCAACAACCACCATCAATTTATGGAATCAATTAAATTAAAAGCAATATAAAAAAAAAAACATGTTACATGCTAATCAGCCGGACCCCCTGAACAGGAAAACCACCCAAAAACCTGCTCAGAAGTGCTTCTAATCTCAATTTACAATTTGCACCTATAGAATAGGCCCTAGGCTACCCTAGCTAAGTTTTATAAATATATAATATTATTAGCCCAAAAAACGGCTACGCTAAATTAAAATAAAATAAAAGTATTACAGGTACAGCTATCAAATGAATCATGTCAGATGGAACAATGTGCTCTCTGAAGCATACAGGCTGGAATGTGGTGTGAGGCAAGGAGGACTGACGTCGCCCAACCTTTTCAGCTTGTACGTGAATGGCTTGATTGAAAGGTTGAGCAGCATGCATGCCAGATGTTATATCGACGGCAAAAGCGTAAATAACATCAGTTATGCGGATGATATGGTGCTGCTCAGCCCTTCAATCAGCGCACTTAAGAAAAATGGAAGCAGTATGTGAAGCATACGCAGTCGAACACGGGTTGAGGCACAATGCGCGGAAAAGCGAAATCATGGTGTTCTCTGCGAGTGGCAAAACGCATTGTAACGATGTGCCTCCTGTCTCACTTGCTGGAAATCTTCTGAAGACAGTGACGCAAATCAAATATTTAGGTCACAATCTTTCTTGCGACCTGAAAGATGACCTGGATATTGAAAGAGAACGGAGAGCTTGAGAATAGGAGCACTTTTGAGCAGGTTTTTGGGTGGTTTTCCTGTTCAGGGGGTCCGGCTGATTTACATGACACATCATCATCTGCCTGCCCTTATCCCAATTCATTTGGGGTCGGCGCAACATGTTTTCTTCTTCCATTCATCTCTATCAGCAGTCAAATCCTCATTTATGCCCTTTTTGTTCATGTCGTCTTTTACACAATCCATCCAAACCTTTTTGGGCCGTCCTCTCCTCCTGCATCCATCCACATTCATGTTCATTACTTTCTTTAGCAAATGCTCCTCATCCCTCCTCATAACATGCCCATACCAAGAAAGACGGTTCCCTCTCATCTTATCTGTCACTGGAGCAACTTTCAAACTTCCTCTTATATACTCATTCCTTATCTTATCCATCCTGGTCACACCACACATCCATCTCAACATTCTCATCTCAGCTACATGCAATCGTTTTTCATCCGTCACCTTAGTGGGCCAACACTCAGATCCATACATGACGACAGGTCTCACCACTGTCTTGTAAATCTTGCCCTTCAATTTGAGGGGCATTCGGGGGTCACACACTGTGCCTGTGACCTGTCGCCATTTCATCCATCCCGCATTTATTCTGTGCTTGATGGTCCGGTCAATTTCGCCATCGCTTTGTAGGAGCGAACCGAGGTACCGGAAGTCGGAGCAGACTGGTAAGGATTCGTCATCGAGCGCTACCGGAACAAAACTGGAGAGACCGCCGAAATCGCAAAACATTTGTTCGGTTTTGGTTCTGCTGATTTTCAAGCCAACACTCTCCAGCCTTTCCTGCCATCTTTCCAATCTGCTCTGCACCTCTTGTCCGCTCTCACCGACGAGAACAATGTCATCGGCGAACAGCATGCACCAGGGTGCCTCTTCCTGTATGTCCGATGTCAGAGCATCCATAATAAGCAGGAAAAGGTAAGGACTTAAAGCCGACCCTTGGTGCAAGCCTACAGCCACACTGAAATCATCGGTTATACCAGCGGCTGACCGGACATGCGTACTAGATCTTTTATACATCGCGCGAACTAACTCAACATACTTCCCAGGTATACATTTCTCTTTCAAAGCCCACCACAAAACCTCTCGGGGTACTCGATCATAAGCCTTTTCGAGGTCCACAAACACCATGTGTAAGTTTTTTTGCGCACGCCTGTACTTTTCGCACAGTTGGCGAAGTGCGAAGATGGCATCTGTTGGTCCTCGACCTGGCATGAACCCGAACTGATTTTTCGTTATTTCACACTCTTCTCGCATTCGTCTCTCTATCACCTTCTCCCACACTTTAAACGTATGTGGCATGAGCTTTATTCCTCGATAGTTGTTACAGTCCTGTACATCACCCTTGTTCTTATAAATGGGCACCAGCGTACTGTTACGCCATTCATTAGGGATCGCCATTTCATGCAACAACTTATTGAAGAATAAAGTCAGCCACTTCCATCCATCCGCACTCAACAACTTCCATACCTCTGCTGGTATTCCATCCGGTCCTACAGCCTTTCCATTTTTCATACTTCTCACTGCCCTTTTCACCTCATCCATACTTACTTCATTTACCAAACTCATATTATACAGACCTGGTTCCAGCTCTCCACTCCATACTTACATGACACATGTAATTATATATATATATATTTTAAATATTCACTTTAATAGCTACATGCTAGTAAGTTACATGCTGTGTGGTCAGCCTGGCCGGCCCCGAGGCAGTGCCTTTTTTATCCCACTCGTGCCGCGTTTCTACTAGGAACATAAAATTGTTATAAAAAAGAGAAAATTGTGTCTGACAATTTTCTCTTTTTTACAATGACTAATTTATTTTTAACGACAGTATTGTATTGTAAATTTTTGACTTTCTGAAAGCGTTCGTTGTGAATCTACTTGGAAATAAACGATTGAAATTTGAAAATTTGAAATTAGAGCGTTAGCTGTGAGAAGTAACATGTTGGCCCGCAGGTTTGCTTGGTGTACAAAGCAGGTAAAATTAACCTTGTTCAAGGCATTTTGTCAGGTTTTCTACACCAGCAGCTTGTGGGTCAGCTATACTACTAAAAAAGCATACAATGCTCTCCGTGTGCAGTACAACAATGCCTTCAGAATGCTGTTGGGGCTGCCCCGCTTTTGTAGCGCATCGCTTATGTTCGCGCAAAAGCGAACTGATGATTTCTTTGCTATCAGACGCAAAAGGGTGGCCTCATTACTATACAGGGTGCGGGCTAGCTCCAACAGTGTTTTGACGGTCATTGCACAGAAGATAGACTGTCCCATACTAAGACACTGGGTGGGGCTCCTAATTAACTGACAATATTTGTGAATGTCTGTAATTTATTTTATTTTATTCAATTGATTTTTGGTCATGATTTTATTGTCTGACATAAATAAATAATAATAATTATTATTATAATGTGATAATCAAAATATACACATTGCATGGGACTATTGCCAGGGAGTGGCCCTGGCCAAAATAATCCCAAGAATGAAATCGAACCAGCATTTTCCAGGACTAGCCTGGCCGTAATACTGATCGAACCGTTTAAATAATCACATCGTAAGATAAGCATCGAAAGATTAGTTTTATTCCTTCCGGACTCATGGCCCCACAAGGATTTTTTGGTCTTGATTACTCCACTTCTTTGTGGGGCCATCAGTCCTTATTGTATAATTGTTTCGATGACCCCACTGTCATTTTAAAATGTAACCTTTTTTTATTAATCTTTACTTTACTACCTTTGAGCACAAAAGTGCTACCTAATAATAATAAAATGCCTTTCGGAATACGTGTCCTAACTCCTCTAATCAACAGTTCCCAAAATTCACACTTACCAAAATCCCTATGCATCTGTTACTTACTTTCTAAAATGACTGTTGCCTATAAATACCATTTCCTAAAATTCCCATGCTGTTATTTACGTTGTTAATGCAATACCCCTGTTCCACCTATCCCCCCTGTTCTATCCCCCTTAAGAGGGAAAACTGATTTTTTTCCACTTTTCTCTACTAGGGGAGACTACTGCATTCTAAATTATAATCTAAGAAATATACGTTAAACATGCGCCTTCCTATTACTTTCAAAATTTTATCATATCTAAACGCGATCTCAAATTTCTTCCGATCATCAACATCGCAGGTGTGCTTCCGGTAGAACAATGTACAGTATTGCGATATTCAAAGAGAAAACCTAACAATTTCTCTTCCCTTTGTTGATTTGATACGTTTTTATCTGTTAATATACACTTCAACATTTTCTTGCAAGTTTTTACGGAATTTTCCGCTTGCCCATTACTGGCTGGATGGTATATACGTATAGGTGAATTTAAGTAATGTATCCCGTTCATAATACAAAATTGTTTAAATTCAGTGGAACAAATTTTTGCGTCATTATCTGATACAATAACATTGGGTATCCCGAAATTGGAAAAAACTAGTTTTAACTTAGCAATTAGTGCGCTCGTACTTGTGCCATGAGTCATGTTTATGCATTCTAACCATTTACTGAACGCGTCAATAATAATTAAATACACGCACTGTCCAAATGAAAAGTAATCCAGATGGATTCTGTACCATGCACGTGGTGGCCTATGCTATGCCACGGCGCCGGAGAGGCGCGGGGAGGCGATGCGCGCACGGCCGTACAAGCGCCGCATGTACCTACAAAGCGCTCGATATCCCTATCTATACCTGGCCACCACATTCTACTACGAGCTGCACTTTTAGTCTTAACGACTCCAAAATGCGCGGAATGTAACTCACGTAGCATCTGCTCCCTAAATTCAGTAGGTATTATCACTCTGTGACCTCTAAAAAGGCAGCCATCAATCAGTTCAATATCTAACTTATGAAAATAATAAGGTTTTATGGACTCGCAATTAATTTTCCTCGGCCAACCATTTTTCATATACTTCCTAACAATACATAGAACCTTGTCACTTTCCGTAGCCCGTTTAATTTGATCGAACGAAACAGGTTTCACTTGTGAATCAAGGAACAGTAACGCGCGAGCGCGACTATAACTATCCTCTTCCTTCTGATTACCTACTACCTGTGACGGTGCGCGAGAAAAATAGTCCGCGATAACGTTTTGTTGGCTTTTAATATATTGCACTATGTAGTTATAAGCTGATAGAATTACCGCGTATCTCTGTAATCGTAATGCCGCCGTTACTGAAATGCCGTTCTTTTTTCCGAAAATAGTAATCAACGGCTTATGGTCCGTTTTAAGTATGAAAGGATCCTGTACCCCAAACAAATATTGGTGAAATTTTTTAACTCCGAAAATAATAGCGGTGGCCTCTTTTTGAATCTGGCTGTAGTTACGTTCACTTGCTGATAATGAACGCGAGGCAAAAGCTAACGGGCGCTCCGTGCCGTCGTCCGCGCGCTGAGCTAGCACTGCCCCGAGCCCCGCCGGCCCGGCGTCCACGCTCAGCACCAGCTGCGCGCCCGGCACGTAGTGCGCCAGGACTCGTTCAGACATCAGCTCATTCTTGACCGCCTGCATAGCACGCTGCTGCCGTTCACCCCACTCCCAAGTAGCACCCAAACGACAACGTTCGTATAGTGGGCTCATTAAGGCAGACGCGTTAGGAATAAAATTCCTGTAATAATTAACTACCCCTACGAATCTTTTAACCTCAGTGACATTTTTAGGGCTAGGGGCCTCAACGATAGCCTGCACCTTATCCGGACTGGTATGCAACCCTTTTTCATCTATTACATAACCGAGGTATGTAATACTTTCTTTAAGAAATTCACACTTTTCTTTTTGTAGTCGCAAACCAGCCTCATTAAGCCTTCGCAATACCTCTTGCAATCTATTAAAATGAGTTGCATCATCTGGCCCAGTAATACAGACATCGTCTAACCAACAACTAACGCCTTCCAACCCCGACAAAAGGATTTCCAAGGATTTTTGGAAAATAGCAGGAGCGTTTGCCAAACCATAAACTAAGCGTGTGTATTTAAATAAACCCTTTGACGTGTTAATCGTAGTTAGCTCCTGCGATGAGTCATCCAATACAAACTGGTTATAGGCATTTTTAAGATCGAGTTTACTAAACTTTTTACCTCCGCCTAACTTGGCAAATACCTCCTCTATGCGGGGCAAAGGGTACTTGTCAATAACTAGGTCTTTATTTAGCGTAATGGAATAATCTCCGGCAATTCTCACTTTTCCGTTTTCCTTAAGAACTGGGACGATCGGCGTAGCATAGTCCGAATGGTTGACCGAAACCAATATACCTAGATTTACCAGCCTATCAATTTCAGCTTCCACTTTGCTCTTGAGTGCAAAAGGAACAGTGCGTGACTTAAAAAACTTTGGTGTCGCTCCCTCTTTTAATTGTAAACAAACTTTGAACTTATTGAACGTCCCTAATTCGTCACGCCATAACACAGAAAATTGTTCCAATAATTTATTTATAGCTGTCGTATTCATGGTAGTTATATTATATGTACGCTTAACAGTCACCAGTGCCATGCCAAATGCGGACATAAAATCTCTCCCTAGCAAGGGCGGCCCTCCATTCTGAACAACATATAATTTTAACGGTTTTATTAGGTTATTATAAGAAGCCTCAATTTCAAAATAGCCCCGTGGCGAGACCTTATGTCCGGTGTAACAACACATTGTCATGTTATCATTGTGCAGATTGTACTGTGAAAATAGTGACAGATATAATTTTTCTGATATAACGGAGACACCAGAACCGCAATCTAGCTCCATAGATATAGAAGATTGTTTACCTAAAGTTACATTAATCAGCACAGGGTCTTTGGTGACATACCTGATATTAAAGTTCTGGCATTCTTCACAACAGTTCCCGTTATCAGCACCATCGTTATTTTCTTCACATACCATGTTGTTAACGCGCGCCTTCCTAAGACCGCAGACCTTCTTGAGATGTCCTTTCAGACCGCATTTTTGACATCGGTAACCTTTAAACCTGCACTTTTCACTAGTATGATATTTTAAACCGCACACCGCACACGGATCTCCTGTCGCAAGGTTAGCTCGGGCCGCATACGCAGCACCCGAGCGCGCCCCGCCGCCGCCGCCGCCGGTCGAGCTGCCACCGAATGTACCGCCGCGCTCACGCTGCCCGCGCTCCATTCCAGACACTGCACCAAACGACGATTTATACAACGGTTCCTGCTTGATTTCCATGGAACCAGTTGACACCATGCTCTTAGCTTCCTTCGCACTCGCTGCTTGCTCCGCTAACTCGATAGCTACCGCTATTTTGAGCTTACTTGGCTTCTGTTCAAACAGCTTATCGCGTTCTGGGCCAGGTCCTAAGCCGAGGACGAATCGATCTGTCAAAACAGTATCCAGAGCGGTGCCGAAGTCGCAATAACTTGCGAGTCCACGTAGTCGCGCCGCCCAGTCCCCCATTGATTCGCCAGGTTCTCTTGTTGCCCCGTAGAATTTTGCCTTATCAGCAAAAGTACACTCCTTTGTCTTGAAGTGGTCATCGAGTAATTTCACCAGTTGAACATAGCTCAGGTCGTCGGGAGCAGTCGGGTGGGCTAGGTTTCGCAGTAGCCTGTATGACTCATCCGAAATGTGCGTAATGAGTATTCCCACCTTATCACCGTCCGCAATTTTATTTATTATAATGAATTGAGTAAGTTTACTTTTAAAAATTATCCACTCACTAGTTTTATGATCAAAATTAGGCAAATTTCCTAACTGAGACATTTTTTTACGATTTTTGTGGCCGTGTGGGTAGATAATCACTCGTCGCCATTAAGGTGTCTATGAATAATAAAAACGACCGTTTAGAACCAACACCGGTTTATTACTGGTTTGTATACACAGGTAACAGCATATATATCACTTATACATCACGATTAAGTAGGTTTTATGGTAATGCAAACCCAATTAAACTTAAAACATAAATGCATCCTTAAGTACAAGCATGTACTGCCTTTATTTTATTGCCGAAATAATAGCGATATCCATTTCATAGAAGGATTTCACCCCCCTTTTGATTTTTTACAAAAACGAAATCACACTTAATTTCACGAAAAATACTTCGTAAAAGCTTTGACGTAAAAGTTGGAAAAAAAGAGCTATGACAAACAAGCCGTGACATTGACTAATTATTGACAATAGTGTTTTAATCTAAAGTGACCAGTTATCATCTCAACGTCATCATATCGAAAAGCGATTATCTGAGTCTCAAAATCCTGGTAAAGAGATATGGCGAGTGGTTAACGACGAAATTGGCACGAACAATAAAACCAGATAAATTCGTATAAAGGATGCAGGCTTTAATGATTGACAAGTTCCCGACTTCATAAACTCACATTTCGTAAGTGAGGGCACAAACTTTGCACAACGAGTTAACTTAACCAAGTCGAAAAAGTACTTGTCAAAATTTTTGAAAGACGCTAAAGTTCCTAATTTTTCCCTGCCTGTAGTGTCGAGACCAGTTTTGGATAGAGTGCTGAAATTGGTGCTTAAATCAAAAACTACGCTAGATATCTATGACATATCCATTAACATACTTTTGTGCATTTGGCCAGTACTTGCAGATATACTTGTTTTTTTATTTATTTATTTTTTAGTTTTTTTTTTATTTTTTTTATCTATGATGGGCTTACTCTTGACCCCAAGCTTACCCTAGAGCAGAGATGGGATCTACGGTGGAGCGAGCTTGCCCAGAAGATGCCTATTCACTCTAGACTTAAAGAGATTCAGGTTATATGCACTCGGAAATACAGACGCAGGCAGGAAATTCCATTTTTTAGCCGTGCGCATAATGAAAGATGTTTTGAAGCGCTTAGTGCATAATGTGGGTATTTCAACTAAGAAAGGATGATAACCGGCCGTGCGTCTGGATGTCCGATGGAAGAAAGGAGACGGTGGTATGAGCTCGTGCAGCTCACGCGCACACTCTCCGAAGTACAATCTATAGAAGACCGATAGGCAAGCAACCTTGCGGCGGTGAGCCAGGCTGTGAAGCTTGGTCGCCACCAGTTTTTTATCGCCTATTAATCTCTTGGCTCTGCGTTCCACCGAATCCAGTGCTGCAAATTGGTATTTCGCCGAGCCTTCCCAAAGGTGACAGCGGTACTCCATGCAAGATCGCACTTGAGCTTTATAAAGAGTTAGAAGCTGTTCAGGCGTGAAGTACCGCTTGTCTTTATTCAGGACGCCCAACTTTCTAGCTGCAATTTGAGCCTTGGACTCGATGGTGGTGCCGAAGTTGAGGTCAGAGGACAGTTCCATGCCAAGGAGTTGCAGAATGTTGGTCACTGGAACAGATATACCCCGAAAAGTAGGAGAATAGGTGAAAGGACTCCTTTTTGCGGAGAAAAGACACGCCTGCGTTTTTGAAGCATTGAAGCTGACGAGATTGTCATCGCCCCACTGGGAGACGTTACTTAACGTCAGGTTCGTACGCTCAATCATACCCTTTCTCAATCTTTGGATTTCATCACCACTGGCTCCTGCACCGGACAGATATTTCTCGGCGACAGTACTGTCATCTGCGTACCCAACAATTCCTGAAGATAGAAGGTCATTGATGTGCAGCAGGAAAAGCGTCGCGGAGAGTTCAGACCCCTGAGGAACTCCGGCGTCAATAGCCTTGAGGTCAGAGGAGCAGCCGTCTATGACCACTCGGATCGACCGTTCACTCAGGAAGTCAGCCACCCAGCTACAGAAGCCAGTGGGGAAGCCGTACGCTGGAAGCTTGCTCAACAGACTCGCATGCCACACCCTATCGAAGGCCTTTGAAATGTCCAGCGACACTGCTATTGCTTCGCCGTGGTTTTCAATGGCCTCGCCCCAGCAATGCGTTACGTACACTAAAAGATCCCCCGTGGAACGCCCTCGGCGGAAGCCATATTCACAATCACTGAGAAGATCATTGTCTTCGAGGTACGAAAGCAGTTTGCAGTTCAGAACTCTTTCCATAACCTTACAGAGTACGGAAGTGATGGCGATCGGTCGATAGTTGCTAGGGTCGGCACGGCTACCCTTTTTGGGCGCAGGTTGCACATTGGCAAGCTTCCAAGATTTTGGTACAATTTTTGACACGAGAGAGAGGCGGTACAGGCGCGTCAGTATAGGAGACAACTCAGGCGCACAATGCCTCAACAATCTTGCTGGTATGCGATCAGGACCACTGGCCTTGTTCACGTCCAGACTACGAAGGGCTCTACGGACCTCTTTGTTGTGCACTGTGATCTCAGACATCAAAGAATCACAGTGAGGCAAGGTGGGTGGATATTTCGAGCCAGCGTCTATACGAGAGTTGCTCGCAAACAGATCGGCAAATAAATTTGCTTTCTCTGCCGCGGTGTGGGCAAGTGACCCATCAGGTTTCTGCATTGGAGGTAGTGTGGGACGGCAGAAGTTGGATTCGACTGATTTCGAAAGGGACCAGAACTGCTTACTACCTGGTGGGTATGATGCAAGCTTTGTCCCAATACGGCTGATATGGTCGAACCTAGCTTTTCGTAGCACCCGTTTGCAATACCTGGCGGCGGCATTATATGCTCTCTTCTTTGCTCCCACTCTTCTCGCTCGCACTTTTCGACCACGAGCTTTTACCCAAGCTTGGTAAGCGGACTGTTTACGAGCCTCAGCTCGAGCACAGTCCGCATTGAACCAAGGTTGGACTTTATAACCGAGCGGGATATCGGGGAAAGGAATGAAATATTCCATTCCCTGCCGGATTACAGCTGTGATCGCATCAGCGACGCATGAGGGGTCTTTCGAAGAGATACACATTTGCCGCCACGGGTATGAAGCAAAGAAAGCACGCATCTCGTCCCAGTCTGCTGACTCGTATCGCCATACTCTCCTCGTGCCCCTAGGGGTGTAATCCGGAGGAGAGCAGATGGACACGGATTTCACCACACAGTGGTCGGATGATCCCAGTGGAGCTGAGACCGAAACCGAATGTCTGAGCGGATCAGTAGTCAGCAGAAGGTCCAGGCAATTGGGTGTGTGGTCTGTGATATCCGGTATTCGCGTCGCTTGTTCCACCAGCTGGGTGAGATCTAGCGCCAATGCTAGTTTACGCGCCTCTCGCCCAGCATGGTCAGTTTTCTGGTATGGGAACAGCCACTCTTTAAGGTGGGCATTGAAGTCCCCCAGAAAAACAAGCCACTTGTGGTCTTAATAAACGACATGTTTACAACTGGCGTATATCCTAATGCCTTTAAATGCACAAGGGTATGTCCAGTATACAAAGGCAAGGAAGAAATTACCGGCCAATTACCATCGTTTCCAATATATCAAAAACAATCCAATCCATTATATCGACGCACTTTCTACAGCATCTGGAGGCAAACAACTTAATGACAGATAAACAGTTTGCCTATCGTAAAGGTATGTCCACAACAACTGCCGCTCATAAAGTGTTAGATTGCATAGTCACGGGAATAGACAACAAATTGAAGGTTGCCGGAATATTTTGCGATCTTTCAAAAGCATTTGATGTGATTAATTACACATTATTATTAAAAAAACCGGATGGGTATGGCGTTCGAGGTTCTTCGCATCATTTATTTAAATCATTTTTGACAAATAGAAACCAGACTGTCCAAATAACATTTCAAGGCAGAAAAATTAAATCAAAGGCAGGCGATGTCGAGATAGGAATTCCGCAAGGATCTTCGCTGGGTAATACGCTGTTTTTAGCGTTTGTCAACGATCTCCCATCTATTGTTGCGTACGGCTTAATGGTTCTCTTTGCCGATGACACCACTGTAGTTGTGAGCGCAAAGACTTACGAAGAACTTAATAGTAAGATCTGTCGAGTATGCGAGCAGCTGCAGTGTTGGTTCTCGGCGAACGGACTTATTCTGAATGTAACAAAATCAAATATTATTATTTTCTCTTCAAGTTATCGACCATCTCCTGTACTAAACTGTCCCACGCCAACTAGCAGTGAGTGCAAGTTTTTAGGCTTTACTCTCGATAGTCACGCAGATTGGAAGAACCACATTAACACTCTTTGTGACAAGTTGAGTAGTGCAGTATTTGCCTTGCGCAAGTTAAGACCGCTCATATCGATGATGCACTGCGACAAACATATTTTGCATACTTTTATTCCATACTTTCTTATGGCTCCATCCTATGGGGAAACTCAACTGACTCGCTTAAAGTATTGAAGATGCAAAAACGTGCGCTTCGCGTAATGGCTGGAATTAAACCACCGCACTCGTGTAAGGGCCTCTTCGTAAAGTATGGTATACTGACGCATTTCTCGCAGTATTTGTTTGACGTACGTATGAAATTACGTAATTTCATACGTACGCGTTAATCTCTCCAGCTTTGAGCGAGTAGATATTCCGGGAAAAAGCCTACGTCGAACCGGGTGCTTCAGAACAGTTAGGCGTCGCACCAATCTCGCTGAAAAGAACCCGCGAGTTATAGGACCTACCTTGTATGAAGCGCTACCCACAGACATAAAAACAGAACCGTCTGACGAAGCGTTTCGATCCCGACTGAAAAATATTTTATTGGAAAGCGAGTTTTACTCTGTTAAAGAGACTGACAGTAAATTTACTTAATCTAATAATTTATTTGATTATTAATTTTATTTCTCTTTGTGATTTGACATCCATTTTTATATAATTTTCTTTAATACGTTGTTGTAAGTGCCTTACATCTCGGCTTATTAAGCCGGTTTTTCCCAATCTCCCGCCTCGAGACCCTCAAGGAAAGGGAGTATCGGGTTCAGTATCCCTGTCTAGAAAAATTGTGCTCCCCAAAACTTTACTCAGAATAACGATGGTGTGGATAGAAGCTTGCTTTTGCATTATGTGTATATTATTCCGGATGTTCCTACTATTATCGGAATGACTTCGGTGGGTGTTTTCCAAAGCCTGGTTATTTCGGTTTTAAGAAGATGGTATTTGCTTAGTTTCTCTATTTCTTTTGCTCCAATATTATAATCTGATGGGACTGCTATATCTATAAGGTAAGCTTTATTTTCTGTTTTGTTTATATATATGATATCTGGTCTATTATGCATAACTGTGACATCCGTCTGAACCGGCATCTCCCACATCAGCTTCGCAGTTTCATTTTCTCTAACTTGCGGTTGCGTCAGCTGTTCCTTCCACCACAAGCTAGTGGACTCCATGCCATGTTTTTTAAGAAGGGCCCAATAGACATACTGGACTACGTTGTTATGCCTTCTGGTATAATACGTGCCGGCTAGCTTCTCACATCCCGCTACAATGTGTTGTGCGGTTTCGTCCTTGGTGCCGCATAGCCGGCATTTCCCATCAATAGGTCTTTTGAGTATGTCCCTTTCATGCTGTCGGGTGACTACAGCTTGGTCTTGGAGTGCGAATATAGATGCTTCTAACGAAGGAGATACCGGTTGTTGTTTTAGCCATCTAAAAGAGTACACTACATCAATATTCTCTTTTTCTAAAACTGCTTTGTGGAACTGGCCATGCAGAGGTTTGGCTTTTAGTTTATTTATACTTTGTTTAATAGTAGCTGCTTTTATTTCAATGTTTGTATAATTGATGATCAAACGAACTTACCTGTACGTGAAGTTCGATCACAATTATATGAGCTGCTTCATTCGCCGCGATTTATATCAAACAATATAACAGATTGTAGCTATGTTTCCACATTGCAGCCCATACACGTATTTCAAAGATTAGAAAAAAAAAAACAAATTTGAATCATTCATTCGTTCCTTTCCCGAACTCCCGCGCTCCCGTCTGACAATTTTCATTCTGTTTAAAGGCTCTCGTTCATAGCAGCCTATTTCTTTAAAATTATGTTTTGGGTAGGGTGTTACATATACAAATAATGATATTACGGGGTGGGTGATATAAATCGCGTCGAATGAAGCAGCTCATATAATTGTGATCGAACTTCACGTACAGGTAAGTTCGTTTGATCATCAATTATATTTCGCTGCTTCATTCTTAGCGATTTATATCAAACAATATAACAGATTGTAGGATGTTTAGAGTGATTTAAAGAAATGGAGAAAGAAATAGGTACATTAATAACATCGTTTTATTTTCTTACGTAACGAAATCATAATCATAAATTCAATTATATATCAACAAAAATATTTGGTATTTGGTATCGAATTTTAACAAAAAAACAAACAAAAGAAAAAATCTTCACATTAAATGGTTAATTATTAGTATTGAGTATTGCTAAAGCAAATTCGTTGGGATCACTTATAATATTCCTATTATAAAACTTGGCAAACACTTTTGACGCATCAGTCCATCCTGCAGTCTTTCTTATCAGTTCCAAGTTAACTCCGACCCTGTTAGCCGCTGACGTGGCCGCGTGCCTAGTGCTATGTCCTGTAAATACCGAAATGTCTATTCCACTTTCATGTAGAGTATTTTTAACCCAATTGCTTAACGTCTGTGGCGAGACAGTATTGTGTGGTTTTCTGTTACTAATAAATAATTTGGACCTGGTATTATTTTTGCGAAGAACAGTTGTTTTATTTATATATGTGGACAAACATTGAGCTGGGCAGATTTCAGGACGAAGAGTGTAATACGGTAATCTTAGAACCGGTTGAACTGAATGAGGTGTGGAGGTTTTAATTAAGTCTGGAATCGTAATAACTATTTCACTTCCATCACGGATTGTAATATTTTCCAATTTAATTAAGGAGAAGGTTTGGATCCTGTGAGCGGTCACCAGTGCTAAAAGGGTAAGAGTTTTCTTGGAAAGTGATTTTAAATCAAGAGATTCATTAGGCCATGAACTAGATAAATGATTTAAGACAACATTAGGGTCCCATGTAAGGTTGTACTTCGGTTTTGGTGGGCTCAACCGAAACACACCTTTCATAAATCGCTTAGTCGTGTCATCATCCTTGTGGTCTGACCCGATGATGGTCATTATAGCCGATTTATGAGAGTTAATTGTGCCATATTTTGCACCTTTATGAAAACATTGTGTTAAAAAATCTATGATGGTAGAAATTGTGGGTTGTAACAAGTTGTGATTATTAGATTTACAAAAATCGAACCACTGTTTAAATGAACTCTCATATTGCTTATATGTATTAGAGGACAAGGACGAAAGCATAATTTCAATTGCCGGTGGCGTCATTAACTTATTTAGTAAAGCTTGCCGGATAATTTCCCGGCAACCAGGGAAAGTTTCTGATGGAGGCTGTGGTGTGATCTGAAAGGAGATTGCAGTAGGTTGACACTAGGTTTAAAATAAATAGGTTTACAAGTCAAAAGCTTTTGGAACAGGGGATACCACGGTTGCATTCGCCAATCGGGTACGACTAATATGCCTTCTGCTTTGTCATGGATGATTTTTTGAATAACTTTCAAAATAACAGAAAATGGGGGAAAGGCATAGAAGTCCAAATGTTTCCAGGAAATGGTAAAAGCATCGATTGCAATAGCATTAGGATCCTGCTTCCAGGAAATATATGCGTCGCATTTGGTGTTTTGCCTAGTGGCAAATAAGTCTATCCTAGGGCAACCAAAACTATTTACGATTTCTTGGAAACAGTCGTTATTTAGTTCCCATTCAGTATCAACGTTCTTTGTACGTGAGAGAGCGTCGGCTTGAACATTGTCTTTTGTGTTGATGTATGATGCGAAAATCATTGTTTTTACTTTCACACCACTGCCATATAGATCTAGATATGTCGTTCAAATGTGGGTATTGGACGCTACCCATTTACTGAAACAAAGCCTTTTATCGCAAAAATTCCATAACTGGCTTCAGAACTTTTGTAAATACATACGGCGCCGAGGAGAGTCCGAATGGTAGGCAGTTAAATTGATACAAGACTCCGTTAAATTGGAATTTTAAATATTTTCTATGATCTTGGTGAATAGGTATGGCGAAGTATGCATCTTTCATGTCAAGTGTCGCCATATAACAGTTTCTTGTGATTAATTTAGCTGCCGTTCGGTAATCCTCCATTTTAAAATACAAGGTGTGTAGATATTTATTTAAGCGTTTGAGGTTTAAGATAAATCTGTAATCACCGTTAGGTTTCTCTCTTAAGAATACACTTGATACAAATTCACCTTCCACGTGAAAGCTTTCTGAGATAACGCCAGACTCGAATAAAGATTTAATCGATTTCTCATAGTGAGATAGCTCGGCGTTTGACTTTGGTAAAGTATTTGGACAACAAGCACAAACAGGTTCAGTCATAAACGGTATTTTATATCCCATTATCCAGGAAAGTACTTTAGGGTTGTCCGTGATCTGCAACCAGGCGTTGTGGAAGTGAGCCAATCGTCCGGCTGTGGTTACCTCGTTCAGTAGCGGCGGTTGGTCTTCCGAAGCGGCGGCGGCGGCGTCCTGCGAGCACTGGAGCTGGGCTTGGTGGCGGCGCGCGTCGTCGTCGCTGCTGGTGTCGCTGCGGGTGTCCGAGGTTTCCCCACACCTGGGTGGCCGCTGGACTTCCGCTGCGGGGCCCTCGTGTTTAAAGGCTTATTTTTATAAAAGTTACTTTTATTAAATTTGGGATTTGTGTGTCTCTGATGAGCTTTTAGCTCAGTCCCCGATTTTTGAATATTTTTAGCAGATTTTACCGTCTCAGATACGTTGTCGCCAAATAAATATTTATTTCTTTTCGTCTCCATTAATGCTTCCTTCATATTTGTGTTGGTGGCCGATATTATAAATGATCTACGAGATTTTGTCTCATGGAAATGTACGTCAGATAAAAGACGACCCGCGTCGCTCATAGCTTTCAAGATCTTTGAGTGGTCGTCTTTCTTTATGAGCATGTCTGTGGCCTTTGCTAGTGCAGCAAGAGCAACGCCGATTTGTCTTTGTCTCTCTGCCAAAAATGCATCTCTTTTTATCAAAGATTCCGGCAATGCAGCCTTAACTTCAGCGTTAAGTAAGGGCGGGATTAGGGACTCACAATTTGCTGGTATCAAATGTTCTTTAAGAAGATTTTCTTTCGTTTCTTTTGACAAGCCTTTTATAAGAATTTCTTGCCATCGCGAGGCAATATCTTTGTGTATAACGGCTCCTAGCGGTATTTCCACTTTAGGCGCGTCTCCCAGCAGCTGTAGTATTTCGTCATCCAATTCGACCTCAAGTTGTTCCGTCTGATCAGACGCAGTGGAGGTCCCGGCCGCTGTTGCGCTCGCGGATGACGTAGAAGGTCCGGAAGTATCCACCGAATGAGTAGCGCTTGGCTGAGGTGTCGTCGTATTGTCGGCACTGGTGGAATCTGTGGATACATGCATAAAGCATGAGTACCTATGTTGTGGCAACGTTACGTAGGAAGGAAAAAGCCCCGCTGGCTAAATCGCATCATTTTTATTAAAAGGTGTAATTTACACACTATATTATGCATAGGTATAGGACATGCCATAGAACAAAGCCCGCTGCTCGTTCGGGTTAAGATTGACTTGTAACGGAAAAAAGCCCCGCTGGCCATTCGCGTCACTTTTATTAAAAGGTGTTATTTACACCCTATAGTTTGCATAGGTATAAGACATGCCATAGAACAAAGCCCGCTGCTCGTTCGGAATAAGGTTGACTTTATAACGGAATAGGCCCCGCTGACCATTCGCATTACATTTCATGCATACTTATATGTATGCTTCTAGGTGAGTATGTACATGTTCTATGAAAGAACGAAGCCCGAAGCTTGTTCGTATTATAATCGAAAAAGAGGGTACTTCGATAAATTGTGACAGAGGTAACCCCGATGGTTTCTCGCATCACATGACAAATAACCCTCACATAAGTATGTTAAATAATTTAGATGCAAATCCTATACTTTGAGTATGTATAGGTATATATTACAAATAAAAAACTTACTGTCGATTTCATCCTCCGAACTTATAACCCGTATACGACGACGCCGCGGCGTGGCTGACTTTCGCCGGCGTTTACTCAGCTTTGCCCGTATATCCGAAAGAATTTGGAGAATATCTTCATCACTTTCTTCTGGTTTCCGTTTTCCCATGATTTTTGAGCACTGTACGTTGTTAAACTGAAACCTATAAATATTTTTTCGCACAAAACGCGCGCGACGTGTTAGGGCTACAACACGAAAACACAGAATGAAACTTGTCAGACGGGAGCGCGGGAGTTCGGGAAAGGAACGAATGAATGATTCAAATTTGTTTTTTTTTTCTAATCTTTGAAATACGTGTAAGAGCTGCAATGTAGAAACATAGCTACAATCTGTTATATTGTTTGATATAAATCGCTAAGAATGAAGCAGCGAAATATAATTTTCTTTATTGCCTAATTAGTCCATTGAATAAAAAGTTCTAGAGTGCGACAGTTGGTAACGTAATATGTTTCTTCGGAAACATGTCAAGAGTTCCTAGGTAATAAACATACTAAAACCCCGGGACACTAGGAGGAGCCCCGGAGTGGGGGAGGGGGGGGAAACGGTCCATTTTTTAATTTTTCGCTTAAATCTCAAAAACGGTACATGTTAGAGAAAAATGTTCAAGGAAAAGTTGAAAGGCCATAAAATTATCTACAAGTAATACCTAAATCACTTTTTCCTATATCCTACCATTTCTGAGTTACACGCATTAAAAAATGATTTTGGCTCAAACAATTTTCCCATACTACATACCCGTGTTTATCACATCAATCGATCAAAAAATATTTCTTTCTTACATAAAACTCAAATGTGCAACATGTGACCGGTACTGATAGATTGCTCTTGATTAGGTCTATCATTGGTAAAATAAACACATTCCTCCGTGGAAGCCTTTAGGAGGAATCGATTGTCAAAATATTATATTAGGGTAGTTTTTAGTTACTGAACTTGAACTATTTATTTTTTTCTTCCAAAAAAACTCAAAAGTGCAACTTGTGACTGGTACCGATAGATTGATCTTAATTAGGTCTATCATTGGTAAAAAAAACATATTCCTCCATGGAAGCCTTTAGGAGGAATTGATTGTCAAAATATTTTATTATGCTAGCTACTCCACTTGACCACTCCACACCCAATTCATTTCCCCCTAAACGCCTCCATGGTGGAATCTGGTTTTTTAATCAGTGATAGACTTAATTATGAGCAATCTATCGGTATCGGTCACAAGTTGCACTTTTGAGTTTTTTGGAAGAAAAAAATAAATAGTTCAAGTTCAGTAACTCAAACTACCCCAATATAATTCTTTGACAATCGATTCCTCCTAAAGGCTTCCATGGAGGAATGTGTTTATTTTACCAATGATAGACATAACTAAGAGCAATATATCAGTACCGGTCACAAGTTGCACTTTTGAGCTTTTTGGAAGAAAAAGAATAAAAAGGTCAAGTTGCGTAACTACCCTAATATAATATTTTGACAATCAATTCCTCCTAAGGGCTTCCATGGAGGAATGTGTTTTTTTACCAATGATAGACCTAATTAAGAGCAATCTGTTAGCACCGGTCACAAGTTGCACTTTTGAGCTTTTTGGAAGAAAAAAAAAAATGTTCAGGTATCGTAACTGGGCATTTCTACAGAGACGCCGTTTTTTTTGTCCTAGTCCAGAAATCGTGTTAAACATATAAACTAAAATCTCAAAAAAATAACACATAATCCTTAATGTATGTTCTATTTGGAGAGCATAATTATTATGACTAATTCAATATTACTTTCTTCTGAAAAATATACCGAATTGAAAAAAAAATACCAAATTTACCTGATTTAGGCCTGTCCCTTTGGCGGAATTGAAACTAAATTGGTCCATAATTCGATAATTTCCGGAATTTATAATGATGTTCCTATGTTCACATGTATATAGATATATGACAAAGGCTTATTTATTACCAAGATGTCTATAATGTTTTATTTTGTACCACTTATGTTACTTTAAATATTTGTCCCGAGCATATGACTAAATTCGGTATCACTCACAAACTCTAACGCACATCTGTAAACACGCGCGATATGCACACCATTATTCGATTCACATAAACTGCCAGTTGCGTCCGAGTAGGCGAGTGCAGTGAATCTGAGACATGCTGCCGGAATTTACCATTTTCAAAGGTAAGAAATTTTGCTTCGTCTTTGGTGCAGGGTAATTTCTCAACTCCGGATCATGAATATTTTTGAAACTATAAGAGCTAAAAGGTTGTTACTTTGTGTAATTTGTGCCTCGATAGTATACCAATACGTAGGTAAAATTGGATTTGCACAAAGTTTTACTGTGAGAGAGAAATTTCAAAGAAACCAGCTTTTTCTCAACTCCGAGAATCTGAACTCCGTGTGCATTTGTTCATGGAGTTGAGAATTTTGTTCACGGAGTTGAAGTTTTTTATAAAACTGTGATTAGAATGATGTCGTGTGGTACCGGCGTAGAATAGCATCACTCCAATTCTACCTGTAGGTGTCGTAAGAGGCGGTTAAAAGTTAATCATCAAGAAAATAGCTGGCAGCGTTCCCTGTGAATGCAACATCGTATTTGATGCTCGCCAATCTACCTACCATGGCAATACCTCCCCAATAAGGGAAGCTCATGTCCAGCTGTGAACTGTTGTGGCTGTAAAGGTGTATTTTTGGAAAATAACGTAACACCTACTTACTGCTAGTGTGTTGAAGCAAAGCAGTCGTAGTATAAACTATGCCACTGGTTTTGACAATATTTTATGACATTTAGATTTGCCGAGTGATGCCAGCTAAATTAACATTTTATTTTCGATTTTCGGAAATTTCGAAAAATTTTCTTTTTAACAAAATGATCCACTTGTTCGGATATTTCTCGTACTCTTCATTGTTCCTCAGCACCAAACTCCTCCGGATGGTCAAGTCCTATTTCATTAAAATTAACAGGGTACGCTTAAATCGTCCATTAGCCAAAGACTGAGATCTAAAATGACCAAAAATTGTGACGTGTGATGCCGGCTTAGAATAGAATTGCCCCACCACCTTCCCGCGGGTGTCGTAAGAGGCGGCTATGGGACTCGAGAGTGTTGGTGTATTACAATTTTTAGGCGACAGGCTGACAACCTGTCACTATAGTGATACACATGTTTTCTAAAACAACCTTCGAAAACAATCCTCAAAAATGTCAGACGTGGCGATGGCGACCGTATTCTTACGGCCGTTAACGCTCTGCCTACCCCGCAAGGGATAAAGGCGTGATATATGTATGTATGTATGTAAAAACTGTGACAGTAGTACTGATGAAAGCAATCCACGAAAACCAAATCAGAAATCATTTTCACGCACAACTGTCTTCAAAAAATACAAATACAGAATTAACAAAAAATTTAAACTTTTACACCATCGGCTGATATTTAATACAATAACACTTTAAAAATTCTCAACTCCGTAAACAAATTTTTAAACTCCGTGAACAGTCAATATTCAAATTCGATTATTTCAGAATCTGCAAGTGGAAATGGGGAGAAATTCGTCTTATGTTGTTTATTCATTTAAAAAACAATAAATCACTTTAAATGAGTGCATGAAAATCTTAAAACAAACGTGCATTCTCAACTCCGTGAACACATTTCTCAACTCCGTGAACACTCGAAATTAAAATTTAATTATTTCAGGATCGACTGAAGCAAATGATGGCAAATAAGCATCAATATGTTTCTATTCTTTTTTCCTAATTTTCCAGTATTATAAAGTCAATAAAATGTTAAAAATAAAATTGCACACGGAGGTGATAAAAATTTACTCCTGCCGTAGAAATGCCCAACTACCCTTATAAAATTCAATTTCTTCTAAACGCCTCCATGGTGGAATCTAGTATTTTTATCAATAATAGACCTAATTATGAGCAATCTATCGGTACCGGTCACAAGTTGCACTTTTGAGTTTTTTTGGAAGAAAAAAATAAATAGTTAAGTTCAGTAACTAAAGCTACCCTAATATAATATTTTGACAATCGATTCCTCCTAAAGGCTTCCACGGAGGAATGTGTTTATTTTACCAATGATAGACCTAATCAAGAGCAATCTATCAGTACCGGTCACAAGTTGCACATTTGAGTTTTATGGAAGAAAGAAATATTTTTTGATCGATTGATGTGATAAACACGGGTATGTAGTATGGGAAAATTGTTTGAGCCAAAATCATTTTTTAATGCGTGTAACTCAGAAACGGTAGGATATAGGAAAAAGTGATTTAGGTATAACTTGTAGATAATTTTATGGCCTTTCAACTTTTTCTTGAACGTTTTTCTCTAACATGTACCGTTTTTGAGATTTAAGCGAAAAATGAAAAAATGGACCCTTTCCCCGCCTTCCCCCACTCCGGGGCTCCTCCTAGTGTCCCGGGGTTTTAGTATGTTTTTTACCTAGGGACGCTTGACATGTTTCCGAAGAAACATCTTACGTTACTAACTCACGCACTCTAGACCCCCTTTGGAGGTACTCATTCAATGGACTAAATCCTATTTCTTTAACATTTTCTTCGGCTTCTTTATAAATTGAATATTTATCTTTATTTTTATCGTGACTTACGATGGTTTTTATTATGTTATCATTACCGGATTCTAGATACTGTTTATATTTAACTATCTGTGTTTTATAAAGCGTCTCTATATTTGTTAACCCTCTCCCACCTTTCTCTATGGGTAGATACAGACGTTCTATGTCTGCTTTTTGTTGCTGAGCTTTATTCATGTTGAGGATTTTTCTAGTTCTTACATCTATTTGCTTTAAATCTGTAAGTTTAAAATTAATTACACCAAACGAGTAGAGCAAAACAGGTACCGCAAAACTGTTGATAGCTTTAATTAAATTTCTGGAATGAAGGTGGGAGTTGGTTATACATTTGACTCTATGAAAATATTCTTTCTGCAGTTGTTGCCGCACCGCACTATGCTTTATTCGTGAATGCCTAAATATTTGTATGTTTGTGCGTTACTAAGATGTTCAAATTCTTCCCCGCTCAAAAGTACATGACCTGATCCATGTTGTTCATTTTGTCTTCCTGCTACAAGATGTAAAACGTTACATTTGTCCAGCCCAAAAATCATGCCTATATCATTAGTGAAAACTTCTGTACTGTCAATAAGTATCCGCAGATTGTGTTTATTATTAGAGTAAAGTTTTAAATCGTCCATGTACAACAAATGGTTAATTTGAGAGTTATCTTTAGTTTTGTATCCTTTATCTAAATATTTATTTGAAATTTGTGATAACGGGTTGATGGCTAAACAAAAAAGAAGTGGAGACAAAGAATCGCCTTCAAAAATGCCTCGTCTGATGTAAATGGGCTCTGTAGTGACCGACTCATTTGTACCACGGGCTGTCATTACAACATTCCAGGTTGGCATGACTGTTTCAAGGAATTGTTTAATAGCACTCGGGCATTTGTAAAGGTCAAGTACGCGTAGCAACCATTCATGCGAGATGCTATCAAAAGCCTTTCGATAGTCAACCCATCCCATACTAAGATTCTTTTTAGATTGATGTGCATCTTCGAGTATGGCTTTATTTATCATAAGGTGATCTTTGCATCCCCTTGCACGTCTCCTGCATCCTCTTTGCTCTGGAGCTAAAATATCATGCTTTTCGCAGTGTGCATAAAGCTCATTTGCTATGACAGAGGTCAGTAACTTATACATTGTCGGGAGACATGCATTTGACGAACACTTTGTGAATACTTATGATCTGACAAATTGTAATTTTGTAATGTAATTTCCACTGTGTGAATAATAAATCTAATCTATCAGTTATCATTGTATTATGCAGAGGATGTATATTATCATAAGTGTGTGAATTCTGAAAAAGTGGGAATTTAAGGAAGTAGATATTCCATGAAAGTGAGATTTTGAGGAATGTATGTTATCAGGAAGTGATGAAAATGATCAGTAAGTAAAATAACCGCAATGTTAATTTTGAGAACTGTTAATCAAAGGAGTAAGGGCACGTGTTCCGAAAGGATAAAATGGATATAAATCTGTACGTAATGTGTTATGGTGCTCACGGGACCACATACACCGAAGGCCAAGCCCCATCATCAGCACATATGCAATTATGAAGTAATGCTAAACAAGCTTTTTTGAGGAAGTTGTAGATCTTGACGAGATCTACATTTTAATTGACAGTAACTCGTTCATCTCGTTAACTAATACAAGCCAGACTACTTGTCAATTATGGGATTGAAGCAACACCGAGAACCTCGATTCAAGTGATGGAGTTGTAGCGATCGGGAAAACAAAATTTAAATAAACAACATCATCTTTGATCTGATAGATTTTGTATTGTAAACTTGATAAGCCTAATGTGTTATCATCCCACTTGTTTGTATGCCAATAGCGTGTTTGACAGTGTCTTCTTTGAAATATCAGCGACAAGTTATAGACACGGTATTATTAAAATTGCTTGGCCAGTACTTCAAAGTATAAGTGAGGCTATAAGTCCTCGTGACCCCACTGATCCACTACAGTGGAGAAATCAAGACTGAAAAATCCTTGTGGCCCCACTAGTTTACGATCGAATAAAGTATGATTTGTTAAGAGTACTATCAGGGAGTAGCCCTGATCGAATAATCTCAACAAAGGGCTTTGCGGGAAATGTATGGAGCATTGTTGCCTTTTTTATTATAACTGTCAACGAACGCAACCCTGTTAGATGTGTACAGTACTTCCAAACGAACAATATTTTGTATGACAGCTCAGCTGTCAAGTGTAACCATTACGAGATATACGTTTCAAAACGACACGACGGTTTTATACGGAAAACTTTTTTCTGGTAACTGTCAACGAACGCTACCCAGTTAGATGTGTAGAGTACTTCCCAACGAACAATATTTTGTATGACAGCTTAGCTGTCAAGTGTAACCATTACGAGATATACGCTTCAAAACGACACGACGGTTTCATATATGGAAAACTTTTTTTCTGGTAACTGGCAACAAACGCCAAATTGTAAAATGTGTAGAGTACTTCCAAACAAACAATATTTTGTATAACAGCTCAGCTGTCAAGTGTAACCATTACGAGATATACGCTTCAAAATGATACGACAGTTTTATATGGAAAGCTTTTTTTCTGGTAACTGTCAACGAACGTTACTCTGTTAGATGTGTAGAGTACTTACATACAAACAATATTTTGTATGACAGCTCAGCTGTCAAGTGCAACTATTACGAGATCTACGCTTCAAAATAATACCGACAGTTTTTTATGGAAATCTTTATTTCTGGTAACTGTCAACTAACGCCAACCCATTAGACGTGTAGAGTACTTCCATACAAACAATATTTTGTATGACAGCTCAGCTGGCAAGTGCAATCATTACGAGATATACGCTTCAAAATGATACGACAGTTTTATATGGAAAACTTTTTTCTGGTAACTGTCAACGAACGCTACCCTGTTAGATGTGTAGAGTACTTCCAAACAAACAATATTTTGTATGACAGCTCAGCTGTCAAGTGTAACCATTACGAGATATACGCTTTAAAATGATACGACAGTTTTATATGGAATACTTTTTTCTGGTAACTGTCAACGAAGACTTTGTAAAATCAATATTATTTTGATAGATATTAATGATTTGTTTTCTTCTTTTGAGGAATTAAAATAATGAGTATTATTTACATTTATAACTTACGGCAAGATGGAGACGGTAAGTATAGGTATATTTGGATTGAGAGAGTGTGTGTTTGACCATTAAACTTTGGTCAAACATTCACTCAGTGATAGATTTGGATTTGATAAATGCATGTTTTTAAGACTGGTATTACTATAGAAACTCACTAAAGGGCACTGTAGTAAATATTGCAAAATGAAATAGCAATCATATATTTCTAAATTCATCACGCAACTAAAGTTAACCTACTATGCAAAAGTCGGTAATTGTAATGGTAAATAAATACATACTATAGAAAGATAATACCCAGACTTAGCACAAGTTTAGTAGATGATGACTTATTAATTAAAACATGCACATAATTACAATTGAATTTGGTACCCAAACTAGAAAAACCCTGTGCTTATGGGTGACCGTCGTGTGCTATGCAAACCGGGCATTATTAACCCTAACCACTTCATGTGACTTTTGACTCACCCTGGAAAACCAAAAAAGCCCAATCTTACATACTTGGGAAGTCTATCTTATAAAAGCGTCTTAATAAAAAATGTATATTAATATGTAAATAAATACTCCATTCCTTCACAAACAATATCAGATTTTTATTTCCTAACATACTCCTTTATTTTTAGATTTAGCTAGTCACAGACTAACCACCATCCGGATAGATTAACTTAACTATTTGCTTAATCTGAGTATTAATTTAACCAACTGCTCTCATATTGTATAAAATAAAATTTTATTTTGGAAATGGATCATAACTACATATTTTAAAGCATGGGTAGCATATGGATATTTTTATCGACGTTTTTTACTCACTACCCCATCACTGCTTCACCGTATAATAGGCCAAATGTCAAACTCAAATATGGCCACTGTTACTCGGCCTTTAAGTAGTCCAGCGTACTTGTATATATAGAGGTCAGTGTCGTAGTGGTTACAGTTGACAGCTGAGCTGTCATACAAAATATTGTTTGTATGGAGGTTCTCTACACATTTATCAAGACGGCGTTCGTTGACAATCAAATTTTGAAAGGCACCAATTTTACTCATAGAGTCTGGCCAACGAAAGCTGGCTATCCAAAACCGCGGAAAATTAAAAAAAATTGAGGACGGTATCCCCATGTTAGGAACAACATAGAGTGAAATAATGTTTTTGATACTTTTTATTATTTTTTATTATACGGGCTATTAAAAATAGGAGTAAAGGAACTCATTGTAAGAATATCAAAAATTTAAATGTAAGAGGTAAGGTAAGGTAAACTTAGGTTAGAGGTTCAGAGATAAGGTAAGATGATGATAGGTAAGGCAAAATGAGAGGTAAGGCAAGGTCACAGGTAAGGTGAGATGAGAGGCAAGGTAAAGTGAGAGGTAAGGTGAGAGGTAAGGTAAGGTGGAAGGTAAGGTAAGATCAGAAGTAAGGTAAGGTGAGATGTAAGCTAAAGTAATTACTTCTGATTTTGCGACGTAAAATTTTGTAGACCTATTGAACCATGGCAGATATTTTAACTGAAACAACTTTTTCCATTGAATAATTATTTATATCAATAATCAAAGTCCGAATCCAAGAACTCTACATGCATAGATTCATCAGAGTCGCTACTGCAGGTATCACTCTTTCCAACACTAATTATGAAACTTTCTAAATTTTCTTCTGTGATTCTATCTCGTTCTTTATATTTATTTTCTACATGAATGACATGATCAGTCATTTTCTTCCAATCCTTTGGTGTAACACTTTCAAATGACTCTTTAATGAGTTCAACTTGCTCTGTTGTAAGATTTGTCATTTCGTTCAATCAGTTCATTTTTGTTTTTTTTGAATCCATATCCATTTTTCAATAATAGGAGACGAAGAGTTTCCCGGCATCCTCTAAATCCAATGCTTTCTCTTAATTCTAGTAATAATGACAAATATAAAATTCATTAATTTTGTTTCGTATTGCTTCGATGTCAAAGCTATCCAAGTCTGACACTGTAACTTTATGGGGTCGTTTTTTTCCGGGGGTCCTACAAACACCTTCACTTAGAGACCCTTCTTTTTTATTCTTTCCAAAGTTGTTACACTTACTCCTGAAAAGAAAATAAAATTAATTGTAAAATTAACATAATATGAAATGACATGATTGTGCTTTTTGGCGTACCCTGGGGAACCCTTCGTTCACTAGTGGATTAGTGTTACAAGCGGATGTGATGATGTGTGTGAGAACACAAAATCCATCCAAAATACATATACCTACATATTTAGCAAGACAAGGGAAAAATAGTACACATGGTTGACAAATCTTACCTGTCAGGGATATTTCTTTTAAGTACTGGTTTGGTGATTAAATCCTGTCTTTCTGCTCTAAATCAGTGAGTTTTTTAACAGTTTTCACTATTTCAGCAACTCCTGCAACATCCTCTAGATTTTCTGCAAATGAAATAAATAATATCAAACTTAAGCACAAATGACAAGCACAAGATCAATTATCTGATTATATCAATCAAAAAGTCTTTATATGTATTATACATTTAAAGAATTTTTGATTGATATAATAATGATAAGTATCGAAATTAATAAATCTTACTAACCTATGAAATCCATTACCTCACGCAAACAATCCTGTTTTTGGTTGAATTCTGCCTCTTTCTGATCTTGTTTCTCTTGAAATTTAGAAATCATACAGAATAACAAATTCCTATTTTCACTTTTGATAGTTTTATTCATATTTAAGACACATAAACTGAAAAATACGAACACAAACAATCACAACAAATTGTAAACAACGGCCATCTTGAGCATTTGACATTGACATAAAAGTTGTCATTTCAAAAGATTGCAATAATTCGATAGCCAGCTTTCGTTGGCCAAACTCTAGCCCTTTATCAATTTAGCGCTGTCCAGTATGTCTAACATGGCCGGCACGACTTATTTCATTATCGAGATGACAAAATTTGTCGATTTCGATAATTTTCTCGTATTTTGTAACATACGCGCCACGAGAGAGTATTTCACAGTCTCTCGCCCTTCTTACGAAGAAATGTCACAATACCAAAGAAAAAACTACCCATACACAAGTTGAACGAATGATTAACATATCTTTCTCTTTCGGATTTATGGTTTATGACAGGGACAGGCTGTTTTTTTTTGTAAATAAATAATATTCTTACTAGTTGAACATTTAATGTGTGAGCGCACTTTCTTCTATTTTTATACATTGTATTGTGCCCCTTGTGGTGCTGCAGGTAGAAATATTTTCACATGGGTGCAGTCCACCAACGCGATAATGTAAGGCACATTAAACTTTTGCTCAAAAGCCTCCGCAATAGCTCTACAAGCAGATTCTGCCAAACCTCCTCGGTCAAATCTCTATTTCTTGGCTCTAAATCAGCCCTCAGCTTGTCTTAGATTGCCATGGGTTTTGTTATACGCCACAGGTCAAATCGAATGGGTCACATACATACATACATACACATCACGCCTTTATCCCTTGCGGGATAGGCAGAGCAATAACAGCCGTTAAAATACGGTCGCTATTGCCACGTCTGACATTTTTGAGGATTGTTTTCCAAGGTATTTTCAGAAAACATGTGTATCACTATAGTGACAGGTTGTCAGCCTGTCGCCTAAAAATTGTAATACACCAATACTCTCGAATCCCTTAGTTGCCTCTTACGACACCCACGGGAAGGATGTAGGGTGATGCTATTCTAAGCCGGCATCACACGGCAATGGGTCACAGATGTCCCTTATCCGTTTCCGTTCGATTTGTCTAATCCACCTCTCTTCATAAATCGTATTAATGTAATTGTAATACGGCATAGCCATCTTTTTACTTTTGTCGTCTCACTATCGTCGTTAGTAAGTAAGGGTGATAAATTAAGACTAATTTGTCACGCGTTTATGTCAAAATATGATAAAATTTGCCGCGCAAGTTATGGATCGCCGAGATATTTTGAATTTGTCGAAATTTGACAAAACGACATGATAAAAATGTGCTGCCATGTTAGCTACAGTCGATAAGTAGTCATATGACGTTAAAACATGACAAACGACCGTGACAAAATTTTCTCGTGCCGTGCATGTTAGCCCAACAGGAGTAGCCTGACCAAAATGCTAATCGAATTACTTCACTCAATCTCATTTTTAACTAAAATTCAAACAATTTAAACTAAATGTGACTTAAAGAACTTCTTTCATTTTCAAATATTTTACAATAGTAAATTATAAATTTGAACGTGGTACATACTTTTCTTTGTATTCCGCTTGTGAGCTGTGGAAAATATCCCGCTTCTGAAGTTTAATCAATCAAACTCCAGATATCACTTCAGCTGAATTTTATTGAAACACTTATTTAACAATCACTTACACATTTGAACACGTCCAAACTAATCGACCATCAACTCCGAACTGCCTCTTGGAATGATTGACTGATGCGGCTACCCTTCCTAATCCCCACTTTTTGATACTCTTTCCACTAAAATGTTACAATTGGTTCTCGCTTACGATTGGTTACTGGACCTCTCCTGTGATTGGCCGATTTGAAAAATACCGCTTGTCACACGAGAGTGCCAGTGTTGCCATTTTAAATCTGTAATAAATTGCTATTTTTTTCGTAAAATATAAATATTATAATTTTTTTGCAATAACAAAAGTTCAGATCATCACAATAATAATAATAATAAATTTATTCCAGAAACATCCATTGCAATACAATTAATTAAGTAACAGTGCCGCTTACATAAGAAGAAAGCCTATTACCAAACATATGAATAAATAGTAGTATTAGTAGTACATAATAGTAAATTTAATTTAAATAGCTTGGTCTTGAGACACCAGAGCCATAAGTAGGTAAAATCAAATCAAATCACTGTGGCTGTTCAACCTATTCATAGATAGTTGTCTGTCAGATTTGAAAGGAAGTACGAAGAAGTTAAATGGAAGGATTACTCGTCATGATGCCTTCTCTACGCAGACGATCAAGTCATATTTACGTCGTCAGCTGAGAGCAGGAGATTGTAAACGTTATGAATGAGGCTTTGAAAAAGAAAGGATTGAAATCGAATGTAAGTAGGATGAAAGCTATGGTATTTGAGAAAGATATATGATGATAAAGTGTAACATTATGGTAGAAGGGGAAAGAGCGGAGCAAATGAGTTTGTATATTTTGGATCAATGTTTACGGCACATGGGAAGTGTGACAGTGATATTGAAAGAAGGGTGAATGCCGGTAAAACGGTGAATGGTGCGTTGCACACTTTTATGAAGTCAGGATGTATCTATCTAGGCTCGTCGGGCAAGGTTAGTACTAACCACTTATGTACGGCTGTGAAAGTTGGGTATGGCAAAAGAAGAATGAAAGTAGAATAAATGCAAAGAGATGATTGAGAAGCATGATTGGTGTGAAATTGAATGATGTGATACGGAATAGTTTAATAAGAGAACGTTGTGGCGTAAAAAAAGATAAAGTGACAGGGATTGAAAAGGGAATGCTAAAGTGGTTTGGTCATACTGAGAGAATGAATGAAAGGAAATTAACGAAAGATATATATAAGGCGAGTGTTAATGAAAATGTTGGAAGGGGAAGGTCGCAATGAACCTACCTGGACCAAATCAGGGGCGTTTTAAAGATAGGTCAGGTCAGAAGTACCCCAAACCGACGAGCGTGCATGAAAAGACTGATGAATTTAGAAGAGGCGAAAGAAGTATGTTAAGATCGTAGCAAGTGGAAAGAAACAGTCTCTACCTACTCCAACGGGAAAGAGGCGTGCTTTATGTATGTACATATGTATAACTAGTTTGTGTCCAACCACCCTAAAGACCCTACGTGTTTTATCTTTGTAACACACACTGGCACCAGATTTCTGTGCGATGTTCCGGCATTCGCGAAGAATCCGGGCCTTCGGACGGAGGTACGGTGCGCTTCGTAGGGTTCGACGAGGAATGTTTATAAGCGATCTGGATAGAACATGACGGAGCGCAAAACAGGTCGTTGTGCACCGGATGCCAGACGGAGCGGAGGCATGGAGCCCGCACGGCAGCGCAAGCGCATTCCGTCACTCCGGACTTCGACCAATATAAGTAGTTATGGACATGCCTTGCGCATATAAAAAGGTCTTTAAAAATGTGCCAAGACACAACTACATATAAACACGCGCGCACAGCTACACACGCTCTAATCATGTGAATATATGATCAAAGACAGTGACAAGGAGACGTCCTTGCACTGTAGTGCGAACGTGATAGCAATATGTCAGTGACTTTCGCTCTTTATGTTCGCGCCCTTTTACAGCAACTCGCTTCAATCGCGCACTTCACGCCAGCTTGCGCGTTTCGTATCCAAATCCATCCAGCGGTCGCATACGAAAAGCGCAACCTAGCATGAAGCGTGTGATTTAACCGCGTTGCTGTAAAACCATCCTTCGGACTCGAAAAATAAAAGTAATAATTTCATAAGATAAGTATTTATATGTATTTTATAACTCTTTAACTAATAAGTAATTCTTGATGCTTTATTTATGTTTGTTGAATTGTTGACACACTTTAACAAAGCACAAGACGACGTTCTGATGAAATTTTTGCGAATTGTAGACGACGTGTCGCACGTGTTTCTTGTAGCCGGCGCGAAGACCGACTGAGCGAGGTGTTCAAGGCTGCACACACTTGCACTTACTTGGAGCGGATTAAATCACTTGCTCGGTACGTCCCGTCCATATCTACTTATATTGGTCGAAGACTCCGGATAGGTACCAAAGCAGTAACCGGTACCAGGTGTAAGGTTCGCCTCAGAGCAGGGAAATAATAGTGATGATTCTCGAACAAATTCACTACCTGCTCTTATCTTTTTCAGGATAATGACAAGATAACGACTTTTAGCGAATATTTTTTGTGGTTTAAATTCGTATTCTATCTTGACCGGGGTACAAAGAAATGGCTATTCGCTGGTAAGTAACGTTTATTATTCTTTTTATTTAGCTAAGCGGCGGCGCACGGTCTCCTAAGTATGGAGCTCACTTAATTGCTGGCATACTTTATGCCACTTTGCTCAGTGATACTAAGGACTATTGTGAAAGACTATATCAAAAGATGTCAAAATTTCATCCACTAGATTTCAAGATGGGCCCTCGTCTTTTTTGTATGGCAATAAAAAAATCTTAGGCCAATCGTGTGAGGTATCAAATGAAGTTTTGTCACAAGATGATTTCAAAAATATATTGCAGTAATACACATCAGCTGCCTGTTTAGAAAAAAATTAAGTAACATTTTTAAAACTTCTCAAAACATAACTATGTTATGGGTCCTCTAGCTACAAAATGGCAGACATATATTTTGTTAAAAGTACGATAAAATGATCCATATCCTCTTTTAATACTAACATGACGAAAGGAATTCTAAAAGGTATTTATATTTTAAAACTGGCTCGTACCCGCGAATTCCTTTCGCTGAGTTAGTATCACCCATTCATTATAGACATTATAGCCATACGGCGACGCTGTAAAGTAGTTTTTTATTACGCGATTTTTCAAAAGAAAAAAAAAACGCGTCGCTAGTCTTTTGGTCAATTGTTGATCACAAGCCATATGCAGCCAATAAAAAGGTAGTATATTTTTTTGAACATACCTGAAAGTTTGTGGTTGAAAAAAACGTAGCCAAAATGGAGGCTCCTTTCAAGTAAGTATCAACAATACCAGAATAAATGACCTTTCGAATCTCTTTGCCTGCTTTATTGTAACATGTAAACTTTGAATGATTGTATTGTGATTGATTATGTTCAACAAAATATTTCTTATTGGAAAAAATGAGTACAAGTTTGCGGGTGCCCTACGCATGGCACCGCTAGGCGATCACCTAGCGGTGCCCTCCGCATGGCACCGCTAGGCGATCACCTAGCGAGAGCCACCAGGAGCATTTTTTGGCAACGGCACTACCAGCGATACTACCAGTAGTGTCGTGTACAATTAACGGCACTGGAACGACACTACCGCGACCATTTTTGATGAAATTGTACAGACAGAACCGCAAAGTTTGTTTTAATTTAGTAACATGTAAATCTCGTGAAATAAAAGCAACTGCAATCTTAAGAATCTAACTATTTATTTTATAACTAAATAAAAACAAACGAAAACGTAGAAAAAAATTCATACATCTGAACTTTTTTTTTCTAACCAAATAAAAACTAATATTGTAACTCTTATTGGGACACATTCCTGATTATATAACAAAAAATTACAACCTTTATTAATAAAAATATCAACTAACCCACTGTTGCAGACTCTTTTCTGCGACTTCTTTCTACTGGCCGGTTGGTGGACCTTGACAGACAGACGGGACAGACATTGACTTGACGAACTAGAAAGACGACGATCGACAGACCGAAATTGACCAATTTTAATGTGATTTTATTGAATATATTTTATTGCGAAAAAGACCTCGTCTCTTCATGTGGTCCTATCTCGCGAAAGACACCAACCTATGGATATAATAAAATCGAAGGAGGACAATGACACCGCCACCGATGCGAACGCGACCGACATCGCACGGTGGTGGGCCAGCAGCGGGAGGCGTCGAAGACAACGGCGTCCCTGCAGACGGGAGCGGTGCCGCAGCGACTAGCGGCGCCGCTACTATGGACACCAGACCGGACAAAGACCACGACCAACCACGTCTGACTCGACAAAGAGAAGCCGACGGCGACATCTCGTGCCGCTCGGTGAAAAGTGCATCCTCGTCGGCTTTAAGAAGACGGCTGAGTTTGGAAGCACTGCATCAAAAGGCTCAAATCGATATGGCGTTAATCGACAAGAAAATACAGCTCATGAGAAGTGAAGCCGAAGCTGAGATCCAAATGAGACTGATAGAGGACCAGCTGAAACTCGACCTCGACTTTATACTGCTCAGCTCGCGGAAAACCTCTTCACGTACAGAGCCAAGATGTGCTGCCGAGGTAAAGTACGATAACTCTGCGTCACCACCAGCCTCAGGAAAACCAGCCGCATTGAGTTCTCAGACTTCGCCTGCCCTGTGTGAGGGAGCGCAAAGCGTGAACCTCAGCCTGCTCAACGACCAAGACCGCACAGACGAGCAAGAAGCTTTGCCTGCACCACTGGCCGAACCATTCGAGCTCAAAATAGAGGACCCGCAAGTGCTGACCGACCATGCTACCACCAGAAAAATCACGTGCGCAGATTTACTGTGTGTGTGTATGACGGATGACCACTCAGTCCAGATTGGAGCCGCACGACCACTCCGCCGTTCGTGCAAGCGCTGCCGCGCTGTACGTTCGCGTAAGCGCCGCCGAGCCGCCATCCTTTTATGCAAGCGCCGCGCAAAACTGCGCAACCGCCGTGCCAGGTCGTGCAGGCGCCGCGCCGACCGTTCGAGCAAGCGCCACGTCAAGCCGTGCAAGCGCTGCACCGCCCGTTCGTGCAAGCGTCGTGCCGTGCCATGCCGCGCAGCGCCGCCGCTAGCTGTATCAAGGAAGACGCTCTATTGCCTATCTGCGGTCGCCCCGCTTCACTGCCGCCCACCTGAAATCGGATCGCGCCTGTCCACCGATGCCACTCCGGAAGGAAAAAACCGACCCTCGCTATTCGAAACGGATGACGACTAGTGCTTACGAAATGTTTTAATTTTTTGAAATTTGTTATTGTTTTTTACTTGTACTTTATTTTTGTTAATTTGTTTTACCTTTTACATTACGTGACTCGAAGGACATAATAAAGACTTAGATGACAAGATGACCATTGTACGTACTTGACATGACCTGACAACGGTAGGTACTGGACTTACCTACTTGACATGACATATGACCGTTATTTAGACATTATACCATTCGACATTTTTGAGAATTGACATTATAATTACGAATTTATTGACTTTGACCGGACGGAGTCTCAGCTTGCCCGACCGCACTGACCGCGACGGGCATGACCAGGCTGACTCCTGAAGGTCTGGACGGAATTGATGACTGACTGACTTGGAATTGATGACTGACTGACTATTTACTGACTGGCTCGACCGTCCGACCTCAGACTGTCATGTAACTGGGTAAGGCATGGCAAGACAGGCCAAAGCCTTCACCTGACGTGGGCTCAGTTACATGGCGGGCCTGACATGGCCCTACTTACTGACTGGCCTGACATGGCCTCACTGCATGACAAACTTATAGCCCTGACCTCTGACAGTAGGTTACATAACTGAGACTGCTGACGACTGACCAGGACCCTGACCAGGACCTACCCAGGACGCGACTGACAGTTGTTAGGGTAACTGACGAGACATGACTAGGACAGGACCGACGACCAGTAGCAAGGCTCTGCAGACTTGAGTCAGCGCCAGACCTTGAGTATTGGTTTCCAATACTGGGGGTGAGGATGTTGCAGACTCTTTTCTGCGGCTTCTTTCTACTGGCCGGTTGGTGGACCTTGACAGACAGACGCGACAGACATTGACTTGACGGAGCTAGGAAAACGACGATCGACTGACTGTGACCTAATTTTACGTGATTTTATAATAAATACATTTTATTGTAAAGAAGAACTCGTTTTCGTCTCTTCACCCACTGTATCTGCATTTATTCGTTTTATGTATCTATTTATCTGAGTTTATCAAGTGCATAACCTTATCTCATTGTTTAAGAGTTGCATTTGCACATGTAAGATGAAATCGTCGCTAGAGGTTACTGTTTTAGTTCTTTTTGTTTTATAATTTTGAAGTTTCATGTTTGTGGTTTCCTGAAGCTTTTGTAAAATGTTTAGCAAGCGTAACAGATTGACAGTATTTTTGTTCAGACACTTATTCAATTTTGAATTCCAGCCTTCGGAGATGTTGTTTGTGCGATGATGTTCTCCAAACACACACAACATGGTACTGAAATATTGTTTCATCCAAAACCTGTCAATATAGTTTATGAATTTTGTCATTTTAAAATAAATTCTTTAAAAAAGGTTGATTATCAGCTCTCTAACTAAACTCCTTGAATTAAACTTCAATCTATAATTCTGTGCTGGCTGTACAATTTAATCCAAAATGAGCGTGGGGTAGTGCCGTTAATTGTAAACGACACTACTGGTAGTATCGCTGGTAGTGCCGTTGCCAAAAAATGACCAGGCATTAGCCCAACTAACTCACATACACACATCAAAAAAAGTTTGTGATCACTTGGAAAAGTGGTAATATTTTTTATTGTGAAAGAATAAAACTCAATCACTTTTTTTTTTGATACCTTATTTAAAAATATGAAATTTAAATATAAACAATTTCGTAATTCAAATGTTTTTTCATATAAAAAGACTATCAACCCTTGCTTGCTACCATTCAGAAATCTGACTTAGTCTATCTATTTGATATTTTCAATTTATTCACAACAAGTTTAGTTGGTAACGATGCCGAGAGGATTAACAGAAGTTTTACGAGCCAGAATCCTAACTTTAAGTGGAGAAGGCTATTCCACGAGGGAAATATCACGCAGAGTTAATGTATCCCAAGCCTGCGTGGTGACCACGTTGCAGAGGTATCGGGGCAAGGAAGATTTAGCTGACCGACCTCGCAGTGGTCGCCCAACTGTGCTTACTGCAATTCAGAAGCGCTATATCAGATTACTGGCTGCCCGTGACCCAACCCGCCCGCTGTCGCCCTTACGCTGCCCTGCGCTTCGAGGTACTCTGATCGACGTGTTTTTTGTACCAGGCCCACTTACGCGCATTGCTAAAAAATGTCATCTAAGTGCTCTGCCTGCAGTAGAAACATACAGTCACTTTATTACTTAGAATGCTGCCGATGCAGAAATACTCTAGATCTGGAGTGCCTAAACATCAATCAGGAAGCTTTTAATGGATTCACGGAAGTGCTCTCAGCCAAAAGCAAATGACGTCAGCACCCCTGTTGCGACTCTGAATAATACGTTCACACGCGGTGTAAATACTGTCCGCGGGTCTCGTAGCGTCGCTCCCACCGCAGGCGCCACCGCTTCCACCATCATCATTGACGCTGTCAAGGAGCTCGACTTAGATGGTAATGGGGAACAAGCACCAACCTTATCTTCCCTTATGAGCGAAATCCGTCTCCTGCGTCATGACATCCTAGCCGTCAAGAACCAATTATCGGCCGTCTCAGTAAACTTTACAATGGAGAACGCTGAGTATGAAGAGAAGTTAGACAAACAGCAACATGAAATCACTATGCTGAAAGCAGCCCTGGCTAAATACAAGTCCACGGCAGCACAACAAGAGCAATACAATGTTAGGAACGAGCTTGAGGTGGTCGGGGTTCCAGAACAGGACAACGAAAGCCTTACTCACATAATTCTTCTATCTTCGAAGAAACTAGGAGTTGAACTACAAGCTGCCGACATAGACGAGGTACGCAGAGTTGGAAACAAGCAACATAAATCCGGAACTGCCAAAAAATCACTTCCTAGACCTATCGTAGTAAAGCTATCCAGGAAATCCAAAAGAGACGAAATGGTCGCCGCTTCTGTGGTTAGAAAGAACCTGACAACCGAGGGTATCGTCGCTGGGACCGCTGCTAGAATCTACTTTAACGAACGTTTGTTAGCGGCTAACAGGAGGTTATTTCGTGAAGCCCGAATACGCTCAAAGTTGCACAGCTTCAAGCACTGTTGGGTGCGAAATGGTGTCATTTACGTCCGGAAGTTCACCAACACAAAAGATAGAAAATGCCAGGCTTTTTCCATCCGATGTGAGGAAGACTTACTTAAATACATCGGCCCTGCTGCTGCGACTACCACGGAGCCACCAAGGACCCCGGAAACTACATCAGGATTTGCCTGAAACTTTATCTAAATTATGTATATGCATGAAATTGATTTATATACTTTTCATAATCGTGATGCTTATTCATACTACGTCAGATTATTATTACTTATCCAGGTCCAGTCTCTTTTTTAAACTCACCGTCACCCCTAACCCCTCAATCACTCATTTCCATTCTGCTCTCAATCAAAGGCAACAATTCGTGGCCAACATCCCCATCAGTGGTGTCTACCTACCTCAAACTATATACCACACAAATGGCTTCGGTTGATCTTATACGAGAGGTAGATGATGCGCTTAATATTAATTGCCACGAATTCGAGCTGGCTGAGCAGTGTAAACAGATTATTTATAAATACAGGCTGAAAATTCTTACTTATAATATACGGAGTCTATCGTGCAATTTTGATGGTTTCATGGTTCTTCTTAAAAGGCTTGACATGGATTTTGATGTGATCGTGTTGACGGAGTGTCATTTGGGTCATAATTCATTTATCAGACCCCTCAACGGCTACCTTTCATTCTCGTCGTCAAAGTACATCGACAAATGTGGTAGAGTTGTTGTATATGTCATGAGTTGTATGAGATCCTCTGGCTCCAACGGTTGAAGAACCCAACTTGTTGGACGCCAACTGCTTACTTGTTCATGTGCCTAACTTTGCTTCTGTCCTGGGAATTTACCGCTCGCCTTCTTTTCATAACTTGGATAACTTTTTGGCATCTCTAGAGTCGGTAATTAGGGACACGCCATCGAGTCCTTGTCAGGTTGTGCTGGGCGACATAAATATTCATCTGGAAAAACCTGAACTGTGCTCAGAGTATGTTAGTCTCATGGCACAACTTGGTTTCATATCTGCAATAGATAAATGCACTCGAAAAGAGGCTTGCCTTGATCACATTTTTTGTAATTCAAAATTAAAAAATAGAAACTGTCATTTGTGCATCAACTGATACAGACCACAAAATAGCGATAGCGGGAGTTGACGAGAAGGCATCTCAGCCAAGTGAACGTAAACGAACACGAGTAAAATTGGACATGGAGGCCATTGAGCATGACTTAAAACAGGTCGACTGGTCCTCTGTATTTGAAGCTTCTTGTCCATCAAAAGCGGCAGCTGCCTTTATGGAAGCTCTAGACTCAACAGTCAATAAACATAAGAAGATAATAAAATTAAGCCATGCGAATAACACTCTTAATACTTGGATGACCCCGGGGTTGATACGTTGTTCGGTAGTTAAGGATAGGCTGCACATGGATGCTAGAAAAAATCCCTCTAACGATACTAAGCAAAAAATATATAAAAGATACCGCAATTTCTATTACGAACTTGTGAGGACACGCAGAATCGAGTACGATAGAGCAGACTTAGAAACAAATAGTGATGACTCAAAGAAACTCTGGAATACAGTTAAGCGTATAACCTTATCCAAGGGATCCAGAAATAAGGCTTACGGATTGTGTAAGATAAAAACTACAGAAACTGAATCACTAAATACATGTAACAGCTTCTTCAGTTCTGTTGGTCAGCGTCTGGCAGGTAAATCGGTGAAGAATGTGTTGTGAGTTTGAAAGTTCGTCGTCCCCAATCAGCTGTTCGTGCCGTGTCAGCTGATTGATCCGCGGGTGAAATCAGTGAAGAGTGTTTTTTTTTTTTTTTTTTGTGATGGACTCTACGTTTTCGGCCCCGGGGCCATCAAAACTACGCCTGTCGGCTTGGTGGGGAGCACGTACTCACCCGGAAATATTTTGATTGGGGCGAGACTGGGCTTAGGAGTTGTTCTGGGAAGAGCTGATCGGACTGAATCTACCCGGTACACGCCGGTAATTGCCAAAGTGAGGCGTAAATGAGGGACCTCCGCGACCCCGCCAGCGGGGACGTCGGTTGCTTGAAGAGCTTGTGGAGTGTGATCTACTCGTAATGGCTGCAGTGGCGGCTTGGGTGATTTTGTCATCATCATCCGAAAGGACGTGTCTGGGACGGCGTTTGGAACGCGAGGTTGGATAGGGGTAGTAGTTGGACGCGGCAACTATTAGGGGATTTTTATGATGGGGAGCGTTGTCGAAGAAGCGACGGGACGCTTGTTTCATGTAATCTTTAATGGTGGAGTGTGTGTGTGCTTGTGTCTTGTTATGAGGGAAGTGGAACAGTTGTGCCGCTGAGGGGTGCTGATGCTGCCGGTCTATTCAGCGAGGGTGGAAGCTGTTTGTTTTGGATAGTTTTGTCGAGAGATACTGGTTCCTGGGACTCGCCAGATAAGTACAAGTTTTGCTATTCTAAATCTTGTCAATTGTAGCTAATGAATCATAGATTTTTAGGCAAGAAAACAGTTTAGACTAAATATCTAGGTCTAGGTTATACAGAATAGACTGGTTCAACCTATTTTATATTTTTATAGAAATTAACAAGATTTGGAAATGTTAGGCTTCTTTTTCTTAGGCTATACCTATGTTTATTCTTGTTGAACTTTGTATTTGTTTTGTTGTCAGTTCCGTTTGAGTTCATCATGCAAACATTATCATTTCTTAATTCTGCAACCAACAACCATAATTTCTAAATCTTTCAAAATCCTTTTTATTAATCTGCATAAGCGATTGCTGATGTTTCAATATAGGTAATAGGTAGGCAATCCCTAAATCTGATCCTATCCTAACCTCTTCTATTCTACCAGAATATATCAGGTCTGTGCCTGCACTGGACTAATTATTTATACCTACAGTTTTGATTTGTTCCTGTTGGGACTATCATATTAAAACTTTGTTGCTAAAGCGACTGAGGAGAAAATACTCTTTGTGTCTTTTACTTACATGGGCTTTGCTCAGTGGTATCTATTAATAATATTTACAACTAATATTTACCTATTGTTTTGCTTTATAAGCAAAATATGTTCACAAGGCTGAAAGTGGCTTTGTTCATCAGTGTTCTTTTTCATCTTTGTTATTTATCACCTACTTGTGCTTACTATTTTATAGTTAAGTACTTTCATCATACTAAAAATATGGCTGGTATATTAGAAAATCTCCCATCCTTTGTTTCCTGTCTAAGAACAGGTTTCAGATGTTAATATGCATCTTAAATTATTTTATTGTTTTATAAAATCTCTCATGGCTTGCCTCAGAATACCGGTGTGTTAACACATACCAATTAATTGTCATTGAATGATGTATGACAACTGCTATCCAACGCTCCTGATATATATACTGACCTATAGTATTCTATATGGCTGTAACGTTCATCCTGTTCCTATAATCATTTATATGACCAAAGGAGTTTCATATCTGCACAAGCCACACCTATATCTTACAATGGGATTAGCATTAGCGTCTCAACCTACTACTGGCTCGCGGAATGGTCTCATTTTAAAGGGACTAATTTGCTAAATGCATACCCTTAACTTCCGTATGGAAATCATATAAAATGTATGGGGGAGTTCAGTACAGTCTTTATATTGAATACTGGCCTGAAAGGTCAAAATAACAACAAACTACTACTGAATGATTCCGGTTGGAATTATATTATTCAATTGATAATAATACACCTGACACATTGGTGTCTTCTGGCTGGTCATGAAGACTGGTTATATTAATACAAAATCTAATATTTGTTCTTAAAGAACATCTGAATCTGTTCCAAATCCTGATAATTTTTCCGTAGCGCTGCTTCAGCGCTACAGTGTCAGTGTACGACACATCTTTTAGCAGGAGAATAATCTCCAAATCCAAATCTTCAAGGGGACCTGTTGGGCAGCGTTCAGTTTTGATAATTGACTCTTTCCTTGTGGATGTTTTTGCATAATTCATGATTGTGTAAGAATATCCATGGGCAGGCATTTTGTCAACTATTGGAGGAGGTCCATTCGATTGAGCGCGGATTGGGGGCTCGAATCGTTCCGCTTGTCCGTTCTCTGTTGTCCTGTCTAACCAATGCCTACCTAATAGTTACCATAGTCCAAGAATTCCATATACCAGCTTAAAAGAACTATTGGTTTACTATATCTTATAAAACACAACGTATATAAGGGTCCTAACTATTATCTAGACGATCACAACTAAAATCTATATCACGAGCCATTTCATCTAGACTTCTATGTGAGGTCTAGACCTTCTATAGGTCTTCTTTAGGTCCACGGTGGCCCCAATACCACCCAGGGGCCGAACTGTTACAAGTTAGAAAACTAGTTCACGTCATGTAATTACTTAGGGACGTGGCAGATGTATCGTTACTTAAATTAATCTACACTTCATTGTGTGAATCCGTATTATCGTACTGCATCCTTGCTTGGGGTGGCGCTGCCACCACTCACCTTATTGTTCTGGAAAGAGCGCAGAAGGCAGTACTAAAAACTATGTTAAAAAAACCATTCCGTTACCCAACCGCTTCTCTTTTTGAAGACTCCCAGGTGCTCAGTGTCAGAAGAATATACATCCAGAAAATTGTTGCACTTACCCACAAGGAATTGCTGATGAGTGATGACTACCCTAACCTGCTAACACGTAGAGTTTTTAGAATGCCCCGCCCAACCATACGGACTGAGTTTGCCAAACGCTTTACTCAATTCGCAAAGCCCTTTATTTATTCAAAATTCAATAGTTTATGTAGAATTCATACCCTTACAGCCCGCGAAGCAAAACTTAAAATTAAAAAATAATTAATAGACTGGACCTATCAAAAAACGGAGGAATTTCTCCATACTATAATATAATATAAGTTCATTGTTGATAACTAGCCCATTCCAATTAATTGCGAGTACATACCCAGTTTCTATTTGATATTACTTTAGTAAAAGCATCCACAGGACAGGCCTAGCCTAGTGTGGACGTTTTTGCCAACCTTTGTGTAAGACAGGTACTTCTCAAAATAGCAAAATATTATTGTCATTTACGTTGTTTACTATAGTTAGTTATAGTTATCAAATGTAAACTGCACTTTGCCTGTATGCTTTTTTGCCAAATAAAATTATTATTATTATTATATTGCCTTTGAACTCACAGCAACGGAAACGGCGCAGATTGCGATGGGCTAGGCTCCGTCAAAATGAAGAAATTGAGGACGAAAGCATTTTGCAGAACTGCCTCTTTGTTGACGAAACGCGGATTAGTACGCATCCAGATAACCGACGTGTCCGTGTCTGGAGAAGACCAGGCGACTCTGAAAGGCAGAAAACTGCCACTGGAACCGTTCAGCAGGGCGGGAAATTGGTGTCCTTTTGGGCCGGTATAATGATTGGGGCTAGGACGCCCTTAATTCCATATCAAGGCACCATGACTGGAGCTATATATAAAATGATTGCAATCGATGGATACGTCAGACCATTCCGCATCAACCACGGGCGCCAATTCATAATGGTAGATGATAATGCGCCCGCACATCGAAACGGACGTGTTGATGCTGCTCTCCAGCAATACGACATCACCCGGTTAGACTGGCCTGCCGGCTCACCTGACTTAAACCCGATCGAGCATGCGTGGGACGCTCTTAAGCGATCTGTTTGGAATCGTCAGCCACCTCCTCAAACAGTGGCAGAAATCAGGGCAGCTGCTATTGAAGAGTGGGATAGGTTACCACAAGAAATGCTAGATAACTTAATTCTTAGCATGCCCAGAAGGGTTTCCGCATGTGTGCGAGCCAGAGGAGGAGTCATTTTATACTGACTATTAATCTTTTCGTAATAAATTTTGTTTATTTTTTCCTTAATTCAATTTTTTCATTACATCAAATTTCAGCTAAAATTGCATTTCTTAACTTTTGTTTTAAAAAAATAAATAATAAATAATGTTTTTTTTTATTCACTTAGTGCATTTTCATTATAAAAACATAAAATATAAACACTTTCTATAAATAATTTATACTTCATAAAATACACCTGCTTTTGCTACTGATCACAAACTTTTTTTGATGTGTGTAGAGTTACATGTAGGACATAAAAGCAAAAATTGTTCAGCTGGATAAGTCAAATAAAGTAATCTAGGGTTTGGAGTACTCTATGTAGACCACTGGGTGCAACACCAGGTGCTCCATGGTGCATCACCAATAGCCCATCTAAACTAAAAGAGACTCCGAATAGGCTCTAAACCTTGTTTAGTTTAATGGGCCGCTGCTGTTTGGATAATGATGTAGACCACCTGGTGCACCTCCCGGAGCCCTGCTAAACTATACGATGTTCAGAAATGCTTCCAAACAAAAGTTGTTCAGGTGGATGGGCTGCTGCTACTGCTGAAAAATAGATATCGAAGGTTTAGAGTACCTGATGTGGACCACCAAGTGCAAGTATCTGATTGATGTGACTATTGTAATGCCCTATCTTATCAAAATGCGCTGCAAAGTCTATGAGCCAGTGGAAATTCCGAAGACATATTGTGCAAATCTCTCTTCTTAGATTTCAATGACTGCCCAGCACAGGAGGTCGCAACCACGGAGTATACGTACTCCAGACCCTCGAATGGTGACAAAAAGTAATTTATAAGCTTCCTCCCTTATGCCAGCAATTTCTGTGCTAAATTTTATCAAAATCTCGCGTTGTTTTTGCGTGATGCTACCTGATACAAACAGACATACACCCGATAAACAGACATAAATCTTAAAATTATTGAAACCTGATCTGTTGTCAATTTTAGGTATCCTCAAACTTTTTAATATTGTACACACTATAGAGCTACTTATATACAGTCGCATAGAAGAACTGACAGCGCGATCTTGCGTGACCTTTTTTGATTTTTCCGTTTTGTGAATATTAGCCAACACACTTTTACGTATAGAAAATATTAAAGTAATAGCAAAGATTTGTGTATATAAAACATGTAATTTAGTCAAAATAAACAAGAGGGCTAAATTTTAGCCTCGGCCAAAAAGGCCGCCCCGAATGGTACCCGGAGCTAACGTGCCCATAACGCTGGCTGCGTTTCCGCGCTGTATTGCCAGTGATATGCGCTGCACCAAGTACTATTCGGCACGGGAATCTGAACCCTGGTTTCTCAGGCGCTGTCCCAACCTATGGACTAAGTCCTTTGCCTCTGCACACCATGACCCGCTCACCTCCACCGCAAAGGGTACAAAGTGGTAGGCACTCTTCAGTGAAGCATACTTTTGATGCTTTTGAGCTGCTGCTCATCCCGCTGCTGTTGTGGAACTCGTGCTTACACGCATCGCGTCCCACACCAAAAAGCGCCCTTTCCCCCACGGGATGATTGTGAACCCTTCCGGTCTCTTACCGTCATCGCGGCTTAAACCGGGAGGCTTTAGAACGCAGGGTTCACCAGCAGACACCAGAGCACGGCGGATAATCTCGCTGAGCATATGGTGCCGCGGAAAACGACCAGCTGATTTGGCACAGCTCAACCCGGGGTGACTCTTGGAGTCCACCTTTACGCCACATACGCAATCATGTGGCTCACAAACCCTGCATCCAAGCCTCAGCGCTACAGCCACCCTGACAGAGCCATCATCAGGACAAACCCAAGTCCCAAGCACTCAAAGCCTCCCCCACAAACGAAATGTCAAGACTGTCACCATGTATTTTGAGTATATACGTATTAGTGACGAGACTGCCTACTCCATTGGAAAAGGCCAAGAAGGCTGAAACGCTGGGTGTCCTGCACACGCCAAACCAAAACCTCCATGCCGGATCGGCAACGACGCTTGCAACCACTGCGTCTTATCTAACTGTACATCGACGATCATCTCCAACGTGACTTTAATGTCTTCATCCAACCAAAAAATTGCATCAAGACGTTCTCAAGAGGTACATGAGCTTAGGTACTAAGAAACAGCTGCGGAAGAGAGTGAGGATGACATAGGCCGGCAGTTGCTGCAGGTGCTCTCGAGCGCTTGGAAGCATCTCACGCTTTGCAGCCAAACTAGCCTCTACTGCATCCCTGAAGATCGACGCCCCCAGCACTTCAAATGACTCTCTGTCAAGGATTTTCACTTCCGAACAAAAATCCTGGAATTTAGCTACACAACCACTGGAGACATCGCCGCAAGGATATAGTTCGCATTTGTCACTGTTGACGATCAGATCCGCCAGTTTTGGAATGAGCGAACTTATATCCCGACATACGACATCTGGTGCACCACAAATCGTGCCGTCGTCGAGGTCATGTTGTTCCTTTTGTAAATAATCCATTATGAATTTCTGATATATTGTTTTTTCAATTTCATAATAATGTTATAAGAAAAACGTAAAAACGTGAAAAAAATAAGTCGCAGCTTTTTTCTTAGTGAGCTTATAACTTTTTTTACAGTGACAAAATTTTAAGTGGCGATGATAATCAATCAATCTATAATATCATTGTGATAAATATGAATTGAGAAGAAATCATAGTTTATAATAAACATGGTATGAAAGGTAAACGACGAAAAAAGAACTGAGGTGGTCGTCTATCCTTCGTAATTTTGATAAGTTTTAGTTAAAAAAACATTTTTTATGTTCTTTCACTCGCTTTTCATCATTCATCATCATTCTCCTTGCCTTATCCCGTTCTCTGTCGGGGTCGGCTACCTAACCTAGGGGTTTTGACGTATTAAACTAACAGCGCAATCGATTGAGGCGTTAAAAAAACAAAAGCTGATCAATCATGGTCCACCAGCTGTTGAAGTTAAAAACGAGGTTTCTTTAGCGTGATATACCTACTGTTGCAGATATTTTATACAATGTGTATCCTGATTTCCGTTTGTCTAACTGGCCAAGATTAGAAAATAAAGTGCCAAACAAACCTAACACTCCCTACACCTTCGAATATGACAAATTACGAACATTACACCCTGAAGGCCATGAAAAGGTTGATTTGTACCGTATAAGGGTAAGTACTTGAAGTATTTATAGTTAAGGGTATATACTAATAAGCCACAAGCATGATCAATTGATCACATTCTAAGATTGTCTGTAACGAGTTGGATAATGACTATTAAACATCCACGAAAACGGCAAAAACATTTTGCATTATAATAAGGTAATAAAAAAAAGTAATGCACAATGAAAATACACAAAAAGACGCAAAAATATCCTTGGATATATTGAGGGCATGAGATAAGATGATCTACATGGGTCCATATTCGAACGCATAAAATTAAATGTCATATTATAAAAACGCATTACTGAATTTGCCATACTGATCTATACGCTAACTTTAGTTCAACAATTTATAAATATGTATTAGGCATAATGTTACTCAGTATGCAGTTGAATAGCATAATTGGGTGGATATTTGAAAACGATTCTTCAGGTCCCTTTCCTGGCAAATTTAAAACCTTCGGGTTCAGAATGACCAAAGTATCAAAATGTCAAAGTATCAAAATGACCATAGTATCAAAAATACCATAGTATCATAATGACCAAATATTCAATATTCTGCCCTTCTCCCCTTCCCACCCCTTCCCCTCCTCTATAGAAGGTGTAAAAATATTAGCTGCAAATATTTTAAGGGGTGAACTAGTCCATGAAACTGAACAACTTTCCCTAAGAAACATAGGTCGAAATATGAGAAATTTTTTTGGCTCTCCCATACAAATTGTCTTGGGCGGTTGGAATTTTGTACGGGAGACTCAATTTCTTTTACGTATTTCGACCTATGTTCCCTGGGGAAAGTTGTTCAGTTGCTGGGCTGGTTCACCCTTTAAAGTATTTGCAGCTAATTTTTTTACACCCTGTATATTCGAAAGAATTTTTGAAATCGGTTCAGTAGTTTGGGTTTTATATAATTTTCCCCGTTTTCGCATTATTCTTCATACGAGTACTGCTCAAACAACAAGGAGAAAACGAAACAAGGAGATTCGTGACTACTTTATATAGAGATAGGAAAAGTTTTCTAATCTCTCCAGTAGGTAATACTGGCCACTTCAATTTTCTTTGTTTCATTATCTATTGAAATGACTGTTAATTTGACATATAATTGTTTTATTCTGTTGTATGTATTCTGTTTCGATTTTTGTTGAAAATGTCGGAATTTACATTTATTAAAAATCAGAAAGGCAGGGAAACATTGTTACGTGATGGGTACCGATTTAACTTGAGTGTTACTAGCAAAAAATCCATTCTTTGGAGATGTGTGCATCGGGACATATGTTCCGCAACAATTTCTATCGATTTAAAAAAAACTGTAGTGTTGCGTGAAAAAAAACACTCCTGTGAGTCTCAGAAGATTAAAAACGAAGTGGCTATTGTTTTTGCACGATGCAAAAAAGCGGTTTGCGAAAATTTTGAATCGATACAAAAAAATTATGAAAATGAATTCGAAGAGTTAAAACAAAAAAAAGGAGATTACATACGATATATTCCAACTTTTGCATCTGTGAAAAATACTTTATACAGGATAAGAAGAAAATTTTTGAACGCTGATAAATTATATTTTGATACTTTACAAAAAGTTAATATTCCCAAAAATATAGCAAAATCTTTTTTCGTATGTCAAGATGGTGATGATGAAAAAAATTTATTGTTCTGTTCTCGCTTTAGCAGAAAAATTATGCGGGGTCAACGTGATGGGAAGACTTATTACGGCGACGGCACCTTTAAGGTTTGCCCAATACCTTTCTACCAATTGTTTTCGATACACTTGGACATGGAATCGACCGATAAATCAATTAATGTGTTTCCCGTCATATATGGATTATTACCCAATAAAACAGAAGCAACATACATCCGTTTTTTTAAATTGATTAAAGAAAAGTTGGGGATAACAATTGAAAATTATAAATGCGACTACGAGAAAGCACAGCGAAATGGAATACAGCAGGTATTTCCAACGGTTCAACTATCAGGATGTTATCATCATTATAATGATGCTATTTGGAGAAAAAGTGATGAGTTAGAAGTTGGTAAAATCAAAGAAGGAAGGAACTTCATGAGAATGTGCTCTATTTTGCCACTTCTTCCCAGGGCTTCCATAGAAGATGGATGGGCGGCCATTGTGGACTGTGCCCCTGATTATGATGAAATAAACCAATTTAAACAGTATTTTTATCGCCAGTGGTATCCTATTTTGTCTCAAATTAGTTGTGCATACGATAAGCATAGAACTACGAACTCGCTGGAAGGCTGGCATAGAAGGATAAATTCTCGTCTTCCAAAAACTCCAAATAATTTTATTTTATTAATAGTCTGCTAAAAGAGTCCAGACATTTTGATTTTAAAATGAAGCGAGTATTATTTCATCTGTTACAAAATAACAGAAGACCAAGAGACGTTCTTTTCGATAAAAGATATAAAAAAACTCTCGAAAAATTTGAAAATGGAAAATTTACTCCATGACAATTTTTAAGAAAAATTATATATTATAGACTAATTTACGGGAAGTAAAGTGTTACCCAAATTTTTTATTTTAAGGAAGGATATTTTATTAATTTCTTAAGCCTTATTCATAAGACGACAGTTTTTTTTTTGTTTTAAGGAGAAGTGTTTATGATAAAAAACATATGTGAGGGATGATTCCTTTTTAGGTAACTACATCCAATAAACTAAGTATAATAAGAATAATAATAATAATCTTTTATTTTTACATTAAGAAACTGGAACTGTACACCCGACACCCACCCCCTCACTATCATTGTGATACTTTAATTTTGTACATTTTGATACTTTGGACATTTCGATATTTTAGACATTTCGATATTTTGGACATTTCGATATTTTGGATATTTTGATACTTTGGTCATTTTGATTTGGACATTTTGATACTTTGGACATTTTAATACTATGGACATTTTGATACTTTGGTCATTCTGAACCCGAAGGATTAAAAACCATTTAAAATTTTAGTTTTATGGTTATTTTATTATTGCATAATAATGAAGGCCTATTGAAAAGGTTATTTACAAAAAAACACTTAAATCGAACCACAGGTTTCGTCAAAATTCAATTTTGAAATTTGAGGTGCCAGTCAACGGGACATTTTGCGCCAGTCAAGGGACAAAGTAATTATTTTAACAAAATATATGTATAAAAGCTGTTCATCTTTTGCTTTTAACTAAGTAGAATAGAAGTAAAAGTTGCCGCAGCCTACCAAAGTGACGCTTTGACGCCTCAGTTTTGGTTAAGACACGACGCACCTAGTCACAGACAATTTGCTCGTGCTTGAAAGACGACATAGCCAGCCCGACATACGAAATGAAACAGCCACAGTGTTCGACAATCACAGTTGAGTGGCGGGCGTATGTGATCTGTCGACCTCCAGAAGAAGGCTGTTTGAAACAGCCGAAACGTAGACTCAATTCTCCACCAAAACAATAGTAACGTAAGTCGTTTAAACTAAGGCCATAATGAAACAGCTAGCATGAGACAAGAAGAAACCACCGAAAAGATTATGACCTGAGAAATAACTGTGTTGTACATTCTGCTACTGAACAGATGAAGATAACCTTAAAGATGACGCAATCAGCCTAAGACATGCATGACTCAGATAGCCTTAGACACCACTAGGCAAGCAACCTAACACACGCCGCTGTATACATGAGGCACGACGCAATCAGCTTAAGAGACATTGCCATCAGGCTGAGAGATAACGTAACTAACCTGAGACACGACGCAGTCACCTTAGAGACGACGTAATCAGCGTGAGACACGATGTACTCAGATTCAAAAAGACTCCGACATACAATGCAATCAGCTTAAGAGACGTCGCAACCAACTTGAGACATAACACAGCCATGCTGAGATACAATGCAGACAGCTGAAGAGACGTCGCAATCAACCTGAGACATAACACAGCCATGCTGAGATACAATGCAGACAGCTGAAGAGACGTCGCAATCAACCTCAGACAACGCAGTAGGCTAAGAGACGTCGCAGTCAGCTTTAGAGAAGTCGAAGTCACCCTTAGTGAGACATAACGCAGCCGCCCTGAGACAACGCAGTCTGCTTAAGACACGTCAAAATCAGCCTGACATAGCGCATCCACCCTGAGATACAACGCAGTTGCTTAAAAAACTTCTTTTTATGACCCTGACTGAGATAAAACGCAGCCAAGCTGAGATGCAACGCAGTAAGCTGAAGAGACGTCGCAATCATTCTATGACATGATGCAGCCACCCTGAGATACAAGGCAGTCAGCTTAAGAGACGTCGCAATGAGCCTGAGTGAGACATGACGCAGCCACCCTTAGATATATCGAAGTCAGCTTAAGAGACGTCACAATGAGCCTGAGTGAGACATGACGCAGCCACCCTTAGATACTCGTACATCGCAGTCAGCCTCAGAGAGGTCGCAGTCAGTTTGAAAGACGTCGAAATCAGTCTAAACGAGACATAATGCAGCCGCCCTGATATACAACGCAGTAAGCTGAAGATCGTCGCAATTAACCTGAAACCTAACGCAGAGATCCTGAGATACAACGCAGTCAGCTTAAGATACGTCGCAATGTGCCTGAGTGAGACGTATCGCAGACAACCTGAGATACAACGCACTCAGCATAAGAGACGTCGCAGTCAGCCTAAGACATAACGCAACCACCCTGAAATACACCGCAGTCAGCTTAAGATACGTGAAATTAACCTGAGACTTAACGCAGCCTCCCTGAGATACAACGCAGTAGCTTAAGAGACGTCTATCAATCAGCCTGAGATATTGCGCAGCTACCCCGAGGCCTAAGGCAGCCACACCTAGAGACATAAAGCAAGTGTTTTTAAACTATGTTATCTGCACGAAAAACAATGCTGTTCACCAACTGGAAACCCTTAATCTAACTTACGGTACCCATGGGCAGACATGGGGTGGTGCTATTCTACTCTGCAGGCACACCTTTACACAAAAAAAAATGCAAAAACAATCATTAAAATAACATTAGTCACTTGACTGGCATAAAATGTCCCTTGACTGAGAAAAATGCCAGTCAAATGAAGCCAGTCAAGGGACAATTTTCTATGTTTTTAGTAATTTATTGGTAAACGCTTGAATGTAATCAAAATTTTTAAACGAATCTTAAATCTCGCTTTATTATGCGACATTATTTGTTCAGAACAAATCCTCTGTAATAACTCTTTCATGAAGAAAACATGCACAGGAAAGGGACCTGGCGCAGGTGCAAAAATAGGATCTAAAAATTTAACAACTCCTATTTTATTCTAGAAGTGCCAAGGAGCTAAATGCTCCCTCACCAGGGATGAAGAAGTAATCCTGGCAGAAGGCAGGAACAAGACCCAGCTCATAGTTCTATTAGTTTCAGCGATTCAGTCGTTTTAGACCACGTATTCAGAAAACACAAAAACGTGTGACCAACAAAAACTGACATTTTTATGGGTATACGCAGTTAAATATTGTCCAATTAATAATTTTCTATAAATCTACATGATATAAGGATTATTATGATGGGTGAAAAGTTATATGATGTCCAGCTAGATAAAACTTTATACGTTTTTGAATTTCGCAATAGCTGAGTGTGACACGCGAAGAACGCGTGTTTTGGCCCCGATTTCAGGTTTCAGATTAAGTTTTGGTTAAACATATTTCATAATTTGTGGACGGAGTTTTACTTTCTAAATAGTCAATTAAACATTCTTTCTTGTGAATGATACTTAAAATCTGTAAGTGTTGTACACTTGAAGAAATTAACGTGTGACCGCAATTTTTAACTGCGCAAATTTTCACCCAATTAATAAAAGTTCATAAAATATTAGGGACATTTGACGTGATGCGGACAGGAACAAAGTGAGCTTCTGAAATGTGTAATGTGTTCATTTTATTTGGGTCATTTATACTTCCAATAGATAGGACTGTGAACACACAATTTATTTTTTATATGGTGTTTTATAATAATAAAACATGGTTTACTGGCTTCTAAAAAATTGCCTAATTTGAAATTCGGTTTTTTGGGAGTTGTGTTTGGAGTATTAAATAACTATAAAATGTATGTTAAACTTAGCGATTTGTATTAACTTCTTTTTAAAAAATAAAAAGAAAAATAAAAACCGGAAGTAAAAATTTTAAAATATTATATAGCCAGCCCAGTATACAAAAAAATACGCTAGAAGTTTTATAATGGGATTTATTGGCAAGGGAGATATGGTATTTTATGAACCCAGACCTCGTACTGTGTGTGTACGCACAAATGGATTATAGCAGTTTGATAATCGTGATTACTCAAAGTGTGCACACTAGTAGAAATCCCTCCTAGGTATTGTACTGCCCCCATACAAAGTTGAACGGGGCTGAATAGTGTTCTGTGTGCTTATCTATGTATCACGTTGGGATGGAACTCTAACATATTATTATATGCAACTGAATCTATACTTACTGAATCTATACTTCTAAAATACTTTTAAGTAGTTTTTGAGTAGGTAGTATATAAATATTTACTATTTTGTAGAAATGTCTGTTTGACAACACACACACTATATAAAGATATTAACTTTTTGTTAGAAAGGGAGCGATCCCGCTCCCGTTCTCCCTCTGCAGCCGCTATAGATTGTCAAAAATGTAAAAAAAACTATTGCATGGGCATACTCGAGCGCGTCAGATAGTGATTTCATCCATGTCCTACGCATTTTTAAAAATTTATGTATATTAATCTGATTGTTTCCATGAGGGGGGTGGTCGTACGTAAGGGTTGAAGATGGAAAAAAAATTAATCAAGCGTGTCAGATTTTCTGAGGGGATGATAAGTGAACCTGAAAAAATGCTCTTATATAATAATCTGACGAATGTTTACTATTTTGTAGAAATATCCACAAGAAATATCCACTAGCCGGGTCCGATGTGTTAACTGTTACACCACGGTCGGCTCTAACCCAGGCGGCGAAATTGTGATCCACTTGTTTCGTTCATATATTTTTCCTTACTTGACCACTTACGAGTGGCATCAGACCCGGCTAGTCAGAAAATGTGGGTTCGAGCTCCATCGGTGGCGTGAATTTTTTCCGCTTGTTTCGTTTGTATTACCTTTCTAACAAAAAGTTAAAATTAAATAATCTGACGATTTAGATGTGACGCGAACTCGCGGCCGTTATTAGAATGTGCAAAAAATAATTCGTCATTTTGAAATACTCAAGCGCGTCAGATTAAGATATATATGGTTCATCTTTATGCCCTAGACGTTGCTGTCTCATAATCTGACGATTATGTGGGAAGATTCGCCTAATCTGACAATATTTTTTTTTTTTCATTTTTGTAATGTTTGTAATGTAAATTTCATTGTTTTTTTCAAAGGAGCTAATTATGATGAGTGTGGCCGCAGAGGAGAGGAATCAAAATCAGATATTTGCAGAAATTTATATTAAAGGTCAAAATGACATAAAAATACTTTTTTATTCCTAAGCTAAATTTGTATGCGTCCGATGCTAGGTACGCGAGTTCCGAAAGTGTCCTAATCTACGTAATCAAGCCGGCGATGCACGTTGCAGCGGCACGTTGTGCAGTCCTTGCAATTTGGTGGTCGGCGCGATCGATGACCGGTGGTAGAGCGAGGGCTAGGTATCTACATAAGCTTCACCACAAAATACACACTTTATGTTATTATCACTCATAGTAAATATTTATAAACTTTAATTCGCATAACATAAATTAAAATCACAAAATGAGCAAAAACGTTACGAGTTTGTGTGATCAGATGTCATGGCGTCATGGCAACAGAAACCAGGGTGGGGACGGTGGGAGAGAGTAATAGATAGAGAAAGAGTGAGAGAAGAATAGAAACGCGGTGAGGGGAATATAGGCATCACGTAGCTGCACGATAAACTTTATCGATGAATTTTTGTTACTTCGGCTTGTGGAAATCGGTGTGAAAATGTGGAAGTCAGATTATATATTTTTCGTAATTCTTGAATTATTCCCTTCAAAATAAAAAAAATTTGCCACGCTCGAGAATGTCGAGATGACGTTTTTTTTACAACTTAGTCGCCCTCCACTTTCTTTGCGTCACTCTCAAATTGTCAGATTAGTGGAATATACACTCTTTAGCAGTAACTAACACACCCTACTACCTTAATCTGACGCGCTCGAGAATTTCAGATGATATATTTTTTTTTACTAATCTGATCCTTTATCCTTGGCGGACGGCCATATATATATGGGATTCATATTTGTTGGAAGTACTTACTGGGTACAAGGTATCTCCCTGGAAATTCATCTGCCGCGCTTTAGTAAATCCCGAAATCCCCGCTTGGGCTCCGTAGCTAGAATGTTAATGTAATTGTGATAATATCATTAATAATCATTATTATTATACTGTTTTTTTCACAGGTGTATAATTCGTCTGGTAAGTCTTTTTTTTTACTTGTAGTTGTATATTATCAGAAAAGCGTTTTGGTTCTAAAGTAATATCAACAACTCTATAATGACACATATCACTTGAACGGGCCAGTTAATGTCAGTAGTCCATGAAGTGCGGCGGGAGCTTATCAAAATTTCTTGAATGTAAAGTAAACACAACCGATGCCATGAAGTCAATACAAAAAGTTTTAAACTCTTAATTGTGCACCAATAAACATAGAGACGCAAAAAAACTTAAAAACAAACGCGAGCTTAGAGACCCATAAGAGGTCATTATAATGCACAAAAATTAAAAAGATGCAAATTGTATACAAGTCTAATCAGCTATAGCGCTAAGCTGTCTAAATATATATTTAAGTTCCTGATTCTACCGTTAAGCTTGATCGATCATAATCTCAAGATATCTTATATATTTGACCTCTTCGAGATTTTGACAACTGCAGACATCACGACCGGTGCATGAATGAATAGCAAATTTCAAGATTCGGTAGAGGAGTTGTTTTTTCTGTAATCGCAAATGTTATAACTTTCATCTTAGATTGGATAAGGGTTAAGAGATTGTTTTGTAACCAAGACCTAACTTTTTGCAGACCCTCCTCAGCAATTGCGTGCAAAGTGTCCCATTGTTGATCACGGAATATGAACACCATGTCGTCAGCGAAAGAGAATATCTTTGTATTTTAAGGGCTGCAAAGGTCGTCTATATAGACGAAAAATAATGTTGGTGGTTCAAGGACACTCCCTTGCGGGATTCCAAAAGCTATATTCGTGTAGTCACTGTAATGGTGACCGATCTGAAGCCTTTGCTGTCTGTTACTGAGTTAGGAGGAGAACCAATTTAAGGGGATACCTCTTATACCCATCCATTACAGTTTTTCAGAAAATAAGCCGAAGGCAGTGTCAAATGCCTTCGCGAGATCTAAAAAGACACCTACGGATTTCAGTTTTTTGTAAAATTTTCAGATACAAAAACAGTCATATTTGGTTATTATGGATATTACAGCATCTTTGGTTTCTCGTACAGTACGAAAACCGAATTGGTTGTCAGATAACAAGTGATACTTTTCCAGAAAGCACGAGTCGCCTGTTTACCACTTTCGCAAGTATATTTGAGAGTGTACTCTAAAAGGATATGCTCTGTAATTCGCGGGGTCATGTGTGTCACCAGACTTGAAGATCGGGACTATGTGTGCCATTTTTAAGGAAATCTGGAACAATACCTGATATTAAACTGAGGTTACAAAATTAAATAAGTGAGATGGGTGCTGCAACCGGTGGCTGATTGATTATTAGGCTTTGAATTATATGTGATATCTCGTATTGGTCTGTAGGAGCCACAAAAAAATTATGATTTGGTACTATGATATTGGCAGATTTGATGGAGATCTTGTTCGGTTTTATTTATGTCTTTAAGGCTTTGATTAGGGTAGGTGAATTCAATATTTGATAAATAGTCATTTACTACAATGAGTGCTGCAGATTGATGCAAATTTAGTTTTAGTAAGTCATCGCTGTTTGTTTTGATTCCTTTTAGGCTGCAGATATTTTTTTTAGCATCCCAAGTTTTTTTCCATCTCCAATAGCAGCGCTTAAAATTTGTATTGTATTTGTCTCTTAAATTACTCAACAAGTCGTTACAATAATTTAGATAGGCTTTATAATTATTTTCTAATTTAACGTCATGCGGTTTTTATTACTTTCCAGATGCAAATCGTTACGGCGTCGAATACAATTTAGTTGTTTTGGAGTCATCCAGGGTATTAGGATGATTTCAGGGGCCTTATTTTTTTCTTCGGTTTTAAATTGGTTAATAAATTTGCTGCTTTCGTTGGATCATCTTCATAGTAATAGCGGACTATAATAGTATAGCGGACCAATATATTTTGTTCAAACTGTCTGCTAAACCCTGATAATCGATTTTTATTTTAAATTTTTGACGTTTCCTTTTAGTAATGGGGAAGGAAGTGTCTAATCATAGAATAGAATCGGCATGATCGGTGATATCAGTGTAACATACAATAGCCTTACCATTAAATTTAGTTTTTACCAGGAAATGGTCGAGACAGTTCGGCCTTCTGGTAGGTAAGGTATGACCGATAATGTAACCAATTGAATTATCTTTAATGTCGATGTTAATGTCTCCTGTCAAAATGCAGGTTGCGACCTTACAAAAGCGCTACATCCACCCAAACTATTAGTCATTGGATTAAGCAGACTCTAGCAGAGTGCGGTATCAACGTAGGTGTATTCAGTGGACATTATACGCGGCATGGGTCAACATCAGCTGCCGCATTCGCCGGAGTCGACATTGATACCATTAGGAAAACTGCTGGTTGGTCAAGGTCTTGCCTAACCTTTGCCTGATTTGATAATTGTCCAATTATTGACGAAGGAATTTTTGCAAGAACAGTTTGTTCTATTAATGATGATTATATATATAAAATATATAAAAGGCCCATGGCTACCAGTTCTAGCTCACATCCCTCCACCGGATCTGTGAAGGTGTAATGCGGCAGCTACTGAGTGGCGTAGATGAGGGACTTCGAGGGACTGCATGCCGATCTGACAAACTCTAAACCGTACACCATCTCACATTACCATCAAGACACCCGATTTGGACAGACAAACGTCTGGAGATCAAGTATGATGTTAAAACGGAGTGGTGGTCATCCTGAGAACTTTTTGACCATCCACAAAAGGTCCTGATCTCTGACCCAAACCAAAGGTCCCCCTGGATTTAATGCTCCGCGCTCAGTATGGGTGAGGCTGAATAGGTTTAGAACCGGACACGGGTGATCAAACCACCATCTCCACAAATGGGGACTCAGGGAGTCACCATCCTGCGAGTGCGGAGTGCCTGACCCACGGAGGACAGTAACCAGTGGAGAACGCGTCGGTACAATTTTGTTCAAAACCAAGCTCACTGGTTTTTGCGGGGGGAGAGGTAATTATCGCTAGACGCAATTGGCTTTCGCAATGACGGCATATTTTGTAGAGATGGGAAAAATAAATATGTAAAATTATATCGATATTTTGTACCACCGTTCAATAAGTTTATGCATATCATGTGATTGAAATTTATTGAAACATGTGCACGCTAATATTAATATAGCGATATATGTATATAAAAAATTAATAAGTACCTACTTACATTGTAATTTTAGGGTATGTATTGAAATAATTGTACCGAATTGGAAACGACCTGTTACGATCATTTTGGATGGTAGGGCTGGTTGCCAAGACGATGCTGGTCAGCGGACAGACAGACGAACATGACAAGATGATATATTGACCTACCTATTGATATTTTGTTCTGATTTCATAATAAATGAAATAGTTAAAAATTGACTCGAGAGTGTTGGTGTATGTCAATTTTTAGGCGACAGGCTGACAACCTGTCACTATAGTGATACACATGTTTTCTGAAACAACCTTCGAAAACAAACATCAAAAATGTCATACGCGGCGATAGTGGCCGTATCCTTACCATGGGCCGTTAACGCTCTGCCTACCCCGCAAGGGATAAAGGCGTGATGTATGTATGTATGTATGTATGTATGTTACAAATTGATATTCGACTAGCGCAAGATCTTTTATTTATAATAATGAAACACGAAATTTTGCTGTATGTTTATTTTGAAATAATTATAAGGAAGAGAGGCCTTTGCCCTGCAGTGGGATACAAGAGACTCGTAAATAAATGGTCAGGTTTTGGCGACATAGGTGGCCACAGCGAGTTGTGCCGGGTGGCGCGGGGGGAATGCGTCCGCGCCACTCCATATACCCCGAATGCATTCATTCATATAATATACATTGTAGGTAAGTTGTTAAGTACGTACATTAACATAATTCTTTTATGACGATCCCAGAATTATCGATAAAATCTTTCTATACTTCTGAGAACAGTGGTATAGCACTAATACGAAGAAAGAGCCAGCCTATGTATGGACACACACGAGCGTTAGAAAGGGATAGCAATGAAAGATATCAACGGGAGCGCATAAGAAATTATAAATATGGAATAATTTTTCATTAAAATGAAATTTTGAAAGAATCAAGTATAAAAATGCTTATCTATGAAATGTTATCCTATCTTTTGCGGAACTTGATGTTGTAGTACACTTTCCACACCATTTCACTGCACAGGAAGGCATTCTTGTTTACGTTTATACGCCAAATAAACGAAGCGCGGAACGTCCGTTCTTTCGCACCGTCTCAGCCCGACTAGTCAAAATTTTGATGCATACACTTTATATAGTGTATATCAAGTGAGTGTGGTCGCCCCCGCATGCGTTCTCCAATGGTTACTGTCCTCCGTGGCCTGACCAAACCCTAGCCCACATTGTGAACGATTGCCCACTGTATCGCCTACCTGGCGGCATGACCGAGCTGCACCGTCTTACGCCAGCGGCCGAAGAGTGGCTCAAAAACCTAAAAATTAACATCTCTAATCCTGCGCAAAGAAATGCCTTACGACACGATGATAATGATGATTATATAATTTATTTATTTACTAGCTGGTGCCCGCGAACTTCGTTTCGCCATATATCATCCATCATATCAGCTATATAAAGGAAGCCCACTGCTAAACGTAGGCCTCCCCTAAAGACTCTAAGAACCATAAAATATTAAGCTTATATTAAATTTCTGTTAGATAGGTACCCAAAAACTTGGTTTCGCTTACTATACAGTGTATGGCGAGTGACAGGAGGATCCAGGTGGTGTCGGGAAAAGGGTAGCTACCCGCCTGGCCGGGTGTTGTGGCCAGGGGACCGACGGGTCCACCTGGATTGGATTAGAGGTTGTATATATGCGCTCCGCGGTGAACACTTCGATACCGCGTTTCAGGCCCATTGTTCTGTCACGTGGCGCCATCTCTACGATATGTTGAGAACTCCTGTTGCGTCTTGTATGCTTGTGAACCACTTGAGTGAGCTTCATGTTGTAGCCCAGAGGTCGCTACAAGTGTGTAAAAATATTAGCTGCAAATATTTAAATGGGTGAATCAGTCCATGAAACTGAACAACTTTCCCCAAGCAACATAGGTCGAAATATGGAAAAAATTTTTGGACCTCCCATACAAAATGTAGCAGCCGAGCAAGTCCATACTTTATGGGAGGCCCAAATTTTTTTCATGTTTCGACCTATATATTCCTTGGAGAAAGTTGTTCAGATTCATGGGCTGATTCACCCCTTAAAATATTTGCAGCTAATTTTATTACACCTTATATGTAATTTTAAAAAATTGTTAAATCCTAAATTTACAATTTCCACATGCAAGAAAGAGTAAGAAAACGGTGGTTCTTTTATATGTGTTTGGTCTTTTAGAATCCGTGTAGGTTGAATTTGCTGAATCAGGTTACAGATTAGTCACTCCCTGTTCCAAATCCTCGCTTTCCAGTTCATTTTAGCAGATTTTTTAAAACCGTGCATTTACTTCCAAAGGTATCAATTCCGTGAAGTAGACTGATGCCACATTTCTTAACATTGTGATGGATGAATAAAGACCGAGTTCATGAGTGTGAATAAATAAGCTTATGTTTTAGCTTATTAAAAACCAAGTAATCCTACTACTAATCCTATCCTATCCTACTTCCTACTAATACATTAATACAAAAGATTTGTTTGTTTCTCCCTCCTTCACGCAAAAACTGCTGAACTGATTTTCATGAAATTGGGCACAGATGATGTGTGATGCCGGCTTAGAATAGCATCACCCCACATCCTTCCCGCGGGTGCCGTAAGAGGCGACTAAGGGACTCGAGGGTATTGGTGTATTACAATTTTTAGGCGACAGGCTGACAACCTGTTACTATAGTGATACACAGGTTTTCTTGAACAACCTTGGAAAACAATCCTCAAAAACACCATAAGCAGATCCACTTCCGCTAAGCCATTTTAAGAAAGAAAGAAAGAAAGAAAACACATTTATTCAAAAATTGTGACAAGGTACATACTTAAATGTAAAGACAATATTTGTAACAGGTACATTAATATATGTTTATAAATGGAATACAAACCTATACTCTACATGAAAGCATGCAACAGGGCACAACAGTGAAAAGGTTACGGCTCAGCATAATGTCTATCTCGAATTGAGCTAGACGCTGTTTTTCAGTCGAGCCTATATCGTCTACCGGATCCCAAGAAGTGTCGATCCAATGGCGAAAATATTCTAAAAATAGGTTTCTCCATAATAAAAAAGAAAAAAACATTTTTTGGCAACGGCACTACCAGCGATACTACCAGTAGTGTCGTGTACAATTAACGGCACTGAAACGACACTACCGCGACCATTTTTGATGAAATTGTACAGACAGAACCGCAAAGTTTGTTTTAATTTACTACCATGTAAATCTCGTGAAATAAAAGCAACTGCAATCTTAAGAATCTAACTATTTATTTTATAACTAAATAAAAACAAACTTATTTATACAAACGAAAACGTAGAAAAAAATTCATACATCTGAACTTTTTTTTTCTAACCAAATAAAAACTAATATTGTAACTCTTATTGGGACACATTCCTGATTATATAACAAAAAATTACAACCTTTATTAATAAAAATATCAACTAACCCACTGTATCTGCATTTATCGTTTTATGTATCTATTTATCTGTGTAAGTGGTATGTCCGTATTTCGTGCTCTCTCCTTTAGATCAATAATTTCCCTTAAAATTAAGTTTTTCGAAATATCTGGATTGCAGGAATGCTCTTTTCGTTTTAGGATATCGTTGTCCTGATGAAATGAAAAGTTTGAAACTCATAAATAATTTAGTTAAAAGATAGGTAACGTGGCGTAAAAAACATACAAACAGACCGTAGATGCTGGAGCTATCATGAATAAGACAATATCGTTTTGCCGGTACCTGTAAATTAAAAACGTAATTTTAAAAAATAAAATAAATTCTTTAAAAAAGGTTGATTATCAGCTCTCTAACTAAACTCCTTGAATTAAACTTCAATCTATAATTCTGTGCTGGCTGTACAATTTAATCCAAAATGAGCGTGGTAGTGCCGTTAATTGTAAACGACACTACTGGTAGTATCGCTGGTAGTGCCGTTGCCAAAAAATGTATACACATTTATACAGCATGTTCAGAATGCGTGCACACGGTTCTGTTTTCCCATTCCACCCCGTACACATATAACACCGTTTTTAAACAAGTACAATGTATTGAACATGACAGCTCGGCATACACTGCATTTTTCTTCCCTTCTTTTTGGAATCATCAATTATCAAAAACCGCATTATTTATATGAAAAACTTACGTTTTCAAATCGGCATATTAGATTTGCCACCTGATTAATTTTCCCACGGCACAATACTGCTGCTTTTCGTGGCAGTTTTAAATACGCTGCCACTTAATGTTGGAATAACCTGCCTCCGCCATTATAGAACTCTACGTCTTTAATTACTTACTTTTAAAATATCACTCAGGAAACATCTTTTTCTTCTTCAAAAAACGATCCCCATTCAGCCGTATTGGGTCATACAAACAGTTACTAGTAAGAAATGTTATCTAATTTAATATAATATAAAATAATTTTGAAAATAACACGCTTAATAATAATTTATCTTTGTTAGTGGAATGTTTTTATAGAATTTACAGATATCGTTGTATATATCCATATTTTATTGTAAAACTATTGTTATTTCTTTTGTCTTGTCCCAAATTATAAATGTTTGTTAACTCTTGATTAAATGAATAAGTATAAGAAATTTATGTATTGACCACATTTTTACTGTGCTCATTAACGTTCTTTATTCAGTTATTTTTATACAAGCATTTACTTGACACAGGTTGAAGCAAATTACTATCGTAAGGTACATACATTTCAACGGCAACAGTACCCTATAGAAACGATACTAACAAAAACTCTACGATACTATCATGTTATAATCGTACTTACAAGTAAATGAAAACAAATGTGCTAACTTTGAAGAGTAACACTTTTAAAATATTAGGTCTAAAATTTACTTTTATACAGGGTAACCGGTAAATTGATGCATTCCTTTCAAGGGATGAACCAGCTCATGAAACTGAACAACTTTCCCCATGGAACATAGGTCGAAAAATTAGAAAAAAAATTGGCCCACCCATACAAAATTACCGACCGACTAAGTCAATTTGTATGGGAGGACCAAATTTTTTTTTCATATTTCGACCTATGTTCCATGGGGAAAGTTTTTCAGTTTTCTAGCTGGTTCATCCCTTGAAAGGAATGCATCAATTTACCGGTCACCCTATATATAGTTAGCAAATTATTGCCGTCGTAATATAAGCAACAAGTAAGTAAAAGGGGGTATGTTCGCAAAGATCGGCGGAACGCATAGGCCGATACACAGTAAGTAGCTAGTCCAGTACGTCATCCTCGTTAGCGCTGTGGTCCAGCAAGTAGTGATGCGGTAGTTTATAAGGTTTATAGGTGTCGATAAACGGCAGATTTTTATAGCGAGATTTACCTATTGAGGAAATTAGTGTATTTCTGTGGCCCGAGTTTGTATGTAAATAAAATTTATATGTTATCTTTTTAATGAAATTATGAAGAGTGGGGAATTTTAAGTGAGTATGAAGCATTTTTAAATTTGTGCGGAATTTTGTGTTATATGAAATCATTAAGACTTTGTTTTGAATTACTTGCAACTTGTTGTAATTTGTCTGACAAGTACTGCTCCACTGTCGCGAAAAGAAAATTGCGTCTGTCTTTGACTCCTTTAGCTTTAGCTTCCAATCCGAGTAGTACTTATGCAGGAGATCTAGAGACATCTGCAATCGACCAATCACGACATGTTCCGCGTCCGAAGTAGCAAAAGACGCAGTGTCGTCAGCAAAACAAGCCAGCTGCGTGTGAGGTTGTTTTGGAATACCGTTTAAGTAAGATATAAATAAAATTGGACCCAAAACTGAGCCCTGCGGGACGCCAGCAGGCACCAACATAAAATCAGATACGTCTTTACCCACATGTACGCGGTAAAGACGCCCTGTTAGGTATGAATGAATGAGTTTGACAATGTATAGAGGTACCCCACAGTAATCTAAATTATGAAGAAGCCCCTCGTGCCAGACAGTGTCAAAAGCCTTTTCGATGTCCAGCAGGAACATGCCCGTAGATTTGTTGGAGTTGATGTTGTACATGATATGTTCACTATGGCGACCTAGTTGCTGCACCGTGGAATGAGATTGACGGAAGCCAAACTGTTCATTCACATAGAGAGGTTCTGTGTATTTTAAGAGCCGGTTACTAATTATGCGTTCAAATAATTTTGCAAGTGTGGGTAAAAGGCTGATAGGACGATAGTTACTAGGAACTTTATTGTCTTTAGCTGGTTTTTTCAATGGAATGACCTTAGCGACCTTCCAAAAAGTTGGGAAATACATGTATTGCATACAGGCATTAAATATTTTCGTTAGGAGAACTATGCACTTCTGTGGTAGGTTTTTGAGGAGCAAGTTATGAATACCATCAATGCCTGGTGATTTTCGAATTTACGAGTACGAATATACCCCTCCGGACTCGTGGCCCCACCGGCAATCCTCACTAGTGGGGCCACAAGGATTTTTCAGTCTTGATTGCTCCACTGTAGTGGATCAGTGGGGACACGAGGACTTATAAGTACTTATGGCCCCACTCATATGTTGAAGTACTGGCCAAGCAATTCAAATGATACCGTGTCTATAACTTGTCACTGATATTTAAAAGAAGACACTGTCAAACACGCTCTTCGCATACAAGTGGGATGACAACTTATTAGGCTTTTTAAGTTGACAATACAAAATCTATCGCATCAAAGATAATGTTTAAAATCGAGGTTCTCGGTGTCGCTTCAATCCCATAATTAACAAGTTGTCTGACTTGTATTAGTTAACGAGATGAACGAGTTACTGTCAATTAAAATGTAGATCTCGTCAAGACCTACAATTCCCTCTTAGAAACTGATATCCTAGCATACATAGTTTGCGAGATAAACGAGTTTAAAGTTTGACAGCTGTCATTTAAAATGTAGATCACGTCAAGACCTACAACTCCCTCTTAGAAACTGATATCCTAGCATGCATAGTTTGCGAGATAAACGAGTTTAAAGTTTGACAGCTGTCAACTAAAATGTAGATCTCGTCAAGACCTATACAACTCCATCTTAGAAACTGATATTCTAGCATGCATAGTTTGCGAGAGAAACGAGTTTAAAGTTTGACAGCTGTCATTTAAAATGTAGATCTTGTCAAGACCTACAACTTCCTCAAAAATGCTTGTTTAGCATAACTGCATACGTACTGGGCCCTAAGTCCGCTAAATGAAAATCGTTTCAGTTGGATGTCGATTGGATCTCAGTTGGATGATTTTAGTCATTTCGTAGTCTGCCAACAGTTTCAAATATAGAAAAATCACAATGGCAATTGAATGACAGTTGAATTTCGATGGTGTTACAATGACAAAAAATAGCACACTTGGGGCTCAGATGATGGGGCTTCGCCCCTCGGTGTATGTGGTCCGATGAGCACTATAACACATTGCAGATTTATATCCATTTTATTATTATAAGTAGCACTTTTGTGCTCAAAGGTACTAACTTATTACTTTTAGTGAAAGTGAAGATTAATAAAAAAAGGTTACAATTTAAAATCACAGTAGTGGGGTCATCGAAACCATAATACAATATTTTTTTAAGGACTGATGGCCCCACAAAGAAGTGGAGCAAACAAGACTGAAAAATCCTTATGGCCCCACTAGTGGGGATTGCCGGTGGGGCCACGCACGAGTCCGGAGGGGAATATACTTCCATACCTCCCAAGGACGTGTTGGATTTTTTAAATCGTAGCTATTATGATTAATGATTATTATTAAGTACGTTCATATTATTCACTCACATTTGCTTGTACGGTGGCAGGGGCATTCCAATCATAGGTAAGTATTACCACTGGACGTATCAGGAACTGGACCTAAGTGACCGAAACGAACATATTTTCATTAAATGCTTTAGCTAACTCGTTGCATTGCTCGAGACCATTTTCAGCTAGAGTCTGGCCAACGAAAGCTGGCTATCCAAAATCTCGGGAAATTCAAAAAAATCGAGGACGGTAACCCCATGTCAGGAACAACATAGAGTTAAATAATGTTTTTGATACTTTATATTATTTTTAATTTTACGGGCTATTAAAAATGGGAGTAAAGGAACTGATTGTAAGAATATCAAAAATTTTAATGTAAAAGGTAAGGTAAGGTAAAGTTAGGTTAGAGGTTCAGAGATAAGGTAAGGTGATAGGTAAGGCAAATTGAGAGGTAAGGTGAGATGAGAGGCAAGGTAAGGTGAGAGGTAAGGTAAGGTGGAAGGTAAGGTAAGATTAGAAGTAAGGTAAGGTGAGATGTAAGCTAAAGTAATTACTTCTGATTTTGCGATGTAAAATTTTGTAGACCTATTGAACTATGGCAGATATTTTAACTGAAACAACTTTTTCTATTGAATAATTATTTATATTAATAATCAAAGTCCAAGAAAAATCCAAGAACTCTACATGCATAGATTCACCAGAGTCGCTACTGCAGGTATCACTATTTCCAACACTAATTATGAAACATTATAAATTTTCTTCTGTGATTCTATCTCGTTCTTTATATTTATTTTCTACATGAATGACATGATCAGTCATTTTCTTCCAATCCTCTGGTGTAACACTTTCAAATGACTCTTTAATGAGTTTTTCAATAGATTTCACTATTTCAGCAACTCTTGCAGCATCCTCAGCAATAAATAATATCAAACTTAGGTACAAATGGATGGAATACATGTAAATAATTTTTGATCGATATAAAAATGATAAGTATCGAAATTAATAAATCTTACTAACATATGAAATCCATTACGCACGCAAACAATCCTGTTTTTGGTTGAATTCCGCCTCTTTCTGTTCTTGTTTTTCTTGAAATTTAGAAATCATACAAAATATCAATTTTCGATTTTCACTTTTGATAGTTTTATTCATATTTAAGACACATAAACTGAAAAATACGAACACAAGCAATCACAACAAATTGTAAACAACGGCCATCTTGAGCATTTGACATTGACATAAAAGTTGCCATTTCAAAAGATTGCAATAATTCGATAGCCAGCTTTCGTTGGCCAAACTCTAGTGAAGCATCCGATTTAAGCAGACAGAGGGGGAATACATTCAGATTTGTAATTTAGGGTCCTAGCTAAGTTCCACAAGTCCGTGTTAGCGTTGTCCACTCTAGACATCTTTTTATCCCATTCTTTGTCATTAAACACTATTATAGCTTCTCGTATACGATGTATAAGTGCATTAGTTTGTGATTTTAGAATTTTACGTTGTGAAGCTGTCGTTCGTCTCTCTTGGCAACGAAGTGAATCTTTCTTATTAATTAGCTGTCGTATGAAACGTGGAAGTTGCTTTGATGTCGGAGCAGACTCAGTAACAGGAATAAATTTGTCTCCAGCTTTTATAATAAGGCTGCTGACATTATCTATTTCACTATCTATGTCAGTGATTGTGTTGTAGGTCTTACTAGTAAGATTGATGTTGTCATTTAAAAAGGTACGGTAACCCTTCCAGTCAGCGTCATTGTATCTGTAAACCGGGTGATTAGGGCTTTTACGTTCGCACTTTACTCCAATTGTAAAGTACACAGGCAAGTGGTTTGAGGACAAGGCGGGAAGGGTAACGGGATTGTCTATAGTCGTAACATTTAACGCCAGAACGAGGTCTGGGGTGGATGGCTGATATTCAGCATTATAGTGGACCAACGTTGAATTTACTGGAGCATAAACTATAAAATCTCGTTGTAACATATATTCAAAAAGTGTTTGTCCATGCACATTTGTTCTACTTGTGGACCACACCGGGTGACGGGCATTAAAGTCGCCCACAAGAATGACATGTGGACCAGAGTTTAAGAGCAAGTCTATATCGTTGTTGTAGAGAGGAAGATTTGGTGATTGGTAAATAGAATAAATTTTGTAAGTAGCGCCTGATAGGTTAATTGATACACCTATAGCTTCCAAGTGTTTCGTACTGGGAGTTCTAACGCAAGAATGATTTATGTCTGATTTTATGAAGATAGCTACTGCTTGGCCACGTGTATCGGAATGTTTATCCTGTCGATAGCAATAGTAGCCCGGGATCAAAAGGTTTTTTTGATGTACTTATTCTAGTTTCACAGATTGCAATTATGTCTACTGGCATATTATGTACAGCTAGGTCAATTAGTTCATGAATTTTGTTGCTTATACCATCGGCATTCCATAAAATTATTTTTAGACTTTTTTCAATCATTTCTCAATTAAATATGTTAGCACTAATATTATTTTGTCCTCCATGGTCGTCTTACATTTCGAGAACTCGTACTTCAAGTCCCGGATTGTCTTCAAATATGCTGAGTGATGACCCTTTTCAGTTACACAAGTACTCACATAAAAACTATGTATTTTATTTTTTTTTACAGTGTAACTAAAATAAACGTATTTTCTTTCTTTCTTTCTTTCTTAATCGAGATTTTGGAGCGATGCTGGCTAAAGTAGCTTTACAAGTGTCTTCACAAGACGGCTGTGACCTGAGCCACAGATCATCTGTCCACCTTGTGTGTGGGAGGCCGTCCAACACTACCTCTTTCGACCTGTGGCAGCCATTCGAGAACCTCGGTTCCTCATCGGTTATCGGTTCGTCGAGCTATGTGGCCTGCTCATTGCCATTTCAACTTGCTTATCCTGAGAGCTATGTCGGTTACATTCGTTATTCTACGGATTCCTCATTTCTGATTTGACCGCGCAGAGAAATTCCGAGCATAGCTCTCCATCGCTCGTTTAGTGACCTTGAGCTTGTGTTAAGGCCAACAGTTAGGGGCCACGTCTCAGTACCATAAGTCATCACTGCCAACTGGTTGAAGACCTTAGTCTTCAAACACTGAGGTATTTGGGACGAGAAGACATGTCGTAGTTTCCCGAACGCGATACCAGAACAATATTTAAAAAAATAACGTCACTCAACATAAATACAGCAAATAAAATTTTAAACGTATTGCCGATTTTTGATCTTCAATAACTTAAAGATACTGAACGGATTTCGATGCAATAAAAACTAAACTTTGTAAAGGTCAGTTATAAGAAATTTCTTAGTAGAAATAAGCTGTCATGTTATGTCGTTTTTCTTTGTAAATGTGTCTCTATGCTTTTGTGTACAATAAACGGTTAATAATAATAAAGAGGGGGAGACTTTTGCCCATAAGTGGGACACCATAGCCTAATAATAAATATATACTTACACTTCTCATCACAAAAATCGGGACACCTTACAAGTTATATATTTGGTACAAATCAGATTAATTAAAAAGTGTGTATATTTTGAAACAAATCTCTGATATCATGTAATAGTGAGTAAAATGAGATTTACGCGGCGTGCCTTTTAAGTTTTGTCGTTTGCATATTTCCCGCCGATTTTGAATTTGGAACGGTACTTATAGCTTTTGAATCTTAGAGAATTTAAAAGCTGAAAAAAAAGTTTAATACATGCAATTGTTTTGTCTCGGCGCCATTTTTACGTTGTCTACTCTCATACCGTAATGAATTTCTCGAAGAAAAACTTTCGTGCAATAATTTTCTACAACTTTCGGAGGGGACTAACGCGACTTCAATATTTCGAAGAGCTGACTTCTATTTTTAACATTGAAGCCCCATGTCTAAGAACCGTCGAACGCTGGTATTTAGAATTCCAGCGTTGGCATACCAGCGTTAGTGACAGATCTCGCGAAGGACGTCCAAACACCGCCTTCACCAAAGAAAACATCGTTGCAGTGAGAAACCTGATAACCGAAGACCGTCATGTAACCTATCGTGAGATTGTAGCATCGTTAGGCATTTCAGGGACTACAATACAAAAGATCATACATGAAGCCCTTGGTGTAAGAAAACTGGTTTCCCGTTGGATCCTGCATTTCCTCTCCGACGACCACAAGGCGGCTCACGTCAGATGGTGTAAGAAAACTCTGCAACGATTTAGCTGAGGAGAATCCAATCACGTCTACGATATCATCAGTGGTGATGAATCTTGGATTTATGCGTTTGATCCTGATTCAAAGCAGCAATCGACTGTCTGGGTCTTTCAAGATGAACCAAAACCGACGAAAGTGGTCGCTCGAGAAGCACTTCAAAGAAAATGGTGGCCACGTTTGTGGCGAAATCTGGTCATGTTGCTACAATTGAACTAGTAAAAGAGTCACCGCAGAATGGTATACCACTGTTTGTGTACCATAGGCATTGCGGAGCTTCGTAAAATTAACCCAAACCGACGCATCATCTTGCAACACGACAACGCCAACTCGCACACCGCTGGCCGAACATTGGAGTAATTGAAGGGGCAAAACGTGGAAATTTTGGGCCACCCTCCATACAGTCCAGACTTAAGCCCCAACGACTTTTATACGTTTCCCAAAATAAGAAAAAATCTTCGTGGTAAACTGTTCCAGTTAAGTGAAGAGGCGGTGGGAGCTTATAAAGAGGCGACTTTGAGTATACCTACTTCGGAGTGGAATGAATGCTTTAAAAAGTGGTTCGAGCTTATGAAAAAGTGCATGAAATATCGTAGTGAATACTTTGAAAAACAATAAAATAGATTTTAAATTCCAGATGCTCATTTTTCTTTCAAACGACAAAACTTAAAAGGCACGCCTCGTATACAGGGTGTAAAAATATATGCTGCAAATATTTTAGGGTTGAAACTGAACAACTTTCCCCAAAGAACATAAGCCGAAATATGAAAAAAAATTTTGGACTTCCCATACAAAACTACCGACCAAAAAACCCAATTTGTAGCAAAGCTGAAGTCTAGGTTTAACGCATGGCATTTAGACGATGGTACTTTGGGAGGTGACTCATCTGAAGTGCTTGAGGATTTAGAGACCTTGATTTCTGCTTTCGCTGCCATTGGATTGGAGTTAAATTTCTCAAAGTGTGAGCTTTTTATTCACTCGTCCGTCTCACGCTCTTTAAAGGAAGATATCAAGACAAAATTCAGTAAACGGTGCACCAAACATTAAAATTGTAGGTGAAGATTCGCTGCACCCGTTTTAGATGCAGCAATACCTTTCTTTGTAGAGGAACAAATCCACAAATTTCGTCAATCTTCAGCCCGACTATTTCAAATAAACGCCAATATGGCTCTTTTTATAGTTCGATATTTTTATTTGTTCCGAAATTCACGTACGTGCTGCGTTGTACGCATTTCTGGAAATATGAAAATCATTTACGGTATTTGAACGACATTATCAAAGAAACTCTCGTAGAGATTTTGAACTGTTCTCTAGAAGAGTCAGGATACAAGCTTCGCTGCCTATCCGCCTTGGGGGATTGGGCGTTAGGCGGGTTTCAGATGTTGCCCTGCCAGCTTTTCTATCCTCCGTTCATGCTCTAAGCTCTTTTATCGGCAGTATACTTAACCCAGAATTGGGTACCACTTGGGTTTGGGTTTGACGGATGCTGGAAATGCATGGAGCACTTAAAGTTCAGAGGAGTTTCCAACTCATCGTCACTTACAAAGACAGTGGGATGAGCCCTTATCAAAAAAGGAACAAAAAAGTTTGATCGCTTCTTTCTGCGGTGCAGTTGATCGTGCACGATTACTGGCTGTTTCTGAAAAGGAGTCAGGTATATGGCTCCATGCCTATCCATCTTCTCACATAGGCACGCTGTTGGACAACTGCAGTTTCTTTGTAGCTGTACGACTTCGTCTAGAGGCCAAAACAAACGAAAGTCATCGTTGTCAATGTAGGGTGATGGTGGGCCAACCAGGTCACCATGGTCTTTCCTACCAGAAAAGTGCAGGCTGCATCTCACGCCATTCCACCCTGAATGACATCGTCAGAAGGGCGCTGGGTACAGCCAACGTACCTGCTGTAGTGGAGCCAAGCGGAGTATTACGAACCGATGGCAAACGCCCCGACGGCATGTCTTTAGTACCATGGAAGAATGGAAAAAGCCTGGTATGGGATGCGACCTGCACCGATACCCAGGCTCCTTCTCACATAGGCGCAACCTCTGTGCGAGCGGGTGCAGCTGCTGCCGCAGCGAAGTTTTGAAACAGCGGAAGAACTCAAGTCTGGGGGAGGTATTCATGATTGTTCCCCTAGCATTAGAGACTATGGGTCCTTGGAGCCCATTGGCTAAAGATTTCATGAAAGATCTATCGGGGCGTCTCATCGAGGCAACAGGAGATCCAAAGGCTGGCAGCTATGTAGGCCAAAGAATTAGCCTGGCAATTCAAAGAGGCAATGCTGCCAGTCTTTTGGGAACCTTGCCTCGGTGTGCCCCTAGGAGAAATATAATATAAATATTGTTATTCAAATAAATATATTTAAAAAAATATATGAATCTTCTTCTTCTTTTCGAGTGGGACACCGAGTCGTCCAACGAATGAATGATGGATAGATTTTCTGAGAATTTCTAATATAAAGAAAAAAATGTATGGGAGCTCCTAAAAATTTTATCATATTTCGACCTATGCTCCTTGAAGAAAGTTGTTTAGTTTCATGGGCTGATTCAACCCTTAAAGTATTTGAAACTATTATTTTGACACCTTATAAAGGGGTATGAGTAAAATTGGTGCTTTTCTAATAATCCAGATTTTTGATTGTCAACGAACGCCGTCTTTACAGATGTATAGAACACTTCCATACAAACAATATTTTGTATGCCAGCTCAGCTGTCAAGTGTAACCATTACGAGAAATACGCTTAAAAACATTACGACAGTTTTACAAGAAAAACTTATTTTTTTAAACTGGCAACGAACACCATCCTATTAGTTGTATAGAGTACTTCCATACGAACAATATTTTGTATGACAGCTTAGCTGTCAGGTGTAACCATTACGAGATATACGCTTCAAATCATTACGATAGTTTTATATGAAAAAATACTTAATTATTAAACTTACGACACTAATGTTTTGGAGCGTATATCTCGTAATGGTTACACTTGAAAGCTGAGCTGTCATACAAGATATTGTTTGTATGGAAGTACTCTACACAACTTTTATGGTGGTGTTTGTTGCCAGTTTTAAAAAAAGAAGTTTATCATTTAAAACTGTCGTAAAGTTTTGAAGCGTATATCTCGTAATGGTTAGCTGAGCTTTCATACAAAATATTGTTTGTTTGGAAGTACTCTACACATCTAACAGGGTAGCGTTCGTTGACAGTTACCAGAAAAGAGTTTTCCGTATAAAACTGTCGTATCATTTTGAAGCGTATATCTCGTAATGGTTGCACTTGCCAGCTGAGCTGTCATATAAAATATTGTTTGTATGGAAGTTCTCCACACGTCTAACGTATTGGCGTTAGTTGACTGTTATAATAAAAAAGGCACCAATGCTCCATACATTTCCCACAAAACCCTTTTAGATTCGAAATAGTTTTCTATAGGTTTCGTGTTTTATCAAATCAAAAGAATAAAAGTGTCCCGATTTCTCTGATAAGAAGTATTAATAAATAAAAATAAAGTGATTAAAAAAAACAGCATGTACGACAACTAAATTAGACCTTTTTCTGTGGTCCATTCTCTTTCAGTATATACTTCCGACATATTAAAAGCTATGACGGAAATAATACCGATGACGACAACCACAACGACTACTACGACCACGGTAGACTGGAACAGTTTGCTAGAAGAATATTATTTATCTTGGACAACATCTGCTAAACACAGAAGCAAGATCGATCGCAAAACTAAGCAACCTCCAAGTTATGAAGATTATCTCAAATATGAACAAAAAGTTTTTTCGGAACGTTATGGAAGAGGAAGCCCTGGGTTCAATTATTCTCTTTACACCTTAAGCAAGGAACAATACAGTTCAAAAATAAAACAAGATCTAAAATACATAACATTTTGGACAGACATTTATGAGACTACGACAGTTGACTTGAAAAGTTTGTTAGAAAAATATTATTCATCTTGGACCACATCTGCTAAACACAGAAGCATGATCGATCGCAAAACTAAGCAACCTCCAACTTATGAAGATTATCTGAAATATAAACAAAAAGTTTTTTCGGAACGTTATGGAAAAGGGAGCCCTGGGTTCAATTATTCTCTTTACACCTTAAGCAAGGAACAATACAGCTCAAAAATAAAACATGATCTAAAATACATAACATTTTGGACAGACATTTATGAGACTACGACGGTTGACTTGAAAGGTTTGTTAGAAGAATATTATTCATCTTGGACCACATCTGCTAAACACAGAAGTAAGATAGATCGCAAAACGAAGCAACCTCCAACTTATGAAGATTATCTGAAATATGAACAAAATTTTTTTTCGGAACGTTATGGAAAAGGTAGCCCTGGGTTCAATTATTCTCTGTTTACCTTCAGCAAGGAACAATATAGCTCAAAAATAAAACATGATCTAAAATACATAACATTTTGGACAGACATTTATGAGACTACGACGGTTGACTTGAAAAGTTTGTTAGAAGAATATTATTCATCTTGGACTACATCTGCTAAACACAGAAGCAAGATCGATCGCAAAACTAAGCAACCTCCAACTAATGAAGATTATCTGAAATATGAACAAAAAGTTTTTTCGGAACGTTATGGAAAAGGGAGCCCTGGGTTCAATTATTCTCTTTACACCTTAAGCAAGGAACAATACAGCTCAAAAATAAAACATGATCTGCAATACATAACATTTTGGACAGACATTTACGAGACTACGACGGTTGACTTGAAAAGTTTGTTAGAAGAATATTATTCATCTTGGACCACATCTGCTAAACACAGAAGCAAGATCGATCGCAAAACTAAGCAACCTCCAACTTATGAAGATTATCTGAAATATGAACAAAAAGTTTTTTCGGAACTTTATGGAAAAGCAAGTCCTGGGTTCAATTATTCTCTGTTTACCTTCAGCAAGGAACAATACAGCTCAAAAATAAAACATGATCTGCAATACATAACATTTTGGACAGACATTTACGAGACTACGACGGTTGACTTGAAAAGTTTGTTAGAAGAATATTATTCATCTTGGACCACATCTGCTAAACACAGAAGCAAGATCGATCGCAAAACTAAGCAACCTCCAACTTATGAAGATTATCTGAAATATGAACAAAAAGTTTTTTCGGAACGTTATGGAAAAGCAAGTCCTGGGTTCAATTATTCTCTGTTTACCTTCAGCAAGGAACAATACAGCTCAAAAATAAAACATGATCTGCAATACATAACATTTTGGACAGACATTTACGAGACTACGACGGTTGACTTGAAAAGTTTGTTAGAAGAATATTATTCATCTTGGACCACATCTGCTAAACACAGAAGCAAGATCGATCGCAAAACTAAGCAACCTCCAACTTATGAAGATTATCTGAAATATGAACAAAAAGTTTTTTCGGAACTTTATGGAAAAGGGAGCCCTGGGTTCAATTATTCTCTTTACACCTTAAGCAAGGAACAATACAGCTCAAAAATAAAACATGATCTAAAATACATAACATTTTGGACAGACATTTACGAGACTACCACGGTTGACTTGAAAAGTTTGTTAGAAGAATATTATTCATCTTGGACCACATCTGCTAAACACAGAAGCAAGATCGATCGCAAAACTAAGCAACCTCCAACTTATGAAGATTATCTGAAATATGAACAAAAAGTTTTTTCGGAACGTTATGGAAAAGCAAGTCCTGGGTTCAATTATTCTCTGTTTACCTTCAGCAAGGAACAATACAGCTCAAAAATAAAACATGATCTGCAATACATAACATTTTGGACAGACATTTACGAGACTACGACGGTTGACTTGAAAAGTTTGTTAGAAGAATATTATTCATCTTGGACCACATCTGCTAAACACAGAAGCAAGATCGATCGCAAAACTAAGCAACCTCCAACTTATGAAGATTATCTGAAATATGAACAAAATTTTTTTTCGGAACGTTATGGAAAAGGTAGCCCTGGGTTCAATTATTCTCTGTTTACCTTCAGCAAGGAACAATATAGCTCAAAAATAAAACATGATCTAAAATACATAACATTTTGGACAGACATTTATGAGACTACGACGGTTGACTTGAAAAGTTTGTTAGAAGAATATTATTCATCTTGGACTACATCTGCTAAACACAGAAGCAAGATCGATCGCAAAACTAAGCAACCTCCAACTTATGAAGATTATCTGAAATATGAACAAAAAGTTTTTTCGGAACGTTATGGAAAAGCAAGTCCTGGGTTCAATTATTCTCTTTACACCTTAAGCAAGGAACAATACAGCTCAAAAATAAAACATGATCTGCAATACATAACATTTTGGACAGACATTTACGAGACTACGACGGTTGACTTGAAAAGTTTGTTAGAAGAATATTATTCATCTTGGACCACATCTGCTAAACACAGAAGCAAGATCGATCGCAAAACTAAGCAACCTCCAACTTATGAAGATTATCTGAAATATGAACAAAAAGTTTTTTCGGAACGTTATGGAAAAGCAAGTCCTGGGTTCAATTATTCTCTGTTTACCTTCAGCAAGGAACAATACAGCTCAAAAATAAAACATGATCTGCAATACATAACATTTTGGACAGACATTTACGAGACTACGACGGTTGACTTGAAAAGTTTGTTAGAAGAATATTATTCATCTTGGACCACATCTGCTAAACACAGAAGCAAGATCGATCGCAAAACTAAGCAACCTCCAACTTATGAAGATTATCTGAAATATGAACAAAAAGTTTTTTCGGAACGTTATGGAAAAGCAAGTCCTGGGTTCAATTATTCTCTGTTTACCTTCAGCAAGGAACAATACAGCTCAAAAATAAAACATGATCTGCAATACATAACATTTTGGACAGACATTTACGAGACTACGACGGTTGACTTGAAAAGTTTGTTAGAAGAATATTATTCATCTTGGACCACATCTGCTAAACACAGAAGCAAGATCGATCGCAAAACTAAGCAACCTCCAACTTATGAAGATTATCTGAAATATGAACAAAAAGTTTTTTCGGAACGTTATGGAAAAGCAAGTCCTGGGTTCAATTATTCTCTGTTTACCTTCAGCAAGGAACAATACAGCTCAAAAATAAAACATGATCTGCAATACATAACATTTTGGACAGACATTTACGAGACTACGACGGTTGACTTGAAAAGTTTGTTAGAAGAATATTATTCATCTTGGACCACATCTGCTAAACACAGAAGCAAGATCGATCGCAAAACTAAGCAACCTCCAACTTATGAAGATTATCTGAAATATGAACAAAAAGTTTTTTCGGAACGTTATGGAAAAGGGAGCCCTGGGTTCAATTATTCTCTTTACACCTTAAGCAAGGAACAGTACAGCTCAAAAATAAAACATGATCTGCAATACATAACATTTTGGACAGACATTTACGAGACTACGACGGTTGATTTGAAAAGTTTGTTAGAAGAATATTATTCATCTTGGACCACATCTGCTAAACACAGAAGTAAGATCGATCGCAAAACTAAGCAACCTCCAACTTATGAAGATTATCTGAAATATGAACAAAAAGTTTTTTCGGAACGTTATGGAAAAGGGAGCCCTGGGTTCAATTATTCTCTTTACACCTTAAGCAAGGAACAATACAGCTCAAAAATAAAACATGATCTGCAATACATAACATTTTGGACAGACATTTACGAGACTACGACGGTTGACTTGAAAAGTTTGTTAGAAGAATATTATTCATCTTGGACCACATCTGCTAAACACAGAAGCAAGATCGATCGCAAAACTAAGCAACCTCCAACTTATGAAGATTATCTGAAATATGAACAAAAAGTTTTTTCGGAACGTTATGGAAAAGCAAGTCCTGGGTTCAATTATTCTCTGTTTACCTTCAGCAAGGAACAATACAGCTCAAAAATAAAACATGATCTGCAATACATAACATTTTGGACAGACATTTACGAGACTACGACGGTTGACTTGAAAAGTTTGTTAGAAGAATATTATTCATCTTGGACCACATCTGCTAAACACAGAAGCAAGATCGATCGCAAAACTAAGCAACCTCCAACTTATGAAGATTATCTGAAATATGAACAAAAAGTTTTTTCGGAACGTTATGGAAAAGCAAGTCCTGGGTTCAATTATTCTCTGTTTACCTTCAGCAAGGAACAATACAGCTCAAAAATAAAACATGATCTGCAATACATAACATTTTGGACAGACATTTACGAGACTACGACGGTTGACTTGAAAAGTTTGTTAGAAGAATATTATTCATCTTGGACCACATCTGCTAAACACAGAAGCAAGATCGATCGCAAAACTAAGCAACCTCCAACTTATGAAGATTATCTGAAATATGAACAAAAAGTTTTTTCGGAACGTTATGGAAAAGGGAGCCCTGGGTTCAATTATTCTCTTTACACCTTAAGCAAGGAACAATACAGCTCAAAAATAAAACATGATCTGCAATACATAACATTTTGGACAGACATTTACGAGACTACGACGGTTGATTTGAAAAGTTTGTTAGAAGAATATTATTCATCTTGGACCACATCTGCTAAACACAGAAGTAAGATCGATCGCAAAACTAAGCAACCTCCAACTTATGAAGATTATCTGAAATATGAACAAAAAGTTTTTTCGGAACGTTATGGAAAAGCAAGTCCTGGGTTCAATTATTCTCTTTACACCTTAAGCAAGGAACAATACAGCTCAAAAATAAAACATGATCTAAAATACATAACATTTTGGACAGACATTTACGAGACTACGACGGTTGACTTGAAAAGTTTGTTAGAAGAATATTATTCATCTTGGACCACATCTGCTAAACACAGAAGCAAGATCGATCGCAAAACTAAGCAACCTCCAACTTATGAAGATTATCTGAAATATGAACAAAAAGTTTTTTCGGAACTTTATGGAAAAGGGAGCCCTGGGTTCAATTATTCTCTTTACACCTTAAGCAAGGAACAATACAGCTCAAAAATAAAACATGATCTAAAATACATAACATTTTGGACAGACATTTACGAGACTACGACGGTTGACTTGAAAAGTTTGTTAGAAGAATATTATTCATCTTGGACCACATCTGCTAAACACAGAAGCAAGATCGATCGCAAAACTAAGCAACCTCCAACTTATGAAGATTATCTGAAATATGAACAAAAAGTTTTTTCGGAACGTTATGGAAAAGCAAGTCCTGGGTTCAATTATTCTCTGTTTACCTTCAGCAAGGAACAATACAGCTCAAAAATAAAACATGATCTGCAATACATAACATTTTGGACAGACATTTACGAGACTACGACGGTTGACTTGAAAAGTTTGTTAGAAGAATATTATTCATCTTGGACCACATCTGCTAAACACAGAAGCAAGATCGATCGCAAAACTAAGCAACCTCCAACTTATGAAGATTATCTGAAATATGAACAAAAAGTTTTTTCGGAACGTTATGGAAAAGCAAGTCCTGGGTTCAATTATTCTCTGTTTACCTTCAGCAAGGAACAATACAGCTCAAAAATAAAACATGATCTGCAATACATAACATTTTGGACAGACATTTACGAGACTACGACGGTTGACTTGAAAAGTTTGTTAGAAGAATATTATTCATCTTGGACCACATCTGCTAAACACAGAAGCAAGATCGATCGCAAAACTAAGCAACCTCCAACTTATGAAGATTATCTGAAATATGAACAAAAAGTTTTTTCGGAACGTTATGGAAAAGGGAGCCCTGGGTTCAATTATTCTCTTTACACCTTAAGAAAGGAACAATACAGCTCAAAAATAAAACATGATCTAAAATACATAACATTTTGGACAGACATTTACGAGACTACGACGGTTGACTTGAAAAGTTTGTTAGAAGAATATTATTCATCTTGGACCACATCTGCTAAACACAGAAGCAAGATCGATCGCAAAACTAAGCAACCTCCAACTTATGAAGATTATCTGAAATATAAACAAAAAGTTTTTTCGGAACGTTATGGAAAAGGGAGCCCTGGGTTCAATTATTCTCTTTACACCTTAAGCAAGGAACAATACAGCTCAAAAATAAAACATGATCTAAAATACATAACATTTTGGACAGACATTTACGAGACTACGACGGTTGACTTGAAAAGTTTGTTAGAAGAATATTATTCATCTTGGACCACATCTGCTAAACACAGAAGCAAGATCGATCGCAAAACTAAGCAACCTCCAACTTATGAAGATTATCTGAAATATGAACAAAAAGTTTTTTCGGAACGTTATGGAAAAGCAAGTCCTGGGTTCAATTATTCTCTTTACACCTTAAGCAAGGAACAATACAGCTCAAAAATAAAACATGATCTAAAATACATAACATTTTGGACAGACATTTACGAGACTACGACGGTTGACTTGAAAAGTTTGTTAGAAGAATATTATTCATCTTGGACCACATCTGCTAAACACAGAAGCAAGATCGATCGCAAAACTAAGCAACCTCCAACTTATGAAGATTATCTGAAATATGAACAAAAAGTTTTTTCGGAACGTTATGGAAAAGCAAGTCCTGGGTTCAATTATTCTCTGTTTACCTTCAGCAAGGAACAATACAGCTCAAAAATAAAACATGATCTGCAATACATAACATTTTGGACAGACATTTACGAGACTACGACGGTTGACTTGAAAAGTTTGTTAGAAGAATATTATTCATCTTGGACCACATCTGCTAAACACAGAAGCAAGATCGATCGCAAAACTAAGCAACCTCCAACTTATGAAGATTATCTGAAATATGAACAAAAAGTTTTTTCGGAACGTTATGGAAAAGCAAGTCCTGGGTTCAATTATTCTCTGTTTACCTTCAGCAAGGAACAATACAGCTCAAAAATAAAACATGATCTGCAATACATAACATTTTGGACAGACATTTACGAGACTACGACGGTTGACTTGAAAAGTTTGTTAGAAGAATATTATTCATCTTGGACCACATCTGCTAAACACAGAAGCAAGATCGATCGCAAAACTAAGCAACCTCCAACTTATGAAGATTATCTGAAATATGAACAAAAAGTTTTTTCGGAACGTTATGGAAAAGGGAGCCCTGGGTTCAATTATTCTCTTTACACCTTAAGAAAGGAACAATACAGCTCAAAAATAAAACATGATCTAAAATACATAACATTTTGGACAGACATTTACGAGACTACGACGGTTGACTTGAAAAGTTTGTTAGAAGAATATTATTCATCTTGGACCACATCTGCTAAACACAGAAGCAAGATCGATCGCAAAACTAAGCAACCTCCAACTTATGAAGATTATCTGAAATATAAACAAAAAGTTTTTTCGGAACGTTATGGAAAAGGGAGCCCTGGGTTCAATTATTCTCTTTACACCTTAAGCAAGGAACAATACAGCTCAAAAATAAAACATGATCTAAAATACATAACATTTTGGACAGACATTTACGAGACTACGACGGTTGACTTGAAAAGTTTGTTAGAAGAATATTATTCATCTTGGACCACATCTGCTAAACACAGAAGCAAGATCGATCGCAAAACTAAGCAACCTCCAACTTATGAAGATTATCTGAAATATGAACAAAAAGTTTTTTCGGAACGTTATGGAAAAGCAAGTCCTGGGTTCAATTATTCTCTTTACACCTTAAGCAAGGAACAATACAGCTCAAAAATAAAACATGATCTAAAATACATAACATTTTGGACAGACATTTACGAGACTACGACGGTTGACTTGAAAAGTTTGTTAGAAGAATATTATTCATCTTGGACCACATCTGCTAAACACAGAAGCAAGATCGATCGCAAAACTAAGCAACCTCCAACTTATGAAGATTATCTGAAATATGAACAAAAAGTTTTTTCAGAACGTTATGGAAAAGGGAGCCCTGGGTTCAGTTATTCTCTTTACACCTTAAGCAAGGAACAATACAGCTCAAAAATAAAACATGATCTAAAATACATAACATTTTGGACAGACATTTACGAGACTACGACGGTTGACTTGAAAAGTTTGTTAGAAGAATATTATTCATCTTGGACCACATCTGCTAAACACAGAAGCAAGATCGATCGCAAAACTAAGCAACCTCCAACTTATGAAGATTATCTGAAATATGAACAAAAAGTTTTTTCAGAACGTTATGGAAAAGGGAGCCCTGGGTTCAGTTATTCTCTTTACACCTTAAGCAAGGAACAATACAGCTCAAAAATAAAACATGATCTAAAATACATAACATTTTGGACAGACATTTACGAGACTACGACGGTTGACTTGAAAAGTTTGTTAGAAGAATATTATTCATCTTGGACCACATCTGCTAAACACAGAAGCAAGATCGATCGCAAAACTAAGCAACCTCCAACTTATGAAGATTATCTGAAATATGAACAAAAAGTTTTTTCGGAACGTTATGGAAAAGCAAGTCCTGGGTTCAATTATTCTCTGTTTACCTTCAGCAAGGAACAATACAGCTCAAAAATAAAACATGATCTGCAATACATAACATTTTGGACAGACATTTACGAGACTACGACGGTTGACTTGAAAAGTTTGTTAGAAGAATATTATTCATCTTGGACCACATCTGCTAAACACAGAAGCAAGATCGATCGCAAAACTAAGCAACCTCCAACTTATGAAGATTATCTGAAATATGAACAAAAAGTTTTTTCGGAACGTTATGGAAAAGCAAGTCCTGGGTTCAATTATTCTCTTTACACCTTAAGCAAGGAACAATACAGCTCAAAAATAAAACATGATCTAAAATACATAACATTTTGGACGGACATTTACGAGACTACGACGGTTGACTTGAAAAGTTTGTTAGAAGAATATTATTCATCTTGGACCACATCTGCTAAACACAGAAGCAAGATCGATCGCAAAACTAAGCAACCTCCAACTTATGAAGATTATCTGAAATATGAACAAAAAGTTTTTTCGGAACTTTATGGAAAAGGGAGCCCTGGGTTCAATTATTCTCTTTACACCTTAAGCAAGGAACAATACAGCTCAAAAATAAAACATGATCTAAAATACATAACATTTTGGACAGACATTTACGAGACTACCACGGTTGACTTGAAAAGTTTGTTAGAAGAATATTATTCATCTTGGACCACATCTGCTAAACACAGAAGCAAGATCGATCGCAAAACTAAGCAACCTCCAACTTATGAAGATTATCTGAAATATGAACAAAAAGTTTTTTCGGAACGTTATGGAAAAGCAAGTCCTGGGTTCAATTATTCTCTGTTTACCTTCAGCAAGGAACAATACAGCTCAAAAATAAAACATGATCTGCAATACATAACATTTTGGACAGACATTTACGAGACTACGACGGTTGACTTGAAAAGTTTGTTAGAAGAATATTATTCATCTTGGACCACATCTGCTAAACACAGAAGCAAGATCGATCGCAAAACTAAGCAACCTCCAACTTATGAAGATTATCTGAAATATGAACAAAAAGTTTTTTCGGAACGTTATGGAAAAGCAAGTCCTGGGTTCAATTATTCTCTGTTTACCTTCAGCAAGGAACAATACAGCTCAAAAATAAAACATGATCTGCAATACATAACATTTTGGACAGACATTTACGAGACTACGACGGTTGACTTGAAAAGTTTGTTAGAAGAATATTATTCATCTTGGACCACATCTGCTAAACACAGAAGCAAGATCGATCGCAAAACTAAGCAACCTCCAACTTATGAAGATTATCTGAAATATGAACAAAAAGTTTTTTCGGAACGTTATGGAAAAGCAAGTCCTGGGTTCAATTATTCTCTTTACACCTTAAGCAAGGAACAATACAGCTCAAAAATAAAACATGATCTAAAATACATAACATTTTGGACAGACATTTACGAGACTACGACGGTTGATTTGAAAAGTTTGTTAGAAGAATATTATTCATCTTGGACCACATCTGCTAAACACAGAAGTAAGATCGATCGCAAAACTAAGCAACCTCCAACTTATGAAGATTATCTGAAATATGAACAAAAAGTTTTTTCGGAACGTTATGGAAAAGCAAGTCCTGGGTTCAATTATTCTCTGTTTACCTTCAGCAAGGAACAATACAGCTCAAAAATAAAACATGATCTGCAATACATAACATTTTGGACAGACATTTACGAGACTACGACGGTTGACTTGAAAAGTTTGTTAGAAGAATATTATTCATCTTGGACCACATCTGCTAAACACAGAAGCAAGATCGATCGCAAAACTAAGCAACCTCCAACTTATGAAGATTATCTGAAATATGAACAAAAAGTTTTTTCGGAACTTTATGGAAAAGGGAGCCCTGGGTTCAATTATTCTCTTTACACCTTAAGCAAGGAACAATACAGCTCAAAAATAAAACATGATCTAAAATACATAACATTTTGGACAGATATTTACGAGACTACCACGGTTGACTTGAAAAGTTTGTTAGAAGAATATTATTCATCTTGGACCACATCTGCTAAACACAGAAGCAAGATCGATCGCAAAACTAAGCAACCTCCAACTTATGAAGATTATCTGAAATATGAACAAAAAGTTTTTTCGGAACGTTATGGAAAAGCAAGTCCTGGGTTCAATTATTCTCTGTTTACCTTCAGCAAGGAACAATACAGCTCAAAAATAAAACATGATCTGCAATACATAACATTTTGGACAGACATTTACGAGACTACGACGGTTGACTTGAAAAGTTTGTTAGAAGAATATTATTCATCTTGGACCACATCTGCTAAACTCAGAAGCAAGATCGATCGCAAAACTAAGCAACCTCCAACTTATGAAGATTATCTGAAATATGAACAAAAAGTTTTTTCGGAACGTTATGGAAAAGCAAGTCCTGGGTTCAATTATTCTCTTTACACCTTAAGCAAGGAACAATACAGCTCAAAAATAAAACATGATCTAAAATACATAACATTTTGGACAGACATTTACGAGACTACGACGGTTGACTTGAAAAGTTTGTTAGAAGAATATTATTCATCTTGGACCACATCTGCTAAACACAGAAGCAAGATCGATCGCAAAACTAAGCAACCTCCAACTTATGAAGATTATCTGAAATATGAACAAAAAGTTTTTTCGGAACGTTATGGAAAAGCAAGTCCTGGGTTCAATTATTCTCTTTACACCTTAAGCAAGGAACAATACAGCTCAAAAATAAAACATGATCTGCAATACATAACATTTTGGACAGACATTTATGAGACTACGACGGTTGACTTGAAAAGTTTGTTAGAAGAATATTATTCATCTTGGACCACATCTGCTAAACACAGAAGCAAGATCGATCGCAAAACTAAGCAACCTCCAACTTATGAAGATTATCTGAAATATGAACAAAAAGTTTTTTCGGAACGTTATGGAAAAGGGAGCCCTGGGTTCAATTATTCTCTTTACACCTTAAGCAAGGAACAATACAGCTCAAAAATAAAACATGATCTAAAATACATAACATTTTGGACAGACATTTACGAGACTACGACGGTTGACTTGAAAAGTTTGTTAGAAGAATATTATTCATCTTGGACCACATCTGCTAAACACAGAAGCAAGATCGATCGCAAAACGAAGCAACCTCCAACTTATGAAGATTATCTGAAATATGAACAAAAAGTTTTTTCGGAACGTTATGGAAAAGGGAGCCCTGGGTTCAGTTATTCTCTTTACACCTTAAGCAAGGAACAATACAGCTCAAAAATAAAACATGATCTAAAATACATAACATTTTGGACAGACATTTACGAGACTACCACGGTTGACTTGAAAAGTTTGTTAGAAGAATATTATTCATCTTGGACCACATCTGCTAAACACAGAAGCAAGATCGATCGCAAAACTAAGCAACCTCCAACTTATGAAGATTATCTGAAATATGAACAAAAAGTTTTTTCGGAACGTTATGGAAAAGCAAGTCCTGGGTTCAATTATTCTCTGTTTACCTTCAGCAAGGAACAATACAGCTCAAAAATAAAACATGATCTGCAATACATAACATTTTGGACAGACATTTACGAGACTACGACGGTTGACTTGAAAAGTTTGTTAGAAGAATATTATTCATCTTGGACCACATCTGCTAAACACAGAAGCAAGATCGATCGCAAAACTAAGCAACCTCCAACTTATGAAGATTATCTGAAATATGAACAAAAAGTTTTTTCGGAACGTTATGGAAAAGGGAGCCCTGGGTTCAATTATTCTCTTTACACCTTAAGCAAGGAACAATACAGCTCAAAAATAAAACATGATCTGCAATACATAACATTTTGGACAGACATTTACGAGACTACGACGGTTGACTTGAAAAGTTTGTTAGAAGAATATTATTCATCTTGGACCACATCTGCTAAACACAGAAGCAAGATCGATCGCAAAACTAAGCAACCTCCAACTTATGAAGATTATCTGAAATATGAACAAAAAGTTTTTTCGGAACGTTATGGAAAAGCAAGTCCTGGGTTCAATTATTCTCTTTACACCTTAAGCAAGGAACAATACAGCTCAAAAATAAAACATGATCTGCAATACATAACATTTTGGACAGACATTTACGAGACTACGACGGTTGACTTGAAAAGTTTGTTAGAAGAATATTATTCATCTTGGACCACATCTGCTAAACTCAGAAGCAAGATCGATCGCAAAACTAAGCAACCTCCAACTTATGAAGATTATCTGAAATATGAACAAAAAGTTTTTTCGGAACGTTATGGAAAAGGGAGCCCTGGGTTCAATTATTCTCTTTACACCTTAAGCAAGGAACAATACAGCTCAAAAATAAAACATGATCTAAAATACATAACATTTTGGACAGACATTTACGAGACTACGACGGTTGACTTGAAAAGTTTGTTAGAAGAATATTATTCATCTTGGACCACATCTGCTAAACACAGAAGCAAGATCGATCGCAAAACTAAGCAACCTCCAACTTATGAAGATTATCTGAAATATGAACAAAAAGTTTTTTCGGAACGTTATGGAAAAGCAAGTCCTGGGTTCAATTATTCTCTGTTTACCTTCAGCAAAGAACAATATAGCTCAAAAATAAAACATGATCTACAATACATAACATTTTGGACAGACATTTATGAGACTACGACGGTTGACTTGAAAAGTTTGTTAGAAGAATATTATTCATCTTGGACCACATCTGCTAAACACAGAAGCAAGATCGATCGCAAAACTAAGCAACCTCCAACTTATGAAGATTATCTGAAATATGAACAAAAAGTTTTTTCGGAACGTTATGGAAAAGGGAGCCCTGGGTTCAATTATTCTCTTTACACCTTAAGCAAGGAACAATACAGCTCAAAAATAAAACATGATCTAAAATACATAACATTTTGGACAGACATTTACGAGACTACGACGGTTGACTTGAAAAGTTTGTTAGAAGAATATTATTCATCTTGGACCACATCTGCTAAACACAGAAGCAAGATCGATCGCAAAACTAAGCAACCTCCAACTTATGAAGATTATCTGAAATATGAACAAAAAGTTTTTTCGGAACGTTATGGAAAAGCAAGTCCTGGGTTCAATTATTCTCTGTTTACCTTCAGCAAGGAACAATACAGCTCAAAAATAAAACATGATCTGCAATACATAACATTTTGGACAGACATTTACGAGACTACGACGGTTGACTTGAAAAGTTTGTTAGAAGAATATTATTCATCTTGGACCACATCTGCTAAACACAGAAGCAAGATCGATCGCAAAACTAAGCAACCTCCAACTTATGAAGATTATCTGAAATATGAACAAAAAGTTTTTTCGGAACGTTATGGAAAAGCAAGTCCTGGGTTCAATTATTCTCTGTTTACCTTCAGCAAGGAACAATACAGCTCAAAAATAAAACATGATCTGCAATACATAACATTTTGGACAGACATTTACGAGACTACGACGGTTGACTTGAAAAGTTTGTTAGAAGAATATTATTCATCTTGGACCACATCTGCTAAACACAGAAGCAAGATCGATCGCAAAACTAAGCAACCTCCAACTTATGAAGATTATCTGAAATATGAACAAAAAGTTTTTTCGGAACGTTATGGAAAAGCAAGTCCTGGGTTCAATTATTCTCTTTACACCTTAAGCAAGGAACAATACAGCTCAAAAATAAAACATGATCTAAAATACATAACATTTTGGACAGACATTTACGAGACTACGACGGTTGATTTGAAAAGTTTGTTAGAAGAATATTATTCATTCTGGACCACATCTGCTAAACACAGAAGTAAGATCGATCGCAAAACTAAGCAACCTCCAACTTATGAAGATTATCTGAAATATGAACAAAAAGTTTTTTCGGAACGTTATGGAAAAGGGAGCCCTGGGTTCAATTATTCTCTTTACACCTTAAGCAAGGAACAATACAGCTCAAAAATAAAACATGATCTACAATACATAACATTTTGGACAGACATTTACGAGACTACGACGGTTGACTTGAAAAGTTTGTTAGAAGAATATTATTCATCTTGGACCACATCTGCTAAACACAGAAGCAAGATCGATCGCAAAACTAAGCAACCTCCAACTTATGAAGATTATCTGAAATATGAACAAAAAGTTTTTTCGGAACTTTATGGAAAAGGGAGCCCTGGGTTCAATTATTCTCTTTACACCTTAAGCAAGGAACAATACAGCTCAAAAATAAAACATGATCTAAAATACATAACATTTTGGACAGATATTTACGAGACTACCACGGTTGACTTGAAAAGTTTGTTAGAAGAATATTATTCATCTTGGACCACATCTGCTAAACACAGAAGCAAGATCGATCGCAAAACTAAGCAACCTCCAACTTATGAAGATTATCTGAAATATGAACAAAAAGTTTTTTCGGAACGTTATGGAAAAGGGAGCCCTGGGTTCAATTATTCTCTTTACACCTTAAGCAAGGAACAATACAGCTCAAAAATAAAACATGATCTAAAATACATAACATTTTGGACAGACATTTACGAGACTACGACGGTTGACTTGAAAAGTTTGTTAGAAGAATATTATTCATCTTGGACCACATCTGCTAAACACAGAAGCAAGATCGATCGCAAAACGAAGCAACCTCCAACTTATGAAGATTATCTGAAATATGAACAAAAAGTTTTTTCGGAACGTTATGGAAAAGGGAGCCCTGGGTTCAGTTATTCTCTTTACACCTTAAGCAAGGAACAATACAGCTCAAAAATAAAACATGATCTAAAATACATAACATTTTGGACAGACATTTACGAGACTACGACGGTTGACTTGAAAAGTTTGTTAGAAGAATATTATTCATCTTGGACCACATCTGCTAAACACAGAAGCAAGATCGATCGCAAAACTAAGCAACCTCCAACTTATGAAGATTATCTGAAATATGAACAAAAAGTTTTTTCGGAACGTTATGGAAAAGCAAGTCCTGGGTTCAATTATTCTCTGTTTACCTTCAGCAAGGAACAATACAGCTCAAAAATAAAACATGATCTGCAATACATAACATTTTGGACAGACATTTACGAGACTACGACGGTTGACTTGAAAAGTTTGTTAGAAGAATATTATTCATCTTGGACCACATCTGCTAAACACAGAAGCAAGATCGATCGCAAAACTAAGCAACCTCCAACTTATGAAGATTATCTGAAATATGAACAAAAAGTTTTTTCGGAACGTTATGGAAAAGCAAGTCCTGGGTTCAATTATTCTCTGTTTACCTTCAGCAAGGAACAATACAGCTCAAAAATAAAACATGATCTGCAATACATAACATTTTGGACAGACATTTACGAGACTACGACGGTTGACTTGAAAAGTTTGTTAGAAGAATATTATTCATCTTGGACCACATCTGCTAAACACAGAAGCAAATTCGATCGCAAAACTAAGCAACCTCCAACTTATGAAGATTATCTGAAATATGAACAAAGAGTTTTTTCGGAACGTTATGGAAAAGCAAGTCCTGGGTTCAATTATTCTCTGTTTACCTTCAGCAAGGAACAATATAGCTCAAAAATAAAACATGATCTACAATACATAACATTTTGGACAGACATTTACGAGACTACGACGGTTGACTTGAAAAGTTTGTTAGAAGAATATTATTCATCTTGGACCACATCTGCTAAACACAGAAGCATGATCGATCGCAAAACTAAGCAACCTCCAACTTATGAAGATTATCTGAAATATGAACAAAAAGTTTTTTCGGAACGTTATGGAAAAGCAAGTCCTGGGTTCAATTATTCTCTTTACACTTTAAGCAAGGAACAATACAGCTCAAAAATAAAACATGATCTGCAATACATAACATTTTGGACAGACATTTACGAGACTACGACGGTTGACTTGAAAAGTTTGTTAGAAGAATATTATTCATCTTGGACCACATCTGCTAAACACAGAAGCAAGATCGATCGCAAAACTAAGCAACCTCCAACTTATGAAGATTATCTGAAATATGAACAAAAAGTTTTTTCAGAACGTTATGGAAAAGGGAGCCCTGGGTTCAATTATTCTCTTTACACCTTAAGCAAGGAACAATACAGCTCAAAAATAAAACATGATCTAAAATACATAACATTTTGGACAGACATTTACGAGACTACGACGGTTGACTTGAAAAGTTTGTTAGAAGAATATTATTCATCTTGGACCACATCTGCTAAACACAGAAGCAAGATCGATCGCAAAACTAAGCAACCTCCAACTTATGAAGATTATCTGAAATATGAACAAAAAGTTTTTTCGGAACGTTATGGAAAAGCAAGTCCTGGATTCAATTATTCTCTTTACACCTTAAGCAAGGAACAATACAGCTCAAAAATAAAACATGATCTAAAATACATAACATTTTGGACAGACATTTACGAGACTACCACGGTTGACTTGAAAAATTTGTTAGAAGAATATTATTCATCTTGGACCACATCTGCTAAACACAAAAGCAAGATCGATCGCAAAACTAAGCAACCTCCAACTTATGAAGATTATCTGAAATATGAACAAAAAGTTTTTTCGGAACGTTATGGAAAAGCAAGTCCTGGGTTCAATTATTCTCTGTTTACCTTCAGCAAAGAACAATACAGCTCAAAAATAAAATATGATCTGCAATACATAACATTTTGGACAGACATTTACGAGACTACGACGGTTGACTTGAAAAGTTTGTTAGAAGAATATTATTCATCTTGGACCACATCTGCTAAACACAGAAGCAAGATCGATCGCAAAACTAAGCAACCTCCAACTTATGAAGATTATCTGAAATATGAACAAAAAGTTTTTTCGGAACGTTATGGAAAAGCAAGTCCTGAGTTCAATTATTCTCTGTTTACCTTCAGCAAGGAACAATATAGCTCAAAAATAAAACATGATCTGCAATACATAACATTTTGGACAGACATTTACGAGACTACGACGGTTGACTTGAAAAGTTTGTTAGAAGAATATTATTCATCTTGGACCACATCTGCTAAACACAGAAGCAAGATCGATCGCAAAACTAAGCAACCTCCAACTTATGAAGATTATCTGAAATATGAACAAAAAGTTTTTTCGGAACGTTATGGAAAAGGGAGCCCTGGGTTCAGTTATTCTCTTTACACCTTAAGCAAGGAACAATACAGCTCAAAAATAAAACATGATCTGCAATACATAACATTTTGGACAGACATTTACGAGACTACGACGGTTGACTTGAAAAGTTTGTTAGAAGAATATTATTCATCTTGGACCACATCTGCTAAACACAGAAGCAAGATCGATCGCAAAACTAAGCAACCTCCAACTTATGAAGATTATCTGAAATATGAACAAAAAGTTTTTTCGGAACGTTATGGAAAAGCAAGTCCTGGGTTCAATTATTCTCTTTACACGTTAAGCAAGGAACAATACAGCTCAAAAATAAAACATGATCTGCAATACATAACATTTTGGACAGACATTTACGAGACTACGACGGTTGACTTGAAAAGTTTGTTAGAAGAATATTATTCATCTTGGACCACATCTGCTAAACACAGAAGCAAGATCGATCGCAAAACTAAGCAACCTCCAACTTATGAAGATTATCTGAAATATGAACAAAAAGTTTTTTCGGAACGTTATGGAAAAAGGAGCCCTGGGTTCAATTATTCTCTTTACACCTTAAGCAAGGAACAATACAGCTCAAAAATAAAACATGATCTACAATACATAACATTTTGGACAGACATTTACGAGACTACGACGGTTGACTTGAAAAGTTTGTTAGAAGAATATTATTCATCTTGGACCACATCTGCTAAACACAGAAGCAAGATCGATCGCAAAACTAAGCAACCTCCAACTTATGAAGATTATCTGAAATATAAACAAAAAGTTTTTTCGGAACGTTATGGAAAAGGGAGCCCTGGGTTCAGTTATTCTCTTTACACCTTAAGCAAGGAACAATACAGCTCAAAAATAAAACATGATCTACAATACATAACATTTTGGACAGACATTTACGAGACTACGACGGTTGACTTGAAAAGTTTGTTAGAAGAATATTATTCATCTTGGACCACATCTGCTAAACACAGAAGCAAGATCGATCGCAAAACTAAGCAACCTCCAACTTATGAAGATTATCTGAAACATAAACAAAAAGTTTTTTCGGAACGTTATGGAAAAGGGAGCCCTGGGTTCAGTTATTCTCTTTACACCTTAAGCAAGGAACAATACAGCTCAAAAATAAAACATGATCTAAAATACATAACATTTTGGACAGACATTTACGAGACTACGACGGTTGACTTGAAAAGTTTGTTAGAAGAATATTATTCATCTTGGACCACATCTGCTAAACACAGAAGCAAGATTGATCGCAAAACTAAGCAACCTCCAACTTATGAAGATTATCTGAAATATGAACAAAAAGTTTTTTCGGAACGTTATGGAAAAGCAAGTCCTGGGTTCAATTATTCTCAGTTTACCTTAAGCAAGGAACAATACAGCTCAAAAATAAAACATGATCTGCAATACATAACATTTTGGACAGACATTTACGAGACTACGACGGTTGACTTGAAAAGTTTGTTAGAAGATTATTATTCATCTTGGACCACATCTGCTAAACACAGAAGCAAGATCGATCGCAAAACTAAGCAACCTCCAACTTATGAAGATTATCTGAAATATGAACAAAAAGTTTTTTCGGAACGTTATGGAAAAGGGAGCCCTGGGTTCAATTATTCTCTTTACACCTTAAGCAAGGAACAATACAGCTCAAAAATAAAATATGATCTACAATACATAACATTTTGGACAGACATTTACGAGACTACGACGGTTGACTTGAAAAGTTTGTTAGAAAAATATTATTCATCTTGGACCACATCTGCTAAACACAGAAGCATGATCGATCGCAAAACTAAGCAACCTCCAACTTATGAAGATTATCTGAAATATGAACAAAAAGTTTTTTCGGAACGTTATGGAAAAGTAAGCCCTGGCTTCAATTATTCTCTGTTTACCTTCAGCAAGGAACAATACAGCTCAAAAATAAAACATGATCTGCAATACATAACATTTTGGACAGACATTTACGAGACTACGACGGTTGACTTGAAAAGTTTGTTAGAAGAATATTATTCATCTTGGACCACATCTGCTAAACACAGAAGCAAGATCGATCGCAAAACCAAGCAACCTCCAACTTATGAAGATTATCTGAAATATGAACAAAAAGTTTTTTCGGAACTTTTTGGAAAAGGGAGCCCGGGGTTCAATTATTCTCTTTACACCTTAAGCAAGGAACAATACAGCTCAAAAATAAAACATGATCTACAATACATAACTTTTTGGACAGACATTTACGAGACTACGACGGTTGACTTGAAAAGTTTGTTAGAAGAATATTATTCATCTTGGACCACATCTGCTAAACACAGAAGCAAGATTGATCGAAAAACTAAGCAACCTCCAACTTATGAAGATTATCTGAAATATGAACAAAAAGTTTTTTCGGAACTTTATGGAAAAGGGAGCCCGGGGTTCAATTATTCTCTGTTTACCTTCAGCAAGGAACAATACAGCTCAAAAATAAAACATGATCTAAAATACATAACATTTTGGACAGACATTTACGAGACTACGACGGTTGACTTGAAAAGTTTGTTAGAAGATTATTATTCATCTTGGACCACATCTGCTAAACACAGAAGCAAGATCGATCGCAAAACTAAGCAACCTCCAACTTATGAAGATTATCTGAAATATGAACAAAAAGTTTTTTCGGAACGTTATGGAAAAGGGAGCCATGGGTTCAATTATTCTCTTTACACCTTAAGCAAGGAACAATACAGCTCAAAAATAAAACATGATCTACAATACATAACATTTTGGACAGACATTTACGAGACTACGACGGTTGACTTGAAAAGTTTGTTAGAAGAATATTATTCATCTTGGACCACATCTGCTAAACACAGAAGCAAGATCGATCGCAAAACTAAGCAACCTCCAACTTATGAAGATTATCTGAAATATGAACAAAAAGTTTTTTCGGAACGTTATGGAAAAGCAAGTCCTGGGTTCAATTATTCTCTGTTTACCTTCAGCAAGGAACAATACAGCTCAAAAATAAAACATGATCTGCAATACATAACATTTTGGACAGACAATTACGAGACTACGACGGTTGACTTGAAAAGTTTGTTAGAAGAATATTATTCATCTTGGACCACATCTGCTAAACACAGAAGCAAGATCGATCGCAAAACCAAGCAACCTCCAACTTATGAAGATTATCTGAAATATGAACAAAAAGTTTTTTCGGAACGTTATGGAAAAGGGAGCCCTGGGTTCAATTATTCTCTTTACACCTTAAGCAAGGAACAATACAGCTCAAAAATAAAACATGTTCTACAATACATAACATTTTGGACAGACATTTACGAGACTACGACGGTTGACTTGAAAAGTTTGTTAGAAGAATATTATTCATCTTGGACCACATCTGCTAAACACAGAAGCAAGATCGATCGCAAAACTAAGCAACCTCCAACTTATGAAGATTATCTGAAATATGAACAAAAAGTTTTTTCGGAACGTTATGGAAAAGGGAGCCCTGGGTTCAATTATTCTCTTTACACCTTAAGCAAGGAACAATACAGCTCAAAAATAAAACATGATCTACAATACATAACATTTTGGACAGACATTTACGAGACTACGACGGTTGACTTGAAAAGTTTGTTAGAAGAATATTATTCATCTTGGACCACATCTGCTAAACACAGAAGCAAGATCGATCGCAAAACCAAGCAACCTTCAACTTATGAAGATTTTCTGAAATATGAACAAAAAGTTTTTTCGGAACGTTATGGAAAAGCAAGTCCTGGGTTCAATTATTCTCTTTACACGTTAAGCAAGGAACAATACAGCTCAAAAATAAAACATGATCTGCAATACATAACATTTTGGACAGACATTTACGAGACTACGACGGTTGACTTGAAAAGTTTGTTAGAAGAATATTATTCATCTTGGACCACATCTGCTAAACACAGAAGCAAGATCGATCGCAAAACTAAGCAACCTCCAACTTATGAAGATTATCTGAAATATGAACAAAAAGTTTTTTCGGAACGTTATGGAAAAGCAAGTCCTGGGTTCAATTATTCTCTTTACACGTTAAGCAAGGAACAATACAGCTCAAAAATAAAACATGATCTGCAATACATAACATTTTGGACAGACATTTACGAGACTACGACGGTTGACTTGAAAAGTTTGTTAGAAGAATATTATTCATCTTGGACCACATCTGCTAAACACAGAAGCAAGATCGATCGCAAAACTAAGCAACCTCCAACTTATGAAGATTATCTGAAATATGAACAAAAAGTTTTTTCGGAACGTTATGGAAAAGGGAGCCCTGGGTTCAATTATTCTCTTTACACCTTAAGCAAGGAACAATACAGCTCAAAAATAAAACATGATCTACAATACATAACATTTTGGACAGACATTTACGAGACTACGACGGTTGACTTGAAAAGTTTGTTAGAAAAATATTATTCATCTTGGACCACATCTGCTAAACACAGAAGCATGATCGATCGCAAAACTAAGCAACCTCCAACTTATGAAGATTATCTGAAATATGAACAAAAAGTTTTTTCGGAACGTTATGGAAAAGGGAGCCCTGGGTTCAATTATTCTCTGTTTACCTTCAGCAAGGTACAATACAGTTCTAAAATAAAACATGATCTGCAATACATAACATTTTGGACAGACATTTACGAGACTACGACGGTTGACTTGAAAAGTTTGTTAGAAGAATATTATTCATCTTGGACCACATCTGCTAAACACAGAAGCAAGATCGATCGCAAAACTAAGCAACCTCCAACTTATGAAGATTATCTGAAATATGAACAAAAAGTTTTTTCGGAACGTTATGGAAAAGGGAGCCCTGGGTTCAATTATTCTCTTTACACCTTAAGCAAGGAACAATACAGCTTAAAAATAAAACATGATCTACAATACATAACTTTTTGGACAGACATTTACGAGACTACGACGGTTGACTTGAAAAGTTTGTTAGAAGAATATTATTCATCTTGGACCACATCTGCTAAACACAGAAGCAAGATTGATCGAAAAACTAAGCAACCTCCAACTTATGAAGATTATCTGAAATATGAACAAAAAGTTTTTTCGGAACTTTATGGAAAAGGGAGCCCGGGATTCAATTATTCTCTGTTTACCTTCAGCAAGGAACAATACAGCTCAAAAATAAAACATGATCTAAAATACATAACATTTTGGACAGACATTTACGAGACTACGACGGTTGACTTGAAAAGTTTGTTAGAAGAATATTATTCATCTTGGACCACATCTGCTAAACACAGAAGCAAGATCGATCGCAAAACTAAGCAACCTCCAACTTATGAAGATTATCTGAAATATGAACAAAAAGTTTTTTCGGAACTTTTTGGAAAAGGGAGCTCGGGGTTCAATTATTCTCTTTACACCTTAAGCAAGGAACAATACAGCTCAAAAATAAAACATGATCTACAATACATAACATTTTGGACAGACATTTACGAGAATACGACGGTTGACTTGAAAAGTTTGTTAGAAGAATATTATTCATCTTGGACCACATCTGCTAAACACAGAAGCAAGATCGATCGCAAAACTAAGCAACCTCCAACTTATGAAGATTATCTGAAATATGAACAAAAAGTTTTTTCGGAACGTTATGGAAAAGGGAGCCCTGGGTTCAATTATTCTCTTTACACCTTAAGCAAGGAACAATACAGCTCAAAAATAAAACATGATCTACAATACATAACATTTTGGACAGACATTTACGAGACTACGACGGTTGACTTGAAAAGTTTGTTAGAAGAATATTATTCATCTTGGACCACATCTGCTAAACACAGAAGCAAGATCGATCGCAAAACCAAGCAACCTCCAACTTATGAAGATTATCTGAAATATGAACAAAAAGTTTTTTCGGAGCGTTATGGAAAAGGGAGCCCGGGGTTTAATTATTCTCTTTACACCTTAAGCAAGGAACAATACAGCTCAAAAATAAAACATGATCTGCAATACATAACATTTTGGACAGACATTTACGAGACTACGACGGTTGACTTGAAAAGTTTGTTAGAAGAATATTATTCATCTTGGACCACATCTGCTAAACACAGAAGCAAGATCGATCGCAAAACTAAGCAACCTCCAACTTATGAAGATTATCTGAAATATGAACAAAAAGTTTTTTCGGAACTTTATGGAAAAGGGAGCCCTGGGTTCAATTATTCTCTTAACACCTTAAGCAAGGAACAATACAGCTCAAAAATAAAACATGATCTACAATACATAACATTTTGGACAGACATTTACGAGACTACGACGGTTGACTTGAAAAGTTTGTTAGAAGAATATTATTCATCTTGGACCACATCTGCTAAACACAGAAGCAAGAGAGATCGCAAAACTAAGCAACCTCCAACTTATGAAGATTATCTGAAATATGAACAAAAAGTTTTTTCGGAACGTTATGGAAAAGCAAGTCCTGGGTTCAATTATTCTCTTTACACCTTAAGCAAGGAACAATACAGCTCAAAAATAAAACATGATCTAAAATACATAACATTTTGGACAGACATTTACGAGACTACGACGGTTGACTTGAAAAGTTTGTTAGAAGAATATTATTCATCTTGGACCACATCTGCTAAACACAGAAGCAAGATCGATCGCAAAACTAAGCAACCTCCAACTTATGAAGATTATCTGAAATATGAACAAAAAGTTTTTTCGGAACGTTATGGAAAAGCAAGTCCTGGGTTCAATTATTCTCTGTTTACCTTCAGCAAGGAACAATACAGCTCAAAAATAAAACATGATCTGCAATACATAACATTTTGGACAGACATTTACGAGACTACGACGGTTGACTTGAAAAGTTTGTTAGAAGAATATTATTCATCTTGGACCACATCTGCTAAACACAGAAGCAAGATCGATCGCAAAACCAAGCAACCTCCAACTTATGAAGATTATCTGAAATATGAACAAAAAGTTTTTTCGGAGCGTTATGGAAAAGGGAGCCCGGGGTTCAATTATTCTCTTTACACCTTAAGCAAGGAACAATACAGCTCAAAAATAAAACATGATCTGCAATACATAACATTTTGGACAGACATTTACGAGACTACGACGGTTGACTTGAAAAGTTTGTTAGAAGAATATTTTTCATCTTGGACCACATCTGCTAAACACAGAAGCAAGATCGATCGCAAAACTAAGCAACCTCCAACTTATGAAGATTATCTGAAATATGAACAAAAAGTTTTTTCGGAACGTTATGGAAAAGCAAGTCCTGGGTTCAATTATTCTCTGTTTACCTTCAGCAAGGAACAATACAGCTCAAAAATAAAACATGATCTGCAATACATAACATTTTGGACAGACATTTACGAGACTACGACGGTTGACTTGAAAAGTTTGTTAGAAGAATATTATTCATCTTGGACCACATCTGCTAAACACAGAAGCAAGATCGATCGCAAAACTAAGCAACCTCCAACTTATGAAGATTATCTGAAATATGAACAAAAAGTTTTTTCGGAACGTTATGGAAAAGCAAGTCCTGGGTTCAATTATTCTCTGTTTACCTTCAGCAAGGAACAATACAGCTCAAAAATAAAACATGATCTGCAATACATAACATTTTGGACAGACATTTACGAGACTACGAAGGTTGACTTGAAAAGTTTGTTAGAAGAATATTATTCATCTTGGACCACATCTGCTAAACACAGAAGCAAGATCGATCGCAAAACTAAGCAACCTCCAACTTATGAAGATTATCTGAAATATGAACAAAAAGTTTTTTCTGAACGTTATGGAAAAGCAAGTTCTGGGTTCAATTATTCTCTGTTTACCTTCAGCAAGGAACAATACAGCTCAAAAATAAAACATGATCTGCAATACATAACATTTTGGACAGACATTTACGAGACTACGACGGTTGACTTGAAAAGTTTGTTAGAAGAATATTATTCATCTTGGACCACATCTGCTAAACACAGAAGCAAGATCGATCGCAAAACTAAGCAACCTCCAACTTATGAAGATTATCTGAAATATGAACAAAAAGTTTTTTTGGAACGTTATGGAAAAGCAAGTCCTGGGTTCAATTATTCTCTTTACACGTTAAGCAAGGAACAATACAGCTCAAAAATAAAACATGATCTGCAATACATAACATTTTGGACGGACATTTACGAGACTACGACGGTTGACTTGAAGAGTTTGTTAGAAGAATATTATTCATCTTGGACCACATCTGCTAAACACAGAAGCAAGATCGATCGCAAAACTAAGCAACCTCCAACTTATGGAGATTATCTGAAATATGAACAAAAAGTTTTTTCGGAACGTTATGGAAAAGGGAGCCCTGGGTTCAATTATTCTCTTTACACCTTAAGCAAGGAACAATACAGCTCAAAAATAAAACATGATCTACAATACATAACATTTTGGACAGACATTTACGAGACTACGACGGTTGACTTGAAAAGTTTGTTAGAAGAATATTATTCATCTTGGACCACATCTGCTAAACACAGAAGCAAGATCGATCGCAAAACCAAGCAACCTCCAACTTATGAAGATTATCTGAAATATGAACAAAAAGTTTTTTCGGAGCGTTATGGAAAAGGGAGCCCGGGGTTTAATTATTCTCTTTACACCTTAAGCAAGGAACAATACAGCTCAAAAATAAAACATGATCTGCAATACATAACATTTTGGACAGACATTTACGAGACTACGACGGTTGACTTGAAAAGTTTGTTAGAAGAATATTATTCATCTTGGACCACATCTGCTAAACACAGAAGCAAGATCGATCGCAAAACTAAGCAACCTCCAACTTATGAAGATTATCTGAAATATGAACAAAAAGTTTTTTCGGAACGTTATGGAAAAGCAAGTCCTGGGTTCAATTATTCTCTTTACACGTTAAGCAAGGAACAATACAGCTCAAAAATAAAACATGATCTGCAATACATAACATTTTGGACAGACATTTACGAGACTACGACGGTTGACTTGAAAAGTTTGTTAGAAGAATATTATTCATCTTGGACCACATCTGCTAAACACAGAAGCAAGATCGATCGCAAAACTAAGCAACCTCCAACTTATGAAGATTATCTGAAATATGAACAAAAAGTTTTTTCGGAACGTTATGGAAAAGGGAGCCCTGGGTTCAATTATTCTCTTTACACCTTAAGCAAGGAACAATACAGCTCAAAAATAAAACATGATCTACAATACATAACATTTTGGACAGACATTTACGAGACTACGACGGTTGACTTGAAAAGTTTGTTAGAAGAATATTATTCATCTTGGACCACATCTGCTAAACACAGAAGCAAGATCGATCGCAAAACCAAGCAACCTCCAACTTATGAAGATTATCTGAATTATGAACAAAAAGTTTTTTCGGAGCGTTATGGAAAAGGGAGCCCGGGGTTTAATTATTCTCTTTACACCTTAAGCAAGGAACAATACAGCTCAAAAATAAAACATGATCTACAATACATAACTTTTTGGACAGACATTTACGAGACTACGACGGTTGACTTGAAAAGTTTGTTAGAAGAATATTATTCATCTTGGACCACATCTGCTAAACACAGAAGCAAGATCGATCGCAAAACTAAGCAACCTCCAACTTATGAAGATTATCTGAAATATGAACAAAAAGTTTTTTCGGAACGTTATGGAAAAGGGAGCCCGGGGTTCAATTATTCTCTTTACACCTTAAGCAAGGAACAATACAGCTCAAAAATAAAACATGATCTACAATACATAACATTTTGGACAGACATTTATGAGACTACGACGCCATTTATGACAACGGCTGGGATGGGATGGGATGGGACAAGTGAAGGTCTAGGATATAAAGAAGGAAAAAGATCAGAGCATGACGAAGGTCAAAAAGTTCGACGTTCTAAAGAAAAACTACCTCCTGAGGTAATTATTGTATTTGAGTACTTTCAACAGGTTATCTAACTCTCGTGGGATTCGCGAAACGCTAGATAATCATAACTAGAGGTATAATTTGTTGGTCGTTAAGTGAAATTGTAGTCACATTATTTATACTTATTTTCAATAAGGTGATTTAGGTAATTTGCCTTGTGATGGCGGCTTAGAATAGCATCACCCCATTTCCAACACGCGGGTGTCGTAAGAGGCGACTGAGGAATTTGAGGGTTTCAGGTGTGTTACAGCTTTTAGGCGACATGCTGACAACCTGTCTTTAAAGTGATGCACAAAATTATTTCAAACGGCCCTCTTTATTTATTAGATGTGGCGGCATCGACCGTATTTTTGCGGCCGTTGGCGCTTTGCCTACCCCGTAAGGGATAAAGGCGTGATATATGTATGTATGTTCAAGAAGGTTCTATTTCTTAGATAAGATTTATTATATTTAATACTTTATTTACAGAAATTCGTGAATATTGTGGTCGTGATGTGCCTTACGACAGTTTTTGTACTACTGTTTGTACTAGGTTTCGGTATAAAAATGTTGTTAAGCGTGGGGAGTCTCTCGAAATTCGATGAACCCCACCAGCCGCCCTTGATTCCTCATGAAAAATATGGAAAAGAATGAGAATACAAAATTCTAAATGTGAGTATCAATGCGGAAATCAAATGTGCTAATCTTCATTTCGAATAGTACATTTTGAAAACCAGAAAACTTAAAAAAAATTTAAGGCACGTTTGCCCTGTGTGGTTAGATTTTAAAGCTATCGTTAGAATTGATAGCGAAAGTCGCAGGTTCGGATCTTAACCAGTGGTCATGTAATTCTGCTAGTTCTCAAATATTCTTATCTCGCATGCTCCTACTGAGTTTTAAGTCAACACTTCATTGCTAGACAAACTGCAATAACAAATGCCATTATTCCTACAAAACAATAAAGGTAAGGTGACAAATACGAGCATTGTTTCTTTGGGAAAGTTACATTTCAGTAACCGTCAGAATCGCTGGTCGCCTGTGGCTTCTAGTGCGGAGATTCTGTTTAATAATTGCTACTAGATGGCTAGTATTTGCTCTCAGTCCTAATTAATTGCTAGCTGTGATAAATGCAGAGTCATTCGAAAATTATTTTGACCAGCCATTCTGATATCAGAATGCGCGCTTGAATAGAGTTGCTGTAAAAGGGCGCGAACATAAGGAGCGGAAGTCACTAACATAATGCTATCACGTTCGAACTACAGTGCAAGTACGCCTCCCTATCTCTGTCTTTGATCGTATATTCACATGATTAGAGCGTATGTAGCTGTGTGCGCGTGTTAGTACATATGTAGTTGTGTCTTGGCAAGATTAGTGTAGGTTTCGGTCAATTATTAAACTATCGTCTTAATTAACAAGCGACAAATGCGTGTTGCCCTGACACCTCATTCGAGGGTATTGTTAAACGAGTAGCTGTAGGGAAATTTGATGAGCACACCACCGTTATACTTATGATAGATTATTCTAACATTAGTCGTAGTGCATTAGGCAATGGCTTAGAGGTGTTGCTCAACCTACATAATCAGTCAAGTTCATTTTGTGCAACTTTCCATATTGCACGAATTTGTCAGTAGAACAAAACAAATGTGTGTATAGAATGAACATGCACTTGTTCAATATAACACGCCATCATAGAGATGCTATTTCTTACTTCGACGTGAACAATTTTATTCACAAATTTATTTTGACTCAGGATACTATGTACCTGTTTGATTATTATAAGAAACAAGTAGCTACTTTGTTAGCATATAATATAAATGACACAAAATATGTGTCATCTTCTATATTAGTTAGTAAGGGTAGTAATAATAATTTAAACTAGATTTTAAGACAAAGGAAACCCCCTCTTTGACTGATGTAAATAGTATAGGCAATCCGGGGTCTTCTTGCACTCATCCTAAGACAAAGGAAAAACAATATCAACTACAAGTTTTACATCAAAAAATTTAGGGCTTTTTCAGCAATGAATGAGAAATTGAATTGTTCTGAGAGAGGCATAATTACGACGTAGTCTGTCTTACAGAGCACTTCCAAAAAGATGACATTTTGTTAAACTATGAAAATTACTGTATAGCCAGCTCTTTCAACCAAAAATCCGCGATCCATGGAGGCTGTTAAATACTCATTAGAAACAATATTAAATTTAAAGAACGTAAGGATGTAGTGGGATTGTCGGTTGAAAGCTCTACTGAATTATCTTGTATTGAGCTGGAAAGTCATGTTATATGTGTATACAGGTGGTCTGTATGCGTATACAGACCACCTATAGCTAAAAAATTTACCACACTACTAAAAGTACTAGAAGATGTACTAGAATTAATCCCAAAAACAAACATGTTATTGTTGGAATTTCTAGAAAAAAATACACTCAGCGATAAATTTTTAGGACTTTTCAAATCATTTAATTTGTTTAATGTATTTTTTGAACCAACTCGTGTGACGCCTACTTCTGCCAAATGTATTGATAATGTATTCAGTGATTGTAAGCCTGTAGAAAAATGTATTATAAACTCTCTTCAATCGGACCACAGAGGTCAATGCGTAATATTCCCGTTCATCACTGGTAATAGGTTGGTAAAATACCGAAACGTTTCCCTCCGGACTCGTGGCCCCACCGGCAATCCCCACTAGTGGGGCCATAAGGATTTTTCAGTCTTGTTTGCTCCACTTCTGTGGGGCCATCAGTCCTTAAAAAAATTTGTATTATGGTTTCGATGACCCCACTGTGATTTTAAAATGTAACCTTTTAATCTTCACTAAAATTATAAGTAATAAGTTAGTACCTTTGAGCACAAAAGTGCTACTTAATTATAAATAATAAAATGGATATAAATCTGCAATGTGTTATAGTGCTCATCGGACCACATACACACCATTGTAACACCATCGAAATTCAACTGTCATTCAATTGCCATTGTGATTTTTCTATATTTCAAACTGTTGGCAGACTACGAAATGACTAAAATCATCCAACTGAGATCCAATCCACATCCAACTGAAACGATTTTCATTTAGCGGACTTAGGGGCCAGCACGTATGCAGTTATGCTAAACAAGCTTTTTTGAGTAAGTTGTAGGTCTTGACAAGATCTACATTTTAAATGACAGCTGTCAAATTTTAAACTCGTTTCTCTCGTTAACTATGCATGCTAGGATATCAGTTTCTAAGAGGGAGTTGTAGGTCTTGACGAGATCTACATTTTAGTTGACAGCTGTCAAACTTTAAACTCGTTTCTCTCGCAAACTATGCATGCTAGGAAATCAGTTTCTAAGATGGAGTTATAGGACTTGACGAGATCTACATTTTAGTTGACAGCTGTCAAACTTTAAACTCGTTTATCTCGCAAACTATGCATGCTAGGAAATCAGTTTCTAAGATGGAGTTATAGGACTTGACGAGATCTACATTTTAGTTGACAGCTGTCAAACTTTAAACTCGTTTATCTCGCAAACTATGCATGCTAGGATATCAGTTTCTAAGAGGGAGTTGTAGGTCTTGACGTGATCTACATTTTTAATGACAGCTGTCAAACTTTAAACTCGTTTATCTCGCAAACTATGCATGCTAGGATATCAGTTTCTAAGAGGGAATTGTAGGTCTTGACGAGATCTACATTTTAATTGACAGTAACTCGTACATCTTGTTAACTAATACAAGCCAGACTACTTGTTAATTATGGGATTGAAGCGACATCGAGAACCTCGATTCAAGTGATGGAGTTGTAGCGATCGGGAAAACAAAATTTAAATAAATAACATTATCTTTGATCTGATAGATTTTGTATTGTAAACTTAAAAAGCCTAATAAGTTGTCATCCCACTTGTATGCGAATAGCGTGTTTAACAGTGTCTTCTTTGAAATATCAGTGACAAGTTATAGACACGGTATTATTTGAATTGCTTGGCCAGTACTTCAACATATGAGTGGGGCCATAAGTACTTATAAGTCCTCGTGTCCCCACTGATCCACTACAGTGGAGCAATCAAGACTGAAAAATCCTTGTGGCCCCACTAGTGGGGATTGCCGGTGGGCCACGAGTCCGGAGGGAAACGTTTTAATGGGGAAACTGGCAGTCGATAATTATAACTTTGAAAATCCAAATTATGTATACCAAGACTTCTTTAATTTAGTGAGCGAATTTAATTATTTTTTTCAATACATTCGACTTCAAAAGAATCGCACGTCCGTAAAAATTGCCTTCAAGCACTGGTAACCCTTAAGACAAGCAGTTATTCGTAGCAATATTGGTATCATTTGAGAGCCCTATAAAAACTCTTTAAAAAAATATCCATTTCATTTGAATAAAGAAAAAGCTTGACACTTGACGTCACTGTGAATGACAATGGAACTGATTCTCCTCTTCAAATTTTGTTTGTATTGTTTTGTTTTTTGGGTATAAAAGGGTCGATACAGCTTATTGGGGGATAAATTTGCTACCAGCAGTCGAAGAAGACACAGAAGAATATCTTTCATCAGAAAAACGTCCTTGAAGATGGACATTACAGCTGCTGAAGCCGCCCAAGTTATCGCACTACTGCAATCAGGACTATGTCAGTTTGATGTTGCTCGGCAATTTCACTTGAGTCGCTTTTCTAATCGAAGAGTGTACCAGCGGTTCCTGCAGACCGGTGGCTTTGTCCGAAGGCGTGGGTCTGGTAGAAATCGCTGCACTTCTGCGAGAGATGACCGATTCGTCGTATCGAAATCTTTGAGAAATCAGTTCTCTAATGGAGAACAGGAGTTGCAACAGCAGCATCAAGCAGTTCGTAGAAGGGCCGTGAGTGTCTCTACAGTTAGAAAAAGACTAAAGGAGAGAAATATTGTGGCTAGAAGACCTGCCACGGGTCAAAAATTAACCACAGCGCATCGGCGAGCACGCTTGCAATTTGCTCGCGCCCACGTTAATTGGACCCTGGACCAATGGAGAACTGTTCTCTTCTCAGACGAAACGAGAGTGTGCCTTTTCTGCAACGATAGACGCAAAAGAGTATACAGAAGACAATGGGAACGTTTTGTCCAAGCCTGTGTTAGCATTGCTAAAGTTGGTTTTATTTATTTAATTATAATGTTATGTAATGCCGTGTGATGCCGGCTTAGAATAGCATCACCCCACATCCTTCCCGTGGGTGTCGTAAGAGGCGACTAAGGGACTCGAGAGTATTGGTGTATTACAATTTTTAGGCGACAGGCTGACAACCTGTCACTATAGTGATACACATGTTTTCCGAAACAACCTTAGAAAACAATACTCAAAAATGTCAGACGTGGCGATAGCGACCGTATTCTTACGGCTGTTAACGCTCTGCCTACCCCGCAAGGGATAAAGGCGTGATATATGTATGTATGTATGTAATGTTATAATTCAGTATTAACCATATGAAGAATTATTACAACTTTATGTAAGTTATCATAAGCACTTTAAACTATAAAGTTGTTGCACGACGACATAAAATGGACTGATGCGCTAGGCAGCGCCCCACGCGTACGCTAGAAGGGGTAAGTCTATAAAGGGTAGCAAAATGGTGGTGGGAGTTAGTCCACTTTCCGTCGTCAACCAGTGCACACGTGTGTAGAGTTGCTGCTAAATTGGAGTTGAAAAAGCGATTGTGTTATTCAGTTGATATATCCTGTGAAAAGTGAGTAAATTTGTATTTTTATTTAACATTCAGACTGAAACCTCTTCACACCTGCATCCAAGAAACGGTAGGATACGGGGGCCGTTCCTGCATGTTCTGGGGCGGCATATCTGCCGATGGCAAAACTGAACTTTCTTGCGTCTCTCGGACCGGCGGTGCTCGCGGGCAAGGGTCGATGACTGCTCACCGGTACATCACAGAGATCCTGGAAGAACATGTGGTCCCCTATGCTGGATTTATTGGCGACGGGTTCACATTAATGCCCGATAACGCTCGCGCGCACACTGCTGGTATTGTGCAAGACTACCTTCAAGAGGTTGGGATCCCTGTCATGCAGTGGCCAGCGAAAAGTCCAGATATGAACCCGATAGAGCACCTCTGGGACCAGCTGAAACGCAAGGTTAGATCCCGTGATCCCGCTCCCGCGACTCTTCAGGAGCTCCAAGACGCCGTTATTGAGGAATGGGACAGTATCCCTCACGAAGAGGTCCTAAAGTTAGTGCGATCCATGAGGGAGCGCATGGAAGGCGTCATTAGGGCTAGGGGGGTAACACTAGGTTTTAGGTTAGTTTTAAGCAACTTTGTTTTGAAAAATTAATCAGATTTCATTAGGGTTTTTAAGGATTTTTATTGTTTTGTAAATTTTTCTCAGTTCCAATAAAAAACATTGAATGAATTATTGTTTTTGCATTATCTGTTTCCTTACCTTTCAAATGATACCGAACATTACCAATATTTCATGATACAAATACGATTGAAAGATGTTTGAAATAGATTTCTTAAAAAGTGCGATTTTTTTGAAGACGAGTGTAGATACAAAAGAAATTAGTACGAAATTTAAGTTTAGTGATTGGGCTACCAAGGGTCTTAGGATTAGCAGGGATAACTGATAACTAAGCTTTTTTAAATTTATGAGCTTAGAAACATGAAAAATGATGGAAGTTTTCATGAGCTGGTAAAAAATATTCTAAAATCTTTAAAACCGCTTGTCTAATTGCTAAAGCTAATTTTATTACAAATAAGAGATATACATAAAGTCTTCAGACAATAAAATAAAAGCAGTCTGGAAAGTTATTAATAGCGAAACAGGTAAAACTAAACCACGCGAAAATAACTTTTCACTTAATACCGACCATGGAACGATTAGCGCAAATTCCGATGTAGCACAGGAATTTGAAACATTTTTCACAAATATTCCACTTAAAACAACTGAGTCATTAAACTCTTCACCTTCAATCTCATCTTCTTTTCTTAAACAAAATGTAAATGCTTGCAATTCAGAATTTAAATTTAGTCCTGTAACTCCCCAGTATATTTTAAAAACTTTTAACGAGATTAAAGTTAAGAGCACCGAAGACTTATGGGGAATGTCAAGTTTGTAAATCAATTATCGATATATTAGCACCGTACTTGTATGTATTGATCATGGCATCTTTCCTGATTTAATGAAAGATAGCAAGTTAGTTCCGCTGTTTGAAGCTGGCGACAAACAAGATCCCAGTAACTATAGGCCTGTATCTATTCTGCCTGTACACAGCAAACTCTTTGAAAAGATCATACTTAATCAAATGCTGTCCCGCTTTAATAGCAACAACTTGTTACACAACCAGCAATTCGGTTTTACAAAGGGACGTGGTACCACAGATGCTGGTGTTGCTCTTGTCAAACATGTATTTAGTGCTTGGGAAGAATCAAAGGACGCCATTGGTGTTTTTGTGATCTTTCCAAGGCATTTGATTGCATAGATCATGGAACTTTATTGGTAAAATTAGAACATTACGGTATTCGAAACGTAGCTATGAAATTTCTGAATTCGTATTTAGATAATAGAACACAAAAGGTCCAAGTAAACGGCACCAAATCACAGGGATCTCGAGTTAAAATATGTGTGCCGCAAGGCTCTATATAAGGACCATTTTTATTTTAAACTTACATTAACGATTTGCCTTACATGGTAGAGAATTTGCCCAAAATTGTATTATTTGCTGATGATACATCCTTTATATTGGCAAATGCAGTGGCTCGCCGAAACAAACCAGCTTGGTGAGTTTTATTGTGAAGTGTGTAAGCTGATTGGTGCGTCCTACCGTGCAAAAGTACCTTTAAGGTCTTTAGACGGTATGCACCTCCTGACCAGCACGGAGGATGTACTTAAACGTTGGGCGGAGCATTTTCACAACTTGCTCATCGGAGATCGATCAGCTGATCTGCATAATATCAGTTTATTGCCTCAACTCCCGTTAGCCACGGAGCTGGACGAGCCCCTGTCATGTGACGAGGTTGTTACTGCCATCAGACAGCAGCATAATAACCGGGCGGTTGGCATTGACCTTATACCGGGTGAACTACTTAAATATGGCGGTACGGAGTTGCACACGTCGGTATGGAAACTTTTCGTTTGAATGTGGGAGGAGGAGACTGAGGACTTCAAAGTGTCTCGCATTTGTGCCCTCTACAAGAACTAGGGTGACCGTTCTGACTGTAATTCTTGGTTCCACGTCAAATCCCCTAGGTTAGGTAGCCGACCCCGACAGAGAACGGGATAAGGCAAGGAGAATGATGATGAGTCTCTGGAAAAGTCTTTGCTAGAGACTTACTGCACCGCCTCAAAGATTTGTCGGAAAATTATTTGCCCGTAACACAGTTCGGCTTCCGACCTGACCGAGGTACATGTGAGGCTATTTTCTCGGTGCATCCACTACAAGAAAAAAGTAGGGAACAAGGTCGCCTTCGACAGTGTACCTCGCGAAGTTCTCTGGATGGTACTAGGAAAGTGAGGGTGCACAGAAAAGTATGTGTGACTCCTAAGACTCTTGCATGACGACATGTAGTGCTGCGTCTCCGTAGACGGTGAACAGTCTGATTTCTTCCCCGTCACCTGTGGGGAAAAAGAAGGGTGTGTTCTAGCGCCCACACTGCTCGCCTTATACTATGCAGTCAAAGTCACTTTGTAGTCAAAGAAGTCCTGAATAATGATTCCCAAGGAGTCCGCATCCGTTTCCGCACAGATGGCAGTCTTTTTAACCTGGCTAGACTTAAGGCGCGCACTAAAGTCTCGTTTGCATTGATTACTGAGATCATGTATGCTGATGACTTGTGCTTTCTTGCAAAATCCCAAGACGGCCTGCAACAGCTTATATCCGTTTTTCACCAAGCATGCTGTAAATTCGGCCTGAAAATAAGTGTCAAAAAGACGGAAGTGATGTCCTTAGACTCACATGGTCGCAAGACACTGGCGATTATGCTTGGTGAGGATGTGCTGAAACATACGCACTCTGGATCGCTTCCACCTAAAATGCCTTCGCACCGTCATGAAGATCAGATGGTCCGACCAAGTGCGCAATACCGGAGTTCTGAGACGAGCCAATTTTGGTGGCATTGAGGCCTATCTGATGCGTCGTCAGCTTCGGTGGTGCGGTCATGTATCCCGGATGTCGGAGGAGAGAGTGGCGAAGCGCATCTTTTATTCTGAGCTAGAGGAGGGCAAGCGAAAGCATGGCGGACAACTCCTCAGATATAAAGATGTTCAGAAACGACACATGAAAAGATGCAACATTGAGCCCACTCAATGGGAAGGTCTGGCAGCACAGCGCCCCAAATGGCGCGGGATGGTCAAGAGGCAAGTTCGCGAGTTTGAGGAACAGCGTAAAGCAGACCTCGACGCTAAGCGCGATGAGCTGAAGGCCCGCGCACCCGTCGCCATTAACTATAATTCTGTAAATGGCAAACTCACGTGTCCACACTGTGCACGGGAGTTTACTGCCAAAATTGGCTACAATAGCCATCTCCGGGTGCATCAGCGCCGATCTGATTAGGAGTCAAAGTGGTCGCCATGGCCGAAATCGGTCGGAGAGATTATCATAAGGTTGATAGACGAGCGCATGATTATGACGAAGTTACACTCTTGGACAAATACATAATTGGTTTACTGCAAACAACTTAGTTCTAAATGCGAAAAAAACTACATGTGTATTATTCACTATTCATTATTCTTTGAATGATTATATCACGCTTGATAAAGAAAAATTAGAATTTACTGCCAGCACAGTTTTCTAAGGGATTACTTTTGATTCAAAGCTTCAATGGGGCCATCATTTAACATTTTTGTCGGGAAGATTAAGCTCAGCTGTGTAATCTGTCCTACGTACTATGAGAAACTACCGCTCTATCTAAAAAATGAATCATCTGACAACACGTATCAAAGCCAACTAAAAAACCTTTTGTTGGATAAATCATTTTACTCTGTAAAGAGTATTTAGATTTTAAATTTTAATGTTTGTTTATATCTTTTTTTTTTTACAATTTGACATTATTCTGTTAATTTCTGTTATTGCTTTTACTTTTATTTCTGAAATTGTTTTTTGCAAATTATTATTTTATATTATTACTGTTGCGAATTCTTATATCGGAAATTTTGTAACAATATAATGTAATTTCCATTGTGTGATAAATAAATCAAATCAAAATCAAAATATTGCAACCAGACAAGAAATCATGAAAGACATAATCGTAATAAGGAGTAAAAATAAATTAGATCAACCTAAGCATAGACTAGCTAAAGTTAGGACTTCATTTGAAGGTTTAGGTATCCGTTACTATAACATATAATACCGGAAGATATATTAAGTTTGTCTTAGAGTAAATTTATTTATTTTATTTTATTTATTTTACCATTTATTGTACACAAGAAATTTTACAGGACAATACATAAATAAAATGGACACAACAGGCACTGCTTATCTCTAAAAAATTTGAATCTTTTATTAAGAAAACATTATGTTATAAAGCCTATTATAAGTTAGATGATTACATTAATGATAAAGAGGCATTGTCCTCTGAGATTCCAGCGCAGCACAAGAAACATGCAGTCATTTTTAATACCAAATCGGGACGTGCATGGAATTTAAAATTGACATAAATACTCGTAGAAAGGAAGACTTTATAAGATGAAACAGATAGAATTATCTACTGTAGTACTTCTTTTTTGTTTGAGCGTAGCCGTCTTTTGAGCTATTAATATATTTCAGAACTTAGCTAGGGTAGCTTAGGTCCTATGGTACAAATTGTTAATTATTGAGAATAGGAGCACTTTTGAGCATGTTTTTGGGTGGTTTTCCTGTTCAGGGGGTCCGGCTGATTTACATGTCACATGTTAATATATGTTTTTAAATATTCACTTTAATTGGTTGACTTCATACATTGACGGTGGTGGCGTAAGTTACATGCTATGTGGTCAGCCTGGGCGGCCCCGAGGCAGTGCCTTTTTTATCCCACTCGTGCCGCATTTCTACTAGAAACATAAAATTGTTGTAAAAAAGAGAAAATTGTGTCTTTTTTACAATGACTAATTTATTTTTTGTGACAGTATTGTATTGTAAATTCTTGACTTTCTGAAAGAATTCGTTGTGAATCTACTTGGAAATAAACGATTGAAATTTGAAATTTGAATTTGGCACATTTTTAAAGACCTGTTTATATGCGCAAGGCATGTCCATATCTACTTAGTATATTGGTCGAAGTGGAGTGGTTACCAAAGTACAAGTTGATCATAAATTGTTTGAAGGGAAAGTGCCTGATGAGTGTAAATAGCAATGTTTTATTCCGCCACCTAACGTTGTCTTGTGTTTACCGCCACAGAAAATAATATTTTGAGGTTAAACTACCCGCAATAACCGAATAGCTACCCACTTCTAGCAGCCCGTTAGCGGTTTCACACGATACCGCTCATTTTCCTTTAGGAATAGTTATTTTCCCGCGGTAAAAAGTATTTTAAATGTAAATTCATGTTACCTTTTATATGTGTGCCAAATTTCATTTCAATCAGTTATGTAATTTTTGTGTTATGAAGTAATAAAATTTACAAATATTTATAATATTAGGAGGATAGGATAATTTTTTCGTAAAGACTGATGTTGTAAACGCCTGTAGGTGGAAACATTGCTGATAAGGCACTTTACCTTCACATAATTTTTTATCAACTGGTATTTTAGTAACCACTCTATAAATGCAGATAAATACTGTAACTCCCGTAACTAGCAATTAAGTAGCAATATCAGTATTAATCATTTCGAGAAAATATTAGTCTGCTATCAGAATGGCTGATCAAAATAATTTTCCAATTACTCTGCATTTATCACAGCTAGCAATTAATTAGGACAGCTAGCAAATACTAGCAATCTAATAGCAATTATTAAATAGAATCTCCGCACTAGAAGCCACAGGCGACCTGCGATTCTGACGGTAACTTTCATGGACTGGTTAACCGCTTAAACTATTTACAGTTGATTATTTTTAAATCTCGTATAAGCCCGTCCAGCAGTGGGATAGATAATGATAAAATAAACTATAATTTTTATCCAGATAGACTAAACTGACAGCCAAGAACGGCCTTATTTTTTTAAATGTTGCAAGCATTATTCAAGTGTGGTGGTTTGACTTATTCGTTTTATTCATTGAACTGTTGGGAGACGAATATTCGATGTAACTAGTTATTTTTGTCAATAAGTATGCATAATAAGTACATTCTGTTCTCCGTCAGATTTTTAAAAATGGGTAGGTAGGTCAAATAGAAGGCTGTAACAGTAACCCATATGGTAAACAAACTTTACAATTTACTTCGCTGCTGTGGTGCACCTGGTAAATAAATTGTAATCCTCTGACGATAACAACAAAAACGTATTGTTGTCAGGTCAGATAGGAAATAAATGTGAAGTTAGTTTGTTTCAAACAAAGTAGTATGTTTGTCTTTTAAGCCAATTTATAAACGAAAATTGAAATTAACTAAATTATTTTCAAAAATATACAATTACTATCTTTGAATCATATAGCTTGATCATTCGGGTCCGGAATCGAAGTTCGAATTACACACATTCGAAAGGATTTAGTGCGAAACATTTATTTTCGATCATTGTCCAGCCGAACGTAAGTTTTGTCGATTTATTTTAACTACGAAGCCGTTATGCGTCGACAGTACGTTCCTCCGAATTTGTTTTTTAGCCGAATATCCTTTTAATTGAACAAACTGTACTGTGAAATGCAAGTTGAGTATGCATATTGATATGCATACTCAACTTATGATATAAATATTTGATATAAATATTGATACTCGCTAAAATTAGAAAAATATCATTATTAAGTTTAAAATTCTCATGGCAGTTTTATTTTTACTAGTATTTTTCCTAATATTGTATGGTAATAAATAATAATGAAAAACATAAACTAAAGACAAGGCAGGTATAATTTTAGAATCTTGCCTTTCCGAAATGACATCCTTTGTTCGGTTAACGACAGTTTCGGTTTACGACAGATTCGGTTTAAGTCAGATTTGGATAAAGACAGAAATACAGTTGTGTACAAAAACCTTCTTGTTATATTTTATATAAAATTTTCAGACTAGTAACTACAACTTCGGATGGAAATTAACTTGAGTCGCACAATAGTTCTAAACATTCAAATACGCTTATTTCATTTTGTAGTGCTCGATCAATATGTTTCTTTATTATGGCGTCCTTTTCTAGCAATTTTGCACTTCGCCGTTTTCCCTTGTTACTTTTTTCCAATCTTAATATTTTTCTATCTTGGAAATTCGCTTCTTTTTTTAATAATTGTATAAAATGAAAAATTGCCGGATGTTCCGGAAATCTTTTTTTGAGACGACCATGCCACCCTTCAACGGCATTGTTCGTTCTGAAACTGTGATTATAGCAGCTAAATATTTCTCGCGTAATTAAATTTACCCATTGGTTTGTAAAATAGTTCTCGAATTTGACAAACTCCTCACAATCACTTGCAAAGTCTCGTATGGCTAATATACCCTCCGGAATCAAAATAGGCGGAAGCAAAGCAAGTTGCATGTACAGTTTGGTTATATATACTCCACCTTCTATTTTGTATAGTCCAATTTTTTTGCTATTTTTAAATATAGAATTCCAGTAGTGATAATAACATCCTGTTACTTTAACCTGTGGATAAACTCTTTGAATGGCTTGAATTACTGCTATCTCGAAGTCACATCTGTATTGTTCTATAACGACAGAAAATTGGTCGCGTAAAATATGAAATAATCGTTCGTAAGTAATTTAGGCCTTATTCGGCAGGAGAATATATAATAAAGGTACGAAATTTACTGTTTTATCGTCATCTGATAAACTAACATGCAGGGTATATAACTGATAAAAAAAATTACAGGCAACTTTAAAAGTTCCATCACCGTAAAAATACTTGAATTTTGTCAGATATTTCTTAGCCAAAGGTGTGCCAAATATCAATATCTTTTCTTCAGTACCCTCGTCAAACAAAAAAAAGTCTTCAACGAGATTGTGAGGTAACTTCAATTCGTTCAGATGTTTGCAAGTGGTTTTCTCCAAATTTAGATAATCTTTCCGTGCATTATATAAAGTATCTTTTTTCTTTTCAAAAGAAGGTTTATCGCCTTCTTGTAGACAATCAACAGTTTCCATGAAATCTTCATAGATCTTCGGAATTGGTCCAAGATTAGTGCACACTACTTTTTTGCATTCGTCAATTACTCCATCAATTAAATTTCTTTTCACATCAGGAATACAACTATGCTTGCCTTCTCTCACGATATGGTTCTGTTTATCCAACGTAATCGACGTATTGCACACATTTCTGTCGAAACATCTCCAATTTGTGCATCCATTATCATTTCTCTTGACGAAATTATAACCCTTTGTTCGGTTAACGACAGTTTCGGTTTACGACAGATTCGGTTTACGACAGATTCGGTTTAAGTCAGATTTGGATAAAGACAGAAATACAGTTGTGTACAAAAACCTTCTTGTTATATTTTATATAAAATTTTCAGACTAGTAACATATATCACGCCTTGATCCCTTGCGTGGTAGACAGAGCGTTAACGGCCATAAGAACAAGGTCGCTATCGCCACATCTGACATTTTTGGGGATTGTTTTCCAAGGTTGTTTCAGAAAACATGTGTATCACTATAGTGACAGGTTGTCAGCCTGTCGCCTAAAAGTTGTAATACACCAATACTCTCGAGTCCCGTAATCGCCTCTTACGACACCCGCGGGAAGGATGTGGGGTGATGCTATTCTAAGCCGGCATCACACGGCATTCCGAAATGACAACAAGAAAAAAAAGATTTCAAATTACCCGTATCATTTATGCGATTTTTGCTTTTGTTGTTTGTTTTAGGCGAAGGCCAGATATTTAACTAAAATTGAGATTATTCTTATTTCCTATAAAAAAAAATAGTTTACGTTGCAATTGAAGCATTTTTGATACTTGATAATTTATATGTTTTTATTTAATAAATTATACTTAAAGAGTAATCTAAAAAGCACATCATTTATTTTTTATGATTTTCATTCAATGAATTCATTTTTATTTCAATAACATTACTTAGCAATTTTTTTTTTCACAACCTTATATTAGAAAAATATATTCCGCCAGTAAAAAATGTTGTTCTTCTCTTTCCAACCTTTAACTCTACACATTATTTTTAATAAAATCACTCCATCGCGTCGTGAAGGAATGACGAACAAAAACACTTTACTATTTACAATTTAGTAGGCATCTGGTTCATTTTCATCGATTATAAGAACGTTCGAGTATTCTCAGTTCGCAAAAAAGTAAATTCGGAGGAACGTACCGTCGACGCATAATGTTTCGCAGCAAAACAACATCGATACAACTCATAATCGCTTGAGAATTTTTCGAATTTTTTTTTTGAGGGATGATTCCTCTATGTAGTTATTTTTGTTAATAAATATGCATAATACATACATTCTCTTCTACGCCAGATTTTTGAAAATGGGTAGGTAGGTCAAATAGAAGACTGTAACGTTAACCCATATGGTAAACAAACTTTACAACTTAGTTCGCTGCTGTGGTGAACCTGGTAAATAAATTCTAATCCTCTGACAATAGCATAAAAACGTATTGTTGTCTGGTCAGACAGGAAATAAATGTGAAGTTAGTCTGTATCAAACAAAGTAGTATGTTTGTCTTTTAAGCCAATTTATTAACGCAAATTGAAATTAACTGAATTATTTACAAAAAGATTCAATTACTATCTTTGAATCATATAGCTTGATCATTCGGGGTACAACACTTTTTTTTATTATTTTTAAATACAATAACGTGGCAACCCACCAAATGTCAATTTAGTCTATCTGGATAAAAATTATAGTTAACCTTATTTTCGTATGTTTGGCAGTTTTCCCGTTTGTAACTATTTCATATTGACTATTACATAATTTTATAATTTTCAATGAAATACCCTAATAGTAGCCATGTGTCAGCTCTGTGCTATAATAATTATATAGCCAATCTAACCCGCTCTAGGCCCAACTTTTGAGATATTTATAGGTCTGCTAGTGGGTAAACAACTATAGATAGGTCAGCTAATGCATGACCAACTACAGCGATAACATTTCGTTTCTAGCCCGAAACTATAATTGAAAGTTGTTTACAAGAAATATTTTATGTGGCTCTGCAAAAACTTGTGCTAATCAACTTACATAAGAACTTTGCTTTTTTTGGCAATTACTGCAAGTACGGTTATGTTATGAATCAGAGATACTACTTTATTAAGGTTACGTTAATGTTGCTTTGTTTGATAAAATAAATGTTTTCCTAAAAAGTTTATTTGGATTTTTATTTCAAGCACAGTAAATAGAAAGAGCATGAAACCATCTGTCATGATTATGACATTGCAATCAATTTCGTGACATTACACCCGCGGTTCTGACGTACACGACATTTGGCTCGTGGAACGTGAAAACTTTCATACAGGGTGTCAGAGACGGTGTAACGAAAACTTTGCAGGATCTTTGTGTACGTCAGAACCGCGGGTGTAATGTCACGAAATTTGATGCAATATTATTGAATATTTAGTACTGTTTTGCTACTACATATTTACTACCTATACTTATATAATTGCTACCTCAGTATATTCTTAATTAGAAATTATTTAAAGTGAGCCGCCACTCTGACGTCAGGATGGCGGGTGAAATCATTCATCCAGGACCCCTAATACCCCTGACTTGTTCCCCCAGGGGTACAACTGGGGTAATTGTGTCCCTCTAGTACCCCTGTTTCAACAGATATGTTTTTCTCTGGTTTTGCCTGTATTTATTTTTGAATAAATATGTTTTCCTATAGATGGTTGAATATCGTCAATATTATTAATAAAAAATATATAGTTTGAAAACATTTATTAATAAAGGATATTAGGGGTTCACTCACGTCATACCAAAACACTCTTAATCTTGTTACAATTCTACTATGACGAATAATCGATCATTCAGTAAATCTTAACTCTAATTTATATAACGTTTGAGTCGCCTTTAATCATTTGTTCCGTGATACATTTCACCTAAACACTATACTTCAAAGTACATCTCATCCAAATAGTATAGTATACTAGCTATCACGCCATCAAAAGCATTAGTTAGGGCAGGTAAGTACGTTTCAAGTAAAAAAAATCATTAGGCTTTGTGTGTGCTTCATTACATCTGTTACCTAAGCAATTCTGGTCCGGGACGAAAAAAAAAGTGATGGACGATGATTTGATTCGACTTTTTCTGCCGTTCAGAGTAATTTAAGGAAAATAGAATCTACTTAAATAGTTTTTTTTGGCCCCTTATTGGCCCATTTACAATTTTTCAGGAAAATCGTTGTAGGCGTTTCCGAGATCCCGATTATAAAATTTTATGTTATGTATAAGGTGTTAGTAATATTAGTAGTAATATTAGCTGCAAATATTTTGAGGGAAGACTCAGCCCAAAAAACTGAACGACTTTCCCCAAGACACATAGGTCGAAATATGAGAAAGTTTTTTCGAACTCTCATACAAATTGACTTGGTTGGTTGGTAATTTTGTATGAGAGCTCGAATAATTTTTTCATATTTATAAAATTTACTTTATAAGTTACTGATCTCAAACTTAAAAGTAATTTATCTCGTTAACTAAGGGTGCTACACCACTAGTTTCTTTTAGGAAGTTGTAGGTCTCTACAAGATCTAAATTTTTGGTCACATCTATACATCTTCTATATTCTATTCTATTCTATATTCTATTCTATTCTATTCTATTCTATTCTATTCTATTCTATTCTATTCTATTCTATTCTATTCTATTCTATTCTATTCTATTCTATTCTATTCTATTCTATTCTATTCTATTCTATTCTATTCTATTCTATTCTATTCTATTCTATTCTATTCTATTCTATTCTATTCTATTCTATTCTATTCTATTCTATTCTATTCTATTCTATTCTATTCTATTCTATTCTATTCTATTCTATTCTATTCTATTCTATTCTATTCTATTCTATTCTATTCTATATATAATAAAGCTAAAGAGGACCGAAAGTCTGTACATACAAGATATAAAAAAAAAAATTGTTTCGTGATACTTAATATTGATAACAAAACACGTTTCTGCATTTTTTTAAATTTTTGTCTGTTTGGATGTTTAGATGTTTGAATGTTTGTTTGTGGATATGATGAAGCATCACGAGACGACCGAACGGTTTTTGATGCAATTTGTACCAAAATGTCAAGTAAATCACCGACCAGGTTATAGGCTAAAAAAAAAAGGGGGGTTGGCTGCTACACATAAAATAAGTTTGTAAATCACGTAAATTTCATAGTGCCGCGTAGTAAAACGATGTGTGTGGGCTTATTGGACCCGAGATTGATTTCAAATTTCGAACTGGCCAGCACGAATTGTGTCACTTTTAATAAGCGCGCAGAAAGAAAAATAACATGAGGCCGTATTTATATTTTTAATCTATATTTTTATAACCTCAATAAATGAGTTTGTCGAAATATCACTCAATATTACGACAAGAAAAGTAAAATCTACGAATATGTCTACGACTACAAAAATATCTCTTTAATATTGGAATAATTTTAACTTTTAATAATTCAGTATTTTTTTCACTCGAAAACAAAAGTTCCGTGGTACAAGACGTGTAAGTTGCGTACCAGGCGATACAATCTTTATTTATGGATCGTTTTCTTGGTGCGTAATCTACTATTTACCGCGGGAAAATTGCAATAGCTTCAAAGCAAAAGTTTGTGTGAAGGGATATCCTTATTTTTGCCGCTCCAACCATGGTTAAAATGGCTCAGCGGAAGTTGTCGTTGTTCAAAATTCTTTATTTAACATAATATTTCATACAAAGTACATATTTAAACAAAATGACTTAATCTACTGGTACTTCAATTTTACTTTATCAGGCTAACACCTACGAAAGTTTACAAGTAGTAAGTTAAATGGGTGCACACAAAGAATTTTAACTAACAAATTTAACATTAGATTGTACATTTCGACGTAAAATTGTATTGCAATTTTACTTACTGCCTAAACATTTTATTATTATTACTATGTTTTTTTTACATGTTTATGTTATGGTGTTTGCTAAGATGACCCTCGCAAACCCATAGTACAATAATCAAAATTATACATCAATAATTTTTAAATATTGTAATGTAGAGGGTAAACCTCTTATTTATTTATTTTTCGCACGGGCTATACTTTTGGTCTGAGCACTCACAGAAACCAATGATCGGTCTGCGAGAGACCCACCGCTTCGCCCCGCGCTAGCTCGCGCTCTAACGGGGGGCTCAGCGGAAGTGGATCTGCTTATGATGTAAGTCGACCAGCGAAGTTCCACAATTTTTTGTTTTTAATTTTTCTTGCTAATTTTGTTAAGGCTATTCTTTATATCTACGTTACTAGCCAATGTTGGTCTGTTACATACTGTTAATATATGCTTAGCCGACAATACCAACATTATTTTCAGGGTGCGCAAACTTTTTTCTGAAACATTAATTCGAAACATGAATAAAAGTTGGACTACTCATTCAAATTGACTCGATCGGCTGGTACATTTTCTATGGAAGATAATTTTTTTCCATATGTTCTGTAAAATTTTCCTTACGAAAGTTTTTCAGTTTTATGAGTCATTATCATCGGTCTCAAAGCCTCATACGTCTGTGCCAGACGATCCAATCAGTGTCTCAGATAAGACTTTTCGTGGCTATAGGTATAAATCGATTTGGAAGACGCCGGATTGCCCAAAACAAGGCCACTCTCTCGGTCTCCTTGGCTGACTCCACAGGAACGACGAGTCGATACATGCGGAGCCAAGTTGGCTGCAGGATAGACCTCTCACACGCACCCGACAGAGACCCCGTTCCGGGTTTGAATGTAGACTCTGTTGTCCTTCTCCAGGGCCGGTCTTGGGTCGGGTTTCTCCCTCGGTTGATTCTTACGACGCGACCCCCACGGGAAAAGAGGAGTTATTCTACTCTGCCGGCAGCATACGGTCTTAATTAAATAGCCTGAGGTACTTAATTAAATGTAACCCAAGCCGCGGCTCCGCCCGTATGGAAATCGGTCATCCCAACAAACAAACAAATAAATCTTTTGTATATTTAATATGTTAGTAGGAAGTAGGATAGGATAGGGTTAGTAGTAGGATTACTTGGTTTTTAATAAGCTTATGTTTAATTTATTCACACTCATGAACTCGGTCTTTATTCATCCATCACAATGTTAAGAAATGTGGCATCAGTCTACTTCACGGAATTGATACCTTTGGAAGTAAACGCACGGTTTAAAAAAAATCTGCTAAAATGAACTGGAAAGCGAGGATTTGGAACAGGGAGTGACTAATCTGTAACCTAATTCAGCAAATTCAACCTACAGGGATTCAAAAAGACCAAACATATAAAAGAACCACCGTTTTCTTACTCTTTCTTGCATGTGGAAATTGTAAATTTAGGATTTAACAGTTTTTTTAAATTACATATAAGGTGTAAAAATATAAGCTGCAAATATTTTAAGGGGTGAATCAGCCCATGAATCTGAACAACTTTCCCCAAGGAATATAGAGGTCAAAATATGAAAAAAAATTTGGGCCTGTATGGGAATACAGTTGACTTGCTCGGCTGCTACATTTTGTATGGGAGGTCCAACATTTTTTTTCCATATTTCGACCTATGTTGCTTGGGAAAAGTTGTTCAGTTTCATGGACTGATTCACCCATTTAAATATTTGCAGCTAATATTTTTACACACTGTATAGTCAGCGAAACCAAGTTTTTGGGTACCTATCTACCAACAATTTAATATAAGCTTATATTATTTTATGGTACTTAGAGTTTTAGGGGAGGCCTATGTTTAGCAGTGGGCTTCCTTTATATAGCTGATATGATGGATGATACATGGCGAAACGAAGTTCGCGGGCACCAGCTAGTTTATAATAAAATTCGGATATTTTCGCACCCTGGCGTCACTTTATATTATTACCGTATTAATCTTACTTACCGTGCCCGTTCAACGGGTATAACGGGAATTATTTTTATATATTTAAAAAAGTCCCATATTATCCCCAATTTGATTTGCTCACTGGGCCCAACGGGAAGTACTTTTTGTTATTTTATTAAATTTACTAAATTAAGCAGACCTGAAGTTTAATCTCCTAGTTTATATCCATAGTAAATGCTGCACCGTTCTTCAGTTCACCTAAGAGTGATCAAACCTTCTTTTTAATCGAAACCCTCTGTGCGGGCTGTCATTACATTCGAAAAATAAAAAATACAAATAAAAACATGTGAATAACGATAACGCGCTGCTGCCGCACCACCACCGCCTAATTTAGAGGAGGCCTAGTATCATATTATACCCATTTCGTCTATTTAGACTTATCGGCCAGGAAGTATTTAATCATTATGTCAACCAATATAAGTATTTCTGAGTGTGTGTTTTTTTTTTATCAGCCTACACTGTCCCACTGCTGGGCAAAGGCCTCCCCACACTTCTTCCACTTATCTCGATCCCTACCAACCTCCCACCAGTTTTTGTCGTAAGCATCCAGATCGTCTCGCCATCTTTTGCGAGGTCTACCCCGTCGGCGTTGTCCATGAGGTGACAAGGTGTGCCCATCGCTCCGGGTGCATACGACTAACGTGTCCGGCCCAGTTCCACTTCAACTTAGCAGATGTTTTGCCCACGTCAGCAATACCAGTCTTGGCACGGAGCGTGGTGTTTCTCACTCGGTCTATCTGCTTGAAACCCAGTATGCTGCGCTCCATTGCTCTCTGGCATACCTTGAGTCTGGACTTCTGACACTCAGTGAGAGACCAAGTTTGTGCACCGTAGGTTAGGATAGGCAGGATACACATGTCGATCAGTTTGCGTTTTAGTGAAAGGGGAAGATCCCCTTTCATAAATTGCTTCATGGACCAGAAGCTCTTCCAGGCGTTCTCGATGCGGCGATCGATTTCTTTTTCTTGCCTGTTTTCGAAGGGGACTAGCTGGCCCAAGTAAATGTACTCGTCGACATAATGTATTTCCTGCCCATCAACCTCTACCCTACGTCTCGTGCTATTGTTTATGGTCTGTGTCTTAGTCATGTTCATTTTGAGTCCAACCTCAAGGCTTGCCGTGCTCAGGTCTTGGAGCATTTGTTGGAGTTCTGCTGACGTGGACGCTCTTTGCGCCACGATATCATCAGCAAATCGCAAATTTGACAATCTCTTGCTTCCAATTACTATCCCTTTAGTACTCCAAGGAAGCGCTAACTTCTTGAATACTTCTTCCAAGGTACAGGTGAATAGGTTAGGGGAAAGGGGGTCACCCTGTTTCACGCCCTTTTCTATATAAAATGCTGGACCTGGAGATAGAAGTTTAATTGAAGCTGTACTGACCCTGTAGACCGATTCCAGAAGCTTTATGTATGTATTATCTATATTCTGAGAGCGTAAAGATGAAAAAATCGCTTCATGGTGGAGACTGTCAAAGGCCTTGGAATAATCCACAATGGCCAGTGTGATATAATAATTGAAAAAACTGCGCGCGGGAAGGATATGCTCATATTGAACGGCTATCAGTTTTATATTAACTCGCAAAAAAGTGACAAATTCTATTGGCAGTGTACTCTTAAGCAATCTAAACAGTGTAGAAGTTCTGTGATCACAAAGTTTACAGCTGGGAGCGGGCACTCAGTAATTAAGCCTCCAAGTGATCATTCTCATTCGCCTAGTGCTTCAAAATCTGATGAAATAGCTCTCAAAAATAGACTGAAGAGTGATGCTCAATGCAGCTTTTCCGCACCAACTCAGATCATACAAAATAACTTAGCGCAAGTTCCGAGTACGAGTGCATGCAGTATACAAAACAAAAATGATATGCGCCAAATTAGAAGGCGCGCTCGGAAAAAGAAAATACCAGTGGAACCTAAAACATTTGATGAAATCGATGTTCCTGAAGATTACAAAGTAAGTACGGTTTTTTGTTTTCAAAAACTAGTTTCTTTTTTGTATTTAATTATTGTTACCTATTGTCTTTTTGTACAGGGCAACGAAGCATTCTACTAATGCCAAATTTTTCTCCATTTAATTTGCGATAGAAAACCCGAGAATAAATAAAAATAGTAAAGTACTAAAACTTATGAGCCGCGTTTACACTATATTCATAAAATTGTTATTGTTAAAATTGTTAATTCTTGACCATCAAAAAGCGAAATGTAAAATTTACTACTTTGAATAAATAATTTGATTTGATTTGATTTGATTTATACTTATCTGCTTTTTTTTTCATTACAGGTTGTCGAAAAACAGCTTTTTCTTGCTGGCGATGTTACGTATGGAGAAAATAAGCGAATGTTAATTTTTTGTACTAAGAAGAATATCGAAATTTTGCATAAGTCTCCTTCGTGGCAGATGGACGGAACTTTTCAATCATGTCCAGTATTATTTAAACAAATATACTGGATACATGCCTATATTGGCCATGACGCTGCGAGCATGAAGATGGTTCCGATGGTATATTGTCTCATACCTGATAAAACCGAAGAGTCGCATATGACATTTTTCAAAGAGCTTAAATCGTATGCTCTTGAGTTTGATTGTGTTTTAAATCCAACACATATCGTGACAGACTTTGAAAAAGCTGTTATAAATGTCATCCGAATTGAGTTTCCAGATGCCATACACAATGGTTGTTTATTCCATTTTAGGCAGAATGTCTGGCGCAAAATTCAATCCTGTCAGTTAGCTTCTAGATATGGAAAAGATAGTGATTTCTCTTTGAAATTACGTCACATGATTTCTTTGGCTTTCTTACCACCCGAAGAAATCTTAGATGCATACACGCTGCTCAAAGACAATATATTTCCGGAAGAAGCAAAAGAAGTTGTCGCATATTTTGAAAAAAACTACGTGTGTGGTAAAATTCAATCACGTGTAACAGATGCAGGTCTATCTGTTACTAGGAGCTCTCCCATGTTTCCTCCTTCGTTGTGGTCTGTCTATAGAAGTAACATGTCCCATCTTCCAAGAACCTAAAATACAATAGAAGCCTGGCATCGGCGATGGAATGGACTATTAAGTCAAACATGGTTTGGAGTATATACTACCATTGAATATATGCATTAGGAGCAAATTACAGTCAAACATGCTATTGAAAAAGCTAATGCAGGTGTAGAGAGGACGCCGCCCAGAAAAAAAGGAATGAGAAGAATTAATTCTATTCAAAGGATATGCGAAAATAAATCTAAAATGAGCACTCTCGATTTTTTACGAGCCAACTGTTGTGGGTATACTTGTATACTTTAAAGTATGACGCACGTAAAAACCATAATACTTTCAGTTTGACACCTTCCAATAACAATAACCAATGTAATATGAGAAATTGTACAAACTTTGGTTCATCAAACGTCAGACGAATGTCTTTACCTGTAGCGCAGCCAGCATTGGCAGCGTCGACGTCGGCCTGCGTGCGCGACGCGGCGCCTGGGTCCGTGCCTGACTCCTCTTTATATATAACGAGAAGTGGTCGTCAGGTGCGCCCACCAAATAGGTATGAGTAGGTAGCTTCAATAGATTTACATACGGAAATCTCTTTGTTAGAACAATATACCTACACAATACATATCATTAAAATTTCTTTTTAAAATATACTTTATAATATTTTGAAGTACCATTTACTGACTAACATAAGGATTAGATTAGGCCTGATTAGGTAAACTTAGATTATCTTTTAAGAATTAAATCCAAAAATAAATACCTAACTCACTAGTAGGTACAGATAATGATCTTTTCATTGTTTACTTTTACCATTGGGAGTAAAAATTTATTACAGGTGGTGGGATGGTATGATAGGCATTACAGGTCATGTGTAACTTTGGTACGTAGGAGTAATTACTATTAATACCTATATGTTTTAGAGGTAAGATTTTGCTATTGTTTATCATTATAAGAAGAGAGATGTTGTGGGTATACTTGTATACTTTAGTGTGGGTACTTCTTGAATAATAAACCAGTCGTTGTGTGCACGTCACCGGTGTTTGACTGTCCGCCTGATCCAAACCTATTACACCAACCATATCAAATTATAAACTAAAAGAATTAGAAGCTTATATAAAACGATGAGGAAATAAATACCTACAAACTTTATTTTGATTTATTTCGGTGGTTGATGATAAATAGCGGTAGCTATATTTTTTTTTTAATAAAATTTTCTTTTCTAGTATGAAAATAATAGTTAATTTTCAGAGAAATTTCATTGAAATAATTCTCTCTATTAATATGCCTGTTTTTTCAGCGAAAAAAAATTAATTCATGTAATCAATAAATATTTGATTTTTCCTTTAACTACTGTAGTTTTATTAAAAGAACTTATTCAAAAATACTTTTATGTCACTATTTTACTTGTAAGTGCTTACCTTTTTAAGTATTCCATAGTTTTTACCCTACCTATACTGTGGGTAAGATGAAATACTTACAAGTCCAATGCAAATAGGTGATACGATTTGAATAAATGAATCAAAGGTAAAAAATATAAAGATAAAATGTCATTAGGTTAAACGTAGCATTGGTGTAATATAATTTGATACAGTGATGTTTCGTTCAAATTAACTTAAGTTGATTCGTCATAGTAGAAATGTAACGAGATGAAGAGTGTTTTGGAATGACGTAGTGAACCCAGAAAAAACAGAAATCATCTTAAAGTTTGTAGAAAAAGGGGTACACTCATTGTGCCTTCTACTATTTGCATCTGGGCGTCCATGATACAAATGTTCCTTTCCTTTGTTGGTTGCTCCCTGGTTGGAAAGTCATCTAAAATTACTTTTGCAGTTTGGAACGAGGCATCTTCTTTAACATTAAGTGGTACTTCTGGGACATAGTATGTACCAAATGTACACCTAGGGGTACTAAAGGGGCACAATTACCCCAGTTGTACCCCTGGGGGAACAAGTCAGGGGTACTAGGGGTCCTGGATGAAATCATTAAAACGCAAAGAAGTTTAATAATACTTGCATCAAATGATGTGAAGAGTTGCGTGATCAGACCATGAAATTCAACAAAGAAAAAAATTTTTCGTTTACCAACATAGCCTCCATAGAAAAAGTTGTGCAGTTTCATGGTCTGATCACGCAAAGATCGTGCAAAGTTTTTGTTACACCGTCTCTTACACCCTGTATGTATATCGAGATGGCAACTCTTGTCCTGAACGCTATAACGTGGATGTGGCTGTGCTCAGCGAAACACACCTTACTGATGGAGAACTGGTGGAAGATGGAGGTGGTTACACTTTCTTCTGGAAGGGTACCTCTGCATCCGAACCTTGACGTTCAGGGGTAGGATTTGCCATCAAAAATCATCTAGTAAAGCGACTTGAAAAGTGTCCTGTTCACATCCCGGACCGCGTTACCACACTGCGCCTTCACCTGGATACAGACAATTACCTTAAATGTCATCAGTGTCTTTGCTCCAACGATAGACAAGTCTGATAACATTAAAGACAAATTGTACGAGGAGTTAACTCAATGTCTTGAATGCATAAACGCCAGAGAGCACATCTTGTTGTAGGCTATTTCAATGCCAGGGTTGGACGGGACTACGAGGTTTGCCCTGGAGTTCTTGGGAGACACGGAGTTGGCAACATGAACAGCAGGGTCATTCTCACCAGACACAATTTATGCATGTCTCGATAAATTTCTCGCTACTCCATAATGTTATAAAGTTGTGTTTTTTTATTTAAATAGCTAATAAGCACACGTAACTCTCCCCGGTATTTCAGATCTACCTGTTTAGTACTTTAGCCGCTATATTTTTTCAAAACCCTGTTCTCTAATTTGGATTCGCTGTCCCGGACCCAGAATTTTTCCTTTTACTTCGAATATACCTCCCAAAAACTAAGTTGAAAGATAACTACTGGTGTACATCTAATAGGTATTTTACTAAACAAAAAGTCAAAAAATATTGAACATCTAAAACCTTTCATTACTTAATTACATAATTTAATGTATCTGTCTTGACTTCATACATAATTTAGCTCACGCATCATAAAACGTTACCTACATCACTAGCAAAGCGATCTATACCCATCCTTATCGCACTGAGAGCTTACGTTAGTCGTTCCGCCGCAGTCGTTGGGAGCAGTGGTGTGTCGTGTTCTCTGGGGACGAGTCGCAAAAGAAAGTACCTAGTTTGGATTCACCTGGTTCAGTATTTCTCTAATTTGGGTTCGTTTGCTTTATTTTGTCAGTAAATGTGTATGATACTAGCATTTTTTTTTATTATGTACTCCTACGCGAAAGGTTTAATTTACGTAAGAGAGTATAAACAAATACTGAAACACATTTAAATTTATTTATTTAACTACTTACAAAAAATTATACCTATACACAATACGAAACCCTAAAAACAAATAAGATCTTCCAGCGCGTCCCCGCGTTGATTTCTATGATAATTAGAAAGAAGGTTTTAAAATATTCATAAAGGATGTTATGTGCTCGGTGACTTCAACGCGCATCCTGATAGGCTATTTTACAGCGAACTTATAGATTTTTGTACAGAACAAAATTGGTCATGTATAGATGTAGGAATGTTGGGGTTGCACTCGAATACCTACACTTTCTTGAGTGATGCAAATGGTTGTAAAAGCTGGTTAGATCACTGAAAGAAAGAAAAGAAAGAAAGAAAACTTGTTTATTCGCTGACATGTACACAAGGTTACAATAGGTTAACAATTATTTATATTACAAACAATGTCCAAGATACAATGCCACGAAAAGGTGTTGACTCAGCATACTATCACAAGTCCCTATAATTAGTTACCTGTGACACTGATATTCTGTCACCACCGGAAAAGTTACACACGAACATAATTTTCTAATGAAATAACAATTATCTGTTAAAAGAGATACTTAGAAAAGATAAAAAGATAAAAATAAAATTAAAAACAAATAAAATGTGAAAAGCGGTGGCGCGGTGTGAATATAAACCCTATGAAGATTAAACATAAAATATGACATTTACTGTTCAATAAATAATAAGCTGGAGCCCAAGTGCTCATGGTAAATCTTTTTGTAGTCCAAGCAGATAAATTCGGTAACGAGTTTTAAAAGTACATTTAGATTTGATCCCTCTAAGCGGTGGTGGAATGTCGTTCCAGCACTTGGACGCGCGGTAGCTAAAACCACCTCGAAAAGCAACAGTGCGATGTCTGGGAACCCTGAGAATATCGGAAGTCTGTCTAGGGGCATACCTATGATCAGAGTAACGCCAAATCAATTTGTTATATAGATATTCCGGCTGTTTTTTATTAATCAGGTCATGTAGCTGTGAGGCATAAAATAAAGTTAGACGACTATGCATTTTAAGAAGATCAGATTTATTGAGAAATGGTGTAACGTGAGTTCTGGGGGGGATCGGAAAGCAATATCTAGCACACGCGTTTTGTACTCTCTGAACAAGAGCATTAGATTTTTGATACAGGCAAGGCCCGTACACAGTTAGACAATAATTAAGTTTGGAGAGTACTAATGATTCGCATAGTCTTATTCGCAATTCCGTGCCTATGAAAGACCTGATCCTGTACAACACTTTAAGCCTATAAAAGCAGTTACGTACAACATTAGTAATGTGTGACTCAAACCGAAGCTGGCCATCAAAAACTAGACCGAGATTACGAGCCTCCGACACTTGTTCTATTTGTTCACCAGCAATGGAAACATGAGGAAGTTGTGACTTAATACGAGCGATTTGATTTTTGGTACCTAAAACAAGAAACTTTGATTTGGAAGGATTCAATACAAGCGTGTTATTCACGGCCCAGGAATGGACCCTATTCAAATCCTCATTGATTTCATTAACGGCTTGTGTGATTCGTTTCAGTGGAACTTCAATATACAGCTGAAGATCATCAGCATAAAGATGATAATTTGAGTTGTGTATACACTTGACAATATCCGCACTGTAAATAATAAACAGAAGTGGGCCCAGAATTGACCCCTGCGGCACACCCCTACTTACAGGTAGAGGATCTGAAATTATTGTTCGTCCCTGAGGGCCTCGGAGGGCAACCCTCTGATGACGATTACTCAGGTAACTGTTAAACCATTTTTGTGCCGAGGGTTCAAAGCCATAGTAAGATAATTTTGAAATCATCAAAGGAATGTTGATTGCGTCGAAGGCGCGGGAGAAATCGAGAAGTGTAAGAATAGATCCACTTCCAGAATCAAGATTGCGCAGTATGTTATCTACTACGTCTAGCAATGCAGTTGCGGTACTACGATTTGATCTAAACCCTGATTGTAATCCAGGTAGTATATTTGACGCTTCGCAAAACTTGACAACTTGATTGTAAACCACTTTTTCAAGCAATTTCGAGAGAAAAGGCAAGATACTAATTGGCCTTAAGTCTTTTATGTCAATAACATTGTTTTTTTTGGGTAGTGGTCGTACTAATGCAAATTTCCAAGCTAGTGGAAAAACAGAGCTAGACAAGGATTTATTAATAATAGCAGTGATCACTTTGAGTGTTCCAGGAAGGGTCAGCAATATCATATCCCTTGAGATGTTATCAGAACCCAGGGCATTAGATGTTATTGATAGAATAATTTTTGCTATTGTATTTTCATCTACTGTTTTCAAGGCGAAAGAACAATTGTCATGTCTATGGAATTCATAATACGTCATGGTAGATAAGTCAGCGTTTACTTTACCCGGAACATTAAGAAAATGTTTGTTTATGTCGTTGGGGTTATCAAAATGCGTAGGTAGATCGCGTAAGCCTTTGAAGTCAGGGAGGACTGTTGATTGCAGGTTTTTCCAAAGAGCTTTACCGTTTTGAATATTACTATTAATGAACTGATTAAAGTACGCCTGTTTCTCTGTGATTGTGCAAGAAATAACAAGATGTTTGAGTTTTTTATACTCTTCTTTATCTGTATCACATTTAGTCTGTTTTGCTTTTGTATGGGCTTGGTCGCGAAGCTCTCTCATATATTGAATATTGCTTGTAAACCACGGTATTTTGTTATCCGTCACGGTAATGTCTTTTTCGGGAGCCAACAAATCGTACAACATTAAAATAGTTTTACTAAATTCATTTACCATTTCATTGACGTCGTTTAAACCTGAAATACTATCCCAGTCAATATTATCAACGACGGTGTTAAATTGATCAATATCAATATTTTTTAAAGGGCGAACAGTCAGGATTTGAGGGATTGGTTTTTTAACTTTAACCTTGAGTTCTCCGAAAACAACGGCATGAGCGCCAAGTTCCGGCACGTGTTGAACTCTAGTTCGTGTTACTGGGGCATCACTGATAATCAAGTCAATTAGCGTGGCACTATGTGATGTAAAATGAGTCGGTTCCGTAACGTGATTTACGAGATCTGAGTACTTTAAAAAGGCATTCAAATCAATAGTTTTCGGATTATCTTCAATAAGAAGATCGATATTGAAGTCGCCTAATAGTAATGTATAATCGTGACCAGCCATGGATGAAAGGCTGTCAGTGAGAGCATCTATGAAGTTTGTTGTACTAACCCAATGCGGCCTGTAAGCAGTACCGATCAGTAATCGTACCTTATTTATCTTCAAATTAAACCACATTTGCTCGACTTCAACGTGGGTGGTTGGGTGTGGGCACAAGCGAAAGTTAATTCCTTGCTTTACATAAAAACCAACACCACCACCGCGTTCTTTTAGTAACCCCTTTGGTCGCGGCAAATGCTTCAGTCGATAACCTGGTACTGTTGGTGAGCAAAAATCGGAATCTTCATTAATCCAAGTTTCATTGATGGCCATAAAGTCAGGAGATTCACGTAATAGTAAGGCTTGAAATTCGTCGTACTTGCTGTTGAGTGAGCCGGGGTTATAAAGACCAAACTTTAAATTATGAAGCTTAATCATTGGGTATAAAAATGAAAAATAAGACAGAAAAGGTTTTCGAGGTATTTTTAAGGTAGGTTGCCCCTGATTTATGAATATTAGATTTTATTTCACCACGATTGTGAACAGGGTATTTTTTGGACTTTTTGTAGACTTGGTTGTAAGTTAACTTTAAATTAAAGAGATAACATCCAGACATCACACTGTGCCCAATGCAATCATAACATTTACAATACATGCAAGCAATGAAAAAAACAGGTAAAAAATATAATACTAAAGAAGGTGGGTTTGTTCCTAAACGTTCAAATTTTACTATATAGTCACACGTCATCGTCTTTACGAGAGCAACCAAAAATTCGACTGATGTCTGCTTCGTTCCGGAGAGATTCCACAGGCGATTCCCTAGAATCAGATTTTCTAGCATATATGCGGCCATATTTTGTCCAGACGAATTTCCATTGTGCGTCACGAGCAGCTTCACGCGCCTTTGCAAACAGTACCCGGTTTCTTTTAGTTAATCGTTCATTGACGTAAAAGTTCCTCGGTTGATGGGGGGGAAGTTCTAGATCTGCCGTGTTAGCGTTGCGGCGCACTCTGGAGCTTTTAATGAACTCATCACGTCTTGTGCGTCGCGTAAATTGAACGACTATTGGTCGTGGTCGGGTAACAGAGTCTGCACTCTCTTTGTCTGCGTTTTTAGGTCCAACACGCATAGCGCTGACGATATCGTTTTCTTCTAGGTTAACTTGCAGTTTTTTTGCAGCCATCAATACCACATGACCAACAGACTCTCCATTAAATTCGGGGATCCCGGTGATCTCGATATCGTTGAGAAGAGATTGCTGTTCCTTATCATTGATGTCATCTTGAAGTTGAGATATAAGTTTCAGGGACTTTTGAGCCTCGGAAAGTCGATTGTCTTGGTTTTTTAGGGATTTGAGTTCGGCGCGGAGAGAGTTGTTATCAGCCTCCAAATCAGTTATCTTTTTGTGTGATTCGTTCACAGTTTTGCGCAAAATGTCAATCCTATCCGATAGGAAATCTGTAGTTTCGGAAAACTCCTTTTTCAGATTATCAATCGAAGATTTGATCTCATCACGGAAGTCATTGGCTATCTCTGCACGTAGCTTACCAAGTTTTTTCTCCAATTTAGCTTCAAGCTTGTCATTCTTATCGTCCAATAGTTCAGCAATCTGGTTTAAAGTGAGCGCTGGTGCTGGCTGAGATACCGAGTGAACCACCTTAGCTGGAAGAGTGGGGGCAGCCTTCGCTTTGGCCAGTATAACGGAGTTTTCCTCTTCGTTTAACACGCTTTCTTCGTATGACATATCCGTTATTCCAAGACGGCTACTATCAGCAAGGCTATTATTTTCCGTAACGTCAGCAACTTTTTGCCTGCGCGTAACGTTTGTGCAATGAGGACAGATCCATGACTGAAACTTTAATTCGTTAATATTTGCTTTGTAATCCTCAGGGGTAATACCAAGGCATTGGTAGTGATAAAATCCTCGGCATTTAGCGCATACCAGCAAAGAATGGCGCGCGATTTCATTATTGCAAGCTCCGCAATTCATTTCTCACGTGTAACGTTAAAACAGTGCATAAACAGCGCAATGTGAAACAAATTATTCGTGCGCGTACCAATCAAGTGGTGTGTATGCGCAAGGCTGCGGTCTCCTTCGTAGCTCGTAGCGATGACGTGCCCCAGTAGCAGTGACGCAGCGCGGCGGTGTAGCACAGTTGCGTAGCAAACTCGTAGCATGCGCGTCTCAAGTCAAGTGTAGGTAATATTCGCGCGCTGCTTCTAAGTTACCGTGGCGCAGCGGTCTAGTGGGCCGGCTAAGACGCACGGAACATCGGGTTCGATTCCACACCGACAACACTACAGCTCACGAGAAATTGTATCTGTCTCTCTTCACACACGCCCACGGGGAGGAGTTAACCAATTTACACCTCACAAGATGAAACGAGAATCGAAAATTTCGACCACTGACCAATCACGAATTTACTTAAATGAATTTCTAAAAATTGACGAGCGAAATTGAACAGACGTCTAACCACGAGCGCGTTCGTGCCTAACTCCACTGCATTGTCACTGAGTCTGCACGTAGTACGGTATTGAATGTATATGTTCGTAACGATGTGTATTGGTCGGACCACTGTCCGTTGATAATTGAATGTAATATTTGTAGACTCAGTCCCAAGTTTGAAAAGCATTGTATAGATGATAACTGTATGTATCGCGTCAGGTGGGGTGATAGGGATTTGGATCAGATTAAAGAATATTCTAGAATATGCCATGAAAAACTTAGAGATATAGAAGCTAAGTGCCTGTGCTGACGCGATATGTCGTAATCCCAATCACTGTGCTATTCTGGACGAAATTTATCTTGGTGTTGTCAATACTCTGTCTTTTGCATCTGATCAGACTTATAATAGTAAACGTAGGTGTCATAGGAAGGGCGGGTATGTTATAGGCTGGAACAAATATGTGGCACCTCTTCATAGGGAGGCTAGACTTAAGTATCAGATGTGGATACTGGAGGGTAAACCTCAACAAGGCAGAAGCTTCAATGAGATGCGTGACAGCCGAAATTTTTTTAAGCAGAAGCTAAAGTGGTGCCAGGATCGGCAAGGCCAAATTAAGATGGATCGGCTAGCGTCAGATCATTCTGCAAATAATTTCAAAAACTTCTGGAAGAATACCAATAAACTGAATGTTAAGCCCAGCTTCCCTGTGAGCTTAGAGGGTGTGCTTGATCACACCTCAATTGCTAATGTGTTTAAAACTCATTTTACTGTGCAATCGCCACATGTATGTCCTCCGCCTCTGATTGAGGCTGAGACCATCGGGAAAGAACGGACGGTAAAATTTTCTGCAAAAGATGTGGCACAAGCAATAAAGAAAATGCAAAGAGGAAAGTCTCCGGGTCACGATGGTCTCAGCATTGAGCACTTTAAACATGCTGGGCCCCACCTGCCGCGGGTCCTCTCGATGCTGCTCAATCTTTGTCTGAGTCATGGTTACGTGCCTGATGAATTAATGAGGACAATAGTTGTGCCGGTGATTAAAAATAAGACGGGCAATTCGTCGGACAAAGCTAATTATCGGCCCATCTCACTTGCCACCACAACAGCTAAGGTATTTGACAGTCTGCTCAATAGCCATCTCAGTAAATTTGTTACTCTAAATGACAGACAGTTCGGATTTAGACCAGGTCTATCCACTGATAGTGCTATTCTTTCCTTAAAGCATACTGTCAAATATTATACACAGAGAAATACGCCGGTCTACGCGTGCTTCCTTGACTTGTCCAAAGCATTTGATCTTGTTGTGTATGATATACTGTGGGATAAGTTGAAGGAGGCGGGTGTGCCGGCGGAAAGTATCTCACTGCTCAAATTGTGGTACGAAAACCAGAAAAATCGGGTGAGATGGGCTGATGCCTTGTCAGATGAATATAGACTGGAGTGCGGCGTAAGGCAGGGGGGGTTGAGTTCACCCTTGCTGTTCAACTTTTATATGAATGAGTTGATTGAGGGACTTAGCAGCACTCATGTTGGATGCCACATTGACGACATATGTGTTAACAATATCAGTTATGCTGATGACATGGTACTGCTGAGTCCGTCAATCAACGGAATCAGTAAATTGCTAAAAATGTGTGAGGCATACGTGGGGGCGCATGGTTTGCGCTATAACGCAAAAAAGAGTGAAATCTTAGTATTCAAGGCTGGAAAACATCAACCAGGCTATGTGCCCCCCGTATATCTCAATAATGTTATATTGAACAGAGTTGAGCGGTTCAAGTACCTGGGTCACATTGTGACAAGTGACCTAAAGGACGACGAAGACATAGAGAGGGAACGCAGGGCGCTGGCGGTGAGGAGTAATATGCTGGCACGCAGATTCACTCGATGTAACAATGAAGTCAAAGTAACCCTCTTTAAAGTCTTCTGTCAGTCATTTTACTCGAGTGGTCTGTGGGTGAACTACACACAGCGAGCTTACAGCGCCTTGCGGGTGCAGTACAACAACGCTTTCAGGATGCTGCTGGGACTGCCATGGCGCTGCAGCGCGTCCAGCATGTTCGCTGAGGCGCACACTGACAATTTTTATGCGATTATCCGCAAAAAAGCAGCGTCGCTAATGCAGCGCCTTAGGAACAGTGACAACAGCATCTTGAAAATGATTGCAAGCCGTTTTGATGGTCCATTCCAGAAACACTGGGTGGCCATCTCAATTGGCAGTATTAAATAATTTAGCTTCTGTCTATTGTATGCACTAACAACACTAACATTGTACTTAAGTTAAAATAACTACTAATAGAAACTAACAAAAATTTTATGGAACCTGGTTCTGAAATAAAAGTTTTATTATTATATAATAAGTAATTTTTCTAATTTGGGTCACGGCTGTCTAATTTGGGTAACGCTGAAAATTTCAAGTGCGCATTTCTCTAAATCTGGTCGGTGGGTTTAAGGGGCTTCATCAAAATTTTGGCTGTTTTCAAGTGCTATAAAGTATAACTTTGGGTTACGCAAAAAATATCAAATAAATATATGTTGTAACTGGGCTATTGCTTGTTAAACTGACTGTCAGATAATTGTTTAGAACTTTATAAATAAAGAGAAATAATTATCTGCATGGACCTCTTGTTTTCGTACGAAAATCGACAAGGATTTCTGCTTTTAATATTTACTTTGCTGAAAAATTGTGTTTTTAAATGAAAACAAGAAACTTAATAATACTACAGAAAAAAAAAATTATTATGTGGCGTATTTTAATAGAAAATCATAAAAATTATAAATCCGGCGCGCGCGCGGATTGCGGGTGTTGCGCGGGCGACGGGCGGCAGACGGCCAGAGGCCTCCGGACGGGGAGCCCGTGTCGCTCTCAACCGCACGCAGCTCTCATTTGTCTCGTTCGCGCGCAAATTGTTTTTCGGTTTCTGTAGTTTGTAATAGCTTATTCAGTCTGGTTTGATATTGTTAAGTAGTGTGATTGTGGATAATAATAGTGATAGCTTAGTTTTTAGTAATTTAGATATATAATTGATTAGAATAAGCGAAAGGACGCATTTTAGGTAAGGTACATTTGTTGTTTTTGTGTAAATATTCGTGAAAGGACACTTCTTACTTATTTGTGCATCAGTGTATATTTATTATTTAGTGACGAAGGCTGCAGCTGGAGGACTTAAAAAAAACCGATCAATTTTACAATAAACTTTATTAAGATAAAAGTTACAAAAGTTGTCTTATACGATAGACTAAAACTATAGAACCGACCACGGACGATGCTAGTACCGAAGTGGGGAAGTTTCCAATGTCCGAGGCGTCGATGCGCTGTCGCAGCAGAACGTGTGGCGATGCGCAATCGACGTATGTCACGTTGTCTTTGCACGTTGCGCGAAGTCAGCACGTAGGTAGCGCGAGTAGCCTGCGCGTGTAACCTACTTTCGTATTGTAGTACATTTCCGTAGAATGCATAAAGTTCGATATGCAGCGTCAGGTATTCTCATATGGTACGCATGCGTAACTCCTCCCCCCTCAGACCATCAACTATTTTGGAACATTGTGAGAAAATGTTGATGGAAACTCTTTTCTACTAATTTTCTTGATAGTTTCGTACTTTGGGGAGATTTCCTTCTCAATTTTGATGTCGGGTTCACAGGTTTCTTCAGTGAGTTTGCTTCGGCGGCGGATTAGAACTGTCAGGAATATGGCTGCTCCCAGTAGCAGTAGCATGTAGATTGGAATACTTGTATGATATATAGCATCTATTGGAGGCTGGGGTAATTGGAGTGGAGTTTGCAGAGAGATTTTCTTCTCGGCTTCATGAAGGCTCTTCAAGTCGATTGAATCTAGGAAAAACGTAGTATTGTTCCTTGTGAAGTTAACGTTGTCCTGAGGGATCTTCAAAATCTTCATAGGTTGTCCTTCTAGCTTTTCATTGAGATTAGCAATTGTGAAGATGTTAGTTCTCAGTAGGCAGCCCTGGGGAATAGTGGCTATGAAGCTTCCTTGTAGAACGTTGTAGTCGTCATGTTCGCAGATCGTCTGTACTTTGGTGGGATGCGGGAATACTATAGCGTAGTGACGGTCATCCAGTTGTTCCATGGCCTCCTTAGTAAAGTTGACTGTCGAAATTTTACAGGATTTGTCGAGAGTTTGATGAACTATGAGGCTGTGTATGCAGTCGGTCTGAGTTCGGATTTGATGATTAAGACTTTCTTCACAGAGGTACCGTTTTTCCAGCTTCGGGCATTCTGCCTCGATATACACATAAGAATTCTCATTAGTTGCTATTAAGGGATAGGGTGGAATGATGGTTTGATTTTTCTTGTTGGGAAGGATAGAAAGTCTATAAAGGTTGTAGGAGGCAGGGGAAATGATGGGAAACCTAAAAACTATGACAAGCCTATTTAAATTAAAATATGAACCAGGGGGTCGAATCTGTGTGAAAAACGATACGTCAAAAAACGATATGGAAAACCATAGGGGTGGTTTCTGGCTAGTTGACGACAAATCGCGCCGAATTAGCAGTACATTGATAGTTTTGTAGTAAACAAAAAAAAGATATGGTTAATAGCAGTCTATGTATACAATTTTTTTTTTGCATATGTCTGTGTGTTCGAAATCGTAGGTCAAAAAATTCATATCATTCACTCAATTTTGAATGATTTACCCGAATAAGGACATATTTTTGGCATAAACTTACGTCAAAATAAGATACACTGCAATAGCTATTTTATGTCAAAAAAACGATATCGTTTAGTGATGGGGTCCAAAACGATATGGCGAAGTGTTGGGCAATTTTTTTTACAAAAAAGATTGACTGAACAAGGAGAATTGTTATTAGTAAGGCTTTTTTGAAACAAAGATAGTCCCACCACAAACATAAATGTAGAAGTTGGTAGCCAAGTTCAATGTTTAACTAAAAATAGTGTTGCTTGAAAATGGGTGCAAACTTCAGTCCCGACATGTATTTATTTCTAAAGCTGTTTGTACGTCAAGAATACCATTGAGTAGGAACTATGTCTTTTTATTTACCAAGGTTCCATTCTACGAGATCTTTAAGACTACGTGAGGGATTTTGCGGCGGTTTTCTTCTACTCGTTTTCCGCAGAACTGAGACATTTTTATACATTCTATTCACAGCAGTGATATCTCTAGGTAAGACAAGCCACCCGCCTAGTTGCTCCGCCCGCTGTAACTCGTTTTCCCGTTGAAAGTAGTCGTTTTTTTGCCAATATTGTACATATAAACCTTCCTCATGAATCACTCTATCTTTTAAAATAAACAGACACGCAAAGCGAATTTTGCTTTATACTATGAAGTGATGAGCTCTCAGACTTTAAACAACACGATGCTCGTTTGCTATGGATCTGCAAAAACATCTCATTATGTTGAACAACTTTAGCTTTGAATGTTGAGTCTCCGCAGAAGAGTAGGATAGTTTAGTTGATCGACAATCTGATTTCGGCTTCCATTTTTATATTATGGAGGTAATAAGTTCGAATAACATCGGCTGTCGCCTTAGATTAGCATCAATCCATTTCTGCCCGTGGGTGTTGTATAAGGCGACTAAGGGATGAATCCAAGAACGAGCAGCAGCGTTTCCGCTAAATATCTACAAAATCTTGCACTGCGCTCACCAATTCGACTGTCAAGCGTGGTGAGTATGGTTCATGTCCAGCAATGGACTGATGTAGCTGTAGCAGTAGCAGAATGTAATAACTTTATTGTACCACAGAAGTTAACAGTAGCAATGAAATAAGTGAAACATAAGATAGTAGTGGTACGAGCAACCGAACGGATCGCAGTCGATGTATCAGAAAGAGGGTAGACAGATAGGTTTGCCGCTAGCAGGATGACAATATTCGCCAAAACAGTCTACTCGTGACCATGGAGCGTGAAACCGATTCGAAATATCGAGGTAAAAACAAACATAATCGTGGTGATAATCCTGTTAATACTATTAATTTAAGTATTGTAAAACATAAAAGGCGCAAAGGCGGATTTATCCCGTTAAGAGATCTCTTCCGGTTACCCTTTGCGATATCAAAATATATGTTTTTGTTTTATTTTTGTTAAAGTGGACTTTCTTTATGGTCTAAATCAGGTACTCCAGAATCTTGATAGATATGTCGATATAGTCAACATGGTAAACACGGCCTCCAGTCCCGGCGTGTTGCTAAACGTTAAACAAACCTATGATATAACGAAAAACAAATCCCACCAAAAACATTTTCATGTCAAGATATAGTCAAAGCGCAACAAATAGACATCAGACCTCAAAATAGAGCCAAGCTTCTCAATCTACGCGCCCTAAGTACACCAACTGTCTTACAAACTTTACCTACATCTTAGTTAAAATATACGGCTTGGCCAAACGAAAGAAAAACTTCTTACTTCGAAAAGGCGCATTTAGTCTAATTTCCGCAGTCAAATTGTTATTGTCTTCATTCTGCTGAAACAGCAAACCATACATTTAACAAATATGTAGGGTTTATAAAAGAAATTGGCATTTAAATGTTTTTGGTCGGATTTCATTGGTTTTGTAGTGAAGGGGAACCACTTCCGCCCCCCTTTTCTTAGAGGGTAGAGCGTAGAGTGATTTTATAAAATACTGATTCGCGTACTGTATTATATTATGTCCTTATACCAAATATCTAACTTCTAGCATGAAAATCCTAGAAAGTTTCATTAAAACTTTAACCCCTCAATTTGGAAGGTTGTGGGGGGTTTATGGGATAAACATCCCATCGATTAAACAATCGATAACGAATTTCAGCTTTCTGGCACTTCAGGAAGTACTCAAAAATTTTGATGATCATCAGTGTGTCAATGACTAAATTGGATTGGCGGATTTTAGACATCGTTGAAATAATAAAAAGATAAGAGCTATAAAACTGAAACTTTGCCTGTTTAATGAAATTACTATTGACAATGTATCCCGAGAATTTGATCAGTCTAGTATATCGGAAACTATCACGTTTCTCGCTTTGGCGGGGCCACCACCGTGGCCACAGAACTTTTTACACGACTGCCAAATCATAGATACTTCCTCCTTATACTTTTTGGTAACTTCGTGTCACGAAATCTAAGGAAGATTGACGTTGATGTCTTTGATAGAGCTGTCGTCTTGCATAATGTCTAAAAAATCAAAACATAAACAAAAAAAATAAACTAAATTGTGAAAATTTATCTTTAGTATGGCAAAATGCTACTACTGCTAGCTAAGCTACCGTAACCCATAAATTTGTGCTGAAATTTATAATGATAGGGCTGACTGACTGGCTGTGAAGATTGTCCGATGGTGTAGCACCGAAGTGGTTCACTATGCTATCGGGATAAGTCGATAGTACCCCTGCCTTCTATTCTACGCCGAGGGTCGGGCCACATTCAAATATCATCTAAATTCAAATTTAATTTGAATATGGGTTTCATCACGATGTTATTCCTTCAACGAAAGAGCAGTTAGTAAAAACACATTAGTACATGGCGACGATCTAACTCGGTTCTTACATTGTAAGACCGGTGTTCTGAACTCTTGCCCACCGACGCTCTTGGGTTCCTCCTGGGTGGGGGCTCGATCCTTACAGGACATAAATGTTTGTTAAGTTAATTCTAAAATATTTGTATCCAGTCTGGGTGTTTTGTATGTAACTATACCTATTTACAAAAAATATAAAATTATGCTAGCAACGCTAGCAAATATCACTACTGGGTTAGATGCTTGAATATATTGTTGGATAGTAGATTATTAGTGAGAATATTGACCAAATATTAACAAACTTCAATTATTTATTGCAGAACGATGTCCTCAAAAAAATATATAAATGCGAATCTTGGAACATCTGGCACTGTTCCTATTACAAAACAATAAATTATTGCTTTAATTGCAAGTACTTCAAATACAATAATAAGAAACTAATATAAGAAAACATCTGCTGCTCTCTGAAAGAAGTTACTTTAAGAACTGCTGGTAAAAGTTAATTTGGGCTAAAGTCTGTTATTGATCCAATAAAAAATCTGTTTGAAATAAAATCTGTTTTCCTACTCAACAATTTTACCGGAGAGTTGAAGAGCGTTTGCCTTGATTGCCCTCCCTATATAGTAGGGGATTCCGCCATCAACGACCTTCACCGAGATGATAAAGTTACAAAAAACTTCGTGACAAAATAGGCTGCTTATCGACTAACAATACTGGTAGCTCCTGTCGTCTGAACACTTGTATGTATGAGGGAAGATTCAACAAACATTTTTTATTTTATTGCTGACGGTTCTAAAATTACTTCAATACTATTCTTATGAAACTACATAGGTGTAAAACTAACGAAGGAATTGGAGTCGGACATTTTCGAACACAGGCAGACAAATTAAACAAAATTATAAGGAGGTAGTATGGTTTAAAGCATAATAGGCTTTGTAGTAGGCTAAGGAAACCATAATTCTAAATAGGACTGATTTTGATATCGCGTTTTAAATGTTAACAGTGCCATCTATTGAATCATAATATGTATCACATCATGCTGTTATTTCATTGCTTTTTATGATTTTTTATAATATGTAGGAATATCGTTTAGAGGTTTCTAAAACTTTTAGTGCTCATTTCGGTGCCTATTTGTTCATAGTTATCTATTTTTCAAAATAACAATGTCCTTGTGCCAGCAGCATACGAATAGATAGAGAAAGGAAAAGAATGAAATGCGTGTTCTTGTCGTAGTCTCATACTTTTAGGAGCCCAAGTGTTTGTAGTATCTATGATGCTACTATAGGAGGATTTTAACCCCGTAATGCTCATGAGTTCGTAAGAATTTTTCATATAAAGGCCCGAATGCCTTTTTAAAAGGTATGATTCTACAATGGAAAATTAACCTTATAAGCTCACCGTTTTTCCAGAAACTTGCAGTTCCAGCAGAACCCTTTGTTAATTACTTAGTTTGAACTACAAAATATTAATAGACGAGATATGTACTTTAAAATTTTACATAATTAAAGGATAAACACTATGCCCAAGTTTATAGCTATAAGGTTGCTTTATAAAGTGATGTTTGCACCACTATAGATCGACATACCTTTTAAAAAGCATCTGGACTTTACGAGGAATACTATAGGAGACTACACAGAATAACAAAATTAATAGGAAAAAATATTTTCATCAGGTTACCAACAATCATAGAAAAAAAAAATACAAGATCAAACGCTAAATAACATTATTATGTGTGAAGAATTATTAAACCACGTCAGGAAACAAACAGTTTCAAAGTAAATCAAGGTTTGCGACAATGATGATTACTGGAAATGCTACGATTGGTCAACAGCGACGAAATCTATTATTACTTCCTGGTTTCTCTTATCATCCTCACGTAGCAATTCCAGCCGAAAAACGCTTTAGATGAGATATCTTTTTCAGTAGGCATTCCGCTTCTCCTTTAAATTGAAGAGAAGCACTGCTTTTCGTTCGCTGCAGTGGTGGTGGATTAAATGCGAATACCATCCATACCACCTGTGTTTAAACTGGTACTCGGTAATGAAATCGGCATAATCTTCTTCCTCATCGGTAGAACGCACGTGCCACTTTATGACAACTAAAATGGAATCAGAAATTAATATTATTACTTAGTTCTTTTTTCTATCTGCCGCTGTGATCTGTAACTGTACTATGCTAGCTAGACTGTTGTGTGTATCAAAATCAGTTGGTACTGTGATAGAATTTAAAGATTTTCATAAATTGCTTATTTTGATTCCGTGTATGGGAGTCCGCAACGACTGGTCCAATGTATTATAATTTCTATTACTCTAAGATTTAATTCTCACCTTTCTGTGAATTTATAAGGATATGTGGGTATTGATATGTAAAGTAGAATGTGGGATACAAGCATAATTAGAAGAAAACAAATTACAGCATGAATCGAATTACGACGTTTCAGAAATGGAGCTCCAGGTGCTCCTACTCAGAAATTCTAATCGTATAGTTTTAAGTTACCTTTATTAGTTTTATTTACTAAATTTTATCTTCAAATTATTCATCGAGAAGTTCTCCTTTACAAAATTTACTCCCTTTACTATCTTTACTTGTAAGGTAGGCAGGCTGATAGCGTAGGTATATCTGAAGTTGGTAGAGACAATAATGGGTTATAAGCCATAGTAAGATTCTTAAGCAAAGAAAATAAGAATCGGTGCAATGCTTCTATGATTACATACATACAGAGTGAGAAAGACAGTCACTTCATCAAATTGCCACTATATCAAAAAATGTAACTGATATTTTGTTCCGGAACCGATCCTAGCGTGGTGACTTATCATTATCACTTTATCAGGCTCTAGCTCAATATAGTACCAACCTTCGCTCAGAGTATACTTTTCGGGGTTCGATTTGTGCATGACACTCCATCATGTTAATGGATGAGGGGGGTATAAGTAAAAAACTAAAGCAAAATACTTTTAAAAAATTGTACCTATTTTAACAATCGACACAGACATCGTCGCACGTACATATTATAATACGTATGTATGTATCCGTGGTCCGTGAAACCCATGTGTATTTCTTATATAACAATTACTTATAAAATATAATGAATATTTCGAATTTTCACATACTCAAATACAATTTATTGCAAAGTAAACAAAGCTAAAACTGACAGAAGAAAATTTAGGACAGGAAATTGAATGAATGGAAAGAACTATGAGTGACCGGTATTAGAACCAATATGCGGAAATGTTTTCTGTTTCTACCGGTGTCATAAATACTGAAAAGGACGGTGTATACGATTTGGTTCCGATTACGCCAAAATCAAGCCAGAATAGGCCCATACCGTTTTTTGACTTATTCTTTTTTTTGGTAGTTAGATGACAACTTTTTAAACGCGCGTATTTACGGTTTATAGCTTGCGATAAGGTCCTACATTGCTGGCTCTAAGCAAATTGAGTATGATTTTGGTAACAAAAACTGTAATGGACTGTTCCCAATATGGTAAAAACCGTAACCGAAGCCTTATAGGGCATATCGCTTTCACGATATGTCAAAATGCTGCAACAGATTCGGGCCCCAGTAAGTATAATTTTATAATAATCTCTCAACTCCAAATCTAAAAGACAGTCTCTACCGTAAAGTTTTGTAAGTTTAATTAACATAGTTTTAAGGGTATTAATTTTAATCATTAAATGATGCATACTAGACGTATGTGTAAAAGCTAATATATTTTCGATTCGAAATAATTCTTCCTTTAAATCTGCAACATTTTCACTTATGATAACTAATAACTGTGCAAACTTAGCATATTTTATTAAAGTATTACCTCTGTATGCTTCGCTGTCTAAAATAAGATGCATAGTTTCATTGATTTTATTCTGATTTTTAACAATTTGTTCTATTATTTGAGTATGATGAGCCATCCAATCAGAGTTTAAGCTTATTCGATTATTAAATTCGGTAAGTATTTTATTCTGATTATTTTTCAAAATTGACATGGCATTATTATATTTAATCGCATCTGAATAATCTAAATTACCTGTTATGCTCTTTATAACTGACCCTAGGCCATCTACAAGACCTCTTTTAAATCTACTTGGTTCTAGACTACTGACATGGTCCAGGATTTCATCTAGTTTATTATCAAGGTAATTGATTTGGAATTCATAAAGTCTGAAAGTATCATAACTAAGACTAATTTTGATATCGGTTACTTGGGATTTGACTATGTTAATTTTGTCTCTAATGTCTGCAAGATTAATGTACTGCAAAAAGGTGTGATAGTGAGTGGTCAATTTCATTGGGCCTAAATGAAAAGGTAAAATTCCTGGTCCATCTCCAAGGTCCTCAAGTCTTATCTCCAGTGTCTGCACTGCTAGGCATAGGGGCAGAATCAGCATTACGAGTAGTATCCTGTAACAATGTACGATTCTTAGTGGAACGCTTTAATCGTGACTTTGCAATGGGTCCTCGTTTCTTGAAGGTGTAGATGTGGATCGGCAGATCTGCTAAAACAGTATCTTTAGTGAATCGCGGGGCTAATTTTTGTCTGCTAGCAGCAGGGTTACTTATGTAGACGTCCTGATAAGGTTCGTAACTGGCTTCTGGTTCACGATCCTTATTTCTATTGTTAATGAGGTTCGCCCGATTTGCAAGTGATGTTTCATTTATTAAGTCATATACTTTGAGCATTTGCTCGCGATGAGTTTGGACATATTGTTGCATCAAGTGCTTAGTGATATATCTATGTCTACAGGGTCTCTAGGGTCAAAGTGACCCAAGATAAGATCGTAGGGCCTGCCTTTTGTGAAACTGTGCACTGAGCTATTGTAGGCTAATATTCCATAGGGAACCAAGTTGATAGCCGGCTCGTCTTTTTTCTGTAGACGTAAAATTCGCAGGTGTTCAAGGAGGGTCGAGTGAAACCGCTCTACATTTCCATTACCGTTAGGGGCATTGGGCAATGTTTTATGGTGTATAATTCCATGTAATCTCGTGAACTCTAAGAATAACTGATTCGTAAATTCGGGGCCATTATCTGTCACGATTGTAAGAGGTAACCCATGATGAGTGCAGTAATGCAATAAATTTTGAATAACACTAAGTGCAGTGCCATCTCGAAGATGGTAAGCTTGTGCGTATTTAGAAAATACATCGACGAATGTCAAAAATTTTTCATTTTGGATAGTGAGTAGGTCCATATGGACGATTTCGAAGGGCTTAGTAGCCGGGGGTACCAAATTAAATTGTTGCTTGATGGGATTTCGATCATATTTAGCTTGTCCACAGATTGTACATTCATTAATAAATTTTGTAATATGATCTCTCATTTTTGGCCAGAAGTATCTACGTGATAGAGTTAAATGACACTCATTAATACCTCTATGATTCGTTTTTCCGTCATGATATTTACGAATTATCTCTTGCTGTCTAAGATAGTCATTAACGTTGTCCAGTTCTATCTTAGTTAGAACAAGATTCATAGAAGAGCTTTTAAATTTGTCCTGAATAACTGGAATAATGTTGTACATCGCTAAAGGCGGATGTATTAAAAGTGCTGTCTTTACTTTTGGGTTAACAAACTCTTTAATCGCGTTTATAACGTCTTCTTCTAAATTAGATTCAGATATTTGGACAGTTGCCCGTGAAAAATTTTCGAACGGTCGAGTAGTTTTTGGTTTCTTTTTTATATCTCCAACGACTGATAAAATTAGTTGACGGTGATACTTATTTAAAGGCTCTTCTGTGATTGGAACTTCAAGAATAGGATTTTCATTGCTCGTATGGACTGTAGCTGTAGATGAACCAGCCTCGGAAGGGGGACGTTCAGATACGTTAGCAATCATGGAGCTAGTCTCCTCATTATTTATCTCTACACGGGAAAGCGCGTCTGCATTAGTGTTTATTTTCCATTTTTTGTACTGAACCGTAAACTTGTACTCACTAAGCTTTAGCATCCACCTGGTTAAGCGAGAGTTAGGCTGTTTGATGTTCAGGGCCCATTCGAGGGGTTTATGGTCAGAAAAGACCTTGAACGATCGACCGAATAGATATGGACGGAAGTATTTCGTAGCCCACACTATCGCTAAAAGCTCCTTCTCTATGGTGCTATAATTTTGCTCACTTTCATTCAAAGTACGTGAAGCAAAAGCGATAGGCTTATCTGAACCAACATGGCCTTGGGATAAGACAGCCCCAATCGCCACGTTAGATGCATCGGTGGTCAGCAGAAACTCTTTCGAAAAGTCTGGATATTGTAGGATAGGATCGTTTGTTAGCAGTCGCTTACATTTTTCAAAAGAGTCCACGTAATCACGATCGAATGTGATTTTCCTACCCTTTTTGAGACACACTGTTAAAGGTTTTGTTATTCGGGCAAAGTCTGGGATAAATTTTCTGTAATACCCTAAAAGGCCAAGGAATTGTTTTATCTCCTTAGGTGTTTTAGGCATTGGGTACGCCTGGATGGCCTTGATCTTATCAGGATTAGGCTTCACTCCGTCTTTACTAATGACATGACCTAGATAAGCTGTTTCGAGTTTAAGAAACTCAGATTTCTCCATTTGTATCTTAAAATTAGACTCTCTTAGTCTCTCAAAAACTTTTTCTAGGTTAATTATGTGTTCTTGTAGGGACGAACTGAACACTATTATGTCATCGAGATACACTAGGCAGATCTCATTTTGCAAGCCTCGGAGTACGTTGTCCATGACTCTCTGAAAAGTTGATGGTGAGTTTTTCAGACCCATAGGCATGCGGAGAAACTCGAAATGTCCGTTCTCGACGTTGAAAGCAGTTTTTGGGATATCTGCAGGATCCATCTCTACTTGATAGAATCCGCTCGCTAAATCCAAGGTTGTGAAGTATTGGCATCTGCCAAGCTTGTCTAACACATCCGTGATGTTCGGGATGGGGTACTTGTCATCGATCGCCTTCTCGTTTAATTTACGGAAGTCGACTACTAACCGCCATTTCTGCTTACCCGAGGCATCAACCTTTTTTGGAACTACCCAAATAGGTGAGCTCCATGCTGAGTCAGAGGGCCTGATTATATTTTGCTCTAGCATTTTGGAAATTTGGTCCCTAACCTCCTGGCGATGAACAAATGGATAACGGTAACTTTTAGTATAGATAGGGATTTCATCAGTTGTTCTAATATTGTGCTTGATCTTATTAGTGAAGGTTAATGGTTCACCTTCGATGTAAAAAACGTCAGCATATTGGGAACAGAGTGATGTTAAATTGGCCTTTTCTTCCGCATTGAGATGGTCAGTGCGTAATCGAGATAGGACTTCCTGAGCTCGCGACAGCGGTGGTTGCTGGGCGGATTGTGAGCATTCAGCATTAAAAAGCTCAGCTTGTACTGGGCGATCTACGCTGAAAATAATGTCATAATCAGAGGTATTTGTCACTTCTATGTAGCCTCGACTGTTCGAGTATGATGTTAGACATTCGCTAATTAGACAATTGCAAATGATTTGTTCCTCTACTACTACATCTCCATCCGGGGCATTAATTGGAATTCTAACTAATTTAAAAGAATTCGCGGGAATTATTTGTTCGTACAAATTGACATTTTTGGTGTTGTATAGATGAATTGGATTTACTGCGGTTTTCGTGTCTAACTGAAAATGTTCCAAGTCTATATGTGCCTTCCATTTTTTTAGCAAGTCAAACCCAAGGAGCCCGTCAAAATAGTCATGAAATTGAAACACAAAATATTTAATGCCTTCATTTCTGTTGAATTCGGGAAAACAGGGTAATGTTATAGAATATTTGTTACGTGAGGTACCATGAACATTAGTTACCTCAAATGGCTCAAAATCAAGGTTGAAATTTGAAAAATAGCGATCTACAGCTTCCGGGCTGATAAAAGATTGATTTGCGCCTGAATCGATTAAGAATTTTAAAGGAGGATTTTTAAGTTGTATATACGGAAGCTCTCTCTGGGTTTCAAAATTAATTCCTATTTTTGTTTTTTGGACTAAGAATCCTCTTGAAAATCCCCATCATCATCAACGGGCGACTCCTGAGGTATCTCTTGAATTTTGGGTGGATAGTAGGGTTCTGGCTGAACATAATAATTAAGTACGCTGTTAGTGTTAATATCATACTCGGGGTAATATTGATAGTAAGCATTTTCAGGTTCGTAATAATTCCCGTAGCCTGAGCCATCATAAAACTCTTCTCCTGACATACACTCATTGACATTAACGTCCCTAGATTTAAAGTAGTTCGTGGGTGGTGGATTACCATGCTTGCGCCAGTCATGACCTCCTCCGAATCCTGATGAGGTTGAAGGTAAGACTCTATTAATGAAATGGGACACACCAGTCATGGGTTTAGGACCGGCATTTTGATTTGCATATCTGGGTTGCAATCTAAAATTATTACTCTGGGGGTTGTAATTTGGGGGTGGTGCAGAAAACATCTCCTGAGTACGTGAGGGCATACGCGCTTGGGGTTGCTGCTGATGCGATTAAGGAGCAAACCTGGGCTGTGGTTGGAAAAATGGTCTGGGTTGCCAATTGTTGGCAGGGAAACTGAAGTTAGTTGGTCTAGCTGAAAATGAAGGTCCTACAAATGGAACCTTCATAGGGTTCATGGAGTGCGCTGAAGGCGACTTCTTCTCACTGGCATGGCTAGTACGTTCCCGAAGGTACATGACATTAAGCTCATCTTGTACAAACTGTAACGCCTTTTCGATGCTATCAGGTCGCATGCAGCGAATTCTGGAACCCAGGGGTTCCTTTAATCCGCGTACGTAACTTTGTAACGTCAACTTTTTGTATAAGGTGCGTTTAGCTTCAATAGTCGTATTAACTGTTTCATGCAAAGCTACATACGTCATGATAGTCGCAAAAAGGTTTTGACAAAAATCATAGAACTCTTGAGGAGTTTTATTTCCCTGTGTGGCAATCATAAGATCGTTATAAAGAGCAGTTTCGTCCCTCTGGTCTGCAAAATTATTAATGAGCGATTCCCTAATGCCAAGCCAATTATTAGTTATACCATTCGAATTAATTGTTCGACTCGCAGATCCAACAATTTTATTAAGGATTCCGTTCAAAAGACAAAGATTAGTTAGCTCATTTTGCTCGCCCTCTCTCATAAAGTCAACTACAAGCCGATCACAAAAAGATATAAATCTTGGTAAAATATTTGGATTGCCATCAAACTCGGGCACAGGGCGTAACGCCTTATAGATAGTGTCCGGGTCAAAAGCTGGTGGTGGTGGTGGTGGCAGTGCCATTTCGGTTTGGTTAAATAAATTCTCTAAATTAAAATCAAAATCGAAGCTAGAATCTAAATCTCTATTTAAATCTAAGGCTTTACGTCTATTTGTCTGTCGATGTGAGACAGACGGCTTGTCTTTCTTAAAACAAAAATTCTTGGAACTTATAATGGAAAGGAAAATAAAGATAGGAGAGCAACACTTAAAGAAATTCTAATATGTACTCATTTCTAGACCTCTTTGTTCGATTTCTGGAACAGGCAGCTACAGCAACTTCAGGTTCTGGATACTCGTGCAGAAGTTTAAGAACTTCCGATCAGGTCGCGAACGCTCCACAGCACAAAGTCTTTGACGAATTTCACGTATCACGGTTTTTAGTCCTTAAATTCACTGGAAATCCTTTAAACCCGATCGCGAGTATCCTACCGTCTGCGCCAGTGATGAAAGCTGCAGCTGGAGGACTTAAAAAAAACCGATCAATTTTACAATAAACTTTATTAAGATAAAAGTTACAAAAGTTGTCTTATACGATAGACTAAAACTATAGAACCGACCACGGACGATGCTAGTTCCGAAGTGGGGAAGTTTCCAATGTCCGAGGCGTCGATGCGCTGTCGCAGCAGAACGTGTGGCGATGCGCAATCGACGTATGTCACGTTGTCTTTGCACGTTGCGCGAAGTCAGCACGTAGGTAGCGCGAGTAGCCTGCGCGTGTAACCTACTTTCGTATTGTAGTACATTTCCGTAGAATGCATAAAGTTCGATATGCAGCGTAAGGTATTCTCATATGGTACGCATGCGTAACTATTTGACCATCATGCCAAAGGTATCAAAAGCAAAAAGGGCTCGTCAAAAAACATTGGGAAAAATAGTTAGATATCTTTGACGGATGTTTTTTACATTACCCTCAAATCCGTATGCAAATTTATTACATAATGTACTTAAACCTTCTTTAAAGTGCTTTTTAATGACATCTTATATTAAGTTGCATATTTTACCAGTTATTTTATTAATAATTTGCCACACCCTTTTGCTATTTCTGAAGTTTGTAGATATTTCATTTCTTATGTACTTATTTCTAGTTTTCGATATAAAACTATTACATTTGTTTCTATAAATATTAAACAAAAGCCTTTTTTGCATATTGTTTTCATCCTGGATCCATATATTAAATAGTTCAACTTTTTTATTACACATATTTGTTATTCTATTATTCACCCAATTACATTCATGCCTTTTGATACGGTGCGATGTTGGCTGTTGGGGGAGGATAAAAGACAAAAGACGTGCGTTCGGTCCAAGCGTAGACTACTGTGAATACAGTTACAATATGTTATATGAGTACCTAGCTTATATGAGTAATAATGAGGAGTGTTGCGTCATACAGTACACCACCCCCCTTAATTTAGAAAAAAGCAAATGTGTTACAATTTTTTTTTCTTAAAATTATAATTTTTATGTATTTCCAAGCAATAGTGATTTTTTTTATATGAATAATGAATATCTGTATATCTAAATACTATTATGCCAATTATATTGCTATGTGTAGAATTTGATACATTTTGTTTTATTTAGTGATCAAAGGGATAATGTTACATTCCAACGTAATAATTTATAACGAAAATTTTTTAAATAGATACATGCCCATTTTTATGTCAAATAAAACTATAAAAGTTAAAACATCTAAATATTTACCTAATGATCGAATTAATTTTGATTAGATTTTTATTAACAAGCTGAAACTTTTTTTTATGTGAAATTTAAACCATTTTATGTTTACTATTACCGAAAACACTTTAGTTTCATACTATTCCATATATATGTCGAGGATTTAATTAATCGAATCCTAAAATAGTAGCTAAGTTGATTATCTTTGTACCGGAAGTAAGTGAACGCCGTGAAGTTAAACACGTGAGGCGGAATCGTGGTGGGAGGCGGCCAGTGCATAAATAGTCTGGTGCCGTGGTGGGGCATTCATTCTGTTGCTTGCGCTTGGACTGGTCGGACCTCTCAAACGAGATCGCTGGTTCACTTAGTTCTGAAACTACACTACTGTCGTTTAATCTCTCCTGAATAAAATCAAGTCTGTCAATCAAAGAGTTCTTTGATTTTAACTAAAACCATGGGAGATCAAAACCCAGGAGACTCGAGGACTGATGGAACTCCAGCTAACTCTGCCGTCCCTGCGATATCAGAAGTGGTTCCTACTCAGGCTTCACAAACTCTTACAAATGAAGACCAATGGCGGATGATGTTTGAACTTCAACAACGAAACATGGAGCGACTGATAGAAACCATGAAAGGATCAACTTCCTCAGAAATCACGTTACCGGAATTTAATCCTGATGTAAATGACGCTGATGCACGTGCGTGGTGCTCGACTATCGACATCTGTATGGCGGAGCGTCCACTAGAAGGAGGTGCCTTGATTATCGCACTTAGCAAAGCACTTAAAGGTAGTGCTTCTCCGTGGTTATCACAAGTGTCCTACGCTGGAATGAAGTGGAATTTCTTCAAGGATTTGTTTTTGGCACGCTATGATAGTAGTGAGACTGTCGCTGCAACATTAATTGGAATCAACAACAGTAGACCAAAAGAAGGTGAATGCCTTGCAGCTTATACTAGCCGGATGTTGACGTCTGTGATGTCAAAGTGGAAGGACCTTACTACGGAACAGATAGCTATATCATATTTACTAGCTCATACTTCCCAATTCGACACGCGTTTGCATCGCCTGGCATGCACAACCGAGATACCCAATCGCTGTAAGTTGTTGCAAGAGATGAAGTCGTTTTCTATGTTAAAACGCAAATATGAACATGACACAAACACACCAGAAATTAAACGTCAGAAGTTTTCCCCACGGGAGCAAATTACGTGTAACTTTTGCGGAATACCTGGTCACCGAGCTATTGACTGTCGCGCAAGGAAAAATAGACTGAGTTCTACACTTACCGTTACTCCAAGTTCTATTGGCGGCAAAACCTTCACTTCTTCTACGTCTACACTACCCAAGACGACGAAATCAGTCATTTGTTTCACTTGTGGGGAAGAAGGACATATCGCTACGCGCTGCCCGAAACCAAAGACGAGTGGAACGAGCAGCACGAGCGGAGGCAGCAGCGGCGCAAATGGAGGTGGAGCTCCACAACAACGGCGTGTGGACTATTGTGAAATCGAAGGCGTATTTGGGCAAATGGATAATTCTGGTGAGTCGTTTCCTTTTTATTTTGACTCCGGTGCCGAGTGTTCTCTCCTCCGCAAAAGATTATCTGTCAAATTTCCGGGCACACGTTTTAACGCTATAGCTAACGTAACCGGTATTGGTAATGCGAATGTAAATTGTACGGAGCAAATCCTGAGCGATATTATTATTGATGGATATCGCATGTCAATATTGTTTTACGTTTTACCGGATGAGGCAGTTAAACACGACGTATTGATCGGTAAAGAATTACTGAGACGATTTTCTATCACTATGACGGACAAAACTTTGACACTTGTAGAACGAAAACAAATTAATTTTTGTAACCTACCCACGGACTTGCCAAACAAAATCGATTTTCAGATAGTCGATACTGACATTTCGTTTGATAATAAACAAAAGCTGACTTCGATATTAACCGAGTTCTCACAATCTTTTGCTGATGGTCTACCGAAAACGCGAGTAAATACAGGGGAATTGAATATTCGGTTGATAAATCCTAATTTGACTGTGCAACGGCTCCCATATCGATTAAGCCCTGACGAAAGGCAAGTAGTGCGTAACAAGGTGAGCGAATTAATGAGTGCCAACATAATTCGCCCTAGCTGTTCACCTTTCGCGAGCCCAATTTTATTAGTGAAAAAGCGAGACGGAAGTGATCGTATGTGCGTTGATTACCGCGAACTTAATCAAAACACGGTTCCCGATCGTTTCCCTTTACCACTAATATCGGATCAGATTGCGAGACTTTCTGGGGCCAAATTTTATACCTGTCTTGACTGTGCTAGTGGATTTAATCAGATCCCTGTTAACCCGGATAGCATAGAGCGTACAGCATTCGTTACGCCCGACGGGCAGTTCGAGTATTTAACAATGCCTTTCGGACTGCGTAACGCACCGAGCGTTTTTCAGCGTGCAGCAGCGAATGCTTTAGGAAATCTTGTTCATTCGTATGCTATTCTTTATATGGATGACATTTTGATTCCCTCTGTCGACGAAAATGAGGGATTAGAAAGGTTGCGTGAGGTATTAGGAGCCCTGTCAAAGGCTGGGTTTTCTTTGAACATTTCGAAATGTTCCTTTTTGAAGCGACGTGTAGAGTTTCTTGGTTATGAGATTACTGCTGGTGAAGTTAGACCCAATCCTAAAAAAGTTGAGGCTCTTACTAAGTTACCTCCTCCTGAAAATGTTCATCAACTAAGGCAGTTCATTGGCCTGGCTTCCTATTTCAGGAAATTCGTTTCTGGTTTTTCTCAGATGATGACACCCTTATTCATTTTGACGTCTACCAAAAATTTTATCTGGACTCCTGAACATGAAACTATTAGGCAACACGTTATTTCAGTTATTACCAACAAACCCGTCCTCACTATATTTAACCCTGATTTACCTACAGAACTTCATACCGACGCTAGTGCTGAGGGATATGGCGCTATTCTTTTCCAAAAGGTAGATGATGAATTACGTGTCGTCGAGTATTTTAGCAAACGGACCACGAAAGCCGAATCTAAATATCACTCTTACGAGTTAGAAACTCTGGCAGTGGTCAATGCTGTAAAACACTTTCGCCACTATCTTCAAGGCCGTCGTTTTATTGTCGTAACTGATTGCAATTCATTAAAATCTTCGCATAATAAAGTTGATTTGACGCCTAGAGTACATAGGTGGTGGGCCTTTCTTCAGGCATTTGATTTTGACATTGCGTATAAACCCGGAAAGCATATGGGTCATGTGGACTTTTTATCTCGTAATCATCTGCCCATTGTTGAAAAAGTGTCGGTAGAAAGGGTTGAGCAGAAACGCGTTGATCTTGCGAACTTATCCCAAAACTGGCTTTTAGCGGAACAGTTACGCGATCCAGAAATTCAAGCAATTCTTTCTAAAATCAAAAATAATGAGGTTCCAGTAGATGAAGCTAAAACGTATGAGATTCGTTCGGGTGTCTTATTCCGTAAAGTCCAGAGAAATAACCGTACCCGATGTTTGCCTATTGTACCACGTGCGTTCCGTTGGTCGGTGGTGAATCATGTTCACGAGGCGGTTATGCACCTTGGCTGGGAGAAGACACTCGAGAAACTGTACGAGCATTACTGGTTTGATCACATGTCAAAATATGTACGCAAATTTGTCGATAATTGTATCACATGCAAGGTCTCGAAGTCGTCTTCTGGTAGGGTGCAAGCCGAACTTCATCCCATCCCCAAAGTTAGTGTGCCTTGGCATACTGTACACGTGGATATAACGGGCAAACTCAGTGGCAAAAACGACAGTAAGGAATACGTAATAGTCTTTATAGATGCCTTTACTAAGTTTGTTTTGATGTACCACACATTGCAGATAGACGCACAAAGCGCTATTGCCGCGCTGAAATCTAGCGTTTCTCTGTTCGGTGCGCCAAGCCGCATTATAGCTGACCAAGGTCGCTGTTTTGCAAGCAAGGACTTTAAAGAATTCTGCGATTCACACGGTATTGCTTTGCACCTCATTGCAACAGGCTCTAGTCGTGCTAATGGCCAAGTCGAGAGAGTGATGGGAACATTGAAAGGAATCCCCCTTCCCCTCGGACCTCGCTTGCGAACAGTTGTGCCCCAAGTCCATAAAAGTTTTATATTTCAACATTTAATTCTAATTCAAATAACAAAAATCGAAGTGCAAAAATAGGAGTGCATAAGTCGCAGGAGATCTCGCGCGCGTGGACCCTGTGTGTGAGTGGCAGTGACTTACGAGTGACGCAGCGACAACGGGACGTGTTCCGGTGCTCTAAACAAGTTGACCCCCACCTCACGCGCGCGCTTGCGTTAGTGTGCGCGCTCTGCAACACAAGGGCGGCTGCCGGCGGCGTACCTACCCATATCCTGCGTCGCGTTGTGACGCGACGACGTGACGTATTCGGGTCCAGTCTAACCAGTGGTTCTACCGCTCGCGCGTGTACTAGTGTGCGCGCACTGCAACATACAGCCAGCGGCTAGCATACGTATCCTGCGTCATACGCGTGTACCTGCAGTTCGTCTATGCTAGCCTGGTACTGCGCGCTATGAAAAGCATCGAAAACGCAATTACGTGTCTGTAACTGTGCAAGTTAATATACTCGGGGTCCCACACGAAAAGAGAAGAGTTCATATTGTGAGATACTGTCTACATACTTATGGTATCCTAATACCTGCCTACTGCAAAAGGTGATTGTCTGTACTCAGTGGTAGTATTTATTAATCATACTTGGTTGGAAAGTACGCTAAATTTAACTCCTTAAAAGTTATACTTTCCTAGTACCGGATTGAACTTCATAGACAATGAGCGTTCAACGTTCACCACCTGATAATTCTAAATTCTTACACCACTCCGATTCGGAACCAAATCTCAGCTTTTCCAGCGAAGCTGAAAGGGATCTCTATGTTAATAAAGGGCAGAGAAAGAGGAAGCATGATCAGGAACTATCCGATGAACTGGGCATTCTGGAGACAAAGTTTTCTTCTATGTTCAAGTCTCTAGAAAAAGATCAAAATGACAAATTCGTTACTTTGATCAATTCCATGAAAGATATTAAAGAACAGAACACCAACATACAAGAGTCTATAAAACTTATGACAGTAAAATATGACAATCTACTAACAAAAGTACAAACTCTTGAAGAAGAGAACTCAGTATACAAAAAGCGTATTCAAACATTGGAAGAAAAAATCGACAATATAGATAGGTCTGCGCACTCGATGCGTATTGAACTGCGCAATATACCAAGAAAGGATCAAGAAACGAAGGAGGACCTTATGCAGATAGTAATCAATACAGGTGAAGTTATAGGCACAGCCTTGAATCAATCCCACTTTAAGGAAATATTCAGAATCAATTCGAAACAAGACAGCTTCAATCCCATAATAGCGGATTTTACAAGCGGAATAACGAAGAACAAGTTCATGAAAAACTTGAAGACACATTTTAAAAGTAGAAAGGATACGAAGGAAAAGCTTTCTACGACAGATATATCTGTGGCTGGGCCATCTAAACCAGTGTATATTTCAGAAAACTTACCGCAAAAGTCACGGCAACTACTAGCTGTAACCCGGGCGTATACAAAGAATAATCCTGAGTCACGCTGCTGGGCTACGAATGGGAGAATTTATCTAAAAATATCTGAAAATACACACCCTGTCTTAATCAAATCCCAGGAGGAACTAATCAAAATAACTGCTGATGACTAGTGTTTCGGAATCCCATCGCAGAACTCAATCATAAATCATTGTTGTACTCTTTTAGCAATAAGTTACATCGCAAACTTTAATCTTACTCTTGCATTACATTTTATTTTTATTTTGTATCATTGTATTACTATATAACTACTATTTAACTCATATCCACTACACATACTACAACAACTAACACACTCTACAACTACCAACACACAACTTCACTTCGTTTACATAAAAACCTTCCTACCTACATAAAACCTAATCAACTTAACGTGAACCGATCTTTTAATCATTAAACTGGCATTAAAATTACTTAAAAAAAAAAAAAAAATGGATCTTATATATGACATTCAAAATGATCTAGATACATTTGACAATCCCCCATGCATTAAAATAGACAACTCGTTTGATTTCTCACAGGTATTCAAAACTCCCAATAATGCGCTTACCATGGTTTCAATGAATATAAGAAGTATATATCGTAACCTAGACAGTTTTCTTGTATTCGTGTCATCATTAAGTACACAGGTAGATGTCATGGTCTTAACGGAATGCTGGACGGACAGTGAGAATAGACCACCACCGCCACTCAATAATTATCAATTATTCTATACCAAAAAGTCAATTAATCAAAATGACGGTGTAGTGGTCTATGTACGCAAAGAAATCCAGACTACTGCGTATGAACCTGATATTGAGGAAGGAAACTGCCTAGTTCTATGTCTGCAAGGTAATTGTACTCTAATTTGTTCTTATAGACCACCATGTTTCCATAACTCAGAAAAATACCTTAACTCGATAGATAAGATACTAGACAGCATTAAAACTCAGTCTATTGTATTAACAGGTGATATTAATATAAATACTCTTCCCGATAATATAACTCCATATGGCGCTAAGTATCTAAGCCTTATGGCATACCATGGTCTTGTACAAGGTATAGACAAGCACACCCGTACTGATAAGTCTTGTATTGATCACTTCATGCTAAAAACACCTAAATCGTGGCAGACAGCAGTGTTTGAACGCCTAACTGACCATTCTCCTATTTTACTCGCTTTATATGACGTCGATATGCCAAAACCTACAGCTGAAAAACAAAGAGTTAAAATTGATTTTAATGCGCTAAAACTGTACCTAGCTGAAGAAAACTGGAACGAGTATTATCAGATAAAAGATGTTAATATAGCAGCTAGTTATCTTGTGTCAAAGATTAAAAACGCAATTGACAAAAACAGTTCTGCTGTTAAAACATCACATAGGCAACAATGTATCAAGCCATGGATAACTCCTGGGCTACTTCGGTCAATCAGAAAGAGGAACAAATTACAACAGCAGTCAAAAAAGAAACCCATGGACGAACATTTAAAAGACAAATACAGTAAATATCGTAACATATGCAATAAGCTGATAAAATTCACAAAAACTCAATATTTCAAAACCAAATTCATGCTAACATCAGGCAATAATAAAAAGACCTGGATGTTGATAAAAGAAGTGTGCAATCTTAATAAAGATGCGACTTCATCTGAAGAATTGTTGAACTCACAATCTTGTATTAAAGACTCTCTAAACGGTGTTAATGAATATTTTACATCAATAGGCTATAGCTTGGCAAATAAAACATTGACTAAATTAGGTTTAACCGAGACCGAATTAGCAACAAGGGCGCTCAATTATAATAGCCAGCCTAACTCTTTTTCACTGTTACCAGCTGATTGCTCTGAAGTATACAAAATAATTATGAGTCTAAAAAGTAACTGTGCGCCGGGTGGAGATAACTTGTCAACTAATGTTATACAATCAATTTATGAGTATGTGCTAGAACCAATCACATATCTAATTAACCTTAGCCTAGAGACAGGGATATTCCCCGAAGATTTCAAAAAAGCTGTTGTCATCCCAATATACAAAGCTGGCCAAAAAGATCTGGCAGCTAACTACAGACCTATTTCTTTAATATGTACGCTGTCCAAAATAATAGAAAAGATAGTAAATGGTAGGTTAGTATCGTACCTTGAAAAATATAACCTACTTAGCACACAGCAATTTGGATTTAGAAGAGGAAGGTCTACTGAGGATGCTGTACTTGGTCTCACTTCCGCGGTGCGCAAGTATTTGGATGGTGGTCAGAGATGTCTTGGTGTCTTTTTAGATCTGCAGAAGGCCTTTGACACGGTCTCAATTCCCATTCTTCTTTCCCGTCTGGTATCTGTTGGAGTTAGAGGAGTGCCGCTTGAATGGTTCAGAACATACTTGCTTGGTAGATCCCAGAAGGTCAGAATAGGGGGGAATCTCAGTGACACTTCCTCTTGCACCTTTGGCGTTCCGCAGGGAAGTACCCTGGGCCCCACTTTATTTATTGTATACATCAATAGTTTATGTGAGCTTCAACTCTCTAATGTGGATACATTTATGTTTGCCGATGACACGGTTCTATTATTCCACGGGCCATCATGGAGTTATGCTCGGACTATAGCGGAAAAAGGGATGAGCAAGGTCACAGCATGGCTTGAGGACAGCCTTCTTTCTTTAAATGCTTCTAAGACCAAGTATGTTTGCTTTAGTATTTCAGCTCGCACTCAGCCAAGTGAAAGTTTTAAACTTCAAATACATACAAATCCGTGTAACAGATTGGATATAGCACCAGCCTTTTGTCATTGTACCCATCTATCCCGAGCTGAGAGCATAAAATATTTAGGTATAGTTTTGGATGACAAATTCAACTGGATCCCTCAAATAGCTGCAGTGGCCAACAGGGCACGAAAGCTGATTTATGTCTTTAAAAATCTAAGAGATGTAGCCACTCCAGAAGTGGTTAGAATGACTTATCAATCGTTATGCCAAAGTGTCATTACATATTGTATCTGTGCCTGGGGAGGTGCCGCTAAAACATATTTTATAAACGTAGAGCGTGCTCAGCGTACGATACTAAAAATTATGCATCGACTACCCTTCACACATTCAACTACTGATTTGTACAAACTGAGCAATGTACTTTCAGCCAGAAAACTGTTCATCTACAGTAGTTTGCGAAGGTACCATCGTCTAACCGTTCCCTCTCTTCCTGAGTGTACCAAGCGTGTAGTTCGCGTTCCATTGCCGAAATGTAGAACCGTATTCGCAAATAGAAGTTTTGACTATTATGCCCCTTTATTATATAATAAACTTTTCAAGGATAACTTATGTAAGGTAAAAAATATCTCCAACTACCAATTTCGAAAAGTACTTCGTGATACACTTGATGAAATGGATTACGATGTCGTTGAGAAATTATTTCTTATACTTCAATAATCAAAGACGTACATACACACACACACACACACACACACAATGCACAACCTTTCACACGCACACACATACTTATGCACTTTCTCACACACACACAAGCACTCACGCACTCATTTATACACATTTAAGTTTCTAACTTTTGCCCTCGATTTTTTTTAAGTATTTAAATTTTTGTTTGCCTGCTTTGCTTTGTTTAAATATTATTATTAGGTTTTTTGTTTTTCGTTGTTTTTGCGCCTACTTTTTCTATTTTAAGTTACTGTTTGTATTATTTTAAAGAAACTTTCATGTCTTTAATTTGGGAAGTCCCTGATAACTGTAGCACAGTGTAAACTAACACAGTTTTCAGTGTTCATTAACATGTACCCTGTAAAGTTTTAAATAAAGAAACATTATTATTATTATTATTAATGTTGACTTCGGTAGAAACTTCGGACAGGTCATGGCAGGATGCTTTAGAAGAGGTGCAGCTAGCATTAAATTCAACGATCAATCGTACCACTCGATCAAGCCCACTGGAACTTTTAATCGGAAGGGTAGCAAGACCTCTTAGCCTTTTAGCTGCTTTTGACTCTAAACCTGAACAATTAGTTGACATTACGGAGGTACGAGAGCACGCGGTACGGAATATAGAAAGAAATGCGATTTACGAGAAGGATAGGTTTGATAGGAATAAAGCAAAAATGAACAAATTCATTGTAGGGGACTTAGTCTTAATCAAAAATGAAGAGCGCAATCAAGTTAAACTCGATCCTAAATTCAAGGGGCCTTTTAAAATTATTGAGTTACTTGAAGGCGATCGTTATATTTTGAAATCTTTGACTGGCAATAGGACTTACAAGTATGCCCACGACCGCATTAGAAAAATGCCTCAAAGTGAAGTTCCTATTGAACTAGACATTTTTGATGAAAGTTCAGACGTTGAAGATCCTGGTGAAGGAACATCCGCGAATTGCTTATAATAAGATCCTAAAAAGTAGTTTTCAAGGCATAATGTATCAATGAGAAAATTTGTTGTCTTATTTTCAAGGTATAGGTACCCGTTGGTATAACTGATACTTATGACCGGCTAAATCTCATTGATGCTTATAGCTGGCTGTTTTCAAGGCATAATGTATCAATGAGAAAATTTGTTGTCTTATTTTCAAGGTATAGGTACCCGTTAGTATAACTGATACTTATGACCGGCTGAATCTCATTGATGCTTATAGCTGGCAGTTTTCAAGGCATAATGTATCAATGAGAAAATTTGTTGTCTTATTTTCAAGGTATAGGTACCCGTTAGTATAACTGGTACTTATGACCGGCTGATTCTCATTGATGCTTATAGCTGGCTGTTTTCAAGGCATAACTATCGGTGAATAATGTTTTGATTTCAAGGTATAGCTATCAGTGAAAAGAACTGATACCTATGACTGGCTGTTTTCACCGATACTTATAGCTGGCTGTATTGATGGACTGATATGTACCCAGTTTTACTATTTACTCCATTCCTTTAGTTAATTGTTAGTTTGATTTTGTGGCATTTTCCTATTACTAGCTTTATTTTAAATCACTGGTCAGGCAGGCCGAGCTATTATTTCGTTTTTCCAGCTTGATTTTTACTTGTCCCCAGGTACACACGAGGACGTGTGACTTGTCAGTTCTGGCCGTGTCGAGGATTTAATTAATCGAATCCTAAAATAGTAGCTAAGTTGATTATCTTTGTACCGGAAGTAAGTGAACGCCGTGAAGTTAAACACGTGAGGCGGAATCGTGGTGGGAGGCGGCCAGTGCATAAATAGTCTGGTGCCGTGGTGGGGCATTCATTCTGTTGCTTGCGCTTGGACTGGTCGGACCTCTCAAACGAGATCGCTGGTTCACTTAGTTCTGAAACTACACTACTGTCGTTTAATCTCTCCTGAATAAAATCAAGTCTGTCAATCAAAGAGTTCTTTGATTTTAACTAAAACCATGGGAGATCAAAACCCAGGAGACTCGAGGACTGATGGAACTCCAGCTAACTCTGCCGTCCCTGCGATATATATATATTTTTTTTAATCTGTGAGGGGCTTACTCTTGACCCCAATCTTACCCTAGAGCAGAAATGGGATCTACGGTGGAGCGAGCTTGCCCAGAAGATGCCTATTCACTCCAGACTTAAAGAGATTCAGGTTATATGCACTCGGAAATACAGACGCAGGCAGGGAATTCCATTCTTTAGCCGTGCGCATAATGAAAGATGATTTGAAGCGCTTAGTGCGTAATGTGGGTATTTCAACTAAGAACGGATGGTAGCCGGCCGTGCGTCTGGATGTCCGATGGAAGAAAGGAGACGGTGGTATTAGCTCATGTAGCTCACGCGCACACTCTCCGAAGTACAATCTATAGAAGACCGATAGGCAAGCAACCTTACGGCGGTGAGCCAGGCTGTGAAGCTTGGTCGCCACCAGTTTTTTATCGCCTATTAATCTCTTGGCTCTGCGTTCCACCGAGTCCAGTGCAGCAAGTTGGTATTTCGCCGAGCCATCCCAAAGGTGACAGCAGTACTCCATGCAAGATCGCACTTGAGCTTTATAAAGAGTTAGAAGCTGTTCAGGCGTGAAGTACCGCTTGACTTTATTCAGGACGCCCAACTTTCTAGCTGCAATTTGAACCTTGGACTTGATGGTGGCGCCGAAGTTGAGGTCAGAGGACAGTTCCATGCCAAAGAGTTGAAGAGTGTCGGTCACTGGAACAGATATACCCCGAAAAGTAGGAGAAAAGGTGAAAGGACTCCTTTTTGCGGAGAAAAGACACGCCTGCGTTTTTGAAGCATTGAAGCTGACGAGATTGTCATCGCCCCACTGGGAGACGTTACTTAACGTCAGGCTCGTACGCTCAATCATAGCCTTTCTCAATCTTTGGATTTCATCACCACTGGCCCCTGCACCGGACAGATATTTCTCGGTGACAGTACTGTCATCTGTGTACCCAACAATTCCTGAAGATAGAAGGTAATTGATGTGCAGCAGGAAAAGCGTCGCGGAGAGTTCAGACCCCTGAAGAACTCCGGCGTCAATAGCCTTGAGGTCAGAGGAGCAGCCGTCTATGACCACTCGGATCGACCGTTCACTCAGGAAGTCAGCCACCCAGCTACAGAAGCCAGTGGGGATGCCGTACGCTGGAAGCTTGCTCAACAGACTCGCATGCCACACCCTATCGAAGGCCTTTGAAATGTCCAGCGACACTGCTATTGCTTCGCCGTGGTTTTCAATGGCCTCGCCCCAGCAATGCGTTACGTACACTAAAAGATCCCCCGTGGAACGCCCTCGGCGGAAGCCATATTGACAATCACTGAGAAGATCATTGTCTTCGAGGTACGAAAGCAGTTTGCAGTTCAGAACTCTTTCCATAACCTTACAGAGTACGGAAGTGATGGCGATCGGTCGATAGTTGCTAGGGTCGGCACAGCTACCCTTCTTGGGCACAGGTTGCACATTGGCAAGCTTCCAAGATTTTGGTACAATTTTTGACACGAAAGAGAGGCGGTACAGGCGCGTCAGTACAGGAGACAACTCAGGCGCACAATACCTCAACAATCTTGCTGGTATGCCATCAGGACCACTGGCCTTGTTCACGTTCAGACTACGAAGGGCTCTACGGACCTCTTTGTTGTGCACTGTGATCTCAGGCATCAAAGAATCACAGTGAGGCAAGGTGGGTGGATATTTCGAGCCAGCGTCTAGACGAGAGTTGCTCGCAAACAGATCGGCAAATAAATTTGCTTTCTCTGCCGCGGTGTGGGCAAGCGACCCATCAGGTTTCTGCATTGGAGGTAGTGTGGGACGGCAGAAGTTGGATTCGACTGATTTCAAAGGGACCAGAACTGCTTACTACCCGGTGGGTATGATGCAAGCTTTGCCCCAATACGGCTGATATGGTCGAACCTAGCTTTTCGTAGCACCCGTTTGCAATACCTGGCGGCGGCATTATATGCTCTCTTCTTTGCTCGCACTCTTCTCGCTCGCACTTTTCGATCACGAGCTTTTACCCTATTATAATAATTAGCATAAAAGAATAGATATGCTTATAGTTATAATATAATTATAAGCCTTACATCATGTAAAAAAAACTTTTAGAGCTATAGTAGTCTCGGACAAAACTAACAGTAACTAGTACCTGCATCACCAAAAAATACGAATGTTTTATATAAAGGGTATAAAAATATAATTTACAAATTATAATAATCGATACTTTTTTTAACATTCATAAAAAATCGGATTTTGATAACATAATACATACTTTTTTTTCATCTTATTCGAAAGTAGCAGCAAACTAATTTCTTAAGGCTGGTTTCAGAGCGGCGCGTCTCAGCAGCGCTGCCCAGGCGCGCGCCGCTCCTGCCTGGGCAGCGCGTTCGCTGTGAAACGACATTCAAACGCGCGCGCTTCGTTGTGGTGTAGGGTCGAGTGCAGAGAATCATTATGCCAGCAAACGTAATCACTATATTAGTTATATACGTTATATGGAAAAGAGTGCAACAACGACGTCTTAAAAGATTGCAAGTTGACGCTACTGGCAATCGAAGGAGATCGGACCGCGGCGCGGCCGAGACGCGGCCCAAGACGCGTCACTATGAAACGCTACATACAATCTAGTGTAATGCGAGGCGCGCGCGGCTGGGCAGCGCTGCCGAGACGCGTCGCTCTGAAACCAGCCTAAATAAATCTTTGTACCAGGTACAACTCGAAACGTAAAAAAAAAGTAAATATTCACATACAAAAACAATGGAGCTAATTCAGAGTGGCCGCTAAATATAATTAACTTTAGTTGACAGCCCCTAAACACCTTTGTTATTCTGAAATATCTGTCAAAATCAAATGACAGGACTAATTTGAATATGACGTTTCTAATTTTAAATTTTAAACTCAGTTTAGACTTAGCGGCTCAAAAGCTATTCTAGGATTGCCATTTTAGGAAGAAATAAGAACTGTCATCGCTAATTTTAGTCATAGGATGCCCTCCCTTTTTTTTTGTTCTTTCGTCCATTCTGGACAGGCAAAGGTCTTAAGACCATACAGCCTCGTCTTGAGTGAGTACTTCATTCTTGAATATTTATAGAAGGATGGCCACTTTAGGATGAAATAAGAACTGTCATCGCTAATTTTAGTCGGGACCTCCAGACGTGCCGCTTAAAATTAAACTATGTAAATACGTCAATTTGAAATGTTTGAAGTGCAATAACTTAATAACTTCTAAACCCATTTCATAAAACTTGCTTAATGGTAATCGTGATGTATACGTTATTTATACCTTTCATTTGATACCCAACATATAAACAGGGTGACTGGAAAATTGATGCATTCCTTTCAAGGGATGAGCCAGCTCATGAAACTGAACAACTTTTCCCATGGAAGGCTGGTTTCAGAGCGGCGCGTCTCAGTAGCGCTGCCCAGACGCGCGCGGCTCGGGCGCGCGCCTGGGCAGCGCGTTCGCTGTGAAACGACATTCAAACGCGCGCGCTTCGTTGTGGTGTAGGGTCGAGTGCAGAGAATCATTATGCCAGCAAACGTAATCACTATATTAGCTATATACGTTATATGGAAAAGAGTGCAACAACGACGTCTTAAAAGATTGCAAGTCGACGTTACTGGCAATCGAAGGAGATCCGACCGCGGCGCGGCCGAGACGCGGCCCAAGACGCGTCACTATGAAACGCTACATACAATCTAGTGTAATGCGAGGCGCGCGCGGCTGGGCAGCGCTGCCGAGACGCGTCGCTCTGAAACCAGCCGAACATAGGTCGAAATATGAAAAAAAAATTAATCCTAATCTAACCGAGTCGGGGTGCCCTGAAGTCGGTTCTCATTTACTAGTCTCTCAACGTAGTGCTTACAGGAGGTGTACACGATAAACGCTCACAACTGCACTGCAAGGCGCACATACGATGACTGAAGTGACAGATGATGACTGACAAACAAAATGGCGTCGGGCAAAGAGCGCGTGCGCGCCATCTACGTTCCAATTCGTTACTTGTATTTATTATTAAATTTTATTGATTTGAATTGTGTTAACTATTTTATATTGTAATAAAATAAAAGTAAAGTATAAGAATACGATGTCATTAAAGTATTTCTAACAAAATAACTGAATTAAATTAATATTTCACGAAATACACTCAATGAACACTGGTCGGAACGGAACGTGTAATGTCCACGTAATGTCGCACAACTGTCAAACACCATTTAGATCGGATATTCTATATGTCGTCGCCGGAGGCTGCTCTGGAGGGACAGGAGTACGGTGCACGTGACAGGTTCGACGTGTGAACACCTCAGTGGTTCAAAAAAGTATGCACAAGCCGACTCTGCCCACATGGGTGGAAAACTGATTTTAGCGCCACCACATGGCCGTTCACAGTACTTTTACAAGTAACCAATCATAGGGCTTTATTCCCCACTATCATTACATCTCTAGATTGCCAGTACGACGAGAATTCGCCGAAATTGGAAGCTGTTATCGCTCAAATAAATTCGCTCGCGACGACACGGCCAAGCCTGACAAGTCACGCGTCCTCGTCGTGAGTAATATCTGTAACAAGTAAAAGTCCTTTTGTAGCAACAATCTGCTCGGCCAAACCTGATCGTAAAGGTTTGGTAAGCACAAGAAATAAAATTTGGAAGGATGCCTCATAGTAAGTAAATAACGCACTAAAACAAAACAGATTAATTCTATTCAGCTGTACAAATCACATCAATAACACACAATAAAATGGCCCCGCACACACAAAAAAATCACACAGAATACATAGCCATTTTAATTGAATAATTTACAAACCGGAGGAGGAAGAACCTGCCTCGTCAACGATAGGCTCTACTTCGTCACAAACATTTAACCCGCATGGTACGTTACTTTGAGGCATCTTTCTAAGACGATCGTGCGCGTACTTGTAGGTTCGATTACCAGTCAAGGATTTTAAACAACAACGGTCTCCATCTAGCACTTCAGTTATTTGGTATGGGCCTTTGTACTTCGGATCAAGTTTTGTCTGGTTACGTTCCTCATTTTGTAATAGGACAAGATCACCGACGTTAAAATTGACTAATTTGGCTTTAGTACTGTCAAAGCGAGACTTATCATAACTAGCGTTTCTTTCCATGCTACGCACAGCTAGCTCTCTGACCTCGGTAATATCAATCTCTACATCATTATCGTCAGTTGCCAATAGATTAAGCGGCCTTGCGACGCGACCGATCAAAAGCTCGAGGGGACTAGCCTTGGTAACCCTATTCACGGTACAATTAAAAGCAAGTTGAACGTCATCTAGAGCTTCTTGCCTCGATTTATTAGATGTCTCTACCGCGGTAAGCATTCCTTTCAGCGTACTCATTTGCCGCTCTACTTGCCCGTTTGCACGAGCTGAACCTGTCGCGATTAGGTGGAGGTGAATACCGCGCGTGTTACAAAAGTCCTTAAAATCTTTGCTCGCGAAGCAACGGCCTTGGTCTGCTATTACGCGTGAGGGCGCACCATAAAGAGTAACGCTAGACTTAAGAGCTTTGATGACACTCGCGGCATCTATACGGACCGTGTTGTGACGGGACCTGGGTGGTACCTTTGCTTGGATCGTCTAGTGATTAAGTCTTAATGAATATTGCTAACCACTTGTGTTTGTGTTTCGTTAGCTGAGAATGGTATGGAACGTACTCTAGATCACTGCGAGTCCAGAACCTGGCCGGTTACGATTATATTATCGACTAGTTATTGTTATTATTAAATTGATTATTGTTATTGTTAGTTGTTAACTAGTCGTTCCAATAACAGCAGGCTGAGCTAAATTTGTTCGTAAGGCCAATCTTGGTTTGCTATCCCCTCGTTGGACCCGCAGGCCTTTATAGTAGTATGTGAATCGTGGTTTTCATTTTGTTTGGAACTCAGTCCAGAAGGATATGTGGCGCTATCAATGAACAAAGGACCTTGTTACCAATTCTCCTTGATATAAGTACAAAATTTATATTAAATATGATAGACAATTATACCAAAACCACGGTATTATCAATAACTACATATTAACAACAATGGTCCTTCGACGCTGATAACTTCACAATCCTGTATTCTTGTTGGCGTAATCGCTCTTTTCGGCGCTGAAGCGCTTGTATATAATTCGCTAGATGACTGGGTCGAGAAAAGGAATACAATCGTTGTATGTTTAACTATTGTTCAAAAAGATACCACGGACTCCTTTTATAGTTCCTTGAAATATATTAAATTTGGATAAAATGACAGAAAAATAGTATAAAAGTAAGTGTTTTAGCTCATTTGACCTGCAGTCATATAGCCTATTATGTACTTCATGATCTTGTCATGAGGGAATCTCAGTCCCTTATATATATATAGGAAGGCCTTCCTGTTATCGAACTATTTAGCACCGATCGGTTCCTTAAACAATCTAGACAGCACTACTGCTTTGGAATTAAAATATAACGCCACTGGTTCGCTAGTATACTACGTTAACAGTCGATGGATCGCTCTTTATGCAAGTTCAAATGTGATCTAGATTGTAAAATCTACATTATTATTAAAGGTTATACTGGACTGTCAATATTATTAAATTACAGTGAGTTTGAATTATCTGAGTTATTATTTAAGGAGAGGGTAAAGTGATGAATAATAGACAGATTTCGAGAGCTAAATTGAAAATGGATAAATCAAATTTATTAAAAGTGAGTTTAGTCTAATGATGATGATCTAGGGATTCAAGAATTTGTCCCCCTAGAACCCTTGTTGGTTGCTAGGCCAAACCTATGAGTGGGAAAAACCAACAAAGAAAGAAAAACCACTCGCCAGAACTTAAATAACAGAGTCCAAAAAATATATACAATATGAATTTACATAATGTCTAAAACCGTCAGGATTCGTATCTTCTTTTGTGTACGAACCCGATAATCTAGGTCTAAGAGGTAATTTTAATAAAATGGTGTATGGTGTTTAATAAAAAGGGGATTTGCGACACACACAAATATAAAGATAATAAAACAAGCCTCGCACTATTAACTGTGTTACTTCCAGAGTAATGTTATTGCAGAGCTCAAGTAATACTGAGTTTGATTAAAGTTTCAATTAAGTTAAGAATAAGGTAACACAGGGATACAATAGGGTGAGACTTTCCAAACCGTAGAGTATAGGTCACAGAATCTAGCCACTCCAGACACAAGTGCACTTGTCTGAGCGGATTCTAAACTCTTGGCATCTGCCTGAATAAAATAGCCCTAATCGAAGTCCGGGCTCACGTCTCGTCTCCCCTGGTCACTGGATGACTGCCTGGAGTTCTCGTCCGCCTTGGCGCGAATCGACTAGCGTCCATTTCAATATTGTATTTCTGGAAGGATTTAAGACTGTGATTATCTTGCACAAAACTGACACATAAATAGTTACTGTTAAAGTGCATAATTCTATTATACTCCTTCTCGGCGTTTGCGTTCTTTGGTCCTGTTTGAAGTAAAAGTCAACATGTGGCATCATTTGTCAGATTTGAGCGTGGGATAAGTGTCCGAAAACAATATTTTATGATATTTTATTAGAGGCTCTTGTTTTGAAATGACAGCGCACCCCATTGACGTAACAAAACTAATGGCTATGAATTTGTTGAAAGACCAATTCTTAAGAAATATGCAATTTATTGCGTTCAGCTGTGGAGAACACTAAAGTGCCATTGACTGTTCCCAGAGCGCATTCGGCTGTTATTGTTTTACTTATATTGGGAGAAGCCGCCGAAAAGACAAAAAAAAGTACTGTGGCCGGCTTGTATTATCACATTCCTCTCCTTTGGAATACTGAAAAGGTCTAGTCCTTTTGAGTCTTCCAACATCTCAAACTATACATTATACTCGTATAATTCTTATTAACCTCTGTTTCTGCTTGCACTGCTTGCAATCATCCAATGTAGTGTACCGGTAACAAAGAGCTCTATTTTGCAATGCGCTCTAACACCCATTATAAAATTATCGAAAGAAACACCGTAATGAACCATCATTGTGCTTCGAAACACAACGCCTTTGTAATCTGAATTGAGTTGTAAAACCTTCGTAAGTGTGGCGCTTCAGCTAACCTACTATTATTGCAGTATAAACAAATCACAAATTACTGTTGCATTTATTCTATACTAAATGACCTAATCAGAAAAGTTTTTTTTTTTTTCATATTACCCTTTTATCGATCTCTTCAAAAAAAAAACATTAAGTGGTTCTTATAAAATATTAAATTCTAATTAATTATTATTGTTCATATATTTCATTCACATATTAGTTGTATTATATAAGTGGCTTTACCCACTGATCAGACCTTAATTTCCACAAATAATAATATTTGTGTCTCAATACACAAACTGTGCTTTATTTTACATGACCTCATATTTCACCTGTCACTATATAGTGCTACATTAATTTCTGGAACCGTGCTCAATATTTGTCAGACGTGGCGTTAGCAACTTTTACTTTTTACGGCTGTCAACGCTCCGCCCATCCCGCAAGGGATAAAGGAGTGCTACATTTTGTGTACCTTATAATCCATTGTATCACCTTAATCAATACTTTTATGGACAATTTTTTTTTTGCCTCTCCTAGACCGATACATACATATTTTTCCGTTAGGTACGTTATGAACATGGCAAACAAATGAAAATCATCTGCTTAAAATCAACGAAATCTCCTAGGTTATTCATCTTATTCGTATAACATAATTAACTATTATATAGGTACCAATGTTGGTTCCCCTGCTTTTCTTTCTGCATTTTCTTAAATATAAAGTAATATTTTTTTTAGGATTTGGAACTGCTGTCTTAATTATCACTATATTAATTTATTAAATTACAAATATATAACAAATTAACATATTGCAGTTCAGAAACAAACTTGTCAATTGACTCTTATCATAACAGCTTTCATCTTCTTATGCTTTGCAAGTACTTACTTATAACTTACTTTTATATATCTACCAACAAAACTGTATAATATTCGCAAATTAATATAATTTCTACCGAAAATCATAAATATTATTCATGTAGTTTTCAAGACAGTTTTCTACGGTCACTCTATCTTACGGATAATCTTTGATAGACCCTTTTGAATTGGTAACTATCTTATTAGTCTCTTATTGGACACTTGGTTTTACTCTGGTTCACTTATTTGTGCTAATACGAACCATCTCTTAGCACTTCATAAACTCTATGTTAGATCTAAGCTCTTTCTTCCTAGTTTTATATTGACTCCTTACTTTCATTATCATAAGTAAGTAGGAATAAACCTTTTACTATTTAAATCCAAAATACACAACATACATGTTTTATAGTTATCATCAACACTGCTATGGGCATTTTACCTCAAATTTATTGTTAAGTGTCTATTTCCTGACTCTGGCTTTTGTTCATTGCAACTTAATACATAAATTAATGTAAATAAAGTAGCTTATAATTAATTTCCTCTAGTTTACGACAGTGCACAATTAAATCATCATATTATACCTATAAAATTTTCTGACTGGACTTATTCATACAAACATACCTTTAATATGTCGTCTAGGAACGTAGCTTTTTACGACTTTATTCTAATTATGATGTCATCGTTTCAAAATGTATTGTTCTAATAGGTAATTAACACATACATACACAATCATCGATTTAGACTTCACTTATGCTACTTTATTACCTTATAATATATTCTATGCTTTGCTTACTGTTGTCTGATCATTCTATCTTCTCCTTATTTGCGCTTTAATCTAATACAAAACGCGTGGTGATTTTCAACGCGTTATTCAAACCAACCAGGAATGATCCACATCCACCACTATCTAAAGTTTACAAAGTCTCATGACCAATGCCTCTTTTTTTTCTCAAAATGGTTTGCCTTTTACGATGTGTCCTATTTCAAGACACAATTTTACAAACGTCATTGAAATTGGTTTGCATTGTCTTGTCGCTGTATTTAGAATTTTATCTAAGTCAGTCATATTTACGTATCGAATGTATAAAATAACATCGGAACAAAAAATCGTATTGATCTAGGCTACACATCAACGATAATTTGTTTTGGACACAAAACTGTTTATCCAACCGCCTTAAAGAATAGATTTCATTGATAATTTATTATGATATTGTAATTGCTCGATCTAGTTCTTGTTCTCAATTTTGGTTAAGCCACTTTGTAACAGTTCAACCCTGGGAGGCCCGGGAGACCTATAGAAGACCTATAGAAGGTCTATAGAAAGTCTAGACCTCACATAGAAGTCTAGATGAAAGGCTCGTGATATAAATTTTAGCTGTGATCGTCTAGATAATAGTTAGGACCCTTATATACGTTGTGTTTTATAAGATATAGTAAACCAATAGTTCTTTTAAGCTGGTATATGGAATTCTTGGACTATGATAACTATTAGGTAGGCATATTGATGGGCGGTTCCCGGGAATATTCCCCAAGTGGGAATATTCCCAAAGGAAACTTTCCGGTGCCCGGGAACATTTCCAATCGCTGGGAACGTTTCGGCGAAACAACGTAAAATAAAAATTATTATTAAACAATTTATTTAATTAATAAGAGTATAATGTATAATAAAGAAAATAATTTATTTCATAAATAAACACACACAAATCACGCCTATATCCCTGACGGGGTAGGCAGAGCGTTAGCGACCGCAAAATTACGGTCGGTATCGCCACCTCAGATAGGTCGTGTATCACTATAGTGACAGGTTGTCAGCCTGTCGCCTAAAATTGCAATACACATGAAACCCTCGAGTCCCTTAGTCGGCTTTTACGACACCCACAGGAAAGAAATGGGGTGATGCTATTCTAAGCCAGCATCATACGGCACCAAAAAACCATAAATAAACCCTATCATAATACAATTTAGTCAAAATAAATAAACAAGATGGCTATAGGGCTATGAGTAAAATTGGTGCCTTTTATTTGGAACAATTTTTTTAATTGTCAACGAACGCCGTCTTGATAAATGTGTAGAGTACTTGCATACAAACAATATTTTGTGTGACAGCTCAGCTGTCAAGTGTAATTAATCATTACGAGATATACTCTTCAAAACACTACGATAGTTTTATATGACAAAACTTCATTTTTTAAATTGTCAACGAACACCAACCCATTAGTTGTGTACAGTACTTTCATACAAACCATATTTTGTTTGACAGCTCAACTGTCAAGTGTAACCATTGCGAAACATACGCTTCAAAACGTTACGACGGTTTTATATGGAATATATTTTAAAGCGTATATCTCGTAATGGTTATACTTGACAGTTGAGCTGTTTTACAAAATATTGTTTGTATGGAAGTACTCTACACAACGAACAGCGTGTTGTTCGTTGACACTTTAAAAAAAGAAGTTTTTCATATAAAACAGTTGTAATGTTTTGAAGCGTATATCTCGTACTGGTTACACTTGACAGCCAGCTGTCATACGAATTATTGTTTGTTTGGAAGTACTTTACACATGTAACAGGCTGGCGTTCGATGACCGTCAATAATTGGCATGAAAAAAAAAGGCACCAATGCTCCATACATTTCCCGCAAAGCCCTTTAGCCTCAGTCAAAAAGGCAGCCCCGAATGGTACCCGGAGCTCATGTGTCCATAACGCTGGTTGCGTTTCCGCGCTGTATTGCCAGTGATATGCGTTGCACCAAGTACCATTCGGCACGGGGATCTGAACCCTGGTTTCTCAGGCGCTATCCCAAACTATGGACAAAGTCCTTTGCCTCTGCACACCATGACCCGCTCACCTCCACCGCAAAGGGTACAAAGTGGTAGGCACTCCTCAGTGAAGCATACTTTTGATGCTTCTGAGCTGCTGCGCATTCCGCAGTTGTACCCGGAGCTCGAATTGTGCGTACGTGCTTACACACGCCGCGTCCCACACCAAAGAGAGCCCTTTCTCCCACGGGATCATTGTGAGCCCATCCGGTCTCTTTCCGTCATCGCGGCTTAAACCGGGAGGCTTTAGAACGCAGGGTACACCAGCGGACACCAGGGCACGGTGTCATAATCTTGTTGAGCATGTGGTGCGAAGGTAAACGACCAGCTGATTTGGCACAGCTTAAGCCGTGGTGACCCCTGGCGTCCACCTTTACGCCACCAACATGCGGCTCACAAACCCTGCATCCAAGCCTCAGCGCTACAGCCAGCCTGAGAGAGTCATCATCAAGCGCCGTACCCATGAGGGCGTAAAGCCAAGCCCCTGACTCTGGTCTAAGGCGAGCAGAGCCCGATCCTGATGACGACGCCTCAAGCAATTCCATCGCTCTGGCCTTACACAGCTGCTCATCCCATTGTCGCTGCACGTCTGGTTTAGTCGGGCGATCCGCATCAGGACAAACCAAGTCCCAAGCACTCAAAGCCTCCCCCATAAATGGAATGTTAAGACTGTCACCATGTATTTTAAGTATATTAGTGACGAGTGACTTCTCCGTGGGAAGAGGCCAAGAAAGCCGAAACGTTGGTGTCCTGCACACGCCTCACGCCCAAACCTCCATGTCGGATCGGCAACGACGCTTGCAGCTACTGCGTCTCCTCTAACTGTATATTGAGGATCATCTCCAACGTGACTTTAATGTTTTGATCCAACCGAGAAATTTAATCTGGAAAAAGCCTCTTCGGACACGTTTTCAAGAGGTACATGAGCTTGGGTACTGAGAGATAGCTGCGGAAGAGAGTGAGGGCGACATGGGCAGGCAGTTGCTGCAGGTGCTCTCGAACGCTTAGAAGCGTTTTGCAGCCAAACTAGCCTCCACTGCATCCCTGAAGATCGGCGACCCCAGCAGCTCAAATGACTCTATTAAGGATTTTCACTCCCGGAAGAATATCCTGGAATTGAGCTATACAACAACTGGAGACATCGCCGTACGGTTATAACTCGCATTTGTCGCTGTTGACGATCAAATCAATCTCCGCCAGTTTTGGAATGAGCGTACTTATATCGCGACATACGACATCTGGTGCACCACCCACCAATCGTGCCGTCGTCGAGGTACCACTTACTTCATTCATTTCAGTCACTTGATTCTTTTTAAAGTTATTTTTAACGTTCTCAGGACACTTATCACACTTATTTGTCAAATGACGAGCAAATTGTGTCGCATTTCGACATGTGTATGTTTTGTTACAAAATGAACACTTGAATATTGTGTTTTCATTAACAACAGTTTTGTCGAAGTGACTTTACACTTTGTTTTTAGGCTTCATTTCCAATTTCAGTTGTTAATTGGATGAGGGTTGCAATGAAACTGACATAGTTTTAAATGACCGCCAGGCAGGCTAGATAATACAATTCTGGAGTTACCCACTGTTTTCGTTTTTTTTTTGTCACGCCGAACAAGATAAGTTCAGGCTAAACAATATAACAGAGCTGTTTTCTCAGACTAAACTGCCGAATATATTACGGATAGGTACAAAAGATATTTCATTTACCTAATTATTTTAAGCAGTAACTAGTAATTTGAAGTTTTATATGTTATGGATTCACATGATGTTCTAAATCAGTTTACTTTCAATTTACATGGAAATGAAAATAATTAAATTTCAAAGATTTATTTATTTGTTACATATATTCATTTAAAAGGTACATAAATAAGGTTACCTTATGATAAAGAAACCTAAAATGTGCCTTAAACCTCAAGAAAACTAAATTTATATCAAAATGTTAATGTTCCCAGTAACTGGGAACGTTCCCGGGCATGTGGGAATATTGCCGGGAACATTTCCATTGGGAAGTTTCCGGGAACGGGAATGTTCCCGCGGCCCATCACTAGGTAGGCATTTGTTAGACAGGACAAGGTTGGACAACAGGGACGGACAAACGAGACCGATTCGAGCTCCCAATCCTCGCTCAACCGAATGGACCTCCGACCCAGCAACATCCAATATTTGACAAAATGCCTGCCCATGGATATTCTTACACAATCATGAATTATGCAAAAACATCCACAAGGAAGGAGTCAATTATCAAAACTGAACGCTGCCCAACAGGTCCCCTTGAAGATTTGGATTTGGATTTGGAGATTATTCTCCTGCTAAAAGATGTGTCATAACACTGACACTGTAGCGCTGAAGCAGCGCTACGGAAAAATGATCAGGATTTTGAACAGCTTCAGATGTTCTTTAAGAACAAATATTAGATTTTGTATTAGTATAACCAGTCTTCATGACCAGCCAGAAGACACCAATGTGTCAGATGTATTATTATCAGTTGAATAATATAATTCCAACTGGAATCATTCAGTAGTAGTTTGTTGTTATTTTGACCTTTCAGGCCAGTATTCCATATAAAGACTGTACCAAACTTGCCCATACATTTATATGATTTCCATACGGAAGTTAAGGGTATGCATTTAGCAAATTAGTCCCTCTAAAATGAGATCATTCCGCGAGCCAATAGTAGGTTGAGACGCTAATGCTAATCTCATTGTAAGATATAGATAGATGTGGCTAGTGCGGACATGAAACCCATAATTACCTCCTTTGGTCATATAAATGATTATAGGAACAGGATATCGTTACAGCCATATAGAATACTATAGGTAAGTATATTATATCAGGAGCGTTGGATAGCAGTTGTCATACATCATTCAATGACAATTAATTTGGTATGTGTTAACACACAGGTATTCTCAGGCAAGCCATGAGAGATTTTATAAAACAATAAAATAATTTAAGATGCATACTAACATCTGAAACCTGTTCTTAGACAGGAAACAAAGGATGGGAGATTTCTAATCTACCAGCCATATTTTTAGTATGATAAAAGTACTTAACTATAAAATAGTAAGCACAAGTAGGTGATAAATATAGTAGATTTTTAATCCACTGATGAACTAAGTCACTTTCAGCCTTGTGAACATATTTTGCTTATAAAGCAAAACAATAGGTAAGTATTAGTTGTAAATATTATTAATAGATACCACTGAGCAAAGCCCATGTAAGTAAAAGACACAAAGAGTATTTTCTCCTCAGTCGCCTTAGCAGCAGAGTTTTAATATGATAGTCCCAACAGGAACAAATCAAAACTGTAGATATAAAATAGTCCAGTGCAGGCACAGACCTGATATATTCTGGTAGAATAGAAGAGGTTAGGATAGGATCAGATTTAGGGTATGCCTACCTATATACCTATATTGAAACATCAGCAATCGCTTAGGCAAATTAATAAAAAGATTTTGAAATATTTAGAAATTATGGTTGTTGGTTGCAGAATTCAGAAATGATAAGGTTTGCATGAAGAACTCAAACGGAACTGACAACAAAACAAATACAAAATTCAACAAGAATAAACCTAGGTATAGCCTAAGAAAAAGAAGCCTAACATTTCTAAATCTTGTCAATTTCTATAAAAATATAAAATAGGTTGAACTAGACTATTCTGTATAACCTAGACCTAGATATTTAGTTTAGACTGTTTTCTTGCCTAAAAATCTATGATTCATTAGCTACAATTGACAAGATTTAGAATAGCAAAACTTGTACTTATCTGGCGAGTCCCAGGAACCAGTATCTCTGGACAAACTATCCAAAACAAACAGCTTCCACCCTCACTGAATAGACCGGCATCATCAGCACCCCACAGCGGCACAACTGTTCCACCTCCCTCATAACAAGACACCAGCACACACACTCTTCACTGATTTCACCCGCGGATCAATCAGCTGACACGGCGCGAACAGCTGATTGCGGACGACGACCTTTCAGACTCACAGCACACTCACTAACTTTCTCACTTTACTTCGAAACCTTCCCACTTTATTCAGCGAGTTGTCTCGGTAAAATTAAACTTGCCTCCGACGGCCGTGCGACCGGCTTATATAGTCCTAAAATCGATCAATCTCGAAACATTTTCTCGAAAATTGTTTTTCTTGAATTCTCCGGAACCTTCGCACACACACATACTTATAGAATTTTCTAAATAATAATTCTCCTACTCGACACCAGGCGTCGCTACTTTATATAATTTTCATTCATAAATACACACGCATGCACACACACACACACACATAAATCCCACCTTCACAAACAATCGACCCAAATATGACTCCCAGCGCCATCTCTTATCCAGTTACCGAACCAATCCCGCTCCCATCAAAGACTAGGGTTGAGCCACTGTAGTACACTGGTACCATCTTTGGTACCAATTGACTTAATAGTATTAAGGTCAACAGATGTCGCTATATTTAAATTATAAGGGCCCGAATATCGTTTGTTATAATACGCCCCCAAATTTTTATGAGGCTTTTGTTTCTTGAAACAAAATCGAAGAAAAATTTCAAACAATCACTAAACCTCCCACTTAACCTCATAATCTTCGCCCCCATAAACCTCGCCCTTATAATGCCTGAACCAAATGTTCCTAATTCCTAATTTTATAAATCGAAGCCTACGCAGAAAGCTAATTACGTTTACGCCAAATGATTCTGAACAAAGTGCCAACATCATATAATACGCCAAATGCTTAAAATCCACACAATTATGCAATTTATGCCAAATGCAAAGTAATTTAATTTAAAAAAAAAAAATCCTACGCTTTTCTTAAATAGTGAAACATTTTTACTACGCCAAATGCCTTTTATTAATACGCCAATTAGTCAAGCACTACGCCAAATATGAAGGTACGCCAAATGCAATCAAGAGAATTATAATTGAACAATCTGTTCAATCTGCATATGCCAATCAAAGTCTCACTTTAGAAAGCCCTATCTACTACACAAAACTTAAAAAGAAAAATTTAAGAGTATAAACCAAATCCATATGTAGTTTGTTGTATGTAGTTTGTGTCACAGATAGATTAACCAATGCTTGGCATCAGTTTAACCTATTATGACCCCCTTGTATAGTCAGTAAAGGTACTTGTTCGGAGTGATACATCTCTGTACCACTCCTTTAGTGTAATTGTTTGCAGTATCACCATAAACAGCGAATCAGCAGAAAGTTGGACTCGATGCTCATTCAAGAAGCCCACCCTTCACCGATTATCTGTCACAGTAATAACAGAGTAGTGAATGATTTGGCTTAAACCAGATCCTAACTCAAGATGGTTAGGATCTCGATTGAAGAAATTTGAATGAATTTTATTACATAAGTAAATCAAAGGCCCTATTCACATCCATCACTTGATAGAATTAGCAAAAAATCATAAAAAAATAGTTCTGACCAAATCGTGTTATTTGTTGTATGTCTAGACCAACCTGGCCCAATGTGATAAAGTCTGTATTGGTACTTTGAAAGTATTTCTGCTTCCAGCATTACCTCGTACAATGATAACACCCATTCTTAACTTGTCATTGTGCTTAACAAGTCATGATATCAGTAGTATCACTGCTGAAGTAAATACAGAGTGTTGTGAGATGATTTGATCGTGAACCTTTGATAAAAAATAATAATTTTATTATAACTTAATGACTTAGGACAGAAAATAAAATTATATTACCAAGCATGGATGGAGATAAAACTGGATGTTAGTAAATCAAGTTCACGTTATGACAGAATACAATGACACTCACAAATTGAACAGACAATCACAGTAATGTAAGATTTACGCTAATATGCTGAATATGATAACGTTTAATTCAGGCATTAAATAAATTAAACATCGCCCCCACACTATTAAACTTTTTAAACATATAAATATTTTCCCTTTATTAACCGATGGAGAAGTTACCAGAGTTCACCGTTAAGTAATATTATCAACCTCAAGCAACCACCAAACTTACACTCTATTTCACTCACACATCTATCACCCATTCAAGTGACAAAAACATTCCTTATAGAATCAAATTCTCAAGAAGACCAATCTGGCAACTAAGTATTTGAAACACCAAAATAAAGCAACCATAACAACCATAATGTTAGGAACATATAGTCTCTACCTCGTAGACTATAATTTCACGAAAATTTTCAAAAATTAATCCGGAAAATAAATATTTGGCACACCAACATGAAACGAGCACTACCTCCTAACCTATAGTCTCTACCTCCTAGACTATAATTTCATTAATTCAAGACTAGAAAATAAATATTTGAAACACAAAATAAAACAAGTACTACCTATAGTTTCTACCTCTTAGACTATAATTTGATCACTTGACTCCTAGACTATAGATAGAAACTAACTCCCAGACTATAGTTAACTACCACAAAACACATCCATCATGCATTCAAGTAACAAAACATCCCTTATACGTTGCCTATTCGGACACAAAATAATGAATGACACCGAATTGGTAACAAAAGCAGGTTTTTGAAACTCTAACACAAGATAGACACCACCTTCTAGACTAAATCTTTACCTCTTAGAACTTCGCTAGCTAACCTCAACTCTTTAATCACCATTTCCTAGGCTATAACTCTAATACTATCTCTCAGACCATAGATAGACCCTAACTCCTAGACTACAATCAGAACACCACCTCCTTGGCCATAAGTTCACCTGCAAGAAATAAATGAAAACAGTTTATTTGAAATTGTAAATTTAAATTAATATTGTTTGTAGAGTACTCGCATCTAATATTTATGTTTTTTTTTTTTTTTTTTTTTTTTTTTTTCATCGTCTGATAAAATTCATTAGGTACTTCTATCTTCATAATCTGATAAGATTCATTAGGTATCTTCTTTCATCAATTCCAAAATTATTCAGGTTTAGAAATAAAACAACTAAAGGTTGATTTTGTAATATGGGGTGTCCCCCAAGAATGGCCACCCTACTCCCCAACAGCTAAACCTAACTAGTTCTTATAATAAAAAAAAAATGTTATATAGGTAGTTTAGGGGTAAAAGAAAATAAAGTAACTTGACTATAAACCAATTAAGTGTAGCTGTGCCATTCCCCTTACACAAAATTATGCTCACTTTTATACAAATTATGATACTAAATAATTATGAGTATATTGGTAAAATTTATGTGGGGAAACTCAAGTTGTTTGTACTGAATGAGCATAATTCTGTCCCAACAGGTTTCATTTATTTACATAATCATATTCAACTTAACTAAGGATAGTATCTTGACAAATGAATAGCATTAAAATTGCCCTTTATTACTTTTGTTTCAGGATTCATAAGAGTATACTATACATTAGCGTGAGGTATAGATGCCACTACATAAGGCCCTTCATAGAGGAGTTCAAACTTTTTCGTAACCTTTTTTCCTGCATCTGATTTGTTCAGTTTACGAATCTTTACATAATCACCAATATTAAAAGTTATCAAATGATGTGACTTGTTGTACTGGTATTGCCTTTTCACACTTGCCTCCTTTAAATTGGTTCGTACTTCCTTGATTATGTCATCATGATTGAGTTGCCTATTAATACCAGGCAAACAAGTGTCAAAAGACAATGAATTTGACAGGCCATATACAATTTCATTAGGAGTGAACTTGGTGGATTCATGAAAGGTGTTATTATACAATGTCTCTATGTTCTTAAGGTAATTGTTCCACCCTTTATGGTTCTTATGGCAATAAGTCCTGAACATGCGACCAAGCTCTCTGTTAACACGCTCAGTAATGTTGGGTCTCGGATTCCTAATTGTGGTATAAATGAATTTTATACCCATTTCTTTAAGAGTGTTCCTCCAGAGTTCACTTATAAATTGACTACCATTGTCTGTCATTACAATCTTTGGTTTAATTATCTGGCAAAATTGTTTAAATTTTGTGACTACAGCTCTAGAAGTGGCTTTCTTCAAATCATACATCTTAACAAATTTACTAAATGAATCTTGAATAACAAGAATGTAGGCAGAGCCAAAACTACTTTTAGGAAGAGGGCCATATAAGTCTGCACAGACTAAATCTCCTACATTTTGTGTCAAAATTGATTTACACTCCCCAACAAATTTAACATTATCGCTCTTTGAAAGTTGACAAATATGACATTTTCTAAGACATACTTTTACTTCTTTTCTCATTCGTGGCCAAAAAAATCGCTCTTTTAAATAATGAAATATTTTAAATGACCCTTGATGTCCCATTTCTTTATGGGTTTGAGCGATAACGTTTTCCCTCAACTGTTCAGGTAAGTAAATTACAGGAATATCTTGATTAGAACCTCGATTAAAATATAAAATATTATCCTTCAACACACACCTTTTTGCTATCCTTCTAAGCCTCGTACTATTGACTGTGTCAGAAATATTCAATAAAGCAATAATTTCTTTGATTTCTGAATCATTCTGTTGATAATGAATAATATTTTTAAGTTGGTTTATCAAGTCTTTGTTCTTTGTTTTTTCCATATAAAATATTTCTGGACACTGAATTCTCTCTTCCTGTACAATTGCCCCTTGGGAAGGAAACCTGGACAACACATCCACAGCAACATTATCCCTACCTTTAACATGTTCTACTGTGTAATTAAATTGTTCTAAGAATAAAATCCATCGTACTATTCGACTATTACATAATTTCCAATTATTTACAAAAATCAACGCCTTATGATCGGTTCTAATTATTACCCGAGCTCCCCTTAAATAGGTTTCAAATTTCCTGAGACAGTAAATTACTGCCCAAAATTCTTGTTCAGTTACAGTCCATCTAAGTTCAGGTCCTTTTAATGCTTTGCTACAATAACCTAATATTTGCATTTCTCCTTGATCATCATATTGATATAGTACCCCTGCTAATCCTACCCCAGAACAGTCTGTCTGAAGATAATATACTTTTGAAGTATCTGGATGATGTAGCATTATGGTATTTATAAAGCTATTTTTAATTGCATCAAAAGCTTCTTGGGCTTCCGAAGACCAATGCCATGCTTTGTCCTTTTTTAACAAAGTACAAAGTGGTATTATTTTAGTACTATAATCCGGAATAAATTTTCGATAATAGTTGCATAATCCCAAGAAAGCCCTTAGATGCTTTATTTTTTTAGGGACTGGAAAATTTTTAATTGACTCAATTTTATCAGGATCAGTTTTGATACCTTCTGGAGTAATAATATGACCTAACATTTTTACTTCTTTGCAAATGAATTTACATTTTTCAATGTTACAAGTCAGTCCAGCAGTTCTCAGTTTCCCAATTACAATATTTATGTGATCCAGATGGTCTTCTAATGTTCCATTAGTAAGTATAGCCAAATCATCTAAGTAGTTGACACAAAAGTCCCTAACTTCAGGTCCTAAGATTATATCCATAGCCCTACTAAAACTACCTACTGAAGTTTTAAGACCCTGTGGCAACACATTGTAAATGTATGATTTGCCATTAAATGTAAATCCGGTATATTTTCTACTCTCCTTCGTGATAGGAATCTGAAAATAAGCATTGTTGAGGTCTATGATGCTAATATAATTAACACCATGAAATGCATTCAGGACATCAATTTGCATAGGAGGAGCTTCCGATTCCGCTACCATATATTTATTTATTTCTCTAGCATCCAACAAAACTCTGATGGATCCATCAGGCTTTATAGTAAAAGTTAGTGGACTACTATATGGTGTGGATGCGCGAGAAATAATTCCCATTTCCACCATTTCAGTCAATTTATCCTCCATTTTCTTCCTATAAGCATATGGAATAGGATAAGTTCTTTTGATAAAAGGAGTATGTTCACTCATTTTAATTTCATGCTCATAGCAATTTGCCCTACCGAGCTTTTTTGTGAACACCTCCTTGTGCTGAGTTAGAACCTGCTTTAACTTATTCAACTCATTGTTTTCCAAGGGCAAGCCAGTATGTATATTATTTAAATATTCCCGAAACTCATCGACTTTACTAAGAGCAGAAACTTGGGGCATGATTGGGACTAGATTTTGGAATGGTACAAAAATTTCTTTGCCCCCTATGAAAATGCCTAAAGGTTCTCTGAGTTGAATTAAGGTCTTGTGTAGTTTAAGCCAATCAAAACCTAAAATCATAGAATGAATTAAATTAGGTATAATCAGGAATTGGGTTTGTATAACCGTGTTCCCTAAAATTAAGGGTAATAACACTGTTTGTTGAATTTTTGAACTTTTCCGCCCTACTGCTCCCCTAACTTGTATTGGTTTCACAGGCAGTGTAGGTATTTTTTTATTGGACTCTGAAAGATTAATCCAAAAGGATTCAGAGACACATGTCACATCACTACCTGTGTCAACCAAACAAGTGAAACGCTTTCCGAAAACTTTTACTTCAATTTCTGCTCTTATGACTTCCATTCTTTCATCAAATACCACATTATCTTCTTCGTCAAATAAAGAAGCTACTAATTGAGATTCTGTAGGTACTTTGTCCAGCAACTGACTGTTTTGAATTTGTATAGTGTCAATAATTGCTTGTTCTAGATCAGGTTTGTCATTATCTTCACTATGGTACCCTATACCTCGTCTGTCTCCTGCCATCCTTGTATGTTTTATGTCCGGTATAATTGGTTTCCTTAACCCATTATTGTGTCTACCTAATGTTTGTCCAGGCTTCCATCCCATCATAAGCATAATCCTTAAGGTAACAGGTATTTCTGAGCCAAATGAAACGGGGCTACTTTCATTGGCTCTTACAAGTTTAAATTTTCCGTGTTATCTTCTATATTTACAATCTCTTCTGAACTCTCTAGCAAATTAATTGTATTCGCAGGTGGTCTTCGGTCTGGTACAGCATTTTGTGCAGTTCCTGGGCGCATATAGTTGTTGCTAGTCGACGGACGAACTGGGCGCGAGAATCCCTTCTGTCCATGATTTCCTTGATATCCTTTACTAGGTCCTGGGTAATGTTGAGGTTTTTGGCTGTTTCCTGGGATAGGATGATTTTTAAGTTTGTTAATATCATCCAGCTTCCTTAAGAATTCTGTTGCCTCTAATATATTTTCGACCGGCTGACTGGCCCAAGCATATTGCACTTCTTTTGGAAAATGCCTCATTATATCTCCTATCAATTGTTTTTCAGGGATAGGATAGCTAAGCATTTTAGCTTGGGCTGTGAGGGATATGAAATGGCCCAGCATTGTGGGTTCTTTTTCTTTATCCCATATGCTGCAGACAATTTTCCTCCTCAGCTCATTTTGTTCAGCCTCACCCCAATAGGTATTTAAGAAATCCCTCTTGAAGTCTAGTAGACCAGTCCACCGATCCTTGTAGATCCTTGCCCAGTCCCTTGCTTCTCCTTCCAAACATTCAATAATTAAGTCCACCTCGTTGTTATTTACAGGAGTCTTCTTTAGCCATGATGTGAGATCTTCAATAAATGTAACGGGGCGAGTCTTCTTATTGCCAGGAAATCTAGGCTTCTCCACATTAATAGACTGGGACACATTGACATAGCATATCTTCGAAGCATTTTCCTGGTTAGAACTGGATAAAAATCCGGGTTGTGTGACTTCAGGGTCCGAGTCACTATGCACTGGGCTAGATACTGTATTTATTTTTACTTCCAATTGGGAGATCTTTTGATTGATCAATCCAATTGATCTTCTTAACATCTTGTTCATAGCCCTAAATGCAGAATTAAGTACTGGGACTGGGCTGTGTCTCTCCGCAGATGCTGGACGTTGTTGACGTGCTTTAGGCATTTTGTTAATTGTTCACTGATTTATTCAAAGTTCACTTAAACACAAAATATTCGACTCACTATAAGGTATTTTTAGTCACTGTCTAACCAAATCGCAAATATCTTGGTAATTTAGTCACTATCTAAACAAACCATAAACACTTCAAATTTGAGGTGTTTAGTCACTATCTAAACAAACCCCGAATAAATTTAATATTTTAGTCACTGTCTAAATAACTTATATCACTATTCTTCTAATACTCCTCGTGCTTTCCTAAAATCAAAATAAAGTGTTTCAACTTCTGTATTGTATATTGAATTCTATGCCTAAGTAATTTTTATTCTGGACTATGAATATTGATAATTCACAAAAACATAGTGTATGCGTTCATAAGAATATAATGCCCCAATATTTTAAATTTCCATAATATGTCTTAATCCGTTATTGGTGAACATTGGTGTATAATAGATCCAAACCTATAGTTTATATTGTAAAAGAAAACCCTAAAATAGATGTTATTATAATCATATATATACCTATATGCTCTATACTCTCAGAATAAGATTCAAAATTTACTAACCAAAATTTATGGATGGAGAATATTCTATCAAATACAAATTTAAATTACCTCTAAAGTGTATTGACATAACTATAGGTAGCTCTACTCATACCTATTTATGTTAATTATCTGCAAAACAACCAATATATTGATCCAATCACACAGTCACATTGATCCCGCTGCCAAGCATTTAAAAGCTGACATATTTATAATAATTTGCGCTAATATATCATTATCTAAGTGCTAGTATGGACAAGGTAACTACTTCTTTCCTTTCCTATGGACACTTATCAGAATTATCCTTTAGGTATTATTGGGCTTATAGTGAATTTCCCGGTCTCATTATTAGATTAATACTTATGAAATGACCTGTCCTCAGCCAAATAAGTTTCATAAATGTTATGACGTAATTTCAATAGGTCTCAAATAGGCATAAAATAAGAACACTAGAATCATGCCTGGATCTCAAAACTCAAGTGATTCATATGCAACGTTAACTGCTTGGAGTCAGATCAGAACTGACACCAAATAACGTTTTTACCGGTTTCTTAGAGTGATTTATGCAGAATCTATGTTTTAAAATGGACAAATAATTAATTTCAAAGTTGGAACCAAACAAAGTTTTGTAAGAGATTATAACCTATTTATCTACCTAAAAACAAATAAAAAGTTACCTGAGTTCTAAGTGACTCCTGTATCATCTTGTTTCTCACATAATTTTACTAAAAACACTATTTTTATCATATTTACACTACACTGGCGACATAAACACTATATGGATGAAAATTTTTACAAAAACCCACGTACTAGCAAAAGGAGCACGTAAACTGAGTTTGAACTTGCTTTGCCATTAGTATTACTTACTATTTCAGTTATTAAGATATACTTTTCATAGAAAAATCGCGAAATATACACAAAAATCAAATCAAAACAATGAACGATTGCAATTTCAACGAACGAACTCCGAACTGTGTTTTTTTTTTTTCTTTAATCCGTCATTATCTGTCAGCCAGCACTAGTGCTGTACCTACCTACTCAATATTAATACCGGTTATCGATTATGAAATTGATCGTATTTATCAATTTTCGTTATAATCTTCATTTGTAGAAAAGTACTCAAAGATTAAATAACATTAGCGTTTTTTTAGAAAGTAACATTAATATTCATCAGAATAATTGGTATGCTACCATATTCGTATTATATTACAGTTTCTAACTTGTAAGACGTTCGCGTCTATCAAATTCCTGAACGAATTTCGCCATGTTAACCGCTCGGCCTCAAATCTTTCCGCGCCCTCTAGTATTTATTCTGTAACCACTACAAAGAATGGAACTTGACCCTTATCGATTTTCTTTCTACTATGATTACTAGAACAAAATAAATGCATTGTATAAATTTATCAACAAACTGTGAAGTCAATAATTTTTATAGGGTGAACCTATAAAAATTATTGACTCGATTTCGATTTTTATTAATGAATCGATATTCTTTTACCTGTGGAACGTCCTAGTATAAGACTGTACAAAGTAGGTTTGAATTTCGCGGTAAATCTCGTGCTGCTTTTTTGGTACGATTAAAGTGACAACTGAATTGTGTTTACCATAGACTACGCTACAATTTAAACATCTTTTGTCTCGTTCATTAAAAGAAACAATGTTAACCAATCTGTGACCGTACTAAGGGTACGTTCGTAATTTTATACGGGTATTTTTACGACCGAAATATAATTTAAATTAATTGAAAAATAAATCTAAATAACACACAAATAAGCTAATATGTTACAATATTTACGTAGAAAATGTTATTTTATAAGTTTAGTTTATTCAAACGTTCCGGACATTAAAATTTTCGAATTTTGATTTTGACATTTCAAAAAACCGCAATGGAAAAATATCTCATGAACGCATACCATACGAACCCCGGTCTTGATCATAAATATTAGTAAAACCTATTTAATTTCTTGTTTTTCAGCGAAAAATTGACGTGTATGCTATTTCTAAGCGCCCTAAATCGTCCCGCCTGTCCTTCCAAGTGCACAACAACCAAAACAACAAAAAAAGTGAACGTCAGTGAAAACAGTGAGAAGGTCAACCGAATCCTCGCAAACTCTTCACCACAGCCTGTCCAACCAGCCAAATGTCCAAGAATTCCACATTTGGGACCACTTATCCTGGTCACTGCGCATCAAATGTAACAGTTCAACCCTGGGAGGCCCGGGAGACCTATAGAAGACCTATAGAAGGTCTATAGAAAGTCTAGACCTCACATAGAAGTCTAGATGAAAGGCTCGTGATATAAATTTTAGCTGTGATCGTCTAGATAATAGTTAGGACCCTTATATACGTTGTGTTTTATAAGATATAGTAAACCAATAGTTCTTTTAAGCTGGTATATGGAATTCTTGGACTATGATAACTATTAGGTAGGCATTTGTTAGACAGGACAAGGTTGGACAACAGGGACGGACAAACGAGACCGATTCGAGCTCCCAATCCTCGCTCAACCGAATGGACCTCCGACCCAGCAACATCCAATATTTGACAAAATGCCTGCCCATGGATATTCTTACACAATCATGAATTATGCAAAAACATCCACAAGGAAGGAGTCAATTATCAAAACTGAACGCTGCCCAACAGGTCCCCTTGAAGATTTGGATTTGGATTTGGAGATTATTCTCCTGCTAAAAGATGTGTCATAACACTGACACTGTAGCGCTGAAGCAGCGCTACGGAAAAATGATCAGGATTTTGAACAGCTTCAGATGTTCTTTAAGAACAAATATTAGATTTTGTATTAGTATAACCAGTCTTCATGACCAGCCAGAAGACACCAATGTGTCAGATGTATTATTATCAGTTGAATAATATAATTCCAACTGGAATCATTCAGTAGTAGTTTGTTGTTATTTTGACCTTTCAGGCCAGTATTCCATATAAAGACTGTACCAAACTTGCCCATACATTTATATGATTTCCATACGGAAGTTAAGGGTATGCATTTAGCAAATTAGTCCCTCTAAAATGAGATCATTCCGCGAGCCAATAGTAGGTTGAGACGCTAATGCTAATCTCATTGTAAGATATAGATAGATGTGGCTAGTGCGGACATGAAACCCATAATTACCTCCTTTGGTCATATAAATGATTATAGGAACAGGATATCGTTACAGCCATATAGAATACTATAGGTAAGTATATTATATCAGGAGCGTTGGATAGCAGTTGTCATACATCATTCAATGACAATTAATTTGGTATGTGTTAACACACAGGTATTCTCAGGCAAGCCATGAGAGATTTTATAAAACAATAAAATAATTTAAGATGCATACTAACATCTGAAACCTGTTCTTAGACAGGAAACAAAGGATGGGAGATTTCTAATCTACCAGCCATATTTTTAGTATGATAAAAGTACTTAACTATAAAATAGTAAGCACAAGTAGGTGATAAATATAGTAGATTTTTAATCCACTGATGAACTAAGTCACTTTCAGCCTTGTGAACATATTTTGCTTATAAAGCAAAACAATAGGTAAGTATTAGTTGTAAATATTATTAATAGATACCACTGAGCAAAGCCCATGTAAGTAAAAGACACAAAGAGTATTTTCTCCTCAGTCGCCTTAGCAGCAGAGTTTTAATATGATAGTCCCAACAGGAACAAATCAAAACTGTAGATATAAAATAGTCCAGTGCAGGCACAGACCTGATATATTCTGGTAGAATAGAAGAGGTTAGGATAGGATCAGATTTAGGGTATGCCTACCTATATACCTATATTGAAACATCAGCAATCGCTTAGGCAAATTAATAAAAAGATTTTGAAATATTTAGAAATTATGGTTGTTGGTTGCAGAATTCAGAAATGATAAGGTTTGCATGAAGAACTCAAACGGAACTGACAACAAAACAAATACAAAATTCAACAAGAATAAACCTAGGTATAGCCTAAGAAAAAGAAGCCTAACATTTCTAAATCTTGTCAATTTCTATAAAAATATAAAATAGGTTGAACTAGACTATTCTGTATAACCTAGACCTAGATATTTAGTTTAGACTGTTTTCTTGCCTAAAAATCTATGATTCATTAGCTACAATTGACAAGATTTAGAATAGCAAAACTTGTACTTATCTGGCGAGTCCCAGGAACCAGTATCTCTGGACAAACTATCCAAAACAAACAGCTTCCACCCTCACTGAATAGACCGGCATCATCAGCACCCCACAGCGGCACAACTGTTCCACCTCCCTCATAACAAGACACCAGCACACACACTCTTCACTGATTTCACCCGCGGATCAATCAGCTGACACGGCGCGAACAGCTGATTGCGGACGACGACCTTTCAGACTCACAGCACAATCACTAACTTTCTCACTTTACTTCGAAACCTTCCCACTTTATTCAGCGAGTTGTCTCGGTAAAATTAAACTTGCCTCCGACGGCCGTGCGACCGGCTTATATAGTCCTAAAATCGATCAATCTCGAAACATTTTCTCGAAAATTGTTTTTCTTGAATTCTCCGGAACCTTCGCACACACACATACTTATAGAATTTTCTAAATAATAATTCTCCTACTCGACACCAGGCGTCGCTACTTTATATAATTTTCATTCATAAATACACACGCATGCACACACACACACACACATAAATCCCACCTTCACAAACAATCGACCCAAATATGACTCCCAGCGCCATCTCTTATCCAGTTACCGAACCAATCCCGCTCCCATCAAAGACTAGGGTTAAGCCACTGTAGTACACTGGTACCATCTTTGGTACCAATTGACTTAATAGTATTAAGGTCAACAGATGTCGCTATATTTAAATTATAAGGGCCCGAATATCGTTTGTTATAACTTTCAGATTATGTTTTCGCTAAGATTATGAAAATCTATTTGGGACGCAGCTAAAGGGAAATTCGGCTGACAACTACTGTATCAAAACATACTTCTTACTTACTTTAAACTATCTACTGCCTGTCTTTTACAATTTCTGTTAAATTAAAATCGTGTTTCCTATAACATTGTATCTTTCTAATTAGTCAACAGTCAGCCCACTGTTTTGTAACATTGCAAATTCCAATCAGACTTAAATCACTATGTACTTCGTCTTATTTTCTCCGCCCGCTTAGCAACCAACATGCTGCGATTATTTTAAGTTCAGTTTATTCTCCTTAAGAGACAATCGCCTTCTTTTGTGTGGGACACTGAGTCATCCAATGACCTAAGCGACAATTATTAAATGTAATCTTATACCTCTATTTATAGCTTTAATTCACTGCAGAGCTCATATACAACACGTATTATAACTTTTTACTAAGGTATAAATAATATTTAAATTTACTCGCTTACTTAACGAATGACATTATGTTTATTGTAAGTTCCATCTCTAAGTTTACTAGTACTTGCAGGTAAAAATTTGCGATTTTTTCCATCAAGGCAACTTTATAAAATCATGCTTTGAGTCCCATAGTCTCGTTGCATATCTGAAAGTAGTACTAAAATTAATTTTCGGCTCATTTTTATGGCCATTTCGAAAGATGGAATAGAAAATTCCGGACACTACTTCACATTTTCGGGATAGTTTCTGAGCTGATTTAGCCTGCATTTTCGACATGGGTCCACTGCCAGGACTGATACCAATACAACTTGTATGTTAAACCTCTTCGTTACGTTACCGTATAGGTAATCTAAAATAGATTTATCTGCTATGATAACTCTTGGCGTAATTAACTAAGGAATAATCAAGTGCCTATTATGTCAAAATCTTATGTAACATAGGTTAAACAAAATAAAACATGTTGTTATCTTGATTAATTGACTAAGGGATAATTCAATATTAAGACTTTTCACACTAAACTAAGTTTTATAGAATTCCTATTTCTAAATCTATTGCGTATCGAATAACGCGAAACTTAGTGTAAAAGTATTTCGTAACCTTTTTATCAAGACTTCGCCTTCAGGTAGACTTCTTCTATTGTTTGTACAATCTTTGTTCACAAGTGCTGTATCTTAATTTGGACTTCAATTTTGCCATCTAGCATACTAGATTATTAAGGGTATCTACTACCGAACTTTTATGCCATTTCCTATAAAATAATCTTTGCCTAACTATGATATTTCGATGCCACGTAATTCTTTATGATTTAAAACTTTGATTAATGTAGAGAGATCTACGTTAAATTCACTTGCTCACTAAAATGATAAACTAATGAGAATCATTTGGCAAAAGACCATAATAAAATAGTATATTCTACTCAGAACCGACTTCGACCACGCACTGCCATTTCAACAACAATTAAATTAAATAATTAATGTTTTTGCTCAAATCTGCTGAAAACACACATGCACATAATATAAGTCAGTAATATCACAAAAGGTAATGTACATAGTACATCAACTTTTATAACAAAATGTCAGCAAAATCCCTTTTCATTAATTACATTATTGTGATAGAATTGGTTATAAAATCTAATTTCAACAAATTAAGTACTTATGCCTTCTGAATTCCTAGATATGAAACTTTATATTAGTAAAATCCTTCAATCTGTATATATTACCATGTATCAAATAAAATAAAATCACGCGTTTCATGTGCATTTCATTCAAAGGAAGATATAGGTTTACCTCTCCTATATTTTCATATTTATCATACTTTTGACAAATTAAAACTCTTTCCTCTGCTTGGGGTTGACTTCAAAAGTTTAACCTCTTCTTTAAATGTACATTTTACATATTTTTATTTTGCCGCGACTGTATTAATAAAACTTGTCCCTCTCCTTAATATCTAAACTTTACTCATTTGTTAGTAAGTCTTTCTCTCTTCAAATATTACAGGTCAGTATAAACTAAAGTATTTCGTATAAACTGAATAAAATGAAATCCAAGTCTTCAAGCATTTTGTTCGTAACAGGAAATATTATTGAATCTGAATTATTACTCCCTGCTACTTTTATTAAAATTAATTAATATAATTAGCAAAAATATTGCAAAATATAGTGTCTTTTTTTTTTTTTCATTCCATACCCAAATGAAAAATAAGAATCAAAGAAATTCGACTCGCGCGCAATCAAATCCCTTCAACTACTTACTCTCATTTGTACAATTTGCAGTTATATAGTTTACGTTGTGTTTATGTAGTAACTCTTTAATATTCTTTAAATCTAGTCGTCTACTTTTGTAGTACGAACTCTAGATCCTGGTCACGGCACCATCTGTGACGGGACCTGGGTGGTACCTTTGCTTGGATCGTCTAGTGATTAAGTCTTAATGAATATTGCTAACCACTTGTGTTTGTGTTTCGTTAGCTGAGAATGGTATGGAACGTACTCTAGATCACTGCGAGTCCAGAACCTGGCCGGTTACGATTATATTATCGACTAGTTATTGTTATTATTAAATTGATTATTGTTATTGTTAGTTGTTAACTAGTCGTTCCAATAACAGCAGGCTGAGCTAAATTTGTTCGTAAGGCCAATCTTGGTTTGCTATCCCCTCGTTGGACCCGCAGGCCTTTATAGTAGTATGTGAATCGTGGTTTTCATTTTGTTTGGAACTCAGTCCAGAAGGATATGTGGCGCTATCAATGAACAAAGGACCTTGTTACCAATTCTCCTTGATATAAGTACAAAATTTATATTAAATATGATAGACAATTATACCAAAACCACGGTATTATCTATAATTGTAGTAAATAAAATCTCTTGTACTCGTTTCACTTATTATATTTGTGGGTTATTTTATTTACTACAATTATCTAATATGGAGTTTCACCAAGCGCCGACAATCGCAAGTATCAATTACACGGTATTATCAATAACTACATATTAACAACAATGGTCCTTCGACGCTGATAACTTCACAATCCTGTATTCTTGTTGGCGTAATCGCTCTTTTCGGCGCTGAAGCGCTTGTATATAATTCGCTAGATGACTGGGTCGAGAAAAGGAATACAATCGTTGTATGTTTAACTATTGTTCAAAAAGATACCACGGACTCCTTTTATAGTTCCTTGAAATATATTAAATTTGGATAAAATGACAGAAAAATAGTATAAAAGTAAGTGTTTTAGCTCATTTGACCTGCAGTCATATAGCCTATTATGTACTTCATGATCTTGTCATGAGGGAATCTCAGTCCCTTATATATATATAGGAAGGCCTTCCTGTTATCGAACTATTTAGCACCGATCGGTTCCTTAAACAATCTAGACAGCACTACTGCTTTGGAATTAAAATATAACGCCACTGGTTCGCTAGTATACTACGTTAACAGTCGATGGATCGCTCTTTATGCAAGTTCAAATGTGATCTAGATTGTAAAATCTACATTATTATTAAAGGTTATACTGGACTGTCAATATTATTAAATTACAGTGAGTTTGAATTATCTGAGTTATTATTTAAGGAGAGGGTAAAGTGATGAATAATAGACAGATTTCGAGAGCTAAATTGAAAATGGATAAATCAAATTTATTAAAAGTGAGTTTAGTCTAATGATGATGATCTAGGGATTCAAGAATTTGTCCCCCTAGAACCCTTGTTGGTTGCTAGGCCAAACCTATGAGTGGGAAAAACCAACAAAGAAAGAAAAACCACTCGCCAGAACTTAAATAACAGAGTCCAAAAAATATATACAATATGAATTTACATAATGTCTAAAACCGTCAGGATTCGTATCTTCTTTTGTGTACGAACCCGATAATCTAGGTCTAAGAGGTAATTTTAATAAAATGGTGTATGGTGTTTAATAAAAAGGGGATTTGCGACACACACAAATATAAAGATAATAAAACAAGCCTCGCACTATTAACTGTGTTACTTCCAGAGTAATGTTATTGCAGAGCTCAAGTAATACTGAGTTTGATTAAAGTTTCAATTAAGTTAAGAATAAGGTAACACAGGGATACAATAGGGTGAGACTTTCCAAACCGTAGAGTATAGGTCACAGAATCTAGCCACTCCAGACACAAGTGCACTTGTCTGAGCGGATTCTAAACTCTTGGCATCTGCCTGAATAAAATAGCCCTAATCGAAGTCCGGGCTCACGTCTCGTCTCCCCTGGTCACTGGATGACTGCCTGGAGTTCTCGTCCGCCTTGGCGCGAATCGACTAGCGTCCATTTCAATATTGTATTTCTGGAAGGATTTAAGACTGTGATTATCTTGCACAAAACTGACACATAAATAGTTACTGTTAAAGTGCATAATTCTATTATACTCCTTCTCGGCGTTTGCGTTCTTTGGTCCTGTTTGAAGTAAAAGTCAACATGTGGCATCATTTGTCAGATTTGAGCGTGGGATAAGTGTCCGAAAACAATATTTTATGATATTTTATTAGAGGCTCTTGTTTTGAAATGACAGCGCACCCCATTGACGTAACAAAACTAATGGCTATGAATTTGTTGAAAGACCAATTCTTAAGAAATATGCAATTTATTGCGTTCAGCTGTGGAGAACACTAAAGTGCCATTGACTGTTCCCAGAGCGCATTCGGCTGTTATTGTTTTACTTATATTGGGAGAAGCCGCCGAAAAGACAAAAAAAAGTACTGTGGCCGGCTTGTATTATCACAGTGTGATAAAGAAGCGTATACTTAGTAAATGCGTCTATCAATACTATCACGTACTCCTTTTGATCGTTTTTGCCGCTTAATTTGCCGGTAATATCAATGTGCACGGTATGCCATGGGATAATCGTTTTTGGGATCGGATGTAGCTCGGCTTGGACGCGACCAGAGTGTGATTTCGAGACTTTACAGGTTATACAATTGTCAACAAATTTACGGACGTACTTAGCCATTCCGTCAAACCAATAGTGCTCGTACACTTTTTCTAACGTCTTATCCGCACCGAGATGCATTACCGATTCGTGCACGTGGTTTATAACGGACCAGCGAAATGCACGTGGTACTATTGGTAGACAGCGTGTCCCATCATTTCTCTGAACTTTACGATGTAAAACGCCTGTCCGTAGTTCGTACGTTTTGGCAATGTCTGCAGAGAGTTGATTTTCTTTTAGCTTCATGACTATAGCCTGAATTTCATCGTCCTGTAACTGCTCAGCTAATAGCCAATTCTCGCTAAGAGTAGTCAAATTGACTCGTTTTTGCTCTACCTTTTTGTGGACAACAGTCGACTCTTCTAGCGTGTGAATCCAAAACACTGTAAAGTCACATACAGTGTTTCATCTCTATAGTGCTAGATCGGTTTCTAAGGGCCCAATACATACCCTAAAATTATTACATTTTAAAAAATCGGTGTAGAGGGCGAGATATTGATTTTTTTTAAAACACTGTATTCTTTACCTGTATAGGACCTGTAATGGCATAACACCATATGACTGTTTACAGTGTTATGGTTTTATAGGAGCGCGCGGAAATTAGTTTGTACAGTGTTTTGCTGCTGCCGCCCGAATAGTTTTCTTAGAACTAAGACACCAGCGCTGTGACGCGACTGTCTCACTCGCACTTCAGTGCACTTAATCGTGTAGTATGAGACACGTAGCGTTGGCCGGCGCGAGGTTGCCAGTTTGTCGTGGCTCAAGTCGGAACGGTTTTTTAGTGCATTGTTTACTTTCGCTGTGAACGGGAGTCTAATTGCGTAAAAATGACACATTATCGGAATAAACTATTGATTAATTTATCTATTTTAATTATTATTTAATTTATCTATTTAATTATTATTAATAACCGATTTTAATTATTGCCGATGGCGATTTGAGAGGCGCAGTAAGAATCTTAACTTCAAGTGACGATATAGCTAGTCCTGGGCCAGATACATTTGAAACTCTTAAGTTGAAACATCCCGCCCCATCGCGGCCGCTATCTTTTCCGTCTGAACCCGACACTTCTATTATAGCCTTATCTGTGGAGGCAGAAGCCGTCTACCAGGCGCTAAGTTCTTTCAATAGCGGTTCGTCCGGAGGTTTAGACGGTATAAGGCCCTCTCACCTGAAGGAGCTGACGTCTAGCTCGGCAGGAGACAACGGTCAGCGGTTACTATTAAGTTTGACCCGGTTATATAATTTCATGCTGAGTGGACGGTTGAACTCAGAAGTTTGCCCCTTTATGTATGGAGCTACCCTTTGTGCCCTGTCCAAGAAGGACGGAGAAATCAGGCCGATTGCCATTAGAAGTGTCTTCCGACGCCTCACAGCAAAGTTAGGTTGTCACTCGGTAAAGGAAGAAATGGCAGCCTATCTCTACCAGCTGGGCTTCGGAACGCAGTTGGGTTGTGAAGCGGCCATCCATGCCACACGCTCTTTTGCCATGGATCCTGCAAATGCTAACTGTCTGATAGTGAAGTTGGATTTGAAGAACGCTTTTAACTCCCTGGAAAGAGACTCTCTGTTGACTGTGGTTAAACATAAGATCCCATGTCTGTACCCATACTTATACCAAGTATATGGATGCCCATCCAATCTCTTTTATAACGAGAATCTTATATCATCACAAGTCGGAGCCCAGCAGGGCGACCCTCTCGGTCCACTGGTATTCAGCCTCGCCTTGCAGAACGTGGTAGCTGACCTTAATTCACCTTTGAATATTTGGTATCTTGACGATGGTACAATCGGAGGATCACCGGATGAAGTTGAGAAAGATTTAACCACACTAGTACCACGTCTTAAAGATCTGGGTCTCGAGATCAACGCGTCAAAATGCCAGTTTTATCCGTGCAGCGCAGACATTCGTTCACAACTCACTGTCTTTCAGTCAATATTGCCAGGTTTCAAAGAAATTGACCAAAGCACTTTTTTTTTGCTGGGTTCCCCCATCTTTCCGGCCGGGATTTCAGAGGCGTTTGAGACAAGGGAACAGATGCTTAGGTTAGCGAGTGATCGTCTCAAACAGTTGTCCGCCCACGTCGCTCTAGTGTTACTTAAAATGTGCTTTTCCATTCCAAAGATCACATACCTCCTACGTACTACCCCGTCCTGGCAGCACCCTGCAAAGATTGCCTCTTTTGACAACACCCTGAAAGAAGCAGTTGAATCCATTTTAAATGTTTCTCTCGGAGAAGATCAGTGGACACAGGCAGCTTTGCCGGTCAGGTACGGGGGGGTAGGAGTGCGACGTGCCCGGGACGTGAGTTTGCCGGCTTTCTTGGCGTCGGTGCACGGGGCGGCAGATCTTGTCTCTAATATTTTGTCTAAGAATGGAGACACGTTAACCATCCCCTTTGCAGTCGACGCACTGGCAGCCTGGTCGAACCGCTTCCCGGATACACCGATTAAGATCGAAGCAGCACACGTACGACGATGGGATTGGGATGACGTGGCAGCTAAAGCCAGCTACGAGGCCTTTTTGAGTAACGCTACAGGTCTACACTTGGCAAGACTCCGGGCTTCAGCTTGCCCAGAATCAGGATCATGGCTGCACGCCCTACCATCTCCTCACCTAGGAACTCTGCTAGACAGTGAATCCCTGCGTGTAGCCGTGTCCCTGCGTCTGGGTTGCAAGGTCTGCGAACCTCACACTTGTATTTGCGGCCAATTGGTAGACGAAACCGGTAATCATGCCTTAAGCTGCTGCCGCTGCTTGGGTAGACACCCACGCCACCATGCCTTAAATGAGCTTGTCCGTAGGGCACTTGTCTCTGCAAACATCCCTGTCGTGCTGGAGCCTCCTGGACTGAGTCGTTCTGATGGCAAGAGACCCGACGGTTTAACGTTAGCCCCTTGGCAGAAAGGCAAGAACTTAGTCTGGGACGCTACGTGTGTCAGCACGACTGCGGCCTGTCACCTGAGTCGCACATCGCGTGTGGCTGGTGCAGCGGCCGAAACCGCAGCAAAGAGGAAACTGGATAAATATAAAGAACTCACCGCATACACCTTCATCCCCGTGGCGGTAGAGACGCTGGGCCCCTGGTGTTCTCAAGCCAAGAACTTTGTGCGGGAGATTGGCCGCCGTCTTAGGGAGAGGGGTGCCGACCCTCGCTCAGGTTCGTTCCTGGCGCAAAGCATTTCCTTAGCCGTACAACGCGGCAACGCGGCCAGCATATTGGGCTCCTTTGCGCCGGGAACGATCCGAGGTGGGTTTACAGATAGGTTAGATTAGGTTTCTTTTTATTGTTAAATATTTTGTTTTGTTTTTCTTTTTGCTCTGGATTTTATTTTATTTTTACACTTGTTTTTATTCTACATAATAAACGTATTTTTATGCCGAAAATGTGCCTTGAATTTAACCTACCTCTATTCTTTACTATAAAACACTGTTTTTAATTATCAAAATGGTTTTATTTCACTCATAAAAACACAAAAATCCTTTGAAATATCTCAATACAGTGTTTTGAAATTATAGTCTACCACAAATTACCTATTTTCTGTAAAAACAAAACAAGTTAACGCGTTTTTCTCCAGAAATAATAATAACAAAATAACAAAATTTTGATGGCTAAAAAGGTAATAATTTCATCTTTAAAATAAATAAAAAATCAAGTCGATAGCTACTATAGTCTTGGCTAAATCTAGTATTTACTAAAAAAACAGTTTTTGGCCGATTGCCAAAAGTTGCGATTTTTAAAGTACAGTGTATTGGATTTACACGCCAGTGCTATCGGTAGCTTTTCGCCACTAGGTTTAACCAATCCACTCAAAATTATTTTAGCATAAATATTTGCTCCTAAAAGTAAATCGATGGGGCGACTTTTGTAAAATTCAGGGTCCGCTAAGGCGATGTTTTGTAGCCACGGCCAAGTAGGTTTAGTCATTGTTTTGTTTGGCAATTTTTTTACTAAATTGTTCATTATCACAACTTCTGCATTAAAAGAGAAATCGTTCAACGCAGAAGCGCATGTTAAAATCATCTTGCCTTTGCAATTGTTTTCTTTTTCGCCAATGCCATAGATCACGCCTTTACATTTTTGTCGTTTGATACCTAACGCCTGGGCGGTTTGTTCGGAACAAATGTTGAGTTGAGAGCCTCCGTCAATTAAGGCTCGCATGTTTCGATATTCTCCGTCTGCTCCTTTCACCTTGATTAGGGCTGTCTCTAATAAAGTTTCAGAATAGCCGTAGTTTGATACGTTCGCTACGTTGGCCATGCGTTCATTCTGTGTTGATGACGTATCAGTCGTAAAGTTTGTTTTATTAGGTGATTTTTCCAGAGATTCGTGTAAAATTGTGCTGTGGAGCGCTGAGCACCTTCGGCAGGTTTTTGTTGACGTGCAAGATTTACCATTATGGGAAAATAAACAGTTGATACATAATCCAAGTTTCTTTACTGTGCTCAATTTTTTGTCATGCGACATTTGCAAAAAGTTTCTGCAATTGTAAATTCCGTGTTCATGTTTACAAAGTGGACACTTGAAACCCGATACATGAAATGATTTTGCAACATGTTGATTTCCGTTTTGACGATTATTGTTGTAGTTTTGATAATTCGATTTCTTGATATTAGAAACTGATTGTTGATTGGAATATATTTTGTGGGTTGGAATTTCCTGTTTGCGACGAGTGGAATTTTCCATTGCTGTAAACTTTTGTTCTAGATAATCCAAAAGTTCTTTAAGTACAGGCAACTCTCGTGAATTTTTCAGTGATTCGGTGTAGTCACAATATGTTTCTGAGTCTAATTTGTTGCTTATGATATGAACCAATATAGGGTCCCATGTTTTTATATCGACTCCAAGATTTTTAATGGCGTGTAGAGTTTCCGTAGTGACGTCATGTATCTTTTTCAGTTGAAATACAGTAGGTTGTTGAATGTTGGGTAGGCCAAACAGAATGTTCATGTGTGACGTGAATATAAGTTTCTTGTTATTAAAGCGGTGATTTAGAATCTCCCAGCATGTTGTGTAGTTTTCGGAACTTATAGTCAAATGTTGGATTAACCTCTCTGCTTCGCCTCTGACCTTACTCTTTAAGAATTGCATTCTTTGAGCGTTGGACAATGTTGGATTATTGTGGATAGCTTCGTTAAAAAGATCTTTAAAGCTTACCCAATCATTGTAGTTGCCGCTAAAAATCGGAATATCCAATTTTGGTGTTGATTTTTCTCTGTGTGATACTGACCACATCTTTTTGTTAATCTCTTTCTTGAGCGTGTTATAAATGTAGTCGTATTTTGTAAAAGAGGCTTCATACTTTTGATTTTGGCCGTCCAACTCGCTGTCGATCTCCCAGTGTAGAGAATCTATTGCTGACCAACGAGTTTCTAAAGATTTGAGGGCATCCTCAAACTCCCATTTATCTGTCAATTGTTCGATTTTAATGTTATCAATTGTTCTAGCAAAAGCTTTGAAGTTAGCAAGTTGTTTTCGGAGTGTTTCGTCAATTTTACTCAAAGTACCTTGGGCTCTCATTGATGACTCTTCCTGGTGTTGATGCTGCAGTAATGGGTTTTTTCCTTCGAAAAGAGGATGTTGACGTGACTGACCTTTCGTTTGATCGCCGATCTCGCCGTCATCGCTATTTGAATGTTCAATATGTTTTTCTAAATTATTTTTGGCTTCCTTAAATAAGTCGTCAGGGTCTTGCGGGTCTGTAGATTTTCCTGCTCCGTTTCGCTGTGTAGTTTGCAGGCCTTTCTGAATTAAGTCCTTATAAATGTAGTAGTTACTCACTGTTTTTTCGTAGCATTGGTCAAAATACTCGTCACCTGGTGTTAAGTGTGGAATTATTTTTTCGTGATTTTGTCGGAATTCTAAATACATTTCTTCCAGGTCTGCCCATCTTCCTTGAAAATATTCTGCGGTCTGCTTTCTATCTTTTCCGTCTTTGTTGAAGTTTCTAAGCGAGCGTTGAATCTCGTCTTGAAGTTGTGCCTGACTTGTTAGAAGTTTTTCCATGTTGATTACAAAATGACAAAATTGTTGTAAGCAGATAAAAAGGGTAGATCTTACTTGAATGTCCAAGCAAATGTTACCGGGCGGCGCTTTCTCTCAGGATGGCGTCACTCCAGGGGTGTTCAATATCCAGTTCTCACTGCAATCCTTCCACGCACAATGTTCACTAGTTCAAGTACTTCCCCGACGGCACCCTGAACAGAAACCGGCGCGAAAGTCCTTTGCTCGAAGGACCATAATGTAGGGAGTGGGGATTGCTTGTGAATGTTTTAGTAAATGATAAAAGTTTGTTTAGAGAAAAATATAAAATAGTTTTATTGCACTTCACTTAATAAGTAACAATAAATGCCTATGTCAACTCAAATGTATAGTTATAATGTTTTCCCGAAATAATGTTATAAATGTTAATGAATGCACCCGGTCGCGGCGATACCGTAAAATGCACTAAATAAGGAAATGCTGCGCCGGGGCAATTAGGTGCGTGACTCTGACGTCACGACACGTGTTCGGTTGTAGGTACTGAACCGAACAAAGGCAGTGAAAAACAATGAAGCACATAAGTCTGCCATTGCGGAACACCTGCTTGAGTCTGGTCCAAGCCACTGGATCGAATTACATAATCCAAAAGTACTTTCGACCGAACGCCACTACATACCAAGACTGGTAAGCGAGGCTATTGAAATCACCAAGTACAAAAATTTCAATAGAGAAGATGGTTTCAAATTGTCAAGTACATGGAATCCAGTGGTAAATTTGTGTAAAAATAAGTTTGTGTCTAAACCTGCAATATAATCATGCGATACCGTTAGTGTGTGTTGTCGAGATGACTTTCGAGTGAGTACCGATAGTATTGCAGGAACCTCTTCAATAACACAGCTTCTTTATATACTTACAAATTTCCTTTATTTTGAACAAGATCTATTTTAAAACAATATATTTTGTTTTCTTACAACCGATCGCACGAACACCGCCGCGTAGAATGGCCGACCACAGAGCACATTCCGCCACTATGACTTTGATATATTTTTATAAAATATGGATGCATATATGCATGTAGGCCTAATTGAGCGTATAATATTCGTTTAATAAAATAATTAATTTTCATAATATTATTCTAAGATAGCAGGACGCTAACAGACGGCCATTCTGTAACAGGAATGTCCTCATTCCTGAGGTGCTCGGCCATTCTATGTGGAGGTATGACCTCATACCATCAGAATAATTATATAACAGTATAAAATATACCTAACGAATTAAATTTTTCGAAATAATCAAATGACAATTTTTTTTTTTTTTTTATAAAATGTCAAATATATATAGTAAAAAAATACTTAAATCAAATCATGAAATCAATAAGGTAATTAATAAGTACCGATGCAAAATAAATACCAATTGTACAAAACACAACAAATCACTTCACTTCATAATATCTCATATAGTGGTTCTTTTACGATTATCCTGTCAGCTTCATTAGCAAGATAAGAGGTGTATAATTAATTAGGTACGTCTTCAGTTCCGTATAATAATCTGAATTCATGTAAGTACGTAAGCTAATCAAACTTCTGTAGTTGGCATCCGTTTAACCATATCCGAGAGTCACGGCCTGCCAATGCCTTCTGCCAGTCTTAGCTTCCGTTTGACCATCCGAAAGTCACGGCCTGCTAATGTTTTTGCTATCAGCTTCCATTTAGCCGTCCAATAGTACGGTAAGTTTATCAATCATCCGCAGTTGGCATCCGTTTAACCATCCAAAAGTCACGGCCTGCCAATGCCTTCTGCCAGCATTCGTTTAGCCACCCGAGAGCCACGACCTGCTGGTTGTCATAATCATCTTCAAATATATAATCATTATCATATCTAGTCAGGCATCTATCTTCCGAGCATCTGACTAGTTACCCGTGTCCAATCTACTCTGTAAATGTCAAGGATTTGGGCAGGGTAAGATCATAATAAATAATGACGAATAGAAATATTGTACTCAAAAATAAATCAATATGGTAAATAATACATAAATATCTATTTATATAATTTTTTTTCAACTTAGACAAATAAATAACATTTTATTATTCGCTAGAGTCAGCACCACTACTGTCACTTTGCTCACTCGCTACCGGAGAGGTAACTAAAGTGATCCATGGTTTAAGTTGATCAGCTGGGAATATGTTTGTATATTGCCTTTGAGAATGTCAAGATCCGTTAACGAGGTTGCTAAAAAAAGACAATATTTGGGTCTGGGAAAGTAGTCACCAAAATGCATTCCAAGGTTTGATAAATTCAATTAGCGACGCCCCTGTATTAGCTCTGTATGACGTAACGCGGCCGGTCCTGTTATCAGTAGATGCGAGCAGTGTGGCGCTCGGCGCCGTGTTCTTGCAGGACGGCCGCCCGGTGGAGTATGCGTCACGCACCCTTACTGATACACAAGCGAGATATGCGCAAATCGAGAAAGAAATGCTTGCGATAGTATTTGCATGCGAAAAGTTTCACCAATATATGTATGGTAAAAAATTTGTGCTTATTGAAACAGACCATAAACCGCTAGAAAGTATTTTTTAAAAACCATTAGACTCGATCCCAGCACGCTTGCAACGCATGATTTTGAGATTACAAGGATATGATTTGATTGTCAATTATAAACCAGGTAAACTTATGTTTATACCGAATACTTTATCACGTGCGCCGCTTCCTGACTTGTACGGTCGCAAGCAGAGAAAACGGACCCCCCCCAGTGACGACATCTATGGCAACATGTAGGAAACATCACAACACGAGTGAGTGGTGAAGGTGATTGGTCGATAATGTCACAATGTCTAAGTTCAGCGACATTCTATTGGTGCTTTTAGTCAAAGTCGTGACTAGCAGCGTGCAATTTTCTATAGAATTTAGATCCGGACTTTTAGCAGGCCAATTTATGGTAGTTATATCATTTTGTGATGACAGCCACTCCATAACAATTCCCGAGCGATGTATCGAGCAATTATCTTGCACAAAATAAATTTGTCCTTCTGGATATATTGCACGAACTGCAGATGGCAACATGACGTCCCTTAATATTTGTAAATACAGTTGAGCTGTCATGCGGCCGCCAACTTCAGTCAACTCTCCAGGTATAACGGACATCCAACCCCAATAACCTGGAAATAAAAATAATTGAATATAATAACTTGCCAAAATAACAAGTTCAAACCTATACTTGTGTAAGAGAACTAAAAAAAGTTTATTTTTAAATGCTATGTAACTAAAATACTTAAATTACTTAAATAAATTCTGCTACTACTGAAATAATGAATTATTAAAACAAAAATGAATAAATTATGATAATTATGATGAAAAAACCTAAGGATATTCTGCCACTGGTTCTTAGCGGTAAAACATTTTGCGGATTATAACGCTGTCCTCGTCTTCTCCACAGTATCTTTCGTCCATCTTTGTCCGATTTAAAACATTTTTCGTCGGTAAATATTACTATATTATTCTTCCAATCGAAATTCAAATACTCCCTGGCGAATCTTACTCTAGCTTGGCGGTGAGCCTCGGTAAGTTTATTTTTTTTAGCTGGTCTGTAATTATGGATCCCCGCAGCATGTAAATGTCTCCGCACTGTATCCAACTAAATCCCAAACAACTGTGCAGTTGATCTCGTGGTCTTGAAGGACTCTTACGATTTCACGGTGACGATACGTTTCATCAGTATAAGCCACTGGTCGCGGACCCTGTCTTTCACATTTTACATCACCAGTTTCCTGGTAACTTTTTATCCATCGACGAACTGTGTTTCTCTGTAAAAATAAAAGCAATTTATTCCGTGAACTAATCCCAACCCTATTATCAAGCGAATTAAAATATAAGTATCGCTTATAAAAATAGAAGCAAAACTTACCGCCACTCCCAGTTCTCGAGCAATAAATACTCTTAATGCCTCGATTTTGTTCAAAAAGCACAATAATCTTAGCTTTCAAAAAAACCGATAATCGAGCCATAGTTGTTAGTTTATAATCCAAAAACTATCCGAAACAGAATGCACACGTAAGCGGTAGCGAAGCTAGCTTGTGAACAAAGCGAAACACCAGAAATTAAGTTTAACATTTTATAAATTCTGCCTACCCTCATATAATTACTTAGAAAGAGTTCGACACATCAAGAAAGATTACTGTGACGTCATGCACAATATGAAGTAGAAGGGAATTTTCGCCATTCTTAGCAAGAGCTCGGTGGCGCAGTGGTTTAGCGGTAAGGCTCGAGAACGAAAGAGTCTAGGTTCAAATCTTGTGACCAAAATGTGTTTTTCGTATTTTATTGTTTCTTCACCAAGTTTTTGAATTCTATCTATTTATCCTAGCAATACCCAATGCTTGGATGAATTCGAAAAACAAGTTTGTGACAAACAAACGATACGATGGCGGCGGTGCAGTAACTTAACGCCAGATGGCGCCAGGCAACAGAGATGTTGTCTGGCTCCATTTATAAAGAGAGGGGTCCGTTTTCTCTGCTTGAGACTGTACGACGTAGCTGTACGATGACAATGTTAGCAGGCATATTTTGTGTCAAATAAATATGTAAGTCAGTAACATACCTATGTCTGGAAAGAAGTTAAATCAGATTAGAATTGAAACTAATAAAGATGAGCAATTGCAAACATTGTTATCTTACATAAATAAAGGGTGGCCGCAGTATCAGACAGATGTATGTAAAAGTTTAAAATATTACTGGTCAATTAGAGATGAATTATATAGCGTTAATGGAGTAATATTTAAAAATAAACAGGTTTTAATACCTACGTCAATGAGAAATGAAATGTTAAAAATTATTCATGAAGGACACTTAGGAATGGACCGATGTAAGAGGCGCGCACGTGAAGTGTTATTTTGGCCAGGTATAAGTAATGACATTGATAGTTATGTAAGAAAATGTAAAACATGCCAGGAGAGTTTAAATAATCAAAGAAAAGAGCCAATGATTTCTGTTCCAATACCAACTTTGCCGTGGAATAAAGTAGGATCTGATTTGTTTGAGTACAGAAAAAAGGCGTACTTGATTTTAGTAGATTATTACTCAAACTTTATTGAAGTCGCTACATTAAATAATACTTCATCCAAGAGTGTTATTACTGTCATGAAGGAAAATTTTGCTAGGTATGGAATCCCAGAGGAAGTAATTAGTGATAACGGCCCACAGTACTCCTCTCGGGAGTTCAAACAATTTTCAAATGAGTGGGGTTTTAAACATATTACATCGTCGCCGAATTATGCACAATCCAATGGCAAGAGTGAAAGATCTGTACAAACAATTAAAAAGTGTCTTAAAAAATCAGTTGATAGTGGAACAGATTTTTATTTGAGTTTACTCAGTCATAGAAATACATCGCGCGATCATTTGAACTCTCCAGCACAGTTACTAATGGGTCGAAGGTTAAACTGTCAACTGCCCGTACACCCAGAACTTTTGATGTTTAATGCTGTAAATGATGAAAATCAGTATGAGGTGCTTACTCAAAAACAACATAAAAGTAAAATGTATTACGATATGCACAGTAAACCACTTACAGAACTGAATGTGGGTGATGATGTTATTATGGTGGAGAGGAACAATAACAGAATGCGGGGTAAAGTTTTAGGAAAAGCATCAACACCACGCTCTTACATTGTTAAAAATAAAAAAGGTTTATTATATCGTCGGAATAGGCGCCATTTAAAAAAAACAATATCTGATAATGAATCAGGAATTGCAACTGAACCAAACTATGCAGATGACCAGAGTTCTGATGATGAGTTTTTACCAACAGAGTCGTTTTTTGATATTGATGATTCAAATGTCAATGACACAATGGAGTCAAATCATTATATTCAGCATATGACTCGCAGTAAAGCTAAGCAATTAGCACTAGTTAATAAGTCTAAGTGATTTATATATATATATTTAAAATTTGCATGTAAACATTACTTTACTTAACTACCGATTATATTTATCTTTTTATTTTTTTGGGGAAGATGTTGTAGTGTGGGTAGTTATATTATTGTTAATAAGGATGTACCCTCTTGATTAATAAATCAGTTGTCAACTGGACTTACTCGTGTTTCTATGTTACTACAAGTACCACAATTGTTAAGGTAAAGGATGAAAAGTTGAACCTTGCTGACTCAACTACATTTTTAGGCATAACTTTGGACGCCACGCTCCAATTGGGGCCACATATTGAAAAATTGTCGAAGAGACTGAGTTCAGCAGCATACGCAGTTAAAAAGATAAGATACCTCACTGATGTGGACACTGCAAGACTAGTATACTTTAGTTACTTTCATAGTCTAATGAGTTATGGCTTACTATTATGGGGTCATGCTGCGGATGTGAATAACATTTTTGTTTTGCAGAAACGGGCTGTTCGATCAATTTATAAATTAGGGCCAATGGTCTCCTTAAGGCAAAAATTTAAAGAGATTAACATATTAACATTTGCGTCTCAATATATATGTCGTCGCGAGCGAATTTATTTGAGCGATAACGGCTTCCAATTTCGGCAAATTCTCGTCGTACTGGCAATCTAGAGATGTAATGATAGTGGGGAATAAAGCCCTATGATTGGTTACTTGTAAAAGTACTGTGAACGGCCATGTGGTGGCGCTAAAATCAGTTTTCCACCCATGTGGGCAGAGTCGGCTTGTGCATACTTTTTTGAACCACTGAGGTGTTCACACGTCGAACCTGTCACGTTCACCGTACTCCTTAGTCTTCATACTTTGTTACAAATTCCTTGAGCAATCAAATAAAACTAGTCTTGTACGTATTCCTGGTTTTGCCTGAGTACTCACTGCGTGCCCACTACCATGGAGGCCCCCGGGGACCCTCCTGTCTCTCCAGAGCAGCCTCCGGCGACGACATATAGAATATCCGATCTAAATGGTGTTTGACAGTTGTGCGACATTACGTGGACATTACAGGTTCCGTTCCGACCAGTGTTCATTGAGTGTATTTCGTGAAATATTAATTTAATTGAGATAAAGAAATAAAGAACGTTTTTCGGTTACCGTCGCAAAACCGGTTTCTTGCTTTACAGCTATCACGGAAATAGATTTCGGTGCAATTGAAACTGACATTCCGTTTGTTTACAAAGATAGTCTTGTGCAATTGTTACGTGAGTTTTCGTTTGCGTTTGTCACTGGGTTACCACAGCACAGACACGAGTGACGACAGGTGAAATGAAAATTCGTTTAAAAGACCCGACTCGGACAGTGTACCGTCGTCCCTATCGGCTTAGCTCACGAGAACGCGAGGTAGTGCGTAATAACGACGAGTTATTGAGTGCAAATATAATCCGACCAAGTAGTTCTCCGTTTGCTAGCCCAATTCTTCTCGTTGATAAACGTGACGGTTCCCAACGTATGGTAGTAGATTATCGCGAGCTTAATTCGAATACAGTGCCGGATCGCTTTCCATTGCCGCGTATCGAGGACCAGATTGCTAGGTTGAACGGTGCGAATTATTTCACCTGCTTGGACTGCGCGAGCGGTTTTAATCAGATCCCTATTACCGACCCTGAAAGCATTGAGCGCACAGCATTTGTGACACCGGAGGGGCAGTATGAGTACTTAGCTATGCCCTTCGGTCTCCGTAATGCACCCAGTGTATTTCAAAGAGCTGTCTCGAAGGCTTTAGGCCCTTATGCTACTACGTATGCGGTTTTGTATCTTGATATTTTGATCCCATCACGTGATATTCCTGAGGGTGTCGCTAGGCTGCAAGAAGTGTTAACTGCTGTAACCAATGCTGGTTTTTCATTAAATCTCTCGAAATGTTCATTTCTAAAACAGCGAGTTAAATTCCTTGGTTACGAAATTTCTTCTGGCCAAATTCGCCCTAACCCCCGGAAATAGAGGCGCTGACCAAGCTCCCTCCTCCCGAAAATAGAACTCAGCTGAGACAATTCATAGGTCTTGCCTCCTACTTCAGGAAGTTTGTACGGGATTTTTCGCGCATTATGCTACCCCTATTCCATCTGAACACTGGTGCCCAATTTAACTGGAAACCAGAGCACGAGGAAGTCAGACAACGGATTATTTCAGTTTTAACTGAAAGACCGGTGCTCACAATCTTCGACCCTGACCTTCCAGTAGAATTGCACACCGATGCCAGTGCTATTGGTTATGGTGCCATATTGTTTCAAAAAGTCGATGAGCAACTGCGTGTGGTGGAATACTTCAGTCGAAGAACCACGGATGCCGAGTCAAGATACCACTCGTATGAGTTGGAAACTTTGGCTGTGGTGAAGGCTGTACAACGATTCCATCATTATTTGCAAGGGCGTCATTTTAAAGTTGTTACCGATTGTAACTCGCTCAAAGCGTCTCACAATAAGGTCGATCTTTCCCCACGCGTTCATCGCCATTGGGCATTTTTACAGGCGTACGATTTTGAGATTGTCTATAGAGAGGGTAAGCGCATGACCCATGTAGATTTTTTCTCGCGCAACCCATTGCCTGAACAAGTTGTACCACCAACTGAAGACTGGCGTGTAAATCCAATACACTGTACTTTAAAAATCGCAACTTTTGGCAATCGGCCAAAAACTGTTTTTTTAGTAAATACTAGATTTAGCCAAGACTATAGTAGCTATCGACTTGATTTTTTATTTATTTTAAAGATGAAATTATTACCTTTTTAGCCATCAAAATTTTGTTATTTTGTTATTATTATTTCTGGAGAAAAACGCGTTAACTTGTTTTGTTTTTACAGAAAATAGGTAATTTGTGGTAGACTATAATTTCAAAACACTGTATTGAGATATTTCAAAGGATTTTTGTGTTTTTATGAGTGAAATAAAACCATTTTGATAATTAAAAACAGTGTTTTATAGTAAAGAATAGAGGTAGGTTAAATTCAAGGCACATTTTCGGCATAAAAATACGTTTATTATGTAGAATAAAAACAAGTGTAAAAATAAAATAAAATCCAGAGCAAAAAGAAAAACAAAACAAAATATTTAACAATAAAAAGAAACCTAATCTAACCTATCTGTAAACCCACCTCGGATCGTTCCCGGCGCAAAGGAGCCCAATATGCTGGCCGCGTTGCCGCGTTGTACGGCTAAGGAAATGCTTTGCGCCAGGAACGAACCTGAGCGAGGGTCGGCACCCCTCTCCCTAAGACGGCGGCCAATCTCCCGCACAAAGTTCTTGGCTTGAGAACACCAGGGGCCCAGCGTCTCTACCGCCACGGGGATGAAGGTGTATGCGGTGAGTTCTTTATATTTATCCAGTTTCCTCTTTGCTGCGGTTTCGGCCGCTGCACCAGCCACACGCGATGTGCGACTCAGGTGACAGGCCGCAGTCGTGCTGACACACGTAGCGTCCCAGACTAAGTTCTTGCCTTTCTGCCAAGGGGCTAACGTTAAACCGTCGGGTCTCTTGCCATCAGAACGACTCAGTCCAGGAGGCTCCAGCACGACAGGGATGTTTGCAGAGACAAGTGCCCTACGGACAAGCTCATTTAAGGCATGGTGGCGTGGGTGTCTACCCAAGCAGCGGCAGCAGCTTAAGGCATGATTACCGGTTTCGTCTACCAATTGGCCGCAAATACAAGTGTGAGGTTCGCAGACCTTGCAACCCAGACGCAGGGACACGGCTACACGCAGGGATTCACTGTCTAGCAGAGTTCCTAGGTGAGGAGATGGTAGGGCGTGCAGCCATGATCCTGATTCTGGGCAAGCTGAAGCCCGGAGTCTTGCCAAGTGTAGACCTGTAGCGTTACTCAAAAAGGCCTCGTAGCTGGCTTTAGCTGCCACGTCATCCCAATCCCATCGTCGTACGTGTGCTGCTTCGATCTTAATCGGTGTATCCGGGAAGCGGTTCGACCAGGCTGCCAGTGCGTCGACTGCAAAGGGGATGGTTAACGTGTCTCCATTCTTAGACAAAATATTAGAGACAAGATCTGCCGCCCCGTGCACCGACGCCAAGAAAGCCGGCAAACTCACGTCCCGGGCACGTCGCACTCCTACCCCCCCGTACCTGACCGGCAAAGCTGCCTGTGTCCACTGATCTTCTCCGAGAGAAACATTTAAAATGGATTCAACTGCTTCTTTCAGGGTGTTGTCAAAAGAGGCAATCTTTGCAGGGTGCTGCCAGGACGGGGTAGTACGTAGGAGGTATGTGATCTTTGGAATGGAAAAGCACATTTTAAGTAACACTAGAGCGACGTGGGCGGACAACTGTTTGAGACGATCACTCGCTAACCTAAGCATCTGTTCCCTTGTCTCAAACGCCTCTGAAATCCCGGCCGGAAAGATGGGGGAACCCAGCAAAAAAAAAGTGCTTTGGTCAATTTCTTTGAAACCTGGCAATATTGACTGAAAGACAGTGAGTTGTGAACGAATGTCTGCGCTGCACGGATAAAACTGGCATTTTGACGCGTTGATCTCGAGACCCAGATCTTTAAGACGTGGTACTAGTGTGGTTAAATCTTTCTCAACTTCATCCGGTGATCCTCCGATTGTACCATCGTCAAGATACCAAATATTCAAAGGTGAATTAAGGTCAGCTACCACGTTCTGCAAGGCGAGGCTGAATACCAGTGGACCGAGAGGGTCGCCCTGCTGGGCTCCGACTTGTGATGATATAAGATTCTCGTTATAAAAGAGATTGGATGGGCATCCATATACTTGGTATAAGTATGGGTACAGACATGGGATCTTATGTTTAACCACAGTCAACAGAGAGTCTCTTTCCAGGGAGTTAAAAGCGTTCTTCAAATCCAACTTCACTATCAGACAGTTAGCATTTGCAGGATCCATGGCAAAAGAGCGTGTGGCATGGATGGCCGCTTCACAACCCAACTGCGTTCCGAAGCCCAGCTGGTAGAGATAGGCTGCCATTTCTTCCTTTACCGAGTGACAACCTAACTTTGCTGTGAGGCGTCGGAAGACACTTCTAATGGCAATCGGCCTGATTTCTCCGTCCTTCTTGGACAGGGCACAAAGGGTAGCTCCATACATAAAGGGGCAAACTTCTGAGTTCAACCGTCCACTCAGCATGAAATTATATAACCGGGTCAAACTTAATAGTAACCGCTGACCGTTGTCTCCTGCCGAGCTAGACGTCAGCTCCTTCAGGTGAGAGGGCCTTATACCGTCTAAACCTCCGGACGAACCGCTATTGAAAGAACTTAGCGCCTGGTAGACGGCTTCTGCCTCCACAGATAAGGCTATAATAGAAGTGTCGGGTTCAGACGGAAAAGATAGCGGCCGCGATGGGGCGGGATGTTTCAACTTAAGAGTTTCAAATGTATCTGGCCCAGGACTAGCTATATCGTCACTTGAAGTTAAGATTCTTACTGCGCCTCTCAAATCGCCATCGGCAATAATTAAAATCGGTTATTAATAATAATTAAATAGATAAATTAAATAATAATTAAAATAGATAAATTAATCAATAGTTTATTCCGATAATGTGTCATTTTTACGCAATTAGACTCCCGTTCACAGCGAAAGTAAACAATGCACTAAAAAACCGTTCCGACTTGAGCCACGACAAACTGGCAACCTCGCGCCGGCCAACGCTACGTGTCTCATACTACACGATTAAGTGCACTGAAGTGCGAGTGAGACAGTCGCGTCACAGCGCTGGTGTCTTAGTTCTAAGAAAACTATTCGGGCGGCAGCAGCAAAACACTGTACAAACTAATTTCCGCGCGCTCCTATAAAACCATAACACTGTAAACAGTCATATGGTGTTATGCCATTACAGGTCCTATACAGGTAAAGAATACAGTGTTTTAAAAAAAATCAATATCTCGCCCTCTACACCGATTTTTTAAAATGTAATAATTTTAGGGTATGTATTGGGCCCTTAGAAACCGATCTAGCACTATAGAGATGAAACACTGTATGTGACTTTACAGTGTTTTGGATTCACACGCTAGTACAAGAATTACGCAAAGCGAAACATTTGATTATTGCACACGTACAGAGACGCGAATATGGAACGGAAATAGAACATTTACGCAAACATGGAAAAGTGCAATCAAACAGCAAATTATTGAGTTTGAAACCATTTTTTGATCAGAAAGACAATATTCTTCGTGTCGGTGGTCGGCTCGAACAAGCAACAATGGAACATGAAATGAAGCATCCGAAGATAATACCAGGCACTTCGCGTCTAGCATTACTATTAATTCTACAAGCGCATCAAACAACATTCCACGGGGGTCCACGACTAACTCTAGCATACCTGAGAAGAGAATACTGGATAACCGGTGGAAACAACACTATAAAGAAGCAACTACGCAAATGCGTGACTTGCCGTAAACAAGAAGGAAAGGTACAGCAACAAGTCATGGCAGACCTCCCTGCAGCTCATGTCAACGAAGCAAACGCCTTCCATCATACTGGCATCGATCTGACAGGTTTTGTGAACATTAAGGCAAATAAAGGAAGATTTAACAGGGGAATAAAAACAATAAAAGGGTACGTGGTACTTTTTATTTGTATGGTAACCAAGGCCATACACTTGGAATTAGTTACCGAGCTAACTAGCGCTGCCTTTTTAGCAGCCCTACAAAGAATGTCGTCACGACGAGGGGCCCCGCGTCATATTTACAGCGATAATGGGACCAACTTTGTAGGAGCGAACAGAGTCCTTCAGGAGGAATACCAACATCTACAACAAATCGCTCATCTAGTACTACAAGGGCGCAAATGTCAAAAAATGCAAAAATAAGTTAATGATGCCAAACTGTTCCAAAATGGTCAATACATATGGTACTACAAAGTCGTTTTAATAGTTCAACAAATGACGGAGAGATGGCGGTAGTGCCTCCGTTGCCTTGTTACAAAAATGGACTCGCCCAGAGTGCAACGGTGCCATATTGGTCAGTTGCGCGGGGCTCCCCGTGACGGTCGGTCGTGTCTGAGTGCTACCGCGTCGTTTAGGTAATTGCGACTATCATTTTTTCGAATTCTAAGTACCAAAAGACGTAAATGTATTTTCTGCCTTCGTAGCACCAAAACAAAATCATTTATTGAGTGCAACAGGGCCGCAAACGTGTTTTATGTCTTGGTAACACCAAAACCATGTCCTTCATTGAGTGCAACAAGGCCGTAAATGTGTTTTATGTCTTAGTAACACCAAAACAAAGTCCTTCATTGAGAGTAACAGGGCCACAAATGCGTTTTAAGTCTTGGTGACATCAAAACTGAATCTATTCTCTAGTGCAACAGGGTCGAAAATGTATTTTATGCCTTGGTAACACCAAAACCAAAGCCTTCATTGAGAAGTACAGTGCCGTAAATGTATAAAATGTCTTCATAAGTCCAAAACGAAATCCTTTATTGAGAGCTACAGAGCCAAAAATTTATTTTATGTCTCTGTATCACCAAAAAGAAAGAAATTTGGAGATCTTCAAGGCCGCAGTTGCATGTTACGTCTCCGTAGAATCAGTAAAATGTATTATTTTGTGAGCTAGAATGCCATTTATGTATATAGTGTCGGTGTTGAATTATGATCGCTCTGAAGTTTGAATGAACTAGACATGAAATCATTTACAGTCTACGTAGCACAAATTGCACTACTTAATCCACGCACGCTCATACGGCCGTTTATTATCAGACATCGTCTGCGGATTAACAGGGGCGTGGGGTGCGTGCGGGTTTAGCGGGCGGCGGAAGCGGGCAGCGGGGGGTGGCGTGTGATCTTCCCGCTTGGTTTGGCGAACGCTTTTGCGCCATTACCATCGCAATCGCAGGCGCACCGCCGCTCCTACCCTTCACCCCACAGACACCCCGCTTCAGCAAATCTCGGACTTAAAAATACTTATTTGGCAGTTCGCGTGACTTGAACTTGACTATGCTAGCAAAGGAGAATGACAGATGCGCTTGTTTTGTGCCAGTACACCTCCAACCGCACACCTCTAAGTGCACCCCTCTCATTTGCTTTGATACCCTATCTCTGCTCCTAGGTAGAAAAAAATACGTTTTTGATACCCTATCTCTGCTCCTAGGTAGAAAAAACCAATGCTCAGACCCTGAATCGGTTAGCAGCAAGCTATTAAACGCTGATGAAGAAACTGTGGATATAGAAATGTCTAACACAGTGAATGCGTCAGTTGACAAAACTAGCAAGTATTCGATGCCAGATATTGAAATCGATCTTGCTATTTCAAAGACACCAAAAAGGTGTACCTATAACCACTACTTGTGTATGTGTGTGTGTGTGTGTGTGTGTGTGTGTGTGAGTGTGTGAGTGTGTGTGTGTGTGTGTGTGTGTTTGTGTGTGTGTGTGTTTGTGTGCGTGTGTGTGTGTGTGTGTGTGCGTGTGTGTGTGTTTGTTTATTAACTCTATCTTAAGGACTTTGTTATGTTGCAGCAAAACGTTTGAAAATGTCTTCACCTAATGACAAGGTTCAAGATCTTAAGGAGTCGAAGGAAAAAAGGGAAATTGTTATTTCTATGACCCATGATATTAAAAACAGTCAGTTGAGCTCTACACCTTTTCAAAATGATACTGAAGATGGGTTAGGGGAAGATACTCCACCTGAAGAATGTAGTGCACTTCAAACCTGTGTTGAAACTCTTTCACAAAATTGTCTGGTAGATATCACTCTGGCCAGTGAAAGATCCGCAAATAAAGCTGGTAAGTTAATACTACTACTAATACTATAATAATAATATATTGTTATGAAATGGTAAATTTTATTTCAATTCATCAATTTCTTACCTTAGTGGTGGCTGTGTAATGTGTAGTGCGGTAACCTTTTTACTTTTCTGCGTGATCCTGGCCTGATATGGGAATAACTAATTTCTTGCGGAATATAAAACTAGTCAAAGACTAATTTTTTTTCTGTCTAGGAGTCGCCTTTCAATCCTGACACGTTTAATACTCTGCGTTGGTATGGTAACATAGTTTTTGATTTTTTTTACAGAAAGTAGTTTTGAGGCAGATTTGAAAGTTTGAACGCTGAAAACGTGGCACAAGTTGAAAGTCTCATGTCTTTATGTTGGGCAGCTGTGAAAGTTCATGCCGATTATTCGAAGTATTTCGAAGAAGAGCAAGATAGCTCTGATATAAAAGATTTCACTAGAACAGACGACGATGAAGACTTTGTGCCAGGCAAGAATAGAAAACGTAAGCGGTTTGCATTAAGTATTGTATCAAGTTCATCAAGCAGTTCAGAATCTTCTGCATCATCTAGCTCTTCCAATTCCGATAAATCTTCCAGCTCATCGAAATCTGCTAAGAAGGGGAAAAAAAGGAAGAGAAATGTTGCACAGTGGAAGCGCAACCAAAGTAAACTTTTGAGAAATTCCGGTAAGCAGTATGTTTCACGTACGGGAAAAATTGTCGATGCCAGAGAGATGAAACCCCCTTGTTCACAAAGATGCCGATTATCTTGCGCACAAAAATTTACGACTGAGCAGAGGCAAAAGATTTTTGAGAACTATTGGGGTTTAGCTTCATGTGAAAGGCAACGTGATTTTTTGTCATCTTGTACGGCGGTTCTACAACTTCCTTTCCGTCGTTTGAAGACAAACGCTACAAAAGAAAGACGGCCTAACTGTTGCTTTTCTTTTCTACTGGATGGCAAGAATATTAGAGTGTGCAAAACATTTTTGATTAATACTTTGGGAATATCAGATAAAGTAATCCGTAACGTCACAAAAGCTAAAACTACTGGTACTGGTATCATTCCATCCGAAACCCGTGGAAAGTATCCGAAGCGTGTTCAAAATCCTGAAATCAAACAATCTGTGCGTGATCATATTAACTCCATTCCTCGAGTCGAAAGTCACTTTCTCAGAGCGAACACTAGTCGCGAGTTTATAGATGGTGGTCTAACTATTGACGAAATGTACAGAAAATACACAGAGAAAAGAAAGGCAGAAAATAAAGTTGCAGCAAAGTATGAATATTATGCTCATATTTTCAATACAGAGTTTAATATTTCCTTCTTTGTACCCAAGAAGGATCAATGCGACCGCTGTGAGGCATATAAAAATGCTAATGACGAAGAGAAGTTGTCCCTGAAAGAAGGCTACGATGAGCATCAGCGCCAGAAGAATCTAAGTCGTAAAGAAAAAGAAGCTGATATAAAAGACGACACCAAAATTCGATTCGATTTGAATTGGGTTCGATTCTCGGTGGGTCACTCACAAAGTTGATATTTATCACTTTGTGAATTTGTTCCCAGTCTGGTTAGGACATTGCGGGCTGAACCACCCGATTGTCCGTAAGTAAGATGGTTCCGTGTTTCGGAGAGCACGTTAAGCCGTAGGTCCCGGTTGCTGTCTATGATCACTTAGACGGCGGTCGTTACACAACCATGTCAGAAGCCTGCTACTTGTAGAAGGCGGTTGAAAAATTCTGACACTAGGGTTCATCGGGTTGTTGAACGACTTGGTATCCCACAAGAAAAGAAGAAGAACCAAAATTGTTTGTATTTACGACTTACAAGCGGTTATGCCTGTTCCAATTGGAGAAGCTTCAGGTTTCTTTTACAGATTCAAGCTAAATTGCTACAACTTTACAGTAAGTTGGTTCTTTATTTATTGATTACTGAAAAATAGTGTTTTTTTGTTGTTTATTTTGTAGTGATAATAATAATATGCTTTTAGGTCACTGATGTCAAACATAAAATCACAACGTGCTACTTTTGGCATGAAGGTTTGGGCAACCGTGGATCGACCGAAATTGGATCGTGCGTTTACAAATTTTTAGAAAACGTTGCAGAGGTTTATCCGAACAGTGATATAATTTTTTGTTCTGACAGCTGTTGTGGCCAGCAGAAAAATAAGTATGTCAATTCATGTTTTGAATACAGTATCAGTCTTTTGAAATTGTAGTTACATAGTTATCTGTATTACAGGTACATTCTGGCGATGTACTACTACGCCGTATCAACACTGAATCTCAACTCAGTAACTCATAAATTCCATATTCGAGGACATACACAGAACGAAGGGGATAATGCCCATTCTCTCATTGAGAAATCAATCAAAAGGGCTAAAAAATCGGGGCCGATCTATGTCAAAGCCAACACGTACAACTTATACGTAATGCAAAGAAAACTGGAGAGACCTTTAAAGTAGAAGAGCTCAACTACGACGATTTCATTGACTTGAAGGCACTGGCTGAAGAAATAGCAATGAACTGTACTAAAACTAGAGACGACAAGACAATCAAACTAACGGAAGTCAAACAGATACGGTTTTTGAAGGACAGTGACACTTATGAGTACAAAACTTCGTTTGACGAAACAGAAGCTTGGACAAAAGTGCTGATCAAGCCTAAAACTGGGTCCGGACGTAGATCTGGGTCGGGACGTAGACCTGTCAGATCACGAAGAGACGACGCTATTCAAAACGTGACACTTAAACCCGCATATCATTCCATACTCCCAATCACAGAGCATAAGAAGAAAGATTTGTCATACTTGATAGAAAATCACGTTGTACCAGCACAATATAAGTATTTTTATGATTCACTTTTGTAAAATAGTCTGCTTAGGTAAGGCATGCATTTTTCAAGTTTTTGGAGAATAAGGTTTATTTTGATACAATGTTTTTTTAGACAAGCGTTTTTTTGTTACGTTTCATTTATTTTGATTCTATTATTTGAGTTTTTTACTATTTGTAAGCTACTTTGGTTTGTAACCAACAAACATTCTCATTAAGATTTTTTAAAATATGCTTTATATTTGCTAGGTACGTAAAAATTTGATTCTACAAATTTAGTTCCTACTATTTTGTAAGTTACCTTGGTATAAAAACAACATTAAGTACATTAATTATTAATATTAATTTTATGATAAAGCTGTGATTAGCTATAAACTTGAAATGTTTTGAAAATTAATGTAAAGATAAAACTAATAAATGAATCTGTGATTTATTCAAAGGACTGTCAATATTATTTAGTAAGTAGTTAGTTTGTTACGTAAAATAATAAAAATGTAGCTGTGATTTACGTGCCATTCTTATATTAATTATTCAGTATTCATTTAAGCTGTAATAAAAGATTCTATTTCATTGAGTCAGTGTTTTAATCCAATTACACGAATCATCTGAAAGGGCCCTCAATATTTGTCAGACGTGGCGATAGCGACCGTATTTCTACGGCCGTTAAAGCTCTGCCTACCCCGCAAGGGATAAAGGCGTGATACGTGTATGTATGTATGTATGTATGTTTAATCCAATAAAATAAAGGCATAACTGACAAATTAAACCATTTTCGGTGCAACGGAGCCGCAACTGTATGTATCAAACTACTTAAAGTAACTTTTTTTTATTTCTCACTTGATTATTTTAATTTTGTTTGTTTTTATAATTTACCTAAATAGCTAAACATCCAAAATATCCTGGTTGCACGTATAAATATTATTAAATGAATTTACAAAATCAAATTGAACTTTGAAAAAATCTTTAAAACGCTCTCCTGCAAATTTTGTAAAATGTTAGTTACGCCTTCGTAGTACTAGATGAGCGAAATGTTTAACGGTAGCTTTTTGACTGAAATAACTGAAATGAAAATAGAGTGGCATTTTAACGCCCCGGCCTGGCCTACCGCGGGAGGACACTGGGAGAGAGCCGTGCGAAGCCTGAAACATCATCTAAAACGTGTTGTAGGAGAACATAAATTAACGTACGAGGAATATTCTACCATCCTGGCCCGACTCGAAGCTTGTCTAAACTCAAGACCTCTCTGCGCCTTAACAGAAGATATTGATGACATCGACTTCTTAACACCAGCACATTTCTTAACAGGAAGACCGGGTACAACAATTATAGAAACAGCTGAAGATGCACGCACGCGTTGGCATGTGATACAAAAAATATTTCAAGATATTTGGAAAAAATGGAAAGTCGAATACCTAACTCAACTAACAACAAGGAAAAAGTGGCATCATCCGCAACAAAATGTAGAAACAGGAGATCTAGTCGTCATTCACGAAGATAATCTGCCCCCCGGCAAATGGGCTATGGGTAGAGTAGTCGACGTACATCCAGGAAAGGACGGCTATGTGAGAGTCGTGACACTAAAAACAAAAAACGGCTTAATGCAACGTCCTGTGGTTAAAATATCTGTGCTACCACTCGAAAAACAACCTACTAAGCAGTCTCTACCTGTAACAATTGTAAACGAAAAACAACAAGATACAAAGAGAGTCGAAAAAACAAAGAAACGATCAAATTTCATCTCTATGGCTATCACGTTCCTGTATTTATTAACCCTGATCACTACTGGGCATTGTTTTAAAATGACACCTCTAAGCGAAAAACAAGGCCTTTATTTCGACAAGGTCGCTAACATGCAGCTTATCAGAGATGAGTGGAAGATAATAGCTTATTACTACATGAACCCTTATTGGGAAGCTGTAACTGCCTTTGAAAAATGCTACATTCACCTAAAAAACGTATGCGAAGTCATACGACATGAAACACACTGTGAAATCATTATGTTACAATTACGCAACACATACGGTGAGATAGAACATAATAATAAAGTATTGATGCACCAATCTACAAACATTCGGCTCCGTCGGAAGCGTGGACTTATAAACGGGATCGGAAATCTGGCTAATGCTTTATTCGGAACACTCGACGATAAATTTGCAGAACAGTACGAAAAGGACATTGCTTTGGTAAGAAAAAACGAGAAACATCTTGCCTTACTCTGGAAGAACCAAACAACTGTAGTTGAAGCGGAATACAATTTACTAAAAAGAACAGAAGAGTCTATGCAAAAACAACATAAAATAATCAATCAACATTTATTAAAGTTGGAACAAGTTACATCAACTATGATAAAACAAATCAATGAGATAGAATTAACGTCCGAATTTACTTTATCGTCCATGGCCGCAAGCAACATACTGACCCATCTTAAAAATGTTCAAGATACACTTCTTGATATGACCACAAACGTATATAATGGAAAGTTAAACATACATCTGATAGATCCACAACAATTACAAAATCAGCTGAGTGTCATATCAGGGCAGCTGAATAAAGAACTCACTCTCCCAATCGATAATTTACAGACAAACATGCAAAACATTTATCATCTTCTTAAAATAAAAGTCAAGATGACAAGAAACTACTACATCTTTGAGATCAGAATTCCATTGATTAGTCGAGATAATTTCGACTTATACAACATTTTACCAGTACCACATCCAATGGGAAACAGTATGATAACAATCATACCCCTAGAAAATTACATGGCTATCAACTTACATAAGGATTCTTTTTTACCTGTAATACAGAGCGACCTGGAAAACTGTATACCACGTGACTCAACTACTTACATATGTCAATTGAAGACGCCGATCTACAAGATGAAAACAGATAAAGATCTATGCGTAAAAGATGAACAACAAATAAATCAATGTAAAACAAGCATCGCCGCGTGTCAACATAAGTGGATAAGCTTACAAAAAACAAATCAATACCTATACTTTTGTTGCAATACTTGTAACCTGCGATCATTATGCAACGATCAAGTTACCACTCAACAGCTGATCGGCACAAACATAATAAACCTAGCTGAAGGTTGTTTAGTAAAAACTGGAAACTTTACAATATACACGCACAAGAATCTGGAGAGCAACATGGACATTTCATACAAATTGGAGGCTCCAGTCTTAGCGCCAATAAATAACGTGATAAACATTACTATTGAAGAAATTAACACAAAAAATCAGACTAACATTGCTAAAGAGCAGCTATTCAAAGAAATTGAGCAAAACATCAACGTAATGAAACAAGATAAGGCGCTTATCGACAAGATCTCAGTTCACGACATACATCACTACTCTCTCATCTACTGTCTGTGGGGAGTAGTCATCACCGGAGCAATCTTCCTCGCGTGGCGCAGGCTACGTCGTCGCCGCAGAGCAGCAGCAGCAGAGGCGTCGTCGGAGGCGGCTGAGGCGAGGCCACCTGTGAGGCCTACGCCCGCCGCCCGCACCAATGAGCGTAATCAGTGCAGTGAAAGTGCAAAAGTGCAGTGCGGTGTTGGTGAAAAACGCGGACGTATATTTACGGACAAAAGCACGACTCCGGTACTTCGAAAAATGGCGTTTAGCGATGAATCGTCATAAAATCGGACAGACAGTATTTTTACTAATTACCATTTAACAATAAGAATTGTTATTCATTCTTTTTTTATTTTATCTTTTGTCATCTTTTGCCCCTGGCAAGATGTTCGGTTCAGTACCTACAACCGAACACGTGTCGTGACGTCAGAGTCACGCACCTAATTGCCCCGGCGCAGCATTTCCTTATTTAGTGCATTTTACGGTATCGCCGCGACCGGGTGCATTCATTAACATTTATAACATTATTTCGGGAAAACATTATAACTATACATTTGAGTTGACATAGGCATTTATTGTTACTTATTAAGTGAAGTGCAATAAAACTATTTTATATTTTTCTCTAAACAAACTTTTATCATTTACTAAAACATTCACAAGCAATCCCCACTCCCTACAGTCTTTATGTGCTCTTTGACACGGGTGGAGATGGTCCGCTTAGTTTGACCAATGTAACAACTACCACAACTACAGTCTATTTTATACACCCCTGGACATTCTAATGGAAATCGATCCTTTGGTGACCGTAGAAACTACTGAGACTGGTGCCTAAATCCTCCCCTTCACGCATTGCTTTTTTCAATGTTTTTTTAATTATTTTAACGAAATTTTCCGCCGCTCCATTACCTTGCGGTCGGTATGGTGATGATGTAGTATGCCTTATATTATTTTTTTCGCAAAATTCTTTAAATTCCGTACTGTGAAATGGTGGTACATTGTCCGTTACTAATTGTACTGGTAACCCGAACTGTGAAAAAAATTTTCTCATAAATTTAATTGTCTCAAAAGCTGACGTGCTTCGGATTTCCTCTGCCTCTATCCATATACTGTTTGCATCGACCACAATTATATAATATTTTCCGCATAATTGTCCAAAATCCGCGTGTAAACGTATCCAAGGCCCCGCTGGGAACTCCCAGCAGTGGACCGGTGCGCGGGCAGGTGAGTCACGCACACTACGGCAAGCTTCGCAATCCCTACCTAACGTTTCTATGTCCATCTATTGATGGCCAGTAAATATAATTTCTAGAAATAATTTTCATTTTCACGATACCTAGATGGCCCTCATGTATTTCTGTTAAAACCAACTTTCGTAATCTTTGCGGAATCACAACTCGATATTTGTACAAAATACACCCATGCTCCGCATATAACTCATTTCGACGACCATAGAAAGGTTTTTCGTCTTCCAATTTACATGTATTTGGCCACGGAGGACAATAACCAGTGGAGAACGCATGCGGGGGCGACCGCACTCACTTGATGTATGCTTTATAAGGCTGACGCATCAAAATTTTGATTAGTCGGGTTGAGACTGTGCGAAAGAACGGACGTTCCGCGCTTCGTTTTTTGGCGTATAAACGTAATCAAGAATGCCTTCCTGTGCAGTGAAATGGTGTGGAAAGCGTAGTACAACATCAAGTTCCGCAAAAGACGGGATAACATTTTATAGGTAAACATTTTTATGCTTGTTTCTTTCAAAATTTCATTTTAATGAAAAATAATTCCATATTTATAATTTCTGATGCGCTCCCGTTGATGTCTTTCATTGCTATCCCTTTCTAACGCACGGGTGTGTCCATACGTAGGCTGGCTCTTTCTTCGTATTAGTGCTATACCACTGTTCTCATAAGTATAGAATGATTTTATCGATAATTCTGGGATCGTCATAAAAGAATTATGTTAATGTGTAGTTTAATGTACGTACTTAACAACTTACCTACAATGTATATTATATGAACGAATGCATTCGGTCGGGGTATATGGAGTGGCGCGGACGCATTCCCCCCGCGCCACCCGGAACGAAAATCAAAATCAAGTACAGGTGTACGCGCACGCGGCGACCTTTGTTTCGGCAGCGGCGTCCTTTGAAAAGCGGGGCGGCACGCGCCTAGGCGGCAGGTACAAACGGCAGCGGCGTCCTTTGAAAAGCGGGTCGGCACGCGCCTAGGCGGCAGGTACAAACAAAGAGTTATCGTTCTGGCCGAACGCACTTTTACAGATATGGTACCAAAGCAAAAGTTATTTACCTTGATGGGTAGTTCTGCTGGCAGTCCAGATTACATAAGAAAAACCTACTCCAAACTAATTCATTTCAAAGGCCAGTAACGAGTAGCTATATCCGTTATTTATTATTTATTTATTTACGAGTCTCTTGTATCCCACTGCAGGGCAAAGGCCTCTCTCCCTTATAATTATTTCAAAATAAACATACAGCAAAATTTCGTGTTTCATTATTATAAATAAAAGATCTTGCGCTAGTTGAATATCAATTTGTAACATACATACATACATATATCACGCCTTTATCCCTTGCGGGGTAGGCAGAGCGTTAATGGCCAATGGTAAGAATACGGCCACTATCGCCGCGCATGACATTTTCGATGTTTGTTTTCTAAGGTTGTTTCAGAAAACATGTGTATCACTATAGTGACATGTTGTCAGCCTATCGCCTAAAAATACACCAACACTCTCGAGTCAATTTGTAACTATTTCATTTATTATGAAATCAGAACAAAATATCAATAGGTAGGTCAATATATCATCTTGTCATGTCCGTCTGTCTGTCCGCTGACCAGCATCGTCTCGCCAACCAGCCCTACCATCCAAAATGATCGTAACAGGTCGTTTCCAATTCGGTACAATTATTTCAATACATACTCTAAAATTACAATATAAGTAGGTACTTATTAGTTTTTTATATACTTATATCGCCATATTAATATTAGCATGCACATGTTTCAATAAATTTCAATCACATAATATGAGTAAACTTATTGAACGGTGATATAAAATATCGATATAATTTTACATATTTATTTTTCTCATCTCTACAAAATATGCGGTCTTTGCGAAAGCCAATTGCGTCCAGCGATAATTACCTCTCCCCCCGCAAAAACCAGTGAGCTTGGTTTTGAACAAAATCGTACCGACGCGTTCTCCACTGGTTACTGTCCTCCGTGTATTTGGCCAACCGTGCATTATGTACCCATATATTCTACTTAACAACTTATCACGTTTAGTTTCTGTCGAAATATCCTTATAAGTTACCGGCAAGGTTTCATTCAAAAATAACAAATAATTATGCATAATGGGGTCTCTGGTGACGTCACGCTCACCCGATAATGGCAGCCGTGATAACGCATCTGCGTTTCCATTGCATTTAGACGTCACATATTCTATGTCGAATGTGTATGCAGCCAATTTTGCCGCCCACCGTTGTAATCTACTTGCTGCCGTTTGTGGGATACCTCCTTTTGGGCCAAAAATGTAAACCAGGGGTTTATGGTCTGTTTTTAATACAAATTGCCTACCAAATAAATATTGATGATGTTTTTGTACACCATACAATATAGCCAGTGCTTCCTTATCTAACTGACTGTAGTTAGTTTCCGCGTCATTCAACGTCCGTGAAGCACAGCTGATCGGCCGCTCCGACCCGTCCGGGTACCTGTGTGCGAGCACAGCGCCTATTCCGTAGAGCTACTATCTACCGATAATATTAAGGGTAAGTCCGGGTTATAATGACTCAGCACTTTGTCGCTAGACCAAATATTTTTAATGTCTTTAAAAGCTGCTTCACAAACATCATTCCAATGCCATGCCTGTTCTTTTTTTAATAACGTGTACAATGGATGGAGCAAAGTACTCAAATTGGCCACAAACTTCCCGTAATAGTTTACTAAACCCAAAAATGCCTTTAGTTGCATTACATTTACAGGCCGTGGTGCTTTAACAATCGCTTCTATTTTTGATTCATCGGGGTGCAACCCGTTCTTAGCTATTATAAACCCCAGGTAGGATACACTTTCTTGTAAAAATTTACATTTTTGTATTTTAACAGTCACCCCCATTTTAGAGAGTCTTTCGATTACATCTCTCAGATTCTTTATATGAGTTTCACGATCTTTACCAGTAAGTATATGTCGTCTAAGAAAACAACCGTATCATTCAAACCTCGTAATGTTTCTTCCATTATTTTCTGAAACTTTTCAGGCACACAACTAAGACCGTAAGGTGTGCGACGAAACGCAAACGTGCCAACATGTGTTGAAATAGCCGTGCACGCCTGCGAGTCGGCATGGAGAGAAACCTGCATGTACGCAGTCGTGAGATCTATTTTCGAAAATTCTTCTCCACCGCTAAGGGCCGCAAAAAGTTCATCAATCCGCGGAAGAGGATAGTGATCCATCTTAAGTTTCGGATTAATTGTCGATTTGTAATCGCCACATAGCCATATCTCCCGAAGGTTTTATTACGGGAACTATAGGAGTTCCATAATCCGAATGTTCCACTGGGTAGATTGACCCTTCCTCCTCTAACCGCGCCAACTCCCTCTCCACGGCGGCTCGCAGCGCCAGCGGCACCGGCCGCGCGCGCACGAACACCGGTTCGCTAATTTGTCAGCTGTAATCGAATCTCTTTTTTACAAGTGCCTAACTTATCATTAAATACTGTGGGAAATTCATTCTTTAATTTATTAATAAACTGCGTTTTGTAATCTGAGTCGCTAGATACAATATTGTTCACCTGCAGTTGATTTATCTTAAAACGACGAATCCACACTCTTCCGAGCAAAGGGCGACTGCCGTTTCTAATTATATACAATTGCAAGTTTTTTTCATGAACACCATCTATGGTCACATCTACCTTAATATATCCTATTGGTTCAATGGGTGAACCAGAACAAGAAAACAATTCAATGTCGTCCTTATGAAGTGGTAAATCAGAAAACAATTCATTGTAGCAAGTTTCGTTAATGGCCGAGACTTTACTTCCGGTATCTAATTCACATCTCAACATAGTGTTTACCTTAACGTCCATAAAATATGGTTTGTCGCCCGTAGCCACCGCTCGTATATGAAACATATCACTTTCGGAATCGTCCTCGTCATCGTCAATGAAATTATGCCGCCGGATATTTACTCTTGAGTCAGCCACTTTACACATAGCCTTTAGATGGCCTTTACCAAAACACCGATCATAAGTATACTGCTTATACCTACACTTATCTGAACTGTGCATCTTACCGCACCGCCAACACGAAGACGCCGCCGCAACGGCCTGCGGGGCGCGGCCGCGGCCGCTGCGGCCGCCGGCGCCGCGCGCGCCGCGCATGCAGGCCCTCGCCCGCCGCGCCCGCGCTCGCGCCGCCACCGCCGCTCATTGCGCCCCCAACGACGCCACCGCTACCAAAGCCCGAAGATGAACTTGCACCGCCCATGCTATTACGGTCGCTAACTTTTACCGTATGCTTCTCGGCAGCCTCTAAACTCTGAGCCAGCTCCACCGCCTTCGCGTATGTGAGATCTTTCTCCGTAAACAGACGCGATTTAATCTCACCACTCACCATACCTATTACCAATTGATCTCGCAGATTATTTTCTATTTGGTTTCCAAAATTTCAATGTACTGCCAAATGTTTTAACTGCTGTAGGTATTCCGAAATAGTTTCACCCGGCTTTTGTTTTCTTTCACGGAATTCTTGTCTTTCTGCTATTTCCGAACTTTTTGGCTCCAGGTGTTGTTTCACCAATGCAATCAGATCATCGTACGTTTTGCTTTCCGGAACACTTGGTGAACACAAATCACTCATTAAATCATATGTGCGCTCACCTACAACTGTTACTAAGGTAGCCACTTTGAGCGTGTCCTCAATTTTATTAAGCTTAATGAACTGATTCAAACGGCGCACATAGGTCGACCACTGTCCCGAAAATAAATCAAACGGTTCGATTTTACCGATAGGCATGATTATTACAATTAACACGCGTGGCACGGCACAAAAAAAAACCAGAATGCAGACGAACATGGTACATGCTTGCCTAGATAATGCCTATTCACTCTTGCCTTAAAAAGGCCCAAGTTATATTGTTCCGGAAAAAGATCCGCCGGCAGGGAATTCCACTCTTTAGCCGTACGCATGATAAAAGTTGAAGCGAAACGCTTAGTGCAGATCAGAGGTATATCTACAACATAAGGGTGGAACCCCAGTCGGCGCCTCGATCCCCGGAGATGGAATGGGGAAGGGGGTATCAGGTCGTGGAGTGATTGAGCACACTCTCCGAAATGTATCCTATAGAATACCGACATGCATGCTACTTTACGACGGTGTTCAAGGCTCTGCAACTCAGCGTCAGTGTAAGGTACGTGAGACAAACACGGCGGTCGGTTGCTAACTAGTTTATTATAAAAAGATATTCATCTACCTACACACAGTGCACATACCCCACAATAATGTCTTATAGTTTTAGTGATAATAACCACGGAGCCTTAAAATCAAGCGTTTTTTAAATAAAATTTTTTATACATCTTATCAAACATATTTGTAACTACAAACTGTATTATGAACATTTTGATATTTTAGTTTATAACTTATAATATAAAAGCGAAAACTAAAACAAGTTACTGTAAATGAAGAGAAAGACCTCAAATTAGGATTGAGTTTCAGATCTGTGGTACATTGTAACAAAATACCTATTTCGCATATAAATCGAGGATATCTTTGAGAACAAACTTTATTTTGTAAATTTTTCAATTTCATTTTATAACATAGTTTAAAATTTCTGTTTCTCATTCACATTTCGGCGAAATATCTCGCCGTTTCAATGGCTTTTGTATGGAAAACTAGCCATAGGATTACTTCAAAAAAAAGCATGTGTATTAGGAAGGTGTATTTAATCAAATTGCAAAAGAAATAAATTTTAATTAAGTTTAATATTTTTGTTAAAAAAAAAACAAATATATTTCCCTATATATTTCTTAAGAGACGTCTGATCAATCAACTTGAGATATCACGCAGCTACCCCGAAACCTTAGGCGCCTCACACACTGGGAACGCGCCCCGACGCGTAGCGCGGAGCGGCAGATCCCGCGCGCAGCGACGGAGGAGCAGATCTGCTTCATCGCGCGGCTTGCTCCGCGTCTCCGCGCGGAGGGTAGTTGTACGACGGCCCCGCGCCAAACAAAGACTTCACTCCACTATCGATCGCCGTGGTTCGAGCGGCACTGCGGATCTAGTGAGTTATACCCCGCGGAGCGCGCCGCGCCCCCGCGCCGATAAGCAGAATCTGCGCGCGGGACGCGCCACCGCGCGTTGACGCTTTGTCGGTGTGTTGTACTAGGCGGTTTTTCGATACGTACTGATGTACCTACATACAACTTTAAAATCTGCGCTCCCACGCTACGCGACGGAGTGCGGTGCAGTGGGAGAGCCACACCTTGAGACAAAACGCGTGTTTTCAAACTATGTTATCTGCACGAAAAACGCTGCTGTTACCTCCTGGAAGCCCTTAATCTAACTTACTGTACCCACAGGCAGATATGGGGTGGTGCTATTCTACTTTGCTGGCACACCTTTACACAAAAAAAATGCAAAAACAATCAATGAAATATATAAAGCAGATGTGGCAAACAGTAATGTGAATACAAGTATGTAAGAGAACCTCAAACTTTACGAGTATATTATAGGTCTATGTCATACAATTTTTACCTTTACCTAGAATTTTTTAGTTGAATAAAGCTGAGAATAAAGCCAATATTCTTGGTTGAGTTTGACAAAAATCTATGATTAGGACTCCTTTGCCCTTTCTTTTGGATTATGCATGGCCTATGCTTGCATGGCATTGTCAACCTTGACACCATAAAAAGTTGAAATCAAATATTATGTCAGTTGAATAAAACAAGAAACAACTACAAGTCACTGATTCGGTGTGTTTGTCTTCTTTGATTTGAATTCAAACTGATTTCCATGCGTTCAAGTAAATTCAGTTTTCAACAATGTTGAAATTGAGAGGGTTCCTCTTCGTAGCGCTAACGAGCGCATTTTGTGCAGTATTATTTGCCTTGGAAAGAAATGTTGTACCACTATTAATTTTAGACGACGGCCTGCTTGACGGAGTACTCAGGACTCAGACGAATCCTCTGCACACAGTCAGCGTGGGAGAGGTTGACGGCATACTTAGTGTAGCGCAAAGACGAAGCTTTCAAATGATTTTCTTCATAGAAGAGGCCTTCTCATACGAAGACATTAGCAAGAAAGATGCAAAAGGAACGCCCTTTTACCATTTGAAACAAGCATTCCTTGATAAAAGAATGAAGATCCTACCACGGGTAACCATTTATTTTGTTTTCGTTTTTTTACTTCTTATCAGTTTCTGATCCGATCACACAGATTGGTAGTGTGGTGTCCATTTCTACCCGTGGGTGTCGTAAGTGTCGCAAGCGACTAAGTGATGAATCCAGGGAATGAGTAACAGCATTCCCTGTGAATGAAACGTCTTGCACTGCGCTCGCAAATCCGTCTGCCAACCCGTGAGTTTGGAATATACTTACCACGAAAAAACCCCTTAATTGAATGAGGCCATGTCCGGCAGTGGACTTTTGTGGCTGTTGTAGTGTTATACTGTGTTGTACTATATATAAGGTCAGGTGATGATTTGCAGAATACTTTTGTTCTTAATGACCAACCTTATCCAGATACTTGGTTTCAGGTTATTCACCCTTACAAATACTTAAATAAACGCTTCCCGTCATTCGATTTCAACACTTTCCACGTGCGTGAAACCACATTTAAACTGAGGATCGAACAGGATGACTATAAGTTCATGTACATTTTCTTCGAGGACGGTGCAAATGAAACCAGGATACAGAAATTAAGACGCCATGACGCTATTATACAACAAGTCATCTTTACTGTTAGGCAGATGAGTAAAGTATGTAGAGATACCTAATTACCTATCTATCCAGTCAACATTTACATCTATTACTTTTAAACTAGCAAGAATTGGGTGTAAAAAAATTGCTGCAAACATTTTAAGGGGTGAACCAGTCTCTGATACTGAACAACTTTCCCTAACAAACATAGGTCAAAATATGAAAAAAAAATTTGGACCTCCCATACAAAATAGTAAATTTGTATGGGAGGTCCAAAAAAAGTCAAATTAAAAAATTTACACCTTATACAGGGTGTAAAAAAATTTGCTGCAATTATTTTGAGGGGTTAACCAGCCCATGAAATTGAACAACTTTCTCCAAGGAACATAGTTCGAAATATTAAAAAAAAATTTCGACCTCCCATATAAATTGACTTTGTCGGTTCGTAATTTTGTATGGCAGGACAATTTTTTTTTTCGACATATTTTCGTTGGAGAAAGTTGTTCAGTTTCATGGGCTTGTTCACCGCTTAAAATATTTGCAGAAGAAATAATTAATTGCTTATCGATAATTTAGACACCTGTACAAAAGCGAGCGTGACGAAAGCAGATTTTGAGCAAACAAGCGTTTGACTAATGCAGCATTTAACGAAACAAGGGTTTGACCAAAACCGAATTTGACCTATGTCGTCGCTAGGGTGTAGGGACACCTAATGGCGTACTGTAAAGGCAAAACAGCAAACAAGACTCAAACCCAAGTAAGAACTACTGTTACAACTTTTTTACGCAGAAAACAATATTTTTCAGGGTCCCGTAGTAGCATTTTACACCGGAAAACGTAACCCGTTCGAGTTGTTCGAAACGGAGAGCCGTAGATATAATTCTTTTGAGATGATGAATATAAAAAAAAAAGAAACATTTGAGATAGGATTGCCTGGCGGAGAAATGTTATCCTACTTGGTTTGCGAATTCAACGTTACTTTCGAATTTTATAGTAAGTACTAATTGTCTCTCTCCTTTAATGTGGGACGCCGAGTCGTCCAACGACCTGATGTGTCCTGGTGTCACAGCACTGCTTGAAGCACGTTTCTGACATTAACTACCGTTAGTCCACGAAGTGCAAACAGTACACACAGTAACAAATTGTGACAGATCAGATGAGAGCAATATGGGAATGTCAACGCTTTTAAAAACTAGGTTCATTGATGGCGGGGAACAGGAGCCTGTAAATCTGTAAATAGGTGTTAAACTTTTTAGGTATTATATCTTTGTTCATTATGTATACTGATATAAATGAGACGGACTGATCAAAGAGATCACATTGTAATAAATAATACCAAGTAATTTTAATGGGATGCTAATGAAAGTAAGTAATCGACAAAATAAAATTATGTAGACCTGTATTCGGGCATCTGATTTAAACATCCGCGGTCACTCATCATTACTTAATTATAAAAACGGGATGCTGCGATACACAATTACCGCGTTGCTATTGTGCAGTTCATTTTGGACAAAAAGCCCTCTGTGTTTGAGTTTCCTATGATGAATCATCGTGATGCCCTGAATCAGGATGCGGAGTCGTCAAGAAATCGTGAGGTGGATGGGGAATACACATTAATCTCTGTGAATCATTAATTTAATCGATATATAATAATTATTGTATCTCAGTGTATGTTAGCTGTCTTTAGAAATCTCTGAATCTATCACAGCGAGTGCAAAATGTGTACGCATGCTATTGTTTTAACATACCCCTGAAAACACACATTACACCTTATTTAAATAAAGCCACCATTTTAAAAATATAGACGGGGTCTACTCGCAAAATGACCGAATCCCTAAACGCAAAACGGGCTTACTTATCGAAAAACTTCCCGAAAATGCAAATCTTAATGCCGTTGCTTCTAGAACTCCCTTCTCTCTCTAGTCGGAGACTTTACTTAGATTTAGTTTTCTTTTCAAAATACTTAATGGTACAATAAATTGTCCAAACCTCTTACAAAACATTGACTTTTATATCCCAAAATATTCCCTTCGTCCGCGAGCATTATTCTCTGTGAGAAGGGCTCGAACTAATTATGCTCGACATACGTTTTTCAGACGAGTAAGTTCTTTTTATAATAATAACTTAAGTAGTGTTGATCTTTTTCATGATTCTTTGTATAAGATCAAAAAACAGATAAAACATAAACTTTTGGCTTAATAGATTTTAATTAAGATTTGTTTGCAAATGTTAAGGTAATATTGTAAATTTAAGAAAAATAATTTAAATACTGTCTAGACCTCTTTTGTAACTTTCATTGCAACAATTTAGTTAACTTTTCGTTATTCTGCACAATATTTACATAATTCTTTTTCCCTTTGAAATTATATAAATTCTTTGTTAAAAACTTTTCAATAAATCATAACCGTTTGCTCCCAAAAAGAGAAAATTTTTATATTCTTTTATGGACCTCCAGGTCTTTTATCAAATTAAGTTTGTATTTTCCTTTGTATGCATAACTGTATGTGTCCTAAATAATAAAATAAAATAAATTCAATAGGTTAAAGTACTTTCTCTGGGGACCAAATGTCAAAGTATAAAAATCAAATTTTTATTGGAGGATTAAATATTCTTATAGTATAGTAGCGACCATATTCTTAGCCGTTGGCGCTCTGCCTACCCCGCAAGGGATAAAGGCGTGATATATGTATAGGTATGTATGTATGTATTAAGTATTTTTCTTGTTTGTTTTGACCTGTTGAGCTAAGCGTTTTCGGGGAAAGTCAGTAGTTTGGTACCTCCCGTACAGGACTCCTCCGAGAATGATCCCTCTCCCGGACGTCTCCCTTGTCTTGTATCTATACATATAATAAGACTATAAAAAGCCGGTGTCCATTAACCCTCTATAGTTTCAATAAAACGAAACAATAGCGTGTTTTAGGAAACTAACAGCGACATCTATTATTATCGATCAAAAACAGTTTCCTGTTTTTTAATCACGCTTATCTTCAAAACAACTGGACGAAATTAAATGAAAACTTTTGTAATGTATATCTACTAGCCTGGTCAACATCTAGGTTACTTTCGATTACAGCGAAATCACTCAATCCTACGGGAAAATACGATCAAACTAGCGGCATACAACCAGAACTGCACGTCGTTCTGCTCTCTGTTTGTTGTCGGCTTTTCACGCAAAAACTACTGGACGGATTTTGATGAAACTTTCTTTGTTATTAAGATATTAGTCCTCGCTTACATATAGGCTATTTTTTATAGAAATTTGCTCTTTAAGGGGGTGAAAGGGGGAGGGCAGGGTAAGTTTGTACGAAACTCCGTCAATTTTGAAACTAAATCGATAAAAATTAGAGCTCTTTACGTGAATGCTAAACTTTTCTACCCTTCGTTTTGTGACGATCGTCATGCTTTCTCTTTTCCACTTAGGCTCTGACATATACCAGGCGTTCATGTTTTCTCCTTCAGGTAACCGCCACCATTTACAGATCCTTTCTTTAATAAATACCGTTAAGATAAAAATTATGTAGTTTTGTGTTTACAAGTGGTCTATAATACTCTCAGCACGCATGTACGCTCAATTTTCAAAATTCCTACTGTATATTATTACATTTTAAGTGCACTTTGACTGATGTTCTGTGGAACGCTTTGCGTTATTATGTTTTCACAAACATCCATAATCGTAACGTCATGTTTATCTAGCGACAATGTGACGTCAGCTTATGGCGAAGGTCGCGAGTTATATCATCGTAAATTCTAGTGATGAGTAGTTACAGATAGGTGCTCCAAATAAATTTCCTGCTTATAACACACACACACATATCACGCCTTGCTGGGTAGACAGAGCGCCAACGGCCCCAAAAACAGTCACTTCAAATATTGAGGGCTGTTTGAGACCGGACCATAAAGTTGAATTCCCATTAAGTTGAATCCCAATATGTTGAATTCCCATTAAGTTGAATTCCCATTAAGTTGAATTTTTCGAACGTCGGCTTCCCAATAAGTTGAATCTTAATATGTTGAATTCAAATTAATTTGAATCTCATTGAATTGAACCCTCAATAGTACTTCCAGAATGTCATATTGTTATAACTGTCCCTAGCTTCCAAAACATCTCTTTCCCAGAATGTCCCTTACCCAGAATTTGCCTTACCCAGATTGTCCCTTTCCAAAAATGTCACCAGTAACATGGCTACGTTAAAAAATAATCCCAGTAGTTGTACCATATTTTTTACGGCATTCTTTATCAATACTAAACCCATTCTAAAGTTATGGCACGCATTTAAATTAACACCCTGTATAAACTTAGTTTACCCCCATCCAAGGCATCTTACCCCCGTATCTCCGTCCGTAATCAAGATGTGACTGTGCTTTGCAAACAAACGCTAAGAAGAAGAAAGGACATTCTGGGAAAGGGACTTTTTGGACCCTAGGGATATTTTGGGAAAGGGACATTCTGGAACTAAAGGTAGAAATACAACAAATTATAATATTATTAAAATTTATTCAGTAATTAATATTACCTAAAACAAAACCAACTCAGTAGGTAACAAATTATTCTTATTTTAAACTATACTATACCTAAACTAGTAGATGTGTCTAAAAACAAAAAACCCGACTACGGTAATTTTAAAGTAGTATTTTGCTGTAAAAATCTTGAATCTATATTTTTTTTACAAAGCCAGTGTCACTCGCGCTACTGAGACGAATCTAATGACATCTCAATGTTAAAATCCAACAATCCGCTTGGGCTTGTCCACATACATACATACATACTTACATACATACATACATACATACCTACATACTCTCGAAAAACATAACCCTTCTTCTGAGGCAGTCGGGTAAAAACATAACTGGGGTCATAAACCCGTTAAAAGATGTTCTTATGTATAAAAAATTACCCGACTGTGTCCGACAGAAGTAGGGTTATGTTTTTCGAGAGTATGTATGTATGGATGTGTGTATGTATGTTACTATGTATGTGTGTGGATAATAAAATTCTTTTTCACGGGCTACACTAGTCACAGGCCTCTGAAACCATTTCAGAGGATTCTGCAACCACGTCAGAAGCCTCTGAAACCATGTCCGAGGTCATTTCAACCATGTCAGAGGTCTCTGCAACCATTTCAGAGGTCATTTTAACCATGTCAGAGGACTCTGAAACCATGTTTCCGAGCTCATTGCAACCATGTCATAGGTCTCTGCAACCGTACAGGTCTCTGTACCTACATTAAATTGATGCACGAAGTAAGTTTCCAACAAAAAGGCTATAACGACGCGAACTACAACACAACGTAAACAATTCAATAACACTTTAGTTCGTTTGAACTAAACTCCGTAGCCACTCACTCGCTTCATCGATCGCTCATGAGCCGTAGGATGCGTAGGAGCCGTAATGAAGAAGTGAACTAACTGAACTACTGAACTAAGTGAGTGATTCAACTCCGCAGACGCAAAAGCTTCAAATCGCTCTGCTCATCTAAGTGAGTGATTTTTCCCATGTCTACTAGGGAGTAGGGAGAGACTGACCGCCACGCCCCCGCTGCAAGAAATCTCTTGGTCACACCAGTTTTATTGATGTAATGTCAGATATATAATAATAATATCGACGGGTTCCGGACAATTTGTATTAACCGCCATTTTTGAAACTTTACACCAGAGCAGTTTAAAGTTTCAGAAAAAAAATCATAACTATAACAAATTGCACTATTTTTTATTTATTATTTTTTTATTTATATGTAATAGGCCCGCATTTGTCTGCCATCTCACCTCGTGGTAAGTGGAGATGCAGACGAAGATGGTACATGCTTGCCTAGATAATGCCTATTCACTCTTGCCTTAAAAAGGCCCAAGTTATATTGTTCCGGAAAAAGATCCGCCGGCAGGGAATTCCACTCTTTAGCCGTACGCATGATAAAAGTTGAAGCGAAATGCTTAGTGCAGATCAGAGGTATATCTACAACATAAGGGTGGAACCCCAGTCGGCGCCTCGATCCCCGGAGATGGAATGGGGAAGGGGGTATCAGGTCGTGGAGTGATTGAGCACACTCTCCGAAATGTATCCTATAGAATACCGACATGCATGCTACTTTACGACGGTGTTCAAGGCTCTGCAACTTAGTTTCAACCAGTGCTTCGTCTGCTATGAGCTTCTTGGCGCGTTTTATCATAACAAAGAAAATTTCTGTTCCTGTTACTTATTATCTATAATTTGATTAATATTTTTTCTGATATTTCTCTTTTTAACGAAAATATATGGCGCTTAATACAAAGTGACCCAAAATTTACATTTTTTTGTTCCAGGCTAAATGACTTAACCGCCTGAGATAATGGGTTTTTGTTCCAGGCTAAATGACTTTACCGCCTGAGGTTATGGTTTTTTGTTCCAGGCTAAATGACTCAACCGCCTAGATTTATTAATACATGTTCCAAGCTAGTACCTAGAATTGAAAATACTAGCTCTAAGTACTTGCTTTTACCAAAAAGTTATTCATATTTTAATCCTAAGCTAATAAATTTAAATACCATATCTTAAATTGATAAATATGGCTAAAAATATGACTACATTTGTTTATTCGACTTATTGTATTAAGCGACATTTGACATGAATTTTACTAAGAGGCTAACTGTTTTAAGCGACATTTCTATATATTTATAAGGTCAGGCTAAATGGTTGAACGTATGCACCCTGTAAAATATTGTTCCAGGCAAAAAGGTTTAAACGACTGTGTGGTCATTTGGTAGTGAGCTTAAGTACACAAGCCTTAAATTTGTCAATATTTTGTGCCGGTTCATACACTGCACTTCGAAATAGGCCCAAAAAATACGGTTGTATTAAGCGACATTTTTTTGCTCCGATCATCACCAAACCGAGCTCAAACGACGCAGAAAAATTTGCTGAGTCCAAATATGTATAAAAGTCTGTATTCAAAAAAATGGCGGTTAATACAAATAGCCCGGAACCCCTCGATATAAGTTTATAAACTTATTTTATTTTAAACTATATGTAGCGAAAAATCTTCAAAATCGCTTAATGTGTTTGGGAGAAGGAAATAAACTATGGGAAATGGGTAAACATTTTATTTTTTATATAAAAATTATAAGTATTTTAAAAAAGGAAGAACTAAAAATAATATGACAAATGTATGAAGAATGTCGTGTATTTTTTTGGGTTTGTTTGAAACAACCAGTAAGAAAAAGTAGAGGTTGTTAGTTGACCGTCGCCGAGGACGGACGTGTCCACAGCACGTGCTCCATCTCTTTTTTTTTTCTTTCAACCCACGGCCTTCCAATGAACCGCGCGCGCTTTGCTTGTATCCATCCATCTATTTTGTTCTATAACCAGTGAAAGTGTCGGTGATATGTGATAAGTGTTTTTTGTACGTCTACACAAATATGTGTTAAGTGTTTTCGTGTAAGCTAGTGCCGCGGTAGACTACGAGAAGATGCACTAATGCCCTCAGCCAGCAGAAAATGGGTGAGATCGGTCCTAAATAACGCCAAAACTGCATGGCTTTCCAAGTAACATATTTACGAGTATTCAATATTATTGATAGCATGCACAAACCAGAGATAAGCGAGCGACACTAATGACAATTTTCTGGGAGAGCATGGAAAGACCTAAATATAATGACAAAAAAAAACTTGACCCTACTTCTAAGAAAAGTCCGCCAATTCAATCTTAAAAAGTCAATCGGTCAAAATGTAATAAATACGGGATGTATTTGCACTCGCAAGGCTTCCGAGAATTCAATGTGTAATGGAAAAATCTCGCCAAATACTGCAAAGTTCTTCTAAGCGTGAAATGTGTACCATACTACCTACTAATTTAATTGTGAATTAATGTGATTTTAATGTAAGGTGTTGAGTATACTGTTTGAATTTAGTTTGTGTTCTACGTATTTTTAGTGATTGGGTTAAATCTTGTCCTACCTATATTTTATATATTTAGAAATTTTAAAAATAACAATCTCTATGTATAAGTATGAATAGTGTGTGTGTGTTTGTGTGTGTGTCTGTTGTTCGCAGTAGTGTACCTATTATTGCGCGTCGTGGTCAGAGTGTAGCCACACATACTCATTTGTAGAACAGAAGCATTTTAACAGAACATTTAGAGGAAATTTACCAAAGCAACCTTTAAATTTGACTTTACCAACAGCTCATCGCAATAACTGAGGTCCAAAAAACATGGAGCTATTAAAACAAACCTTCTAGGACAATACAATACCTACCCAAAGCGATGACAATACTGATTTCAAAAATACTCATCCGTTAAATGGACTTATGACCATATCTTAGGAAAACCAAGAAACAAGGCGGACAAAGTTATGTTAAGACAATAGACAAAAGCAACGCTGCAACACAATGGAGCCACCATCTGCAAGCAATAAAGGCAACGGCGACGGATAGAAAAATGCAATGAAGCCAAATGACGTAAACTACATAAAAAACTGCCTCAACAAAGCAGCCGATCGGCTCCCATCTGCGAGCTTCCACATGAGTCGCAATTCAAGGAGAAAGACATTAGATGAGAACAGGCAGCTAAATCACGTTACTTAAACTAGAAGAATTGCGAATCAGATTTTCTCATCCGCTGATTATTAAAAGACAACCCCGCTTTGACATCCACGACGTCATGAAGATCATCAACGCTCATTTCTTCATCGAATTTCCCTTCACAGCTTCTGTCCTATTCTAGCTACGGCGGACGCTGGGCTGGATCTGATCGATTGAATCGCGGTTCATCGATCTCCTCTCCTCTTCCCTCGAGCGTGTCTTCCCTAAACAAGTTGCGCCCCCTGGTTTATTCGGCTTGTCCGGGTCAGGCTTGCTCCTGGCTGGGTGTGGTGCCCATCATCATCATCATCATCATCATCATCATCATCAACAACCAGTTAGAAGAAGTAAGCCTTCAAAAATAGGTGATTTTAGCATTTTTGCAGCTCCAATCGCCTTAAATCATCAGAATAACAGCCTTATTTACACCCGTTTCGGTGCCTTTTTGACCAGTTTTTAGTAGACGTTTATGCCAAAATAGAAACGGATCATGTCGGATTGGTATTCATACGCACTAATCAAAGGTAACTGCAAGCGGAAAATAAAATTGATTTAAGAGATGCCTTAGAGCAAAATTCAGATCCAGTAAACTTGGGGCGAATGATAATTCTTCCTTCTACGTTTACTGGTGGTCCCAAGTAAATGGTTGAGCGAAACCAGGATGCGTTAAGTTTCGTCATAAAATATATAGGCCCAGATCTCTTTATAACCATGACTACTAACCCAAAATAGTCTGAAATAGAAAATAACTTGCTGGCGGGTCAGGCTTCCTTTAACAGACATGAAATAATTTCTTGAGTCTTTCATTTAAATCAAAAGCGCTTAATTAATCTCCTCACAAACGAGAAGTAATTCAGGTCAGTCTGCTGCTACATGTTTTCGATAGAGTGGCAGAAATGTGGATTGCCTCATTCCCATAATCTTTTGTGGCTAATCTATGAGAAGTGATTATTTCAAATCTCTGGAGCCCGTCTGCCTACCTAACTGGCTTGCAACACCAAGAGCACGGCTTCACTTTAAAACCGTACCGAAATTATTATTATAATAGGTTTTTCATCTTCTGTTGGTGCATAAACATCCCTTGGCGAGACGAAGTTTGCAGGCACCAGCTAGTTCGAAATCTTCTTCTTCTTCGTGTCAATGGCCGAACTATATGTTATCCTGCCAGTACTTTGCGACGGCTATGGCATTATCAGACGCATTATCAGTTCGAAATAAACCTTTGAAGCAGTATTACTGTACCTATTAGAATAGAATAGAGAAAATGTTTATTTGTTACCAATTATTAATACTACTCGAACAATTTTACTGAAATAATATTTTACGTTTGTAGATATGAGAACCAGTGGTCAGGAGCCGAAATGGAAAGGTGTGGTTTGTTACATAAGGAGAATGTCACCTGACGATCGCGAAAACGGACCGTACAATTTTACGATAGTTATGAACAATGCTGTAAGTAAAATAATGTTTCATTGTTATTATTTTTTGGATGATATTTAAACGTACCTCAGCTTATTTTGTTTTCGTCCATCAAAATTTACCTTTGAGCCTCCAAAGCACTTATTTTGGTATTCACAAAGGTGACTAAGCGTCGACTTAGGCAAAGTTAGGCTTACGTATGTCAAAATTCCTCTTTTTAAGTAGGCTGTAAGTAGGCTACTTCCAAATGTCAAAGTCAGAGACTTGACACGAAATCGTTCTCTATGATGAGAATTTATAAAACGTCACTCGAACTTCGAGTCAATATGGTGCCAATTTTTTATTGTGATATTATATTATTTGTAATAGTTATTCAAATATATACTTGGATGAGCCGCTAAACGCGGAAAATAAAAAAACGAATAATGTTTCTGAGGACTGCTTCTCCGCTGGTCATTCAAAATCAATTTGGAATTTGACCTGAAAAGTGTTTTCCAGCTCTCTGTTCATCAACACATATAAAGGTGATTGTTTATTTGGTATTGATGCTTCTAGCAGCCCAGGAAAAGGATAAAATCACGATAGCGAAAGAACTGGCTTATGTTCCTAGTTAGTTCAAACCTTTGCTGGACATCTGTTTTATTTTATAAACATGCCTCGAAGTTTACTAAAACCAAGCCCCCTATTTAAATAGAAAATATAATATTTATTCTATTTATACCTTCATGATTAGCAATATTCACTGTTTCGACAAGATTACCTACAATGATTCCCACCGTCGTCAATTCTGCGTGCCTGCTGCGTCGTGCCTTCTTACTTAACATTTATACATTTGTGGATTATAGCTGCAATGAACGGCTGCTTTTAACTTTTTTTAACGTGAGAGAGAACAAATTGTTAAGCAAATTACAACTGTTAACAAATACGTAGACCTACTTATATAATAGTGGTTTTCAAAGGTTTTCATCAAGCACGTCTGGTGTATGAAAGATGCGTTCGATAGCTGAAGGCGCTGGTTTTAAGAAAATAATCTTTTGTGGACTGTATTATTTGGTTTAATGGCAGAGAAAAGAATGGGAGACTGTTATGACCTATTGCTCTTTTAGGTTTAGGAAAAGGGAATTCACTTACCACACCGACTGAATATGGCGGATCCTCGAACGGCGTCGCGGCTTGGGTGCCAGCGACGCTTTTATTTTTGCACTTCACAGTTTTATACAGGTTTGGAAAACACTCGCGGCTATTATAGTTTGGATGTTTGCTTAAATTATGCGGTTATTAAATATTTATGTTCAATTTATAAGCTTGCGAAAAATTGAGGCACGCGCACGCAGTAGCGATACACACACAACAGTCTTTTGTTTTTTCACGCAGCCGCGGGAGCGCCACGTCGAAATCCGAACACTTCCGAACGGTGACGATTGCTTCCGAGTCGGTGTGTGTGCGAAGGAAAAGGAAAGGATAGAGCAAAAGGCGGCAAAGGGTTACCTTGCTTACAGCCAAACCATTCTCCCCCACCTTGAAAGGGGATGAGTAATCCACTTTCAAAACCAACAGTCCAGAAATATCAAAAAACAGCGCTCCAAGTTAATAGAGAATGTTGGGAAAAGCGTGTTAAATTTTGGGAGGAAAACGTCATCTATGACGTAAATGCGTACCTCGTACAAGGTATAACTACACACAAGCGAGTCAAAACCAAAATTGAGTAGAAACTAGAAAGTTTTTTTTTTTTTTTTTTTTTTTTTTTTTTTAACAGGTTATATACAAAAGTGCAACATTTAGTAGAGTTATTGGTTGGGTAAAGGGCAAAGTTTTACCACTGGGCGCCGATAGACACCAGTTTTAGTTTTTACATCCGCCACTCTCACCACTCCGTCTTTTCCGGGGAAAGTATCAATAATAATGCCTATTGGCCATTGTAGCGGAGGAGCATTGTCAGTTTTTATTAGAACAACTGTCCCCTTTTCAATGGAGTCAGACTTCTTAGTCCATTTTTGTCTGCTCTGTAAAGTGTTCAAATATTCTACTCGCCATCTCTTCCAGAATGACTGAACCATAGAGTCAATTAATTGAAAGCGTTGACGCGGGGTTTTGTTATTAGATAAATCCGCTTGAGGAAGCGACTTCAAAGGCGTCAATGTCAAAAAATGAGACGGAGTTAATGGTAAAGGATCTGTCGGATCAGAACTCAACACTGACAGAGGACGAGAATTTAACAGTACCTCTATCTGAGTGAGTACAGTGAGCATTTCCTCATAGGTGAGAAGTTGATCTCCAACTACTTTATTCAAATGAGTTTTCACACACTTGATATTACTTTCCCATATTCCACCGTGATGGGGAGCTGAAGGAGGATTCATCTTCCATTCAACTTGGTTTTCAAGTAATGCAGCTGAGAACTCTGAGTTATATTCAGGTGAACGAATCAAATCATATAAAGATTTCAGATGCGATCTGGCACCTACGAAATTTGTGCCACGGTCAGAGTACATACAGCTGACCGGGCCGCGACGCGATAGAAAGCGTGTAAGCGCGTTTAAAAAGGACTGTGTGGACAAATCAGATGAGAGTTCAATATGTACGGCATGAGTAACCAAACATATGAAAAGGCATATGTAAGCCTTAATACTGCGCACTCCGCGACGACGATGAGGTATTATTCTGATGGGACCAGCGTAGTCGCAACCAGTTTCTACAAAAGCCTTATTCACTTCACAAACTCTGAATTGTGGTAGATCTCCCATTAAAGGAAAATGCGGAGAAGGTTTATTTTTAAAGCATAAATTGCAGTTATTAACGCGTTTTCTTACTGCATTTCGACCTCCGAAAATCCAATATTTTTGTCGTAGGATCGAAAGCAAAAGACCAGAGCCAGTATGAAGATTCTTCTTATGCTCATAATCTATAATAAGATTAACGACATGGTCGTGTGAAGGGAGTAAAATTGGGTGTTTACTATCATAATCCAATTCCGAGTGAACTAGGCGACCTCCCACGCGCAATAAATTATCCTTTTCGTCTAGAAAGACACTAAGTTTTGCTAAGGAGCGCGGTAAGGTTCCATTATTGCTTATAATTTTCAACTCAGAGGAGAAATGTATTTCCTGTACAGCGCGCAAAACAGCTAGCTCTGCGGTACGAAAGTGAGAAAGTTCCAATTTCCTTGGCAATTTTTTAATAAATCTATATAAGTAAATGACAATGTGAAGCAGTTTTTTCCAAGAGGAAATACTAAGAGCTAATTCGTATAAAAGCGGCGTAACTGGTCTGCTTTCTTTAGTTAACAATATTTTTACAGTTTTCTGCTCCGGCGGGTTAGTAACAATTTGCGGATTAAAATCTTCTAGCTGCCATTCACTCATAGGCGTATGAACGAAAGCGGGCCCATTGAACCATAATGGATGGTCAACCAACTGAGCGGGTGTCAATCCGCGTGACAAACAATCCGCAGGGTTCTCACTACCTTTGATGTGATAAAAGTTACGCGGGTCGACATTCGCTTGTATTTGCGTGACGCGGTTCGCTACGTAAGTTTGCCAACGTGCTGGTGATGAATGAATCCAAGCTAACGTCACGGTACTATCAGAAAAGGCAAGTATGTTGTGAATTTGACAACGTGACGTATACGTATCTTTGACAGTGCACACCAATTTGGACACAACAAGTGCAGCGCACAATTCCAAGCGCGCGAGCGTAACCTTGGTTTTAGCGGGAGCCACTTTCGACTTGGCGCACACAAGGCTTACCATAGTCTTATTGGTGTAAGGGCAGAACACGTGTAGGTATACAACTCCCCCAAATGCGCGCTCACTTGCGTCGCCAAAGGCTAAGATCGACAGTACGAATTGCGGTTGAAAACCTACGAAACGCGGGATTTTAATTTTTTCCAATAAAGGTAATTCAGACACAAAACGCCGCCATAAATCGATCACATGTGAGGGGGGTTCATCATCCCATCCAATTTCGGATTCCCAAAGTGATTTGATGATAAGTTTCGCAAGCAGCGTTACGGGCGCGACAAATCCCATCAAATCCCAAAGGCGCGCGACTGTGGACAGAATGTTGCGTTTAGTACAATCACGCTCATCACGCGACACAGTAAAAACAAAATTGTCGGAAGCGGGTGACCATTGCAGACCGAGAATTTTTAGGTTCGCGTCAGATCCGATGTCAACCAGTTCAGTAACGTGGATTTCCTCGGGAATCGCGTTTAAAAACTCGGGAGAATTGCTAGCGAATTTCACAAGTTCAAATCCCCCAGCGGCGAATAGTTGAATCAATTCGGTGGACAGATTTAATGCCTCTTCGTATGTCAAACAGCTGTAGGCAAAATCGTCCATATACAAGGAGTCTTTGTCCAATGCCGAAGCGGCAAGCGGGAAGCGTTGACGTTCGTCGTTTATCAGCTGACGTAACGTGCGCATTGCGAGAAACGGGCTGCTTGACATACCAAAAGTAACGCGATTAAATTCGTAAATTTGAAGTGGTTCATTCGAATCAAACCTATAGAAAAAGCGTTGGTATTTGCGGAAGGCCTCTTGTACTATAATTTGTAGGTACATTTGCCTAATATCAGCACTCATTGCGGTGGGAAACAAGCGAAAATTCAAAATAATGCGAAATAAGTCAGATTGTAGGTTTTTACCTGTATACAACAAATCGTTAAGAGAAACACCCGAATCTGTTTTCATACTAAAATCCAAAACTTGGCGAACTTTAGATGTCAACCTATCTCCGCGAACTACAGCGTGATGAGCTACGAGGTATTGCGAAGCGTCGGGTCCACCAAGGTCATTGACCTTAGCTATGTAGTTCTTGTCCAGATAGTCGCGTAATATCTTGTCGTATTCAAATTTCAGATCGGGGTTAGCGAGCAGTTTTCGTTCTAAAGATAAATACCTACGTTTCGCAATGAGCTCTGACTTTCCTAAACAAGTAGGATCCTTTTTAAATGGAAGCGCGACTGCGTAGCGTCCCGTTGAATCGCGTGTAGTTGTTTGTTCGAAAATGTCCTCGCATTGTTGTTCATCCGCGTCCAATAAAACGTTTTTTGAAGGAATCTCCTCGACTTCAAAAAACCGCGAGACGCAATTTTCAAATGTACACAAGAACGAGCGTGTGACCTCAGGTTCAATGACCTCCGTCGCAGTCGGCGCGTTACCTACAACCAAGTATCCGAACGAGGTTTCGATACCTACTGGCTCGGATCTACTACCACTGAATTTTCTTGATTTCAATATGCGAGCAAAGAAGTCGCTACCTACTATCATGTCAATGGAACCGGGAGCGTGATAAGAATCGTCCGCAAGAGGTAAGTCGTGTAGGTATGACAGTTCAGAAATATCTATGGGCGCACAGGGTAACTCTTCAGTTATACAGTCAACCACAAACGGGTGTACGTCATAGCGTTCATTTTCATCAAAGCGTGAAACTAAGATAACAGACGTGACACCTTTGGTTTCAGTCTCATTACCTCCTAGGCCTGAGACCCTGGCTCCGTGTGAGGGGTAAAGCGGTAAATTCAAACGCGAGCGGCATTCTTCGGTCATGATGTTCCTCATGGAAGCGGAGTCCACTACTATACGTACTGGAATATTAATCTGCGAGTCAGGTCCATAGGCCTGGCATACGGCCGTACCTAGTAAAACCGTGCGGGATAAAGAAAACACTTCTAGCGGTTTGTTAGTCACACATAGCGATATTTGATTGTCCTTGGCTATAGGAACCCCATGCGAATTTCCTCCCCCACCATGGGAGGGCGAGCGAGCGTACGTGCGTGCGGCGGGTGCGGTAGCGGCGATGGCATGCGAAGTGTTAAGTCTGTGTTGATTAGCGTTATCAGTAAAATGCGGTGCGGTTGTGGCTGCGCGAGCATTCGCAGCAGCGGCGCAGGGGGCTGCCGAGCCCTCATTAGCGTTATTATTATTAGCGGGCGAGTGAGAGTTAGTCATTTCTTTAAAATGTAGAAGGCTGTGATGAAAATTTGCACAGAATCTACACCGGCGCGTACTCCTACACTGGCGGGATGAATGTAAAGCGGACATACAGTTAATGCAAAGGCGTTTCTCTTTAACATAATTATACCTATCGCGAGGCGATAAGGGCGTAAAAAGCGGGCACGCATAAAGATTGTGCGTAGAACTTTGACAATATGGGCACAAATTTTTATTAGTTTCAGCATCAGTAGCGTTTTGTACACTCAAAAACGTCTTAAACGGTTTTGGTTGTTGCGAATTACAAGCGGGGCGAGCGTGCGGTTGCGCGGCTAAAGTAGGTACATTACGAGATGTGCGAGCGGGAGGCGGCGCAGGGTGGCTAGCACTACCTAAATTCGCGCGGCTTAGAATGCGAGATTGTTCTCTCACGAATTGCGTCAAATCGTTTGACTTGGGAAAATCTCCCTCGTCTCTTTTGTACATCTCGAATGCCCGAGCGGTCTCTGGATCTAAACATTTCAAACCCAAGTGCAAAAATATGAACTCATCCAATTCATTTATTTTTAACTGCTTTAAAGCGGCGATAGTTGTCGAATATTTATCGATAAATGCGTCAAGAGCGGCGGGTGTGGCGGTATTCACACTTTTTAACTTTAGCAATTGATCGAGATAAGCGGTTGCGAGTGCGCGAGTGTCCTGATATTTGTTTATCAATGCGTTCCAAAGTGTTATATAGTTGTCACCAGTAGGCATAATGCCTCTGCACATATTTAGAGCGTTACCTGTCAATTTCCCTACTAAATATTGCATTTTTTCCGTGTTAGTTAAACGTTTGTTTTCATGAATGACTGAACGAAACGATTCATAGAAAAGCGGCCATTTTTGAATGTCACCATCAAAACTGGCGAGTTCCAATCGAGGTAAACTGACATATGACTGACTAGTCTCTGGGCAAATTGGCTTTGACTCGACTTGTGGCGTTTTGGATTGAAAGCGATCGCATTCAAATTTGACCCTATTATACAGGTCATCAAAGGCGAATATGGCTTGAAAATTGAAAACATAGTTGGGCCTAACACGAGACTCTAGATCATTCTTCTTTTGGATGCATGAAATATATTCAGAACGTAGGTAATCAATGGTAACGCACTTTGCTAAGAAACTATCAATAATAGTTTGGTCGGCTGAGGATGTGGGAATAGAATCAAACACAGCTTGCATGCGAGCAAAATAAGCGGAAGATTGCAATCCGTAATACGACAATTTTCGGTCAACTTCAGCCGCCATCTTTTCGGCCTCTGCATGAACTGCGGCGGCTTTTGCTGTCTCATCAACGGGTTTGGACATGTTGTATAGAGAAATATAACCAAAATATAGGCGAAATAACTCGGATTGCTAAGAATCCGGCTCGAAGGACCAAAAAATATGGTGTATGAAAGATGCGTTCGATAGCTGAAGGCGCTGGTTTTAAGAAAATAATCTTTTGTGGACTGTATTATTTGGTTTAATGGCAGAGAAAAGAATGGGAGACTGTTATGACCTATTGCTCTTTTAGGTTTAGGAAAAGGGAATTCACTTACCACACCGACTGAATATGGCGGATCCTCGAACGGCGTCGCGGCTTGGGTGCCAGCGACGCTTTTATTTTTGCACTTCACAGTTTTATACAGGTTTGGAAAACACTCGCGGCTATTATAGTTTGGATGTTTGCTTAAATTATGCGGTTATTAAATATTTATGTTCAATTTATAAGCTTGCGAAAAATTGAGGCACGCGCACGCAGTAGCGATACACACACAACAGTCTTTTGTTTTTTCACGCAGCCGCGGGAGTGCCACGTCGAAATCCGAACACTTCCGAACGGTGACGATTGCTTCCGAGTCGGTGTGTGTGCGAAGGAAAAGGAAAGGATAGAGCAAAAGGCGGCAAAGGGTTACCTTGCTTACAGCCAAACCAACGTCGCTTTTATCAGATAATTGTTACCAAGGACATGTAATAGAAACATTAATAGGTATTCGGTGTTGGTGCAGGCATTAGCTATCACCCTGGACAGAGAAAGACAGGAGGAAAAGTTATAGAAGACTACAACTTTTCGTACTGCAAAGAATACTTATCCACTATTAGAGAATTGAAGATATCGTAGATAAATGTTTATGTTAATAAAACTCTTCTGGTAATAATAAAAATATAATAGTTCTTTTGCTTTTTATATTCTATATGTACAATCACATTACATGTTTGTTAATGTTAAACTATGAAACAAACCCCTAATAAACAGTACCTCAGCCAGCAGGGGGGAGAATTTCATCTCATGGATGTCGTAAAAAACTATGATAGTTCGTATCCAGGGAATGTGCAGCAGTGTTCCTTGTGAATGTCCACAACACCTTGCGTCACGCTCGCCAATCCGCTTAAAAAAATGGTGCAAATAGCAATACCTCCTCATAGGGGAAAGCCCATGTCAAGCAGTGAATTGTTGTGGCTTTAGTAGTAGTAAGAAGTAGCAAGAAGGAAGCATCGCCAATAGAAGAAAACGATATGATAGAGTGATATTGCATGACGTAAAACCGTAACGTAACCGTACGTATTGTAACTTAGTTTGAATCGATAACCTTATTCCTACGAGATACCATGAAACAGCAGCAGATTAACTCTTTTATTCTGGTATTCTACATCAGCTTGATGCCAAAAGGCCAGCACAAACGACCCATTATGATTGATTTACAACTTTTACTATACAGATAGTGCCGTATCTCAGCCCTGGTGTCCCACAACAGATAAAGTCCAAAGTCGCCGTGCCAGCTTTTGCTGGGATGTACCTAATTTCGAATTGGTGAAATGAGTTTTTGAATCAGTCCAGTAATTTCGAAAAACTATTACGGAACCAAACAAAAAACAGAAAGAAAACAAAGTACTTTCTCTTTGCCATGTGGTGCCGACTTAGAATAGCATCACCCCAATTCTAATCGTGGGTTTTGTAAAAAGCGACTATGGAATAATCATTAAAGAATTTGTCAGCAGCGTTCCTTGTGAATGCAACATCTTCACTGCGCTCACTAATCCGACTGCCAAGCATTCTGAGTATGGCAGTTCCTACCCCCCAATAGGGGGAGGCCCATGACCAGCAGTAGACTTGTTGTGTAGGATTTTCTCTTGTGATATTATTCGGATATGTCGGTCGAAAACTATGGTACACCGAGTTAACATGAAGGTTCGACATGAAGGGATATTACGGGATGGGTCAGGAGTTGGTTTTTAAAAAACAATTTTTAATTGCTGAAATAATAAAGTATATTCAAAAATCACGTAAACACGGAAAAGTAGTGTGAGCCCGACGGGAGTCCAAATCAATCTGAATAATTAATCATTTACAAGTTTTACGAAAACAGCGTTACCTATTGCATTGACGTCAATGCAATAGGTAACGCATTCAGCACTTTTCTATTAAGTGCATGCCCATATAATTTCGTTATAACAAACCCCCCCCCGTTAAGATCGATCATCACATCTTAAAGTGATGAGAGATTTAGAGGTTTGGACAAGCGTTTGGCTAAAGAATACAATAATAGAAGAAAATACAAAACATATAATAACTAGCACTAAATGATTCATTGTTCATGGCTCTTATGGTTAGAGATAAAGATGTTTCTTTTAACTGGAGGAGGAGTGACTCTAACGTCATTCTCTTCTGAGGAAGATTCTGAGATATCCACATTTTTGTCTTGAACTACTACCATAGGCATAACGGACTTTTCTCTAGTAGTTCTATTATGACACTGATTAAATATCTGTATACAGCAGCCAGATTCTTTCTTTTTACAAAACATATTTCTGCTTCTGTAAAGTAAGTAAACAAAGAATATAATGGTAAAAACATAACTCAGTGACATGTACTGAATACCATATTTTTGGAAATGAGAGGGGTTTTCTAATTTATCTAATTCTTTTTCAAAAGAATCTAAAGTAATACTAGCATGAACAAGAGAATCTAAACTATTTATATTATCTAATTTATTAAAAGGTAATTTAGCTAAAGTTTTATTAAGTTTAGACTTTTCGCAGCAATCATCCATAATTATATTAAAATCTGAAACTACGCTGGTCACATTAACTATAGGTATTTCGTAAACTGGAACAAACTGTTGTGTCTTATAAAATGCTTTACAATTTTTAGGGATGTTTAGTACACCGGTTCCGAATAAAATTACATCTAAACTGTTTGGTTCATAATTATGTTAAGTGATATGACATTTTCCAGGTTCTGATTGCACGTAAATCCAACGACTACCACTAATTTTATGAAATAAATCTATAGATCCATGAATTAACCTAGAGGAACACGACTCGGGCAGACTACTTACTGCCTCAGTTAAAAGTGTTGTTTCGCAAATCGGGTTTGCTATGGTCGAATACACGTTCACCAACACACACAAATAGCATTTTTCACTGATGAGCTTGCATTTGTCTATGTCTTTTATCTGTGAGTAAAACATATGATCAACAGTTATTGCTTTATAAGGCTCAGATGGAGCAATGAGTACATAAGTATCTGGTTTCGATATATCATACGGCACAGGTAAAGGAATGACATTATATAAGTTATAGGCATTTGGCAAAACAAGAGGTATCTTTACTACAACTATAATTCTATTAAAGTGGTAATAGCAAATTAATTTAGAAATGTCAATGATTTCATGCATATTTTGTAGTGTTAGAGACACTGGGAGCTCATAGTGCTTAGGTTAGGTTAGGTTAGATTAGGTTAGGTTAGGTTAGGTTAGGTTAAGTGAGTTCAAATGGTTGAAATTTCAAGTTTATCATTGGTGGTTGTAATTTTATCCAAGGTCTCATGTATAACTTCCATGTTCTTTAAGAGGTGTTTTTCGTTTTCCGAAACCTTAGATATAGAGTTATTAAACGAGTAGATAGTTGACTTTATGACATGAATGTTATCCTTCATGAGGTGAGCAAGACGTTTTTCATCTGACTGTACATCATCGATTGCTTTAGAGAATTTTACTGCGTCTTCTGAATCTAAAGTGCCAAAGAAGGTTTTTAATAACGAGCCTCCAAAGTCCATGAGTCCTCTTTTCATACGTTTCTTAGGTTTGTCATCAACGAGCAAGAAAGAGATAGAAGAAAATTTATTGATGTTATTATTGTGTAAGTTATGTAAACTGGAGAGAGAATTCCTGCAGTCGTTTTGTATTTTTGACGACGTATCTAGGTTTGGCTTAATATGGCTAATATCAACGTAAGTAATAATATTCCAATCATTATTACTAAATTTAACGCCTAGAAGCTTATCAAAATATAAACCTGGGCTTCTCTTTATTGGTGACACATAGTTGCTCTCAGCTGATTAGACTCTCAGCCATCTGAAATAGATATACAATGACTGACTATAGGTGCTTATTTACTATAGAGTCTTCTGTTTTTAGGACGTGAGCGGTGCAGCGAGTTTTATTTCATCATAATGATGACGTACATGTTTGCGGCCCATGAGGAGCGTAACTGTGTGTTTACCGTTAAGCTTGATTATTTTAAATGGTCCTTTCCACACTGGTAATAAGGCTTTGTTTTGTTTGTGGTGGCATCGAACATAAACCATATCGTTTACTTGGTAACTTACGGGTTTCGTATGAGAATCATAATAATTTTTAGACTTTTCTTTTGATGCACTTATATTTTGAAGTGCCTTTTTTTTGGGCTGGCAACCCCAACCCGAGTAGACGTCAAAAACAGCTGTAGTAAATTTTAATGTTTATTTAATAGTTTTTGTACATAATTTTAGTTAATTCGTGCTAATTTGTTTTTATTAAGTGATTGTGATAATATCCAGTGCTATAAAAAACGAAATAAAACCGAAAAACAAGGATTTTTAACAAGTGCTGATAACGGACGAACGTTTCGAATTTTGATTCGAATGACCAACGGATAAAACCCGGGGACTCCGGTTTCAAACATGTCTATAATAATGACCCGTAAGATGCATGCCGAAAAGACAATGACTCAACTCCAGCAGAGACTAACTGAAGCCGAGCAGATCAATGAAAAACTTCTATCAGAACGAGATGAAATTGAGTTTGAGATAAAACAAACAAAATCCAAAAACTCCCAGCTGCGCGAGAGTGTTGTTACCCTGCGTACACAATGTGCAGAATCACAAGCAGAGATTGACCAGCAATATGAAGTAATAAAATCTCTAGAACTTGCCCGTATTGATATTACCACTGGCTTGAACACTGCCCAAGATCGGTGCAGATTTTTAGAGCAACAGCTGAACGAAGCTAACAACCAGTTAGCGGATCTACACAATGAGAGGGAAGATAGAGAGAATAGATTTAGTGTTTCCCTACGCCATGAACTGGAGGTGCAGGACATTAGTACAGTTCGCCACACAATTTTGACTAAAGGCAATAAAATAAAGAAATACTTAAGACTGAACAAATTTATAAGAAAAACTAGGCATAACCTTAAATTACTAAGATTATTTCAAAAACAGCAACCAAATAGAATTAAAAGACTTAATTTATTAAAAGAAAACAAGGACTTGAAACTGAAAATTAGAGACATGCATGTAGATTACCATCAAGCGGAATCTACAATCAAGAAGCAGATGGTGCAAATTACAGTGTCAGATAGATTGCACACAAGCAGCGAGTTGTATATTAATAACCTACAGACACAGCTCGCTCACATCACAACTAAGTATGCGGTGAGCCGTCGAGAGCATGAGCAACTATCTACCTTAATATCACAACTACTTGAACTGCAGCAACAAAACACTGAGCTGCTGGACCTGCTGATGGAAGATGATGAATTGACCCTGGCTCTGGGTGGAACAACAGCTGTGCAACACATACCCTTGCCACCTGCCGCGGCTGACGCGCTCGCACCACCTGCCGCGACTGACGCGCCCGCACCATCTGCCGCGACTGACGCGCCCGCACCATCAGCCGCGACTGACGCGCCCGCACCATCAGCCGCGACTGACGCGCCCGCTACACCTGCCGCGACTGACGCACCCGCACCACCTGCCGCGACTGACGCGTTGGCACCACCTACTGCTGACGCGATCACCAGGCGAACACGACGTGGAGGGCGCCGCGGAGGACGTGGCAGAGGTGCTTCACGTGCACCTGCCCCCGCCGTGCAGCAGGACGCGGGGACACGTGTGGCATCGGGAGTCGACAGCGACGTGCAGCCTGCAGTCTCAACTGCTACCCCCACCATAGGGATCGAGAGGGTGGCGGGAGCGCCGCTCACTCTAGATGCCGCACTGCGTATTTCTGGGGCGTCTACCACCCCAGCCCCAAATGTCCGGACCCCGAAGCTGCGGCGACGCGACCCATGCCCGTGCCCTACTTCTCGACCCCACGATGGACCAGGTCATGACAGTGACGGTGTATCTAGGTTGCTAAAGGACTCCACTGCAGAGAAACCATTTAAAAAGACACTAATTTATTCAGACAAGCTAGGTGTAGGTTTTGGTCAATTATTAAATAATCGCCTTAATCAACAAGTGACAAATGTGTGTTGTCCAGACACCTCTTTTGAGAATATTGTTAACAAAATAGCTGTAGGGAAACTCGATAAGCACACTACAATTATAATCATGATAGGAAATCATTCCAACATTAGTCGTAGGACATTAGACAATAGCATTGAGGTGTTGCTTAATTTACACGATCAGACTGAGTGCAGGTTCATTTTGTGCAACTTCCCATATTGTTTAAATCTATCAGAGCAACAGAACAAATGTGTGCATAAAATGAACATGCATTTGTACAACAGGACATGTCATCATAGCGATGTTATTTCTTATTTTGATGTGAATAATTTTATTCACAAATTTATTTTGACTCAGGATACTATGTACCTGTCGGATTACTATAAGAAACAAGTAGCTACTTTGTTAGCATATAATATAATTGACACAAAATATGTGTCTCCTTCTATATTAGTTAGTAGTGGTAGTATTAATAATTTAAACTAGATTGTAAGACAAAGGAAAACCCCTCTTTGACTGATGTAAATAGCATAGGCAATCCGGGGTCTTCTTGCATTCAGCCTCAGACAAAGGAAAAGCAAAGTCAACTACAAGTTTTACATCAAAACATTCAGGGCTTTTCCAGCAAAGTATTAGAAATTGAATTGTTTTTGGAGAAGCACAATTACGACGTAGTCTGTTTTACTGAGCACTTCCAAAAAGAACCTGATATTTTGTTAAATTATGAAAATTACTGTATGGCCAGCTCTTTCAACCGAAAATCCGTGATCCATGGAGGCTGTTTAATACTAATTAGAAACAATATTAAATTTAAAGAACGTAAGGATGTGGTCGGACTGTCGGTTGAGAGTTGTAGAAATAGAAATAGAAATAGAAATTATTTATTTGCCAGAATACATGGTAATACATAATGAGATCTTAAATTATAATCCAGTACAGTATTCTGCTTGTTTCAAGCGTGCAAATTTAGATAAACAATGTCATTATTATTTACATACATTATAAATTACAATAGACAAGAAATTGATTATTGATTAATTAGAGATGTCAAATAAAAATGATTAATTACACATATGTCAAATAAAAATTATAATTATACAAATGTTAAAATAAAAAGATTTAATTTAATTTATAAATGGTTCAAATCAAATTAATAAAAATGTCAAGCATGGTTCATATATTCCCCTACACTATAAAAGCAATTTGTTAATAACCAATTAAACAATTCTAATTTAAATACATTAATGTCGTCAGTCAATTTAATTTCATTTGGCAGTTTATTAAACAGCACAATGCTCATATTATATACATTTTTCCTATAAATATTAGTGCGACTAGGTGGTTTGTGCAGTAAATGTACTGAAGTGTCTTGTGTTGAGCTGGAAAGTCATGTTATAGTATGCGTATACAGACCACCTATAGCTAAAAATTTTACCACACTACTAGAAATACTAGAAGATGTACTAAAATTAGTCACAAAAACAAATAAACATGTTATTGTTTCTGGAGACTTTAATGTAGACATTCTAGAAAAAAATGCACTCAGTAATAATATTTTTAGGACTTTTTAAATCATTCAATTTGTCTCATGTATTTTTTGAACCAACTCGTGTGACGCCTACTTCAGCTAAATGTATTGATAATGTATTCAGTGATTGTGAGCCTGTAGAAAAATGTATTATAAACTCTCTTCAATGAGACCACAGAGGTCAATGCGTAATATTCCCATTTAAAAATCGTATTAAAACAATTAAGATAGAAACTAGGCGCATCACTGGTAATAGGTTGGAGAAATACCGAAACGTTTTAATGGAGAAACTGCCAGTCCATAATTATAACTTTGAAAATCCAAATAATGTATATCAAGACTTCTTTCATTTAGTGAGCGAAGAATTTGAATTAATTTTTAAAATAGATACAAAAGAAATTAGTACGAAATTTAAATTTAGTGATTGGGCTACCAAAGGTCTTAGGATTAGCAGAGATGGGCTTTTTGAACTTTATGAGCTTAGAAACATCACAAATTATGATAGTTTTAATGAGCTGGTAAAAAAATATTCTAAAATCTTTAAGACAGCTTGCTTAATTGCTAAAGCCAATTTTATTACAAATAAGATAAAGTCTTCAGACACTAAAATAAAAGCTGTCTGGAAAGTTATTAATAGCGAAACAGGTAAAACTAAGCCACGCGAAAATAACTTTTCACTTAATACTGACAATGGAATGATTAGTGCAAATTCCGATGTAGCGCAGGAATTTGAAACATTCTTCACAAATATACCACTAAAAACGACTGAGGCATTAGATTCTTCACCTTCAATTTCATCTTCCTTGCTTAAGCAAAATGTAGATGCTTGCAATTCAGAATTTAAATTTACTCCTGTGAGTCCCCAGTATATTTTAAAAACTTTTAAAGATATTAAAGTTAAGAGCACCGAAGATTTATGGGGAATGCCAGTTAAAGTTTGTAAGTCAATGATTGATATATTAGCACCATACTTGGCAGATATTTTCAATGAATGTATTGAACATGGCATCTTTCCCGATTTAATGAAAGATAGCAAGGTAGTTCCGCTGTTCAAAACTGGCGACAAACAAGATCCCAGTAACTATAGGCCTGTATCTATTCTGCCAGTACTCAGCAAAGTCTTTGAAAAGATCATACTCAATCAAATGCTGTCCCATTTTAATAGCAACAACTTGTTACACAACCAGCAATTCGGTTTTACAAAGGGACGTAGTACCACAGATGCTGGTGTTGCTCTTGTCAAACATGTATTTAATGCTTGGGAGGAATCAAAGGACGCCATTGGTGTTTTTTGTGATCTTTCCAAGGCATTTGATTGCGTAGATCATGAAACTTTATTGGTAAAACTAGAACACTACGGTATTCGAAACGCAGCTCTGAAATTTCTGAATTCGTATTTAGATAATAGAACGCAAAAAGTACAAGTAAACGGCACCAAATCACAGGGATCTCGTGTTAAAATTGGTGTGCCGCAAGGCTCTATATTAGGTCCATTTTTATTTATATTTACATTAATGATTTGCCTTACATGGTAGAGAATTTGTCCAACATTGTTTTATTTGCTGATGACACATCCCTTATATTTAAGGTTGATAGACGAGCGCATAATTATGACGAAGTAAATCACACTCTTGGGCAAATTCATAGTTGGTTTACTGCAAACAATTTAGTTCTAAATGCGAAAAAAACTAAATGTATATTATTCACTTTGCCAAATGTAGTACATTCATTGAATAACTATGTTGCACTTAATAATGAAAAATTAGAGTTTACTACCAGCACAGTTTTCTTAGGGATTACTCTTGACTCAAAGCTCCAATGGGGCCCTCATATTACATCTTTATCGGGAAGATTAAGCTCAGCTGCCTATGCAGTACGTAAAATTAGAGAAATTACAGATATTTCAACTGCACGACTTGTTTACTTCAGTTATTTTCACAGCATTATGTCCTATGGAATTTTGCTGTGGGGCCGCGCTGCTGATATTGAAACAATATTTATTCTTCAGAAAAGGGCCATTAGAGCAATTTATAAACTAGGCAGTCGTGATTCTCTAAGAGAACTGTTTAAGGAAATTAATATTATGACGGTGCCGTGTCAATATATTTATGAAAATATCATGTATGTAAGAAAGAATATTCATACGTTCACAAGAAATCATGAAAGACATAATCGTAATATAAGAAGTAAAAATAAATTAGATCAACCCGCGTATAGACTAGCTAAAGTAAGAACTTCATTTGAAGGTTTAAGTATACGATACTATAACAAAATACCGGAAGATATATTAAGTTTATCTGAAAGTAAATTTAAATCTATAATTAAGAAAACATTATGTTATAAAGCTTATTATAAGTTAGATGATTATGTTAATGACAAAGAGGCATGGTCCTCTGAAATTCCAGCACAGCACAAGAAACATGCAGTCATTTTTAATACCAAATCAGGACGTGCATGGAATTTACAATTGGCATAATTAGTAAGGAAGACGAAACAGTTAGAATTATCTACTGTTATACTTTTATTTTATTTTAATTTAGCGTAGCCGTTTTTTGGGCTAATAATAAATAAATAAATAAAAATTCTTTATTTCAGGGTACTAGCCCCATATTTGTTAGTGACACAAAAACAATGGCAACCTTATTTGCTACAATTAGTAATATTAAAATTAAAATTAAAATGGACAGGTTGTTTGTAAAGTTATAAAAGTTATAAATTATGTTTGCACTGTATTACATAACTTACTGTATTAAATCATTACAAAATTACAAACACCTGTATTTGTTTTGATCCACTGCTTGAGATAACGACTTTCACAAAATCATAGCCAGGACACTGTTGGTGCTGCCACGAACCCTCTGCAGCGCGGCGGCACTCCGTTTGCGGAGCATGGCCTGGAAGCCATCTACATGAGCATCCGCAAACATACCTGACGCACTACAGAAGCGTGGCAGCCCCAGCAGTGCCCTGAATGCATTGTTGTATTGAACAGTTACGGTCTTGAGCGATTTTTGCCTGTATGCAGCCCACAGGTTGCAGGTATATAATGATGTGCAATAGGCTCTAAACAATGTGATTTTAACTTGTGCTGAGCAGCGTCTGAACCTGTGGACTATCATATTGGCCCTAACCGCTAGAGCTCTTCTCTCCCTCTCAATGTCAGCATCATCACAGAGGTCTTCAGTTAATACATGTCCAAGATATTTAAAAGATGATACCCTCTTTAAAGGAGCCCCCTCAAGAGCTATGACAGGTATTTCAGAAGGGCACTTCTTACCGGCTTTAAAAACCATGAACTCACTCTCTTACTAGTGTTGTACTTTAGGCCATGTTTCTGCACATATTTCTCACACACAGCTAATAATTTTCTAAGACCACTGACCGATGGGCTGAGCAGACACATGTCGTCAGCATAACTGAGATTGTTGACTGGTACTCCGTCAATATAGCAGCCAACATGCATACTGCTCAGCTCATCGATCAGTTCATTAACATAGAGGTTAAAAAGCGTTGGCGAGCTCAGCCCCCCCTGCCTTACACCACACAGCAGTCCATACTCATTTGAAACATTATTTTCCCATCTAACTACATTCGTCTGACTAGAATACCAATACTTCATGATGCCAGTGATTTCATTAGGTACACCAGACTTATCTAGTTTGTTCCATAACAAGTTATATTGCACCAAATCAAAAGCTTTTGAAAGATCTAGAAAACAGGCATAGACGGGGGTCTCCCTACTGGTGTAATATTCTATGGTGTGCTTTAAGCTCAAGATAGCACTTTCCGTCGAGAGACCCGGTCTAAAACCAAACTGTGCATCATTTAGCTTCACATATTTTGTCAACTCATTATTTATTAAACTATCTAATACTTTGGCAATAACAGTTGCAAGAGATATAGGCCTGTAATTAGATTTAGAAGATATATCACCTGTTTTATTCTTAACTATAGGTACAACAATTGTTTTAGTCAACTCATGTGGTAAGTATGAGTGGCTTATACAAAAACTATACAACATTGCCAACACTCTAGGTAGGTGCGGCCCTGCATGCTCTAAGTGTTCAATGCTGAGTCCATCACAGCCTGGGGACTTTCCTCTTTTCATTTTGCTTATGACTTTTGATATTTGTTTGGCCGAGAACTTTACAGAGTATTCCCCTGCTGCGCTGGCCTCAGCATCACTCACCTGGACAGTTTGACACATTAAAGGAGTTACACTAAAATGATCTTTAAATAAATTAGCAATAGATTTTGGATCGGTAATGCCCTCTACACTCATAGGTTTTCCCTGCTTGGGGCTCAATTTGTTTGTGCTTTTCCAAAAACTACGAAAATTTTTCTTGTCATGTTGAGATGCAAGTATCTCCATTTTTATCTGCTCTTGATGTACTTGGCACCACTTTAATCTGGACTTAAAAGATCTACGACTTACACACATCGCCTCATATATTGGACCCGCTGTTGGTCTACCATAAAGTTCCCAATATTGATATTGTAATCTAGCCTCACTATGCGCATTTTTTACATGTTTGTTCCACCCAAGTAGCTGTTTCTTTCTAGTCTTAGAATGTGGCTTGCTACTTGCCCTGGATGCTTGGCTCAGAGCAGACACCACGCTAAGGAATAAGTTATCTAATACTTTATGATGACTTTTGTCATTGCACATTCTATCACAACATAAATTGAGCTCCTGAGGGAAATCTATCACCTTCAGAAGTTCATTACATTTATTCTTATATAGTTCAATTTGTTCATTACTACGTTCACCCCATACAATGTTGTGATATTTATCAGACCCTGTATTGCAATACAATTTAGGCTTCATTACACTTAAATTACATTTAATAAACAGTGGGAAGTGGTCCGACCAGGTGGTGTTATGTTCCACATGACAACCAACCACTGCCGCTGCTGCAGAATGAGTGCTCACACAGTGATCCAACCAGCTCGTAGTACCATGACAATCACTGGTATATGTGTACATGCCTGAGTCACTCCCCATATGGTCAATATCAACACAAAACAAATTATTCTCGCCACAAAAAGAAAGCAATTCATTACCAAACTGAGTTTTAGGATCTGCATTGAAATCTCCTAAAATATATGCTGATTCTGTTCCACTATTGTCAATTATAGTTAGGATCTCACTCATACAACTTGTGAACTCAGGTAGATTCTTTGATGTATTACACGGCATATACACACTAAATACTAATAAAGAGTTATGACTAAGCTTAATATTTGCGCAACTAATACGGGGATTATGGCACTGAATCACAGACACTGATTGAAAAATGATTTTCTTCCATAATATAGCCGTACCTCCATATGGTCGTCCGCGCAAAATGTCCACACCAGTGTCCACCGCCGTAGTGCCCGTGTAGGCAAACTCATCACTAATTGTAGCTAGGTAAGGTAGATCATGGCCCAGAAGCCACGATTCCTGTAAGAAAATAAGGTGCGCTGATGAGCACAATTCCCGAATACCGTCAATACAGCGCTTCACTCCCTTACAATTGAAAGTGACGAAAGTATACGTACTGTTTGTTGTGTCATCCATTATTTATTAATTTTGTTTCGCCCCCTCAGGGTTCACGTTTCCCTCGCGTTTTCTTCCTTCATTGCCCTGTGGCTTGAAGTGAACAAAACGCCGAAATATGATTCCCTCCGGCCAAACCTTTTCGTCGAGGAATATGTCCAGTTTGAATTTGGACACATACAGTTTGTACGCATTGTGATCCTTGCGCTTGTTTCGAATGTTGATTCTCTGCAAAGTAACATTTTCGTTAGTTTTTTGCTTAATATAACTAACAATGTCGGCTTCGGTAGTGTCCTTGTGAACGTTTGTGATCAGCATAGGTACCTTGTTTTCCGCTGCGCAGAATTTCCCATCCAGCACCGGCGATGCCCTTCCCATTTTTCCTTGTGGCATGAAAAGGTTCCTGCTTCTCCTTTTACGGGGTAACTGTTTTTTCCACTCGCCATCTTTCGCGATATCCGCAAAAGAGCGCTCACTTTTTTCGGACTCGACGTCTGAATCGCCATCTTGCTGTGACGTATTAACCGTCCGGTTTAAGTTGGGTGGCTCAGCCATGGTTGACGAAGCAGGTGGTTGATTTCCTATTCGGTCGGGTATCAGTGGCGGCGCAGTACTGCCAACCTTGCCCGCGAGTCGTGCGTGCGAGGGAGACGAGGCGATTACACGTTCGTCGATGCGAGACAGAGATATCCTCTTGTGTGCGCCTGCAGTGGCGCCATTAGTATCTTTGTCTGCCGCAAATGCCGCCGTACCGTGATACGGTGACAAGTTCAAATCGGTTAATCCTATTGGTCCAATCTCATCCTGACTCTCACTGCTTTGTGACGTAAGCGTTTGAGCGAACAAAGCGGCGGCACCTCGTTTGCGGTTAACGTTTTGTTTACCTTCCGAAAAAGATGACTTGTTGTTTTGGGCCGATTGTTCCGCTTCCATTCCGCGGATTTGACTCCCAAGCAATTCCAGTTTTACGAAATCTTCGAGATGTTCCGACTTCACATAATTGGATTGAATTTCCTTCACTGCAGCTTTTAGCAGCACTAACTCTTTTAGCAATGCCGTCACATCTACATGGTCGAAGGTGACCGGCGGGAGTTTGTTTAGGTCTTGAGCTACAAAAACTGGAAACAGATCAGGATCCACATCCTTGAAAAACGACACAATGTCCGCTATATTTCTGTATTCCTTGCCTGCATTTCTCCGGTTAATCAAGCGTTTATCCGTTGGCACAGACTCGAAAAGTAACGCTTTCGATTTCTCAATATCTTCCGAAGAAAAAGCCGAAACACAGATCCTCCAGAGCGACTCTTCGTCCATGACATCGAGCTTATTTTGCACGAAGGCTAGAAGCTCGTCCACAACAATATTGCACTGGGTACATTTCACTCTATTTGTCATTATTGAAACAACACACAGCTCGCTCAGTCGGCTCACATCCGTTCCGCGTGACGTTACGGACGGGACTGATATGTAATAATAATATATATGTTTATAAAACTTAGCTAGGGTAGCCTAGGGCCTAGGTACAAATTGTAAATTGAGATTAGAAGCACTTCTGAGCAGGTTTTTGGGTGGTTTTCCTGTTCAGGAGGTCCGGCTGATTAGCATGTAACATGCTTTTTTAAAAAATATTGCTTTTAATTTAATTGATTCCATAAATTGATGGTGGTGACGTAAGTTACATGCTGTGTGGTCAGCCTGACCAGCCCCGAGGCAGTGCCTTTTTTTTTTTTTTTTTTTTATCCCACTCGTGCCGCGATTCTATTAGGAACATAAAATTGTTATTGTTACTATGACTAATTCACTTATTCAGTGACCGTATTGTAATTTAACTCTATGACATTCTAAAAGCATTCATTGTGAATCTACTTGGAAATAAACGATTGAATCTTGAATCTTGAATCTTGCAATAGTAAAGCCGATGATTAAGTGCACGTATGTAATCAGTGTAGGTATTATGATCTAAGGTATCGATACTACTGGGTATATATGGCTTAAAACCGAATAAAAGTTCCCAAGGGGAAAAGCTAGTTGTGCTGTGCACATTAGAATTATAAGCGATCATAGCACTAGGAATATAGAGATCCCAAGTATGTTGGTTTTCTCCGATATATGATCTTAAATATTCCTTCAAAGTAGAGTGACTTCTTTTCAGTGCACCACTAGTTTGAGGATGATGAGGGGATGCGAATATGTGTTTTATGCCAAATAATTTAGTTAGTTGTTTGAAGATTTCAGAACAAAAGTTAGTGCCTTGATCGGATACTACGAGCTTTGGAATACCTACATGGGAAATGTAAATAACGAATGTTTTGGCAGTTTCTTCAGCGGAACAGGTTTGCATCGGGTATGCTTGCGAGAATTTCGTGAGATCATCTTGTATCGTAAGTATAAATTTGTATTTATGTTCATGGGTTTCAGGTAAGGGACCGATTAGGTCTAAAAAGATTTTTTCGTTAGGTCTAGTGGAAGTTGACGTTATAATCATGGAAGCACGATTTGTTTGACGTAATGGTTTGTTTATTTGACAAGATCGGCAGTTTTTTACGTAATTTTCTATATCTTGCCGCATGGATTTCCACCAGAATTGTGATTTTATTCTGTCTAACATACGTGTAATACCGGGATGACCAGCAGATGCAGAGTCATGATTTTCTTTTAGAATTTGCTTAACTTCATCCGGTGTTGGATATTTAATACTATTATGAAAGATATTGACCTTGATACTAGTATTATGAAATAAAAAAGCTAACATATTGTATATTTTGGTAAATGACAATTTGCTGAATGGATCATTGAAACCTGATATAGCAAACTCTTTTTCTTCTGCGTACCAATATTTAATCATGTCTCTATATTCGCGTAGGGCATGAAAAATATTTTTATATGTCATTTCATCGAAATGATTGACGCGGACAAATAGATGTGTAAACACGTGTTTATCGTTGGAAGTAGAAGAATAAGTATTTAACTCGCGTTCGATTTCACGTATGTCTGGTTGACTAGTGGAGGCGTTAATAATTTCAGAGCAGTATGGAACAGATTCATCTAAATCTATTGCGGTAGGATAAGCGATTAGTTTGCATTTAGCTCTGAGCAAAGAACCGTTATGCTCTTGAATTTCAGTATCAAATTTTATTCCTGGCTGTTTGCTGATTTGTAGAAACTGCTCATATGTTTCAGAAATAGACGGCATCGAATCGTCATGTGTGTCTACATGTACATCAAGTGTTGGATTACATGACATTGAATGTGGGGTGCCTGATTCTACTGAGTCGGTTAGAGTGTTTATAGAAAAGCGGGACAAGGCGTCGGCATTAGCATTTAGTTTACCCTGTTTATAAACGATTTTATAATCGTATTCTTCTAATTTCAGGCGCCACCTCAGCAGCCTGGAACTAGGGTCTTTTACATTCATAAGCCATTGGAGTGGCTTATGATCAGAGACGATTTGGAAAATGCGGCCGAATAGGTAAGGTCTGAAAGTTTTTACTCCGAATATTATGGCTAATAGCTCCTTTTCAATCGTGGAGTAATTACCTTCTGCCTTGTTTAATGTGCGCGACGCATAGGTGATTGGTTTATCTTTTCCAATCTCGTCTTGCGATAAAATAGCCCCCACAGCATAATTTGAGGCATCTGTCGTAAGGACAAAGGATTTATTAAAATCAGGATACTGGAGAAGAGGCGCTGTGGTCAGTTTGTGTTTTAGAAGTTCAAATGATTTAGCTTGTTCAGGACCCCAGAGGAATTGAGCATCTTTTTTGAGAAGTGAAGTTAAGGGTTTGGTGATTTTAAAAAAAATTTCAATAAATCGGCGATAATAACCCACTCACCCTAAGAATGATGTAATGTCTTTAGGAGTTTTTGGAACAGGAAATGCTGAGACACACTTGATTTTGTCAGGGTTTGGGGAAACACCTTTGTCAGTGATGATATGGCCAAGATAGGCAACTTCGCGCCTTAAGAATTCGCACTTGGCGGGCTGTAGCTTTAAATTGAATTGACGTAGTCTGTCAAAGACTAATCGAGTTTTCTCCATGTGAGACTGAAGGTCATGGGAATAGATGATACAGTCATCCAAATAGACATAGCAATGAAGACCTTGTAATCCAGTAAGAACTGTGTTCATAAGTTTTTGAAAAGTGGTCGGAGCGTTTTTAAGCCCAAACGGCATACGAGTAAACTCATAATGACCAGATGTGCCATTTGTCATGACTGTAAAACCAGTATTAGGAGCGTCTTCAGTTTTGATTTTGATTTGATGGAACCCGCTGACTAAATCAAGTGTGGTGAAATATTTTGAATGGCCTAGTTGGTCCAAGATATCTGTTATCAGCGGAAGAGGATAAATCTCTGTGACAGAGGCATCGTTAAGCTTTCTGTAGTCTATGACGATCCTCCATTTTTGTTTTCCGGATGCGTCTAGTTTTTTGGGTACTACCCAGACTGGGGCACTCCATGGTGAAATAGAAGGTCGAATGATTCCATCATCAAGCATAACTTGATTCTCAACTTCGTTTTTATGACACTCTGGGAATCGATAGGATTTGACATGAATAGGAGCAGCATCTTTAGTGTTAATGGAATGTTCGATGGCATTAGTATGCGTAAGAGGCTCTCCTTCTAGATAAAATATATCAGTATAGTCAGAGCAGCATTCTAGAAGAGCTTTGATTTCTTCATCGTTAAGTTCGAATTAGATCAAGAACCTTTTGAGATCTGTCAACTGACGACTGAATTTCGATGTTATACGAATAATCTACGGTATTATGAGCAATTTGTTTTGCTGACTGAATATCGAAAGGTAAGAGGCGAACCTGATAGTCTTTTATAGAGATTTCATCATCAGTTGTATTAAGGACAGAAACATTAACTCGCCGATTTGATTTGGGTTTGACAATGCAATTCGCGAGATAGACTCCTTCAGAAATTTGTTGGTGGAGAATTAAGCCTTCAGTCAGGTTGTAAATTTCTGATGAAGGGTTTGCAATTTGGCACTCAATGATTGCTTCTGATCTAGGAGGAACAACGTAAGTAAGCTGATCGTAAAACATTGGGAATGAGTGTCCTTCAATATTCAGACGATCTAGGGAATATCGGATATCGGCACGATAATGTTTCAGTAAGTTATTGCCGAGGATACCATCGTAATTAAAATCTATATCTTCTGCAATGACATGAAAATTGTAGGAATAAAAGAATGTTTCTTTATTAGCTTCCGTGAATTTTAATTGTAACTGTAGTGATCCTAGAGTTTCGCAACAGGAATTATTATTAGTTAAGCCTTTCAGGTTAACTATTTCGTCTGAAAGTGAAGGTTTAATGTCAAAGCTAACAAATTTGATGATGCTGACGGTTGATCCTGAATCGACAAGAAATCGTAAAGGTTTCCTGGTATATTCAGTCTCGATAACAACAAAAGGTAGAGTTGTTCTCTTAATTGAGGAGCTTATCTCATACATAGGAATAGGTTTTTGTGGCTTAATTGCATTGTTAAGACTCAATGAATTAGAAGATTCTAATAAGGAATATTGAGGTAAGGGTAAGTTATGGTTTAAGGATTCTGGTAAAGAGAGTTTAGATTTGCATTCAAAATTCCTTGATACAGCGGCTGCATAAGAATATGGTAAAGAATTAGTAAGTTTAGAATTCGAAGTCGATGGAATAGTTACTTTAGGATTGGACGTTTGAAATTGATTAGATTTAGAAGTCAACGAAGCAGCGCTTCCTGAAACGGAGATTCCCTTTGAATTGGGACTCAACGAAGAAGAAGCTACCAATACAGATGGTTGAGATGGATTTGAATTAAGACTCAACGATGCAGAGACTCCTGGAATGGAGGGTTGAGATGTAAAGGACTTAGGACTCAACGAAACAGAGGCTCCTAGAACGGAGGGTTGAGATGCATTCGATTTGGGACTCAACGAAACAGAGGCTCCTGAAAAGGAGGGTTGAGGTGCAATAGGTTTAGGACTCAACGAAACAGAGGCTCCTGAAAAGGAGGGTTGAGGTGCAATAGATGTAGGACTCAACGAAACAGAGGCTCCTGAAAAGGAGGGTTGAGGTGCAATAGATTTAGGTTTCAAAACCTTATTACAAGCGTTGTATCGGCTTTTAATAAAAGATTTTGTGCCTTGGACTCTCGGGATACGGCGGCACGAACTCGTAACCCGGTCACTTAGTTTAAATCATTAGTAGAATCGTATTCATAATCGCATGACACATGCTCAGGTGTCGGCGACGAAGCTAACGACGGCGGTTCGAGTGTAACATAATGCACCGCTTGAACATTATTCGAATTCCGGCTTTTATCATTATTGAATTTTCTTTTGCGACATTGTGAAATGTCATGCCCCGGATTTTTGCAGTACCTGCAGAAAACTTTTCCCTGTAAATTGGAATTTTGGAATGAGGTTGAAGGTTGCGGTTCAAATTGTCTGCGCGATGGGACAAAGTGGCGTTTATTCGGACATTCGGGTTCAGAATGTCCATGTTTTCCGCAAATTCTGCATTTTGGTTTAGATGACGATGGATTTGTTTTAAAAATAAGGTTTTGAATTTTTTCCTCTTCAACAGCGATGTTAATAGCGTTATTCAGATTTTTAGGGCTTCTACACCTAACATTGTTGCCCAGACGCGGATGCAACCCAAGACAAAATGTGTGAAGAGCCAGATCTTCGGTCATCGCAATGCGACCCGGTAAATCTTTTTTTAAAGAATCCGAGTTATGTATCTCGGACTGCAGATCGGTTAAGCAGCTTTCGATCCTAAGGGCAAACTGCGTAACTGTTTCATTCGGCTGTTGTTTGCAGGCTTGAAGTTCAATTAATAGGTGATTATAATGATTTATCTCTCCAAAGTTTTGCTTTAAAAATGTCTTTAAACTATCAAAATCCTCGAAGATTTTGTTAGAGCAAGCTATTTGAGCTTCCAGCCTGGCGAGTATGTATTTAAACAAAAGGACCTTTTGACTCGCTGATGCCAAATCTAACGCATTTTGACAATTGGTGAGAAAAGCAGTGAGAGTTTCTCGGTCGCCTTTATACGAGGTGATGAATTTGCATAAAATACCAATGTCAAAAGCAGGAGCAGGATTGCCTTGAACTTGATCACCAGTTTCTGGTTTAGGCGGCATGCTAACGATTTTTTTTTTCGTAAAATGTAAGAAAAAATTTACAAAAATATAAAAGTGAAATGATCAAATTTCTTGAAGCAATCTAGTTAATAATATAACGAATGATTTATCGAACCAGAGAGAAAAAAGAAAAATAGTATGAAAAAGTTGCAGCGATAACGGAAAATTGTATGTTTTACTTACAGGGTCAACACAAAAAAGAGAAGACGTATTTTCATTTCTTCAGTAGCGGAGAAAACGTTAGGACAGGAGCAGACGTGGCAACGGTAGCAGCGTTGGCGAGTGGAGCCAGCAACAAGGAAAATTTCCGGCGGGATCGACGTGAAGACGGCGGCGACAGTGGCGCAGTGTTATTTGCAGAACTAAGCGCGCCACACTAGATGGGACGACGGTAATGCAGCGGCAGTGGCAGGATGTAGAGCGGTTTTCTGGTCGATAGTCGGAAGGATTTCAAACTACGGCGATGGCGGCGACAGGATGCAGAGCAGATTTCTTGTATCTGGCGGGTTTACGGGCCACGGCAGTGGCGGCAGGATGCAGAGTAAACTTCTGTAGCTAGTTTACAGTTTAATAAAGGCTGTCACTACCCAATGACCAAGGACAGCAGGAATTTGACGAGGCAGGAAACGGCGGAATAGCTAGGAAGAATATGCCCCGGACATAACGGCGTCACACAGCGGTACACGTGCACAAAGTTTATTCACTAAGTCAGTTTTCTTTTTATTTTACGCGACGCGCGTTTATGGAATACAGCAGATTTCACGGAAAAATCGATGCTGTATCCCACTTCTGACACCACTATTACGGGATGGGTCAGAAGTTGGTTTTTAAAAAACAATTTTTAATTGCTGAAATAATAAAGTATATTCAAAAATCACGTAAACACGGAAAAGTAGTGTGAGCCCGACGGGAGTCCAAATCAATCTGAATAATTAATCATTTACAAGTTTTACGAAAACAGCGGTTTCCTATTGCATTGACGTCAATGCAATAGGTAACGCATTCAGCACTTTTCTATTAAGTGCATGCCCATATAATTTCATTATAACAGTACTATAAAATTAGTAAAAAGAGCATTTAAGAAATCTTGTACAATATTATCCCACCAAAAACATTTTCTTATAAAAATTGCCAACACGAGCATTAACACGAGAGAAAAAGACATCAGATCTCAAATAGGGCCAAGCTCCACAATCTTCACGACCTAAGCCCACAAATTCTTTCATAAACTCTACAGTACCCGGTCAACCGAGCCTAGCTCAGATGTATCGCCCCCAAAAACGTATTTTGTTTCTTACACTGCCTATCTAATATCCGCATATTCACGTAATTATTATTCCGCGCGTAAACCGATAAAGCCATAATGCAATAACTATGTATTATGCCAGCTGCCGGAAAATGCGAAAACTACTACAATACGGGCCATGTCTTGGATAACGTGGTTTGACCTTATTTGTTCAATTTGACGATTAGAACACAAAAAATAGAAATATTTTTCCAAAAAAAATATACTGTATAAAATAAAATATAATCGTAAAAATAAACGAGCAAAACTAAAAATAAAATAGATGTTGAGGTTCGGATTCGAACTCGAGCTCCTTTGATTTAAAGGCAAGCAGTCTACCAACTGAGCTACGTGAGCGACGAAATAGCGGGGTTCTTTCTTCACACAAAATGCAACGTGTACTTAGGCTTTTTTGCCATTCAGAGTGATTTCTGGAAAATAAAACCTAGCTAGACCGATTTATCGCCCCCGAATCCCGCTATATACGAGTTTGCAAGAAAATCGTTGGAGCTGTTTCCGGGATCCTGACTATACATAGTATATATATTTTTAAGATTATCGATGGAAACTATTTAAATAAAAATCAGAAGGCAAAGTATGAATTACATGTAATGAAAACTATTTTAAAATTTAACACATACAAAATCAGTTAATATGAAATCAAGTTCGTGTGTTAACTAGCGCACGTCCTAAGGTAGAGTGGGGTGTGCTGTGGTCCGGTCCCGGTCTGTCGTCTGAGATAGGAACCCCTCTCCTCACTCCTCTCTTCCCATGGCTGGTGACATCACACCACTGAAGGTCGTTGCAGCGTCATCAGCTTGTTGCTAACACGGCCTCTCCTGACGGAGCAGCGTCCTCGATGCTCTCTTGGTTTGATGCTCTGGCTCCAGCTGAAGTTGTCACTTGGTCTGGTTGGTCATCGGTCTCGTCACCTGCGGAGCAATAGATGATAGGTAAATGCAATGGCAATACCTTTCACATTGTCGAGGGTTGAGGGACCGACTCTCTTTTTTATTATGATGCGCTTTCATACATTTCCCACGTGATCCTTTTTTTTTCCTCAAACTAAAATGTTCTATCTATTCCCTGGTAGGTACATGACTGTACTATTTAGACGCCATCGAGGCCTTACTCAACAAATAAACACTGAACCGATGCCTGAAGCCTTACACGTTAAATCGGTATAACACGTATTCCGCTGCCATTGACGCCTTACACGCGAAAACAAATTTATCGATGCCAATCTAGGCCTTACACATATCTTTACGTTATCACAGTAGGCTTCACACTTGCACATCGATGCCAATTGAGGCCTTATACGATATGCACGGACATTATTCCATTACCACATAACATGGCTTTACATGCGAATACTGACTGACCCATCTATGCCAACTTAGGCTGTACATGATAATAGGCAATGCCATTAAGGCCTTACTTGCGAATACACCCGTAACGTGCTTATAGACTCTATGCTATCAAGGTCTTAAGACAGCCTGATCTTAACTTGCGTCAGTATGTACCTCGGTAGACAGGGCCGGATCAAAGATTTATAACGCAGGTTCGCTAGTCAAGGTGGAAATTATTTCCTGCCTCGCTCGTTCTTGTTCATCTCCCCAATGAAACTTTACATCTTTGCAAGTTAAAGAAACTATAGGGGTCACCTTTGTCGCGTATCCTCGGACATATCTCCGAAAATAGCCGGCCAGGCCGAGGAATTGTCTTACTTGTTTTACTGTGGTAGGCACTTGGTGAATTTGCTAGTGCCTCTATTTTTCTCGCGCTCGGCCGGACCTGACCATCACTAATCGTTCTTCCTAGATACTCTATTTCAGTAGAAAGAAAAGTACATTTTCGTAAATTTATGGAAAACCCCGCTTCTGTTAAAGTTTCCAGAACAGAATCAAGCAAAGACAACCCATCCTCTACGGTATTGCTTAATATCAAAATGTCATCTATGTATACTAGCACTTGGCCTGCATCAATGAATGGTCTCAAAGTATCAGATATGATCCTTTGATATACGACTGGGGCATTGGAAAGCCCAAATGGCATTTTAAGATACTCATAATGCCCCTCTGGGGTCACAAACCCTGTAAAATGGACTGAGTCCTCATTTATTTTAATTTGATGAAAGCCAGTTAACATGTCCAAAGCAGTAAAATATTTACATTTCCCCAGTCTATCTATATGGTCCTCAATCAAAGGGAGAGGGTATCGGTCTTTAATAGTAATATTGTTTAGGGCTCGATAGTCCACAACCATCCTATCTGTTCCATCTTTTTCTATTTACTAGCAAAACTGGACTTGAATACGCAGATTCAGATTCCCGAATAATACCCTTTTCCTTTAAATCAGCGACGATTTTGCGTACACGAAGTTTTTCGTCATGTGACAGTTTGTACGGTCTATAATTAACCGGCACATCACAAGTAAGTCGAATATGCATCTCACCAGTTTTTACAGTTGTATTGGCCGTTCCATTAAGAAAAAAATCTGAGTACTTGTTTAAAACTTTAGATAGGCGCTCTTTATTGTCGCCGACCAGCGGATTGTTTATCGAAGTAAGCCGAGAAGTTGACTCATAATGTGTTATATTGTTTACAATAGAACTGTTTCTGACTATTCGCTGAGAGTCGTTTGTACGAATGTAAGCGATACCTTCTCTATTCAAAACATCCGTACCGATAAGAACCGGAGCACTGAGATAATTGTGTGGTACAACATAAAGATCTACCTCCAGAGTAACGTCGCTAAATTCTATGGGCAAAGTTACGAAACAATCGGATCGCATTTCTACCCCACCTGAACCACGCAATATCTGGGTACTTGGGTTTGTTCGACAAGAGAAATGCTTGACAAGGTTACTTGAGATTAGTGAAATACTGGACCCGCTATCAATCAACACGTCGGTAGGAATACCACTTATTACAGCTGTTACAATGTCGGTTTTACTTTGATGGCATTCTGTTTCTCGGCAAAAGTTTACATTAGATTTATTTCTCGTTTCCGACCGTTCCTTGGCAAAACATTTATCATCGCTATGGCCTATCTTCTTACAAAACGAGCACACAAGTTTTGTTGAAAACTTATTCGTAGGCTCTGAGTTAGTAATTGACCTGTCTTTATTTTCGTCACCATCGATCTTAATTCGTTTGGGACAACCTTTCATTTTATGTCCCAAATCTTTGCAATTAAAACAACGTACGAGTGTACCTGTGTTTTGTGCTGGACGCTTCTGTCTGTTAGAGGATAAATCATGGTCATGGCGGTACGTGCGCCTATGTTACTGTTGCTAGGTACACTCGCACTTGTACGAGAAGGTTTCGCATAGCTCGATAAGAACTCCACAATTGTTTCGGGTGTTAACTTTGCGTTTGTAGCGGCCGCGCGTACTTGAGGGTCTTTTAATCCTCGTATGATTACATCACACAATAAATCGGTACTTAATCCTTTTACGATACGTAGCCGTAACAAAGACTTTCGCGCGTATTCTGCATATGTGGAGTACTTATCAGAGTCTTTGCACATCACATCAAAAAGTATATTTGCAACATCAATGCGGCGTGGACAAAGTGATTTAAGCTCTAATTTAAAGTTAGACCATTTACGGTCGTTACTGGTCCACTCGCGCAACCATGAGCGTGCTTCACCTTTTAAAGATAATCCCACACGAGCAAGGCACTCTTTGTCATCCCCTTGGTTTTGCAAGCGGGCAATATCAACTTCATCACACCACGCATCGACGTCATGATTACTGGGATCAAAATCGGACACATAATAATGGTTTGATCTCACCGGGTTTATTGTCCTCAACGCGTCGATGAGACGCTCCGTGACGTCCGCTGACGCCGCCGCCTGTGATGCTGCCGCAACTGTTTTCGCACTGCCAGCGTCGCTCAAGGTCTTGCTGTTTGACCCAGCAGGTACAGGAAGGGGCGGAGTAGTCCCACCGTCCAGGTCTGCGCTGGAGGCACCGATCAGGTCTGCACTGCGGACACCAGTCGCAGCTGAAGCCACACTAGCGGGGGTGCCAGCGCGCTGCTCCAGTATCGCGAGGCGGCTCAGGATCGCTTCCAGCGTCACTTCCAGTTGACCTATACTAGGGACTGAAACTGGCGAAGATGGGCGCTCTCGCGATTTTTTACGATTTTTACTAGACATGACCAAAAATTTAAATTTAAGATGGCGGGAAGAGCGGCCTTTTTGGCGTTCAATCCCTGCTTCTGATTTTAAGATTATCGATGGAAACTATTTAAATAAAAATCAGAAGGCAAAGTATGAATTACATGTAATGAAACTATTTTAAAATTTAACACATACAAAATCAGTTAATATGAAATCAAGTTCGTGTGTTAACTAGCGCACGTCCTAAGGTAGAGTGGGGTGTGCTGTGGTCCGGTCCCGGTCTGTCGTCTGAGATAGGAACCCCTCTCCTCACTCCTCTCTTCCCATGGCTGGTGACATCACACCACTGAAGGTCGTTGCAGCGTCATCAGCTTGTTGCTAACAATATATATACACATAAAAAAAGTTTGTGTTCAGTAGCAAAAGCAGGTGTATTTTATGAAATATAAATTATTTATAGAAAGTGTTTATATTTTATGTTTTTATAATGAAAATGCACTAAGTAAATAAAAAAAAAAACATTATTAATTATTTATTTTTTTAAAACAAAAGTTAAGAAATGCAATTTTAGCTGAAATTTGATGTAATGAAAAAACTGAATTAAGGAAAAAATAAACAAAATTTATTACGAATAGATTAATAGTTAGTATAAAATGACTCTTCCTCTGGCTCGCACACATGCGGAAACCCTTCTGGGCATGCTAAGAATTAAGTTATCCAGCATTTCTTGTGGTAACCTGTCCCACTCTTCAATAGCAGCTGCCCTGATTTCTGCCACTGTTTGAGGAGGTGGCTGACGATTCCAAACAGATCGCTTAAAAGCGTCCCACGCATGCTCGATCGGGTTTAAGTCAGGTGAGCCGGCAGGCCAGTCTAACCGGGTGATGTCGTATTGCTGGAGAGCAGAATCAACACGTCCGTTTCGATGTGCGGGCGCATTATCATCTACCATTATGAATTGGCGCCCGTGGTTGATGCGAAATGGTCTGACGTATCCATCGATTGCAATCATTTTATACATAGCTCCAGTCATGGTGCCTTGATACGGAATTAAGGGCGTCCTAGCCCCAATCATTATACCGGCCCAAAAGGACACCGATTTCCCGCCCTGCTGAACGGTTCCAGTGGCAGTTCTCTGCCTTTCAGAGTCGCCTGGTCTTCTCCAGACACGGACACGTCGGTTATCTAGATGCGTACTAATCCGCGTTTCGTCAACAAAGAGGCAGTTCTGCCAAATGCTTTCGTCCTCAATTTCTTCATTTTGACGGAGCCTAGCCCATCGCAATCTGCGCCGTTTCCGTTGCTGTGAGTTCAAAGGTGCTCCCAGGATCTCCTTGCTTGTAATCCAGCTTGGTGTAAGCAATTTCTGATTGTTTGGGTGCTAACTTCGCGACCGGTCGCAGATCTGCTTTTATTTTAGTAGCATTCATTGTTGGGTCACGGGCAGCCAGTACTCTGATACAGCGCTTCTGAATTGCAGTAAGCATCTGGGCGACCACTGCGAGGTCGGTCAGCTAAATCTTCCATGCCCCGATACCTCTGCAACGTGGTCACCACGCAGGCTTGGGATACATTAACTCTGCGTGATATTTCCCTCGTGGAATAGCCTTCTCCACTTAAAGTTAGGATTCTGGCTCGTAAAACTTCTGTTAATCCTCTCGGCATCGTTACCAACTAAACTTGTTGTGAATAAATTGAAAATAGCAAATAGATAGACTAAGTCAGATTTCTGAATGGTAGCAAGCAAGGGTTGATAGTCTTTTTATATGAAAAAAACATTTGAATTACGAAATTGTTTATATTTAAATTTCATATTTTTAAATAAGGAATCAAAAAATAAAAAGTGATTGAGTTTTATTCTTTCACAATAAAAAATATTACCACTTTTCCAAGTGATCACAAACTTTTTTTGATGTGTGTATAAAATATAGTATATATGTATAATATATATATATATATACAGTTATACATATATACAATTCTTGCTCGTTTAAAGGTATTAGATCTTACTAAAAATGTCCGGCTTGGCCGTTTCGCTGTCGTCAACAAGGCGAATGAACGCATTTTGTTCGATACAAAATTTATTTCCTTATATGTTACACGAATTGTTTCTGAAGTAGGTAGTTAGATATATGAAAAATAGCCAAGTCATTCATTTTAACTAAAGTATAGAGTTAATGAAATTTAAGTTGGTTATGGCCTATGGCTTATAGATTATGCAGCTTGGCTTTATTTGTGATCTGATGTCTTTCTCTGGTGTTAATGCTCGTGTTGGCAATTTTTACATGAAAATGTTTTTGGTGGGATTTCATTTATTTTTGTCGTGAGAAGAACTGAAACAAAGGCCCTCAATATTTGTCACAAGTGGCGACAACGACCGTATTTTTGGTACATTATCACTCTGCTTACCCCGCAAAGAATTAAGCTGTGATATTTATTTAAAAGCACTGCAATGCTCCATACATTTCCCGCAAATCCCTTTATCATAGCTAATATTATACAAGGTGTTAGGCTGCGTTTCCATTGACGCGGAGCTGGGCGGAGCGGTGCTTAGCGGTGCATGAATTGACCAATCACTATGCTCGAAATCTCCGCTCCGCTTCAATGGAAACAGCACGAGCGGAGTGGAGCAGAGCTGAACGGATATTCGTAATAAAATACAGCGAGCGTAGGACAGCTGGGCGGTGCGGAGCGGAAGAGAGCGGGGTGGTGCGGAGCGGAGGATAGCGGGGTGATGCGGAGCGGACGACAGAGGGGCGTTGCGGTGCGGAGGGCTGCTAGGTTGTGTTGTCTCATCTGATTCGTTATCTTCGTCTTCAAGTAGAGAAAGATATAAAAGGATTGCTTTTTTCTTTTTTAACGACAACATGACGTATGTCTTTTTGTGAGATTGACCTAAAAATTTAACAACTCCTATTTTATTCTAGAAGTGCCAAGGAGTTATATGCTCCCTCTCCAGGGATGAAGAAGCAATCCTGGCAGAAGGCAGAAACAAGGCTCAGCTCACAGTTCTATTAGTTTCAGCGATTCAGTCGTTTTAGACCACACATTCAGAAAAACACAAGAACGTGTGACCAACACAAACTGTAATTTTTATCGGTGTGCTCAGTAAAATTGAAAATCAAACGAACTTGTGAAGTTCGATGATAATTATGTGAGCAGCTTCATTCGACGCGATTTACTGTTAACATATTGTAGTAGTGCCCCCACGCATCAGCCTTGCACGGATTAAAAAAAAAATTGTATCATAAAATGGCAACACTACCGTGTTAGCAATTTTTTAAGTTTTGCGTTGGTATCACAGCCTTGTTTGTCTCGCCACACTCTCGGCTCGGGTCGTCATTCGTTCAAAGTTTAACTACCTACCTGCATACTTACCCACATTTTATTTTTCAGGATCTAGGGTGGGTTATCTTGACGTATTTATATTCCCACAAAATGTAGGTGTCATGAAATATTTAGGGAGGGTGTGTGTAAATCGCGTCGAATGAAGCTGCTCACATAATTATCATCGAACTTCACAAGTTCGTTTGATTTTCAATTATGTTTCGCAGCTTCATTCTTTGCGATTTACTGTTAACATATTGTAGGATGTTCAAAGTATAAAAATAAAATGTGCATGAATTGTTGTCAAAACATGTAAATGAAAAAATAAAACAGGTATGTAATAACAATCATATTATATTATGAATATAGTTATATACGTAAGTAAGGTAGGTACTATAATTTTCTAACAATTTTATTTTTTTACAGGTTCATCTTGAGGAAAGTATACATCTAGCAAATTGATTATCTAGCATCTGTGACAATTTCTTTATTATAAAATCTGGCAAAAACAGAGTAGGAATCAGTCCAGCCTGCTGTTTTTCGGATCACATCAATATTGACGCCGAGTTTATTGGCAGTGGAGGTGGATGCGTGCCGAGTGCTATGCGCGCTGAAAATTTCAGTGTCTATACCGCTAGAACAAAGTGTATCTTTAATCCAGTTACTGAGTGTTTGTGCTGTTACTTTCAAATGTGGTCGTCTAATACTAATAAATAAGTTATTATCAGAACGAAGTGTTTGTGTTCGGTGAATATATTCCTCTAAACACCTAGCGGGACAGATTTCTGGGCGCTCATCAAAATAAGGTAATCTCAAAATTGGTTGTTTATTGTTTATGCTAGAAGTTTTTATTCTATCAGGAATTTTAATTAGAATCTCTATAGGAGTTTTAATTTCTATGTTATTAATTTTAATCAAAGAAAACGTCTGAACTCGGTGCGCAGTAACTAGTGCCAATAAAGTAAGCGTCTTTTTTGAAAGGGTTTCCAAATCTAAATTAGTGTTAGGCCATTTACGGGATAAATAGGAGAGAACGATATTCGGGTCCCAAGTAATATTGTACCTAGGAGCAGTAGGTCTTAATTTATAAACCCCTTTCATGAACCGTTTAATTCGATCATCGTTTAGTTTATCTCCGAAAAGCAACGATAAAGCGGATTTGTACGAGTTTATTGTTCCATACTTGGCCCCTTTATCAAAGATATGGGTCAAAAAGTTTATTACATTGGGAATAGATGTTGACATAAAATCATAGCCATGAATATTGCAGTATTCTATCTAATTTTTAATGCAACCGTCGTACTGTTTGTAAGTAGAATTAGATAATGATGATAACATTATTTCGATGGACCGTGATGAAAGCGAATTTGCTTTTAATAAGATCTGCCGGAAAGCTTCGCGGCTACCAATTTCAGAGTTTTGTGGAGGTTGTGGTGATTTCTGAAAGGAGAAACCAATAGGTTAATATCAAGGTCGAAAATTAGTGGATCAGATGTAATTAATTTTTGGAATATAGGGAACCAGGGTTGTGTCAGCCAATATGGAACGACAACAATACCTTCCGCTTTGTCATGTATTATTTTTTGCATAGTTTTTACCAAAAGGGAAAATGGTGGAAAAGCGTAAAAGTACTTGTTTTTCCATGAGATTGTGAATGCATCGACAGCGCAAGCATTGGGGTCATTTTTCCACGTTACGTAATTTGGACATTTAGCATTACAACGGCTCGCGAAAAGATCGATTTCTGGTGCGCCAAAACAATGAATAATTTTTGCGAATGCGTCATCATTCAGTTCCCACTCAGTGTCATGAAATTTCTTTCGGGATAACGAATCGGCTTCAGTGTTTTGTTTCGTGTTTATGTAAGATGCAAATAGTATAATTTTACGATTTTCACACCATTTCCAAAGCTCTTTAGTTATGGTATTTAAATGTTTGAATTGAATACTTCCCATTCTGTTTATACAAGAAATAGCAGTAATATTATCAAGTCGCAATAGGATATTAAGGTGATTTGAATGTTTGGCAAAACATTTAAGTGCGAGAAAAGCTGCTTTTAATTCGAGTTCATTGATGTGTAGGGATCTTTCTTCATCTTTCCAATAGCCGAAACATTCATGACCATCACAATATCCTCCCCATCCTGACAAAAAACTATCTGAGTAGATCTCTAAATCGTAATTACTTGGACCCAATGAAGTGTAACCCTTATCAACGTTAGTTAACCACCACAACATATTGTCTTTTAAACTGGTAGGTAATTGAATATTTTGTTCATAACTATGATCACGTAATAAGCATTGATATTTAAATCTCTCAAATTCCTTAGTGTAGACCCAGGAATATTGAAGAGCTGGACAAGCCGAAACTAGATAGCCTAAAAATCGCGCAAATTCGCGTAATTTACATTTATTCAGTATGAGGAATTTTTGGACTAGTTCTTTAATTTTGTTTTTCTTTGCATCTGGGAGTTTCATCAGCATATTTTTAGAATTGAAAACAAATCCTAAAAACTGACATTCTGTATCCGGGACTAAACAACTTTTCTGGTAATTTAGAATGAACCCTAAATTTTGCAGCACACATTTTGTGACGGAAATATTTCTAGCACATTCTGAATAGGTTCTTCCGATCAAAATTATGTCATCCAGGTAAACCACAGAGACGAAGTCACGTGATCTTAAATATTCTATTACCGGTTTAAGAATTTTTGTAAATACGTATGGTGCAGTGCTTAAACCAAACGGAAGGCAATTAAATTCGTACAGTTTGTTATTGTAATTAAATCGTAAGTATTTTTTATGCGAGCTATGGACCGGTATTAAAAAATAAGCATCTTTGAGGTCTATAGTTGCCATGTAACAGTTTTTGGTAATATTTTTTGCCGCAGTCCTATAGTCTTCCATCTTGAAGTGTTTAGTTTCAACGAATTTATTCAAACATTTTAAATTTAAAATAAACCTTTTGTCTCCGTTTGGTTTAGGCACTAAAAATACGGTTGACAAAAATTCGTCTGGTTCGTGATCGCATTCAGAAATTGCATTGATCTCTAATAAGGTTTCGATACATTTAGAAAAATCTTGATGTTCTTCACATGAACGTGGATGAACGCAAGGGGTATCAGTGCGATATGGCGTTGAAGTGAATGGTATTTTATAACCTGATATCCATGACAAAATAATAGGGTCGTTAGTTATTTCTGTCCATTTATGGTAAAATTGCTGAAGCCTGCCAGCGTACGGTACCTGGGGGTTTATCGGCGGTAGTTCCTGCGCGATGTCGTCGGCGGCGGAGAGCGGTCGCGGTAGTTCTGCCTCTGCACCCCGCTGCTGCGCATCTGGCGCGGCGGCGGCGCTCGCGCTGCTCTCGCGTCGCTGGCGTCCGCGTTCGATGTATACTTGTTGTCCGTTTTGCGATGAACTGGCTTGAAATTTGGACGACCTTTATTTTGTCGAAGAGAAAAGTTACTTTTTGTGAACTTATGAGGCTGTTTGAGGACTTCACCAGATCTTTGAATGGTCTTTGCGGCTTTAAGCTTTTCGCCCACGTTCTCTCCAAATAAAAATGCACCATCTCTCGGCGCTTCTAGTAAAGTCTCTTTTAGCGACGTGTTGATGTTGGAGAGAACCAGACTACGTCTGGTTTTGTTTTCTACATAGTGGTTGTCACACAATATACGACATGCATCACTTAATGGCATGATCAGTTTTTTCTTAGATGTTTCATTTGAGATTACGAGTTTCATGTAGGTGGATAGAGCAGCTAAAGCAATTCCGAGTTGTTTTTGTTTGTGCATCAAGGACAAGTCTCGACGTACCATAGTCTCGGTTAGGGTCGCTTTCGCTTCCGGGTTAAGAGCTGGAGCCTGGAGTAAATCACAGTTGCTGGGTATGGCATATTCTTGTAAAAGCTTATCTTTTATTTCTTTCGGCAAACCTTTGGCGAGGATGTCTTGCCAACGACCAGCTACATCTTTATGAATGGCTGGTCCAAGTTTTGTGTCAACTTTAGGCGCATCGCCTAATAATTGCAGGATGTCTTCGTCAAGTTCTGGGTCATCAGAAGCCTCGGGGGGCTTTTCAGTGTCGACATTTCCGGAGTCACTGCGAGGTTGCGCAACTGGTGACGGCGGTGCTGACACGGTGCTGGCGGTGAAGCATCACGGTGGATGATTATTTCTGGCGACGTGAGGACACGTTGATGGGCCTGGCGAGCCGGTGGCGATGCGGGTCGGCGAGACGTGGAGGGTCTTATAGGTGTCTTTCGCACACGCGATAAAGTTGCACGGCTCGTGCGGTTAGGATCTGGTGAAGTGTGTCGCACTCGCGACGATGCCGCACTGCGTGATGACGCAGCACGTGGTGATGCTTCCTGGTGAATCGGCGGTTCGTCGTTGATTTCTTCTTCGTCGGAAGATGAGTAGATGACAAATCTTTTTCGCTTGCTTGGCGGGTCCTCTGCGGGCTGGTTTTCTCTCTCCATTTCTGCAGGATCGATGTTGGACGTGCGAAGGCTTGAGCACGGAAACACAGAATGACGACCCGAGCCGAGAGTGTGGCGAGACAAACAAGGCTGTGATACCAACGCAAAACTTAAAAAATTGCTAACACGGTAGTGTTGCCATTTTATGATACAATTTTTTTTTTTAATCCGTGCAAGGCTGATGCGTGGGGGCACTACTACAATATGTTAACAGTAAATCGCAAAGAATGAAGCTGCGAAACATAATATCGTCAATATTATAGTTTACTATGAATCTACATGATACAAGGATTATTTTGATGGGTAAAAAGTTTTATCATGTCCAGTTAGATAAAATTTTACATAAGTTTGAATTTCGCAACAGCTGAGTGTGACACGCGAAGAACGCGTATTTTGCCCTCGATTTTAGGTTTCAGATTAAGTTTTAGTTAAACATATTTCATAATTCGTGGATGGAGTTTTGGTTTCTGAATAGTCAATTTAACATTATTTCGTATGAAAGTTAGTAAAAACCTGTAAGTGTTATACTTTTTAAGAAATTAACGTGTAACCGCAATTTTTACCCTCTCCAGGAATCACCCACTAATCAAAATTTTTGAAAGACGCTAAAGTTCCTAATTTTTCCCTGCCTGTAGTGTCGAGACCAGTTTTGGATAGAGTGCTGAAATTGGTGCTTAAATCAAAAACTACGCTAGATATCTATGACATATCCATTAACATACTTTTGTGCATTTGGCCAGTACTTGCAGATATACTTGTTTTTTTTTATTTATTATTTATTTATTTATTTTTTAATCTATGATGGGCTTACTCTTGACCCCAATCTTACCCTAGAGCAGAGATGGGATCTACGGTGGAGCGAGCTTGCCCAGAAGATGCCTATTCACTCTAGACTTAAGGCGCGCTGCTGAAGTAAGGCCGATGAAAAGCGTTACTTCGATTCAGTTTTTAAGCCTGTTATTGATGCTAATAAGACCTTAAAAAAAATATATGACATACTTAAAGATATTGTCTAGTAGTAACACTATCGTATGACTCGATTGGTTTGATATATTTTAATAAAAAAAATCTCAAAAAGAGCATTAAAAATATTTTCAAACCAATTTTATCGTAACTTGGACTACTATTTTGATATAGTTTCTTGATGTAGAATATTCCTCTTTTAATGCCCTAAAAATAACACTATCAGGTTTTAGTGGATGAACAGATTTTAATTCAACAAATCATTTTTTTCCAAAAATTAGAACAGTTCTCGCCGACAAACCAACCTCCCACTGACATCCCGCACCGCCTGCTATCCCGCCAGTACCCAAATGGCTCTTGCCAGCGCCGGTACTGTGTCAAAATTTCCCACAAAATGTACAAATATTTTTTCGTAATTATTACGTCGCTCATTTTACTTATGACGTTTGTGACATGGACAGATTGATTGATAAAATACTTTATGGCTGACAACAGAAGGCGTAGTTTAAGTATGCGCTTATTATTACGTCGGTTACATCTTTTGGCGATACGAGCAACAATTTTATCATAGCTGTCGCTTCAGCTAGCCTTGACGATAGACGATATTTTATCTATAAGATAATGAAAAGCAAACGTCTAAGTCTTTTTACTTATAATAAGAAGGGAGTGATACATAACTAGAAATTGACTTTAAATATTTACAGGGTGCATTCTGAACATGAGTAACGTTTTTACAGTAGGTACCAAGTAATTTTTAATAATTTTTTTCAAGATAACTCCTTGCTTGACAGGTCATCTGAACAATTTTCCCCCAAGAACTTATTACAGAAACCGACACAGCGGTGCGAAATTAGATCCAGTCGGTGGTCATTCAACCACAGACCAGAGATGTAATTTCTTAGTCAACCTTAGTTTCTTAGTTTTGTTTTCTTAGCAAAACTACTTTATTTCCGAAAGTAAGGTTTTGGTATAGTTGTATGTTTTGACGAATTCTTGATTTAAGGTGACAGCTGTCAAACTAAAACCGGATTTATCTCGAAAACTATGCATGCCAGACTATAAGTTTGTTAGGGTAATATGGCACTTTCTATGTAAGAGTAGTATAACAGTGAAATTAGATGGCGCGGTTCAGGAGCTAGGTATGAACTTTTATGTTCATACTGACGCTTCCACCAAAGAGATAACATTATATTAATACCCAGTATCCCGTTGCGCACCATCTATATTTCCTTAAAATAACGTGGCACTTGACTTGTTCTTCAGCACAAGATAAAAAAGTGGCCTGTGGCCCTAGAAAATCCCTAATTGTGGGCTTGACGAGATATTTTTATACTTTCAATAAATGAGGAAAATGACCAAATGCGAAAGTGGGCCAAATAAAACTTGGACTAACCGAGAAAGTGGATTAAAAGAGGGAATAGAATAAATGGGGAAGTTGACTAAATGTAAAAGTAGACTAAATGAGAAATTGGAACAGATGAGGTAGTGAAATAAATAACTAGAAAAGTAGGCCTTCAATAATGCGCATGTGAGTGAGGCTAGGCCTAGGGCAATTGTGGACTAAATAGGGGCCCGATATTAATTTTAAGATTATCAAACAAGTTCTAATTATGAGTACCGAAACTGAGTTACTTTTGCTCTACTTTGCACCGTTTTTGCGGTATTTTCACTTTTAGTTTGCATTCTTTTTTAATTTTCAAAAAAGTTATTTTTCTGAAATGTTTCATGGCGTTTGCGTTCCAATCCAATTATCTGTCACGCGTACTTTTTTCTATTGTTTATTGTTTTTTTTATTTTTTATCCGACTGGCTTGGAAAAAGGGTTATGTTTTATATGGGATGGGGCGCTTAACTAAAATCTTTTGTAAGCTTTTTAGTTTTATATTCGCTGTAATAACATAGACCCATGTAACTAAATTTTCGGATTTTACACAGATAACCCCGGGTTTTTTTCGCCCAAGATACTATTTGAAAAGTGTTCACTCTCTCTTTCACACTCATTTACTCACCTATATTGCTTTTCCGTTCTAGCATCATAGTTCAGAAATTCATCTAACATTTGTCTTACGTTCAAAAATTATCGTTCAATTGTCCATTCGTTTCATCTTACAGTCGTTCGTCTTATCATACAAATCATCCCACATACATGACGTAAATTCTAGTATTTCACGGTCTACATCCCAAGTCGACGGATGTTGGCACTTGAGCCGGCAGCATAAACAAAACAAAATCAATGAAGTATCTACCTATAGCAAGTTGCAAGCGTGACAGAGGACTCCAATGAAAAACGCCATTTAACATTTCAGTAAAATATCATTTTTGAATATTAAAAACGAATGGAAACTAAAAGTGCATATATCTTGAGAACAGTAGTACATCGTAGTGCAAATATAACTGAATTTTCGTACTTAAATTTTTGGATCATTTTCTATCAACATTGAAATATTTGTTGACACCTTTTTGATTCATAATCATCTTTAGTACAATCTATTTGTACTTTTTTTAACTTTATAGAATGTAAGTCGGGTCGGCTAGATTTTTTTTCATATTTCGACCTATGTTCCTTGGGGAAAGTTGTTCAGTTTCAAGGACAGTGTGGCGGAGCCGATATGGCCCGCTGGCTGCATTAGCTGGAGCCTGATTTTTGGTGGAATAAAACAACCAACTTTCTCTAGCACGACTATAATGACACTGAGTCAAAATATCTTGTCCAAAATAAAAGGTAATAAAAAATACAACAGATCATACAAAAAAGTGCGATTCCGCACAGACAGGTTCATAAAAGGAACTTAGAACTTATGCTAACATTCTTTGTAATTAAATGTGTGTGTTTTAACTAGACATTGCGGTCTTTTTAGGCCTGCCTCCTTATTTGAGTCCATCCATCTACCCACATTCATATTCGTTTCGTCGCATTTTCACAAAAAAATAATAATTCACGAGTAGAAGTAAAAGTTCCACGGCCGGGATAAAGCTCAAATATACTTAAAAGGTGGACGGACTGCGGTCATGTTTATAAAACACACGACGTACGGGTGCGTAGTGTACGAGCGCCAGATGATGTGTCAGAGCGCGGGGAGCACGGGCGGCCCCCCCACCTCACCCCCTGAAATCGTGATTTGAGCAGTGGATCCTAGCCTTAAAGAGATTCAGGTTATATGTACTCGGAAATACAGACGCAGGCAGGGAATTCCATTCTTTAGCCGTGCGCATAATGAAAGATGTTTTGAAGCGCTTAGTGCGTAATGTGGGTATTTCAACTAAAAAAGGATGATAACCGGCCGTGCGTCTGGATGTCCGATGGAAGAAAGGAGACGGTGGTATGAGCTCGTGCAGCTCACGCGCACACTCTCCGAAGTACAATCTATAGAAGACCGATAGGCAAGCAACCTTGCGGCGGTGAGCCAGGCTGTGAAGCTTGGTCGCCACCAGTTTTTTATCGCCTATTAATCTCTTGGCTCTGCGTTTCACCGAATCCAGTGCTGCAAGTTGGTATTTCGCCGAGCCTTCCCAAAGGTGACAGCAGTACTCCATGCAAGATCGCACTTGAGCTTTATAAAAAGTTAGAAGCTGTTCAGGCGTAAGTACCGCTTGACTTTATTCAGGACGCCCAACTTTCTAGCTGCAATTTGAGCCTTGGACTCGATGGTGGTGCCGAAGTTGAGGTCAGAGGACAGCTCCATGCCAAGGAGTTGCAGAGTGTTGGTCACTGGAACAGATATACCCCGAAAAGTAGGTGAAAAGGTGAAAGGACTCCTTTTTGCGGAGAAAAGACACGCCTGCGTTTTTGAAGCATTGAAGCTGACGAGATTATCATCGCCCCACTGGGAGACGTTACTTAACGTCAGGTTCGTACGCTCAATCATAGCCTTTCTCAATCTTTGGATTTCATCACCACTGGCTCCTGCACCGGACAGATATTTCTCGGCGACAGTACTGTCATCTGCGTACCCAACAATTCCTGAAGATAGAAGGTCATTGATGTGCAGCAGGAAAAGCGTCGCGGAGAGTACAGACCCCTGAGGAACTCCGGCGTCAATAGCCTTGAGGTCAGAGGAGCAGCCGTCTATGACCACTCGGATCGACCGTTTACTCAGGAAGTCAGCCACCCAGCTACAAAAGCCAGTGGGGATGCCGTACGCTGGAAGCTTGCTCAACAGACTCGCATGCCACACCCTATCGAAGGCCTTTGAAATGTCCAGCGACACTGCTATTGCTTCGCCGTGGTTTTCAATGGCCTCGCCCCAGCAATGCGTTACGTACACTAAAAGATCCCCCGTGGAATGCCCTCGGCGGAAGCCATATTGACAATCACTGAGAAGATCATTGTCTTCGAGGTACGAAAGCAGTTTGCTGTTCAGAACTCTTTCCATAACCTTACAGAGTACGGAAGTGATGGCGATCGGTCGATAGTTGCTAGGGTCGGCACGGCTACCCTTTTTGGGCACAGGTTGCACGTTGGCAAGCTTCCAAGATTTTGGTACAATTTTTGACACGAGAGAGAGGCGGTACAGGCGCGTCAGTACAGGAGACAACTCAGGCGCACAATACCTCAACAATCTTGCTGGTATGCCATCAGGACCACTGGCCTTGTTGACGTCCAGACTACGAAGGGCTCTACGGACCTCTTTGTTGTGCACTGTGATCTCAGACATCAAAGAATCACAGTGAGGTAAGGTGGGTGGATATTTCGAGCCAGCGTCTAGACGAGAGTTGCTCGCAAACAGATCGGCAAATAAATTTGCTTTCTCTGCCGCGGTGTGGGCAAGTGACCCATCAGGTTTCTGCATTGGAGGTAGTGTGGGACGGCAGAAGTTGGATTCGACTGATTTCGAAAGGGTCCAGAACTGCTTACTACCCGGTGGGTATGATGCAAGCTTTGTCCCAATACGGCTGATATGGTCGAACCTAGCTTTTCGTAGCACCCGTTTGCAATACCTGGCGGCGGCATTATATGCTCTCTTCTTTGCTCGCACTCTTCTCGCTCGCACTTTTCGACCACGAGCTTTTACCCAAGCTTGGTAAGAGGACTGTTTACGAGCCTCAGCTCGAGCACAGTCCGCATTGAACCAAGGTTGGGCTTTATAACCGAGCGGGATATCGGGGAAAGGAATGAAATATTCCATTCCCTGCCGGATTACAGCTGTGATCGCATCAGCAACGCATGAGGGGTCTTTCAAAGAGAAACACATTTGCCGCCACGGGTATGAAGCAAAGAAAGCACGCATCTCGTCCCAGTCTGCTGACTCGTATCGCCATACTCTCCTCGTGCCCCTAGGGGTGTAATCCGGAGGAGAGCAGATGGACACGGATTTCACCACACAGTGGTCGGATGATCCCAGCGGAGCTGAGACCGAAACCGAATGTCTGAGCGGATCAGTAGTCAGCAGAAGGTCCAGGCAATTGGGTGTGTGGTCTGTGATATCCGGTATTCGCGTCGCTTGTTCCACCAGCTGGGTGAGATCTAGCGCCAATGCTAGTTTACGCGCCTCTCGCCCAGCATGGTCAGTTTTCTGGTATGGGAACAGCCACTTTTTATGGTGGGCATTGAAGTCCCCCAGAAAAACAAGCCACTTGTGGTCTTAATAAACGACATGTTTACGACTGGCGTATATCCTAATGCCTTTAAATGCACAAGGGTATGTCCAGTATACAAAGGCAAGGAAGAAATTACCGGCCAATTACCATCGTTCCCAATATATCAAAAATAATCCAATCCATTATATCGACGCACTTTCTACAGCATCTGGAGGCAAACAACTTAATGACAGATAAACAGTTTGCCTATCGTAAAGGTATGTCCACAACAACTGCCGCTCATAAAGTGTTAGATTGCATAGTCACGGGAATAGACAACAAATTGAAGGTTGCCGGAATATTTTGCGATCTTTCAAAAGCATTTGATGTGATTAATTACACATTATTATTAAAAAAACCGGATGGGTATGGCGTTCGAGGTTCTTCGCATCATTTATTTAAATCATTTTTGACAAATAGAAACCAGACTGTCCAAATAACATTTCAAGGCAGAAAAATTAAATCAAAGGCAGGCGATGTCGAGATAGGAATTCCGCAAGGATCTTCGCTGGGTAATACGCTGTTTTTAGCGTTTGTCAACGATCTCCCATCTATTGTTGCGTACGGCTTAATGGTTCTCTTTGCCGATGACACCACTGTAGTTGTGAGCGCAAAGACTTACGAAGAACTTAATAGTAAGATCTGTCGAGTATGCGAGCAGCTGCAGTGTTGGTTCTCGGCGAACGGACTTATTCTGAATGTAACAAAATCAAATATTATTATTTTCTCTTCAAGTTATCGACCATCTCCTGTACTAAACTGTCCCACGCCAACTAGCAGTGAGTGCAAGTTTTTAGGCTTTACTCTCGATAGTCACGCAGATTGGAAGAACCACATTAACACTCTTTGTGACAAGTTGAGTAGTGCAGTATTTGCCTTGCGCAAGTTAAGACCGCTCATATCGATGATGCACTGCGACAAACATATTTTGCATACTTTTATTCCATACTTTCTTATGGCTCCATCCTATGGGGAAACTCAACTGACTCGCTTAGAGTATTGAAGATGCAAAAACGTGCGCTTCGCGTAATGGCTGGAATTAAACCACCGCACTCGTGTAAGGGCCTCTTCGTAAAGTATGGTATACTGACGCATTTCTCGCAGTATTTGTTTGACGTAATTTCATACGTACGCGTTAATCTCTCCAGCTTTGAGCGAGTAGATATTCCGGGAAAAAGCCTACGTCGAACCGGGTGCTTCAGAACAGTTAGGCGTCGCACCAATCTCGCTGAAAAGAACCCGCGAGTTATAGGACCTACCTTGTATGAAGCGCTACCCACAGACATAAAAACAGAACCGTCTGACGAAGCGTTTCGATCCCGACTGAAAAATATTTTATTGGAAAGCGAGTTTTACTCTGTTAAAGAGACTGACAGTAAATTTACTTAATCTAATAATTTATTTGATTATTAATTTTATTTCTCTTTTTGTGATTTGACATCCATTTTTATATAATTTTCTTTAATACGTTGTTGTAAGTGCCTTAAGGTTTTTCCCAATCTCCCGCCTCGAGACCCTCAAGGAAAGGGAGTATCGGGTTCAGTATCCCTGTCTAGAAAAATTGTGCTCCCCAAAACTTTACTCAGAATATGCATTATGTGTATATTATTCCGGATGTTCCTACTATTATCGGAATGACTTCGGTGGGTGTTTTCCAAAGCCTGGTTATTTCGGTTTTAAGAAGATGGTATAAAGTAAGCGTCTCTATATTTGTTAACCCTCTCCCACCTTTCTCTATGGGTAGATACAGACGTTCTATGTCTGCTTTTTGTTGCTGAGCTTTATTCATGTTGAGGATTTTTCTAGTTCTTACATCTATTTGCTTTAAATCTGTAAGTTTAAAATTAATTACACCAAACGAGTAGAGCAAAACAGGTACCGCAAAACTGTTGATAGCTTTAATTAAATTTCTGGAGTGAAGGTGGGAGTTGGTTATACATTTGACTCTATGAAAATATTCTTTCTGCAGTTGTTGCCGCACCGCACTATGCTCTATTCGTGAATGCCTGAATATTTGTATGTTTGTGCGTTACTAAGATGTTCAAATTCTTCCCCGCTCAAAAGTACATGACCTGATCCATGTTGTTCATTTTGTCTTCCTGCTACAAGGTGTAAAACGTTATATTTGCCCAGCCCAAAACTCATGCCTATATCATTAGTGAAAACTTCTGTACTGACAATAAGTATCCGCAGATTGTGTTTATTATTAGAGTAAAGTTTTAAATCGTCCATGTACAACAAATGGTTAATTTGAGAGTTATCTTTAGTTTTGTATCCTTTATCTAAATATTTATTTAAAATTTGTGATAACGGGTTGATGGCTAAACAAAAAAGAAGTGGAGACAAAGAGTCGCCTTGAAAAATGCCTCGTCTGATGTAAATGGGCTCTGTAGTGACCGACTCATTTGTACCACGGGCTGTCATTACAACATTCCAGGTTGGCATGACTGTTTCAAGGAATTGTTTAATAGCACTCGGGCATTTGTAAAGGTCAAGTACGCGTAGCAACCATTCATGCGAGATGCTATCAAAAGCCTTTCGATAGTCAACCCATCCCATACTAAGATTCTTTTTAGATTGACGTGCATCTTCGAGTATGGCTTTATTTATCATAAGGTGATCTTTGCATCCCCTTGCACGTCTCCTGCATCCTCTTTGCTCTGGAGCTAAAATATCATGCTTTTCGCAGTGTGCATAAAGCTCATTTGCTATGACAGAGGTCAGTAACTTATACATTGTCGAGAGACATGCATTTGACGAACACTTTGTGAATACTTATGATCTGACTAATTGTAATTTTGTAATGTAATTTCCACTGTGTGAGGATGGATATTATCATAAGTGTGTGAATTCTGAAAAAGTGGGTATTTAAGGAAGTAGATATTCCATGAAAGTGAGATTTTGAGGAATGTATGTTATCAGGAAGTGATGAAAATTATCAGTAAGTAAAATAACCGCAATGTTAATTTTGGGAACTGTTAATCAAAGGAGTTAGGGCACGTGTTCCGAAAGGATAAAATGGATATAAATCTGTAATGTGTTATGGTGCTCACTGGACCACATACACCGAAGGCCAAGCCCCATCATCAGCACATATGCAATTATGAAGTAATGCTAAACAAGCTTTTTTGAGGAAGTTGTAGATCTTGACGAGATCTACATTTTAATTGACAGTAACTCGTTCATCTCGTTAACTAATACAAGCCAGACTACTTGTCAATTATGGGATTGAAGTAACACCGAGAACCTCGATTCAAGTGATGGAGTTGTAGCGATCGGGAAAACAAAATCCCCTCAAAAACATTAATATATAAAAAAAAAACCAAGCCTCGCTACTGAGCTGTTCAACCGTAAAAAGGTATGAGATCCATTTGAAACCAAGTCGGCTATCGATTTGTTCATTCCCCACTTAAGAGATCTATCTTAATTAATTACGTAATTAGTTAATAAGCATTATTTTATAGTGACCTTCAATATTTTCAATATATTTTAATGTTTACAATAAGTGAATGACTTAGCCATCGCACTAGAACAGAAGGTTAACGTGTAATACATATTAAAATTAATACATTCAGTGCGATTGCCAAGTCATTCAATTTATTGTAAACATTAAAATATATTGAAAATATTGATATGGTCACTATAAAATAATGCTTATTAACTAATTACGTAATTAATTAAGATAGATCTCTTAAGTGGGGAATGAACAAATCGATAGCAGACTTGGTTTCAAATGGATCTCATACCTTTTTACGGTTGAACAGCTCAGTAGCGAGACTTGGTTTTTTTTTATATATTAATGTTTTTGAGGGGATCTAATTTCCTTTTGTAGGTAGTCTTCTTATTTTTCTTTTGCGGCTCTATTTCTTGAGCCTCAGCCACGGTTTTTCTCATAGCCCAGCACCTCCCTGAGGGGGGTGGTCAGGGGCGCGGGGGGAAGGTTGACGACGGTGCGGGGGGAGGTTTGATGAGTCACCCCCCTCGCACGCCTCACCAACGTCACGTTGGTTAGGCGAGCGTGGGGGGGGGGGGGGGGTACATACAAAGGGCGGGGAGGGGGGAAAGCTATAAGGCAAGCGGAGGGAGCGGGGGGCTTGCTGAATGAAGGCAAGTCCTAAGATTTGCCTTCATCCAGTTTCCCTTTCCCACAGCGAATTTGTTGACCTCTCCTCCTACGAAGAGGTGCCAACCGAGTAACGGTCACCGCCGGTTCGCGATAGAGCTTGAGTGAAAGCAAATTTTGAGAAAATTCGCGTTCACCCAATTTACCACTACTATTTCTACAACTCTGGTGAACTATAGTCTAATCTAACAGGTTACACGATTTTTCACTGAGTTCCTTACCATTAGCACTTACCAGTGAGAGGTGGCGAAAGGTACCGTGACATTAATTTCGGTCGACACCTTATATTTTTCCCGAAAACAAAACGATAGCGTGTTTTAAAAACTAACAGCGACATTTGTGATTATTTTGCTGGACCAAAACAAAGTATTTTAGGAGCGACAGCAAAATATAACTTGGTAAACAGTACATTTCTATGGAATTACAAAGTTATTTATGCTATCGGTTTATCTAGAAAACTGCATTGAAATTGCTAGATTTTTAAGTTTTTCCTTGATTTATACACTAAACCCAAATTATATTCTAAATTAGAAGTCTCTATGTCTGCTAGAAGTGCCTTAGAATTTTGATGATCGGTCAGTGAGTGAGTGAGTGAGTCAGTCAGTGACAAAATTAAGAACTTTGACTAGCTATAATTCCTAAACCACTGGTTAAAAGTGAACGAAATTTGAAATATACCGTATCTACAGGGCTTTTGATTGATTCCTGAAGTTTCAAGTCTTTTGTTTTATCCACAAGAAAGTTATAAGGTGTTGAAAATGGCCTGAACCGCTTCGAGAAAAGGATGGTACGGCTGTGCCGCTTTCTAGCTCGACTTGGCGGGGGCACTGCCGTGCCCCCAGATTTAAATAAACAACATCATCTTTGATCTGATAGATTTTGTATTGTAAACTTGATAAGCCTAATGTGTTATCATCCCACTTGTTTGTATGCCAATAGCGTGTTTGACAGTGTCTTCTTTGAAATATCAGCGACAAGTTAAAGACACGGTATTATTAAAATTGCTTGGCCAGTACTTCAAAGTATGAGTGGGGCTATAAGTACTTATAAGTCCTCGTGACCCCACTGATCCACTACAGTGGAGTAATCAAGACTGAAAAATCCTTGTGGCCCCACTAGTGGGGTTTGCCGGTGGGACCATAAGTCCGGAGGGGTTTTATTTACGATTTACGATCGAATAAAATATGATTTGTTAAGAGTATTATCAGGGAGTAGCCCTGATCGAATAATCTCAACAAAGGGCTTTGCGGGAAATGTATGGAGCATTGTTGCCTTTTTTATTATAACTGTCAACGAACGCAACCCTGTTAGATGTGTAGAGTACTTCCAAACAAACAATATTTTGTATGACAGCTCAGCTGTCAAGTGTAACCATTACGAGATATACGCTTCAAAATGATACGACAGTTTTATATGGAAAGCTTTTTTTCTGGTAACTGTCAACGAACGTTACCCTGTTAAATGTGTACTTACATACAAACAATATTTTGTATGACAGCTCAGCTGTCAAGTGCAACTATTACGAGATCTACGCTTCAAAATAATACCGACAGTTTTATATGGAAATCTTTATTTCTGGTAACTGTCAACTAACGCCAACCCATTAGACGTGTAGAGTACTTCCATACAAACAATATTTTGTATGACAGCTCAGCTGGCAAGTGCAACCATTACGAGATATACGCTTCAAAATGATACGACAGTTTTATATGGAAAACTTTTTTCTGGTAACTGTCAACGAAGACTTTGTAAAATCAATATTATTTTGATAGATATTATTGATTTGTTTTCTTCTTTTGAGGAATTAAAATAATGAGTATTATTTACATTTATTACTTACGGCAAGATGGAGGTATATTTGGATTGAGAGAATGTGTGTTTGACCATTTAACTTTAAATGCAGTTTTCAATGATAGATTTGGATTTGATAAATGCATGTTTTTAAGACTGGTATTACTATAGAAACTCACTAAAGGGCACTGTAGTAAATATTGCAAAGTGAAATAGCAATCATATATTTCTAAATTCATCACGCAACTAAAGTTAACCTACTATGCAAAAGTCGGTAATTGTAATGGTAAATAAATACATACTATAGAAAGATAATACCCAGACTTAGCACAAGTTTAGTAGATGATGACTTATTAATTAAAACATGCACATAATTACAATTGAATTTGGTACCCAAACTAGAAAAACCCTGTGCTTATGGGTGACCGTCGTGTGCTATGCAAACCGGGCATTATTAACCCTAACCACTTTATGTGACTTTTGACTCACCCTGGAAAACCAAAAAAGCCCAATCTTACATACTTGGGAAGTCTATCTTATAAAAGCGTCTTAATAAAAAATGTATATTAATATGTAAATAAATACTCCATTCCTTCACAAACAATATCTGATTTTTATTTCCTAACATACTCCTTTATTTTTAGATTTAGCTAGTCACAGACTAACCACCATCCGGATAGATTAACTTAACTATTTGCTTAATCTGAGTATTAATTTAACCAACTGCTCTCATATTGTATAAAATAAAATTTTATTTTGGAAATGGATCATAACTACATATTTTAAAGCATGGGTAGCATATGGATATTTTTATCGACGTTTTTTACTCACTACCCCATCACTGCTTCACCGTATAATAGGCCAAATGTCAAACTCAAATATGGCCACTGTTACTCGGCCTTTAAGTAGTCCAGCGTACTTGTATATATAGAGGTCAGTGTCGTAGTGGTTACAGTTGACAGCTGAGCTGTCATACAAAATATTGTTTGTATGGAGGTTCTCTACACATTTATCAAGACGGCGTTCGTTGACAATCAAATTTTGAAAGGCACCAATTTTACTCATAGAGTCTGGCCAACGAAAGCTGGCTATCCAAAACCGCGGGAAATTCAAAAAAATTGAGGACGGTATCCCCATGTTAGGAACAACATAGAGTGAAATAATGTTTTTGATACTTTTTATTATTTTTTATTTTACGGGCTATTAAAAATAGGAGTAAAGGAACTCATTGTAAGAATATCAAAAATTTAAATGTAAGAGGTAAGGTAAGGTAAAGTTAGGTTAGAGGTTCAGAGATAAGGTAAGATGATGATAGGTAAGGCAAGGTGAGAGGTAAGGCAAGGTCACAGGTAAGGTGAGATGAGAGGCAAGGTAAGATAAGAGGTAAGGTAAGGTAAGGTAAGGTGGAAGGTAAGGTAAGATCAGAAGTAAGGTAAGGTGAGATGTAAGCTAAAGTAATTACTTCTGATTTTGCGACGTAAAATTTTGTAGACCTATTGAACCATGGCAGATATTTTAACTGAAATAACTTTTTCCATTGAATAATTATTTATATCAATAATCAAAGTCCGAATCCAAGAACTCTACATGCATAGATTCATCAGAGTCGCTACTGCAGGTATCACTATTTCCAACACTAATTATGAAACTTTCTAAATTTTCTTCTGTGATTCTGTCTCGTTCTTTATATTTATTTTCTACATGAATGACATGATCAGTCATTTTCTTCCAATCCTTTGGTGTAACACTTTCAAATGACTCTTTAATGAGTTCAACTTGCTCTGTTGTAAGATTTGTCATTTCGTTCAATCAGTTCAATTTTGGTTTTTTTTAATCCATATCCTTTTTTCAATAATAGGAGACGAAGAGTTTCCCGGCATCCTCTAAATCCAATGCTTTCTCTTAATTCTAGTAATAATGATAAATATAAAATTCATTAATTTTGTTTCGTATTGCTTCGATGTCAAAGCTATCCAAGTCTGACACTGTAACTTTATGGGGTCGTTTTTTTTCGGGGGTCCTCCAAACACCTTCATTTAGAGACCCTTCTTTTTTATTCTTTTCAAAGTTGTTACACTTACTTCTGAAAAGAAAATAAAATTAATTGTAAAATATCTCTATTTCTTGGCTCTAAATCAGCCCTCAGCTTGTCTTAGATTGCCATGGGTTTTGTTATACGCCACAGGCTCTGAAACTCCGAATCCGTCAAATCGAATGGGTCACATACATACATACCTACATACACATCACGCCTTTATCCCTTGCGGGGTAGGCAGAGAAATAACAGCCGTTAAAATACGGTCGCTATTGCCACGTCTGACATTTTTGAGGATTGTTTTCCAAGGTATTTTCAGAAAACATGTGTATCACTATCGTCGTTAAAAAAATAATAGAGTGGATGGAATGTAACAATCTACGGGTAAACCTGACCAAAACCACATTCCAACAATTTTATAATAAAAATAGAACACCCCTTAAAATATGTGTTTCATATAACAATAACGTAATAGAAGAGTCCTCTGTCACAAAGTTTCTGGGTATAACGCTTGATTCACGTCTCACATGGAAGGACCAAGTCGATGTGTTGTGCAAAAGAATCAATAGATTTACATATGCTCTTTTTCGACTTAAGAAGATTTCCGATCTGAAAACAGCCTTGACCGCATATTATGGGTACGTTTGCTCAGCTCTAAGATACGGGTTAGTGATGTGGGGTTACTCGGTTGACATAGAGAGAGTCTTCGTCATACAAAGGAAGTGTGTAAGATCTATGTGTGGTCTTGGTCCAAGAGACTCTTGTAGACAACATTTTGTTAATTTAAAAATAATGACGCTACCGGCAATGTATGTGTTCGAAATATGTATGTTTGTAAAGTGTAATCTAAATTTGTTTAAAGTAAAAAAATTCATTTATTCCACGAGATACCCTAACCGACTTGTAGTACATCAGCACTCCACAACTTGTTTTGCAAGAAATAGTTTTAACATGTGTGTTAAAATATTTAATTGTCTCCCTGAACATATAAAAAATCTTTGTAAAAAGCAGTTCAAATCAAAATTGTATAAAATATGTACAGACAATTGTTTTTATAGTGTAGACGAATTTATTAATTTTATGACTAAAATGGAATGATATTATATTTTTATTTTTATACTAATTTATTGACATGTTTATTAATTTTTAAATTTATATTATTATCATTGATTTTTTTTGTATATTTTTTAGATACTGGACATAAATATTGTAAATTCAATTTAAAATTTGCATGCCAGCTGCTGGCGCAACATGCATGATCTCTCTTAACTATACCATCTGTTTATATGTACCATGTTTGCTTGCAAATAAAATTTCTTATTTCTTATTTCTTATTTCGTTAGTAAGTAAGGGTGATAAATTAAGACTAATTTGTCACGCGTTTATGTCAAAATATGATAAAATTTGCCGCGCAAGTTATGGATCGTCGAGATATTTTGAATTTGTCGAAATTTGACAAAACGACATGATAAAAATGTGCTGCCATGTTAGCTACAGTCGATAAGTAGTCATATGACGTTAAAACATGACAAACGACCGTGACAAAATTTTCTCGTGCCGTGCATGTTAGCCCAACAGGATGGCTAACATGCTTGCCACGATAAAATTTTGTCACCGCAATATGTCTTCTGCGGCTTACTTCACTGCGAATAAGTTACGCGTTCTTCCATAGTGACATTGTGCGCATATGAAACGACAAAATATATCGTGGCGCGCATGTTAGCTAGGCTGGAGTAGCCTGACCAAAATGCTAATCGAATTACTTCACTCAATCTCATTTTTAACTAAAATTCAAACAATTTAAACTAAATGTGACTTAAAGAACTTCTTTCATTTTCAAATATTTTACAATAGTAAATTATAAATTTGAACGTGGTACATACTTTTCTTTGTATTCCGCTTGTGAGCTGTGGAAAATATCCAGCTTCTGAAGTTTAATCAATCAAACTCCAGATATCACTTCAGCTGAATTTTATTGAAACACTTATTTAACAATCACTTATACATTTGAACACGTCCAAACTAATCGACCATCAACTCCGAACTGCCTCTTGGAATGATTGACTGATGCGGCTACCCTTTCTAATCCCCACTTTTTTATACTCTTTCCACTAAAATGTTACAATTGGTTCTCGCTTACGATTGGTTACTGGACCTCTCCTGTGATTGGCCAATTTGAAAAATACCGCTTGTCACACGGAGAGTGCCAGTGTTGCCATTTTAAATCTGTAATAAATTGCTATTTTTTTTCGTAAAATATAAATATTATAATTTTTTTGCAATAAGAAAAGTTCAGATCATCACAATAATAATAATAATAAATTTATTCCAGAAACGTCCATTGCAATACAATTAAGTAACAGTGCCGCTTACATAAGAAGAAAGCCTATTACCAAACATATGAATAAATAGTAGTATTAGTAGTACATAATAGTAAATTTAATTTAAATAGCTTGGTCTTGAGACACCAGAGCCATAAGTAGGTAAAATCAAATCAAATCACTGTGGCTGTTCAACCTATTCATAGATAGTTGTCTGTCAGATTTGAAAGAAAGTACACACACGGATCAAAAATGGAAGGATTACTCGTCATGATGCCTTCTCTACGCAGACGATCAAGTCATATTTACGTCGTCAGCTGAGAGCAGGAGATTGTAAACGTTATGAATGAGGCTTTGAAAAAGAAAGGATGTAAGTAGGATGAAAGCTATGGTATATGATGATTAAGTGTAACATTATGGTAGAAGGGGAAAGAGCGGAGCAAATGAGTTTGTATATTTTGGATCAATGTTTACGGCACATGGGAAGTGTGACAGTGATATTAAAAGAAGGGTGAATGCCTGTAAAACGGTGAATGGTGCGTTGCACACTTTTATGAAGTCAGGATGTATCTATCTAGGCTCGTCGGGCAAGGTTAGTACTAACACTTATGTACGGCTGTGAAAGTTGGGTATGGCAAAAGAAGAATGAAAGTAGAATAAATGCAAAGAGATGATTGAGAAGCATGATTGGTGTGAAATTGAATGATGTGATACGGAATAGTTTAATAAGAGAACGTTGTGGCGTAAAAAAAGATAAAGTGACAGGGATTGAAAAGGGAATGCTAAAGTGGTTTGGTCATACTGAGAGAATGAATGAAAGGAAATTAACGAAAGATATATATAAGGCGAGTGTTAATGAAAATGTTGGAAGGGGAAGGCCGCAATGAACCTACCTAGACCAAATCAGGGGCGTTTTAAAGATAGGTCAGGTCAGAAGTACCCCAAACCGACGAGCGTGCATGAAAAGACTGATGAATTTAGAAGAGGCGAAAGAAGTATGTTAAGATCGTAGCAAGTGGAAAGAAACAGTCTCTACCTACTCCAACGGGAAAGAGGCGTGCTTTATGTATGTACATATGTATAACTAGTTTGTGTCCAACCACCCTAAAGACCCTACGTGTTTTATCTTTGTAACACACACTGGCACCAGATTTCTGTGCGATATTCCGGCATTCGCGAAGAATCCGGGCCTTCGGACGGAGGTACGGTGCGCTTCGTAGGGTTCGACGAGGAATGTTTATAAGCGATCTGGATAGAACATGACGGAGCGCAAAACAGGTCGTTGTGCACCGTATGCCAGACGGAGCGGAGGCATGGAGCCCGCACGGCAGCGCAAGCGCATTCCGTCACTCCGGACTTCGACCAATATAAGTAGTTATGGACATGCCTTGCGCATATAAAAAGGTCTTTAAAAATGTGCCAAGACACAACTACATATAAACACGCGCGCACAGCTACACACGCTCTAATCATGTGAATATATGATCAAAGACAGTGACAAGGAGACGTCCTTGCACTGTAGTGCGAACGTGATAGCAATATGTCAGTGACTTTCGCTCTTTATGTTCGCGCCCTTTTACAGCAACTCGCTTCAATCGCGCACTTCACGCCAGCTTGCGCGTTTCGTATCCAAATCCATCCAGCGGTCGCATACGAAAAGCGCAACCTAGCATGAAGCGTGTGATTTAACCGCGTTGCTGTAAAACCATCCTTCGGACTCGAAAAATAAAAGTAATAATTTCATAAGATAAGTATTTATATGTATTTTATAACTCTTTAACTAATAAGTAATTCTTGATGCTTTATTTATGTTTGTTGAATTGTTGACACACTTTAACAAAGCACAAGACGACGTTCTGATGAAATTTTTGCGAATTGTAGACGACGTGTCGCACGTGTTTCTTGTAGCCGGCGCGAAGACCGACTGAGCGAGGTGTTCAAGGCTGCACACACTTGCACTTACTTGGAGCGGATCAAATCACTTGCTCGGTACGTCCCGTCCATATCTACTTATATTGGTCGAAGACTCCGGATAGGTACCAAAGCAGTAACCGGTACCAGGTGTAAGGTTCGCCTAGGAGCAGGGAAATAATAGTGATGATTCTAGAACAAATTCACTACCTGCTCTTATCTTTTTCAGAAACATGGAGTGATGACATATTATTTTATTCTATTCAAATTCCATATTGACCGGGCTACAAAGAAATGGCTATACGCTGGTAAGTAACGTTTATTATTCTTTTTATTTAGCTAAGCGGCGGCGCACGGTCTCCTAAGTATGGAGCTCACTTAATTGCTGGCATACTTTATGCCACTTTGCTCAGTGATACTAAGGACTATTGTGAAAGACTATATCAAAAGATGTCAAAATTTCATCCACTAGATTTCAAGATGGGCCCTAGTCTTTTTTGTATGGCAATAAAAAAATCTTAGGCCTATCGTGTGAGGTATCAAATGACAAAACTACACAAGATGATTTCAAAAATATATTGCAGTAATACACATCAGCTGCCTGTTTAGAAAAAAATTAAGTAACATTTTTAAAACTTCTCAAAACATAACTATGTTATGGGTCCTCTAGCTACAAAATGGCAGACATATATTTTGTTAAAAGTACGATAAAATGATCCATATCCTCTTTTAATACTAACAGGACGAAAGGAATTCTAAAAGGTATTTATATTTTATAACTGGCTCGTACCCGCGACTTCCTTTCGCTGAGTTAGTATCACCCATTCATTATAAACATTATAGCCATACGGCGACGCTGTAAAGTAGTTTTTTATTACGCGATTTTTCAAAAGAAAAAAAAAACTCGCTAGTCTTTTGGTCAATTGTTGATCACAAGCCATATGCAGCCAATAAAAAGGTTGAACATACCTGAAAGTTTGTGGTTGAAAAAAACGTAGCCAAAATGGAGGCTCCTTTCAAGTAAGTATCAACAATACCAGAATAAATAACCTTTCGAATCTCTTTGCCTGCTTTATTGTAACATGTAAACTTTGAATGATTGTATTGTGATTGATTATGTTCAACAAAATATTTCTTAATGGAAAAAATGAGTACAAGTTTGCGGGTGCCCTACGCATGGCACCGCTAGGCGATCACCTAGCGAGAGCCACCAGGAGCCCAACTAACTCACATACACACATCAAAAAAAGTTTGTGATCACTTGGAGAAGTGGTAATATTTTTTATTGTGAAAGAATAAAACTCAATCACTTTTTATTTTTTGATTCCTTATTTAAAAATATGAAATTCAAATATAAAATTTTAAATTTAATTTAAATTTCGTAATTCAAATGTTTTTTTCATATAAAAAGACTATCAACCCTTGCTTGCTACCATTCAGAAATCTGACTTAGTCGCAAATTACGATATTTTCAATTTATTCACAACACGTTTAGTTGGTAACGATGCCGAGAGGATTAACAGAAGTTTTACGAGCCAGAATCCTAACTTTAAGTGGAGAAGGCTATTCCACGAGGGAAATATCACGCAGAGTTAATGTATCCCAAGCCTGCGTGGTGACCACGTTGCAGAGGTATCGGGGCAAGGAAGATTTAGCTGACCGACCTCGCAGTGGTCGCGCAACTGTGCTTACTGCAATTCAGAAGCGCTATATCAGATTACTGGCTGCCCGTGACCCAACCCGCCCGCTGTCGCCCTTACGCTGCCCTGCGCTTCGAGGTACTCTGATCGACGTGTTTTTTGTACCAGGCCCACTTACGCGCATTGCTAAAAAATGTAATCTAAGTGCTCTGCCTGCAGTAGAAACATACAGTCACTTTATTACTTAGAATGCTGCCGATGCAGATATACTCTAGATCTGGAGTGCCTAAACATCAATCAGGAAGCTTTTAATGGATTCACTGATATTCAAAGACTCTTGGATTTGCCCCGAATGCAAGTGCTCTCAGCCAAAAGCAAATGACGTCAGCACTCCTGTTGCGACTCTGAATAATACGTTCACACGCGGTGTAAATACTGTCCGCGGGTCTCGTAGCGTCGCTCCCACCGCAGGCGCCACCGCTTCCACCATCATCATTGACGCTGTCAAGGAGCTCGACTTAGATGGTAATGGGGAACAAGCACCAACCTTATCTTCCCTTATGAGCGAAATCCGTCTCCTGCGTCATGACATCCTAGCCGTCAAGAACCAATTATCGGCCGTCTCAGTAAACTTTACAATGGAGAACGCTGAGTATGAAGAGAAGTTAGACAAACAGCAACATGAAATCACTATGCTGAAAGCAGCCCTGGCTAAATACAAGTCCACGGCAGCACAACAAGAGCAATACAATGTTAGGAACGAGCTTGAGGTGGTCGGGGTTCCAGAACAGGACAACGAAAGCCTTACTCACATAATTCTTCTATCTTCGAAGAAACTAGGAGTTGAACTACAAGCTGCCGACATAGACGAGGTACGCAGAGTTGGAAACAAGCAACATAAATCCGGAACTGCCAAAAAATCACTTCCTAGACCTATCGTAGTAAAGCTATCCAGGAAATCCAAAAGAGACGAAATGGTCGCCGCTTCTGTGGTTAGAAAGAACCTGACAACCGAGGGTATCGTCGCTGGGACCGCTGCTAGAATCTACTTTAACGAACGTTTGTTAGCGGCTAACAGGAGGTTATTTCGTGAAGCCCGAATACGCTCAAAGTTGCACAGCTTCAAGCACTGTTGGGTGCGAAATGGTGTCATTTACGTCCGGAAGTTCACCAACACAAAAGATAGAAAATGCCAGGCTTTTTCCATCCGATGTGAGGAAGACTTACTTAAATACATCGGCCCTGCTGCTGCGACTACCACGGAGCCACCAAGGACCCCGGAAACTACATCAGGATTTGCCTGAAACTTTATCTAAATTATGTATATGCATGAAATTGATTTATATACTTTTCATAATCGTGATGCTTATTCATACTACGTCAGATTATTATTACTTATCCAGGTCCAGTCTCTTTTTTAAACTCACCGTCACCCCTAACCTCTCAATCACTCATTTCCATTCTGCTCTCTCTCAAAGGCAACAATTCGTGGCCAACATCCCCATCAGTGGTGTCTACCTCCCTCAAACTATACACCACACAATTGGCTTCGGTTGATCTTATACGAGAGGTAGATGATGCGCTTAATATTAATTGCCACGAATTCGAGCTGGCTGAGCAGTGTAAACAGATTATTTATAAATACGGGCTGAAAATTCTTACTTATAATATACGGAGTCTATCGTGCAATTTTGATGGTTTCATGGTTCTTCTTAAAAGGCTTGACATGGATTTTGATGTGATCGTGTTGACGGAGTGTCATTAGGGTCATAATTCATTTATCAGACCCCTCAACGGCTACCTTTCATTCTCGTCGTCAAAGTACATCGACAAATGTGGTAGAGTTGTTGTATATGTCATGAGTTGTATGAGATCCTCTGGCTCCAACGGTTGAAGAACCCAACATGTAACAGCTTCTTCAGTTCTGTTGGTCAGCGTCTGGCAGGTTAAATCTTATCACGCATCGGTGAATCGCAGGAGTCACTAGCGTCTAAGAGTCGTCTAGGACATCCTCCTGCTAACTCCTTTTATATGCACCCCATCACTGTAACCGACACTGAAAGGCTAATAATGCAACTAAAAACTAACAGTGCTCCCGGTCTGGACGGAATAATAAATACATTGGTAAAACGAGTTAAAAACCAGATTGCCGAGCCTCTTACTCATATTTTCAACCTCAGCATTTCGACTGGAATATTTCCGGAGGTATGGAAAACCGCAGTCGTCATACCTATTCACAAAGGCGGAGACTCTTGTGATCCAATAATTTTAGGCCAATCTCTCTATTGTCTACCTTCTCGAAAATGCTGGAAAAATTTGTCAATAAGCAAATCGTAAATTTCCTAGAAGAAAATAAAATATTGTCAAATAGTCAATTCGGATTCCGACTGGGCAGGTCTACTAAACACGCAGTAACACTTTTAACTGAAATTGTCTCCTCGCATTTAGATAAAGGCCTTAAAAATATAGGTGTGTTTTTGGACCTGGCGAAGGCCTTTGACACCGTATCTGTTCCAATACTGCTTCGGAAGCTTGAATACATTGGAATAAGGGGGATCTGCTTAGATTGGTTCAAATCATACCTTACAAATAGGAAACAGTGTACGCGTGTCGACGACTTGATCAGTGATCTACTGGATATCGATTTTGGAGTGCCACAGGGTAGTATACTCGGGCCTACACTATTCTTGGTCTATTTAAATGATATCTCCCTTTTAAATCTAAAAAATGCAGACATAATTAACTACGCTGACGACACAGTAATTTTATTTCATGAAACATCATGGCCTAAGGTATATCACAAGTTGCATCGTGGCTGGATAGTAACCTACTTATATTAAATACCTCAAAAACAAACTTTCTCTGCTTTCATAAAACTGCGGTATCCGCGCCTCTAAATATATAACGTAAATTAAAAATAAAAATAAATAATACTATGAACGTAAATTAAGGAACGTATGGAATTAAGACAATTGGTACCAAAGATGGTACCAGTGCACTACAGTGGCTCAACCCTAGTCTTTGATGGGAACGGGATTGGTTCGGTAACTGGATAAGAGATGGCGCTGGGAGTCATATTTGGGTCGATTGTTTGTGAAGGTGGGATTTCTGTGTTTGCATGTGTGTGTGTATTTATGAATGAAAATTATATAAAGTAGCGACGCCTGGTATCGAGTATTATTTAATTCTAGAAGTATGTGTGTGTGTGCGAAGGTTCCGGAGAATTCTAGGAAAATAATTTTCGAGAAAATGTTTCGAGATTGATCGATTTGAGGACTATATAAGCCGGTCGCACGGCCGTCGGAGGCAAGTTTAATTTTACCGAGACAACTCGCTGGATAAAGTGAGAAGGTTTCGAAGTAAAGTAAATCGGTGAAGAGTGTGTTGTGAGTTTGAAAGTTCGTCGTCCGCAATCAGCTGTTCGTGCCGTGTCAGCTGATTGATCCGCGGGTGAAATCAGTGAAGAGTGTGTGTGCTGGTGTCTTGTTATGAGGGAGGTGGAACAGTTGTGCCGCTGTGGGGTGCTTCTTTTTCTTAGGCTATACCTAGGTTTATTCTTGTTGAACTTTGTATTTGTTTTGTTGTCAGTTTCGTTTGAGTTCTTCATGCAAACCTTATCATTTCTTAATTCTGCAACCAACAACCATAATTTCTAAATCTTTCAAAATCCTTTTTATTAATCTGCATAAGCGTTTGCTGATGTTTCAATATAGGTAATAGGTAGGCAATCCCTAAATCTGATCCTATCCTAACCTAGGACAGGTCATTTCATAAGTATTAATCTAATAATGAGACCGGGAAATTCACTATAAACCCAACAATACCTAAAGGATAACTTAGTGTCCCACAGGAAAGGAGAAAAGTAGTTACTTTGTCTGTACAAGCACTTAGATAATGATAAATTAGTGCAAATTATTATACATTATAAATTATGTTAGCTTTTAAACATTCAACAACGGGATCAGTATGACTATATGATTAAATCAATATGTCCGCTTATTTTGCAGATAATAAACATAGGTATGAATAGAACCACATATAGTTTTATCACTATATTGTAGAAAGTAATTTGAATTGTGTTTGATAGAATATTCTCCACTTTTGCTTTATAGCCACAAATTTTGGTTGATAAATTTTTAATCTTATTCTGAGAGGATAGAGCAGATAGGTACCTATATATACACTAACAGTAGGATTAGAATAACATTAAGTCTAGGTATTTGTTTTACAATATAAAGTTATAAGTATTGGATCTATTATACACCATTGTTCACCAATAACGGATTAAGACATATAATAGAAATCTAAAGTACTGGGGGGCGAGATATTCTTATGAATGCATACATCATACTATGAAATATGAAATATCAGCAATCATAATTTTTGTACAGAATATTTAGGTCTAAGATACAAAATAAAATGCAAATTTGTAACATTTCCTTTTAATTTTAGGTGAGTACAAGGATATTTTAACAGAATTGTGCGGCTTCATAATGATGTGATCTGCGTTTAAACTATACTTAACTAAGAAAACCTAATACTCAGCGGTTGACTATATGCATACACATGTATACATGCGTATCGCGCCTTTGTCTCTTGCGGGGTAAGCGGAGTATTGGCAGTCATGGGAAAGCGGTCGCCGTCGCCGTGTCTGACAGATATTTACAGCAGTGGATTGATGGTGATATGATAAGTGTATAAGGCTAAATTTGATGATGATGATTATGTGCATAGAGGCTGATGATGATGATGATGATGAGGATAAGCGCTGATGTGATAATGATGATAATCAATCAGTGACTTTAAATATATATTCTAAATTTATTGTGTAAAAGCAAAACTATCAGAAGCCAGCGTTCAAAAATAATTTTAATTTAATTTTAAAATAAACTGTTTTCATTTATCTTGCAGGTGAACTTATGGCCTAGGAGGTGGTGTCCTGATTGTAGTCTAGGAGTTAGGGTCTATCTATGGTCTGAGAGATAGTTATTAGAGTTATAGTCTAGGAAATGGTGATTAAAGAGTTGAGGTTAGCTAGCGAAGTTCTAAGAGGTAAAGATTTAGTCTAGAAGGTGGTGTCTATCTTGTGTTAGAGTTTCAAATACCTGCTTTTGTTACCAATTCGGTGTCATTCATTATTTTGTGTCCGAATAGGCAACGTATGGGGATGTTTTGTTACTTGAATGCATGATGGATGTGTTTTGTGGTAGTTAACTATAGTCTGGGAGTTAGTTTCTATCTATAGTCTAGGAGTCAAGTGATCAAATTATAGTCTAAGAGGTAGAGACTATAGATTGGGGGGTAGTACTTGTTTTATTTTTGTGTTTCAAATATTTATTTTCTAGTCTTGAATTTAATTAGTGGAATTATAGTCTAGGAGGCAGAGACTATAGATTAGGAGGTAGTGCTCGTTTTATGTTGGTGTTCCAAATATGTGTTTTCCAAATCAGTTTTGAGAAGTTGAAAATGATGACTTTAGAGTCAAAGTCAGTGAAATTGTAGTCTAGGAGGTAATGACTATATGTTCCTAACATTATGGTTGTTATGGTTGCTTTATTTTGGTGTTTCAAATACTTATTTGCCGGATTAGTCTTCTTGAAGAATTTGATTCCATAGGGAATGTTTTGTCACTTGAATGTGTGATGAATGAAATACAGTGTAAGTTTGGTGGCTGCTTGAGGTTGATAAGCTTACTCAACGGTGAACTCTGGTAACTTCTCCATTGGTAAATAAAGGAAAAATATTTATATGTTTAAAAAGTTTAATAGTGTGGGGGCGATGTTTAATTTATTTAATGCCTGAATTAAATGTTATGATATCATATTAATTCAGCGTATTAGCGTAAATCTTACATTACTGTGATTGTCTGTTCAATTTGTGAGTGTCATTGTATTCTGTTGGTTCTGTCATAACGTAAACTTGATTTACTGACATCCAGTTTTATCTCCATCCATGCTTGGTAATATAATTTTATTTTCTGTCCTAAGTCATTAAGTTATAATAAAATTATTATTTTTTATAGAAGGTTCACGATCAAATCACCTCATAACACTCTGTATTTACTTCAACAGTGATACTACTGATATCATGACTTGTTAAGCACAATGACAAGTTAAGAATGTGTGTTATCATTGTTCGAGGTAATGCTGGAAGCAGAAATACTTTCAAAGTACCAATACAGACTTTATCACATTGGGCCAGGTTGGTCTAGACATACAACAAATAACACGATTTGGTCAGAACTATTTTTTTTATGATTTTTGCTAATTCTATCAAGTTATGGATGTGAATAGGGCCTTTTAATAACTAATGTAATAAAATTCATTCAAATTTCACCAATCGGGATCTTACGAGGGTGTTCAATAAAAAGTGATAATGGCATATAATCTTCTTGATAAACAAAAAAGAAAATACTGGCAGGTAAAGCCCAGACATTAGGTAAAATAATAAAATAAAAATGATTGATTTTCTTTTTTTATTTTAAAAATGAATGTCATTTGTTTTTGTCGTGTCGGAGCGTGTTGCGAAAAATGGATAAAATTTAAATTCGAGGCGTGATAAAATATCTGTGCCTGAAAATTTTTACTACTGAGCCAGTAAATCTTGATTTGAAAAATACATGAGGAGTAAATGCTCCTCTATATTCTACGGTTGCACGGTGGTGTGCCGAATTTAAGAGAGGAAGAACTTCAACCAAAGACGACCCGCGCCCGTGTCGCCCTACGACGGCAGTTACCGAACAAATGATAAAAAAAGTTGAAAAAATTGTTTTGGCAGACCGTCGCGTTACAGTTCGTTTTATAGCTGAAGAACTAAAAATTTCGATAGGAAGTATCCATACTATTATACATTATTATTTGGGCATGAAAAAAGTTTCAGCGTGCTGGGTGCCTAGAATGCTTACAGACGAGCAGAAGCAAACGAGACTGAGGATTTCTCAAAACAATTTGGAATTGTTACAAAGAGATCCTGAACAATTTTTGGCTCGCTTTGTAACTATGGACGAAACATGGCTCCATCATTACGATCCTGAGACAAAACAACAGTCCATGACTTGGAAGAGGCCATCATCTCCAACACCTAAGAAGTTTTAGGCAATTCCATCCGCCGGCAATCATGGTCTCTCTTTTCTGGGATAGCCAGGGGGTGATAATGATTGAATATCTCAGTCATCTAGCCACTATTACTGGGGCCTTATACGCAGAACAAAAAAAAATTGCTTCAAGAAATACGCTAAAATCGCCGCGGCAAACTCGCTAAAGTTGTCTTGTTTTTACCAACATAACGCGTCCGCACACAAGTCCCGAGTAGCGATGACTGCTATCCAAGATTCTGGATTTAAATTGATGGAACATCCTCCATAATCGCCAGACCTTGCACCCAGTGACTTCTACCTGTTTCCGCGGTTAAAAGAACACCTGAGAGGTCACAGATATGCCAATGATGAGGAAGTGATCGCCGCCGTACATGATTTTTTAAGGGATCAAGATGAAGACTTTTTTAAAAAAGGAATCTTAGCTTTAGAAAAACGATACATCAAGTGAATAAACCTCAAAGGTGACTAAGTCGAAGAATAAAATAATAAGAAATAAAATATTACTGCTTCATACTCATTCTCACTTTTTATTGAACACCCCTCGTAGCTATCTTGAGTTAAGATCTGGTTTAAGCCAAATCATTCACTACTCTGTTATTACTGTGACAGATAATCGGTGAAGGGTGGGCTTCTTGGTTCAGCATCGAGTCTAACTTTCTGCTGGTTCGCTGTTTATGGTGATACTGCAAACAATTACACTAAAGGAGTGGTACAGAGATGTATCACTCCGAACAAGTACCTTTACTGACTATACAAGGGGGTCATAATAGGTTAAACTGATGCCAAGCATTGGTTAATCTATCTGTGACACAAACTACATATGGATTTGGTTTAAACTCTTAAATTCATTTTTTTAAGTTTTGTGTAGCAGATAGGACTTTCTAAAGTGGGACTTTGATTGGCATATGCAGATTGAACAGATTGTTCAGTTATAATTCTCTTGATTGCATTTGGCGCAACTTCATATTTGGCGTAGTGCTTGACTAATTGGCGTATTAATAAAAGGCATTTGGCGTAATAAAAATGTTTCACTATTTAAGAAAAGCGTAGGAAATTTTTAAATTACATTACTTTGCATTTGGCGTAAATTGCATAATTGTGTAGATTTTAAGCATTTGGCGTATTATATGATGTAAGCACTTTGTTCAAAAGCATTTGGCGTAAACATAATTAGCTTTCTGCATAGGCTTCGATTTATAAAATTAGGAACATTTGGTTCCGGCATTATAAGGGCGAGGTTTATGGGGGCGAAGATTGAGGTTAAGTGGGAGGTTTAGTGATTGTTTGAAATTTTTCTTCAATTTTGTTTCAAGAAACAAAAGCCTCATAAAAATTTGGGGGCGTATTATAACAAACGATATCCGGGCCCTTATAATTTAAATATAGTGACATCTGTTGACCTTAATACTATGAACGTAAATTAAGGAACGTATGGAATTAAGACAATTGGTACCAAAGATGGTACCAGTGCACTACAGTGGCTCAACCCTAGTCTTTGATGGGAACGGGATTGGTTCGGTAACTGGATAAGAGATGGCGCTGGGAGTCATATTTGGGTCGATTGTTTGTGAAGGTGGGATTTGTGTGTTTGCATGTGTGTGTGTATTTATGAATGAAAATTATATAAAGTAGCGACGCCTGGTATCGAGTATTATTTAATTCTAGAAGTATGTGTGTGTGTGCGAAGGTTCCGGAGAATTCTAGGAAAATAATTTTCGAGAAAATGTTTCGAGATTGATCGATTTGAGGACTATATAAGCCGGTCGCACGGCCGTCGGAGGCAAGTTTAATTTTACCGAGACAACTCGCTGGATAAAGTGAGAAGGTTTCGAAGTAAAGTAAATCGGTGAAGAGTGTGTTGTGAGTTTGAAAGTTCGTCGTCCGCAATCAGCTGTTCGTGCCGTGTCAGCTGATTGATCCGCGGGTAAAATCAGTGAAGTGTTTTTTTTTTTTTTTTTTGGCCCCGGGGCCATCAAAACTACGCCTGTCGGCTTGGTGGGGAGCACGTGCTCACCCGGAAATATTTTGATTGGTTGTTCAAACAACCAGCCCAATCACGCCCTTGGGGCGAGACTGGGCTTAGGAGTTGTTCTGGGAAGAACTGATCGGACTGAATCTACCCGGTACATGCCGGTAATTGCCAAAGTGAGGCGTAAATGAGGGACCTCCGCGACCCCGCCGGCGGGGACGTCGGTTGCTTGAAGAGCTTGTGGAGTGTAATCTACTCGTAATGGCTGCAATCATCCGAAAGGACGTGTCTGGGACGGCGTTTGGAACGCGAGGTTGGATAGGGGTAGTAGTTGGACGCGGCAACTATTAGGGGATTTTTATGATGGGGAGCGTTGTCGAAGAAGCGACGGGACGCTTGTTTCATGTAATCTTTAATGGTGGAGTGTGTGTGTGCTGGTGTCTTGTTATGAGGGAGGTGGAACAGTTGTGCCGCTGTGGGGTGCTGATGCTGCCGATCTATTCAGCGAGGGTGGAAGCTGTTTGTTTTGGATAGTTTTGTCGAGAGATACTGGTTCCTGGGACTCGCCAGATAAGTACAAGTTTTGCTATTCTAAATCTTGTGAATTGTAGCTAATGAATCATAGATTTTTAGGCAAGAAAACAGTTTAGACTAAATATCTAGGTCTAGGTTATACATAATAGACTAGTTCAACCTATTTTATATTTTTATAGAAATTGACAAGATTTGGAAATGTTAGGCTTCTTTTTCTTAGGCTATACATAGGTTTATTCTTGTTGAACTTTGTATTTGTTTTGTTGTCAGTTCCGTTTGAGTTCTTCATGCAAACCTTATCATTTCTTAATTCTGCAACCAACAACCATAATTTCTAAATCTTTCAAAATCCTTTTTATTAATCTGCATAAGCGATTGCTGATGTTTCAATATAGGTAATAGGTAGGCAATCCCTAAATCTGATCCTATCCTAACCTCTTCTATTCTACCAGAATATATCAGGTCTGTGCCTGCACTGGACTAATTATTTATACCTACAGTTTTGATTTGTTCCTGTTGGGACTATCATATTAAAACTTTGTTGCTAAAGCGACTGAGAAGAAAATACTCTTTGTGTCTTTTACTTACATGGGCTTTGCTCAGTGGTATCTATTAATAATATTTACAACTAATATTTACCTATTGTTTTGCTTTATAAGCAAAATATGTTCACAAGGCTGAAAGTGGCTTTGTTCATCAGTGGATTAAAAATCTACTATATTTATCACCTACTTGTGCTTACTATTTTATAGTTAAGTACTTTCATCATACTAAAAATATGGCTGGTAGATTAGAAAATCTCCCATCCTTTGTTTCCTGTCTAAGAACAGGTTTCAGATGTTAATATGCATCTTAAATTATTTTATTGTTTTATAAAATCTCTCATGGCTTGCCTGAGAATACCGGTGTGTTAACACATACCAATTAATTGTCATTGAATGATGTATGACAACTGCTATCCAACGCTCCTGATATATATACTTACCTATAGTATTCTATATGGCTGTAACGTTCATCCTGTTCCTATAATCATTTATATGACCAAAGGAGGTAATTATGAGTTTCATATTCTATATTATGAGGGAGCTAGGCGAGAGTAGTAGTAAAAGTCAGGTGTTTAAGACATGACTGTATTGTTCAGTGTCCAAATAATGAATGCTTACACTAAATACGTATTAATAAAATGTTAATTCTATATTGCTAACTCAAGCAATACGCATCGTATGTCGCAGTAAAACTGTAAATTACGACATCGTACATCTACACTACATCTCCCCCGAAAAGTACCCTTCACCCCCTAGGGTAACAAAAAAAAAATGTGATGCATATTACTTGATTTTACTTAAATAACATAAAGAACATTTTTTTTATATATATTCTATAGGTAAACGAAAAGAAAACATAAATTTCATTTTACAAATAACTTAGTATTATTTTTATGAGTTACATACTGTTTCCCATCTCTTAAAATCTTCACATTAGGTGAGATATCTTGGATGACCCTATAAGGTCCTAAATAAATATTGTCTAACTTATTACCTACTTGATTTTTTAACAATATTAAATCATCTTTCTTATACTCAACTCTATTTACATGTTTATCGTAATTAACCTTTCTCAAAGTTTTTCCTTGAACTAAATTATTTCTGGCATCTAATTGCGCTCGTTGCAATCTATACTTAAGCTGTAAAGGATACGCATCTGGATTGTACAACGGTTCTACCATATCTACATTTTGTAAATTATTCGGTAAATTACACAATTTTCCGAACACTAGTTCGTAGGGAGTGTATTGTGTCTCAGTATGAACGGTGGTATTGTAAGAGAAACACCAAAATGGTAGCCAACTGCTCCAGTCAGTCGTATTGTTATCACATTGTATCCTAAGAAACGCTCCTAAACTCTTATGCGTATTTTCTAACGCACCTATAGTCTCATGGTGATACGCAGTAGAGTGAAGTTTAGTGATAAAAAATAATTCGCACATTTCTGTCATAACTGATGACATGAACTCAGTGCCTTGGTCAGTTAGAATACCATACCTTAAAATAAAATTATTTACAAATATGTTAGCAACAGACACTGTGTCCTTCTTTTCGAGCGGATACGCTTCTACATACTTTGTCAAATGGCATTGCAAAGTTAAAATATACTTATAATTATAATTATCTACATCTAAGGGTCCCATTATATCTAAACTTAACCTCTCAAAAGCTGTGCTAGGAGTGGTTGTAATAACCATTGGCTCCTTTGTATGTTTATTAGAGTGCTTTTGTATTTGACAACTCTTACATTTTCTTACATATTCCGTGACGTCATTAGTAATACCTGGCCAGTAGTAGTATTTTTTTATATTATTCAACATCCTATTTACCCCCGCGTGGCCACTGGTGGGCAATAGATGGAAATCATTTAAAATTACAGTTTTTGTATCTCTATCAGTGACGGTAACTACGTCTTTCAATACAAGTAATTTAGGAAAGTTACTTAACTTGTTAATTTCCTTCAATAAAATATTTATAAAATCTCTGTCGGATTTTTTATTTATGATTACGAGCTCGTTCAATTTCTTTTCTTTGCATAAATCTTGTAATTCTCTCGCTTACACACTTACGGTCGATAACGATCGAGATATTACATAAATGGCCAACTTATCGGGCACATACATACAGACACCATTTTTACTATAAAAGTGCTGTGACTTCTTTACTTGTGATATAATTCTCTTATTAGGACTTAATATCAATTCTACGCTGTCAGTTGGTTGTTTGAGAATTTCCACCACTGTAGGCTGATCAGACCTAGAAGTTGAGGAAACCTCACAACTCTCGTTAGTAGTCATTTTTTCATTATTAAGTTTACGACCTTGTGCTCTAGTTATGGCCGATACAACATGCTGATGCATTTCTTTTAGTTCATCTGAATTAATCGGTAAACGGCTCAATGCGTCTGCAGCTGCATTGAGACGTCCCGGTACGTAACTGATATCAAAATCGTACTCTTCTAAATAAAGCCTGAATTTTGTTAAACGGCTTGATGGATCGGTCATATTAAATAAATAAATCAAAGGCTTATGGTCTGTTTTAATTTGAAACTTCTTTCCATATAAATACGGTCTAAAGTGACGAACCGCCCAAACAATAGCTAGTAACTCAAGTTCGATGACTGGGTATCGAGTTTCAGCTGGTCTCAAACTACGGCTAGCGTACGCTACGACTTTGCCATTACTATTTGACAATATACACCCCAAACCTACTCGAGATGCATCTGTCTGTAAAATAAACCTATTACTATCAGAAAAATCTGGATAATCTAAAATGGTAGGGCTAAGTAGTATTTGCTTAAGTTTTTGGAAAGCCTGTTCACAATCACTAGTCCAATTAAAAGATACATTTTTCTTGCATAATGAATTTAGTGGATGTGCAATAAGTGCGAAATTAGGTATGAATCGCCTGTAGTAATTAGCAAATGCGACAAAACGTTTTACGTCATCTATTGATTTCGGAACCGGATAATTTTGTAATACATCAACTTTTGCCGGATCGGGAAAAATACCGTCTGAAGTAATTTTGTGGCCTAAATAAATAATTTCTTTGCGTAAAAATTCGCACTTCATCGGATTTAATTTTAAATTAACATGCCGTAATCTTTCCAAAACCTTAATCAAATTTTTATTATGAGTTTCTAGGTTGTTACCTACTACAATACAATCGTCTAAATAGATAAGACATGCTTGATAATTCAAACCTGTCATAGCTATAGTCATTAATCGTGTGAATGCACTGGGAGAGGTCTTTAATCCCATTGGACATCTCTTCATCTGATATTGTTTATCAGTGGTAAATGCTGTATATTTCCTAGACTGGTTTTCTAAAGACAACTGATAATAACCCTGTGATAAGTCTAATTTGGAGAAATACACATTATTTGCCAAAGAATCTAAAATCTCTGTGATGTTAGGCAGAGGAAATTTGTCGTCCTGTATAACGTTATTTAAATGACGATAATCTACGACTAAACGCCATTTTTTCTCTCCGTGCTTATCTGCCTTTTTGGGAACCAACAGAACTGGACTTGACCATTCTGAAGTAGTTTCCTCAATTATGTAATTTTTAATCATTTCATCTATTTGCCTTTGTACTTCACCCTTAAGCGCCTTTGGTAACCTATAAGGCTTGCTGTACACTGGTGAAACATTATCTTTTAATTTAATAGAATGTTCGTACAAGTTGGAGGTCGACAAAGTGTCTCCTGGTAAATGGAAAACGTCGGCATATTTAGCACATACGTTTTCAACAGCAACCTGTTCCTCTTTGTTTAAATAAGAAGGCAAATCAAGTAAATTAAAAAGTTGTTTGACTCTATCTGTAGTTATTTTCTTATCATCAAACTGATATGCAACATAGTGATTTAAACTATGAATTTCTAAATCAGAAACATCAATCTTAACCGATTCATTTGTCGTATTGAGCATGCGAATCGGGATAAGTCCATTATTTCGTTTCGTTATAGCTCCCGCTGTGTATACGCCCTTACAAACTTCAGTTGCTAAGACAACACATTCACTACCTCGCGCTGGCACGTGTCGTATTACCTCACACCGTGGAGGCGCTACAATAGATTTTTGATCAAAATAAACTGTTACGGAATTTTCCTGGTTTTTTAAACTCAAGAACCAATGTTCGTAACTCAACACGGCCTTATACTTTATGAAAAAATCTTCGCCGAGAATCCCATCTGCGGCGCAATCTAAATCTTTAAAAACAAAGAACTCTTGTTTAAAAATAACCCGCTCTATATTTATGTCTAGGTAAATATATCCTATTGATTCTATTTTCCCACTTATTCCTTTAACTACTATGCTATTTTCCTTAATTAAATTCCGTAAATCTATGTTATGCGCTAAACGTTCATATTTAATTGCACATAAGCTTGCTCCGCTATCTACTAAAAACTTATATTCCTCATTATAGTGTAAATAAGTTTTTATCGTAAAGAAATTATTTTTATTATAAGTAAAAATAAAATGCTTGGTATTTTTATATTTAGGTACGAAAAAACTGATTTCGTAAACTTATTTCCGGCGTGTCTGCTTCTGGCGCGATATGTTGAACACGCGGACTGCTCACGCGGCCTCTGGATTGCTGACGCGGTGACGATTGCGAAGTGCCATTTTTACCTCTGTAATTGGAATTTACAAAGGAAGTTCGATGCCCTCTGTTTCCGCGTGGAAAATATGTGTTACCTTTGTGGTAATTATAATTATTACCTTGGTGGCCCGAAAAATTTGAACGGCTATCGAAACTTCGTTTGTAAGTCCCAGGATATGAACCGCGACTACTGCTGTTGTATGCGGTCGGACTGCGCTTGTATGTAGTCGGACTGCAGTTGTATGTGGTAGGCCTAATTTGCATTACTTGTTCTGGCTGTTGTGACGACATGGTGTTCTCGTCTATAGCCGACCTTATAGCTTCGGGAAGCGACAAAATTGCCGCGAGGCTATGATAGTACTAAGCCTAGAGTCTGAGAGCCCATCTGCAAACCTCTTAATTGCAGATTTTTCGTTGAGCGGACGCAGTATATCAAATTTATTGCTGTCCTCGTCAGACTGAGCTAGGGTTAAATTAACAAATACCTCTTCCAACTCTGTCCCAAAAGCTTCTATTGATCTACGACCCTGCTTTGCCCTAAAAAGCTGAGTTTGCAAAGCTTCAGTTGATTTTTTAGGTAACAAAAATTTTCTAATATCCTGTACCAAATCTTTAACAGTTGTGTAACTGGATTTTAATCTCAATTTTGCACTAGATGATAGTCGTGTTTTTAGCACAAAATCTATCAACTGGGTCTGGGTATTTTCAGTTACCAATGTACTGTACATCAAAATGCCATCAATTAATTGTTTAGTTACTTGCTCCTGACCGTTCATTAGCGGTAACAGGGCAATGGCAGTTTAAATATCAAATGGTGAAGCCATCTCTATAGGTGTATCTAGACTTTTGGGTTTGATTAATTCAAACTCGGGAGTTGTCTGAGCCTCTGAGTCTACTAGTGATAACAACAACTTTATTTTATTAAAAATATCAGTAATCTCCTTAATTAATTGCTTGTAATATTCATATTTTTCGGAGCTTGGAGTTTTCTCTTCAATTTCCTTATTTAACTGAGTCACAATACCTCCTAAAGTAGAGTAATACTTAGTAGCTTCATCTAGTTTCTGATAAGTTATCTCTTTTTTACGTCTCTCGGGACCAATTTTACATAAATAGTCTTTTAAATATTCTAAATTACCATGTAGCTCTATTAATCGCTCAGACATACTAAAATACCTACATTATCTACGTACTCTAATAGCTCTTCCTACATAAATAAAACTATTTCGACTTACATTATAACTCCATATTTCGCTATACCGCACGTAAGTAGGTCACGCACGACGCGCGGTGACGTAGACGTCGCAGGCGGCCCGTGGCTGCACGCTGCTGGCACGACGACGCATGGCACGTTGGCTGACTGAGGCTGGTGAGTGGGCCGGGCTATACCCTGGACTCCGTGGGCCGGGAATACCCTGGACACCGCTGCTACATGGGCCGGGCTATACCCTGGACACCGTGGGCCGGGAAAACCCTGGACACCGCTCGTACGCTTCTTTCTTCTTTCTTCAAGTCTTCTATAACGTTTAAATCTTCTTTCTTCTTAACGATCTTCTATAATTGTCTTCTTGCTCTTCTTAAGATAAGGTTAAACTTCATTCTTGATGTCTTCTGTAACGGTAAATCTTCTTTCTTGATATCTTCTTTAGTGGTAAATCTTCTGTCTTGCTGTCTTCTATAATGTTTAATCTTCTTTCTTCCTGTCTTCTATAACGGTAACTCTTCTTTCTTGATAATCTTCTATAATTGTTTCTTCATTTTTCTTTCTTCATATTCAAATTGGCTTCAATAGTTAAAACTTCATAAACTGCACCTTCAAAATTAGTTTTCTTCACCTTCAGCTTGACTTGCGATCACGAAGAACGGTTTCTCTGGTGTTGGTCGCCATTCTATATTATGAGGGAGCTAGGCGAGAGTAGTAGTAAAAATCAGGTGTTTAAGACATGACTGTATTGTTCAGTGTCCAAATAATGAATGCTTACACTAAATACGTATTAATAAAATGTTAATTCTATATTGCTAACTCAAGCAATACGCATCGTATGTCGCAGTAAAACTGTAAATTACGACATCGTACATCTACACTACACATATCTGCACAAGCCACACCTATATCTTACAATGGGATTAGCATTAGCGTCTCAACCTACTATTGGCTCGCGGAATGGTCTCATTTTAAAGGGACTAATTTGCTAAATGCATACCCTTAACTTCCGTATGGAAATCATATAAAATGTATGGGGGAGTTCAGTACAGTCTTTATATTGAATACTGGCCTGAAAGGTCAAAATAACAACAAACTACTACTGAATGATTCCGGTTGGAATTATATTATTCAACTGATAATAATACACCTGACACATTGTTGTCTTCTGGCTGGTCATGAAGACTGGTTATATTAATACAAAATCTAATATTTGTTCTTAAAGAACATCTGAATCTGTTCAAAATCCTGATCATTTTTCCGTAGCGCTGCTTCAGCGCTACAGTGTCAGTGTACGATACATCTTTTAGCAGGAGAATAATCTCCAAATCCAAATTTTCAAGGGGACCTGTTGGGCAGCGTTCAGTTTTGATAATTGACTCTTTCCTTGTGGATGTTTTTGCATAATTCATGATTGTGTAAGAATATCCATGGGCAGGCATTTTGTCAACTATTGGATGCTGCTGGGTCGGAGGTCCATTCGATTGAGCGCGGATTGGGGGCTCGAATCGTTCTGCTTGTCCGTTCTCTGTTGTCCTGTCTAATCAATGCCTACCTAATAGTTACCATAGTCCAAGAATTCCATATACCAGCTTAAAAGAACTATTGGTTTACTATATCTTATAAAACACAACGTATTTAAGGGTCCTAACTATTATCTAGACGATCACAACTAAAATCTATATCACGAGCCATTTCATCTAGACTTCTATGTGAGGTCTAGACCTTCTATAGATCTTCTATAGGTCCACGGTGGCCCCAATACCACCCAGGGGCCGAACTGTTACAAGTTAGAAAACTAGTTCACGTCATGAAATTACTTAGGGACGTGGCAGATGTATCGTTACTTAAATTAATCTACACTTCATTGTGTGAATCCGTATTATCGTACTGCATCCTTGCTTGGGGTGGCGCTGCCACCACTCACCTTATTGTTCTGGAAAGAGCGCAGAAGGCAGTACTAAAAACTATGTTAAAAAAACCATTCCGTTACCCAACCGCTTCTCTTTTTGAAGACTCCCAGGTGCTCAGTGTCAGAAGAATATACATCCAGAAAATTGTTGCACTTACCCACAAGGAATTGCTGATGAGTGATGACTACCCTAACCTGCTAACACGTAGAGTTTTTAGAATGCCCCGCCCAACCATACGGACTGAGTTTGCCAAACGCTTTACTCTTGGACGAAATAACCACTGGACGCGAAACGATGTCATTTCACCCTTTACCCCTCTAGCCACAAACCCTGAAATTTTGCTAAAGTTATCTCACCGCAACCGTCAGTCTCGCTTCAGTGCTACGAGAGAAAACATCCCTTTAAAAATGGTGAAATGTGCTGTATTGCTTTGTAAAAACTATAGCCATCGTACAAGCAGTATTTCTTTTCACTCGAAAGTATATTTTTGTCCTGTATTTTGTGTTATTTACGTAGAAAATTAATAAAATATGCAAGACTGGATCGTATAATACGACACAATAAAAAAGGTCATATTTTATAGAACATTTCAACCAATATTTGATAGTACTCTAATTAGTCGGTTATTATCAGTAATTTTTTCATTCGTTCAACAATTACATTCAGTCTAGTCAACTTTCGATGAAGGATATCGATAAAAATAATAGTAAAGTCTATTTTATTTAAAATTGACCTAAAATGTAAACAAACCATTTGCTATAACCTCGTCGATAGATTTTGCCTTATTTCATTGAAACCTCACGTTATAACTGTGTTGCAAGTATGTAGGTACACATTTCGCTTTCTAATGGGTGCTCATAATAAAAAATATATATATAGCTTACCATCTATATCAAATCTATACTAGGTCTATACAAAAACCACCAAACGCGGCTCATCATACTGAACAACTTTTGCAATTGGGCTATTTCCGTATCTCGTATAGTAAAAACGGGCTTAAACAATTTTTCATATTGCGACCTATGTTCCTTGCCGAAATTTGTTCAGTTTCATGAACTTAAAAAACTTAGAATAAAGACTTAAAATAAGTAGTTGCAGTTAGTTGTTTTTATATCTTGTAGATATTTGATATTACAACATGTATATATGTATAAAAGTGATTCAGGTTTTGGAGTTGGGTAAATTGAAACACAATATGTAAATATAATCTAAAGTTTCCTGTTTACTTACATTTATTCTCTTTACATTTAGTTTAAATCCTTTCTTCCATTTGCTCGTAAATGGCATCATTTAAGTCTTCTGGTTGACAGAGGCACGCAAACACGTCAATATTGATATTCCATACTTACTTTTCGGTCCTGACTACTGGCCCTAAAAAAAGATTCCTAAGCTTCACACTTCGTGAAATTAGGTTTTTTCAAGATAAGCAAATCCAATCGGTGCTGCTAGCGTATTTCAAAATTTATTACAATTAAAATGTGGATTTATAATGTTTTCTCGCAAATGGAAGAAAAGCATTACTTATACAGCCTTAGCCAAAATGGCAATTTCTGGTCTCTTTCCGTCCACATGGGAACGGAACAACGACGTAGCACAGTGGTAGTGCGACGGCCTGCAACGCAGCAGGTTCCGGGTTCGATTCCCGGTAGGTCACTCACAAAGTTGATATTTGTCACTTTCTAAATTTATTCCCAGTCTGGTTAGGACATTGCGGACTGAACCACCTGATTGTCCGCAAGAAATATGGTTATGCATTTCGTATATCACGTTAGGTTAGGCCACAGGTCCCGGTTGCTATCTATAAATGGCGGTCGTTACACAACCATGTCTGAAGCCTGCTACTTGTAAAAGGCGGTTGAAAAATTCTGACACTAAGGTTTATTGGGTCGTTGGACGACTCGGTGACCCACACGAAGAAAGAAAGAAACTTGGGAAGGCCTTGACTTCGTCTCATCCTTCCAATATTACTCGACCAGAAATTGATCCATTTTTGTCTATTGTCATAACGTACTATTTTATCCGGCATGAAAGTGTTTCTATTTTAAACTGACATCACAGTATTAAAGGTCCATTTTTTTAACACTTAACGTTTTACATGTACTTACCTGTTATATGTTTTTTTAGGAATACGTTGATCAAAAACTTCATTCAATCATTCATTCGTTGTCGATTATCGACTATGGTACAGCACTGTCTTTGACTTACTTCATAAACCGGAAAAAATCAAAACTGTCAGAAGTAAAGTTTTATAATTTAATATGTCGGAATTTATTAGATTAAATAATAAAATATTACAAGTCAATAACAAAAATAAATAAAAACATCATGTCAAAAACTTAAACTAAAACAAAATATCCGTCAAAACTCTTAAACTAAAAAATAAATAAATAAAAATTCAGTCAAAAATCCCACCCCGCGTCATTTTCGGCGCAAAGGTGCCCATTACACTCGCCACGTTACCACGTTGAATAGCAATGGACAGCCTCTGTACCAAAAATGACCCGGAGCGGGGGTCACAGCCTCTCTCCCTCAGACGGGAACCAACATTTTTAATAAAGGCTTTGGCCTCACTGCCCCATCACCCGGTTGTCTCCACAGCAAAAGGGACGAACAAATACCTCTGTTCCAGAGCAGAGTATTTTTCTCTTTTTCTTGCAGCAGCCAATTCTGCAGCAGCTCCAGCCGATCTGATGGTACGACCAAGATGCGAAGCCGCGAAAGTGCTGACACACGTAGCGTCCCACAACAAGCACCTCCCTTTTTTCCACGGCACCATGGTAAAGCCATCTGATCTCTTGCCATCCGTACGACTTAAACCCGGAGGCTCAAGCACGTTTGGTATGTTGGCTGAGACCAGTGCCCTATGAAGAATATCGTTAAGGGCATGGTGGCGTGGAAATCTCCCCGAACAGCGACAGCAACTCAAGGCATGGTGACCATTAGCTTCAACCATGGAACCGCAAATGCATAAATGTTTTTCACAAACATCGCAGCCCAGGCGTAAAGCCACAGCCACCCGCAATGAGTCACCGTCGAGGAGAGTGCCTATATGTGGTGAAGGCAACGCGTGCAGCCACGCACCAGACTCCGGCTGCGATACCGCTCTCAATCTCGCCAAGTCCGAACCGGTCGCTCCATCTATTAGCTGCTTCAGAATTCTCTTGGCTCCTATGTGGTCCCAGGACCGCTGAGATTCGGGGGTATCTGACTTATCCGCGTTCGAGTTGAGTGTGGTCCAGGCCTCCACAGCACCGACTGCAAAGGGTATGTTTACCGCGCCACCATTCAAGGGTAAAATGTTAGTGACTAGGTTCACAACCCCGTGCGCCGATGCAATGAACGCCGGCAAACCAATATCGACCGCCCGACGAATACCCAGCCCCCCGTGCCTTATTAGTAAGGCTGCCTGCTCCCACTGAGTCATGTTGAGTGATACGTTTAAAATTTGCTCTACACAGCATCTTTTAAAGCGCCATCAAAGCCGCCGACCTCATCTGGATACAACCAAGTTGGAACCGTACGCAAAAAGTAATTAATTTTTGGGACTGCGAAGCAAGACCGCAGCAGCGTCATGGCCACGTGAGCTGAAAGAGACTTAAGATTCAAGATTCAATCGTTTATTTCCAAGTAGATTCACAATGAATGCTTTTAGAATGTCATAGAGTTAAATTACAATACGGTCACTGAATAAGTGAATTAGTCATAGTAACAATAACAATTTTATGTTCCTAATAGAATCGCGGCACGAGTGGGATAAAAAAAAAAAAGGCACTGCCTCGGGGCTGGTCAGGCTGACCACACAGCATGTAACTTACGTCACCACCATCAATTTATGGAATCAATTAAATTAATAGCAATATTTAAAAAAAAAAGCATGTTACATGCTAATCAGCCGGACCTCCTGAACAGGAAAACCACCCAAAAACCTGCTCAGAAGTGCTTCTAATCTCAATTTACAATTTGTACCTATAGAATAGGCCCTAGGCTACCCTAGCTAAGTTTTATAAGCATATATATTATTAGCCCAAAAAACGGCTACGCTAAATTAAAATAAAATAAAAGTATAACAGTAGATAATTCTAACTGTTTCGTCTTCCTTACTAATTATGCCAATTGTAAATTCCATGTACGTCCTGATTTGGTATTAAAAATGACTGCATGTTTCTTGTGCTGTGCTGGAATTTCAGAGGACCATGCCTCTTTGTCATTAACATAATCATCTAACTTATAATAAGCTTTATAACATAATGTTTTCTTAATAATAGATTTAAATTTACTTTCAGATAAACTTAATATATCTTCCGGTATTTTGTTATAGTATCGTATACTTAAACATTCAAATGAAGTTCTTACTTTAGCTAGTCTATACGCGGGTTGATCTAATTTATTTTTACTTCTTATATTACGATTATGTCTTTCATGATTTCTTGTGAACGTATGAATATTCTTTCTTACATACATGATATTTTCATAAATATATTGACACGGCACCGTCATAATATTAATTTCCTTAAACAGTTCTCTTAGAGAATCACGACTGCCTAGTTTATAAATTGCTCTAATGGCCCTTTTCTGAAGAATAAATATTGTTTCAATATCAGCGGCGCGGCCCCACAGCAAAATTCCATAGGACATAATGCTGTGAAAATAACTGAAGTAAACAAGTCGTGCAGTTGAAATATCTGTAATTTCTCTAATTTTACGTACTGCATAGGCAGCTGAGCTTAATCTTCCCGATAAAGATGTAATATGAGGGCCCCATTGGAGCTTTGAGTCAAGAGTAATCCCTAAGAAAACTGTGCTGGTAGTAAACTCTAATTTTTCATTATTAAGTGCAACATAGTTATTCAATGAATGTACTACATTTGGCAAAGTGAATAATATACATTTAGTTTTTTTCGCATTTAGAACTAAATTGTTTGCAGTAAACCAACTATTAATTTGCCCAAGAGTGTGATTTACTTCGTCATAATTATGCGCTCGTCTATCAACCTTAAATATAAGGGATGTGTCATCAGCAAATAAAACAATTTTGGACAAATTCTCTACCATGTAAGGCAAATCATTAATGTAAATTAAAAATAAAAATGGACCTAATATAGAGCCTTGCGGCACACCAATTTTAACACGAGATCCCTGTGATTTGGTGCCGTTTACTTGTACTTTTTGCGTTCTATTATCTAAATACGAATTCAGAAATTTCAGAGCTGCGTTTCGAATACCGTAGTGTTCTAGTTTTACCAATAAAGTTTCATGATCTACGCAATCAAATGCCTTGGAAAGATCACAAAAAACACCAATGGCGTCCTTTGATTCCTCCCAAGCATTAAATACATGTTTGACAAGAGCAACACCAGCATCTGTGGTACTACGTCCCTTTGTAAAACCGAATTGCTGGTTGTGTAACAAGTTGTTGCTATTAAAATGGGACAGCATTTGATTGAGTATGATCTTTTCAAAGACTTTGCTGAGTACTGGCAGAATAGATACAGGCCTATAGTTACTGGGATCTTGTTTGTCGCCAGTTTTGAACAGCGGAACTACCTTGCTATCTTTCATTAAATCGGGAAAGATGCCATGTTCAATACATTCATTGAAAATATCTGCCAAGTATGGTGCTAATATATCAATCATTGACTTACAAACTTTAACTGACATTCCCCATAAATCTTCGGTGCTCTTAACTTTAATATCTTTAAAAGTCTTTAAAATATACTGGGGACTCACAGGAGTAAATTTAAATTCTGAATTGCAAGCATCTACATTTTGTTTAAGCAAGAACGATGAAATTGAAGGTGAAGAACCTAATGCCTCAGTCGTTTTTAGTGGTATATTTGTGAAGAATGTTTCAAATTCCTGCGCTACATCGGAATTTGCACTAATCATTCCATTGTCAGTATTAAGTGAAAAGCTATTTTCGCGTGGTTTCGTTTTACCTGTTTCGCTATTAATAACTTTCCAGACAGCTTTTATTTTATTGTCTGAAGACTTTATCTTATTTGTAATAAAATTGGCTTTAGCAATTAAGCAAGCTGTCTTAAAGATTTTAGAATATTTTTTTACCAGCTCATTAAAACTATCATAATTTGTGATGTTTCTAAGCTCATAAAGTTCAAAAAGCCTATCTCTGCTAATCCTAAGACCTTTGGTAGCCCAATCACTAAATTTAAATTTCGTACTAATTTCTTTTGTATCTATTTTAAAAATTCATTCAAATTCTTCGCTCACTAAATGAAAGAAGTCTTGATATACATTATTTGGATTTTCAAAGTTATAATTATGGACTGGCAGTTTCTCCATTAAAACGTTTCGGTATTTCTCCAACCTATTACCAGTGATGCGCCTAGTTTCTATCTTAATTGTTTTAATACGATTTTTAAATGGGAATATTACGCATTGACCTCTGTGGTCTGATTGAAGAGAGTTTATAATACATTTTTCTACAGGCTCACAATCACTGAATACATTATCAATACATTTAGCTGAAGTAGGCGTCACACGAGTTGGTTCAAAAAATACATGAGACAAATTGAATGATTTAAAAAGTCCTAAAAATTTATCACTGAGTGCATTTTTTTCTAGAATGTCTAGAAGCCTTTCCTGAGCGACTACAAGGAGTCTCTCTCGGACTCTAAAAGCTTCAGGAATGGCCTCAGGAAAAACGGGGGACCCTAAAAGGTTGAAGGACAACTTATTCAGTTCTTTGAGGCCAGGGAGCAAGGAGCAGAAAAGTGGAAAAGACGATAGTGATTCGGTGCTGCAGGGAAAGAATTCGCACTTGCTTGTGTTTACCTCTAAACCCATTTCGCGAAGGCGTGGTAAAAGAACTCGTAAGTCCTGCTCAACTACATCTGGAGTCCCCCCAATAGTACCATCGTCCAGGTACCAAATATTGAGGGATGATTTCAGCTCTGTGATTGCCTTATGAATGGCGAGGCTAAAAACCAGAGGGCCAAGAGGATCTCCCTGCTGCGCACCGACTTGGGAAAGAATAAGGGATTTTTCGAAGAAAAGATTTGAAGGAGATTGGTACAGTTGGTACAGAAAAGGATATAGTGAAGGCACCTTGTCCCTGACCTCGCACAAAAGAACGTCCCTCTCAACCGAGTTGAAAGCATTCCTAATATCCAATTTGACAATGACGCAGTTCTCGTTAGCTGGGTCAATGGCAAAAGCGCGTGTCGCGTGGATCGCCGCTTCGCATCCCAAACGCGTACCAAACCCCAACTGATGAGGGCACAGAAACGATGCCATCTCTTCCTTCACAGCACGACAACCAAGTTTAGACGTCAGACGACGAATTGTGTTCCCGACTGCAATAGATCTTAAACCTCCATCCTTCTTTGTCAAGGCACATAACGATGCACCATACAAATACGGACATACTTCCTTGTTTAACTGTCCACTGAGCAAAAAATTGCACAGTTTGGACAGAGATATCAGCAAACGTTGCCCATTATCACCCGCTGAAGACGAAGTTAACTCCTTCAGATGGACCGGTCGAATGCCATCTAAACCCGCAGCCGATCCGCTATGAAAAGTAGTCAGTGCCTGCGCCACATCCTCCGCCTTGACCACGCAAGCCGTAAAGGTCCTATCCGGCTCCGGCGGGAAGTCTAGTGGACGAGATGGTGAAGGGTGCTTAGACTGCAGAGTAGCTAGTGTCTCCGGTCCCACGGGAGCCACTGAGTCTTCGGACATAAGCACGCGAACTGCACCTCGAAGATCCCCTTCAAAGACTTTTGACTCTATAGATTTTTGAACCGAATGAGTCCGAGGCGCAGAAGGTTCATCAGCACATGACGAGGTGCACGTCCAATCAGCTTCAACGTTCCGCTTGACTTTGGTGGTAATGTTCCCTGGACTGTTGATATCAGGGACCTTCAAAGCAGTATAAGCAAAAGTAAGCAAAGCACACCACTCATCTATGCTGTTGCCCTCAACGCATTTATCTATCAAGGTACACAATCTCCCTGCCGCCAAGTTCCTTGCTCCCCTGGGGATATGTCGGAGTACTCGCACTGTTTGCCTAAGGGTACCAAGACTTTCAAGTGTCGCAGAGCCACTTGTAGGAATCGGTGGTTGCTGCGTCACATTATCAGCGGCAGGTGGCAGCGCAGGTGGCATCGCGCTACCTCGAGGGATTTCTTTGTGTTTGATCCCAATATGAACCTTGAGGCCATGGGCTGTGAAAATCTTTGCTGAGCTTAAGCAGTGTGGACAAGCGAACAAAGGAGAGAAGCTACTCATCTTAGGGAATTTTTAAACCCAAAAAGCATAAAATACAAAATTTGATAAGTCAAAAATAAAACGTTCTAATGTAAACAATAACAACAACACAAAATTTAGTTAAAAATAATGTCAGATACAATTAAATAAAAATAATAGGAAAAGGTACTCTAAGTATCACAAATACAATGTCCAGACAAAGTATAAATAAAAGCAATAAATAAATTTAAATGCAAAATTACATGGTCAAAGCAAAATACATTAATAATAATATGCACCAAAACGCCAAAAAAAAAAAAGCTTTATAAAATCAAAACGTAAAATTAATAATCTTTAGACAGTAAACAAGACTTGCAACCATTATATAAACGCAAACATGTATAGTCTATGCGCGGACGCAACTTGCTCCCTTCGGTGCTGCATTCTGCCGGTTGCGCAGTCTGCGTAAACAGGAACAAATCAAGCGACGTGAATACAGCTGTCTTGCCAGTATGCCGCAAGTTCAGATCGTCAAGTTGGCACTACTTGCGTATTTGACAAGTGACGACACTCCTTTGGCAGCGGACATCCAATCAGCTGATTGATGGTGGACAGTTTGTCGTGGATTTGTTGTTAACAATCCTTTTGTTAATTCAAACTGTTGTCTTCAAACTAATATTATAGGAGTACCTTGGTCCAAAAGTTGTTGAAAAACGTTGTTCCTGTCGTGGATTATAATCAGAACATGTGATCCCGTGGCTTGTGATAGTGAATTACACTGTTTGAAAGTGAAAAGGTTATGTTTTGTATTAAAAACAAGAAAACTAGACGAGCACAGGTATGTTTACATCGGAATCACGTTCCGTTCAGAAGTAAAGAGATGATGATATAATACGTGTACATTTCAATTTGCAAGAACAATATTTGTCCTTTCCTCCCTCCCCCCCAATATTGGTTGAATGAGTTTTCAAACAAATTCGATACGTTTCGCGTCCAGTGGTTATTTCGTCCAAGGCTTTACTCAATTCGCAAAGCCCTTTATTTATTCAAAATTCAATAGTTTATGTAGACTCCATACCCTTACAGCCCGCGAAGTAAAACTTAAAATTAAAAAAGAATTAATAGACTGGACCTATCAAAAAACGGAGGAATTTCTCCATACTATAATATAATATAAGTTCATTGTTGATAACTAGCCCATTTCAATTAATTGCGAGTACATACCCAGTTTCTATTTGATATTACTTTAGTAAAAGCATCCACAGGACAGGCCTAGCCTAGTGTGGACGTTTTTGCCAACCTTTGTGTAAGACAGGTACTTCTCAAAATAGCAAAATATTATTGTCATTTACGTTGTTTACTATAGTTAGTTATAGTTATCAAATGTAAACTGCACTTTGCCTGTATGCTTTTTTGCCAAATAAAATTATTATTATTATTATTATATTACCTTTGAACTCACAGCAACGGAAACGGCGCAGATTGCGATGGGCTAGGCTCCGTCAAAATGAAGAAATTGAGGACGAAAGCATTTTGCAGAACTGCCTCTTTGTTGACGAAACGCGGATTAGTACGCATCCAGATAACCGACGTGTCCGTGTCTGGAGAAGACCAGGCGACTCTGAAAGGCAGAAAACTGCCACTGGAACCGTTCAGCAGGGCGGGAAATTGGTGTCCTTTTGGGCCGGTATAATGATTGGGGCTAGGACGCCCTTAATTCCATATCAAGGCACCATGACTGGAGCTATATATAAAATGATTGCAATCGATGGATACGTCAGACCATTCCGCATCAACCACGGGCGCCAATTCATAATGGTAGATGATAATGCGCCCGCACATCGAAACGGACGTGTTGATGCTGCTCTCCAGCAATACGACATCACCCGGTTAGACTGGCCTGCCGGCTCACCTGACTTAAACCCGATCGAGCATGCGTGGGACGCTCTTAAGCGATCTGTTTGGAATCGTCAGCCACCTCCTCAAACAGTGGCAGAAATCAGGGCAGCTGCTATTGAAAAGTGGGACAGGTTACCACAAGAAATGCTGGATAACTTAATTTTTAGCATGCCCAGAAGGGTTTCCGCATGTGTGCGAGCCAGAAGAGGAGTCATTTTATACTGACTATTAATCTTTTCGTAATAAATTTTGTTTATTTTTTCCTTAATTAAATTTTTTCATTACATCAAATTTCAGCTAAAATTGCATTTCTTAACTTTTGTTTTAAAAAAATAAATAATAAATAATGTTTTTTTTTTTTATTTACTTAGTGCATTTTCATTATAAAAATATAAAATATAAACACTTTCTATAAATAATTTATATTTCATAAAATACACCTGCTTTTGCTACTGATCACAAACTTTTTTTGATGTGTGTAGAGTTACACATAGGACATAAAAGCAAAAATTGTTCAGCTGGATAAGTAAAAAAAAGTAATCTAGGGTTTGGAGTACTCTATGTAGACCATTGGGTGCAACACCAGGTGCTCCATGGTGCATCACCAATAGCCCATCTAAACTAAAAGAGACTCCGAATAGGCTCTAAACCTTGTTTAGTTTAATGGGCCGCTGCTGTTTGGATAATGATGTAGACCACCTGGTGCACCTCCCGGAGCCCTGCTAAACTATACGATGTTCAGAAATGCTTCCAAACAAAAGTTGTTCAGGTGGATGGGCTGCTGCTACTGCTGACAAATAGATATCGAAGGTTTAGAGTACCTGATGTGCACCACCAAGTGCAAGTATCTGATTGATGTGACTATTGTAATGCCCTATCTTATCAAAATGCGCTGCAAAGTCTATGAGCCAGTGGAAATTCCGAAGACATATTGTGCAAATCTCTCTTCTTAGATTTCAATGACTGCCCAGCACAGGAGGTCGCAACCACGGAGTATACGTACTCCAGACCCTCGAATGGTGACAAAAAGTAATTTATAAGCTTCCTCCCTTATGCCAGCAATTTCTGTGCTAAATTTTATCAAAATCTCGCGTTGTTTTTGCGTGATGCTACCTGATACAAACAGACATACACCCGATAAACAGACATAAATCTTAAAATTATTGAAACCTGATCTGTTGTCAATTTTAGGTATCCTCAAACTTTTTAATATTGTACACACTATAGAGCTACTTATATACAGTCGCATAGAAGAACAAACAGCGCGATCTTGCGTAACCTTTTTTGATTTTTCCGTTTTGTGAATATTAGCCAACACACTTTTACGTATAGAAAATATTAAAGTAATAGCAAAGATTTGTGTATATAAAACATGTAATTTAGTCAAAATAAACAAGAGGGCTAAATTTTAGCCGCAGCCAAAGAGGCCGCCCCGAATGGTACCCGGAGCTAACGTGCCCATAACGCTGGCTGCGTTTCCGCGCTGTATTGCCAGTGGACTAAGTCCTTTGCCTCTGCACACCATGGACCCGCTCACCTCCACCGCAAAGGGTACAAAGTGGTAGGCACTCTTCAGTGAAGCATACTTTTGATGCTTTTGAGCTGCTGCTCATCCCGCTGCTGTTGTGGAACTCGTGCTTACACGCGTCGCGTCCCACACCAAAAAGCGCCCTTTCCCCCACGGGATGATTGTGAACCCTTCCGGTCTCTTACCGTCATCGCGGCTTAAACCGGGAGGCTTTAGAACGCAGGGTTCACCAGCAGACACCAGGGCACGGCGGATAATCTCGCTGAGCATGTGGTGCCGTGGAAAACGATCAGCTGATTTGGCACAGCTCAACCCGTGGTGACTCTTGGAGTCCACCTTTACGCCACATACGCAATCATGTGGCTCACAAACCCTGCATCCAAGCCTCAGCGCTACAGCCACCCTGAGAGAGCCATCATCAGGACAAACCCAAGTCCCAAGCACTCAAAGCCTCCCCCACAAACGAAATGTCAAGACTGTCACCATGTATTTTGAGTATATTAGTGACGAGACTGCCTACGGAAAAGGCCAAGAAGGCTGAAACGCTGGGTGTCCTGCACACGCCAAACCAAAACCTCCATGCCGGATCGGCAACGACGCTTGCAACCACTGTGTCTTCTCTAACTGTACATCGACGATCATCTCCAACGTGACTTTAATGTCTTCATCCAACCAAAAAATTGCATCAAGACGTTCTCAAGAGGTACATGAGCTTGGGTACTAAGAGACAGCTGCGGAAGAGAGTGAGGATGACATAGGCCGGCAGTTGCTGCAGGTGCTCTCGAGCGCTTGGAAGCATCTCACGCTTTGCAGCCAAACTAGCCTCTACTGCATCCCTGAAGATCGACGCCCCCAGCAGTTCAAATGACTCTCTGTCAAGGATTTTCACTTCCGAACAAAAATCCTGGAATTTAGCTACACAACCACTGGAGACATCGCCGCAAGGATATAGTTCGCATTTGTCACTGTTGACGATCAGATCCGCCAGTTTTGGAATGAGCGAACTTATATCCCGACATACGACATCTGGTGCACCACAAATCGTGCCGTCGTCGAGGTCATGTTGTTCCTTTTGTAAATAATCCATTATGAATTTCTGATATATTGTTTTTTCAATTTCATAATAATTTTATAAGAAAAACGTAAAAACGTGAAAAAAATAAGTCGCAGCTTTTTTCTTAGTGAGCTTATAACTTTTTTTACAGTGACCACAGATAATTATAACACTACTAAAGTAGTACAGATACCTAACGTCAAAGAGGGAGTTCGATTGCCCTAGGACGGCTATTGGCGGGCTATTTGATATGTCGACTCAGCGCGTGCGTTGCTAGCGACATCTAGCTTATTTATTGGATACTTCGTATTGACGACATTAGATTGAAAAATGTTGCAAAAATGAGAATAATTCGCGTGTTTTCCGTCACAAAACATCTTAATTAATGTGCTTATAATTTTCCAATACTTTGTTTTTGTGAATTTGCTTTTATTCCAGTCTTTTAAGTTACATTCGCGACCCGTATCGCCATCTATTGATTTATTTTTGGACTAATTTCTTTTAGTAGGGAATGAGACCCCATGCAGTGACAAAATTTTAAGTGGCGATGATAATCAATCAATCTATAATATCATTGTGATAAATATGAATTGAGAAGAAATCATAGTTTATAATAAACATGGTATGAAAGGTAAACGACGAAAAAAGAACTGAGGTGGTCGTCTATCCTTCGTAATTTTGATAAGTTTTAGTTAAAAAAACATTTCTTATGTTCTTTCACTCGCTTTTCATCATTCATCATCATTCTCCTTGCCTTATCCCGTTCTCTGTCGGGGTCGGCTACCTAACCTAGGGGTTCTGACGTATTAAACTAACAGCGCAATCGATTGAGGCGTTAAAAAAACAAAAGCTGATCAATCATGGTCCACCAGCTGTTGAAGTTAAAAACGAGGTTTCTTTAGCGTGATATACCTACTGTTGCAGAAATTTCATTCGAAGTGAACATATACCTCCATCAGTTATTGTGGTTAAAAGTAGAAGAAAAAGCGACAAACAAACCTAACACTCCCTACACCTTCGAATATGATAAATTAATAGCATTAAAATATCAAGGCTTGCATCCGGTTTATTTGTACCGTGTAAGGGTAAGTACTTGAAGTATTTATAGTTAAGGGTATATACTAATAAGCCACAAGCATGATCAATTGATCACATTCTAAGATTGTCTGTAACGAGTTGGATAATGACTATTAAACATCCACGAAAACGGCAAAAACATTTTGCATTATAATAAGGTAATAAAAAAAAGTAATGCGCAATGAAAATACACAAAAAAACGCAAAAATATCCGTGGATATATTGAGGGCATGAGATAAGATGATCTACATGGGTCCATATTCGAACGCATAAAATTAAATGTCATATTATAAAAACGCATTACTGAATTTGCCATACTGATCTATACGCTAACTTTAGTTCAACAATTTATAAATATGTATTAGGCATAATGTTACTCAGTATGCAATTGAATAGCATAATTAATAAAAGTTCATAAAATATTAGGGACATTTGACGTTATGCGGACAGGAACAAAGTGAGCTTCTGAAATGTGTAATGTGTTTATTTTATTTGGGTCATTTATACTTCCAATAGATAGGACTGTGAACACACAATTTATTTTTTATATGGTGTTTAATAATAATAAAACATGGTTTACTGGCTTCTAAAAAATTGCCTTATTTGAAATTCGGTTTTTTGGGAGTTGTGTTTGGAGTATTAAATAACTATAAAATTTATGTTAAACTTAGCGATTTGTATTAACTTCTTTTTAAAAAATAAAAAGAAAAATAAAAACCGGAAGTAAAAATTTTAAAATATTATATAGCCAGCCCAGTATACAAAAAAATACGCTAGAAGTTTTATAATGGGATTTATTGGCAAGGGAGATATGGTATTTAATGAACCCAGACCCGGCTAGTCAGAAGATGTGGGTTCGAGCCCCATCGGTGGCGTGATTTTTTTCCGCTTGTTTCGTTTGTATTAGCTTTCTAACAAAAAGTTAATATCAATATCTAGTGTTTGATTAAAACACCAAGTATTCGAAATTACTATCTTGTGGATATTTCTACAAAATAGTAAATATTCACAAATCGGAAAAAGCCCCACCTCTCGTCAACTTGTACAGACGTAATGTTGTCAGTTGAGTGACTATGTAGTCCTACTGCAAAGTCATAGGTGGCGCTGATGCCACTCGTAAGTGGTCAAGTAAGGAAAAATATAAGAACGAAACAAGTGGATCACAATTTCGCCGCCTGGGTTAGAGCCGACCGTGGTGTAACGGTTAATACATCTGACCCGGCTAGTCAGGAAATGTGGGTTCGAGCTTCATCGGTGGCGTCAATTTTTTCCGCTTGTTTCGTTTGTATTAGCTTTCTAACAAAAAGTTAAAATTAAATAATCTGACGATTTAGATGTGACGCGAACTCGCGGCCGTTATTAGAATGTGCAAAAAATAATTCGTCATTTTGAAATACTCAAGCGCGTCAGATTAAGATATATATGGTTCATCTTTATGCCCTAGACGTTGCTGTCTCATAATCTGACGATTATGTGGGAAGATTCGCCTAATCTGACAATATTTTTTTTTTTTTTTTTTGTAATGTTTGTAATGTAAATTTCATTGTTTTTTTCAAAGGAGCTAATTATGATGAGTGTGGCCGCAGAGGAGAGGAATCAAAATCAGATATTTGCAGAAATTTATATAAAAGGTCAAAATGACATAAAAATACTTTATTATTCCTAAGCTAAATTTGTATGCGTCCGATGCTAGGTACGCGAGTTCCGAAAGTGTCCTTATCTACGTAATCAAGCCGGCGATGCACGTTGCAGTGGCACGTTGTGCAGTCCTTGCAATTTGGTGGTCGGCGCGATCGATGACCGGTGGTAGAGCGAGGGCTAGGTATCTACATAAGCTTCACCACAAAATACACACTTTATGTTATTATCACTCATAGTAAATATTTATAAACTTTAATTCGCATAACATAAATTAAAATCACAAAATGAGCAAAAACGTTACGAGTTTGTGTGATCAGATGTCATGGCGTCATGGCAACAGAAACCAGAGTGGGGACGGTGTGAGAGAGTAATAGATAGAGAAAGAGTGAGAGAAGAATAGAAACGCGGTGAGGGGAATATAGGCATCACGTAGCTGCACGATAAACTTTATCGATGAATTTTTGTTACTTCGGCTTGTGGAAATCGGTGTGAAAATGTGGAAGTCAGATTATATATTTTTCGTAATTCTTGAATTATTCCCTTCAAAATAAAAAAATTTTGCCACGCTCGAGAATGTCGAGATGACGTTTTTTTTTACAACTTAGTCGCCCTCCCCTTTCTTTGCGTCACTCTCAAATTGTCAGATTAGTGGAATATACACTCTTTAGCAGTGACTAACTCACCCTACTACCTTAATCTGACGCGCTCGAGAATTTCAGATGATATATTTTTTTTTACTAATCTGATCCTTTATCCTTGGCGGACGGCCATATATATATGGGATTCATATTTGTTGGAAGTACTTACTGGGTACAAGGTATCTCCCTGTAAATTCATCTGCCGCGCTTTAGTAAATCCCGAAATCCCCGCTTGGGCTCCGTAGCTAGAATGTTAATGTAATTGTGATAATATCATTAATAATCATTATTATTATACTGTTTTTTTCACAGGTGTATAATTCGTCTGGTAAGTCTTTTTTACTTGTATATTATCAGAAAAGCGTTTTGGTTCTAAAGTAATATCAACAACTCTATAATGACACATATCACTTGAACGGGCCAGTTAATGTCAGTAGTCCATGAAGTGCGGCGGGAGCTTATCAAAATTTCTTGAATGTAAAGTAAACACAACCGATGCCATGAAGTAAATATAAAAAGTTTTAAACTCTTAATTGTGCACCAATAAACATAGAGATGCAAAAAAACTTAAAAACAAACGCGAGCTTAGAGACCCATAAGAGGTCATTATAATGCACAAAAATTAAAAAGATGCAAATTGTATACAAGTCTAATCAGCTATAGCGCTAAGCTGTCTAAATATATATTTAAGTTTCCTGATTCTACCGTTAAGTTTGATCGATCATAATCTCAAAATATCTTATATATTTGACCTCTTCGAGATTTTGACAACTGCAGACATCACGACCGGTGCATGAATGAATAGCAAATTCAAGATTCGGTAGAGGAGTTGTTTTTTCTGTAATCGCAAATGTTATAACTTTCATCTTAGATTGGATAAGGGTTAAGAGATTGTTTTGTAACCAAGACCGAACTTTTTGCAGACCCTCCTCAGCAATTGCGTGCAAAGTGTCCCATTGTTGATCACGGAATATGAACACCATGTCGTCAGCGAAAGAGAATATTTTTGTATTTTAAGGGCTGCAAAGGTCGTCTATATAGACGAAAAATAATGTTGGTGGTTCAAGGACACTCCCTTGCGGGATTCCAAAAGCTATATTCGTGTAGTCACTGTAATGGTGACCAATCTGAAGCCTTTGCTGTCTGTTACTGAGTTAGGAGGAGAACCAATTTAAGGGGATACCTCTTATACCCATCCATTACAGTTTTTCAGAAAATAAGCCGCGAGACAGTGTCAAATGCCTTCGCGAGATCTAAAAAGACACCTACGGATTTCAGTTTTTTGTAAAATTTTCAGATACAAAAACAGTCATATTTGGTTATAATGGATATTACAGCATCTTTGGTTTCTCGTACAGTACGAAAACCGAATTGGTTGTCAGATAACAAGTGATACTTTTCCAGAAAGCTCACGAGTCGCCTGTTTACCACTTTCGCAAGTATATTTGAGAGTGTACTCTAAAAGGATATGCTCTGTAATTCGCGGGGTCATGTGTGTCACCAGATTTGAAGATCGGGACTATGTGTGCCATTTTTAAGGAAAACTGGAACAATACCTGATATTAAACTGAGGTTACAAAATTAAATAAGTGAGATGGGTGCTGCAACCGGTGGATGATTGATTATTAGGCTTTGAATTATACGTGATATCTCGTATTGGTCTGTAGGAGCCACAAAAAAAATATGATTTGGTACTATGATATTGGCAGATTTGATGGAGATCTTGTTCGGTTTTATTTATGTCTTTAAGGCTTTGATTAGGGTAGGTGAATTCAATATTTGATAAATAGTCATTTACTACAATGAGTGCTGCAGATTGATGCAAATTTAGTTTTAGTAAGTCATCGCTGTTTGTTTTGATTCCTTTTAGGCTGCAGATATTTTTTTTAGCATCCCAAGTTTTTTTCCATCTCCAATAGCAGCGCTTAAAATTTGTATTGTATTTGTCTCTTAAATTACTCAACAAGTCGTTACAATAATTTAGATAGGCTTTATAATTATTTTCTAATTTAACGTCATGCGGTTTTTATTACTTTCCAGATGCAAATCGTTACGGCGTCGAATACAATTTAGTTGTTTTGGAGTCATCCAGGGTATTAGGATGATTTCAGGGGCCTTATTTTTTTCTTCGGTTTTAAATTGGTTAATAAATTTGCTGCTTTCGTTGGATCATCTTCATAGTAATAGCGGACTATAATAGTATAGCGGACCAATATATTTTGTTCAAACTGTCTGCTAAACCCTGATAATCGATTTTTATTTTAAATTTTTGACGTTTCCTTTTAGTAATGGGGAAGCAAGTGTCTAATCATAGAATAGAATCGGCATGATCGGTAATATCAGTGTAACATACAATAGCCTTACCATTCAATTTAGTTTTTACCAGGAAATGGTCGAGACAGTTCGGCCTTCTGGTAGGTAAGGTATGACCGATAATGTAACCAATTGAATTATCTTTAATGTCGGTGTTAATGTCTCCTGTCAAAATGCAGGTTGCGACCTTATAAAAGCGCTACATCCCAAACTATTAGTCATTGGATTAAGCAGACTCTAGCAGAGTGCGGTATCAACGTAGGTGTATTCAGTGGACATTGTACGCGGCATGGGTCAACATCAGCTGCCGCATTCGCCGGAGTCGACATTGATACCATTAGGAAAACTGCTGGTTGGTCGAGGTCTTCCCTAACCTTTGCCAGATTTGATAATTGTCCAATTATTGACGAAGGAATTTTTGCAAGAACAGTTTGTTCTATTAATGATGATTATATATATAAAATATATAAAAGGCCCATGGCTCCCAGTTCTAGCTCTTATCCCTCCACCGGATCTGTGAAGGTGTAATGCGGCAGCTACTGAGTGGCGTAGATGAGGGACTTCGAGGGACTGCATGCCGATCTGACAAACTCTAAACCGTACACCATCTCACATTACCATCAAGACACCCGATTTGGACAGACAAACGTCTGGAGATCAAGTATGATGTTAAAACGGAGCGGTGGTCATCCTGAGAACTTTTTGACCATCCACAAAAGGTCCTGATCTCTGACCCAAACCAAAGGTCCCCCTGGATTTAATGCTCCGCGCTCAGTATGGGTGAGGCTGAATAGGTTTAGAACCGGACACGGGTGATCAAACCACCATCTCCACAAATGGGGACTCAGGGAGTCACCATCCTGCGAGTGCGGAGTGCCTGACCCACGGAGGACAGTAACCAGTGGAGAACGCGTCGGTACGATTTTGTTCAAAACCAAGCTCACTGGTTTTTGCGGGGGGAGAGGTAATTATCGCTAGACGCAATTGGCTTTCGCAATGACGGCATATTTTGTAGAGATGGGAAAAATAAATATGTAAAATTATATCGATATTTTATATCACCGTTCAATAAGTTTATATGCATATCATGTGATTGAAATTTATTGAAACATGTGCACGCTAATATTAATATAGCGATATATGTATATAAAAAATTAATAAGTACCTACTTACATTGTAATTTTAGGGTATGTATTGAAATAATTATACCGAATTGGAAACGACCTGTTACGATCATTTTGGATGGTAAGGCTGGTTGCCGAGACGATGCTGGTCAGCGGACAGACAGACGGACATGACAAGATGATATATTGACCTACCTATTGATATCTTGTTCTGATTTCATAATAAATGAAATAGTTACAAATTGACTCGAGAGTGTTGGTGTATGTCAATTTTTAGGCGACAGGCTGACAACCTGTCACTATAGTGATACACATGTTTTCTGAAACAACCTTCGAAAACAAACATCGAAAATGTCATACGCGGCGATAGTGGCCGTATTCTTACCATGGGCCGTTAACGCTCTGCCTACCCCGCAAGGGATAAAGGCGTGATATATGTATGTATGTATGTATGTATGTATGTTACAAATTGATATTCGACTAGCGCAAGATCTTTTATTTATAATAATGAAACACGAAATTTTGCTGTATGTTTATTTTGAAATAATTATAAGGGAGACAGGCCTTTGCCCTGCAGTGGGATACAAGAGACTCGTAAATAAATGGTCAGGTTTTGGCGACATAGGTGGCCACAGCAAGTTGTGCCGGGTGGCGCGGGGGGAATGCGTCCGCGCCACTCCATATACCCCGAATGCATTCATTCATATAATATACATTGTAGGTAAGTTGTTAAGTACGTACATTAACATAATTCTTTTATGACGATCCCAGAATTATCGATAAAATCTTTCTATACTTCTGAGAACAGTGGTATAGCACTAATACGAAGAAAGAGCCAGCCTATGTATGGACACACCCGAGCGTTAGAAAGGGATAGCAATGAAAGACATCAACGGGAGCGCATAAGAAATTATAAATATGGAATAATTTTTCATTAAAATGAAATTTTGAAAGAATCAAGTATAAAAATGCTTATCTATGAAATGTTATCCTATCTTTTGCGGAACTTGATGTTGTAGTAAGTACACTTTCCACACCATTTCACTGCACAGGAAGGCATTTTTGTTTACGTTTATACGCCAAATAAACGAAGCGCGGAACGTCCGTTCTTTCGCACCGTCTCAGCCCGACTAGTCAAAATTTTGATGCATACACTTTATATAGTGTATATCAAGTGAGTGCGGTCGCCCCCGCATGCGTTCTCCACTGGTTACTGTCCTCCGTGGCCTGACCAAACCCTAGCCCACATTGTGAACGATTGCCCACTGTATCGCCTACCTGGCGGCATGACCGAGCTGCACCGTCTTACGCCAGCGGCCGAAGAGTGGCTCAAAAACCTAAAAATTAATATCTCAAATCCTGCGCATAGAAATGCCTTACGACACGATGATAATGATGATTATTTAATTTATTTATTTACTAGCTGGTGCCCGCGAACTTCGTTTCGCCATATATCATCCATCATATCAGCTATATAAAGGAAGCCCACTGCTAAACGTAGGCCTCCCCTAAAGACTCTAAGAACCATAAAATATTAAGCTTATATTAAATTTTTGTTAGATAGGTACCCAAAAACTTGGTTTCGCTTACTATACAGTGTATGGCGGGTGACAAGAGGATCCAGGTGGTGTCGGGAAAAGGGTAGCTACCCGCCTGGCCGGGTGTTGTGGCCAGGGGACCGACGGGTCCACCTGGATTGGATTAGAGGTTGTATATATGCGCTCCGCGGTGAACACTTCGATACCGCGTTTCAGGCCCATTGTTCTGTCACGTGGCGCCATCTCTCCGATATGTTGAGAACTCCTGTTGCGTCTTGTATGCTTGTGAACCACTTGAGTGAGCTTCATGTTGTAGCCACCAGAGGTCGCTACAAGTGTGTAAAAATATTAGCTGCAAATATTTAAATGGGTGAATCAGTCCATGAAACTGAACAACTTTCTCCAAGCAACATAGGTCGAAATATGGAAAAAATTTTTGGACCTCCCATACAAAATGTAGCAGCCGAGCAAGTCCATACTTTATGGGAGGCCCAAATTTTTTTTTCCATGTTTCGACCTATATATTCCTTGGAGAAAGTTGTTCAGATTCATGGGCTGATTCACCCCTTAAAATATTTGCAGCTAATTTTATTACACCTTATATGTAATTTAAAAAAATTGTTAAATCCTAAATTTACAATTTCCACATGCAAGAAAGAGTAAGAAAACGGTGGTTCTTTTATATGTGTTTGGTCTTTTTGAATCCGTGTAGGTTGAATTTGCTGAATCAGGTTACAGATTAGTCACTCCCTGTTCCAAATCCTCGCTGTCCAGTTCATTTTAGCAGATTTTTTAAAACCGTGCATTTACTTCCAAAGGTATCAATTCCGTGAAGTAGACTGATGCCACATTTCTTAACATTGTGATGGATGAATAAAGACCGAGTTCATGAGTGTGAATAAATAAGCTTATGTTTAAGCTTATTAAAAACCAAGTAATCCTACTACTAATCCTATCCTATCCTACTTCCTACTAATACATTAATACAAAAGATTTGTTTGTTTCTCACTCCTTCACGCAAAAACTGCTGAACTGATTTTCATGAAATTGGGCACAGATGATGTGTGATGCCGGCTTAGAATAGCATCACCCCACATCCTTCCCGCGGGTGCCGTAAGAGGCGACTAAGGGACTCGAGGGTATTGGTGTATTACAATTTTTAGGCGACAGGCTGACAACCTGTTATAGTCAGGGGTACTCATCTCAGCCTTTGATCGAGGACTGTGATGTGGTATACGGGTATGCGACCCCGGCTTCCCGAGCAAGCAGTTCCCTCCTGCTTAACAAATAAAAAGTCTGTTTCGGCGAGAATGGCAACCCAATGCAGATATGCACAAGGGCTTGGCGGACTCGGCGACTCAGCAAGGCAATGTGGATGGCCTAGGGCGACGGTAGAGGGCGCGGGTAGTTACTGTCGGCCAGACACTGCGTCTGACCTCTCCTTCAGTCGTAGCGGTTTTCCGTTCCACTGAATCAAGGAGGGTGAGGACTAAGTGCGTGCGCCTGCGTTTGCGCGAACGTTTGCGCACCGAAATATATCCTGCGCAACTGACCGCTTCCGAATAATGGACTCCGATGACGCAAAGTCCTGTGGCGATGGGTTGAGGTAGAGAGGTCTGGCGTGGAGCAAGCTGGGCTTTGTCTGATTCCTGCACATAGGCGGTTCTAGGGGCGTGAGTACATGCCGTGGTCGCTTTTGCATTGCAAATCGGGACGACAATGCGAATTCGGCAGCACCTGGGATGACAAAGCGGGCTGCTCAAAGAAAGAGCAGATCTTGTTGCTAGGCGATTTCAATGCCAGGGTTGGACGGGACTACGAGGCTTGGCCTGGAGTTCTGGGACGACATGGAGTTGGCAACATGAACAGCAATGGTCTGTTGCTGCTCGGTCTTTGTGCTCAGTACGATCTAGCGATATCGAACACTATGTTCAGACTTGCCGCTAAGCACAAGACAACGTGGATGCACCCGCGTTCCAAACACTGGCATTTGATCGACTTTGCTATTATTCGGCAACGAGACATCGGTCAAGTTCAAGTCACCCGCGTCATGCGTGGTGCTCACTGTTGGACTGACCATCGACTAATTGTCACTAAGCTACGACTCCGCCTCCGTCGACCTCGCAGATCCACAGTGAAGAAGCCTGCGTTTTTAAACGTGGATAGGCTGAAAGATCGCGAGGTTAGGGTGAAATATGCTGAAGCCTTATCTGAAAAGCCGTCGCCAATAACTGAGACCGGTGATGTCAGTGCTGCTTGGGGAGCTTTGTCATGTCATCTCATAGAAGCCGCTTCTGCTACTTTGGGTACGAAAGACCGACGTAGTGAAGACTGGTTCGATGACAATAGCGAGGCTCTTAAAGCAGCATTCGACAAACATCGACAGCTCCTGCGACAGCATAATCGAAGAGGTGGAAGTGTTGCGGTGGTCAAAGAAAGTGACCAAGAGTTACGCAGGCTGTCTCGACAAATAAAAGACAAGTGGTGGCAGGACAAGGCTTGTCAAATGCAGTGGCTCGCCGATACAAACCAGCTGGGTGAGTTTTACTGTGAAGTGCGTAAGCTGATTGGTGCTTCCTACCGTGCAAAAGTACCTTTAAGGTCTTTAGACGGTATGCACCTCCTGACCAGCAAGGAGGATGTACTTAAACGTTGGGCTGAGCATTTTCACAACTTGCTCAACGTAGATCGATCAGCTGATCTGCATCATATCAGTTTAATGCCTCAACTCCCGTTAGCCACGGAGCTGGACGAGCCCCTGTCATGCGACGAGGTTGTTACTGCCATCAGACAGCAGCATAATAACCGGGCGGTTGGCATTGACCTTATACCGGGTGAACTACTTAAATATGGTGGTACGGAGTTGCACACGTCGGTATGGAAACTTTTCGTTCGAATGTGCGAGGAGGAGAGGGTCCCTGAGGACTTTTTCTCGCATTTGTGCCCTCTACAAGAACAAGGGTGACCGTTCTGACTGTAACTCTTATCGCGGTATTTCATTGCTGTCAGTCCCTGGAAAAGTCTTTGCCAGAGTTTTACTGAACCGCCTCAAAGATTTGTCGGAAATAATTCTGCCCGAAACCCAGTTCGGCTTCCGACCTGACCGAGGTACATGTGAAGCTATTTTCTCGGTGCGTCAACTACAAGAAAAAAGTAGAGAACAAGGTCGCCAGTTGTACCTCTGCTTTGTTGATTTAGAGAAAGCATTCGACAGTGTGCCTCGCGAAGCTCTCTGGATGGTGCTAGGAAAGTTAGGGTGCACAGAAAAGTATGTGCGACTCCTAAGACTCCTGCATGACGACATGCAGTGCTGCGTCTCTGTAGACGGTGAACAGTCTGATTTCTTCCCCGTCACCTGTGGGGTGAAACAAGGGTGTGTTCTAGCGCCCACACTGTTCGCCTTGTAATTTGCAGTTGTAGTCAAAGAAGTCCTAAATACTGTTCCCAAGGAGTCCGCATCCGTTTCCGCACAGATGGCAGTCTTTTTAACCTGGCTAGACTTAAGGCGCGCACTAAAGTCTCGTATGCATTGATTACTGAGATCATGTATGCTGATGACTTGTGCTTTCTTGCAGAATCCCCAGACGGCCTGCAACAGCTAATGTCCGTTTTTCACCAAGCATGCTGTAAATTCGGCCTGAAGATCAGTGTCAAAAAGACGGAAGTGATGTCCTTAGACTCGCATGGTCGCGAGACACTGGCGATTATGCTTGGTGAGGATATGCTGAAACAGGTTGATAAGTTTCGTTATCTGGGGAACACTATAACATCTAAGTGTAACCTTGATGCTGAGATCAACAGCAGAATCAGTGCTGCAGCTGCAGCATTTGGGAAGTTGTGTTCCAAGGTTTTCTGCTCGCACGACCTAAAGCTAGCCACAAAAATCTCTGTATATATGGCGATTGTGCTGCCAAACCTTCTACGTATATACTCCTCCGAGACTTGGTGTGTGTATCGTCACCACATACGCACTCTAGATCGCTTCCACCTAAAATGCCTTCGCACCATCATGAAGATCAGATGGTCCGACCGAGTGCGCAATACCGAAGTCCTGAGACGAGCCAATGTTGGTGGCATGAGGCCTATCTAATGCGTCGTCAGCTACGGTGGTGCGGTCATGTATCCCGGATGTCGGAGGAGAGAGTGGCGAAGCGCATCTTTTATTCTGAGCTAGAGGAGGGCAAGCGAAAGCATGGCGGACAACTCCTCAGATATAAAGATGTTCAGAAACGACACATGAAAAGATGCAACATTGAGCCCACTCAATGGGAGGGTCTGGCAGCACAGCGTCCCGAATGGCGCGGGATGGTTAAGAGGCAAGTCCGCGAGTTTGAGGAACAGCGTAAAGCAGACCTCGACGCTAAGCGCGATGAGCTGAAGGCCCGTCCACCCGTCGCCATTAACTATAATTATGTAAATGGCAAACTCACGTGTCCACTCTGTGCACGGGAGTTTACTGCCAAAATTGGCTACAATAGCCATCTCCGGGCGCATCAGCGCCGATCTGATTAGGAGTCAAAGTGGTCGCCATGGCCGAAATCGGTCGGAGAGATCATCATCACTATAGTGATACACAGGTTTTCTTGAACAACCTTGGAAAACAATCCTCAAAAACACCATAAGCAGATCCACTTCCGCTAAGCCATTTTAACCATAGTTGAAGCGGTGAAAATAAGGATATCCCTTCACACAAACTTTTGCTTTGAAGCTATTGCAATTTTCCCGCTGTAAATAGTAGATTACGCACCAAGAAAACGATCCAATATTGAATTATTAAAAGTGAAAATTATTCCAATATTAAAGAGATATTTTTGCAGTCGTAGACATATTCGTAGATTTTACTTTTCTTGTCGTAATATTGAGTAATAATTCGACAAACTCATTTATTGAGGTTAAAATATAAATACGGCCTCATGTTATTTTTCTTTTTGCGCACTTATTCAAATTGACACAATTCGTGCTGGCCAGTTCGAAATTTGAAATCAATCTCGGGTCCAATAAGCCCATACACATCTTTTTATTACGCGGCACTATGAAATTTACGTGATTGACAAACTTATTTTATGTGTAGCAGCCAAACCTCCTTTTATGGGTATGTTTTTTTTAGCCTATAACCTGGTCGGTGATTTACTTGACATTTTGATACCAATTGCAACAAAATCCGTTCGGTCGTTTTCGCGTGATGCTTCCTCATATCCACAAACAAACATTCAAACATCGAAACATCTAAACATCCAAACAGACAAAAATTTTAAAAATTGCAGAAACGTGTTTTGTTATCAATGTTACGTATCACGAAACAATTTCTTTTTATATCTTGTATGTACAGACTTTCGATCCTCTTGAGCTTTATTATTATGTATAGATAGCCCCACGTCGGAATAGCCCGCTGCACCTTGGGCGCAAAACACAAGATGAGACGACGATGAGACGCGTCAAAATTCGTGTGAGTGAGAGTGTAAGATGAATAATTTCATACGAAAGTAGTAGCACACACACACAAACACGCCTATATCCCTGGCGGGGTAGGCAAAACGCTAAGGACAGTAAAATTACGGTCATTATCGCCACGTCTGACAAAAGTTTGAGGGTCGTTTCAGATAAGTCGTGTATCACTATAGTGACAGGTTGTCAGCTTGTCGCCTAAAATTGTAAAGTAGTAGCAATTCAATATAATGTAGTCATGATAAGACTCCTCTCTTCATAACAGATCTGAATAGGTAGGTAGGAGGTACCAAAGAAACATTATCATGCCTAGCGCGTCGGATATGGTGAAGATACTTTAATATTTTATAAACAAACATAGGTTTTACATTATCATAACATACAAAATATGTAGGGTAGGTACGTATAATTTAGCACTTGAAATATTATCACTTCACCGTGTACTGTACAACTAGCTTTATCACAGAAATCATTCTTGTAAAATCTAAGTGCCAAGCATTCAACGATCTTATGTAGGTAAGTACTTATTTTCATAAGGGTGAATATTTGAAAACGGTTCTTCAGGTCACTTTCCTGGCAAATTTGAAATTTTCGTTTTATGGTTATTTTATCATTGCATAATAATAAAGACCTAATGAAAAGGTTATTTACGAAAAAAGCACTTAAAATGAACCACATTTTTTGTCAAAATTCAATTTTGAAATTTGAGGTTCCAGTCATCGTGACATTTTGCGCCAGTCAAGTAACAAAGGAATTATTTTAACAAAATATACGATTAAAAGCTTTTCATCTTTTGTTTTTAACTAAGAAGAATAGAAGTAAAACTCACCGCAGCCTACCAAAGTGATGCTCTGACGCTTCAGTCTGGTTTAGACACGACGCGCCTAGTCACAGACAATTTGCTTCTGCTTGAAACACGACACAGCTAGCCCGATATCCGACATGAAACAGCTACAGTGTTGACGGGCGGTCGTATGTGATCTGTTGACCACCGTAAGAAGGCTGTTCGTAAACAGCCGAAACGTAGAGGTCCTTCACTAAAACACGGTAACGCAAGTCGTTTAAACTTAGGTCATAATGAAATAGCTAGCACGGGATAAGACGAAGCCACCAAAAACATTATTACCTGAGAATTAACTATGTTGAGCCACTTAGAACATTATACGAAATGTACATTTTGTTACTGAAAAGACGAAGATAACCTTAAAGATGACGCAATCAGCCTGAGACATGTATGACTCAGATAGCCTAAGATACCACTAAGCAAGCAACCTGAGACACGACGCTGTATACATGAGACACGACGCAGTCAGCTTAAGAGACCTTGTAATCAGCCTGAGACATAACGCAACTAACCTAACCTAACCTCGGACACGACGCAGACACCTTTGAGACGCCGTAATCAGTCTGAGACATGACTAAGATAGCCTAAGGCACGCACCACTAGGCAACCTGAAACACGACGAAACAGGAGATACAACACAGCTACTCTGAGTAGCAACGCAGTCAGCTTAAGAAAGGTCGTAACCAGCCTGAGACACGATGCACTCAGCTAAAGAGACTCTGAGATACAATGCAATCAGCTTAAGAGACGTCGCAACCAACCTGAGACATAACGCAGCGATCCTGCGATACAACTCAGTCAGCTTAAGACACATCGCAATAAGTCTGAGACATTACGCACCCACCCTGAGATGAGATATACCGCAATCAGATTTAGAGACGTCGCAATCAACCTGAAACATAACGCTACCAACCTGACATACAATGCAGTAGCATAAGAGACGTCGCAGTCAGTTTAAAAGACGTCGAAGTCACCCTGAGTAAGACATAACGAAGCCGCCCTGAGATACAACGCAGTCTGCCTAAGAGACGTCAAAATCAACCTGACATAAAGCAGCCACCCTTAGATACAACGCAGTCTGCTTAAGAGACGAGAAAAAACCTAGCCAACCTGAGATACAGCGCAGTAACCTGAAGAGATGTCGCAATCGATCTGAGGCATGACGCAGCCACCCTGAGATACAACGCAGTCAGCTTATGAAATGTCGCAGTCAGCCTAAGACATAACGCAACCACCTTGAAATACACCGCAGGCAGCTTAAGAGACGCCGAAATCAACCTGAAGCTTAACGCAGCCTGCGTTAACGAGCCCTGAGGTACAACGCAGTAGCTTAAGGGACATCTGATCAATCAACCTGCGACATCACGCAGCTACTCCGAGACTTAACGCAGCCACACCTTGAGACATAACGCAAGTGTTTTCAAACTACGTTATCTGCACGAAAAACGCTGCAGAAAACACTTAATCTAACTAACAGTACCCACGGGCGGACATGGGGTGGTGCTGTTCTACTCTGCAGGCCTGTACCCAAAGAAATTGCAAGAACAATCAATGAAATAACATAGGTCACTTGACTCGCATAATTGTTACTTGACTGGGGAAAATGCTAGTCAAATGAAGCCAGTCAAGTGACAATTTTCTATGTCTATGTCTGTAAGTTTAGGTAATTATCTTTTTGTAAACATACTTGGCCGTGTGGTGTCGGCAGAGTAGAATCTCACCACCCCAAATCTGCACGTGGGTATCGTAAGAGGCGATAAAGGGCTTCCGGGAGGTGGGCAGCAGCGCCTCCCGTGTTGACAACATAGTCCACAAACGCACACTGCGGTCACCAACCCGCCTGCCCAGCGTGGTGACTATGGGCAAAACCCCCTATGGACAGGACAAGAAAAAACCGGCCCCTAGTTCCCGGCCGCCTTACTACCCCGGGCTACGGTAGCGGCCCGAGTAATAATAGTAGGGCAGGGGGTGCGAAGAATCCCCGGGTTACGGACTACGGCTGCCATAGACTGACCCTGGCGACGTACAACGGACGCAGTTTGCGGCTGGACGAAAGGCTCCAAATCCTTGAGGTAGAATTAGATAAGATACGGTGGCATGTTCTGGGATTGTCAGAAGTCCGAAGAGAGGGGAAGGACACGATAACCCTAGAATCAGGTCACCTATTCTACTTCAGGGAAGGGAGCGCACAATCCCAGGGTGGCGTAGGGTTCCTTGTCAATAAGGCTCTCTGTGACAACGTGATGGAGATCAGCAGCGTCTCGAACAGGGTAGCGTACCTCGTACTGAGCTGACCGAGAGGTACTCTCTCAAGGTCGTACAGGTATATGCACCGACTTCGAGCAGCTCAGATGAAGATGTGGAGGCCCTATACGACGACGTGTCGAAAGCCATACACCAAACCACTAAGACCCACTTCACTGTTGTCATGGGGGACTTCAACGCTAAAGTGGGACAGGAGCGCGGTGAATCAAGCTTGGGACCACATGGCTACGGGAGCAGAAACCAGAGGGGCCAAATGCTAGTCAACTTCCTTAGCAGGCAAGGGCTGTTCTGTATGAACACCTTTTATCAGAAAAAGCCCCAACGGAAGTGGACCTGGAAGAGCCCTGACGGTAGGACGAAGAACGAGATCGACTTCATCATGACGGATAAACGGCATATATTTAGGGATGTCTCAGTGATCAATAGGTTCAATACCGGAAGTGATCACCGACTAGTAAGAGGCACCCTAAATATCAACTTCAAACTAGAAAGAAACCACATGGTGAAGCAAGTTCTCCGTCCCAATCTGCCGCAAGCCGGACATGAGGAGTTCCAACTTGAACTAAAAAATCGATTCGCTGCCCTGGAGACCCCGGCAAACGTTGACGAGGACCTAGAGAGCATAGTCGGGGCTATTCGCGAAGTGGGGACGAAGCATTTTCGTAAAAGGCGAACAGACAAGAAGTCCAAACTTTCAAGCGAGGCCCTGGAACTGATGCGAATTAGACGGGAAACACCAGAGGATGCATTGCCAGATCCCCAGTTACTTAACAAAAAGATCCGAAGTATGGTAAGACGCGACCTCCGAAGCTACAATACTCGACTCGTAAAGGAGGCGATTGAGAAAAACCGAGGGTCGAAAGTTTTTACCAAGACACTGGGAAGGAGTCATCTGGCAAAGCTAACTACCTCGAATGGTGTAACTGTCACATCGGTTCCAGAGATTCTCGCTGAAATTGAGGACTTCTATGGAAATCTGTATGCCTCGCATGCGAAAAAGCCTCCACCTGATGCGACCCCAGACCCAAGAGCTCCTCTCTCCCGCCACTTTACAGAAGATCTCCCGGACGTAGATATAGACGAAATCGCGGCGGCTCTCAGACAGCTTAAGAATGATAAGGCTCCCAGGAAAGACGGAGTGGCCTGTGAGCTACTTAAGGCCGGTGGAAAACCTGTCCTCGAGGAGCTGAAAAGGCTTTTCAACTCTGTAATAGCCAATGGGACAACCCCGAAGGCGTGGAGCAGAGGTGTAGTGGCATTGTTTTTCAAAAAAGGAGACAAAACGCTTCTCAAAAACTATAGGCCGATCACACTTCTGAGCCACGTCTATAAGCTGTTCTCGAGAGTCGTCACGAATCGTTTGGCATCAAGATTTGACGCCTTTCAGCCACCGGAACAGGCCGGGTTTCTGTAATAGCCAATGGGACAACCCCGAAGGCGTGGAGCAGAGGTGTAGTGGCATTGTTTTTCAAAAAAGGAGACAAAACGCTTCTCAAAAACTATAGGCCGATCACACTTCTGAGCCACGTCTATAAGCTGTTCTCGAGAGTCGTCACGAATCGTTTGGCATCAAGATTTGACGCCTTTCAGCCACCGGAACAGGCCGGGTTTCGCAAGTACCGTGGACCACATCCGTACTGTAAGGCAGGTTATACAGAAGACAGAGGAGTACAACCAACCACTGTGTATGGCTTTTGTGGACTACGAAAAAGCCTTCGACTCTATCGAAACCTGGGCTGTTTTGGAGTCCTTGCAGCGCTGTCAAGTCGACTGGCGGTATGTGGAGGTGCTGAGAAGCCTCTATCAAATGGCTACGATGTCCGTTCAAGTACAAAACCATAATACAAGACCCATCCAATTGCTCCGTGGTGTAAGACAGGGTGACGTTATATCCCCGAAACTATTCACTAACGCATTGCAGGATGTCTCCAAAACTCTACGGTGGGATGGACTGCGCATCAACGTCAACGGCGAAAGTCTCACGCATCTCCGCTTTGCCGACGACATAGTCATAATGGCCGAATCGCTGCAGGACCTGCAAAAAATGCAACTCTGCCTCGAGACGTGTTGGACTTGGGATGAACTTGGATAAGACGAAGGTCATGTTCAATCAACACATAATCCCCGAGCCGGTCTCCGTCGAAGGTGTAGTCCTTGAAGTTGTCCAGAAATACGTGTACCTTGGGCAAACTTTGCAGATGGGAAGAGACAACTTTGAGGCTGAAATCACCAGAAGAGTGCAGCTTGGCTGGGTAGCATTTGGAAAGCTGCGTCACATCCTCGAATCATCTTTGTCACAATGCCTCAAGACCAAGGTGTTCGATCAATGCGTCCTACCAGTCATGACCTACGGAGCTGAGACGTGGAACTTGACAGTAAAACTGGCCCACCGGCTACATGTCACTCAGAGAGCTATGGAAAGGTCTATGCTTGGTATCTCTATAATGGATAAAGCCCGGAATGAGGCCATCCAAAAAAATGACTAAAATGACGGACATAGTCTGGAAGTGTAGCAAGCTGAAGTGGCAGTGGGCTGGCCACATTTGTCGTAGAACCGATGGACGGTGGAGTAAGCGGGTTCTCGAGTGGAGACCACGCCTCGGCAAGCGTAGCGTTGAACGCCCTCCGGCCATATGGACCGATGACTTGAAAAAGGCGGCTGGTAGCGACTGGATGGCAAAAACGGGAGATCGTGCCTTATGGCGTTCCCTGGGGGAGGCCTACGTCCAGCAGTGGACTGCAATAGGCTGAAATAGAATAGAATAGAATAGAAACATACTTTGTATTAAACTGACAGTTCTGAAGTGTCACTTTCATACAAAGTTTGTTTACCAGACTATAGCAATTTATTGGTAAACGCTTGAATGTAATCAAAATTTGTAAACGAATCTTAAATCTCGCTTTATTATGTCACATTATTTGTCCAGAACTAATCCTATGTAATAACTCTTTCACGAAAAAAACATGGACAGAAAAGTGACCTGGCGCAGGTGCGAAAATAGGACCTAAAAATTTAACACCTCCTATTTTATTCTAAGAGTGCCAAAGAGCCATATGCTCCCTCTCCAAAGATGAAGAAGCAACCCTGGCAGAAGGCAGAAACAAGACCCAGCTTCTGTTATAGACCACGTATTCAGAAAACACAAAAACGTGTGACTAACACAAACTGTCATTTTTATCGATATATGCAATAAAATATTGTCCAATTTATAATATTCTATAAATGTACTATATCATATAAGGATTATTTTGATGGGTGAAAAGTCATATGATGTCCTGCTAGATAAAACTTTATACGTGTTTGAATTTTGCATCAGCTGAGTGTGACACGCGAAGAACGCGTGTTTTGGCCCCGATTTCAGGTTTCAGATTAAGTTTTAGTAACACATATTTCATATTTTTAAATCTGTAAATTGTTGTACACTTGAATAAAAATACATGTGACCTGCAATTTTTATTCGCGCAAATATCCACCCAATAAATGACAGATCCCCTCACTCCATCTATCCTTGATATTATGATTTGAGACCTCCAGCTGTCTTAGCGCTTACACCGATTCGTTTATGACTATTGATATTTTGTTCTAAAACTGCGAAATGGGTTGTTACAAGTAAATTTGAATATAATTATTTTCTGAGTATTCTGTGACACTAAATAATTCTAAAACGACTTTTTTAAGGTAAACTTCCAAAAAAGAGCCACAGATCATGAACATACGCAAGTTTTATTCATTGTGAAACAATTTTTGGCGCCATCTAGATTTAAGACAAAAATAGTAAGGTACTATGGGGCTGTCAGTCCTCTAGTATTTATTGGTCCATGACCTATAGGCAGAGATATGTTACAGTGTGTATCGGAAGCTAATAACTTGGGAATAGTTATGGATAGACTACTTCACTTCGAGGGGCTGAGTAGAGCTAAAAGCTACTTTTATAAGTGATTTCTACCCTAGATAAAATGCAGAAAAACTGACGAAAAAAAAAAGGTAATAATCTTCAGGATATTTGCTGCAGTGTTATTGTTTCCAAAACATGATATTAGTAATTTAGCTTGATAGAAAAACATCGTAAATTTACCTCTAAAAATCTATTATATCGCAAACTGTATGAACAAAACCCACGCAATAATTAAGTGTTTATTATCAGAATGAGCGCCTTACAATACTCTATCGACATATTGTTTTTGATTTTCAAATTACTTATTTTTGACAGAGTTATCATCGAAAATACGAAAATATCATTGAATCGGCAAGATTCCGTCCCGTTCGCACGCGCGCAGTTTGACATTTGTCAGAAAGGGACCGGTTTTTAGCTCGTGTCAGCCTCTTAAAGGTCCTGTATCGGGTACGTAACTTTTTAAGTGTCGATCTTCGTGTCAAGCTGTGCGACTCCCTAATATTATCGAAACTATCTTACGCTCAGAACGTACAAAAAACATATACAGCGTGTTCAGAATGCGTGCGCACGGTTCTGTTTTCCCATTCCACCCCGTACACATTTTCCCATTCCAACACCGTTTTTAAACAAGTACAATGTATTGAACATGACAGCTCGGCATACACTGCATTTTTCTTCCCTTCTTTTTGGAATCATCAATTATCAAAAACCGCATTATTTATATGAAAAACTTACGTTTTCAAATCGGCATATGAGATTTGCCACCTGATTAATTTTCCCACGGCACAATACTGCTGCTTTTCGTGGCAGTTTTAAATACGCTGCCACTTAATGTTGGAATAACCTGCCTCCGCCATTATAGAACTTAATTACTTACTTTTTAAAAATCACTCAGGAAACATCTTTTTCTTCTTCAAAAAACGATCCCCATGCAGCCGTATTGGGTCATACAAACAGTTACTAGTAAGAAATGTTATCTAATTTAATATAATTTTGAAAATTACACACTTAATAATAATTTATCTTTGTTAGTGGAATGTTTTTATAGAATTTACAGATATCGTTGTATATATCCATATTTTATTGTAAAACTATTGTTCTTTCTTTTGTCTTGTCCCAGATTATAAATGTTTATTGTTTGTTAACTCTTGATTAAATGAATAAGTATACTTGACACAGGTTGAAGCAAATTACGTATACTATCGTAAGGTACATACATTTCAACGGCAACAGTACCCTATAGAAACGATACTAACAAAAACTCTACGATACTATCATGTTATAATCGTACTTACAAGTAAATGAAAACAAATGTGCTAACTTTGAAGAGTAACACTTTTAAAATATTAGGTCTAAAATTTACTTTTATATATAGTTAGCAAATTATTGCCGTCGTAATATAAGCAACAAGTAAGTAAAAGGGGGTATGTTCGCAAAGATCGGCGGAACGCATAGGCCGATACACAGTAAGTAGCTAGTCCAGTACGTCATCCTCGTTAGCGCTGTGGTCCAGCAAGTAGTGATGCGGTAGTTTATAAGGTTTATAGGTGTCGATAAACGGCAGATTTTTATAGCGAGATTTACCTATTGAGGAAATTAGTGTATTTCTGTGGCCCGAGTTTGTATGTAAATAAAATTTATATGTTATCTTTTTAATGAAATTATGAAGAGTGGGGAATTTTAAGTGAGTATGAAGCATTTTTAAATTTGTGCGGAATTTTGTGTTATATGAAATCATTAGGACTTTGTTTTGAATTACTTGCAACTTGTTGTAATTTGTCTGACAAGTACTGCTCCACACACGGCAGGCATAGGCAATGCAGGGGCGTATTAGAGAAGTATAAATTTTTAATTTGGTTTTGGGACTTAATTTGCTTTTCCTATTGAAGACAGGACTTAGCGAGTTAATAGCTTTCATACCTTTAATGACAGGACTTAGCGAGTTAATAGCTTTCATACCTTTAATTTTGGATTTCTCTGTGTGTTTTGACCAGTTTAGTTTAGTGTCCAATATGACACCTAAGTATTTGACTGAATTTTGCCATGGTATTAAATGGTTGTTAATTTTGAACTTAAGTGTAGGTGGTTTGCGCTGTCGCGAAAAGAAAATTGCGTCTGTCTTTGACTCGTTTAGCTTTAGCTTCCAATCCGAGTAATACTTATGCAGGAGATCTAGAGACATCTACAATCGACCAATCACGACATGTTCCGCGTCCGAAGTAGCAAAAGACGCAGTATCGTCAGCAAAACAAGCAAGCTGCGTGTGAGGTTGTTTTGGAATACCGTTTAAGTAAGATATAAATAAAATTGGACCCAAAACTGAGCCCTGCGGGACGCCAGCAGGCACCAACATGAAATCAGATACGTCTTTACCCACATGTACGCGGTAAAGACGCCCTGTTAGGTATGAATGAATGAGTTTGACAATGTATAGAGGTACCCCACAGTAATCTAAATTATGAAGAAGCCCCTCGTGCCAGACAGTGTCAAAAGCCTTTTCGATGTCCAGCAGGAACATGCCCGTAGATTTGTTGGAGTTGATGTTGTACATGATAATTATGTTCACTATGGCGAGCTAGTTGCTGCACCGTGGAATGAGATTGACGGAAGCCAAACTGTTCATTCACATAGAGAGGTTCTGTGTATTTTAAGAGCCGGTTACTAATTATGCGTTCAAATAATTTTGCAAGTGTGGGTAAAAGGCTGATAGGACGATAGTTACTAGGAACTTTATTGTCTTTAGCTGGTTTTTTCAATGGAATGACCTTAGTGACCTTCCAAAAAGTTGGTAAATACATGTATTGCATACAGGCATTAAATATTTTCGTTAGGAGAACTATGCACTGTGGTAGGTTTTTGAGGAGCAAGTTATAAATACCATCAATTCCTGGTGATTTTTGAATTTTAAGAGTACGAATATACCCCTCCGGACTCGTGGCCAATCCGGCAATCCTCACTAGTGGGGCCACAAGGATTTTTCAGTCTTGATTGCTCCACTGTAGTGGATCAGTGGGGACACGAGGACTTATAAGTACTTATGGCCCCACTCATATGTTGAAGTACTGGCCAAGCAATTCAAATAATACCGTGTCTATAACTTGTCACTGATATTTCAAAGAAGACACTCTTCTCTTTTCGTATGGGACACCGAGTCGTCCAACGACCCGATGAACCCTAGTGTCAGAATTTTTCAACCACCTTCTACAAGTAGCAGGCTTCTGGCATGGTTGAAGACAACACACATATGGCAAGAAGACACTGTCAAACACGCTATTCGCATACAAGTGGGATGACAACTTATTAGGCTTTTTAAGTTGACAATACAAAATCTATCACATCAAAGATAATGTTTAAAATCGAGGTTCTCGGTGTCGCTTCAATCCCATAATTAACAAGTTGTCTGGCTTGTATTAGTTAACGAGATGAACGAGTTACTGTCAATTAAAATGTAGATCTCGTCAAGACCTACAATTCCCTCTTAGAAACTGATATCCTAGCATACATAGTTTGCGAGATAAACGAGTTTAAAGTTTGACAGCTGTCATTTAAAATGTAGATCACGTCAAGACCTACAACTCCCTCTTAGAAACTGATATCCTAGCATGCATAGTTTGCGAGATAAACGAGTTTAAAGTTTGACAGCTGTCAACTAAAATGTAGATCTCGTCAAGACCTATACAACTCCATCTTAGAAACTGATATTCTAGCATGCATAGTTTGCGAGATAAGCGAGTTTAAAGTTTGACAGCTGTCAACTAAAATGTAGATCTCGTCAAGACCTACAACTCCCTCTTAGAAACTGATATCCTAGCATGCATAGTTTACGAGAGAAACGAGTTTAAAGTTTGACAGCTGTCATTTAAAATGTAGATCTTGTCAAGACCTACAACTTCCTCAAAAAAGCTTGTTTAGCATAACTGCATACGTACTGGGCCCTAAGTCCGCTAAATGAAAATCGTTTCAGTTGGATGTCGATTGGATCTCAGTTGGATGATTTTAGTCATTTCGTAGTCTGCCAACAGTTTGAAATATAGAAAAATCACAATGGCAATTGAATGACAGTTGAATTTCGATGGTTTTACAATGACAAAAAATAGCACACTTGGGGCCCAGATGATGGGGCTTCGCCCCTCGGTGTATGTGGTCCGATGAGCAGTAGTCAATTATTGAGGACCGTTTGAGATAGTGACTATTATTTTATTTTAAAATGTCGAAAACGACCAGAAGAGGGACTGAAGATAGTTCGGTAGTGCTAATACAGAAGTTAGAAGCGACTATTAGTAAAATCAACGCCCAAAATGTCGTGCTCCAAGAACAAAATGCAGTTCTCGCACGGTACTCGTGTTGATCGCGCGCGTCAATAGTTAACTTATCGATTACCTACCAAATCTACCACGCGCTAAGCCTGCGATGCAGGCTTAGCTTACACGCCTTATTAACATGGCTCTTTCGGAAATTAGCTCAGAAAAAGATATTATGGAGACAGAATCAGTAGAAGACAGAAAAAATCGTAATTTAATGCCGCACGTGATAGTGACTAATCAATTAGACAATGGGGGTAGCGGAACTATAAATAAACCGGATGAAGACATGCTAGAACGACCAGTTAAGCGAGACAGAGAGGAAGATGAAATAGAGTGGACAGCAGTCGAAAAAAAGAAGAAGCAGAGCGAAGTAAAGACCGAAATTATTATTTCAAGTAAAGAAAGACTTCCGAAACAGTTTGCAATCGCTAAATTGTTTACTAAACTGGGTTTTTCTGATATCACCAGAATCAAATATATGAATCCGTATAAATTAAAACTTGATGTCCCCAGTTACGATTACGCAAACAAAGTTATCAGCTGTAAGGAGTTTGAAACTAGAAAATGGCAGGTTCAACGGGCAACTGACGTTAATATTACCTACGGAATAATAAGAAACGTAGACATAGAATTAACGGACGAGGAAATCATCCAAGAAATTTCGTGCCCAAATTCAATCTCGATAATTTCCGTTAAACGGTTGAATCGTCGTAATGATAGTGGAAAGTGGGTCCCAAGTGAGGCAGTCCGTGTTACATTTAGCTGTTCATACCTACCGGCTTATGTTATTGTGGGCTACATACACACGAAGGTGGAACCGTATGTTTTTCCTGCTACACAGTGTTCGAAATGCTGGGAATTTGGACATTCCTAAGCTAGATGTGTCTCAAAAAATATAATATGTCCCAAATGTACAGGTTTTCATGAAAATTGCGAAATCCAAACTTTTAAATGCGTAAATTGTCACGGGCCGCACATGGCATTAAACAGATCGTGTCCTGTTTACTTAAAAGAAAAACGTTTAAGAGAACTTATGGCAGAATATAACTGTACCTACCGCATAGCGAGTACCCTATATGTTAAACCAGAATTGAAGCAACAAACGCCCACTTATAAATCTGAGGGAACAACGCCAATAATAGAAACCTCTAACAAATTTGACTGTCTTCAAACGGAAAGTCACACATATACTCCGTGCTTTCCATCTTATGCTCAGTTATTTTCGACGCCTAAATTATCAAAGTCACCACAATCACAACGTAACAATAACAGCAGTTCAACTGATAAGAAGCGTAACCACAGTGCAGCGAGCGTAGGTACTTCCGAGCAGACGCGCCGGCGCCGGGAGCCCTCATTAGACCGCATTCCTGAGCGATCGGCTGCTGATAACAACAATGGAACTAATTTTGTGCGGGATAAACATACACGTGGGGTTCATTTTTGTGAATTATTAGACAGATTGAAAAACATTATATTTTTAAGAAACATAAGTATGTATGAGAAGTTTCAAAGTTCGATTAAGTGTTGTATTGAATGGTTGGTTTTAGTTGTAGTGGATAATATGTCAGAATGGCCGATCCTTAACAGTATCTTAGACTTAATTATCCCACTTATTGATGGATAATAAGGTATTTAAACTAAAACTCCTACAGTGGAATGCACAAAGTTTGAGACCGAAAGTAATCTCGCTAGAAAATATTTTGTTGATGGAAAAGGTTCATATTTGTATTATTTCCGAAACGTGGCTTGAACCGGATAGCTGTTTAAAAATTGGATCTTTTAATATTTATAGACAAGACCGAGACGATTCGTATGGGGGGATAGCAATTATTTTACATAAATCAATAAAAGCACAATTGAGAAAAGTAAATATTTGTAACCAGGGTATACAGGTTCTATGTATTGAAGTACTTAATTGTGATTTTTTGCAAAATATTGTCGCCATCTACTGTCCACCTAACGTAAATACCACTGTGGAGGATTGGAAAAGGTTATTCACATTGTGGCCTCGTAAAACAATAATTATGGGTGATTTTAATGGTCATCCAAGAGCAATAGTAGGGGTTATCAAATTTACGATGCCGCAGAGGAATACAATTTTGTATCACTTAACTCTGGTGACCATACAAGAATTAAATTAGTAGCAAATAATTTGCAGAAAAGTTCCCCTGATATCACATTTGCATCTTCAGATATCGCTTTGCGTTTTAACTGGAGCATTTTTAATGAAAATTTGGGTAGTGACCATTTAATGATTTTTATTACATCGGAAATAATACTGACTAAAAACATGACCAAAAAAAGAAATTTTAAAAAAGCTGACTGGAAAAAATATAAAGAAATATTAGTCGATAAATTTAAAAACATTTATCTTTCTAATGAGGTCCAGGAAATATACGATACTATGATAGAATTAATCAATTTGGCAGCGAACGAATCAATTCCGATCACTAAAATATGCTTAGACCCAAGTAACAAATTTAATCTTAAACCGTATTGGTCTCCAGATCTCTCCAAGGTTGTGGCAGAACGTAGACGGGCATTAGCTATACTTAGACGAAATCCAATACCAGCAAATCTTATTATTTACAAACGTAAGGTGGCTATAGCTCAACGCCTTATTCGTAAAGCTCTTGCAGAGTCTTTTCGACAGTTTTGTGACAGTATTAGTGAAATTGTCTCAAGTAGTGAGATGTGGAATAAGATGCAGTGGCTAAAAGGTTATCGAGCTATCAAATCTAATTTGGATTGGGAAAGAGCTTGTGAGTTTTTAAACCAGTTGACACCTGATTATGTTACCATTAGCACCAGTTTTCACGTCGAAAAATTTACAGTTAGAAGCCCCAATCACGCTACAAGAACTTAATAATACATTAAAAATAAAATATACCGCACCAGGAATAGACGATATATCTTATTCGATGATATATCACTTTACTAACAAAAATATTTTAATTGACATGTTTAATAGATGCTTATTTCAAGGAGTGGTTCCAAAGCAGTGGAGAGATGTAAGAGTGGTCCCCATACCTAAACCAGGGCGTGATCCGAGTTCCATTTCATCTATGAGACCTATATCACTTATATCATGCGTGTGTAAAACCTTACATAATATTATAACGAGAAGACTTGAATGGTATTTTGAGAGTAATGGATTATTTTCTTGTAATACAGTAGGATTCAGGAGAACACAATCCTGCCTGGACAACTTAGCCAGATTAATAACACAAGTTCAAATAGGTTTCACAAATAGACAAAGTACTCTGGCTTGTTTCATTGATATAGACAGTGCATACAACAATGTCGACATTATAGAATTTGTTTCTAAACTAGATGAAATGGGAGTTGGAACGTCTATATGCAGTTACATTTGGGAGTATCTTAAAGAGAGACACATTACAATAGTAGAATCAGGGGGTAACAGTTCAATAACTAGGTGGACATGTAAAGGTTTAGCTCAAGGTGATCCGATGTCACCAATTCTGTTTAATATTGTAACTAGTGATATATGTAAAACGATTGTTGGTGTTTTTGCATCGCAGTATGCCGACGATTTTGTTCTATATGTAACAGGATTAGATCTAAGATTTATGATAATTAATCTTCAAGACGCTATTAATAAGATATCAAGATTGCTGAAAATCCTTGGATTAGAGTTATCACCCGGTAAAAGTAAATTATGTTTATTTTCTAGAGGCAGGTCATTACAACAGGCAAGCATAAACATTGGAAATACTAGTCTGGAGAACGTTACTACGGTTAAATACTTAGGACTTTGGCTTGATCAGTCATTACGATGGGGTAAACAAATTAATGAAGTTGCCGAAAAAAACGTGTTCAAAGTATTAGCAGGAGCATCATGGGGTGTTCACCCCTTACATTTGAGACGCCTGTATATCGCTATTGTTCGTAGCAGACTAGATTTCGCTAGCTTCCTCTTTGATAATTGTGCCAAAAGTAATATTTCAAAATTAGACAGAGTTCAAAATCTAGCTTTAAGGGTAATAGGTGGTTTTATTAAGAGCACTCCAATACATGCTATGGAATCGGAGCTATTATTACCTCCCCTATTCGTAAGACGTAAATATCTATACCATAATTTTTATCCAGATAGACTAAATTGACAGCTAAGAATGCCCTTTTTGTTTTAAAATGTTGTCATCATAAGTCTAGTGTTGTGGTTTGACTCATTTATTTTATTCATTGAACTGTTTTGAGGTGAATTCTGGATGTAGTTATTTTTAAATAAATATGCATAATAAAAACTTGACTTTCGGTCACGTAAAATAGTATACGTTACTTTACGTTTATACGCAAACTTGTCGTTTAGTTTAAAGAGATCAACAATGAATAATATTGTAAGTAATTTAAAATGTAATGTTGAATAAATTGGCATTGGTGGTTGTACGAATATTTCTTGCCCTTATAAATCCAAACAGGCTATCTAAAAAAAAAGGTTTTTTTTTTGTTTTATTTTTAAATTAATCTTTTCCACCAGATTTTTTGTAAATGGGTAGGTAAGTCATATACAAGACTGTAACACTAACCTATATGGTAAACAAACTTTACAACTTACTTTGCTGCTGTGTTGAACCTGGTAAATAAATTCTAATCCTCTGACAATAACAACAAAAACGTATTGTTGTCAGGTAAGATAGGAAATAAATGTGAAGTTAGTTTGTTACAAACAAAGTAGTATGTTTGTCTTTAAGGCCAATTTTTAATAGAAATTTAAATTAACCTAATTTATTTTTAAAAAAATTCAATCATAATCTTTGAATCATATAACTTGATCATTCAGGGCACAACACTATTTTTTTATTATTTTTAAATACAATAACGTGGCAACCCACCAAATGTCAATTTAGTCTATCTGGATAAAAATCATGGTATAGCATATAAATATTATTTGAAAGCGAGATCTGTCAATGATAGTGAGATCACATCTATAATATCCAAGTTAGCATCTATTTGTGATCAGGTATATTGGAGAAACAAGAAGAAACCACAACTAGCTCTCATACATAACAAATTAAAAGATCAACAAATACACAGCTCTCAGAGGTTGGAAATGTTTTCACTGTCAACGTGGATGACGAATATTGACATAAAATCACACATATGTTTAGATATTAATAATATGGAGGGCCCCAAGAGAGCTTATTCTTCTTTGTATTTATGTGAGCAGTCGGAGAAAACAATTAAAGATAGATATAAAAACTTCTACCAGATTTACACGGATGGGTCTAAAGATGACGATGGAGTTGGATCTGCATTTTTCGACCCTCAATGTGATGTAATGGTTGGATTTAGGCTCAATAGTAAAATACCTATAATGGGAGCTAAACTACATGCAATCTCTGAAAGTATGTCGTATATAAGTTCTTGCGGTGAAAGTAATTTTGTGATATTGAGTGATTTGAGGAGTGCTCTTCAACATTTAGCTCGGTGCACCTCAGGTAAGCGAGGCCGCCCAGAAGCTTATAGTATATTGGATCAGGTTTTGTCTTTGCAAAGTAAAGGAAAGAGCATTAAGTTTCAATGGATCCCATCACATGTGAATCTGGTAGGAAATGATAAAGCTGACATGATGGCTAAAATAGGTATTCATGAAGGCATTATCGTCAACCATTTGCCCTTTTTTGCGGATCTTTTAGTAGAAGTAAAAAATGATTGTTACCAATTTTGGAAAGAATATTTTGATGAAAGATCCAAAGAAAAGGGCATTTGGTAAGATAAGACAATCAACTCGGAGCTGCCGAAAGTTCCCTGGTTTTCTGAGGTTCGTATAAGTCGACAGTTAGCAGTTATGGGTATGCGCCTACGCACCGGGCACATGCCGCTCAATGCGTATGCACATATGATGAGGGTCGTAGATTCACCAAACTGTGCTGTATGTGGTGTTAGAGAGGATACATACCACGCTTTAGTGGAATGTGCACGGATAATATTAGAAAGAGAAAACTTAGAATTAGAAGCACTTTGTAAATTGCGAGAGGTGGGCAATTGTAACATAATATTGTCAAACCCTACATCTAAATTGGCCATTAAATTGTACTGCATGATAATGAAATTAATTAAGATCAGATAAGGATTTTTTGTAATACCCAACGGGGCTGACATAGTCGCTCAGCGACTAAAGCCTTTTTTGTTAAATAAAGATTAAAAAAAAAAAGAACAAAATGTGAAATTGCAAGAGTATTTCATCGTTATTGAGGCGCAGAAATCCATGATTTTGGATCAAAAGAAGGTAATTGAAGAGTTATCTAACAAAATTGACAATCTCATAACAACTGTGAGCTCTACTTGTGTGAAAGAGATACCAAAGGTTGACTACTCGTCCGGGATTGCCAGCGACGGCAGTGCGAGCGAGAAAAGCAAACATGTTGTGTTAGGAGCACAACCGGAGTCTCAAAAACCCACAACTACACCAATAATGACTCATCGCGCTGAACGAGCCACAAAGCGCGCTTATAATAAAAACGAGATGGAAAAACAAAATTTCATCATAAAAGCACAGCAAAAAAGCAAAGCAAAAATGCCCACTGTCACCCCAGCGAATAATGACACAATACCACCCACTACAACTGACAACACTAAAAACACTGCATGGCAACTAGCACTATCACGCAAACGCGCCGCAAAAATAAGGCGCTCGATAACTGTTGGTACTGGAGCAAATGACTCGGAGATACAATCCGTGAAGAGATTGCAATACATGCAAGCTTGGTCTTTCAAGCCGGAAACCTCGACGAAGAGCGTGCTGAGCTACCTGAACAAAATAGCCAAACATGATCGCTACAAAGTAACAAAGCGTGATATTAACACGAAAAGGCACTCGGCTTTCGTCATCGGCATTCCAGAAAGTCTATTTGATCGTGTGAGCTGTCCGAACGCTTGGCCGGCTGGAGTGCGACTGTCGAACTGGTTTCTCATCAGACCCCGCGGGCAGCGGGGCGCAGGAGCAGGCCGGGAGGGCGACGCAAGCAGCCGCATGGACACGCGTAGCGACAGCTGTGTGTAAAGAAGTTAGCAACATTTCTACTATTTCGCAAAAACAATCGACTTGTAACTTGACTATTTGCCTTCAAAATATTCAATCTTTACAGAGTAAAACTAGACAACTGGAGGCTTTACTATGCAACGAACTAAAATGCCATATATTGTGTATCAATGAACACTGGCTACAAAATTATATGTTAGACCGTATTAATATACCTAGCTACACGCTAGGTTCTAACTACTGTCGTACTAATGTCTTGCATGGCGGGTCATGTATATATTTAAAAGACTGTTTAAAATATGTAGAAAGAGAAGACTTGTGTTCCCTATCTATAGAGTTATATTGTGAAATATCGGCAGTAGAATTAATAGATTTTCGATTGCTTGTAGTATGTTTTTACACTAATGGGACTGACCCAAGCCAGTTTTTAGATGCGCTGGAACGCTTGCTTGATAAGATTAATACCATTAGTCTTGATTGCGTAATCGTTGGAGTTTCAAATATCAACTGGTTGATTGGGAGCCCCGTACTTAAGAAACTGCGAGATGTTTTAGCGACCCGCGGTTTTCACAATAAAGTAGATTTCCCTACTCGGGTCCAGAAAACTTCATCGAAGGCCATTGATCATATGTATACCAACATAAATACATCATGTCTCGAAGCGTCCGTAATAATAACAAACCTGAGCGACCACCATGGAGTCCGTGGCGTGCTGGAGCGCGAGCCAATTGCTCCCGCGCCGGCCACCCGCCTCGTCCGCGACATGTCTCGCGCCGCACGAGCAGCGTTTACCGCTGCCGTGCTCAGCGTCGACTGGCAGGATATAGGCGAGCGTTTCGTTTCCGCTGATGATTTTGCACAGGCCATTATTACTATTCTAATTAACTTCATAGAAACTTGTTTCACATTCAAACGTAAGCCTTATAAAGTTAGTAAAACGTGGATCACTGAAAAAATATTAAACGTAAAGTCACTTATTTTTGAATTGCATGAGCTTCATAATAAGTTTCCAGATAATTTGGACTTACAAAACAAAATCCATGAATTTAGTCTTCGTTACGAAACTCTACGGTCTGAAAGAACATCCTATTTCTCGAAAATTATTCAAGATAGCAGCAATGTCATAAAAACTGTATGGCGAATAGTGAACACCGAGTCAGGTAAGACTAAATCAAAAACCGATTTCACCGACACAGTTGCTAAACCAGATGGAGAAAACTTTGACTCCAAAAAAGACATTTTAAACTACTTAAACACAAAATTTACCACTGCCGCACTACAGAGCGGAGCTACGGATGCTAATCTACCTTTACTGCTAGTTTCCTTGAGGGCGACGCGCGAGCCGGCCCAGTAGTGTTCCCTGCGGTTTGTGGCCTTCACCCTAGCTGAAGTTTACACCATTATAACGTGTCGCAAAGAAACCCACAAAAGACATATATGGATTATCCATAGAATTACTTGTGTCTATAGCCGGCGCAGTTTCGGCACCTCTTGCGGCGCTATTTAACAGATGCCTACTGACGGGTATTTATCCAAAGGCTTTTAAAGAAATAAAGGTATGTCCTTTATATAAAGGCAAGGGTAGAAAAAAGGACGCTGACAATTACCGGCCAATCTCGATCATCCCTGCGGTAGCAAAAATTTTTGAAAACGGTCTGACGGATAGACTCACACGCTTTTTGGCCGAGTCTGGTGCGGTATCGGAGCGGCAATTTGCGTATCGTGCTGGACGCTCGACAACTATGTTAGCCCGAGCTGTTGTACGCACTGTGCTGCAGGCTCGAGAGCGCAAACAGCAGGTTGCTCTGCTGTGCTGCGACCTCTCCAAAGCTTTCGATGTCGCTGATCATCGTGCCCTAGAAGAGAAGCTGAAGCACTATGGCGTCCACACGCGAGCGCTGTCCGTTCTAACTTCCTTCATGCAGGCTAGAAGTCAATACGTTGTTGCCAACCAAGGAGCGCTCCGGTCAGATAGTTCTTCCACCGACAAGGGCGTTCCGCAAGGCTCGTCTTTGTCTAACTTGGCTTTCACGCTGCTTTTAAATGATCTGCCGAACGCAATATTGGGCGCTGACGTTTATATGTACGCGGATGACGTCGCTGCAGTAGTGACTGCCCCAACTCTCGATGAGCTCTAGAGGAAACTAAACTGGGTTGCAGAACAGCTGTTACGCTGGTTCAAAATAAATGGTCTAGTGCTTAATCTCACAAAAACACAATTTATCCAGTTTGATTTATCAGGCCGCAGCCGACGACCTTTGACTGTAAAAGCCGAAGGAGTTGTGATTAGGCAGGTACCTTCCTTGCCCTTTCTGGGATTTAAGCTGGATGATTGTCTTACATGGGAATCCCAGATTGACTCTTTATGTGCCAGGTTGGGTGGGTCATGCTACGCGTTGAGTCGCCTCAGTGCAACCCTCTCCAAGGACGTGGTAAGGACTTGTTATTTTGCCACCGTGCAGTCGCTTCTGCAGTATGGCATCGAGCTATGGGGTCGCGCGGCCGATTGAGAGCGCGTGTTCCGGATGCAAAAGCGAGCAGTAAGAGCGATTGTGCGCGTGGCTGATGATGATGAGTCCGTGAGATGTCATTTTGTCTCGGAAGGTATCATGACACTTCCATGTCTCCTTATTTTCCAGATCGCAATCTATGTATGGGAAAATCGGGATGAATTCACGCGGCAGGGGGATCGACACGCGCGTCGGTTGAGACACGACCGTAGACTATGGCCCGTTGCCCACAAACTGGCCAAATCTGCCAAGACTATTAAAGTCATGGGTCCAGCTGTGTATAACAGGTTACCCGAGGATATAACCGGCGCTCCAAATTTGACTATCTTCAAAAAAAGATTACGTAGGTGGCTTATCAATCAGGCGTTTTATACCTACGAGGAGTTTTTAAAACTTAAATTAATATAATTAATGTAATCGGATTTTAATTTATACATAAATTATGAATTAACTTATTAATTAATTTTACTTTATAATTTCATTTTATATAGAATTATACATTTTAAGCCATTGAATGTATGTACAATATACCTTTGACGTGTAATGAATTTTTACCAATAAATAATGTCTAATGTCTAATGTCTAATGTCACTATAACACATTGCAGATTTATATCCATTTTATTATTATAAGTAGCACTTTTGTGCTCAAAGGTACTAACTTATTACTTAATAATTTTAGTGAAGATTAATAAAAAAAGGTAACAATTTAAAATCACAGTAGTGGGGTCATCGAAACCATAATACAATATTTTTTTAAGGACTGATGGCCCCACAAAGAAGTGGAGCAAACAAGACTGAAAAATCCTTATGGCCCCACTAGTGGGGATTGCCGGTGGGGCCACGACTCCACGAGTCCGGAGGGGAATATACTTCCATACCTCCCAAGGACGTGTTGGATTTTTTAAATCGTGGCTATTATGATTAATGATTATCATTAAGTACGTTCATAGATTCACTCACATTTGCTTGTACGGTGGCAGGGGCATTCCAATCATAGGTAAGTATTACCACTGGACGTATCAGGAACTGGACCTAAGTGACCGAAAGAACATATTTTCATTAAATGCTTTAGCTAACTCGTTGCATTGCTCGAGACCATTTTCAGCTAGAGTCTGGCCAACGAAAGCTGGCTATCCAAAATCGCGGGAAATTCAAAAAAATCAAGGACGGTAACCCCATGTCAGGAACAACATAGAGTGAAATAATGTTTTTATACTTTATATTATTTTTAATTTTACGGGCTATTAAAAATGGGAGTAAAGGAACTAATTGTAAGAATATCAAAAATTTTAATGTAAAAGGTAAGGTAAGGTAAAGATAGGTTAGAGGTTCAGAGATAAGGTAAGGTGATAGGTAAGGCAAATTGAGAGGTAAGGTGAGATGAGAGCCAAGGTAAAGTGAGAGGTAAGGTAAGGTGGAAGGTAAGGTAAGATTAGAAGTAAGGTAAGGTGAGATGTAAGCTAAAGTAATTACTTCTGATTTTGCGATGTAAAATTTTGTAGACCTATTGAACCATGGCAGATATTTTAACTGAAACAACTTTTTCTATTGAATAATTATTTATATTAATAATTAAAGTCCAAGAAAAATCCAAGAACTCTACATGCATAGATTCACCAGAGTCGCTACTGCAGGTATCACTATTTCCAACACTAATTATGAAACTTTATAAATTTTCTTCTGTGATTCTATCTCGTTCTTTATATTTATTTTCTACATGAATGACATGATCAGTCACTTTCTTCCAATCCTCTGGTGTAACACTTTCAAATGACTCTTTAATGAGTTTTTCAATAGATTTCACTATTTCGGCAACTCTTGCAGCATCCTCTAGATTTTCTGTAAATGAAATAAATAATATCAAACTTAAATACTTAGGTACAAATGGATGGAATACATGTAAATAATTTTTGTTCGATATAAAAATGATAAGTATCGAAATTTATAAATCTTACTAACATATGAAATCCATTACGCACGCAAACAATCCCGTTTTTGGTTGAATTCCGCCTCTTTCTGTTCTTGTTTTTCTTGAAATTTAGAAATCATGCAAAATATCAATTTTCGATTTTCACTTTTGATAGTTTTATTCATATTTAAGACACATAAACTGAAAAATACGAACACAAGCAATCACAACAAACTGTAAACAACGGCCATCTTGAGCATTTGACATTGACATAAAAGTTGCCATTTCAAAAGATTGCAATAATTCGATAGCCAGCTTTCGTTGGCCAAACTCTAGTGAGCTATCCGATTTAAGCAGACAGAGGGGGAATGCATTCAGATTTGTGATTTAGGGTCCTAGCTAAGTTCCACAAGTTCGTGTTAGCGTTGTCCACTCTAGACATCTTTTTATCCCATTCTTTGTCATTAAACACTATTATGGCTTCTCGTGTACGATGTATAAGTGCATTAGTTTGTGATTTTAGAATTTTACGTTGTGAAGCTGTCGTTCGTCTCTCTTGGCAACGAAGTGAATCTTTCTTATTAATTAGCTGTCGTATGAAACGTGGAAGTTGCTTTGATGTCGGAGCAGACTCAGTAACAGGAATAAATTTGTCTCCAGCTTTTATAATAAGGCTGCTGACATTATCTATTTCACTATCTATGTCAGTGATTGTGTTGTAGGTCTTACTAGTAAGATTGATGTTGTCATTTTAAAAGGTACGGTAACCCTTCCAGTCAGCGTCATTGTTTCTGTAAACCGGGTGATTAGGGCTTTTACGTTCGCACTTTACTCCAATTGTAAAGTACACAGGCAAGTGGTTTGAGGGCAAGGCGGGAAGGGTAACGGGATTGTCTATAGTCGTAACATTTAACGCCAGAACGAGGTCTGGGGTGGATGGCTGATATTCAGCATTATAGTGGACCAACGTTGAATTTACTGGAGCATAAACTATAAAATCTCGTTGTAACATATATTCAAAAAGTGTTTGTCCATGCACATTTGTTCTACTTGTGGACCACACCGGGTGACGGGCATTAAAGTCGCCCACAAGAATGACATGTGGACCAGAGTTTAAGAGCAAGTCTATATCGTTGTTGTAGAGAGGAAGATTTGGTGATTGGTAAATAGAATAAATTTTGTAAGTAGCGCCTGATAGGTTAATTGATACACCTATAGCCTCCAAGTGTTTCGTACTGGGAGTTCTAACGCAAGAATGATTTATGTCTGATTTTATGAAGATAGCTACTGCTTGGCCACGTGTATCGGAATGTTTATCCTGTCGATAGCAATAGTAGCCCGGGATCAAAAGGTTTTTTGATGTACTTATTCTAGTTTCACAGATTGCAATTATGTCTACTGGCATATTATGTACAGCTAAGTCAATTAGTTCATGAATTTTGTTGCTTATACCATCGGCATTCCATAAAATTATTTTTAGACTTTTTTCAATCATTTCTCAATTAAATATGTTAGCACTAATATTATTTTGTCCTCCATGGTCGTCTTACATTTCGAGAACTCGTACTTCAAGTCCCGGATTGTCTTCAAATATGCTGAGTGATGACCCTTTTCAGTTACACAAGTACTCACATAAAAACTATGTATTTTATTTTTTTTTACAGTGTAACTAAAATAAACGTATTTTCTTTCTTTCTTTCTTTCTTAATCGAGATTTTGGAGCGATGCTGGCTAAAGTAGCTTTACAAGTGTCTTCACAAGACGGCTGTGACCTGAGCCACAGATCATCTGTCCACCTTGTGTGTGGGAGGCCGTCCAACACTACCTCTTTCGACCTGTGGCAGCCATTCGAGAACCTCGGTTCCTCATCGGTTATCGGTTCGTCGAGCTATGTGGCCTGCTCATTGCCATTTCAACTTGCTTATCCTGAGAGCTATGTCGGTTACATTCGTTATTCTACGGATTCCTCATTTCTGATTTGACCGCGCAGAGAAATTCCGAGCATAGCTCTCCATCGCTCGTTTAGTGACCTTGAGCTTGTGTTAAGGCCAACAGTTAGGGGCTACGTCTCAGTACCATAAGTCATCACTGCCAACTGGTTGAAGACCTTAGTCTTCAAACACTGAGGTATTTGGGACGAGAAGACATGTCGTAGTTTCCCGAACGCGATACCAGAACAATATTTAAAAAAAATATCGTCACTCAACATAAATACAGCAAATAAAATTTTAAACGTATTGCCGATTTTTGATCTTCAATAACTTAAAGATACTGAACGGATTTCGATGCAATAAAAACTAAACTTTGTAAAGGTCAGTTATAAGAAATTTCTTAGTAGAAAAAAGCTGTCATGTTATGTCGTTTTTCTTTGTAAATGTGTCTCTATGCTTTTGTGTACAATAAACGGTTAATAATAATAAAGAGGGGGAGACTTTTGCCCATAAGTGGGACACCATAGCCTAATAATAAATATATACTTACACTTCTCATTACAAAAATCGGGACACCTTACAAGTTATATATTTGGTACAAATCAGATTAATTAAAAAGTGTGTATATTTTGAAACAAATCTCTGATATCATGTAATAGTGAGTAAAATGAGATTTACGCGGCGTGCCTTTTAAGTTTTGTCGTTTGCATATTTCCCGCCGATTTTGAATTTGGAACGGTACTTATAGCTTTTGAATCTTAGAGAATTTAAAAGCTGAAAAAAAAAAAAGTTTAATACATGCAATTGTTTTGTCTCGGCGCCATTTTTACGTTGTCTACTCTCATACCGTAATGAATTTCTCGAAGAAAAACTTTCGTGCAATAATTTTCTACAACTTTCGGAGGGGACTAACGCGACTTCAATGTTTCGAAGAGCTGACTTCTATTTTTAACATTGAAGCCCCATGTCTAAGAACCGTCGAACGCTGGTATTTAGAATTCCAGCGTGGGCATACCAGCGTTAGTGACAGATCTCGCGAAGGACGTCCAAACACCGCCTTCACCAAAGAAAACATCGTTGCAGTGAGAAACCTTATAACCGAAGACCGTCATGTAACCTATCGTGAGATTGTAGCATCGTTAGGCATTTCAGGGACTACAATACAAAAAATCATACATGAAGCCCTTTGTGTAAGAAAACTGGTTTCCCGTTGGATCCCGCATTTCCTCTCCGACGACCACAAGGCGGCTCACGTCAGATGGTGTAAGAAAACTCTGCAACGATTTAGCTGAGGAGAATCCAATCACGTCTACGATATCATCAGTGGTGATGAATCTTGGATTTATGCGTTTGATCCTGATTCGAAGCAGCAATCGACTGTCTGGGTCTTTCAAGATGAACCAAAACCGACGAAAGTGGTCGCTCGAGAAGCACTTCAAAGAAAATAGTGGTCACGTTTGTGGCGAAATCTGGTCATGTTGCTACAATTGAACTAGTAAAAGAGTCACCGCAGAATGGTATACCACTGTTTGTGTACCATAGGCATTGCGGAGCTTCGTAAAATTAACCCAAACCGACGCATCATCTTGCAACACGACAACGCCAACTCGCACACCGCTGGCCGAACATTGGAGTAATTGAAGGGGCAAAACGTGGAAATTTTGGGCCACCCTCCATACAGTCCAGACTTAAGCCCCAACGACTTTTATACGTTTCCCAAAATAGGAAAAATTCTTCGTGGTAAACTGTTCCAGTTAAGTGAAGAGGCGGTGGGAGCTTATAAAGAGGCGACTTTGAGTATACCTACTTCGGAGTGGAATGAATGCTTTAAAAAGTGGTTCGAGCTTATGAAAAAGTGCATGAAATATCGTAGTGAATACTTTGAAAAACAATAAAATAGATTTTAAATTCCAGATGCTCATTTTTCTTTCAAACGACAAAACTTAAAAGGCACGCCTCGTATACAGGGTGTAAAAATATATGCTGCAAATATTTTAGGGTTGAAACTGAACAGCTTTCCCCAAAGAACATAAGTCGAAATATGAAAAAAAATTTTGGACCTCCCATACAAAACTACCGACCAAAAAACCCAATTTGTAGCGAAGCTGAAGTCTAGGTTTAACGCATGGCATTTAGACGATGGTACTTTGGGAGGTGACTCATCTGAAGTGCTTGAGGATTTAGAGACCTTGATTTCTGCTTTCGCTGCCATTGGATTGGAGTTAAATTTCTCAAAGTGTGAGCTTTTTATTCACTCGTCCGTCTCACGCTCTTTAAAGGAAGATATCAAGACAAAATTCAGTAAACGATGCACCAAACATTAAAATTGTAGGTGAAGATTCGCTGCACCCGTTTTAGATGCAGCAATACCTTTCTTTGTAGAGGAACAAATCCACAAATTTCGTCAATCTTCAGCCCGACTATTTCAAATAAACGCCAATATGGCTCTGTTTATAGTTCGATACTGTTTATTTGTTCCGAAATTCACGTACGTGCTGCGTTGTACGCATTTCTGGAAATATGAAAATCATTTACGGTATTTGGACGACATTATCAAAGAAACTCTCGTAGAGATTTTGAACTGTTCTCTAGAGGAGTCAGGATACAAGCTTCGCTGCCCGTCCGCCTGGGGGGATTGGGCGTTAGCCGGGTTTCAGATGTTGCCCTGCCAGCTTTTCTATCCTCCGTTCATGCTCTAAGCCCTTTTATCGGCAGTATACTTAACCCAGAATAGGGTACCGTGGAGGCTTTGGGTTTGACGGATGCTGGAAATGCATGGAGCACTAAAAGTTCAGAAGAGTTTCCAACTCATCGTCACTTACAAAGACAGTGGGATGAGCCCTTATCAAAAAAGGAACAAAAATGTTTGATCGCTTCTTTCTGCGGTGCAGTTGATTGTGCACGATTACTGGCTGTTTCTGAAAAGGAGTCGGGTATATGGCTCCATGCCTATCCATCTTCTCACATAGGCACGCTGTTGGACAACTGCAGTTTCTTTGTAGCTGTAAGACTTCGTCTAGAGGCCAAAACAAACGAAAGTCATCGTTGTCAATGTAGGGAGATGGTGGGCCAACCAGGTCACCATGGTCTTTCCTACCAGAAAAGTGCAGGCTGCATCTCACGCCATTCCACCCTGAATGACATCGTCAGAAGGGCGCTGGGTACAGCCAACGTACCTGCTGTAGTGGAGCCAAGCGGAGTATTGCGAACCGATGGCAAGCGCCCCGACGGCATGTCTTTAGTACCATGGAAGAATGGAAAAAGCCTGGTATGGGATGCGACCTGCACCGATACCCAGGCTCCTTCTCACATAGGCGCAACCTCTGTGCGAGCGGGTGCAGCTGCTGCCGCAGCGGAAGTTTAGAAACAGCGGAAAACTCAAGTCTGGGGGAGGTATTCATGTTTGTTCCCCTAGCATTAGAGACTATGGGTCCTTGGAGCCCATTGGCTAAAGATTTCATGAAAGATCTATCGGGGCGTCTCATCGAGGCAACAGGAGATCCAAAGGCTGGCAGCTATGTAGGCCAAAGAATTAGCCTGGCAATTCAAAGAGGCAATGCTGCCAGTCTTTTGGGAACCTTGCCTCGGTGTGCCCCTAGGAGAAATATAATATAAATATTGTTATTCAAATAAATATATTTAAAAAAATACATGAATGATGGATAGATTTTCTAATATAAAGAAAAAAATATATGGGAAGTCCTAAAATTTTTCTCATATTTCGACCTATGCTCCTTGAAGAAAGTTGTTTAGTTTCATGGGCTGATTCACCCCTTAAAGTATTTGAAACTATTATTTTGACACCTTATAAAGGGCTATGAGTAAAATTGGTGCCTTTCTAAAAATCCAGATTTTTGATTGTCAACGAACGCCGTCTTGACAGAATTTTGTATGACAGCTCAGCTGTCAAGTGTAACCATTACGAGAAATACGCTTAAAAACATTACGACAGTTTTACAAGAAAAACTTATTTTTTTTTAAACTGACAACGAACACCATCCTATTAGTTGTATAGAGTACTTCCATACGAACAATATTTTGTAAGACAGCTCAGCTGTCAGGTGTAAGTGTAACCATTACGAGATATACGCTTCAAATCATTACGATAGTTTTATATGAAAAAATCCTTTTTTTAAATTTACGACATTAATGTTTTGAAGCGTATATCTCGTAATGGTTACACTTGAAAGCTGAGCTGTCATACAAGATATTGTTTGTATGGAAGTACTCTACACAACTATTATGGTGGTGTTTGTTGACAGTTAAAAAAAAAGAAGTTTTTCATTTAAAACTGTCGTAATGTTTTGAAGCGTATATCTCGTAATGGTTACACTTGACAGCTGAGTTGTCATACAAAATATAGTTTGTATGAAAGTACTCTACACAACACAACTTATAGGGTTGTGTTCGTTGACAGTTAAGAAAAAAGAAGTTTTTCATTTAAAACTGTCGTTATGTTTTGAAGCGTATATCTTGTAATGGTAAAACTTGACAGCTGAGCTGTCATACAATAAGTTGTTTGTATGGAAGTACTCTACACGTCTAACGTATTGGCGTTAGTTGACTGTTATAATAAAAAAGGCACCAATGCTCCATACATATCCCGCAAAGCACTTTTAGATTCGAAATAGTTTTCTATAGGTTTCGTGTTTTATCAAATCAAAAGAATAAAAGTGTCCCGATTTCTCTGATAAGAAGTATTTATAAATAAAAATAAAGTGATTAAAAAAAACAGCATGTACAACAACTAAATTAGACCTTTTTCTGTGGTCCATTCTCTTTCAGTATATACTCCCGACATATTAAAAGCTATGGCGGGAGTAAAACCGATGACGGAAACCACAACGACTACTACGACAACGGTAGACTGGAACAGTTTGCTAGAGGAATATTATTTATCTTGGACAACATCTGCTAAACACAGAAGCAAGATCGATCGCAAAACTAAGCAACCTCCAAGTTATGAAGATTATCTGAAATATGAACAAAAAGTTTTTTTGGAACGATTTGGAAAAGCAAGTCCTGGGTTCAATTATTCTCTTTACACCTTAAGCAAGGAACAATACAGCTCAAAAATAAAACATGATCTAAAATACTTAAAATTTTGGACAGACATTTATGAGACTACGACAGTTGACTTAAAAAGATTGTTAGAAGAATATTATTCATCTTGGACCACATCTGCTAAACACAGAAGCAAGATCGATCGCAAAACTAAGCAACCTCCAACTTATGAAGATTATCTGATATATGAACAAAAAGTTTTTTCGGAACGTTATGGAAAAGGGAGCCCTGGGTTCAATTATTCTCTGTTTACCTTCAGCAAGGAACAATATAGCTCAAAAATAAAACATGATCTAAAATACATAACATTTTGGACAGACATTTACGAGACTACGACGGTTGACTTGAAAAGTTTGTTAGAAGAATATTATTCATCTTGGACCACATCTGCTAAACACAGAAGCAAGATCGATCGCAAAACTAAGCAACCTCCAACTTATGAAGATTATCTGAAATATGAACAAAAAGTTTTTTCGGAACGTTATGGAAAAGGGAGCCCTGGGTTCAATTATTCTCTGTTTACCTTCAGCAAGGAACAATATAGCTCAAAAATAAAACATGATCTACAATACATAACATTTTGGACAGACATTTACGAGACTACGACGGTTGACATGAAAAGTTTGTTAGAAGTTTATTACTCATCTTGGACCACATCTGCTAAACACAGAAGCAAGATCGATCGCAAAACTAAACAACCTCCATCTTATGAAGATTATCTGAAATATGAACAAAAAGTTTTTTCGGAACGTTATGGAAAAGGGAGCCTTGGGTTCAATTATTCTCTTTACACTTTAAGCAAGAAACAATACAGCTCAAAAATAAAACATGATCTACAATACATAACATTTTGGACAGACATTTATGAGACTACGACGGTTGACTTGAAAAGTTTGTTAGAAGAATATTATTCATCTTGGACCACATCTGCTAAACACAGAAGCAAGATCGATCGCAAAACTAAGCAACCTCCAACTTATGAAGATTATCTGAAATATGAACAAAAAGTTTTTTCGGAACGTTATGGAAAAGCAAGTTCTGGGTTCAATTATTCTCTTTACACCTTAAGCAAGGAACAATACAGCTCAAAAATAAAACATGATCTAAAATACATAACATTTTGGACAGACATTTACGAGACTACAACGGTTGACTTGAAAAGTTTGTTAGAAGAATATTATTCATCTTGGACCACATCTGCTAAACACAGAAGCAAGATCGATCGCAAAACTAAGCAACCTCCAACTTATGAAGATTATCTTCAATATGAACAAAAAGTTTTTTCAGAACGTTATGGAAAAGGGAGCCCTGGGTTCAATTATTCTCTTTACACCTTAAGCAAGGAACAATACAGCTCAAAAATAAAACACGATTTACAATACATAACATTTTGGACAGACATTTACGAGACTACGACGGTTGATTTGAAAAGTTTGTTAGAAGAATATTATTCATCTTGGACTACATCTGCTAAACACAGAAGCAAGATCGATCGCAAAACTAAGCAACCTCCAACTTATGAAGATTATCTGAAATATGAACAAAAAGTTTTTTCGGAACGTTATGGAAAAGGGAGCCCTGGGTTCAATTATTCTCTTTACACCTTAAGCAAGGAACAATACAGCTCAAAAATAAAACATGATCTACAATACATCACATTTTGGACAGACATTTACGAGACTACGACGGTTGACTTGAAAAGTTTGTTAGAAGAATATTATTCATCTTGGACCACATCTGCTAAACACAGAAGCAAGATCGATCGCAAAACTAAGCAACCTCCAACTTATGAAGATTATCTGAAATATGAACAAAAAGTTTTTTCAGAACGTTATGGAAAAGGTAGCCCTGGGTTCAATTATTCTCTTTACACCTTAAGCAAGGAACAATACAGCTCAAAAATAAAACATGATCTAAAATACATAACATTTTGGACAGACATTTACGAGACTACAACGGTTGACTTGAAAAGTTTGTTAGAAGAATATTATTCATCTTGGACCACATCTGCTAAACACAGAAGCAAGATCGATCGCAAAACTAAGCAACCTCCAACTTATGAAGATTATCTGAAATATGAACAAAAAGTTTTTTCGGAACGTTATGGAAAAGGGAGCCCTGGGTTCAATTATTCTCTTTACACCTTAAGCAAGGAACAATACAGCTCAAAAATAAAACATGATCTACAATACATCACATTTTGGACAGACATTTACGAGACTACGACGGTTGACTTGAAAAGTTTGTTAGAAGAATATTATTCATCTTGGACCACATCTGCTAAACACAGAAGCAAGATCGATCGCAAAACTAAGCAACCTCCAACTTATGAAGATTATCTGAAATATGAACAAAAAGTTTTTTCGGAACGTTATGGAAAAGCAAGTCCTGGGTTCAATTATTCTCTTTACACCTTAAGCAAGGAACAATACAGCTCAAAAATAAAACATGATCTACAATACATCACATTTTGGACAGACATTTATGAGACTACGACGGTTGACTTGAAAAGTTTGTTAGAAGAATATTATTCATCTTGGACCACATCTGCTAAACACAGAAGCAAGATCGATCGCAAAACTAAGCAACCTCCAACTTATGAAGATTATCTGAAATATGAACAAAAAGTTTTTTCGGAACGTTATGGAAAAGGGAGCCCTGGGTTCAATTATTCTCTTTACACCTTAAGCAAGGAACAATACAGCTCAAAAATAAAACATGATCTAAAATACATAACATTTTGGACAGACATTTACGAGACTACAACGGTTGACTTGAAAAGTTTGTTAGAAGAATATTATTCATCTTGGACCACATCTGCTAAACACAGAAGCAAGATCGATCGCAAAACAAAGCAACCTCCAACTTATGAAGATTATCTGAAATATGAACAAAAAGTTTTTTCGGAACGTTATGGAAAAGCAAGTCCTGGGTTCAATTATTCTCTGTTTACCTTCAGCAAGGAACAATATAGCTCAAAAATAAAACATGATCTAAAATACATAACATTTTGGACAGACATTTACGAGACTACGACGGTTGACTTGAAAAGTTTGTTAGAAGAATATTATTCATCTTGGACCACATCTGCTAAACACAGAAGCAAGATCGACCGCAAAACTAAGCAACCTCCAACTTATGAAGATTATCTGAAATATGAACAAAAAGTTTTTTCCGAACGTTATGGAAAAGGAAGCCCTGGGTTCAATTATTCTCTTTACACCTTAAGCAAGGAACAATACAGCTCAAAAATAAAACATGATCTACAATACATCACATTTTGGACAGACATTTACGAGACTACGACGGTTGACTTGAAAAGTTTGTTAGAAGAATATTATTCATCTTGGACCACATCTGCTAAACACAGAAGCAAGATCGATCGCAAAACTAAGCAACCTCCAACTTATGAAGATTATCTGAAATATGAACAAAAAGTTTTTTCGGAACGTTATGGAAAAGCAAGTCCTGGGTTCAATTATTCTCTTTACACCTTAAGCAAGGAACAATACAGCTCAAAAATAAAACATGATCTACAATACATCACATTTTGGACAGACATTTATGAGACTACGACGGTTGACTTGAAAAGTTTGTTAGAAGAATATTATTCATCTTGGACCACATCTGCTAAACACAGAAGCAAGATCGATCGCAAAACTAAGCAACCTCCAACTTATGAAGATTATCTGAAATATGAACAAAAAGTTTTTTCAGAACGTTATGGAAAAGGTAGCCCTGGGTTCAATTATTCTCTTTACACCTTAAGCAAGGAACAATACAGCTCAAAAATAAAACATGATCTAAAATACATAACATTTTGGACAGACATTTACGAGACTACGACGGTTGACTTGAAAAGTTTGTTAGAAGAATATTATTCATCTTGGACCACATCTGCTAAACACAGAAGCAAGATCGATCGCAAAACTAAGCAACCTCCAACTTATGAAGATTATCTGAAATATGAACAAAAAGTTTTTTCGGAACGTTATGGAAAAGCAAGTCCTGGGTTCAATTATTCTCTTTACACCTTAAGCAAGGAACAATACAGCTCAAAAATAAAACATGATCTAAAATACATAACATTTTGGACAGACATTTACGAGACTACGACGGTTGACTTGAAAAGTTTGTTAGAAGAATATTATTCATCTTGGACCACATCTGCTAAACACAGAAGCAAGATCGATCGCAAAACTAAGCAACCTCCAACTTATGAAGATTATCTGAAATATGAACAAAAAGTTTTTTCGGAACGTTATGGAAAAGGTAGCCCTGGGTTCAATTATTCTCTTTACACCTTAAGCAAGGAACAATACAGCTCAAAAATAAAACATGATCTAAAATACATAACATTTTGGACAGACATTTACGAGACTACGACGGTTGACTTGAAAAGTTTGTTAGAAGAATATTATTCATCTTGGACCACATCTGCTAAACACAGAAGCAAGATCGATCGCAAAACTAAGCAACCTCCAACTTATGAAGATTATCTGAAATATGAACAAAAAGTTTTTTCAGAACGTTATGGAAAAGGGAGCCCTGGGTTCAATTATTCTCTTTACACCTTAAGCAAGGAACAATACAGCTCAAAAATAAAACACGATCTACAATACATCACATTTTGGACAGACATTTACGAGACTACGACGGTTGATTTGAAAAGTTTGTTAGAAGAATATTATTCATCTTGGACCACATCTGCTAAACACAGAAGCAAGATCGATCGCAAAACTAAGCAACCTCCAACTTATGAAGATTATCTGAAATATGAACAAAAAGTATTTTCAGAACGTTATGGAAAAGGTAGCCCTGGGTTCAATTATTCTCTTTACACCTTAAGCAAGGAACAATACAGCTCAAAAATAAAACATGATCTAAAATACATAACATTTTGGACAGACATTTACGAGACTACAACGGTTGACTTGAAAAGTTTGTTAGAAGAATATTATTCATCTTGGACCACATCTGCTAAACACAGAAGCAAGATCGATCGCAAAACTAAGCAACCTCCAACTTATGAAGATTATCTGAAATATGAACAAAAAGTTTTTTCGGAACGTTATGGAAAAGCAAGTCCTGGGTTCAATTATTCTCTTTACACCTTAAGCAAGGAACAATACAGCTCAAAAATAAAACATGATCTAAAATACATAACATTTTGGACAGACATTTACGAGACTACGACGGTTGACTTGAAAAGTTTGTTAGAAGAATATTATTCATCTTGGACCACATCTGCTAAACACAGAAGCAAGATCGATCGCAAAACTAAGCAACCTCCAACTTATGAAGATTATCTGAAATATGAACAAAAAGTTTTTTCAGAACGTTATGGAAAAGGGAGCCCTGGGTTCAATTATTCTCTTTACACCTTAAGCAAGGAACAATACAGCTCAAAAATAAAACACGATCTACAATACATCACATTTTGGACAGACATTTACGAGACTACGACGGTTGATTTGAAAAGTTTGTTAGAAGAATATTATTCATCTTGGACTACATCTGCTAAACACAGAAGCAAGATCGATCGCAAAACTAAGCAACCTCCAACTTATGAAGATTATCTGAAATATGAACAAAAAGTTTTTTCAGAACGTTATGGAAAAGGGAGCCCTGGGTTCAATTATTCTCTTTACACCTTAAGCAAGGAACAATACAGCTCAAAAATAAAACATGATCTAAAATACATAACATTTTGGACAGACATTTACGAGACTACGACGGTTGACTTGAAAAGTTTGTTAGAAGAATATTATTCATCTTGGACCACAACTGCTAAACACAGAAGCAAGATCGATCGCAAAACTAAGCAACCTCCAACTTATGAAGATTATCTGAAATACGAACAAAAAGTTTTTTCAGAACGTTATGGAAAAGGGAGCCCTGGGTTCAATTATTCTCTTTACACCTTAAGCAAGGAACAATACAGCTCAAAAATAAAACACGATCTACAATACATAACATTTTGGACAGACATTTACGAGACTACGACGGTTGACTTGAAAAGTTTGTTAGAAGAATATTATTCATCGTGGACCACATCTGCTAAACACAGAAGCAAGATCGATCGCAAAACTAAGCAACCTCCAACTTATAAAGATTATCTGAAATATGAACAAAAAGTTTTTTCGGAACGTTATGGAAAAGCAAGTCATGGGTTCAATTATTCTCTGTTTACCTTCAGCAAGGAACAATATAGCTCAAAAATAAAACATGATCTAAAATACATCACATTTTGGACAGACATTTACGAGACTACGACGGTTGACTTGAAAAGTTTGTTAGAAGAATATTATTCATCTTGGACCACATCTGCTAAACACAGAAGCAAGATCGATCGCAAAACTAAGCAACCTCCAACTTATGAAGATTATCTGAAATATGAACAAAAAGTTTTTTCGGAACGTTATGGAAAAGCAAGTCCTGGGTTCAATTATTCTCTTTACACCTTAAGCAAGGAACAATACAGCTCAAAAATAAAACATGATCTAAAATACATAACATTTTGGACAGACATTTACGAGACTACGACGGTTGACTTGAAAAGTTTGTTAGAAGAATATTATTCATCTTGGACCACATCTGCTAAACACAGAAGCAAGATCGATCGCAAAACTAAGCAACCTCCAACTTATGAAGATTATCTGAAATATGAACAAAAAGTTTTTTCAGAACGTTATGGAAAAGGGAGCCCTGGGTTCAATTATTCTCTTTACACCTTAAGCAAGGAACAATACAGCTCAAAAATAAAACACGATCTACAATACATCACATTTTGGACAGACATTTACGAGACTACGACGGTTGATTTGAAAAGTTTGTTAGAAGAATATTATTCATCTTGGACCACATCTGCTAAACACAGAAGCAAGATCGATCGCAAAACTAAGCAACCTCCAACTTATGAAGATTATCTGAAATATGAACAAAAAGTATTTTCAGAACGTTATGGAAAAGGTAGCCCTGGGTTCAATTATTCTCTTTACACCTTAAGCAAGGAACAATACAGCTCAAAAATAAAACATGATCTAAAATACATAACATTTTGGACAGACATTTACGAGACTACAACGGTTGACTTGAAAAGTTTGTTAGAAGAATATTATTCATCTTGGACCACATCTGCTAAACACAGAAGCAAGATCGATCGCAAAACTAAGCAACCTCCAACTTATGAAGATTATCTGAAATATGAACAAAAAGTTTTTTCGGAACGTTATGGAAAAGCAAGTTCTGGGTTCAATTATTCTCTTTACACCTTAAGCAAGGAACAATACAGCTCAAAAATAAAACATGATCTAAAATACATAACATTTTGGACAGACATTTACGAGACTACGACGGTTGACTTGAAAAGTTTGTTAGAAGAATATTATTCATCTTGGACCACATCTGCTAAACACAGAAGCAAGATCGATCGCAAAACTAAGCAACCTCCAACTTATGAAGATTATCTGAAATATGAACAAAAAGTTTTTTCAGAACGTTATGGAAAAGGGAGCCCTGGGTTCAATTATTCTCTTTACACCTTAAGCAAGGAACAATACAGCTCAAAAATAAAACACGATCTACAATACATCACATTTTGGACAGACATTTACGAGACTACGACGGTTGATTTGAAAAGTTTGTTAGAAGAATATTATTCATCTTGGACTACATCTGCTAAACACAGAAGCAAGATCGATCGCAAAACTAAGCAACCTCCAACTTATGAAGATTATCTGAAATATGAACAAAAAGTTTTTTCAGAACGTTATGGAAAAGGGAGCCCTGGGTTCAATTATTCTCTTTACACCTTAAGCAAGGAACAATACAGCTCAAAAATAAAACATGATCTAAAATACATAACATTTTGGACAGACATTTACGAGACTACGACGGTTGACTTGAAAAGTTTGTTAGAAGAATATTATTCATCTTGGACCACAACTGCTAAACACAGAAGCAAGATCGATCGCAAAACTAAGCAACCTCCAACTTATGAAGATTATCTGAAATACGAACAAAAAGTTTTTTCAGAACGTTATGGAAAAGGGAGCCCTGGGTTCAATTATTCTCTTTACACCTTAAGCAAGGAACAATACAGCTCAAAAATAAAACACGATCTACAATACATAACATTTTGGACAGACATTTACGAGACTACGACGGTTGACTTGAAAAGTTTGTTAGAAGAATATTATTCATCTTGGACCACATCTGCTAAACACAGAAGCAAGATCGATCGCAAAACTAAGCAACCTCCAACTTATAAAGATTATCTGAAATATGAACAAAAAGTTTTTTCGGAACGTTATGGAAAAGCAAGTCATGGGTTCAATTATTCTCTGTTTACCTTCAGCAAGGAACAATATAGCTCAAAAATAAAACATGATCTAAAATACATCACATTTTGGACAGACATTTACGAGACTACGACGGTTGACTTGAAAAGTTTGTTAGAAGAATATTATTCATCTTGGACCACATCTGCTAAACACAGAAGCAAGATCGATCGCAAAACTAAGCAACCTCCAACTTATGAAGATTATCTGAAATATGAACAAAAAGTTTTTTCGGAACGTTATGGAAAAGCAAGTCATGGGTTCAATTATTCTCTGTTTACCTTCAGCAAGGAACAATATAGCTCAAAAATAAAACATGATCTAAAATACATCACATTTTGGACAGACATTTACGAGACTACGACGGTTGACTTGAAAAGTTTGTTAGAAGAATATTATTCATCTTGGACCACATCTGCTAAACACAGAAGCAAGATCGATCGCAAAACTAAGCAACCTCCCAGTTATGAAGATTATCTGAAATATGAACAAAAAGTTTTTTCGGAACGTTATGGAAAAGGGAGCCCTGGGTTCAATTATTCTCTTTACACCTTAAGCAAGGAACAATACAGCTCAAAAATAAAACACGATCTACAATACATAACATTTTGGACAGACATTTACGAGACTACGACGGTTGACTTGAAAAGTTTGTTAGAAGAATATTATTCATCTTGGACCACATCTGCTAAACACAGAAGCAAGATCGATCGCAAAACAAAGCAACCTCCAACTTATGAAGATTATCTGAAATATGAACAAAAAGTTTTTTCGGAACGTTATGGAAAAGCAAGTCCTGGGTTCAATTATTCTCTTTACACCTTAAGCAAGGAACAATACAGCTCAAAAATAAAACACGATCTACAATACATAACATTTTGGACAGACATTTACGAGACTACGACGGTTGATTTGAAAAGTTTGTTAGAAGAATATTATTCATCTTGGACCACATCTGCTAAACACAAAAGCAAGATCGATCGCAAAACAAAGCAACCTCCAACTTATGAAGATTATCTGAAATATGAACAAAAAGTTTTTTCGGAACGTTATGGAAAAGCAAGTCCTGGGTTCAATTATTCTCTGTTTACCTTCAGCAAGGAACAATATAGCTCAAAAATAAAACATGATCTAAAATACATCACATTTTGGACAGATATTTACGAGACTACGACGGTTGACTTGAAAAGTTTGTTAGAAGAATATTATTCATCTTGGACCACATCTGCTAAACACAGAAGCAAGATCGATCGCAAAACTAAGCAACCTCCAACTTATGAAGATTATCTGAAATATGAACAAAAAGTTTTTTCGGAACGTTATGGAAAAGCAAGTCATGGGTTCAATTATTCTCTGTTTACCTTCAGCAAGGAACAATATAGCTCAAAAATAAAACATGATCTAAAATACATCACATTTTGGACAGACATTTACGAGACTACGACGGTTGACTTGAAAAGTTTGTTAGAAGAATATTATTCATCTTGGACCACATCTGCTAAACACAGAAGCAAGATCGATCGCAAAACTAAGCAACCTCCAACTTATGAAGATTATCTGAAATATGAACAAAAAGTTTTTTCGGAACGTTATGGAAAAGGAAGCCCTGGGTTCAATTATTCTCTTTACACCTTAAGCAAGGAACAATACAGCTCAAAAATAAAACATGATCTAAAATACATCACATTTTGGACAGACATTTACGAGACTACGACGGTTGACTTGAAAAGTTTGTTAGAAGAATATTATTCATCTTGGACCACATCTGCTAAACACAGAAGCAAGATCGATCGCAAAACTAAGCAACCTCCAACTTATGAAGATTATCTGAAATATGAACAAAAAGTTTTTTCGGAACGTTATGGAAAAGGGAGCCCTGGGTTCAATTATTCTCTTTACACCTTAAGCAAGGAACAATACAGCTCAAAAATAAAACATGATCTACAATACATCACATTTTGGACAGACATTTACGAGACTACGACGGTTGACTTGAAAAGTTTGTTAGAAGAATATTATTCATCTTGGACCACATCTGCTAAACACAGAAGCAAGATCGATCGCAAAACTAAGCAACCTCCAACTTATGAAGATTATCTGAAATATGAACAAAAAGTTTTTTCGGAACGTTATGGAAAAGCAAGTCCTGGGTTCAATTATTCTCTTTACACCTTAAGCAAGGAACAATACAGCTCAAAAATAAAACATGATCTACAATACATAACATTTTGGACAGACATTTACGAGACTACGACGGTTGACTTGAAAAGTTTGTTAGAAGAATATTATTCATCTTGGACCACATCTGCTAAACACAGAAGCAAGATCGATCGCAAAACTAAGCAACCTCCAACTTATGAAGATTATCTGAAATACGAACAAAAAGTTTTTTCAGAACGTTATGGAAAAGGGAGCCCTGGGTTCAATTATTCTCTTTACACCTTAAGCAAGGAACAATACAGCTCAAAAATAAAACACGATCTACAATACATAACATTTTGGACAGACATTTACGAGACTACGACGGTTGATTTGAAAAGTTTGTTAGAAGAATATTATTCATCTTGGACCACATCTGCTAAACACAAAAGCAAGATCGATCGCAAAACAAAGCAACCTCCAACTCATGAAGATTATCTGAAATATGAACAAAAAGTTTTTTCGGAACGTTTTGGAAAAGCAAGTCCTGGGTTCAATTATTCTCTGTTTACCTTCAGCAAGGAACAATATAGCTCAAAAATAAAACATGATCTAAAATACATCACATTTTGGACAGACATTTACGAGACTACGACGGTTGACTTGAAAAGTTTGTTAGAAGAATATTATTCATCTTGGACCACATCTGCTAAACACAGAAGCAAGATCGATCGCAAAACTAAGCAACCTCCAACTTATGAAGATTATCTGAAATATGAACAAAAAGTTTTTTCGGAACGTTATGGAAAAGCAAGTCCTGGGTTCAATTATTCTCTGTTTACCTTCAGCAAGGAACAATATAGCTCAAAAATAAAACATGATCTAAAATACATCAAATTTTGGACAGACATTTACGAGACTACGACGGTTGACTTGAAAAGTTTGTTAGAAGAATATTATTCATCTTGGACCACATCTGCTAAACACAGAAGCAAGATCGATCACAAAACTAAGCAACCTCCAACTTATGAAGATTATCTGAAATATGAACAAAAAGTTTTTTCGGAACGTTATGGAAAAGGGAGCCCTGGGTTCAATTATTCTCTTTACACCTTAAGCAAGGAACAATACAGCTCAAAAATAAAACATGATCTACAATACATCACATTTTGGACAGACATTTACGAGACTACGACGGTTGACTTGAAAAGTTTGTTAGAAGAATATTATTCATCTTGGACCACATCTGCTAAACACAGAAGCAAGATCGATCGCAAAACTAAGCAACCTCCAACTTATGAAGATTATCTGAAATATGAACAAAAAGTTTTTTCGGAACGTTATGGAAAAGCAAGTCCTGGGTTCAATTATTCTCTTTACACCTTAAGCAAGGAACAATTTAGCTCAAAAATAAAACATGATCTACAATACATCACATTTTGGACAGACATTTATGACACTACGACGGTTGACTTGAAAAGTTTGTTAGAAAAATATTATTCATCTTGGACCACATCTGCTAAACACAGAAGCAAGATCGATCGCAAAACTAAGCAACCTCCCAGTTATGAAGATTATCTGAAATATGAACAAAAAGTTTTTTCGGAACGTTATGGAAAAGCAAGTCCTGGGTTCAATTATTCTCTTTACACCTTAAGCAAGGAACAATACAGCTCAAAAATAAAACATGATCTACAATACATAACATTTTGGACAGACATTTACGAGACTACGACGGTTGACTTAAAAAGTTTGTTAGAAGAATATTATTCATCTTGGACCACATCTGCTAAACACAGAAGCAAGATCGATCGCAAAACTAAGCAACCTCCAACTTATGAAGATTATCTGAAATACGAACAAAAAGTTTTTTCAGAACGTTATGGAAAAGGGAGCCCTGGGTTCAATTATTCTCTTTACACCTTAAGCAAGGAACAATACAGCTCAAAAATAAAACACGATCTACAATACATAACATTTTGGACAGACATTTACGAGACTACGACGGTTGATTTGAAAAGTTTGTTAGAAGAATATTATTCATCTTGGACCACATCTGCTAAACACAAAAGCAAGATCGATCGCAAAACAAAGCAACCTCCAACTCATGAAGATTATCTGAAATATGAACAAAAAGTTTTTTCGGAACGTTATGGAAAAGCAAGTCCTGGGTTCAATAATTCTCTGTTTACCTTCAGCAAGGAACAATATAGCTCAAAAATAAAACATGATCTAAAATACATCACATTTTGGACAGACATTTACGAGACTACGACGGTTGACTTGAAAAGTTTGTTAGAAGAATATTATTCATCTTGGACCACATCTGCTAAACACAGAAGCAAGATCGATCGCAAAACTAAGCAACCTCCAACTTATGAAGATTATCTGAAATATGAACAAAAAGTTTTTTCGGAACGTTATGGAAAAGCAAGTCCTGGGTTCAATTATTCTCTGTTTACCTTCAGCAAGGAACAATATAGCTCAAAAATAAAACATGATCTAAAATACATCACATTTTGGACAGACATTTACGAGACTACGACGGTTGACTTGAAAAGTTTGTTAGAAGAATATTATTCATCTTGGACCACATCTGCTAAACACAGAAGCAAGATCGATCGCAAAACTAAGCAACCTCCAACTTATGAAGATTATCTGAAATATGAACAAAAAGTTTTTTCGGAACGTTATGGAAAAGGGAGCCCTGGGTTCAATTATTCTCTTTACACCTTAAGCAAGGAACAATACAGCTCAAAAATAAAACATGATCTACAATACATCACATTTTGGACAGACATTTACGAGACTACGACGGTTGACTTGAAAAGTTTGTTAGAAGAATATTATTCATCTTGGACCACATCTGCTAAACACAGAAGCAAGATCGATCGCAAAACTAAGCAACCTCCAACTTATGAAGATTATCTGAAATATGAACAAAAAGTTTTTTCGGAACGTTATGGAAAAGCAAGTCCTGGGTTCAATTATTCTCTTTACACCTTAAGCAAGGAACAATTTAGCTCAAAAATAAAACATGATCTACAATACATCACATTTTGGACAGACATTTATGACACTACGACGGTTGACTTGAAAAGTTTGTCAGAAGAATATTATTCATCTTGGACCACATCTGCTAAACACAGAAGCAAGATCGATCGCAAAACTAAGCAACCTCCCAGTTATGAAGATTATCTGAAATATGAACAAAAAGTTTTTTCGGAACGTTATGGAAAAGCAAGTCCTGGGTTCAATTATTCTCTTTACACCTTAAGCAAGGAACAATACAGCTCAAAAATAAAACATGATCTACAATACATAACATTTTGGACAGACATTTACGAGACTACGACGGTTGACTTGAAAAGTTTGTTAGAAGAATATTATTCATCTTGGACCACATCTGCTAAACACAGAAGCAAGATTGATCGCAAAACTAAGCAACCTCCAACTTATGAAGATTATCTGAAATATGAACAAAAAGTTTTTTCGGAACGTTATGGAAAAGCAAGTCCTGGGTTCAATTATTCTCTGTTTACCTTCAGCAAGGAACAATATAGCTCAAAAATAAAACATGATCTAAAATACATCACATTTTGGACAGACATTTACGAGACTACGACGGTTGACTTGAAAAGTTTGTTAGAAGAATATTATTTATCTTGGACCACATCTGCTAAACACAGAAGCAAGATCGATCGCAAAACTAAGCAACCTCCAACTTATGAAGATTATCTGAAATATGAACAAAAAGTTTTTTCGGAACGTTATGGAAAAGCAAGTCCTGGGTTCAATTATTCTCTTTACACCTTAAGCAAGGAACAATATAGCTCAAAAATAAAACATGATCTACAATACGTCACATTTTGGACAGACATTTACGAGACTACGACGGTTGGCTTGAAAAGTTTGTTAGAAGAATATTATTCATCTTGGACCACATCTGCTAAACACAGAAGCAAGATCGATCGCAAAACTAAGCAACCTCCAACTTATGAAGATTATCTGAAATATGAGCAAAAAGTTTTTTCGGAACGTTATGGAAAAGCAAGTCCTGGGTTCAATTATTCTCTGTTTACCTTCAGCAAGGAACAATATAGCTCAAAAATAAAACATGATCTACAATACATAACATTTTGGACAGACATTTACGAGACTACGACGGTTGACTTGAAAAGTTTGTTAGAAGAATATTATTCATTTTGGACCACATCTGCTAAACACAGAAGCAAGATCGATCGCAAAACTAAGCAACCTCCAACTTATGAAGATTATCTTCAATATGAACAAAAAGTTTTTTCAGAACGTTATGGAAACGGGAGCCCTGGGTTCAATTATTCTCTTTACACCTTAAGCAAGGAACAATACAGCTCAAAAATAAAACACGATTTACAATACATAACATTTTGGACAGACATTTACGAGACTACGACGGTTGACTTGAAAAGTTTGTTAGAAGAATATTATTCATCTTGGACCACATCTGCTAAACACAGAAGCAAGATCGATCGCAAAACTAAGCAACCTCCAACTTATGAAGATTATCTGAAATATAAACAAAAAATTTTTTCGGAACGTTATGGAAAAGGGAGCCCTGGGTTCAATTATTCTCTTTACACCTTAAGCAAGGAACAATACAGCTCAAAAATAAAACATGATCTACAATACGTCACATTTTGGACAGACATTTACGAGACTACGACGGTTGACTTGAAAAGTTTGTTAGAAGAATATTATTCATCTTGGACCACATCTGCTAAACACAGAAGCAAGATAGATCGCAAAACGATGCATCCTCCAACTTATGAAGATTATCTGAAATATGAACAAAAAGTTTTTTCGGAACGGTATGGAAAAGGGAGCCCTGGGTTCAATTATTCTCTTTACACCTTAAGCAAGGAACAATACAGCTCAAAAATAAAATATGATCTACAATACATAACATTTTGGACAGATATTTACGAGACTACGACGGTTGACTTGAAAAAATTGTTAGAAGAATATTATTCATCTTGGACCACATCTGCTAAACACAGAAGCAAGATCGATCGCAAAACTAAGCAACCTCCAACTTATGAAGATTATCTGAAATATGAACAAAAAGTTTTTTCCGAACGTTATGGAAAAGCAAGTCCTGGGTTCAATTATTCTCTTTACACCTTAAGCAAGGAACAATACAGCTCAAAAATAAAACATGATCTAAAATACATAACATTTTGGACAGACATTTACGAGACTACGACGGTTGACTTGAAAAGTTTGTTAGAAGAATATTATTCATCTTGGACCACATCTGCTAAACACAGAAGCAAGATCGATCGCAAAACTAAGCAACCTTCCAGTTATGAAGATTATCTGAAATATGAACAAAAAGTTTTTTCGGAACGTTATGGAAAAGGGAGCCCTGGGTTCAATTATTCTCTTTACACCTTAAGCAAGGAACAATACAGCTCAAAAATAAAACATGATCTACAATACATCACATTTTGGACAGACATTTATGAAACTACAACGGTTGACTTGAAAAGTTTTTTAGAAGAATATTATTCATCTTGGACCACATCTGCTAAACACAGAAGCAAGATAGATCGCAAAACGATGCATCCTCCAACTTATGAAGATTATCTGAAACATGAACAAAAAGTTTTTTCGGAACGTTATGGAAACGGGAGCCCTGGGTTCAATTATTCTCTTTACACCTTAAGCAAGAAACAATATAGCTCAAAATTAAAATATGATCTACAATACATAACATTTTGGACAGACATTTACGAGACTACGACGGTTGACTTGAAAAGTTTGTTAGAAGAATATTATTCATCTTGGACCACATCTGCTAAACACAGAAGCAAGATCGATCGCAAAACTAAGCAACCCCCAACTTATGAAGATTATCTGAAACATGAACAAAAAATTTTTTCGGAACGTTATGGAAAAGGGAGCCCTGGGTTCAATTATTCTCTTTACACCTTAAGCAAGGAACAATACAGCTCAAAAATAAAACATGATCTACAATACATAACATTTTGGACAGACATTTATGAGACTACGACGGTTGACTTGAAAAGTTTGTTAGAAAAATATTATTCATCTTGGACCACATCTGCTAAACACAGAAGCAAGATCGATCGCAAAACTAAGCAACCTCCAACTTATGAAGATTATCTGCAATATGAACAAAAATTTTTTTCGGAACGTTATGGAAAAGGAAGCCCTGGGTTCAATTATTCTCTTTACACCTTAAGCAAGGAACAATACAGCTCAAAAATAAAACATGATCTACAATACATCACATTTTGGACAGACATTTACGAGACTACGACGGTTGACTTGAAAAGTTTGTTAGAAGAATATTATTCATCTTGGACCACATCTGCTAAACACAGAAGCAAGATCGATCGCAAAACTAAGCAACCTCCAACTTATGAAGATTATCTGAAATATGAACAAAAAGTTTTTTCGGAACGTTATGGAAAAGCAAGTCCTGGGTTCAATTATTCTCTTTACACCTTAAGCAAGGAACAATACAGCTCAAAAATAAAACATGATCTACAATACATCACATTTTGGACAGACATTTACGAGGCTACGACGGTTGACTTGAAAAGTTTGTTAGAAGAATATTATTCATCTTGGACCACATCTGCTAAACACAGACGCAAGATCGATCGCAAAACTAAGCAACCTCCAACTTATGAAGATTATCTGAAATATGAACAAAAAGTTTTTTCAGAACGTTATGGAAAAGCAAGTCCTGGGTTCAATTATTCTCTTTACACCTTAAGCAAGGAACAATACAGCTCAAAAATTAAACATGATCTACAATACGTCACATTTTGGACAGACATTTACGAGACTACGACGGTTGACTTGAAAAGTTTGTTAGAAGAATATTATTCATCTTGGACCACATCTGCTAAACACAGAAGCAAGATAGATCGCAAAACGATGCATCCTCCAACTTATGAAGATTATCTGAAATATGAACAAAAAGTTTTTTCGGAACGTTATGGAAAAGCAAGTCCTGGGTTTAATTATTCTCTCTTTACCTTCAGCAAGGAACAATATAGCTCAAAAATAAAACATGATCTACAATACATTACATTTTGGACAGACATTTACGGGACTACGACGGTTGACTTGAAAAGTTTGTTAGAAGAATATTATTCATCTTGGACCACATCTGCTAAACACAGAAGCAAGATCGATCGCAAAACTAAGCAACCTCCAACTTATGAAGATTATCTGAAATATGAACAAAAAGTTTTTTCGGAACGTTATGGAAAAGGGAGCCCTGGGTTCAATTATTCTCTTTACACCTTAAGCAAGGAACAATACAGCTCAAAAATAAAACATTATTTACAATACATAACATTTTGGACAGACATTTACGAGACTACGACGGTTGACTTGAAAAGTTTGTTAGAAGAATATTATTCATCTTGGACCACATCTGCTAAACACAGAAGCAAGATCGATCGCAAAACTAAGCAACCTCCAACTTATGAAGATTATCTGAAATATGAACAAAAAGTTTTTTCGGAACGTTATGGAAAAGCAAGTCCTGGGTTCAATTATTCTCTGTTTACCTTCAGCAAGGAACAATATAGCTCAAAAATAAAACATGATTTACAATACATAACATTTTGGACAGACATTTACGAGACTACGACGGTTGACTTGAAAAGTTTGTTAGAAGAATATTATTCATCTTGGACCACATCTGCTAAACACAGAAGCAAGATCGATCGCAAAACTAAGCAACCTCCAACTTATGAAGATTATCTGAAATATGAACAAAAAGTTTTTTCGGAACGTTATGGAAAAGGGAGCCCTGGGTTCAATTATTCTCTTTACACCTTAAGCAAGGAACAATACAGCTCAAAAATAAAACATCATCTACAATACATAACATTTTGGACAGACATTTACGAGACTACGACGGTTGACTTGAAAAGTTTGTTAGAAGAATATTATTCATCTTGGACCACATCTGCTAAACACAGAAGCAAGATCGATCGCAAAACTAAGCAACCTCCCAGTTATGAAGATTATCTGAAATATGAACAAAAAGTTTTTTCGGAACGTTTTGGAAAAGGGAGCCCTGGGTTCAATTATTCTCTTTACACCTTAAGCAAGGAACAATACAGCTCAAAAATAAAACATGATCTACAATACATAACATTTTGGACAGACATTTACGAGACTACGACGGTTGACTTGAAAAGTTTGTTAGAAGAATATTATTCATCTTGGACCACATCTGCTAAACACAGAAGCAAGATCGATCGCAAAACTAAGCAACCTCCAACTTATGAAGATTATCTGAAATACGAACAAAAAGTTTTTTCAGAACGTTATGGAAAAGGGAGCCCTGGGTTCAATTATTCTCTTTACACCTTAAGCAAGGAACAATACAGCTCAAAAATAAAACATGATTTACAATACATCACATTTTGGACAGACATTTACGAGACTACGACGGTTGACTTGAAAAGTTTGTTAGAAGAATATTATTCATCTTGGACCACATCTGCTAAACACAGAAGCAAGATCGATCGCAAAACTAAGCAACCTCCAACTTATGAAGATTATCTGAAATATGAACAAAAAGTTTTTTCAGAACGTTATGGAAAAGGTAGCCCTGGGTTCAATTATTCTCTTTACACCTTAAGCAAGGAACAATACAGCTCAAAAATAAAACATTATCTACAATACATAACATTTTGGACAGACATTTACGAGACTACGACGGTTGACTTGAAAAGTTTGTTAGAAGAATATTATTCATCTTGGACCACATCTGCTAAACACAGAAGCAAGATCGATCGCAAAACTAAGCAACCTCCAACTTATGAAGATTATCTGAAATATGAACAAAAAGTTTTTTCAGAACGTTATGGAAAAGGGAGCCCTGGGTTCAATTATTCTCTTTACACCTTAAGCAAGGAACAATACAGCTCAAAAATAAAACACGATCTACAATACATCACATTTTGGACAGACATTTACGAGACTACGACGGTTGATTTGAAAAGTTTGTTAGAAGAATATTATTCATCTTGGACCACATCTGCTAAACACAGAAGCAAGATCGATCGCAAAACTAAGCAACCTCCAACTTATGAAGATTATCTGAAATATGAACAAAAAGTTTTTTCGGAACGTTATGGAAAAGGGAGCCCTGGGTTCAATTATTCTCTTTACACCTTAAGCAAGGAACAATACAGCTCAAAAATTAAACATGATCTACAATACATAACATTTTGGACAGACATTTACGAGACTACGACGGTTGACTTGAAAAGTTTGTTAGAAGAATATTATTCATCTTGGACCACATCTGCTAAACACAGAAGCAAGATCGATCGCAAAACTAAGCAACCTCCAACTTATGAAGATTATCTGAAATACGAACAAAAAGTTTTTTCAGAACGTTATGGAAAAGGGAGCCCTGGGTTCAATTATTCTCTTTACACCTTAAGCAAGGAACAATACAGCTCAAAAATAAAACACGATCTACAATACATAACATTTTGGACAGACATTTACGAGACTACGACGGTTGACTTGAAAAGTTTGTTAGAAGAATATTATTCATCTTGGACCACATCTGCTAAACACAGAAGCAAGATTGATCGCAAAACTAAGCAACCTCCAACTTATGAAGATTATCTTAAATATGAACAAAAAGTTTTTTCAGAACGTTATGGAAAAGGGAGCCCTGGGTTCAATTATTCTCTTTACACCTTAAGCAAGGAACAATACAGCTCAAAAATAAAACATGATCTACAATACATAACATTTTGGACAGATATTTATGAGACTACGACGCCATTTATGACAACGGCTGGGATGGGATGGGATGGGACAAGTGAAGGTCCAGGATATAAAGAAGAAAAAAGATCAGAGCATGACGAAGGCCAAAAAGTTGGACGTACTAAAGAAAAACTACCTCCTGAGGTAATTATTGTATTTGAGTACTTTCAACAGGTTATCTAACTCCCGTAGGATTCGCGAAACGCTAGATAATCATAACTAGAGGTATAATTTGTTGGTCGGTAAGTTAAATTGTAGTCACATTATTTATACTTATTTTTAATAAGGTGATTTAGGTAATTTGCCTTGTGATGGCGGCTTAGAATAGCATCACCCCATTTCCAACACGCGGGTGTCGTAAGAGGCGACTGAGGAATTTGAGGGTTTCAGGTGTGTTACAGCTTTTAGGCGACAGGCTGACAACCTGTCTTTAAAGTGATGCACAAAATTATCTCAAACGGCCCTCTTTTTTTATTAGACGTGGCGGCATCGACCGTATTTTTGCGGCCGTTGGCGCTTTGCCTACCCCGTAAGGGATAAAGGCGTGATATATGTATGTATGTTCAAGAAGGTTCTATTTCTTAGATAAGATTTATTATATTTAATACTTTATTTACAGAAATTCGTGAATATTGTGGTCGTGATGTGCCTTACGACAGTTTTTGTACTACTGTTTGTACTAGGTTTCGGTATAAAAATGCTGTTAAGCGTGGGGAGTCTCTCGAAATTCGATGAACCCCACCAGCCGCCCTTGATTCCTCATGAAAAATATGGAAAAGAATGAGAATACAAAATTCTAAATGTGAGTATCAATGCGGAAATCAAATGTGCTAATCTTCATTTCGAATAGTACATTTTGAAAACCAGAAAACTTAAAAAAAATTAAAGGCACGTTTGCCCTGTGTGGTTAGATTCTTATAGCTATCGTTTGAATTGATAGCGAAAGTCGCAGATTCGGATCTTAACCAGTGGTCATGTAATTCTGCTAGTTCTCAAATATTCTTATTCCGCATGCTCCTACTGAGTTTTAAGTCAACACGTAATTGCTAGACAAACTGCAATAACAAATGCCATTGTTTCTACAAAACAATATAGGTAAGGTGACAAATACGAACATTGTTTCTTTGGGAAAGTTACATTTCAGTTACCGTCAGAATCGCTGGTCGCCTGTGGCTTCTAGTGCGGAGATTCTGTTTAATAATTGCTACTAGATGGCTAGTATTTGCTCTCTGTCCTAATTAATTGCTAGCTGTGATAAATGCAGAGTCATTCGAAAATTATTTTGACCAGCCATTCTGATATCAGAATGCGCGCTTGAATCGAGTTGCTGTAAAAGGGCGCGAACATAAGGAGCGAAAGTCACTAACATAATGCTATCACGTTCGAACTACAGTGCAAGTACGCCTCCCTATCTCTGTCTTTGATCGTATATTCACATGATTAGAGCGTATGTAGCTGTGTGCGCGTGTTAGTACATATGTAGTTGTGTCTTGGCAAGATTAGTGTAGGTTTCGGTCAATTATTAAACTATCGTCTTAATTAACAAGCGACAAATGCGTGTTGCCCTGACACCTCATTCGAGGGTATTGTTAAACGAGTAGCTGTAGGGAAATTTGATGAGCACACCACCGTTAAACTTATGATAGGAGATTATTCTAACATTAGTCGTAGTGCATTAGGCAATGGCTTAGAGGTGTTGCTCAACCTACATAATCAGTCAAGTTCATTTTGTGCAACTTTCCATATTGCACGAATTTGTCAGTAGAACAAAACAAATGTGTGTATAGAATGAACATGCACTTGTTCAATATAACACGCCATCATAGAGATGCTATTTCTTACTTCGACGTGAACAATTTTATTCACAAATTTATTTTGACTCAGGATACTATGTACCTGTTTGATTATTATAAGAAACAAGTAGCTACTTTGTTAGCATATAATATAAATGACACAAAATATGTGTCATCTTCTATATTAGTAAGGGTAGTAATAATAATTTAAACTAGATTTTAAGACAAAGGAAACCCCCTCTTTGACTGATGTAAATAGTATAGGCAATCCGGGGTCTTCTTGCACTCATCCTAAGACAAAGGAAAAGCAATATCAACAACATGTTTTACATCAAAACATTCAGGGCTTTTCCAGCAATGAATTAGAAATTGAATTGTTCTGAGAGAGGCATAATTACGACGTAGTCTGTCTTACAGAGCACTTCCAAAAAGATGACATTTTGTTAAACTATGAAAATTACTGTATAGCCAGCTCTTTCAACCAAAAATCCGCGATCCATGGAAGCTGTTTAATACTCATTAGAAACAATATTAAATTCAAAGAACGTAATGATGTAGTGGGATTGTCGGTTGAAAGCTCTACTGAATTATCTTGTATTGAGCTGGAAAGTCATGTTATAGTATGCGTATACAGACCAACTATAGCTAAAAAATTTACCACACTACTAGAAGTACTAGAAGATGTACTAGAATTAGTCACAAAAACAAATAAACATGTTATTGTTGGACTTTCTAGAAAAAAATTCACTCAGTGATAAATTTTAAGGACTTTTCAAATCATTCAATTTGTTTAATGTATTTTTTGAACCAACTCGTGTGACGCCTACTTCTGCCAAATGTATTGATAATGTATTCAGTGATTGTAAGCCTGTAGAAAAATGTATTATAAACTATCTTCAATTAGACCACAGAGGTCAATGCGTAATATTCCCGTTCATCACTGGTAATAGGTTGGTAAAATACCGAAACGTTTTCCTCCGTACTCGTGGCCCCAGCGGCAATCCCCATAAGGATTTTTCAGTCTTGTTTGCTCCACTTCTGTGGGGCCATCAGTCCTTAAAAAAATTTGTATTATGGTTTCGATGACCCCACTGTGATTTTAAAATGTAACCTTTTTTTATTAATCTTCACTAAAATCACTTAAAAAGCCTAATAAGCTGTCATCCCACTTGTATGCGAATAGCGTGTTTAACAGTGTCTTCTTTGAAATATCAGTGACAAGTTAAAGACACGGTATTATTTGAATTGCTTGGCTAGTACTTCAACATTTGTGAGTGGGGCCATAAGTACTTATAAGTCCTCGTGTCCCCACTGATCCACTACAGTGGAGCAATCAAGACTGAAAAATCCTTGTGGCCCCACTAGTGGGGATTGCCGGTGGGCCACGAGTCCGGAGGGAAACGTTTTAAAGGGGAAACTGGCAGTCAATAATTATAACTTTGAAAATCCAAATTATATATACCTTCTTTAATTTAGACTTCTTTAATTTAGAGAGCGAATTTAATTATTTTTTTAAATACACTCGACTTCAAAAGAATCGCACGTCCGTAAAAATTGCCTTCAAGCACTGGTAATCCTTAAGACAAGCAGTTATTCGTAGCAATATTGGTATCATTTGAGAGCCCTATAAAAATTCTTTAAAAAAATATCCATTTCATTTGAATAAAGAAAAAGCTTGACACTTGACGTCACTGTGAATGACAATGGAACTGATTCTCCTCTTCAAATTTTGTTTGTATTGTTTTGTTTTTTGGTATAAAAGGGTCGATACAGCTTATTGGGGGATAAATTTGCTACCAACAGTCGAAAAAGACACAGAAGAATATCTTTCATCAGAAAAACGTCCTTGAAGATGAACACTACAGCTGCTGAAGCCGCCCAAGTTATCGCACTACTGCAATCAGGACTATGTCAGTTTGATGTTGCTCGGCAATTTCACTTGAGTCGCTTTTCTAATCGAAGAGTGTACCAGCGGTTCCTGCAGACCAGTGGCTTTGTCCGAAGGCGTGGGTCTGGTAGAAATCGCTGCACTTCTGCGAGAGATGACCGATTCGTCGTATCGAAATCTTTGAGAAATCGGTTCTCTAATGCTGTTGAGTTGCAACAGCAGCTTCAAACAGTTCGTAGAAGGGCCGTGAGTGTCTCTACAGTTAGAAGAAGACTAAAGGAGAGAAATATTGTGGCTAGACCTACCACGGGTCAAAAATTAACCACAGCGCATCGGCGAGCACGCTTGCAATTTGCTCGCGCCAACGTTAATTAGACCCTGGACCAATGGAGAACTGTTCTCTTCTCAGACGAAACGAGAGTGTGCCTTTTCTGCAACGATAGACGCAAAAGAGTATACAGAAAACAATGGGAACGTTTTTCCCAAGCCTGTGTTAGCATTGCTAATAAGCTGCTATAATTCAGTATTAATCATATGAAGAATTATTACAACTTTATGTAACTTATCATAAGCACTTTTAACTATAAAGTTGTTGCACGACGACATAAAATGGACTGATGCGCTAGGCAGCGCCCCACGCGTACGCTAGAAGGGGTAAGTCTATAAAGGGTAGCAAAATGGTGGTGGGACTCAGTCCGATCAGTTCTTCCCAGAACAACTCCTAAGCCCAGTCTCGCCCCAAGGGCGTGATTGGGCTGGTTGTTTGAACAACCAATAAAATATTTCCGGGTGAGCACGTGCTCCCCACCAAGCCGACAGGCGTAGTTTTGATGGCCCCGGGGCCGTAAACGTATAGTCCAACACAAAAAAAAAAAAAAAAAAAAAAATGGGAGTCAGTCCACTTTCTGTCGTCAACCAGTGCACACGTGTGTAGAGTTGCTGCTAAATTGGAGTTGTAAAAGCGATTGTGTTATTCAGTTAATATATCCTGTAAAAAGTGAGTAAATTTGTATTTTTATTTAATATTCAGACTGTAACCTCTTCACACCTGCATCCAAGAAACGGTAGGATACCGGGGCGGTTCCTGCATGTTCTGGGGCGGCATATCTGCCGATGGCAAAACTGAACTTCTTTGCGTCTCTCGGACCGGCGGTGCTCGCGGGCAAGGGTCGATGACTGCTCACCGGCACATCACAGAGATCCTGGAAGAACATGTGGTCCCCTATGCTGGACTTATTGGCGACGGGTTCACATTAAATGCACGATAACGCTCGCGCGCACACTGCTGGTATTGTGCAAGGCTACCTTCAAGAGGTTGGGATCCCTGTCATGCAGTGGCCAGCGAAAAGTCCAGATCTGAACCCGATAGAGCACCTCTGGGACCAGCTGAAATGCAAGGTTAGATCCCGTGAGTCGCGGGAGCGGGTCCCGCGACTCTTCGGGAGCTATAAGACGCCGTTATTGAGGAATGGGACAGTATCCCTTAAGAAGAGGTCCTAAAGTTGGTGCGATCCATGAGGGAGCGCATGGAAGACGTCATTAGGGATAGGGAGAGTAACACTAGGTTTTAGGTTAGTTTTAAGCAACTATGTTTTGAAAATTAATCAGATTTCATTAGGGTTTTTAAGGATTTTTATTGTTTTGTAAATTTTTCTCAGTTCCAATAAAAAAAACATTGAATGAATTATTGTTTTTGCATTTTCTGTTTCCTTACCTTTCAAATGATAACGAACATTACCAATATTTCATGATACAAATACGATTGAAAGATGTTTGAAATTGATTTTTTTGAAGCCGAGTGTAGATACAAAAGAAATTAGTACGAAATTTAAGTTTAGTGATTGGGCTACCAAGGGTCTTAGGATTAGCAGGGATAGGCTTTTTGAAATTTATGAGCTTAGAAATATGACAAATGATGGAAGTTTTAATGAGCTGGTAAAAAATATTCTAAAATCTTTAAAACCGCTTGTCTAATTGTTAAAGCTAATTTTATAACAAATAAGAGATATACATAAAGTCTTCAGACAATAAAATAAAAGCAGTCTGGAAAGTTATTAATAGCGAAACAGGTAAAACTAAGCCACGCGAAAATAACTTTTCACTTAATACCGACCATGGAATGATTAACGCAAATTCCGATGTAGCACAGGAATTTGAAACATTTTTCACAAATATTCCACTTAAAACAACTGAGTCATTAAACTCTTCACCTTCAATCTCATCTTCTTTTCTTAAACAAAATGTAAATGCTTGCAATTCAGAACTTAATTTTAGTCCTGTGACTCCCCAGTATATTTTAAAAACTTTTAACGAGATTTAAGTTAAGAGCACCGAAGACTTATGGGGAATGTCAGTTCAAGTTTGTAAATCAATTATCGATATATTAGCACCATACTTGTATGTATTGATCATGGCATCTTTCCTGATTTAATGAAAGATAGCAAGGTAGTTCCGCTGTTTGAAGCTGGCGACAAACAAGATCCCAGTAACTATAGGCCTGTATCTATTCTGCCTGTACACAGCAAACTCTTTGAAAAGATCATACTCAATCAAATGCTGTCCCACTTTAATAGCAACAACTTGTTACACAACCAGCAATTCGGTTTTACAAAGGGACGTAGTACCACAGATGCTGGTGTTGCTCTTGTCAAACATGTATTTAGTGCTTGGGAAGAATCAAAGGACGCCATTGGTGTTTTTGTGATCTTTCCAAGGCATTTGATTGCATAGATCATGGAACTTTATTGGTAAAATTAGAACATTACGGTATTCGAAACGTAGCTATGAAATTTCTGAATTCGTATTTAGATAATAGAACACAAAAGGTCCAAGTAAACGGCACCAAATCACAGGGATCTCGTGTTAAAATATGTGTGCCGCAAGGCTATATATTAGGACCATTTTTATTTTAAATTTACATTAACGATTTGCCTTACATGGTAGAGAATTTGCCCAAAATTGTATTATTTGCTGATGATACATCCTTTATATTGGCAAATGCAGTGGCTCGCCGAAACAAACCAGCTTGGTGAGTTTTATTGTGAAGTGCGTAAGCTGATTGGTGCGTCCTACCGTGCAAAAGTACCTTTAAGGTCTTTAGACGGTATGCACCTCCTGAGCAGCACGGAGGATGTACTTAAACGTTGGGCTGAGCATTTTCACAACTTGCTCAACGGAGATCGATCAGCTGATCTGCATAATATCAGTTTATTGCCTCAACTCCCGTTAGCCACGGAGCTGGACAAGCCCCTGTCATGTGACGACATTTTGCTGTGGGGCCGCGCCGCTGATATTAAAACAATATTTAATCTTCAGAAAACGGCCATTAGAGCAAATTATAAACTAGGCAGTCGTGATTCTCTAAGAGAACTGTTTAAGGAAATTAATATTATGACGGTGCCGTGTCAATATATTTATGAAAATATCATGTATGTAAGAAAGAATATTCATACGTTCACAAGAAATCATGAAAGACATAATCGTAATATAAGAAGTAAAAATAAATTAGATCAACCCGCGTATTGACTAGCTAAAGTAAGAACTTCATTTGAAGGTTTAAGTATACGATACTATAACAAAATACCGGAAGATATATTAAGTTTATCTGAAAGTAAATTTAAATCTATTATTAAGAAAACATTATGTTATAAAGCTTATTATAAGTTAGATGATTATGTTAATGACAAAGAGGCATGGTCCTCTGAAATTCCAGCACAGCACAAGAAACATGCAGTCATTTTTAATACCAAATCAGGACGTGCATGAAATTTACAATTGGCATAATTAAAAAGGAAGACGAAACAGTTAGAATTATCTACTGTAATACTTTTATTTTATTTAAATTTAGCGTAGCCGTTTTTTGGGCTAATAATATATATATTTATAAAACTTAGCTAGGGTAGCCTAGGGCCTATTCTATAGGTACAAATTGTAAATTGAGATTAGAAGCACTTCTGAGCAGGTTTTGGGTGGTTTTCCTGTTCAGGGGGTCCGGCTGATTAGCATGTAACATGCTTTTTTTAAAAAAATTGCTTTTCATTTAATTGATTCCATAAATTGATGGTGGTGACGTAAGTTACATGCTGTGTGGTCAGCCTGACCAGCTCCGAGGCAGTGCCTTTTTTTTTTTATCCCACTCGTGCCGCGATTCTATTAGGAACATAAAATTGTTATTGTTACTATGACTAATTCACTTATTCAGTGACCGTATTGAAATTTAACTCTATGACATTCTAAAAGCATTCATTGTGAATCTACTTGGAAATAAACGATTGAATCTTGAATCTTGACGAGATTGTTACTGCCATCAGACAGCAGCATAATAACCGGGCGGTTGGCATTGACCTTATACCGGGTGAACTACTTAAATATGGCGGTATGGAGTTGCACACGTCGATATGGAAACTTTTCGTTTGGATGTGGGAGGAGGAGATCTCGCATTTGTGCCCTCTACAAGAACAAGGGTGACCGTTGTGACTGTAATTCTTATCGCGGTATTTCATTGCTGTTAGTATCTGGAAAAGTCTTTGCCAGAGACTTACTGAACCGCCTCAAAGATTTGTCGGAAAATTATTTGCCCGAAACCCAGTTCGGCTTCCGACCTGACCGAGGTACATGCGAGGCTATTTTCTCAGTGCATCAACTACAAGAAAAAAGTAGGGAACAAGGTCGCCAGTTGTACCTCTGCTTTGTTGATTTGGAGAAAGCATTCGACAGTGTACCTCGCGAAGCTCTCTGGATGGTGCTAGGAAAGTGAGGGTGCACAGAAAAGTATGTGTGACTCCTAAGACTCCTGCATGACGACATGTAGTGCTGCGTCTCCGTAGACGGTGAACAGTCTTATTTCATCCCAGTCACCTGTGGGGAAAAAAAAGGGTGTGTTCAAGCGCCCACACTGTTTGCCTTATACTATGCAGTTTTTTTTTTTTTTTTTTTTTTTCCTTTATTTGGGAAACAAACAGTCTTAAACAATATAGTTAAAAATATTAATGGAAACAAACAGACCTCGAGTTCCACTAATTAAAATAATAATAATAAAAAAAAAAAAATAACTGAAATGCTTGAGAGCACAAAAAGAAAATAAAGCATAAAACACAAAAACACATTACTCATTAGTCTCACCACAACTACTTGGAAACAAGATATTACCAACACGAGCTTTGAATTGACCTAAAGACAACCCAAAAATGTCGATATCTGAGAATCGCCGGTTATAGTCGTCTAAAGCACGACGAAAGTAACTATTCTTAGTGTAATTTGTTTTACAAGGTTTACTGCAAAATGAGAATTTTGAACGCAAAGTGGGTCTAGAAGGAACTCTAAAATTAATTTTTGCTAGTAAGGGCGAGGAATCAACAATACCATGAATTAACTTATATAAGTAGATGGCATCCATATAATTTCGCCTATCAACAAGAGGGGGTATTTTGTGTCTAGCCGAGGCAGCAACGTAATCAGTGAACATATTCCCAGTTCGATAGTCTAGATTCTTTAAAAATTTATTTTGTACCTTTTGGATTCTATCTACGTGTACTTGGTATTGAGGGTTCCAAACAATAGAGCCAAATTCTAATACGCTACGTACAAAGGAATAGTAAAGTACTTTTAAAGTGATAGCTTTTCTAAAAGGACGAGAAATACGTAGTATGAAACCAAGTTGTTGGAAGGCCTTTTTTATTTGATTTTCAATGTGAATATTAAAATGCAATTTTGAATCTAAAATAACTCCCAAATCTCTTATATGACTAACCCGATCAATGGTTTTACCACCTAAATTATAGTTGGAAACTATAGAATTTACTTTCCGTGAAAATGTTATGGTGTAGCATTTGTCTATATTCAATAGCATTTGATTGTCTGAACAAAACATGTGAAAACGATCAAGATCTTTCTGTAAATCAACGCAATCCTGATGGCACTTAATAACTTTAAAAATTTTTGTATCATCCGCATACAAAAGATGGTTGGAGCTAATAAAAACATCATCAACATCATTAATGAACAGCGTGAAAAGAACTGGACCCAGATGGGAACCCTGCGGCACACCAGACGTGATGGGGATGAAGCTAGACATGTGACCCTTTAAAGAAACTGCTTGTGAACGATTCTCAATGTATGATTTTAGCCATCTGAATAGATTACCATGTACACCGAGTTTATATAACTTACTTAGAAGCAGATTATGATTAATTTTATCGAACGCCTTGGAGAAATCTGTGTACACGGCGTCCACCTGACAGCCAGCATCCATAGCATTAAGAATAATATCAGTGTAACTTAAGAGATTAGACTCAACAGAACGTCCACGAAAGAATCCGTGTTGATTCAGTGAAATGTGCCGAGAAAATACTAAAGATAGTTCCCTAGTTATAATTTTTTCTAGTATTTTGCCGAATAAACATAATTTAGATATAGGCCGGTATTGAATAATCTCATGCTTAGAACCAGATTTGAAAATAGGTGTGATAAGTGCTTTCTTCCAAATGGTAGGAAAATGACCTTCTGTCAATGATTTTTTAAAAATAATGGTAAGAGGTAGGGTCAATTCCCTAGCGCACTTGGAAACCAGCAGAGGATGTATATTATCACATCCGGCTCCTTTGTTAACATCAACCTTTTCAAGATTTGATTGTACTAATTTGGGAGTTAAATTGATCGTCGATATATCCACAGGTGAGTTACTTGAACATAGTGAGTCATCAAAGGTTAATTGCATTGGTGCACCTGGCACAAACGTTGAATGAAAAAAGCTATTGAACATATTTGCTATAACCTGGGGCTCACTAGAGGATACATTGTTGTAATGCATTAATTGGGGTATTTTATTAGATGGAAATTTCGATTGAACGAAATTCCAGAAAAACTTAGGTGAAACAGTAATTTTTTCCTCAGAATGGTTAATATACCTATTATAACAAACGGCTTCCAGCTCCTTTTCTTTTGTTCTGAGGTAGCTAAACTCAATGTAGTCTAGTGGATTATGATACCGTTTCCATTTAGCATGCATCTTTCTCTTCTTACGTTCAAGTTTGATTAAGGGCCGAGTGTACCACGGTGGTTTTCCGCTGTCGGAATTTACCAATTTTTTAGGGACGTGTTGGTCGATCAAATTATATAAAACATTATAAAAGTGCATGGTCGCGTCCTCTGTGCTCATATTACTCAGAACGCTCCAATCGTAAGCAGATAAAGCAGCTTTAATGGACTCAAAATCCGCCTTTGAAAAACAAAGTCTTGACACTGACGGCTTAACTATATAAGATGTGAAATGACCTTTTAAAAAGATATCAAGTGGCTTATGATTAGGGTCCATTTTAGTCAAAGGGGCCGAGCTCTCAGATATAGAAGTATGGGAAATATTAGTTAGCACTAAGTCAAGAATGCGGTCATTAGCATTAGCGCAATGGTTATATTGATGCAAGCCCGTCAACGACATGAAATCCGATAGAAGACTAGCTAAACTGTTATTATTACAATCAAGATGCAGGTAATTAGAGTCGGCTGAAATCGACCAAAGTGCATACGTAATATTAAAATCCCCCAGTATTAAAAAGTAGTCATTCTCATTTTCCATTATTATATCTGAAGCACTATCAAAGAAGGACTGTAACGAATCATGATGTTTATAATTGTGTGGAAAATAAGTACAGGCAATATGAAGTGAGGGAGGGGTCCGGGGGGCGGCCGGCAATGTAGTATGCGCTGTGCGCGGGAGTTCTATACTTAACCATAATACTTCCGAGTGTGTACTAGAACGCCACTCATCGCGCCGGCGCACCGTCAGGTTATCTCGTATACCTACCATGACGCCGCCGCCGGCTCCACTATCTCTGGACCTATCCAGCCTAAAAACATTATACCTACTGTCGAAGTATTCCGAGTCATGGAAGTTTGGGGCTAGCCATGTCTCAGAAATGCATATGACGTGATAGTCAGATCTTAAAATACTGGATAGGAAATCGTGAGATTTTGTACGTAGACCCCTTGCGTTCTGATAGTAAATATTAAGGCCATTATTCATCATTTTTACAGTTAATAAGTAAACAAAACATGTGCACAAATATGTGTGAGGTTATAAAAATAATAGTAATTTGTCTTTCGGGTGTGCTTACGGCGCAATACATACATTTACTAGTGATAATCATTTTGAGTTTTAAAAATGTTAAGTTGATTAGGTAGTGAAATACAAAGTTAGGTATCGAAAGTAAACATTTTAATTGGGTTGTCGTGTAGGTTGCAGATAAGATATAGCTATTGAAAACAAATTGTTTTGTGTAATGGTGTAGAATTGGTGTAATTATGGTGAGACCAGTGGTGAGAAAAAATAACAATGTAACGGTAAATAAGAACAACATAACCGCGAGAGTGTGAGTTAGTCACTTGAGTTTACGTAAATCAGCTTCATTCTTGATATGAATAATCTTGGAGTGCGGTTCGTCGTTCTTCCTCATCAAAATTTTACAATCTTGAACCCACAGGTAGGAGTACTGGAGAACAGTTTTCAAATTTTTCGCTGCTTTCAATAATAGCTTGTTTGCCGGCGTAAGATGATGGTTTATGAAAATGGCGGACGCCGAACCCGCTATACCGATGTCAGCTGTGCTGAGACTCCTGTGGGAGCGGCTGGCAGCCAGAAACTCATCCTTACGACGCCGCTGGGTGAATCTGACGATAATGGCCGGAGGTCGCGAACGTTGTGTATCATCAGATTTGCTGCTGGCGTTGACAAAACGACGAACACGGTGAATTGTATCCACGTCAGTGTTGTTCAGAGTATATCCAATTTTTATGCTGATAGATTGGAGTAAGTTGGACAGGTTTTCTTTTTTGATGAACGGGACGCCAGCAATTTCAACATTGTTTATCCTTGAGAATTGGTTCTGAGCATTATTTACTTCCATCAAATTGGCAATAGATTCTTTGGCCTGCTTGAGATCCTGAGGCAGGTCAGAAAGAGCAGAAATGCGATCCTCCACTGACGAAATTCTCTCCTCAGCTACCTTCACTCGGGAATCCATTGCTATCCACTGTTTTTTCAGTACCGCAAGACTATCAGAGGTCGCAGACACCTTTGGCTCGATGAAGGCTTCATTATAAATCCAAAAAGGGTATGCGATACGAAACGCTCGACTCGTAAGTACAGTACGTGTGACGTTGCTTGTTGATCACGACGGCGGAATGTAAAACTTATCTTAACGCATGTAAGGGTCAGAATTGCCTAAGATGTTTAAATAGGCAATATTTATTTCGAACACCGTGCACGGATCGACCGTCAATAGAGAGCTCTCACGCTAGACTGAAACTGAGTTGTAGTCAAGGAAGTCCTGAATACTGTTTCCCAAGGAGTCCGCATCCGTTTCCGCACAGATGGCAGTCTTTTTAACCTGGCTAGACTTAAGGCGCGCACTAAAGTCTCGTTTGCATTGATTACTGAGATCATGTATGCTGATAACTTGTGCTTTCTTGCAAAATCCCAAGACGGCCTGCAACAGCTTATATCCGTTTTTCACCAAGCATGCTGTAAATTTGGCCTGAAAATCAGTGGCAAAAAGACGGAAGTCATGTCCTTAGACTCACATGGTCGCAAGACACTGGCGATTATGCTTGGTGAGGATATGCTGAAACATACGCACTCTGGATCACTTCCACCTAAAATGCCTTCGCACCGTCATGAAGATCAGATGGTCCGACCAAGAGCGCAATACCGAAGTTCGGAGACGAGCCAATGTTGGTGGCATTGAGGCCTATCTGATGCGTCGTCAGCTTCGGTGGTGCGGTCATGTATCCCGGATGTCGGAGGAGTGGTCGCCATGGCCGAAATCGGTCGGAGAGATTATCATCATCATAAGGTTGATAGACGAGCGCATAATTATGACGAAGTTACACTCTTGGACAAATACATAATTGGTTTACTGCAACTTAGTTCTAAATGCGAAAAAAACTAAATGTGTATTATTCACTTTGCCAAATATAGTACATTCTTTGAATTTCAAATTTAAATTTTCAAAAAATTTCAAACTTCAATCGTTTATTTCCAAGTAGATTCACAATGAATACTTTCAGAAAGTCAAAAATTTACAATACTATACTGTCACTAAAAAATAAATTGGTCATTGTAAAAAAGAGAAAATTGTCAGACACAATCTTCTCTTTCTTATAACAATTTTATGTTCCTAGTAAAAATGCGGCACGAGTGGGATAAAAAAGGCACTGCCTCGGGGCCGCCCAGGCTGACCACATAGCATGTAACTTACGCCACTACCGTCAATGTATGAAGTCAACCAATTAAAGTGAATATTTAAAAACATATATTTACATGTGACATGTAAATCAGCCGGACCCCCTGAACAAGAAAACCACCCAAAAAGTGCTCCTATTCTCAATAATTTACAATTTGTACCATAGGACCTAAGCTACCCTAGCTAAGTTCTAAAATATATTAATAGCCCAAAAGACGGCTACGCTAAAACAAAATAGAAGTACTACAGTAGATAATTCTATCTGTTTCGTCTTATAAAGTCTTCCTTTCTACGAGTATATATGTCAATTTTAAATTCCATGCACGTCCCGATTTGGTATTAAAAATGACTGCATGTTTTGTTATCGCTCCAAAAATTTTACCACTACGAGGAATAATACTTTTACAAATGGCAACACTAGACAGGCCGGGTTGTTCAGTTTCTTATGGCGGGAATGTTTTTGATAGGCTAGACCAGTTACGCCCCTTTTTCGAGCTGAGGTAGGACTTCTTCTTTGGAGCAGCCTCACTTTTACGTTGGCGTTCAGCACGAGTAGAACCTAAGTGGAAGCGCTGTCCGAGTAAGGTATTTTCAGTGTAATTAAGTGTACTTACAAAGGTGTGTATCTAGTCTGATTTAAATAAAAGATGTAATGTGTCAAATTAATAAATATATTGTACAGATATTAACTTGGTTTCTTTTAGTTTCTTGTGCTGCGCTGGAATCTCAGAGGACCATGCCTCTTTGTCATTAACGTAATCATCTAACTTATAATAGGCTTTATAACATAATGTTTTCTTAATAATAGATTTAAATTTACTCTCAGACAAACTCAATATATCTTCCGGTATTTTGTTATAGTATCGTATACTTGAACCTTCAAATGAAGTCTCAACTTTAGCTAGTCTATGCTTAGGTTGATTTAATTCATTTTTACTTCTTATATTACGATTATGTCTTTCATGATTTCTTGTGAAAGTATTAATATTCTTTCTTACATACATGATATTTTCATAAATATATTGACATGGCACAGTCATAATATTAATTTCCTTAAACAGTTCTCTCAGAGAATCACGACTGCCAAGTTTATAAATAGCTCTAATGGCCCTTTTCTGAAGAATAAATATTGTTTCAATATCAGCTGCGCGGCCCCACAGCAAAATTCCATAGGACATTATGCTGTGAAAATAACTGAAGTAAACAAGTCGCAATATTTTGATTTTGATTTGATTTATTTATCACACAATGCAAATTACATTTTATTGTTACAAAATAAATTAGATCAACCTAAGCATAGACTAGCTAAAGTTAGGACTTCATTTGAAGGTTTAAGTATACGATACTATTACAAAATACCGGAAGATACTGAGAGTAAATTTAAATCTTTTATTAAGAAAACATTATGTTATAAAGCCTATTATAAGTTAGATGATTACGTTAATGATAAAGAGGCATTGTCCTCTGAGATTCCAGCGCAGCACAAGAAACATGCAGTCATTTTTAATACCAAATCTGGACGTGCATGGAATTTAAAATTGACATATATACTCGTAGCAAGGAAGACTTTATAAGACGAAACAGATAGAATTATCTACTGTAGTACTTCTATTTTGTTTTAGCGTAGCCGTCTTTTGGGCTATTAATATATTTTAGAACTTAGCTAGGGTAGCTTAGGTCCTATGGTACAAATTGTTAATTATTGAGAATAGGAGCACTTTTGAGCATGTTTTTGGGTGGTTTTCCTGTTCAGGGGGTCCGGCTGATTTACATGTCACATGTAAATATATGTTTTTAAATATTCACTTTAATTGGTTGACTTCATACATTGACGGTGGTGGCGTAAGTTACATGCTATGTGGTCAGCCTGGGCGGCCCCGAGGCACTGCCTTTTTTATCCCACTCGTGCCGCATTTTTACTAGGAACATCAAATTGTTATAAAAAAGAGAAAATTGTGTCTTTTTTACAATGACAATTTTCTCTTTTTTACAATGACTAATTTATTTTTTTGTGACAGTATTGTATTGTAAATTCTTGACTTTCTGAAAGAATTCGTTGTGAATCTACTTCGAAATAAACGATTGAAATTTGAAATTTGAATTTGGCACATTTTTAAAGACCTGTTTATATGCGCAAGGCATGTCCATATCTACTTATATTGGTCGAAGTGGAGTGGTTACCAAAGTACAAGTTGATCATAAATTGTTTGAAGGGAAAGTGCCTGATAAGTGTAAATAGCAATGTTTTATTCCGCCACCTAACGTTGTCTTGTGTTTACCGCCACAGAAAATAATATTTTGAGGTTAAACTACCCGCAATAACCGAATAGCTACCCACTTCTAGCAGCCCGTTAGCGGTTTCACACGATACTGCTCATTTTCCTTTAGGAATAGTTATTTTCCCGCGGTAAAAAGTATTTTAAATGTAAATTCATGTTACCTTTTATATGTGTGCCAAATTTCATTTCAATCAGTTATGTAATTTTTGTGTTATGAAGTAATAAAATTTACAAATATTTATAATATTAGGAGGATAGGATATTTTTTTCGTAAAGACTGATGTTGTAAACGCCTGTAGGTGGAAACATTGCTGATAAGGCACTTTACCTTCACATAATTTTTTATCAACTGGTATTTTAGTAACCACTCTATAAATGCAGATAAATACTGTAACTCCCGTAACTAGCAATTAAGTAGCAATATCAGTATTAATCATTTCGAGAAAATATTAGTCTGCTATCAGAATGGCTGATCAAAATAATTTTCCAATTACTCTGCATTTATCACAGCTAGCAATTAATTAGGACAGCTAGCAAATACTAGCAATCTAATAGCAATTATTAAACAGAATCTCCGCACTAGAAGCCACAGGCGACCTGCGATTCTGACGGTAACTTTCATGGACTGGTTTAACATACATACATACATACATACATATATCACGCCTTTATCCCTTGCGGGGTAGGCAGAGCGTTAACGACCGTAAAAATACGGTTGCTATCGCCACGTCTGACATTTTTGAGAATTGTTTTCTAAGGTTGTTTCAGAAAACATGTGTATCACTATAGTGACAGGTTGTCAGCCTGTCGCCTAAAAATTGTAATACACCAATACTCTCGAGTCCCTTAGTCGCCTCTTACGACACCCGCGGGAAGGATGTGGGGTGATGCTATTCTAAGCCGGCATCACACGGCACACTGGTTTAACCACTTAAACTATTTACAGTTGATTATTTTTAAATCTCGTATAAGCCCGTCCAGCAGTGGGATAGATAATGATAAAATAAACTATAATTTTTATCCAGATAGACTAAACTGACTGCCAAGAACGGCCTTATATTTTTAAATGTTGCAAGCATTATTCTAGTGTGGTGGTTTGACTTATTCATTTTATTCATTGAACTGTTGTGGGAGACGAATATTCGATGTAACTAGTTATTTTTGTAAATAAATATGCATAATAAGTACATTCTGTTCTCCGCCAGATTTTTAAAAATGGGTAGGTAGGTCAAATAGAAGACTGTAACATTAACCCATATGGTAAACAAACTTTACAATTTACTTCGCTGCTGTGGTGCACCTGGTAAATAAACTGTAATCCTCTGACGATAACAACAAAAACGTATTGTTGTCAGGTCAGACAGGAAATAAATGTGAAGTTAGTTTGTTTCAAACAAAGTAGTATGTTTGTCTTTTAAGCCAATTTATTAACGAAAATTGAAATTAACTAAATTATTTTCAAAAAGATACAATTACTATCTTTGAATCATATAGCTTGATCATTCGGGGTACAACACTATTTTTTTATTATTTTTAAATACAATACCGTGGCAACCCACCAAATGTCAATTTAGTCTATCTGGATAAAAATTATAGTTAACCTTATTTTCGTATGTTTGGCAGTTTTCCCGTTTGTAACTATTTCATATTGACTATTACATAATTTTCAATGAAATACCCTAATAGTAGCCATGTGTCAGCTCTGTGCTCTAATAATTATATAGCCAATCTAACCCGCTCTAGGCCCAACTCTTAAGATATTTATAGGTCTGCTAGTGGGTAAACAACTATAGATAGGTCAGCTAATGCATGACCAACTACAGCGATAACATTTCGTTTCTAGCCCGAAACTATAATTGAAAGTTGTTATCAAGAAATATTTTATGTGGCTCTGCAAAAACTTGTGCTAATCAACTTACATATTAACTTTGCTTTTGTTTGGCAATTACTGCAAGTACGGTTATGATATGAATCAGAGATACTACCGAGCAAATCGAAATACATGGTTCTTGGCTCTAAATCACAAATAAAGAAAATTAATTCAAAGGCACCAGTCGTTAGTATACTTGGTCAAAGTGTTGAACGCGTATTAAAAGCAAAAAACTTAGGAGTGATGCTCGATAGTGAATTACGTTTCCACAGTCACGTCGAGAGTCTTGTCAGTAATTGTTTCTATAGACTTAAAATTCTTTATAAAATACGCAATTTACTCAGTAAAGAGGCTAGATTGATGGTTTGTGAGTCGCTGATTCTGTCGAGATTAAACTATGCTGACCTTGTATATGGACCACGCCTTTTATACAAATCACAGCGTCTTATACAGCGTGTTCAAAACGCGTGCAGTCGTTTTTGTTTCAACGTTCCTCCGCGTAGCCATATTACACCATTTCTTAATAATGCGTCTATATTAAATATGGAATCACGACGACAATTACACCTCGCGTCTTTAATGTTTGATGTTTATAATTTAAAAAATCCCGACTATCTATTTTCAAAACTAAAATTCCCTACACCCTCGCACAATAAGTGCAACCATGGACGTAGATTCTGTCGTGCACCACTTTTGATTCACAGACATAAAACAGCGGCCTTTGCTGGCAGTTTTCGCTACCACGCAACAAAGTGCTGGAATAACATTCCACCCCCTATAAGATCTGTAAAATCCCCTTGGATTTAAATTAACATTAAAATTTAAATTAACATTTAAATCCAATATGAAGAAACTTCTTTCGGAGAAACAAATCATTGGTATCCCTAAGTGTTATGCGTAGGTAGCGAAAGCCGTCATGCACGACCCTAGCAAGTGTGAAATAGTGATTTCCTCTAACATAACTACATAAGCTATATACATTATCTATTTACTACTTATTTAAGTATACACTTACTACAAGTCCAAGTCCAATAATATATAAATTGCACCTTTCTCATATATTTAATCTATTTTATCATATAATATTATTATTATTAATTATATTGTGACAATCTATTATAATTTAAATATTTAAATTTACACGTCATCTGTTTCAGTCGGTTGCCGTCACACCGCGTTACTCGCAGGTGATAGCTGAAAATCAGCGATTTGCCCTCAAAGCAAATATTGACGCTGAGCTATGGCCTTTTGCATTGCTGCGGCACACATGCGTGCCCTGGTCAGGGCCCTGTCGTATATGGTAGTTTGTGTAGATTGTTTTAATTATTGTTTTGTAAATTTTTACTTTGGTCTTGATTTAAATGTTTATGTGTGTGTGTGACTGTGGCAAGAAATAAACTTTTTATCTATCTATCTATCTTATCTACTTTATTAAGGTTACGTTAATGTTGCTTTGTTTGATAAAATAAACGTTTTCCTAAAAAGTTTATTTGGATTTTTATTTGAAGCACAGTTAATAGAAAGAGCATGAAACCATCTGTCATGCATGATCATGCATGACATTGCAATCAATTTCGTGACACTACACCCGCGGTTCTGACGTACACGACATTTGGCTCGTGGAACGTGAAAACTCTCATACAGGGTGTCAGAGACGGTGTAACGAAAACTTTGCAGGATATTTGTGTACATCAGAACCACGGGTGTAATGTCACGCAATTTGATGCAATATTTTTGAATATTTAGTACTGTTTTTCTACTATTTACTACCTATACTTATATAATTGGTGTACGTCAGAACCGCGGGTGTAATATCACGAAATTTGATGCAATATTATTGAATATTTAGTACTGTTTTGCTACTACATATTTACTACCTATACTTATATAATTGCTACCTCAGTATATTCTTAATTAGAAGTTATTTAAAGTGAGCCGCCACTCTGACGTCAGGATGGCGGGTGAAATCATTCATCCAGGGCCCCTAGTACCCCTGACTTGTTCCCCCAGGGGTACAACTGAAACATATTTAAAATTTATTTATTTAACTATTTACAAAAAATTATACCTATACACAATACGAAACCGTGAAAACAAATAAGATCTTCCAGCGCGTCCCCGCGAGTCATAGTCCCCAGCATACTGGCAGCATCCCTCGCTGGATGGCCAAGCTGATACGCTGGGCCAGGAAGCTGCCAGCCCTGCGATCGCCAGTGGACTCGATGAGACGCGTCTAAAGATCTGCTACAATTTTTTTGGCTTCAGGGCCCCAAGGGCCCATCGTCTCAAACCCTATCGGGGAGAACACGTACCCACTGGAAACTTCCTCATACTTCCGCACCTTAAGAGCTTCAGCTCCTGCCGCTGCGGAACCTGCCTGCGCGCATGTAGCCCTTAAGTGAGAGGGGGCCAGTGTATCTACACAGGTCACATCCCACACATCTCCCCTGCTGCCACGGAATGAGCGTCACACCGTCGGGTCTCTTGCCACCTGAGCGAACAATTCCGTTTGGCTCTAACTTAGCCGGAATGCTCGCCGAGACAAGGGCCCGACGAATGACGTCATTCAAAGCCGCGTGGCGAGGGATGCGACCTGCACTCCTGCGACAGGACAATCCGTGCCGGCCATACTCATCCAGCGCAACCGCATTGGTGGGGATGGTTCGTCCTCAGCCCTAGCCTCAAACCGAGCACTAGCGAAAGAGTACAACCATCAAGGAGTGTGCCTATGTTGGCTGAAGGGAGAGCATTTAGCTACAAACCTGACTCCCTCTGAAATACTGCAAGAAGACGGGCGCGCTCCGTTGTGCTCGAGCACTTAACTAGCAAGTCTTGCTGGGTCTTCTTGCAGAGGGGTTCATCCCATTGCCTTTGGGAATGCAGCAATGTTGGAATATCGCACTCACAAATACTCTTCCACTCAAAGACCGCCTCCGACAGATAGCCGACTTCAACTTGTCCTAGCGAAGAAAAAGTCATGTCGCCAAAAAGTTTACTGCATCCACAAGCCGAAGCCAGAAAAGCAGGAAGCGATACTGATGTCACCTTGCGTATGCCGAGACCTCCAAAACGAACTGGAAGCGACGCCTGAGACCATGCATCAGGCGTCAGATCGCAGTTCAGATTCTTGGACAACAAACCTGCAATATGCTCGTCCACGACTGTCAGCAGCCCTCCAAACCTCCACAGGGGGCAGCATCGGAGGACATAAGTAAATTGCGGCACAAAGAGGCAATATTTTACTATCGTAAGTGCTATATGAGGGAAAATTTTTATGAGGCGCTCAAAATTCTCCTCAAACATTTCAATTTGAGCCGACACAAAAGGAGGAATGGCATCGTCGAGAAGAGGGGCCCCCAGCAGCTGTAATGAGGCGTCAGTTGCAACCTGAATATTGGGGACGACCTCACCAAACTTAGCCTCTAGATCAAGCCGGTCCTCAGCAGAAAAGGAAGAATTGATGTATAGCTCGCATTTAGTGAAATTAACAGGGAGGACAGTAACCAGTGGAGAACGCGTCGGTACGATTTTGTTCAAAACCAAGCTCACTGGTTTTTGCGGGGGGAGAGGTAATTATCGCTAGACGCAATTGGCTTTCGCAATGACCGCATATTTTGTAGAGATGGGAAAAATAAGTATGTAAAATTATATCGATATTTTATATCACCTTTCAATAAGTTTACTCATATTATGTGATTGAAATTTATTGAAACATGTGCATGCTAATATTAATATAGCGATATATGTATATAAAAAATTAATAAGTACCTACTTACATTGTAATTTTAGGGTATGTATTGAAATAATTGTACCCAATGGGAAACGACCTGTTACGATCATTTCATCTGCCGAAACAAAGGTCGCCACGTGCGCGTACACCTGCACTTGATTTCGATTTTCGTTCCGGGTGGCGCGGGGGGAATGCGTCCGCGCCACTCCATATACCCCGAATGCATTCATTCGTATAATATACTACATTGTAGGTAAGTTGTTAAGTACGTACATTAACATAATTATTTTATGACGATCCCAGAATTATCGATAAAATCATTCTATACTTCTGAGAACAGTGGTATAGCACTAATACGAAGAAAGAGCCAGCCTACGTATGGACACACCCGTGCGTTAGAAAGGGATAGCAATGAAAGACATCAACGGGAGCGCATCAGAAATTATAAATATGGAATTATTTTTCATTAAAATGAAATTTTGAAAGAATCAAGCATAAAAATGTTTACCTATGAAATGTTATCCCGTCTTTTGCGGAACTTGATGTTGTACTACACTTTCCACACCATTTCACTGCACAGGAAGGCATTCTTGTTTACGTTTATACGCCAAAAAACGAAGCGCGGAACGTCCGTTCTTTCGCACAGTCTCAACCCGACTAATCAAAATTTTGATGCGACTGCTCAATATAGCAGACATCAAGTGAGTGCGGTCGCCCCCGCATGCGTTCTCCACTGGTTACTGTCCTCCGTGGAAATTAAGCTCCAACCCAATCTCAGCGAAACTGCTTATAAGTGTTTTTAAATCATCTAAAACTACCTCCGGACTGCCCCCGGTGGTCCCATCATCCAGATGCCAAACATTGAACACTGACCGCAATGAGGAGATGATATGGTGGATGGCCAAACTAAAAATTGCGGGTCCCAGTGGATCGCCCTGTTGGCAGCCGACAGAGGAATCTAGCATGTGTTTTTTTATAGAACAGCTTGGACGGACTACTGTAGCATTGCCAGAGATAGGGAAATATGGCAGGAATGTGCTCCTTTACTCGTGTCAACATGGCTCCACGATCGATGGAGTTGAAAGCGTTCTTGACATCAACCTTAACACTTAACCTTCTCCAACATTGAGGAAAGCGCGGGTGGCATGAACTGCCGCTTCACAGCCGCCTTTCGAGCCTAATCCAACCTGAAAAGGTTGAAATTTGGCCGTCAGAGTCTGGCTAATAAAACGGCAGGAGATCTTAGAGGCTAATCGCCTGAATATAGTGCCCACAGCAATCGGTCTAATACCGCCGTCTTTCTTTTTTAAAGCACTAAGACTAGCGCCATAGACAATATCTGTCATTTCCTCGTTAATTTTTCCAGACAGCATTAGCTCCGCGAGAGATGCCAAACTTGCAGCCAATTTCCTACCCACATCACCCACGGAATAACACACTAGGTCCTTTAAATGTTGGGGAGACAGCCCATCTACCCCACCACAGGAGCCATTTTTAAAGGACGTTTTTGCTGAAACAATGTCATCAGGTGAAACCTGTGGCAGTATGCTGGCACCCTGAGGAGGATCAGGAAAACTGCTGGAAGGCCGGGGAGAAGGATGCTTTGCGCGCAGAGATTCTAGGGTCTCTTGGTTGTCTGGAGCAATAAGGTCACTAGAAAATAAAAGTTGACTAGCACCCCTGATGTCGCCATCACCCACCTTCTCCTCGACTTTTTTAAACACTCTATTTACATTGTTTTTGCGCGGATCGGGAGGTTTTGGATTTATTTCCGGCAATGAAGCCGGCGGTTGCGAACAATCATTCTTAACTTTTTGAGTTAAACTTAATTTTGTAGTGTCATCTTTGTCCACGTGCAATATGCGGTATGAGAAACTAAGAAGCGCCTCCCAGCCATCTTTGCAATTTGAAGAAACGACCTTATCTATGCACGATTTAAGAACAGTCGCTACACTAGATCGAGCACCTCGAGGAACCCTTTTTATCAACGGAACACTATATTTCAGTTCGCCAAGTGTTTGCCAGAATGGCTTTGAGTTAGCGGGACTGGGACGGTCGGCCGGACTAGGTATGTTTGTAGCGCCAGTGGGACCCGTATCAAGTGTAGTCGTTACAGTTTTATGCATCCTGGCGATGTGAATGTTGAGTCCATGTTTGGATCGAAAAAAACGAGACAGTCCCAAGCAGAGCTCACATTGGAAATGCGAGCTCTGCGACTGGGACCGTAGGATTTCTGAAGAAATTTCCGTGTGGGCATGATCCTCCAATGCAATTAAATACAATTAATAAAATCTGCGTCCGACTTATAGAATAAAGATGAAAGTATTGCTTAAAATTGAAGAAAATTGTTTAATAAAATAATAAAATGAGATTGAAATACCTAGAACAATACAGGTAGTCATACAAACACGTGCAATTTCATTGAATGTATACAAAAATTATTTATAATTTAATTTAAATACAATAAAATTTTAATCAATGTCCTGATCTTAAAAGAAAGTAAATATAAGACATTTATTAAAACAATAATATTATAAATCCGTCGTAATCGAAAAAAAAATTAAAAAAACTGCCTAGAAAAATAGCTTACAAAAATCAATAATAATAAAAAATAAAAGGTTGACAGAAATTAAGAATATCAATGGTTAGGGTCCACCTTACTCTAAATCAATATTACAATAAGTTTACAGGTGTCAATAATTTCATATTGACCGTCGCGTCGTCGTCAATCCAGCGTGATAGGAAGACCTATTGCACCGTGATTGTCGCTAGTAGCGCCCTCTAACTCCGCTGGGTTGTAAGATGTGCTTTTTCGCAGTAATAATAGGGACCACTTGGATGGTATAGATGCGTGCAAACTATAAGGTGCCGACAGTAGCGCCTCTGCCCCCGACACGTAGTAATACGAAGAGCAACACAACAGCAACTCGGTATGTTCCCGCGCAAAAAACCGAAACAGGTGCAGGTGGTGTGTGTAGCGCTTCCAATCAAATGCCAGAGATGTCGCTCTGAAGCATGATTTGGCAGAAATATTTTTTAAATGGTACTAATAAAAGAAATTAGCACGATTTCACCATTAAAACCAAGCCCGTAATAGCACTGCACTGTAGCAAAGGTACAAAATCACACGTATCGCGCTATAGCACTGATCTTGAGTCCGAAATTGCAGAATTTTAGAATGTAAACAACGTCAGCTGATCGAGGATCTTAATTGTGTAATTCCACGATGAATCACTTGAAACGCAGCGAAGATAGCAGTGAAGCATATGCACTGGACGCGTATTTATGCAAATATTCAAACTTAAGTATTAAAACTAGCGAAATTAGATTTAAAAATGATAATTAAATACGGAGCTCGTACTAGTTGTTTTGGGTGGTCTACCCTCTCTCTCACATATTTAAATTAAAAAATAAAATATCTATTTTCCCTAATTTTGGTCACATAATTTGGGTCACAAAAAGCGTGAGCCAAATTAGATCGTGCTTGTAATTATTAGTATATCACCAATGCTTGTTGTAAGAGTAATGCCTTGTTGTTGTCACCAATGCTTGTTGTAAGAGTATCGAGAGTTTCCACAAGATCATATTGGCTGCCAGTGGGTAATCTCTTCATTTCAAATGCCTTCATGAGTTTCTATCAATCACGGTCCAGTAAGGTTACCATGGTTCATGACAACTGGGCATAAGAGGTTCAAATCATCTGCATGCCGCAGCAAATCAATCAGATGGTCAGCTAATTCCATGCCAGGATGCAGAGTACATTAATCTGATACTAGTTAAGCGGTGATTGAGCTGCAAGTGAAGGTAATATGTATCAACAGACTGTAACATCAATATCCACAACGAACCCCTGCTAGACATAGGTACCTCTGAGGGAATTAGCAGGTAAGTTAGGTAAATGTTTGTGTGTCTATTGTATGTCTAGTGTTTCTATTACATGCTGAACGTAGCAACCCCCCCCCACCCAGGAGCCGTCCTCTTCATGTTATCGGTCCACCCGTACGTAGGTCGTAAGACGCTACGCTTAATTGTCGTTTGTTTATACAGATCGCCAAAAGCAGACAAGGAAATATGGTTTTCTAAACTACAAGAACTATGTAGCCTACAAATTTTCAGGTCGTATGAAATATTAATCGTAGGTGATACAAATTTAGACACATTTAAATGTAAAAATGCCAAAGACATAAAAGATGTATTAAAACAATTTGGCCTACGAAACTTAATTAGCTTTCCTACTAGGATAACTAGCTTAACTTCAACTAGTATTGACCATGCCTATACAAATATTGACAAAAATGAAGTCACAAAAGCGTGTAGTACTAATTTTAATGTCTCAGATCATGTAGGAACTAGTATTGAAGTGAATATTTTTTCTATAAGCAATACAAATAACACTTTTACATTTAAAAGAATAATCTCTGCGTTAAATATTGAAAACTTTATTTCAAATTTTAATGTATATGACTGGGACCAGCTATTACTCAAGTGTGTATGTCCTCTACGGCTCTATATAGTATTGAGTCCGTATTGATCGTAATAAAACATTTTTTTGATGTGTTTTCCAATAAAAAAATGTCCGGTCCGCGATTGTGTCCATGTCTGTGTTAACAATCTTGTCCGACAACTACGGTCACAAATACGTAGCATTAAAATAGGTATAGCTCAACATCCTAGTAACGTACTCAGCGACAAATTACTTGAATTATAATCTTCGTATGTGCTTCTTTTGGCAAATGCGAGAAGCGATTACATAAATAGCGTTATAACCAATACCTCAGATAACCTATCTAAAAGTATTTGGCGTGTGATAGCTATGGAAACATGCAAAACAAAAAACAAAAGTAGTGCATTGGACATATTCGTGCGGCATCAGCCCGGGAACAGTGAGTCATCGCGCGCCGCTGCCGCCGCATCGGTGCTAAATAACTACTACACACAAACAAACAATAACATGACCGTTAGGCCGTGCATCAATACCGCTGCTCAATTTTTGTCCAAGTACCTACCAACTTCCCCGCCAGTATTTGAGTTTGAACCGTTTAGTCTAATTGAAATACTCAAAACAATAAAATCAATTAAACGTAAAGAATCGAAGGATGCTAACGAAATGTCAACCTATGTACTCGATTATCTGCCACCAGTTGTTATTTCTACACTTGCCTAATAAGTGTATTGAGGTTGGAAAGTACCCTAATATGCTAAAAATTATTAAAATCCAACCAATTTATAAGGGAAAGGGAGAAATGCACCTTCTGAAGTATTATCGACCCATTTCGCTGATAGCCATAGTGTCCAAAATCTTCGAACGGTTAATTAGTAATAAAATTATGTACCACCTAACTACAAACAGTCTATGTATTAAACAAACAACAATATGCATATCAGCCAGGCCGGTCAGCTACGGATGCGGCGCGCGATGTGATCACTAGAGTGACGCACCACCTGGAGGGCGGGCGGCAGGTCGCTGCTATCTTCTGCGACCTGTCGCGCGCCTTCGAGATGGTTGATCACTCGCTTCTCCTGGATAAGCTCTGACACTACGGTTTCCGAGGAATGTTTCACAAATCAATTGCATCATTTTTGAGCGACAGAAAACAAGCGACGTACGTTCAAAATACCAAATCTGATCTGGCAGATACAGGTGAATGCGCTGTTCCCCAAGGCTCAGTTATGGGGAATACCCTCTTTCTGCTGCTGGTCAACGACATAACCGCAGCGTGTCTAGATTGTGTCAGCGGACGCCATCGATCTGCTTCGATCAAAACTAACTCAGGTTATGTCTAAGATTTCTCAGTGGTTCTCCGTGAATGGCATGTCGTTAAACGTAGATAAAACAAACATCATTCATTTTAAATTACGTGACCCTACCAACATCACCACCTTAAACATTAATGTGAGAGGCACAATAGTCCCACAGGTAACCGAAGCAAAATACCTCGGATTTGTTATCGATGCCGGTTTGACGTGGTCCGCTCACATTGATGCAGTGTGTGGTAGGTTATCTGCGGCCTGTTTTGCACTTACAAGACTTCAAAACACACTCTCAAAAAGCAACTTCCTTAAGGCATATTATGGATATTTCCATTCCATCTGCACATATGGGGTAGACTTATGGGGAGCCGCGACTGACCGCGACAGAGTGTTTAAGCTGCAAAAACGAGCACTACGTATTGTGCAAGTTTACTTTACGACCATCCTGCTAAGGAAATATTCCAAGAACTCAAAATACTGACACTGCCGAGTACTTACATACTACAGATGTGCAAACAGGTTCAACAAAACTTGCCGAATTTCCCAACGCTCGGTGACACGCACGACCGTAACACACGGTTCAGGAATCAGCTGAGGGCACCTCGCCGTCGTCTGGCCAAATCGCGTAAATTACTGGATGTTGTAGGCCCTAAAGTATATAACGCTCTACCTTAACTACTGTGAGCAATGCACCCAGTCTCATAAGTTTTATAAACCGACTGAAAGATATTTTGGTGAAATTAGCGTGCTATAACGCTAACGACTACTATGTGGGTGTCCGACAAAATTGTTAACCAAGATATAAAACATACAAAGTAGTCATGTGACTACCTAATTTATTGTTATAACTTTTGAAAGTACCTCGGTACCTATAATTATTTGAGCATGTAATATTGTAAAATTTAATAATGTATCTTACTAATTATGTTTTTACTATTCAACATCTGCCATGTAAATTTTAAATTTATTAAATAAACTGAATTCTGAATACTGAGGTCAGGTCCCTACTCGAAAACCTGCTTGCTTAGTTGCTCAGCTGGCCATTGGTTCTTTGACATTTCAAAATCATCCGGGATTCACTCTTTGTCCCACATTCGAATAAAAAGCTTACATACCGACGTGTGCAGCTCTATACCGCCATATTTGAACTGATAATCATGCATAAGGTCCAAGCCAACCGCCCGCTTATTGTGCTGCTGTCTGATGGCAGTAACAACCTCGCCACATGACAGGGGCTCGTCCAGCTCGGTGGCTAGAATAATTTGTGATCGTTGATCGGTCTACGTTAAGCAGGTTGTTAAAATGTTCAGCTTAACGTTTGAGTACATCCTGCTTGCTATTCAGAAGGTGCATGCCATCTAGACATCTTAAAGGCACTTTTGCTCGATAGCACATACCTATCAGTTAACGCACCTCGCAGTAGAACTTCCCAAACTGGTATGTATCACAGGCCACATATATCTGACAAGCTTTGTCTTGCCACTACTTGTCTTCTATTTGAGAAGACTTGAATTACTATTACACTTAGTCCCTGGTCGCTATCCTTGACCGGTTCTATACCTCTACCTCTTCGATGATGCTGTCGCAGGAACTCTCGATGTTTGTCAAGTGCTGCTTTGATAACCCCACTACTGTCATCAAACCAATCTTCGCTATGCCGGTCTTTTGTACCAAAAGTAGTGGCAGCGGCTTCCATGAGGTGACGTGATAAAGTTCCTCAAGCAGCACCGGCATCACCTGTTCTATTTGCTACCAATAGCTTTCAGATGCGGTCAGTTGCACAGGATATATTCCTATGCGCACAAATTCGCGAAAATGCAGGCGGACACACTTAAGACCTCCTCATCCTCGATACATTATGAGTGGTAGGATACAGTGCTTGCTGCCTTAGTCTTGAAGCGTTGTGTGTTAGCGCCATCTATCTCCACTACGCCTAAACCATAAATATTCGCAAGATATTATTATATTAAGCTAATTTGTAAGGTTGCTATAATAGTTATGGAGGAGCGTATCCTTCATTTAATTTTATGTTGATGTTAATTTATGTTGTTTGTTGGTTGTTGTACGGAAGGAAGTCACAATAAAGAAATGCGTCCGATCCGTAGAGCGTTTAATGTTCACACTGAAGTAAATTGCAATATGAATATAGTAATGCATAGTTATAATTTAGTGCGCGATCAGCGCGTTTGTATGAATCGCACGAATACAGAGTCTTATTATAAAGGATGTTACAATAATGTCGAGCTAGCTCGTACATACTCCCGACTTAAGAAAAAAACAACAAAGTAGAACAATGTTTAAAGAAAATGTAAATGTTCAATCAATAGTATGTGTATAATGTACGAATTTTATTTTGTCTGCCGGGTTGACGTAGACCTGTCGACTCTCTTGTTGATCTTGATAATGTTTCCTTCGATGTCATCTTCGGTGCTTGTCCGATAGACCTCGTGGTTTGTTTCGTCTCTGGCACGTTGTGCAGGTGTAGGAACAGTATGTTGTAATTCCAAGATCGTTGTCTGTAGTTCTGCAAGACGTTGGTGTGTAAAGTTCTGTTTAGCCTTGTAGCCTCCCCACAGTATAATAGCCAGTACACACATCGCCATAAATGTATATGTGACATAATGATGAGTGTTGTGTGAACTGCTGAGTGTGCTAAGATTCTCTTGGCTGGCTTTTATTGTTTTGATTTGACTCCGTATATGCTCGAACTGCTGTGTATGTTTTTCAGGAGCGTAGGTGTAATTGATTTCTTTCAGAATATTATTGACTCCCGATTCAGGTAAGTACACGTTGGCTTCGTTTTCTTAAATCTTTAGTTCTGTGTTGTATGTTTTAGGTGAATGTATTATGATGTTGTCTCCCTTTAACATACATCCAGGCTTGATGTTTATAATGCCTGTGCTATGTAAAGTTTCTGACGTCACAATTGCATCATTACAAAAAACGCGTATAGTGTGTTGCTGGCAACAAGTAAAAAGCCAAGCGGCGCGACTGTGCAACATGATCCACTCGTCGTAGCATGTCTTCGTTATAGATGCACAGCGTGATATATCATTGTTATTGATAATATGCGCTTCACACAACGTTGATAGAGCTTTTGTAGTTGTATGTATAGGTAGGTTTATGTGACATAGTAGTTTGTTTTCTTTAAATGCTATACAGCCTGTGTGTACATCTTCCTCTGTTAAAGGTATAATCATGTCTTTCTTGAGATTCAATGCTGAATATTTTGCAGTAGGTTTGATGTACGTTGCCTGTAACGTTTGTTGATCAATTCGGGGGATAGGTCTTCTTCTTCTTCTTTTCGTGTGGGATACCAAGTCGTTCAACGACCCGATGAACCCTAGTGTCAGAATTTTTCAACCGCCTTCTACAAGTAGCAGGCTTCTGACATGGTTGTGTAACGACCGCCGTCTAAGTGATCATAGACAGCAACCGGGACCTACGGCTTAACGTGCTATCCGAAACACGGAACCATCTTACTTACGGACAATCGGGTGGTTCAGCCCGCAATGTCCTAACCAGACTGGGAACAAATTCACAAAGTGATAAATATCAACTTTGTGAGTGACCCACCGAGAATCGAACCCGGGACCGTCTGCGTCAAAGGCAGTCGCACTACCACTGCGCCACATCGGTCGTCAGGTAGATAGATAGGATATACCCGGGGGATAGGTATTACCCGATTAAGTTCATAAGGCTCGATGTTCAGCAGCGGTAATTTGACCTCGAAAATCAGGAAGTTTATTACTCTGACATGTACTCTGGATAACTTATACATTTCACGAACGCATTCTTGTTGGCCGCTCACACACGTTAATGTTATATCGGTAGGAATTTGAGCCGCTATGATGTTCATCTGACTCTCAAATTCTTCTGGTGATAATAGATGGCTGTCTATGTGTCCACTGCGGACATCGGTCACAAGATCAAGTAACTCTTCTTGAACACGACGTAAGTTAGTGATGATAAGGTTAGCCGAAAGTGAAGCTGCGGTGATATACATCGCCTTTCTATGTTCATCTTGTACGCAGTTGTTCAATTCTGCTATCTGTTGACTAATGCTAGTGAATTACTTGGTCATCATATCTTCGTGTCTCTTTAAAATATTGTATTCACCTTCTATGACCGATGTTTGTTGTTTATACAAGTTAAGCAGATGGTTTTCGTTATCTTGAATTGTTGTTATGTCTTGATCGTATTTTTCGGCAAATCTTCCATCGAGGACGCCGAACAATTCGTTTGCTATGTAGCCAATTCCGTCGAGACCACGTTTAGCTCGTCTTCCGTGATAGTTCTTGAGCATCATGTTATAGTGTTTTATCTCTGTAACTTCGTGTCGCAGTTGAGTAGTTATGAATTGAAACGCTGGCTCGTTTTTACATAAGTCTTCAAGTATACTTGTGTAATATTCGATGTTCGATAGACTGTGCCAGTAAGTGGTTAAGTTGTAGTATACAACCATCTTCCATTCATCCTGTATAGCTTGCATCTGTGCGACCTTGTCGAAGTATAGTGGTTTATTTTCGTGTAGGGTTGTCACTTTCATCGATTTTGTAGTGTTTTCACAAGTCCCAGTAGAGAAGCATGTAAACAGTACGAGGAATATGTTGAGTAACGTACTGAAGCATTTACGTTGTTTCTTCTTCCGTTTTGTGTTAGGTTTTGTTTCAGCGCTTGTTTCAGTTTTTTGTTCAGGTTTTGTTTCAGGTTGCTGTTCTGGCAGATGCAGCGCAGGATGGGATTCCGGTTCAACAGGTAATGGTACAAGTTTGTTGACAGGACGTTTCACACCATCGCTGTTTTTTGTTTTCAGTGTTACCACGCGCACACGGCCGTCGTTTCCTGGATGAGTTTGTATGACCCTTCCCATGAGCCATCGCGCGGGTGGTATGTTATCTTCTTTTATGATCACTAGGTCACCAACCTGAAGATCTTTGCCCGAGTAATGCCACTTGCTTCGTGTTTGCAAGGTTTGTAGGTACTCCGTTGACCATTTTCTCCAGAAGTCCTTGTACATTTTTTCTACTAACTTCCATCTTGTTTTTAGGCTGATCTCTTCCACATCTTGTGTGAGTGGTGGTGCCAATGTTTGGTCTCCAGTTAGAAAATGTCCAGGAGTGAGGCATTCTAGGTCTTCGATGCTGTCTGATAATGAAACCAAAGGTCTTGAATTCGAGGCTTCGATTTGCGTTAGAAGTGTGGTGAACTCTTCATATGTTAGTTTTTGTTCACCTAACACTCGTTTCAGGTGATGTTTCATTTGTTTTACAGCTGACTCCCACAGCCCGCCTGCTGTTGGCCAGGATGGTGCGTTGAAGTGCCATTGAACTTCTTTGTTTGCCAGTTCATCAATGACAGACGCATCCAGGTAATGTTTTAATGCTTTTTTATGTTCTTCTTCTAAACTGCGCGCTGCACCGACGAAGTTGGTGCCACAATCGCTGTACATGTGGCGTGGTCTTCCTCGACGTCCGCATAGCCGTTTGAAAGCAGCCAGGAATGTTATGGATGACATATCTGACAATAGTTCGATGTGGATTGCCTTTGTGACGAGGCAAATAAAAATTGCTATGTAACCCTTTGTCGTGGCTATTCCTCTCCCTTTGTTTGACTTGACATCTACAGGTCCAGCTAGGTCGCAGCCACAGTGGAAAAACGCAGGAGACGGGGTAACTCTTGGCTTTGGTAGGTCAGCCATCTGTTGGTTTTTGCTGATACCCTTGAATCTCAGGCATTTTGTACAATTTCGCAGTTGTCGTTTGACTGCAGTCATACCACTGAGCATCCAGTACTTTGATCGCAGATAAGTTAATGTTAATCTGGCCCCACCGTGAAGAGTTGTTTTGTGAGCCCAGTCGAAACTCAGTAGAGCGTCAATGTATGTAGTGCCGGAACACTGGAACACGTGTATTTTAGCCGCACCGTAATCTATCGTAAAGCGCCGTCTAAATCTGGTAGGTGAGACCCGCTGGTGGGAGGCCTACCAGACCGATCGCAAGATCACAGTATATGACACTAAATACACTGTCCTTCGGTATCCGGCTCGAAGGACCAAAATGGAGGAGCGTATCCTTCATTTAATGTTATGTTGATGTTAATTTATGTTGTTTGTCGGTTGTTGTACGGAAGGAAGTCCCAATAAAGAAATGCGTCCGATCCGTAGAGCGTTTAATGTTCACACTGAAGTAAATTGCAATATGAATATAGTAATGCATAGTTACAATTTAGTGCGCGATCAGCGCGTTTGTATGAATCGCACGAATACAGAGTCTTATTATAAAGGATGTTACAATAATGTCGAGCTAGCTCGTACAAGTTATATAATTGCACAAATGAGTTTGTTTAGTGATTAGTTAGTTTATCTTTATTTTATTATGTACCTACTTAGGAGCATCATACAATTATTTATTTTCAAGTGGCAACACTGGGGTTGATTTTGTAATAAAAGTGGCGGTTAGACAGACAACGAGTCTGGATTCGCCGCCTAGTCGCTTGCGCGCTCGGAGGTTTTAGACGACTGCCCAGTGACTCTGCCTACCCACGGTCGTCGCGTAGGGCTCTGTTGAGCACCCCGTAACCCCGGCCTCCCACCAGCGGGACTCACCGGGGGGGGTACTCCAGGGTCTTGCGTCCCGTGGGCGGGCTACGCCTCGCGCGGACCAGGCTTAGAACAAAAGATTCCTAAGTAAAGAAGATGCCGCCGCCTACTGGCCGCCCACCTGCCCGACGCACCCGAGTGTTCGTCCGTACGAACCCGGGTGCCGCCGAACAACGCGTCCTGGACGTTATGACGCCCGTGTCGACGCCCGCGCCCCCGTTGGCGCCCCCCACGCCGGGACCATCCGTGGCACCCGCGCGCCCCGCTACCTCGCCGCGAGCGGCAGCCATCGTGGCTTCCTTCGCCGGCGCCCCACCGTTGCCACCGCTGCCTTCTTCGCTTGCGTCTCCTCCGCGCGAGTTGAAGACCAGCAAGAAGGAGCCAGCACGGCAAGCAGCCCTGAGAGCCCTCAGGGAGAGTGCTTCCGCCGTGCAGGCAATCGTGCAGAAGCCGCAGCGCGCTGAAAAGCGCGCCCCCCCTCCACCTCACCGACCCCGCCGAGGACCCGCACGGTTCCGGCTACGAGGGTCACGCCGCCGCGCCGCTGTCCATGCCCTTGCAGGACAGCCCGACGCCGCCGACGTCGAGCGCCGCTGCTCCGTCACCCACGTACGCGACCGTGTTGACGACGCCTCCGTCACCGAAGCCGCGTACCATTCGCCCGACACCGCCCACGCCCGCCCAGGACGCGGGCAAGAAGACACTGCCGCCTGCACCCACGACTGCCATAAAGTTGACGGGGTGTACGAAGAGGCCGCCGCCGATAGTGGTCGATCAGCTTCCTGAATGGGGCCGCCACTTCGGCAAGCTGAAGGAACAGCTCGGCCACGCGCCAAACGTGCGACCCTATGGGTCCACAGGGTTTAGATTCCTGGCAAAAAGCGAACAGGAATTCCGTGTTTACCAGCGCTACCTTACCGCGCTGGAGGGCTCCGGAACCGGGATGACCACTCAAGGTCGCCATAAGAGGCCTTCCGGTCAACACGGACCCGGAAGACATCAAGAAGGAGCTGACTACCCTGGGCTACGAGGTGGACTACGTGCGCCCCAACAAGGCGCGCGGAGGACGCCCAGGGTGCATCTTCTTCGCACAGATTACCCGCACGCCAAACCTCACCCCGGATATCTACAACATCGCCGAGTTGTTGAACATGCCCGGCGTGAAGATCGAGGGATGGCGTGTGTCTACGCCGCTACCGCGCTACGACATGAACTTATAATTGTGTGTGTGGTGTTAAAATACTATTTGACCGCGTATGCGTTAACGAAAATATAGAACTTATTTTACCTATAGATTTGTATAAAAATCACCTCATATTTACGTCATAGTCTCAACAGCCAATAATGTCAATCAGTTAGAACTGTATTAGTTTTATACGTATTTTCAAAAGAACGTAAGTGTTATTAATTTAATTTGATTGTATAACTTATTTCATTGCCTTAAGGCTCATTTTGCTTTATATAAATATTCAACTCGTTAGCTGCCGAGCCGCCATTGCTTAAAATTCATTCTTACGCTCGCCGTCGCCTTTAACACTTGTCCAACTTGTTATATTTTTTGGTCAATAGTACTTTCTCTAAACACCAAAATTTCTTTTATTTCAAACCCCTTGTTTGGTAACAAACAAATTGGCGACCGTGACAGGACCCTGCACTATAAAATACGCCTAATCGACGTCGGATTGCAGGTCACTCTCTTCATCGAGCGAAACGTGGCGGACGTGCGCCATTCCAAGATTGTGCCACGTGTGTTCATCGTGATTCCTTTGTTTGGATGGACAAGAACGGCTGCTTGTATCATCAGCAGAACAGCTTCGAAACGATTACTACAGTGCACATCGCCCCCGCTAAGATTTAACCGAGAAAGTCAATCAATACCTAAGTGTGAGGTAACGACGCTACTGCGAAGAATCAACACCAAATCATCATCAACGGGATTGGGAGGTCTACTTAACAACGTGCTACGTTGGATACACATCGCCTCGCCATCTAAAGGTGAGCCCGTTCCTTTGTCCTACCTATTTACACAGTTATCCACTTTATTTGTGATTTCCAAGAGCTAGTTCCTCAATTTTGTGGCTATTATTTTGTGTGCTGCCTAATTTTGTATGTATGCCTGTCTTTGCTGGTTGCAAATAGCTTACCAGCCTATTTACGTATACACACGCCTATTTTTAGCACATCATCTACTTTCCCACTGATTTTGAGTCGCGTTTAGAGGCTATTTTGCCAATAGTTAGTGGCTATAATTTTTGTGCTGCCTATTGCGTATGCGTGCCTACCTCTCGGAAGCAATACCTATAGTTTGCCGACCTATTTACACACGCGTAACGCCTAACGCACATGCCTACTTTCCCACTAGCGAATCATCACTAATTCACTTCAATTAGCTTAATTGCTTGCGTTAAATCGTTGTCAAACTATTGTTAAATGTGTCACTATCGCATTTACCCATTTTTAATTAGAATTCACGCTAATATTTGCACTTTTACCCTAGATTACATACAGTGCTATTAATTTTCATGCTTAATATCACATTATTTTGCCTAATTCAACTTTTATTGAGCTAAATAAACGTAAATACGTTTCCACTAACTTTGCACAATAAGCATCTTATGAGTTTTTCTACCATTTCCATACCTACTGCACTGCTTTGCACTTCATACCTACCATCGTAGTCAGACGCTTGCATCTATCTATTCCAGTGTTCGAGTTCTACTCCGTGACCTACGTACATTGCATCAGCTGGTCGGCCGTGCCGCGCTGATTGTACGGAGCCAGGCCGGCCTGTACCGGACGAACTGCACCCCGTGCCACGTGCTTCGCGCGCAGTCAACAAAACGAGGAGCGTATCGTTTCGTATGAGATTTCATTCAATTTCTTACCTACATATTTGTTTTATCAGTGAATACTTCTTTGCAAAATGCCTGATTCTGAGAAGTCTGAAATGAAAGCGCTTACGGCAAAGCGAAGCAACATAAAAGGCCGTGTCACGAAGTTTAAAAATTATTTAGAGACTTTGAAAACTCTCGAACCTATTACCACCTTTGAAATATTGAAGTTAAAAAGTAAACTTAGTAAATTCGAAGAATTATTCGCTGAATTTAATGATGTTCAGGAGAATATTGAACTGTTATGTGCAACTCCAGAACTTCAAGAAACTGAGCTAACTTATAGGGATGTTATGGAGCAAGATTTTCATAATAGCATAGCTTTGGCCCAGCAGACCATTGAAGCTAATGCTTTTCATGATGCCAACAGCAACTCTTCATCCCGTCGATCTTGTTAGTCATAATCATAATGAAGGATGCGGCACAATTGGTTTTAAATTACCTACTGTTGTAATACCTACATTCGATGGTACCTACACTCGAGAGCGATGAATTAGGGTCATGGGAAAAATAGCAAATATCTCGGAAACTAAGAACGCTAGCTTAATAAAATAAATTGCATTAAACAGACAATTTAATGCTCCTTAAATACCAATAATAAAATTTTTTAGTTAATGTAAAGATATGCCATAAAACAATAAAAAATGAAAAAGGGAGACATTCGGAGACGTTACTACGAGACTACTTCATTCGTTTATGCTTTTATTTCTTATCTGTTGTTCAAGCGAGTATGCAAAACATGTTAATAATGTTGAATACTTCCTATTCAAGAAGTATGAATGTCATTTACACCTGGATGTTGCACCAGAATACTTACAATGCTGGAAACCGGCTGGGGGCAGGTTAATACTACCAGGACTGTCGGTATACCGTTTCCAACAGTCCAAAATGTTCTCGGATGTTATGAGGGAACCGGCTGTAACCTAAACAGACCAAGAACAGACAGAACCAAGTGGACCATAATAAGCAAATATCGATACTTGTAGAAAGTTATGCTTCGTAGTCGCTTTCTTACTGGATTTGAACCCATTTATCAGTGAGAACGGCTTGGAGGAAGTAGGCCAAATTCATGGAAAAGGAAGACGATAACTTGTTAAAGGTTTCTCAAAACCACTTAGACCTGCAAACATCCCACCTGGAGCCAGGCTGGAACTTCAAAGCATTTTGATAATATGCCCGAAAGCACAAATTGGAGAACACCGTTTTGGCACTATTCATATCATCTAACAATAACAATTTGTGCCCTAAAAGTACAATAGAAGACCCAAAGTGTATTTGTACAGGTTTTAATTCGTTTACGAATATTAAATGTGACTAAACGGTGTACTCCAATTTAGGTGGTTTTGAGCATATTATCCAAATGCCTTAAAATTCCAGCTTGGCTCCAGTTGTGATGTTTGCAGGTCCAAGTGGTTTCAGGTTACCTTCAACAAGTTCTCGTCTTCCTTTTTCCTGAATTTGGCTTACTTATTCCAAGCCGTCCTAACTGATAAATGGGTTCAAATCCTTTAAGAAAGTGACTACGACGCATAGTTTTCTACAAGTATCGATAGTTTTCTTATTGTGGTCCACCTGGTTCTGCTTGTTCTTGGTCTGCATAGGTAACAGCTGGTTTCCTCATAACATCCGAGAACATTTTGGACTGTTGGAAACGGTATACCGACAGTCCTGGTAGTATTAACCTGCCCCCAGCCGGTTTCCAGCATTGTGAGTATTCTGGTGCAATATCCAGGTGTAAATGACATTCATACTGCTTGAATAGGAAGTATTCAACATTATTAACATGTTTTGCATACTCTCTTGAACAACAGATTAGAAATAAAAGCATAAACGAATGAATTAGTCTCGTAGTAACATCTCCGAATGTCTCCTTTTTTCAGTTTTTATTGTTTTATGGCATATACTTACATTAACTAAGAAATTTTATTATCGGCATTTAAGGAACATTAAATTGTCTATTTAATGCAATTTATTTCATTAAGCTAGCATTCTTAGTTTCCGAGATATTTGCTATTTTTTCCATGACCCTAATTTATCGCACTCGAGTGTATTTTAAGTGGCTTGAATTTAGGGACACTTTTACTTCATTAGTGCATAAAAATTCACGTTTCAAAGATGTTCACAAATTCTTTTATTTGAATTCTTATCTGGAAGGGGAAGCTGCACGGGTTGTGTCCAATCTGGAGGTCACAGATGACAATTATACAGAAGCGTGGGAGCTTTTGTGCCAGCGTTACGATAATAAACGCCAATTGATTAATAATCATTTAAAATCATTAATGAGTCTTGAAACTGTCAGGGAAACTGAAAAATCTTTGCGTTTCGTCATTGACCATGTTACAAAAAATCTTCGCGCTCTCAAAACGCTTGGGTTGCCCACTGATAATTGGGATGCTTTGATTATTTATATTGTAGCTGAAAAACTCGATCCAAAAACTTCTTTCAAATGGGAAGAGAATAAGAACTCCCTAGATGAAATACCTCAGCTGCAGGATTTCTTTGATTTCTTAAAAAATCGTGCGGACGTTCTCGAATCTGTAAACAGGAACAAGCAGGCACCTCGAAATACACCATCCCATCAAGAGCACACTTCACGTCATAAAAACTAAAATGTGTCACGGACTATGGTCGTGAGTCATGATGCTGGCAGCAGCTCTTCTTCGTCTTTTTCTTGCCCTCTTTGCAAGGGAGGTCATCGACTTTATGAATGTTCTGCATTCAAGACTAAATCGGACGATGATAGGTTGTCATTTGTCAGCTCTATGAAGTTGTGTCAAAATTGTTTGAGGAGGGGTCATGTTGCACGTCGTTGTAGGTTGCCAGGTGTCTGCAGAGTTCCAGGATGTAGGAAGTCACATAATTCACTCCTGCATGCTGCGTTGATTAAAAAGGAAGACGAGAAGCCACCTACTGAATCTGCTGTCATGACTGCTGCCGTCTCTACCTCGGAGTTAATGTTGTGTACTGCTGAAGTCATTTTAGCTAACCCCGATGATCCCGATAAGTCCATTACAGTGCGCGCAATGCTCGATAATGCGAGCCAATCCATGTTGGTCTCTGAACGTGTGGTTCAAGCTCTACAATTGTCCTCTCAGCCTTCTAGTACCAGATTGGTTGGTGTCAGTGAAACGCCATGCAAGATAATACCCGACAGGTGCGCTGTCCAAATTCAATCTAAACATAACTCGTTTAACATAACAATTTCGTGTCTTGTGCTGCCATCGATCTCCGGTAAGTTGCCTAAGAACTCTTATAGTGTAGAGCATCTCAATTTATCCGACTATTTACTGGCAGACCCCAATTTCAATAAGTCCAATACTGTCGATATGCTTATCGGCGTTGAGCTTTTCTGGGATTTAATTATCTTGGAGAAAAGGTCGTTAGGCCCTAAATACCCAGTATTGATAAATTCAAAGCTAGGTTGGCTTGTGGTTCCACCTAGCATAGTAGATGGAAAATCTTTCTCCTCTATAGAGGAGTCCTATTGCAATTTTGCGCGAAATGATGACATCATCAATCTCCACAGTGATATGAAAAAGTTTTGGGAGCTGGAAAAGGTTCCTGATAAGACGATTCCATCCGAAGAAGAAAGAGAATGTGAGCAGCATTTTGTGTCAAACACTACTCGTACTGAAGATGGGCGCTTTTGTGTCAAACTTCCACTTCGTGATAGTAGAGATTGTCTAGGAAATTCATATCGTCTAGCTGAACAAAGATTTTTAAATTTAGAATCACGTTTTCGAAGGCAACCTTTGCTCAAGGAGCATTATTTCGATTTTATCAACGAATATGCTCGTTTGGGTCATTTGTCTATTTATGACATACCTTCGTCTAACACGAAATATTACCTTCCTCATCACCCTGTTCTAAGAGAAAACAGTGAATCCACTAAATTGCGTGTCGTTTTTGATGCTTCCGCACGCACAACTTCAGGATTTTCTATGAACGATGTCCAGATGACAGGGCCTAACATTCAGGACTCTCTTTTCAATATTTTGACCAGGTTTCGCTGTCATAATATATATTGTCAGGTGACATTGAAAAGATGTATCGCCAGATCTTGGTTGACAAGAATGACCGTGACTTACAATTAATTTTATGGCGAGAAAACGAGTCTCTGCCTATTCATACACTTCAATTAAGTACCGTTACATACGGATTTTCCAGTGCCAGTTTTCTTTCCACCCGTTGTTTATGGCAACTGGGTGAAGAATGTAGTGACTCTCAAATCAAAGAAATAATCCAAAAGGATTTCTACGTCGACGACTTATTGACAGGAGCGCAAACTGAGTCTGAGCTTCGTCAAGTCCAACTTTCAGTTTCAGAGGCTCTCTTGAAGGGCGGATTTCATCTCATAAAATATAGGTCCAATCTTCCATCTCTACTACCTGATAGTAATGATCAACAGGGTCAGCTTGTGATAAGTAAATCCACAAATACATTAGGTATTGGGTGGACGCCAGATTCGGATGAACTTCATTTTCCTACTGAATCAATTTCAGTCGAAAAAGTTACCAAGAGAACCATACTTTCTTCAACCTTTAAGGTTTTTGATCCATTAGGATTATTATCGCCCTGCACTATTAAGCCTAAAATGCTTATTCAAGAACTCTGGACCAAAGAAAAACGTGACTGGGATGATCCTGCCCCGGAAAACATCAAGTTAGAGTGGCTTAAATTTGTAAACGGTCTAGAGACAATTACTAAATTAAAAATTAAGAGAAATGTTTTGATCGACAATCCAGTAAACATTGAAATGCACATTTTCTCTGACTCATCCGAGAAAGCGTATGGAACATGCATCTACCTACGTTCTTCAAATACGCAAGGTAACACGCAGGTAAGACTACTTTGCGCGAAGTCACGTGTCGCGCCAGTATCGCCAACAACTATTCCTAGGTTGGAATTGTGCGCAGCTTTATTAGGTGCACAGCTTAAATCAGTTGTTTGCCAGGCTCTTCGTGTCGAAATCAATCGTGTTGCGTGCTGGTCGGATTCTAAGGTTGTTTTATCCTGGATCCATTCGTCGAAAAAACTCAAAACCTTTGTCGCTAATAGAGTCGGAACCATACTCGAATTGACTGACAAATCTTCATGGCGGTACGTGCCAACAGCTCAGAATCCAGCTGATCTAGTGTCCCGAGGTATAGATCCACAATTATTACCTGATTTAACAGCATGGTGGAATGGACCTTCCTTCTTACAATTGGCAGAATCATCTTGGCCAGAGGTCGATATTCAGTTTTTAGAGCCAGACCAATTGCCAGAGGTTAAGACTTTTCTTACTTTCGCGGGGGAGCCCTCTTCCGATCTGTCCAGGATCTCCAGATTGAGCATAGCGCAACGAGCTTACGCCTGAATCTTGCGGTGGTTTGCCAATTCAAAAAAGGAAAATAAAAACAATCAAATCACTGGTCCTCTGCGTAGCTCTGAGCTTGATAAAGCCTTGACAATTTTGATCAAAATATCTCAGCAACATTACTTTTCTGAAATGAAATTGATTTATTGTCTCAAAACAAGCCACTTAAAAAGAGTTTAAATATAGCATCTCTACACCCATTAATTGATGCAAACGGCATTTTAAGAGTCGGTGGTCGTATCACAGAGTCCAAATATGATTATGACAAACGTCATCCAATACTGTTGCACTCAAAGAGCAATTTCACTAATCTTCTTTTGCAGCAAGAGCATAAGCGTTTGATGCACGCTGGCCCTCAGCTTTTGCTCACATCTATCAGAAACCGTTATTGGCCCATCGGAGGTAGAGATCTAGCCAGACGCACGGCTCGTAGGTGCATGATATGTAGCCGGTTTCGAGGTAGAACTCTCACTAACATTATGGGAAGTTTACCTCCAGAGCGCGTCAATCCTGATTTTCCATTTACACATGCCTCTACCGACTTTGCAGGTCCTTTTTTTATAACTGACAGAAAATCGAGAGGATGCAAAATCACTAAACGTTATGCATATTTATATGCCTAAACTACAAGTGTGTTCACCTTGAGGCAGTAAGCCAGCTTTCCAAGGACGCTTTCATTCTAGCTCTTACTCGCTTTACCTCTCGTAGAGGCATCCCTAATAAAATCTTTTGCGATAATGGCACAAACTTTGTTGCCGCGGCCCGCGAGATCAAAGAGTTTTTAAATTCAAAAAACAATGTAGATTCTATTTTAGATTTCAGAGCTCAGCGAAGCATAGAGTTTGTATTCACACCGCCATACGCTCCTCATTTTGGTGGCTATCACGAGGCCGGGGTAAAGTCAGCTAAATATCATTTAAATCGAGTTATGGGAAAGACCCACTTAACGTTTGAGGAACTAAGTTCTTTGTTTTCACAAATAGAGGCAATCCTCAATAGCCGACCCTTGTGTCCCCTCAGTCCTTCACCAATTGACCTTCATCCCCTGACACCGGGACATTTTTTAATTGGCAGGCCACTCACCGCACTACCAGTTCCGGACCTAAAGGACTGCAACGTGAATCGCCTCAACCGTTTCCAGCGCCTCGAACAAATACGCCAACACTACTGGCAGCGTTGGTCAAACGAATATATCGGCGAACTGCAGCAACGCACTAAATGGCAAACCAGATGTAGAGACCTCAAAGTAGATGACCTGGTTCTGTTGAAGGAAGAGAATGCGCCCCCACTTTACTGGAGACTCGGAAGGGTAGCGAAAATCTTCCCTGGGTCTGATGGTGTTCCGCGCGTTGCTGATGTGGCCACTGCGCGTGGCTTGGTGCGACGTGCTCTCAACCGTATCTGCCTCTTACCTGCTTCGGATCTTCATACAGATTGAAAGCTCACGGGCTTTCAATGGGCCCGGAGGATGTCTACGCCGCTACCGCACTACGACATGAACTTATAATTGTGTGTGTGGTGTTAAAATACTATTTGACCACGTATGCGTTAACGAAACTATAGAACTTATTTTACCTATAGATTTGTATAAAAATCACCTCATATTTACGTCATAGTCTCAACAGCCAATAATGTCAATCAGTTAGAACTGTATTAGTTTTATACGTATTTTCAAAAGAACGTAAGTGTTATTAATTTAATTTGATTGTATAACTTATTTCATTGCCTTAAGGCTCATTTTGCTTTATATAAATATTCAACTCTGCTGCCGAGCCGCCATTGCTTAAAATTCATTCTTACGCTCGCCGTCGCCTTTAACACTTGTCCAACTTGTTATATTTTTTGGTCAATAGTACTTTCTCTAAACACCAAAATTTCTTTTATTTCAAACCCCTTGTTTGGTAACAAACAGCGTGGCAAACAAGGACCGCCACAATGCCACCGCTGCCAGCAGCTCCGGCACAGCAGCCGACACTGCCACCGCAAGTTGGTGTGTGTCGTCTGCGGCGGCGAGCACGCCGCCCGGGACTGCCGACGCCCCCATGAGCAGCCGGCCACCTGCGCCGACTGTGGCGGGGCGCACCCCGCCAACCACCTTGACTGCCCCGTACTGCGCCGTGAAGTACGGAACAAGAGAGCGGGTACAGCGCCTCTTACGAAGCCCGTCGACCTGAAGAGGATGGAAGCGGCACCGCAGGGAGAGACCAACGCGGCTGGATCTCTCATGGCGGCCGCCAACGCCCCAGCAGGATCGACGAAGAAACGGCAGCCGAGGAGGCGGAGGAGGCGAGCATCGCCCCCGCCCCCTCAGGACGTGGAAGAGCCGGGCCAACCACGTCATGTGCCACCCACCCACCCACGGGTCCGTTGGGAGCGGTCGGCACCTCTTCGGGTGAACTTCAGAGGGAGAAGCCGAAGCCCCAGCCGGCCCCAAGACAAAAGAAGACACGAGCAGCCGTCCTACAAGAGGACAGACAGGTCCTGATACTAGCTATCAGGACCCTCACTGATGTTTTGGCCGCGCTCCGTGAAGGCAAAGACGCGGCCCCCATCATAAGTTCTAGCCTCCAGCGCCTGATGTCGTCCTTCGGCGATGTCACGACCGCCATGGGCGGCCTGGAGGCTAAGGCTCTCAGATAGTCTGCTCAGGGTGGTGCTGTCAAGCACAGCCTGACGTGGCCGTCGCCTGTCCACATCCACTACTCCATGTCGAGTAGTCAGGATCGTGGGCACGCACGATGAGCCCAGGAAAGCCCGGCATCCGCCGCTTACCGGATTTGACTGCTGCCTCGGGACCCCCACGCGAGAAGGACGAGGCAGCCACACCAGGACACGACCACCAGGGGACGAGCCGCCGCTGGCTGATGGGCACTAGCTGGGCCTCCCCCAATGGGGAAACACCCGGCTGGTACGACCTCGCCGCGGCGTGAAGTCCTCCTGGCAACCGCACATCCGCCGCACTCTTCTGAGTGCCTCCCATCGCCCCGCCTGTTTTAGCAGGCGGCGATTTGAGCCCAAGCCCATGAGGCCATTGCCTCGAAGGCGTCTCCCCGCCGGCTGCTTCGCAGCCGTCGAGAAGAGGACGACAACGGGTCCATTGTAATTTGCGATTTGTCAAGAATACACGTGTTCACCGATATCAAAGGATTTTATTCTAACTTTCCTGAAGCCTCCAGAAGCTCCGCTACGCCTGGACCCTGTATCCCCGTTTCATGTGACAAGATTATAACAGATATAGATTATAACGCATCTTCCAAAATACTGCCCAGATGATCAATTCCACAAAAGCCATACACAACAGTTGGTGGTAAACCAAACTTATCTGAAGCCTATACTACTCTATTCTATGAGTTAAACAAAATGTATAATTGCTGTCTATGATAATTAGAAAGAAGGTTTTAAAATATTTATAAATCTAACACCGTTTTTACTGTAGAACACTGAATTAATAAGTAATTTTTCAAATTTGGGTCACGGCTGTCTAATTTGGGTAACGCTGAAAATTTCAAGTGCGCATTTCTCTAAATCTGGTCGGTGGATTTAAGTGCCAAAACCATTATTATCTTTTATTTGGCATATATTTTTATATTTACTTGCCATATTAGCATGAAACTCAATAATAAAAAGCGTGATCCAAATTAGGCTGAGAACGCCTTGCGACGAGATTGACCAAGCAATGGTCTGTCGTTGCTCGGTTTTTGTGCTCAATACGATCTAGCGCTATCGAACACTATGTTCAGACTTGCCGCTAAGCACAAGACAACGTGGATGCACCCGCGTTCCAAACACTGGCATTTGATCGACTTTGCTATTATACGGCAAAGAGATATCGGTCAAGTTCAGGTCACCCGCGTCATGCGTGGTGCTCACTGTTGGACCATTGTAGGACTGGCCATCGGCTAATTGTCACTAAGCTACGACTCCGCCTCCGTCGACCTCGCCGATCCACAGTGAAGAAACCTGCATGTTTAAACGTGGATAGGTTGAAAGATCGCGAGGTTAGGGCGAAATATCCTAAAGCCTTATCTGACAAGCCGTCGCTAATAACTGAGACAGGTGACGTCAGTGCTGTTTGGGGAGTTTTGTCAAGTCATCTCATAGGAGCCGCTTCTGCTACTTTAGGTACGAAAGACCGACATAGTGAAAACTGGTTCACTCACAATAGCGAGGCTCTTAAAGCAGCATTCGACAAACATCGACAGCTCCTGCGATAGCATAAATAAGGTAGAAGTGTTGCGGTGGTTAAAGAGAGGGACCAAGAATTACGCAGACTTTCGCAAGAAATAAAAGACAAGTGGTGGCAGGACAAAGCTTGTTAAATGCAGTGGTTCGCCGATACAAGTCTGCGTTCTGCGCTCTCGGTGACCGGTTCTGCACACGGGCGTGTGCGCTAACTACCTATCAACGCGCTAGTGAATTATCGCCGCAAAAGCGAACCGAATAATATAACGAATCATTCTTTGCTAAAAAGATGAACTGCTCCAAGTGCAATGAGGAGGTCATGGATGGTATTTTGTGCTCCATGTGTGGTGGTACTCTCCACTTCGGCAACTGTTCGTGGGTTGCGGAAGCTACTCACCGACGCATGACCGCCGACCAAAAAAGGTACTTGGAAGCGCCCAAACTGCCGTGTTCCTCCTACCTCAACAGGAGAAGCTGGGTTTGCAGCGGTGTTGCAGGAAATTAGAGAATTTCGAGCAGACTTTACTTCGATGAGATCGGACATAGATACCCTAAAATCGGGCATAGAAGGAATTAATGATAAGTACACTGCAATAGAAAAGCGTTTTTCCAACTTTGAGGACAGAGTAATAGCTCTAGAAAAACAGTCTGAAATCATCACAACATTGCAGGCAGATCTCGTCGCAGCAACCATTAAATATCTACCCTTCAACACGAATATGACACTCGCGAACAATATTCCAGAATGAACAACGTTGAAATCTCCGGTTTGCCGTTCAAAAAAGGGGAAAATTTGATGAGTCTTTTGAGAGATGAGTATTTGTGTACACGGCTGTAGGTCTTAATCTAGACGAGAAATCTATAGATTGCATACAGCGGGTTCGCCGGTTTGGTACTAGTGAAACCGATGACGTAAACAACCAACGTGCTCCAGCCGTCATTGTCAAGTTTACTCGTCGTATTTATAAGGATCTACTCTTATCAGCTGTACGTGTGCGTAGGGGTATCACTACGTCATCCGTTGGTCTGGCCGGCCCAGCCGTGAACCTTTACCTCGGCGACCATCTCACTCTAAACAATAAACAGCTGCTTCAACGCGCTCGCCAGTTGAAAAAGGACGGGAAACTCACTTACCTCTGGATACGTGACTGCAAAATATTAGCTAGAAAAACCGAAACATCCAAAGTCATGCTTATAAACAAAAACTTTAATTTTGGTAACATAGTGACTTATTTCAATAGTATTCTTTTAGTTCTGTTACTTATCTCACTTACCTTATATTACAACTTTTGAAGTCTGTCATAGATTTACTAAACTTATAAAGGAGGCTGTAACCACCCACTATGAAACTATTTTATGCTATTTCGCTTTGACAATATTTACGCGTTTGCTACGGCATTACAATGTTACCTTATTTTCAACATCAATTTACCTACTCTGTGTTATTATAATACATACCCTACCACGACAAGCTAATTACGTCCCTTTAAAAACACCATGCGCATATTGGAATAATACATATACATATATAATTATCTTTTGTTATCAATGATGACTAATATTACCCTAAGTGGTTATTACCAAAATGTGCGTGGGCTTTGTACAAAAACACACAGTTTTTATTCACAAGTAGTTCAATCTAATTATAGTTTTATCGGTATTACTGAAACATGGTTGACACCTAACTTTCATGACGAAGAAGTGTTCGATAGTAGGTATTTGGTTTATAGGTGCGATCGATCTGCTGATTCTAGTGACAAGGAGCGAGGGTGGCCATCGCGGTACATCTGTGCGCCCCGTGACTGGCCCTGCCCCCCGCCCGCATCATCCGAATGCCTATGGATTTCTATACCGTTAACTCACACAAGGTGTAGTCCTTGAAGTTGTCCAGAAATACGTGTACCTTGGGCAAACTTTGCAGATGGGAAGAGACAACTTTGAGGCTGAAATCACTAGAGAGTGCAGCTTGGCTGGGTAGCATTTGGAAAGCTGCGTCACATCCTTGAATCATCTTTGCCACAATGCCTCAAGACCAAGGTGTTCGATCAATGCGTCCTACCAGTCATGACCTACGGAGCTGAGACGTGGAACTTGACAGTAAAACTGGCCCACCGGCTACATGTCACTCAGAGAGCTATGGAAAGGTCTATGCTTGGTATCTCTATAATGGATAAAGTCCGGAATGAGGCCATCCGAAAAAAGACCAAAGTGACGGACATAGTCTGGAAGTGTAGCAAGCTGAAGTGGCAGTGGGCTGGCCACATTTGCCGTAGAACCGACGGACGGTGGAGTAAGCGGGTTCTCGAGTGGAGACCACGCCTCGTGTAACGTTAATTATACGTTACTGATAATTTTCAATATAATTAGTCAAACATCATGTCAGTATCTCATCTTTCTTTCGCAAGTAACAGCTTACGTAAACCTTTAAAAGTCAAGGCTCAATTGGATATTTCCTACCTTGTGCGATCACGCGTGAATCTTAGTAGCTCACTCTGGGTGCTTACAACTGTAATATTCCGCAGGGCGAGAGAAATGACAACACGTCCGTATCGTAAGCACCGTTTATTCGACTGACTTTAGTCTACCCACTACACTCCTCCACACATAGTTTTTAAATAACTTAACACTAATTCAAACTGATAATTGACAAATTTGTAGCAACGGTTTTAACCTAAATGACAATCTTAAATTTACACCTTATAATTAACACTTTTGAGGCGGCACTTCCTCACAGGCCGAGTTTGGGGCGATGACACGGTAGGTGAGGCAAATTGCCATTCTGGAGATGACGGGTCTTCTCTTGTACTAAAAGAATGAGGAGACTCTGTTTCTATAGGTACTGAAACTTGCTGGCGCGGCGACCCCGCCGCCCCCGGCGAGCCACCCGACCTCTCCGCCCCTGATACCGGTTCACTGTCCGTATCTACCCTAGAATCTGTGCTAGACTGTTGAACTTGAGGTGTGTTGTAAACAATTGACAAACGCCTATCGGAAGTACGCTTCCGCAATTGATCAATGTGACGATGAACCGATTGTCCGTCTTCGCCTAAAACTCTAAAATTACTGGGCCCATAACAATCAATCACTCGGCCCGGAACCCATTTTTCCCCTTTTAAATACTGCCTGTACCACACTTCATTGTCAACCTGTAATCCCCTGTGAACCCCGCCAGCTGCCTCCTTCTGATAATCTTGCTTCTTACCTACGTAAATTTCCCTATCTGGTTTTATCGTATCTAACCTAGTACGTATCCGATGACCTAACAATAGCATAGCTGGACTTTCCCCCGTCGTCGAATGCTCGACATTCCTATAATGCATTAAAAAGGTACATAGGGCCCTGTCCACATCCTGCTTACCCTGCACCGCCTTCTTAATTACTCTTTTAATGGTTCTCACGGCATTTTCCGCCAAACCATTTGAGGCCGGGTGGTACGGGGCTGTAAAAATATGCTCAATTCCATTACTTTTAGTAAAATATTCGAATTCTTTAGAAGCGAATTGCGGTCCGTTATCACTTACTATTTGTTTCGGTATTCCCCACCTACTGAACAGTTCCCATAATCTAACTATAAGACTAGAAGCTGATGTGCTAGATTCTTTGAAAACTTCTATCCATTTCGACATTGCATCGACCACGACGAGATAGGTATTGCCATGCAAGGGGCCTAAATAGTCCAAATGCAACCGACTCCACCTTTTTTCTGGCCACGGCCACATCCGTGGAACACTCCGGGCCGGCGCCTCCGCCTGGGCTGCACACACCTCACATGTACGACACATGCTCTCCACCGCCTCGTCCACTCCAGGCCACCACACGTAACTTCTAGCCAAAGCTTTAGATTTAACGATACCCATGTGTGGCTCATGTATCATGGTAAGTACTTTTTCTCTGCATTTCCCTGGCACTACAAGCCTGTGGCCCCACATAACGCACCCTAATTCCTCGTAAAGTTCTTCTTTCCTATTAAAGAATGGTTTTAAATTTGAAAATTCACATTGCACGGGCCATCCATCACGTAAGTAACTTAAAATTTTTGATAACTCTGGGTCGCGTGCTGTTAACCGTTTAATTTCTACACCATCTAACAACAACTCCTGTTGCACGAAGTGTAGGTATGTTTGTTCCGGTAGCATAGGAACCTGTTTCTTGCCCGACGCGATAGGTAGGCGCGACAATCCGTCCGCTCCGTTCTTATCTGTGCGCACAAATTCAATATCGAACGAGTAGGCAGACAATATAATCGCCCACCTCGTCATGCGACTCGCTACCATAGTAGGTATACCCTTATTCGGACCGAATATTGACACTAGCGGTTTGTGATCAGTGCGTAAAGTGAAATGCCTTCCGTATAAATATTGGTGAAATTTGTTCACACAAAATATGATAGCCAGCGCTTCCCTATGAATTTGAGAATAATTTTTCTCTGCTTCGGTCAAAGTTCGCGATATGTATGCAATGGGACGTTCCTGTTGGCCGTCCTTGCTGAACTGACTAAGTACCCCCCCTATCCCGCGGGAACTGGCATCACATGTCAAATACAAATGTTTATTCGGTTCGTAATGAGCTAATACACGGGTACTGGTTAGCAACTTTTTAATTTCTATAAACGTATCCTGACACTCTTGTGACCAGACCCATGGGCTGTCCTTTTTAAATAAATTATACAACGGTACCAACTTATCACTCATGTTCCGAATAAACTTCCCGTAAAAGTTTAAAATACCTAAAAATGAACGCAACTCTGTAATGTTAGAAGGTCTAGGTATCCCTAAAATAGCTTCTATTTTATCCGGGTCCGTCTTAACCCCATTCTTACTCAATATGAATCCCAAATATTTAATTTCATCTACCAGAAACACACATTTGTTAGTTTTCAGTTTTAGGCCATTTTCATGCAACACACGGAAGACAGCTTCTAAAGCTAACAGATGTTCTTGTTTACACCTACCACCTATGATGACGTCATCCAAAAATACCTCCACATTCGGAATCCCCTTAAGCAAAGTACACATTATTCTTTGAAATATTCCCGGGCTCGATGATAAACCGTACACTAATCGATTATACCTATATAACCCTCGGTGCGTATTTATAACTGTGTATTGTTTTGAATCGTCCAGTTCTATCTGATTGTACGCTTGAGATAGGTCTATTTTAGAAAAATATTGGGCTCCGCTCATGTTTACTAATAAGTCGTCAATACGGGGCAATGGATAGCGATCAACGTGTAATACTGGGTTTAAAGTACCTTTGTAGTCAGCACAGATCCTTAGGGATCCGTCGGATTTATTTACCGGTACCAGCGGCGAAGCCCAGTCGGATGACTCGACGGGCTCGATGATGCCGTCGCGCAGCATCTTGTTCAGTTCCTCATCCACACGCTCGCGTAGGGCATAGGGAACCGGTCTTGCCCGGTGAAATACTGGAATTGCCCCCTCCCGTACTCTGAGCGTAGCCTTGCCACCCGTGTACCGCCCCAAACCGCCACTGAATAGCTCTTTATACCTGGAAATCAAATCGTTGATATCTTGAGATAAATTCTTTTGTTCAACCCGAATTTTATTACAAGCACATAAGCCTGGGGCTTTAATACCTAATTCTGCTATCCACTGTCTACCCAATAATGAGGTGGTACCGCCTTCAACGATAAATAGTTCTAATCGTTTACTTATTTGACCATACGAAACCACCGGTTTAATAAATCCTATTGGATAGGCGATTGAACCATCAAAAAAATTAAAAACTAGATCACTATTTCCCATTGGAATGTTACTGAAAAACCGTTCGTATGTGTCCTTGCTTATGCAAGATGCAGCCGTACCAGAGTCCACTTCCATAGGTATAACTATGTTTTGAACGTTAATTGGTAAACTCACCGCCGGGTAGTCGTTCAGACACAAATGGTGAAAATCTTCACGGTGCTGGTTGTCTTCTTCATCTTCTTCTCTCGCATCTCCGAAATACATTTTCGCCTGCACATTCCTCGCACGTCTTTGGCCGCTTCCGCCCGCTGGGCTAGCTTGCTCCCGGTCTGGACAAACCCGACGAAGATGACCGACTCCTCGGCACCAGCTACACACGTAGTCCCGGAAACGACACGTAGTTGTGTCGTGGTCCGGTGCTCCACAACCTGCGCACCGCTGGCGCCGTTCAGACCCCGGGCCGCTGCCACCGCTTGAGGCCCAGCCACGCCTAGCCGACACCGCTGACCAGCCGGCGCTGCGGCCACCCCGCGCGGCCGGCCGCCGCGCCCCGCTGCCCCTCCCACTGTTGCCGTGGAAAAGCGCGTGTACCGCCTGAGTACCCTCTTCCGGAATCCTCTTAACTTCAACTGCAGCTGCATCCCGCTCCGCTGCTTCAAGTGATGTCGCTAATTTAACAGCTTCCACGTAGGTAACCGTGTCCTTTTCCGCAAACAAGCGTTGGCGTATGACGTCACTGTGCAATCCACATATGAACTGATCGCGAAGATTCTCGTTCAAATTCGTTCCGAACTTGCAATGACGGGCCATTTTTTTTAATTCAGCACAGTAGTCTGATAAATTTTCTTCCTTCGATTGCCTTCTTTGACGGAATCGATACCTCTCGGCGAGCACAGACGGTGAAGGTTCTAAGTGATTACGTAATAAATCTACCGCCTCTTTATATGTTAAATCCTTAGGTTTTTTGGGATCGGCTAGATTTACTAGTAGCTCGTATGTCTCATCACCCACCAAAGCAATTAAGGTAGCCAATTTTAAGTCATCTTTGATTGTATTAGCCAAAAAGTACATATCGAGTCGGTCCACATATGACGACCACATGCCATTTTTAATGTCAAAACTTCCAACTTTTCCAACCGACATTGCACTTCGTCCACAGTTTCACCAGTCCGCAAAAGTCCAATATTCGCCAACCAAATCCGCAAACCACCTCGATCGCCACTGTAATATTCCGCAGGGCGAGAGAAATGACAACACGTCCGTATCGTAAGCACCGTTTATTCGACTGACTTTAGTCTACCCACTACAACAACCTTATCTAAAATCTGGAGTGTGACACGGCCGCGAACATTCTAGAAGCCTTGTCGGCGCGACCGGTTTGACCGCTGATCGGCCCGGCGCGTCGCCACACACCTCATCGAGCCTCGGACGGACAACACGTACTTTGTTGTTCCATGCTCACCATTACGACGTTACTCGTAAATTCTACAAATTCCACTTTATTAAATCTGTGGAGTGTTCCAGACTGTAAATATTACATTAGGTAGTGACAAATGCCCAATTGGGTAAGTGTTGATTCGATACTTATTTAGCCATTCTCGTTAGGAGTGAAGAGAACTGTCTATACTTTAGGTACCCGCGTAACATTTTATTACCAGTGTCCTTGCTTATCGTTATGTATTTCACTTTAGTAAATTGATACTTACTAGCGCATCTTATTATTTTGATGCGTCATAATTAGTGCTCATTAAGCTTTGCTTTGCCTACGTTAGTAAATATCTAACACATCTTATTATTTTAAAGCGCCATAATTAGTGCTCATTAAGCTTTGCTTGCCTGTAAACCCGCTCTGATTGCCAACACCGCACCGCACCTACCTACATCTTTCATAATGTAATAAAAGGTACTTCCCATTTTATTGCTGCCTGCCTATCGGTGTTGACGATCAGAGCCGACGATGGAACATGCTTGTGACACCGGCTGTTTATTCTAGGGAACAAGTTTGGGACTTCAGACTTGAGTTACCGAGTCCTATCTACCTACAAGATCTGCAGGCTGACTGCACGGCCATCTACCAACTAGCTGCCACCTGATTTTCGTGACGGGGACGTACCGGGTCGTTTCCACCTGGTCGGCACGGCGCACGGGAAGTACCTACCAGTGTTTTAAGTGCAAAGTGACAACAACAGACGGGCTTAACCCACAACCCTATTATTAATTATTCTTTTTAATAAATATTTTTTTTTGTTGACCGTATTACGGATTTTCATTTATCTTAAACCCGTAAACGGCTACACTCGGCAAGCGTAGCATTGGACGCCCTCCGGCCAGATGGACCGATGACTTGAAAAAGGCGGCTGGTAGCGACTGGATGGCAAAAACGGGAGATCGTGCCTTATGGCGTTCCCTGGGGGAGGCCTACGTCCAGCAGTGGACTGCAATAGGCTGAAATAGAATGGAAATGAAATAACTCACACAAATGATGCCGTTAATAAATACCTACACATTTGTTGTGTTTACATTCCACACGGACCTCTATATAAAGACGCACTTATAAAATGTTTTGATATCTTTAATCAGTTGGTAATTGAAAATCCTAGCGATATTTTTCTTATAACTGGGGACTTCAACGTTACTCAGGCCCAGTGGTCAGTCTCGGAAGATTCTAAAATTAATCTTGCTCACAGCAATAACCTACCAGTGCAATCACTTCAAGAGTTCTTGTCTTTTTCTGGTCTACCGCAATATAATAATAGTTTCAATATTAATCATCGCATTCTTGATCTTATTTTCTGCAATGGAAACTGCACAGTGCTCACTAGTGACTGTCCACTGACATCTGAGGATGTTTACCATAAGGCCCTGCACATCGAATTGAATGTTTCTTTTATACCTACACTCAAGCCTGCTCCCACTTTAGTGCGTTGTTTTTTCAATGCAAATTTTGATGAGATAAATCGTGAATTGTCCGAAAAGTGAATTTTCTACGATATATTTAATCACCTTATACAAAAGTATGTACCTACAAGTTTTCAAAGCACATCTCCCTCTAAGCCACCTTGGTACACCAAGCCACTTAGACGATTACTCAACGAAAAAAGAAAATATCATAAACTTTGGAAAACATACGGTAACCCATTAGATCAAGATAGTTTTAAATTACTTAGAAAACGAGTCGCTAAATTAGAACCAATGTGTTATAAAAAAATTATAAGCAGTAGCGAAACTAAAATTACTTCGCATCTTAAGTACTTTGGACTTTCTTTAAGTCTGTTTATAAAAAGAGTGGTCTTCCACAGATTATGCATTATAAAGGTATTTCGGTTTACAATAGATCAGAGATATGTACCCTTTTTAATAACCATTTTCACTCAGTATTTGAAAAACCTAGTGAAAATTCTATTGACTTAAATAATCTTCAACCAGTGAGTGGTGAATTAATTGAGATGGATTCAATCTTTATTACCAAAGAGCTAGTGCATAGATATCTTAAGTCATTGGATATAAATAAGGGCGCTGGCCCTGATGGCATTCACCCTGTTCTTCTTAGCAAATGTTCGTCGCACCTTGCAGTTCCAGTTGCCTTATTGTTTGAAAAATCGCTCAGAGAAGGGTGCGTGCCATCTATATGGAAACGTGCACTTGTTACTTCGATACCATAAGGGGAAGCTAGTGCTGACATTAAAAAATATCGGCCCATATCAAAATTATGTCAGCTTGGTAAGGTTTTGGAGAAAATTGTTACCGACCAATTATCAGTTGCAGTAAGGCGTCACATAACTCCAAGTCAGCACGGTTTTCTCAAAGGTCGTAGCGTTGAAACTAATCTCATTTCATATACAGAAGTCATACTTGAAGCTTTAGGTAAGAATTACCAAGTTGATGCTGCGTATACTGATTTTGCCAAGGTTTTTGATAAAATTTGTCATGAAAGTTTACTTTTGAAGCTTTGGCGGCTCGGTATACACGGAGATCTCTTCAGGTTGATAAAATCCTACATTGAAAACCGCTTGCAAGCTGTAGCAGTTGGAGGTTATATTTCCCAGTATAAAGTTGTCACGTCCGGGGTCCCGCAGGGGTCACATCTAGGCCCATTGCTGTTTGTTCTATACCTTAATGATATCACCCAATGCCTATCTAACTCAAATTTGCTTATATACGCAGACGATGCAAAGATTTTCAGAGTTAATAAAAACAATGATGATTGTGTTGCCCTACAAAGAGATCTAGATAACTTTGAAAGTTTTTTTAAATCAAGCAACTTATTTTTAAACCCCGATAAATGTTTTGTCAATAGTTTTAGCCGAAAGATGGCGGGCATTGATTTCAGTTATAGTCTTTGTCAGAAAAAAATTACCCGAGTGAATCAGATCCGTGACCTTGGAGTTATCATGGACTCAAAACTTAATAAAAACAACATAGAGTGAAATAATGTTTTTGATACTTTTTATTCTTTTTTATTTTACGGGCTATTAAAAATGGGAGTAAAGGAACTCATTGTAAGAATATCAAAAATTTAAATGTAAGAGTTAAGGTAAAGTTAGGTTAGAGGTTCAGAGAAAAGGTAAGGCGATAGGTAAGGCAAGTTGAGAAGTAAGGCACAGTGATAGGTAAGGTGAGATGAGAGGCAAGGTAAGATAAGAGGTAAGGTAAGGTAAGGTAAGGTGGAAGGTAAGGTAAGATCAGAAGTAAGGTAAGGTGAGATGTAAGCTAAAGTAATTACTTCTGATTTTGCGATGTAAAATTTTGTAGACCTATTGAACCATGGCAGATATTTTAACTGAAACAACTTTTTCCATTGAATAATTATTTATATCAATAATCAAAGTCCGAATCCAAGAACTCTACATGCATAGATTCATCAGAGTCGCTACTGCAGGTATCACTATTTCCAACACTAATTATGAAACTTTCTAAATTATCTTCTGTGATTCTATCTCGTTCTTTATATTTATTTTCTACATGAATGACATGATCAGTCATTTTCTTTCTTTTAAGTACTGGTTTGGTAATTTAATCCTGTCTTTCTGCTCTAAATCAGCGAGTTTTTTAATAGTTTTCATTATTTCAGCAACTCCTGCAACATCCTCTAGATTTTCTGTAAATGAAATAAATAATATCAAACTTAAATACTTAGGTACAAATGGATGGAATAAATGTAAAGATTTTTTTGATTGATATAAAAATTATAAGTATCGAAATTAATAAATCTTACTAACCTATGAAATCCATTACGCAAACAATCCTGTTTTTGGTTGAATTCCGCCTCTTTCTGTTCTTGTTTTTCGGTTCGATTTTCACTTTTGATAGTTTTATTCATATTTAACTCGCATAAACTGAAAAATACGAACACAAACAATCACAACAAATTGTAAACAACGGCCATCTTGAGCATTAGACATTGACATAAAAGTTGCCATTTCAAAAGATTGCAATATTCGATAGCCAGCTTTCGTTGGCCAAACTCTAGGAACCTTCTTGATAAGACAACACACAGTAACCGTATAAACTGCCGAATCCACTTCCGTCTCGAACAACCTCCCGGCGCCCTGCTCACACTGCTCATCTGTTACTTTCTGCATCAACATCCGACTCCAATAACCTCCCGGCGCCCTGCTTACACTGCTCATCTCTTACTTTCTGCATCAACATCCGACTCCAATAACCTCCCGGCGCCCTGCTTACACTGCCCATCTAACTTTCACCATCGACACCTGACTCCAACACTCACCCTGCGCCCTGCACAATCATCATTGAAACCATTTCGCATTTATTTTTTACATTTATGTTTTTACACTAGCTTCATCACATCGTGTTTCATTGTTTTTTACCTCTTCTTCTTCTTAATGTAAGTTAATCTTTGTGCATCGTAGCTCATATTGACACATAGTTATGTGGTATCAATATCAATTCCATTATGGTAATAACGTTGTTACAGTTGAAAATTGTATATTTTCCGCAGAATAAACCGTTCCTATTTTGTTTTTTCACGCATATCTTCTCTATAATATAAAAATGAATCGCGAAATGTGTTGGTAAGCGCATAACTCAACAACGCCTCGACCAATTTGGCCAAATCTTTATTTTAAATGTTCGTTGAAGTTCAAGGATGGTTTTTACGGCGAGAAAAATTAGAATCATTGCTGGAAAAACCCTAGAAAAAGCCCTTTTCTTTTTCCCATACAAATGATTTGTAACTAAAACGTAGTTAATTTGAACTTTATTGCTATGGTATAAAGTTCATATTAAATTACAAGCACTCACTGTTGTCTAAGCAATGTAGGTGTGTTCCTAACGTCAAAGGTCATATCTATCTATCAAAACAATGTGCGTGTGTGCGTTGGAGCACAGAATACATAGTTGAAGGAGTTTAATGTCGCGTTCCGAAACTCGCGTTTCTTTTGTACCACGTCATTACATCAGTCAAACAAAAATCGCGTTACCAACAGTATTTTATTATTTTTAATATCCAAATTTTAAGTAAACAAAACAATTCGTACGTCTTAAAAGGATTTTTAACAATAAAGCGATTACTTACTTTTAAATCCTTATATATGTTTTATTTAATTATTTTTTATTCACAACGCCCTATCACCAGGGCGTCTGTTCAGGAGAATTTTTTTAAATAAGTAGGCAAAAAAACTGCCACATTACAAATCTTTTTGACAGGACGAAGTCTGTCGGGTCAGCTAGTTTTTTATAATATTCCCATAGTTGGTTGTGATTGCGACACCTCACGAGTCACGTTGCAGTCAGTGAAAATGTTTATGCAACACATTCCGATCGCGGCACATTAAGTCCATAAAAGTAAGGTTTCACCTTCACAAAGTTCGAAAAATAACACTTATAATCACTTCTACTCCCCCTAACAACCGACCACATCAGAAACCACAGCTCAGCACTGTCAAAAGACAGCACTGGCAGGGTCGCCATGCGATGTTGGCTGTTGGGGGAGGATAAAAGATAAGAGACGTGCGTTCATTCCAAGCGTATATTGTAGACTACTGTGGATACAGTTACAATATGTTATACGAGTACATAGCTTACATGAGTAGTAACGGAGAGTGTTGCGTCATACAGTACAAATCCAAAACCGCCCCCAACTACGATAAGTGTCCGATCTCTTTCATAAAACGGCACAACCGTCTCAAGACCATCGGAGACTGGGATAACCGATATAAACCGGAGGACAAGGCGGCGGTGACGAAAATGTTCATGCCCGATGCCGATCGAGCCTACAGACTGGTGCGGAAGCTCAAGCTAAACCCAGTTCGAGTACAAGTGCTCACAGGGCATGGCGGCTTCTCAGGTTACCTTAGCCGGTTCAAATGTAAGGACAGTCCGTCGTGTGTCTGCGACCCCGAGAAAGACGAAACGGTGAAACATCTCTTGACTGAGTGCCCTAAATATGACTCCAACAGATATGACCTGGAAATAAAACTCAATTGTAAGGTGGAAGTAAAATCACTATGCGAAATTCTAGAGTGCAAACAGATGAGAACACACTTTTTAGAGTACTGCAAAACCATAGCTAAAGAATGTATAAGAGCATTTCTACGGCAGGAGTAAATTTTTCTCACCTCCGTGTGCAATTTTACTCTTAACATTTTATTGACTTTATTATACTGAAAAAACAGGAAAAAGAAATAGAAATATATTTAATTTTATTTGCCATCATTTGCTTCAGTAGATTCTGAAATAATTCAATTTTAATTTCGAGTGTTCACGGAGTTGAGAGTGCACGTTTGTTTTAAGGTTTTCATGCACTCATTCAAAGTGATTTATTGTTTTTTAAATGAATAAACAAAATAAGATAAATTTCTCCCCATTTCCTCTTGCAGATTCTGAAATAATCGAATTTGAATTTTGACTGTTCACGGAGTTTAGAAATTACAAGAGTTAATCGTCGTTAATCATCTCTCGAGCTAGTTTCTTAGTCGCCTCTTACGACACCTACAGGTAGAATTGGAGTGATGCTATTCTACGCCGGTACCACACGACATCATTCTAATCACAGTTTTAAAAAAAACCTCAACTCCGTGAACAAAATTCTCAACTCCGTGAATAAATGCACACGGAGTTCAGATTCCCGGAGTTGAGAAAAAGCTGGTTTCTTTGAAATTTCTCTCTCACAGTATAACTTTGTGCAAATTCAATTTTACCTACGTATTGGTATACTATCGAGGCACAAATTACACAAAGTAACAACCTTTTAGCTCTTATAGTTTCAAAAATATTTATGATCCGGAGTTGAGAAATTACCCTGCACCAAAGACGAAGTAAAATTTCTTATCTTTGAAAATGGTAAATCCCGGCAGCATGTCACAGGTTCACTGCACTCGCCTACTCGGACGCAACTGGCAGTTTATGTGAATCGGATAAAGATGTGCAAATCGCGCGTATTTACAGATGTGCGTAAGAGTTTGTGAGTGATACCGAATTAAGTCATAAGCTTGGGACAAATATTTAAAGTGACATAAGTGGTACAAAATAAAACATTATAGCCATCTTGGTAATAAATAAACCTTTGTCATACATCTATATACATGTGAACATAAGAACATTATTATAAATTCCGGAAATTTTCGAATTATGGACCAATTTAGATTCAATTCCGCCAAAGGGACAGGCCTAAATCAGGTAAATTTGGTGTTTTTTTTCATTTCGGTATTTTTTTTAGAAGAAAGTATTATTAAATTACTCATAATAATTATGCTCTCCAAATAGAACATACATTAAGGATTATGTGTAATTTTTTTGAGATTTTAGTTTATATGTTTAACACGATTTCTGGACCAGGACAAAAAAAACGGCGTCTCTGTAGAAATGCCCATAAAAAGAAATAAAAATTGGAATGGAATATTAAAAAGTATACTGTGCTATACACTGCTAATATACTTACTACCATAAGAATGTTAATATTAAAATAGCGATAAGAAATGTAAAATGTAAAATAAGAAATTATTACAAAATTATATATTCTTGAGTAAAACAAATAGGAAATAAGAAAAAATAAATAGAGTTAAAAATTGCCAAATAAAAGTAGAGATAAAAATAACCTAAATATAAGAGATTGTAATTATTAACCAGATAACACAAATAGAAAAAGGCATGATAGATTAAGACCTATACGCACGGAGGACAGTCCTATACGGGACTCTCGTGCGAAAATCCGGAGCCCCGTACCCCCCAAATCCGAATATGGACTAGTATAGTAAAAAATTGTCGTCGAAGTCCGTGTTTGCTATAAAAACTCTCTGACCCACATGTGATAGAGGATACCACAGCATAACATACAAAAAAAAGTAACCTAACCTAATCTAACCTAACTTGGATTTTATTGTGGAAACAACTGGATTCCAGCAGTTACGAAGAAACTTCCAGATGAGTTCCACTTCCTTGTCTGTCTTCAATCCTTAGTCCATACAGCAAGACATGTTCTCCTTCCTATAGCAGACTGAATGTTGTTGTTTTGTTTTCTATCTCCGCCGCCTATACAGTCCACTTTTTCTAAATCATAATTATAGAACCGCATCAATTATATTGTACAAGTACAATTCTTGCTCGTTTAAAGGTATTAGATAGATAAGAAATAACTTTCTTCCATCAAACAGCTCGGCGAAGGTCGTTGTATGGTGGGATTTTAGATCATAAGCCGATTGCATTCTCCTTTATGATTCTTCTTCTGTAGTAAGAAAAGTTTTCTCTACATAATTTATTCTCCTCTTTGTCAATCATAGATGTTTGTGTCATGTTTGTGTCATGTTTGTGTAGGTCATTTGTCAACCAATAACCAATATGAAAACACTAAACAACAACAAAATAAATAAGTAAATAAAACGAAAAGATACGAGTTGAGGGTAGCTAGAAGTTTCTAAAATAAATGCAAGACTTTTCTCTATAACTAAAAACGATTAGTACCTATTACGGTTTTTTGACGTAAAAAAAATAAGCCATGCAAAACCGACAAGGATTATAAATTCTCTCACCTAAAAATAATGGATACAAAACGCGTCCTACGACCGAACCCAAGCTGCGAGGAAGACCTGGAGCAGTCCACCACAATGGAAGTTGACGACGTGGCGCGGGTGCTGTCCTACCCGAAGGAATCTAGGGGGAAGAAGAAGGACGCCAGCCCCAAGAACCCATTCTGCCAGTGTGAGGTATATGCAGATACCGGTTGAAAACGACGAAACAGGATGCTTTTACAATAAATATATTTTTTATAAAAATCACTTAAAATTAGTTCAATTTCGGTCAGTCGATCGTCTTCCTCTAGTCTGCTCTAGTCAGTCCAGTCAATGTCTGTGTCAGAATTTTTCAACCGCCTGCCCGCCTTCTACAAGTAGCAGGTTTCTGACATGGTTGTGTAACGGACCGCCGCCTAAGTAATCATAGACAGCAACCGGGACCTACGGCTTAACGTGCCATCCGAAACACGGAACCATCTTTCTTACGGACAATCGGGTGGTTCAGCCCGCAATGTCCTAACCAGACTGGGAACAAATTCATAAAGTAATAAATATCAACTTTGTGAGTGACCCACCGAGAATCGAGCCCGGAACCTTCTACGTCAAAAGCAGTCGCACTATCACTGCGCCGCATTGGTCTTTAGGGCACTGACTGCATGTCATTAAATGTGGCATGGTCTGCAATGGTCCGAAGTCACGAAAAGGGGCAGAACCATAGCCCCACTTACACAAGTCTTCAAGCTGTTCATGGTTTTCCTGAAACCTGGTACATATGGAGGAAAAGTTCTCTAATATATTAAGCATGTTATTATACATAAAAACCTTCGTCTTGAATCACTCTATCTTTTGAAAAAAACCTCATCAAGATCCGTTGGGTAGTTTCAAAGATATAAGCACACATACATACATACATACATACAGACGCGCGCGAAGCGACTTTGCTTTATACTATGTAGTGATAGTGATAGTGATAGTGATAATTCTCTTTACCGTATCCCGTTCTCTGTCGAGGTGGGCTACCCAACCTAGAGGACTTGACGAGGGACCAAGTTTTTACATAGAGCGACTGCCATCTGACCTCTGCAACCCGAAGGCTAACCTGGCCCGAGTCCTAAGTTAAATCACATTCAAGTATCATTTAAATTCAGATTTCATTTGAATGTGGGTTTCATTACAGTCGGTAAATGTACGTGTGTGAGTAAGAACACATAACACACATACCCACATAGTAGTACGCGTATTCGTCATTCAATTATGACTATAAATTTACAGAAGGTAGTTCCTAATCGCGGCGTGGCACCAGTTCTCAAGCTGAGCAGCGGGAAAAAGATGCCTGCCTTTGCCCTGGGTACTTGGCTGGGCGCTGACGAATCCGTAAGTCCTGGCATTTCTTTAACAGCCACTACTGTCCACTACTTGACATAGGCCTCGCCCTATAGGGAGTGAGCATAAAAAAACCCGCTAGTACCAGGATCCGGCAGGATTGATAGTACCCAATTCCGCAAATACCGGGACTGAAATATACTTGTAGGATTGCATTCCCTAGGTATGTGGCTTCTAATGAATCTGTGGCTAAGGTTCCTTAGGTATGTGGCTCCTTGTATATAGTACCTGGTTAACCGAGCCTAGTTTGGATGTATCGCCTCCAAAAAAGTAGTATTTTTACATTATCTATCTAATTAAAAAAATATTTTTTTTTTTTAAATGGGATTGGGCTGGTCACATCGCCAGGATGCCGAATGAACTTTGGGCAAAAACATGCACAATTTGGGTCCCTCCTAACGCTAAGCGGGCGCGCGGTAGACCTCGAAAGAGATGGAAAGACGAGATACATGCGCAAGATCGGAATTGGATGGAGACAGCCCAAAATAGGGAAGAATGGAAGAAAGGGAGGGAGGCCTTTGCCCTGCAGTGGGACGACAGTGGCTAATAATAAATAAATAAATAAAAAATATCTAATATCCGCATATTCACCTTATTATTATTCCGCGCGTAAACCCGATAAAGCCATATTGCAATAATTATGTATTAACTACGCCATCTGAAACATGCGAAACCTACTACAATACGGACCATGTCTTGAATAACATCCTTTGACGACTTGATTTTAAGGTTCCGTGGTTATTATCACTAAAACTATAAGACATTATAACGGGTTTTAACTCACGGTATATCCCTACCGTGAGTTAAAACCCGTTATAATGTCTTATAGTTTTATCCTTTGACGAGTAGAACACAAAAAAGTGAAATATATTTACAAAAAATATATATTGTATAAAATAAAATATAACGAACAATAATAAAAATAAAAAAGAGATGTTGAGATGTGAATTCGAGCTTGAGCTCCATTGTTTTATAGGCAAGCAGTCTAACCAACTGAGCTACGTTCGCTGACGGATGAGCGATGAAATAGCGGTTCTTACTCCACACAAAATGTAACGTGTTTTTATTCGGATTATTTTGCCGTTCAGAGTGATTTCTGGGTAATTAAACCTAGCTAGATCGATTTATCGCCCCGGAACACCCCTGTATACGAATTTTCAAGAAAACCGTTGGAGCCGTTTCCGAGATCCCGAAAAAATATATATACAATTCTTGCTCGTTTAAAGGTATTAGATATATTTTTAAGAACATTATATACACGCTTACATACACGCTTTCCTTACGACCCATGATATAAGTAAAGGCGCAAAGTGTATGTAATGTATTCAAAGCTAATTTAAACGAAACAAGTGGAAAAAATAACCGCCACCAAGGGGATTCGAACCCACGTCTTCTTGCTTGCCGTGTCAGACGTGTTAAACGGTGCACCACGGTTGGCTCTGTCCTAGGTGGTGTAATTGTGAACAACTTGTTTCGTTTATACTATATTTTTGTTACTTGTTTACTTGCGAGTAGCTCTAGCTTGTACCTGTGTAAGTAGGTATGTGATATTGTGATCCTTAATCCTTTAGATGCCTCGTGGTTTCCCAGGGCATGATCCCAGTGACCGACTACTCCATTTACTATGCAGTGATCAGGGCGATCGACGTGGGTTACCGACACTTCGACACTGCTGCCATCTATAATACGGAGGGGCTGGTTGGTATAGACGACAGAGTTTCTTCGACGAACGATGAACCCTGGTGTTCGATGTTTTAGCCACCTATACTACTTAAATAGGTCTCCTGTCATGATACCGACCGTCGCGCCGTATGACTTATCATTATCAATTGCTTATCGCAGTCAGAAATGAAACCGTAGGTAGTTTTTATAAGAAAATACGGTCTACTGTGCTCTTCGAAGCGATGTCATGCTGGCTTAGAATAGCATTACCCCATTGGTGTCGTTGACGCCCGTGGGTGTCGTAAAAGTCGACTAAGGGATAAATCCAGGAAACGCGCAGCAGCGTTTCCTGTGAATATCTACCAAATCTTGCACTGCGCTCGCCAATCCGCGTGCCAAGCGTAGTGAGTATGGCAATAAACTGGCAGTGACTGCTGTTATGCTGCAGTAGTAGGTGTTCTTTGAAGCCGTGGTGAGGTACCCTCCGAAGCCACCTTTCTTCTGGGAAATCAGGTGATTCTACCTGCAATTTCCTTCCCAGGCTGGGCCTAGGAACATTTTCGCAAAGCGTTAAAGTCAACTTTGTGACCCCGGGAACCGAACTTGGAACCTTTGCATCGCCACCAGTCAGCCACGCTACCACTGCATAATATCGGTTATTGACAGAGGTGAACACGGTTTTTCTAATATTTCTTCTTATTAGAGTAATTTCCGGTCCTTTTTTATAAGACTGTCTAGTCCCTACTAATCTTCTCTTTGATTTGGTTCGTAAACATTTTTCTAAGTTGCTATTTCACTACTTCTACCTACTAACTGTAATATTACTTCTTACATGTTTTTCAGGTGGGCGGAGCCATTAGGCAAAGGATTCAAGATGGTGTCATCAAAAGGGATGAGGTTTTTGTCACCACTAAGGTATTTAATTGACTAAATTCTTGATCAGCTCAGAATATCATTTAGACTGGTTCTGGATGAACCAGTTTCCAAAGGAGCTATTTCGGTCATGTCGTTAGAAGAGAGCTGGACAACCTGGAAAAACTGATCATCCTGGGCAAGAGGGCAAAAAATCGCGTGGGCGAACAGTCTACCGATAGACTGATCAGGTTAAGATAGTACTGGTCACGCCAATCGCCACAGCCACGGCAAGCGGAGGACAGGAGTGAATGGAGAAACCTAGTTGCAACCTCTACTTAAGCGTTCCAGTTCCAGAATTATAATCAGACACGACCTTCAGAAATTGAAGAGTACGACAACGAAGAAAAGAAAGATTCAAAAAAAAAGAACTCGTGCCATGCCGCGTAGCACCTGACTTGACAAAAAACGTGAAAAATGTTCTTTCAGGGTCGGCAACGGCTTTCTGAAAAGTCGTAGTTCGATTCCATGCATGATCTCAACATCCAAACAAACGTAATATTTATACATAATTTGTTACTGTGGGCGAGTCTTAGCCGATTTTTAGTTTTAACAATTATGTAGGTAATAAAAAGCCTCTTGTGACGAGGTCTCGCCATCCGGCCAGATGGACCGATGACTTAAAGAGAGCGGCTGGGTGGCGAAAGCGGGATATCGTTCATTGTGCCGTACCCTAAGGGAGGCCTATCTCCAGCAAAGGACTGCTATAGGCTGATGTGATGAAGAAATCTTTGTTCCAGCTATGGAATAACGCGCATGCGCGGGACGCGGTGGTGCCTGCGCTGCGCCAGTCACTCTATAACCTCCAGTTGTCATACGTGGACCTCTACCTGATCCATTGGCCTACGGGACAGCATGTAAGTCGTTCCCTCTCTTTTCGTGTGGGAACCCAATGAACCCTAATTTAATAATTTTCCAACCGCCTTCTACAAGTAGCAGGCTTCTGACATGGTTGTGTAACGAAATCTCTAAAAGTCTAATTAAGACAGCAACCGGAACCTACGGATTAACGTGCCATATATACACGGAACCATCTTAAAACCCACTAAGTAATGTATAAGTCTTTAAAACCCAATACTGCACCTACTTCCCTTCCCATGTATTGACCCCAGTAAAGCAGGGTGTTTGGCCACGTATTGGTCTAAAACCATCTTAATTGTTACTGAAGAACAATGAAGATAATGAAGAAGGGTTTTTTTCAAGTCACTGTTTTTGGCTAAGTAATTAGGACACAGGTCTTACAATCGTGAGACCCGAGTTCGATCCCCGTCACGTACCTATATGTTTTACTCACGTACATTTACGGACTGCTCTTACGGTGACAGAAAAACATCGTGATGAAACCCACATTCAAATACTCGTAAAATTTGAATTCAGATGATATTTGAATATAACAATCTAGGATTAGGGCCAGGTTGGCCTTCGGGTTGCACAGGTCAGGCGGCAGTCGCTTTGTGTAAAAACTTCGTAACACGTCAAATCCTTTATGTTAGGTAGCCGACCCCGACAGATAACGGAATAAGGCAAGGAGGAATGATGAAATGATGTCTTAATTACTATACTCTTTCCATTTTGTTCATCCAGGCTTGAGGCCTGGCACGCACCCCTTGATTTATATAACTTGTTGTTAGGTTATATTTAGATTAAAATTAGTATCTACTAGTATTTCAAACTTTCTGTAAATCTTGAGGCTTTCCCGACAGAAGCAAGTGTCTTTCTCGACTACTTTGAATGTGAATGTTGATTTACTTAACAAAGAAATTTTATGTATTATTTATTTATTTATTTATTAAGGTAGTTTTTGTCATTGCATAGGTACATGACATAACGACACTTTATTTCTTTTTCCCCCTCCGTACCATCAGTGGGCTCGTACGACGATTTAATCTGTGTCGAGAGGCACGACTTATCCGCTTGACGCATGTGTAGATTCGTCTCCTCAGACACAGCGATGCCTGGGACGCAATTATGGCTGCTACAGGGTTGCTCGGACTGGAGGGACTTGACGTGGAACTAAGTTTTTACACAAAGCGTCTGCCATCTGACCTCTGCAACCCCAAGGCTAACCTGGCCCGAATCCTAGGTTAAGTCACATTCAAATATCATCTGCCTTCAAATTTTATTTGAATGTCGGTTTCATCACGATGTTTTTCTTACACCGTAAGAGCAGTCGGTAAATGTATGTGAGTAAAAACACATTGGTACATGGCGGGGATCGACCTCGCGTCTCACGATTGTAAAACCGTCGTCCTAACCACTTGGCCACCGAAGCTCCAGCATCACAGTATGTCAGTGTCCTAGAACCTGCACCATGACCACCTTCAACTATATATGAACCCACCGACAGTACTGTAGCTGTGGCACATTTCTAGTCAAAATATATTTTTGTCATCGACACGAAAGAAGAAAAAGAAAGTAACTGAGAGTCAAAAAAGTTTATCAAATGACTGCTTACGTTCTCGTCAGGACGATGGCACCTTCGATGACATAGACTACCTGGAGACCTGGCAGGGCATGCAGGAGGCTCGGGACCAGGGCCTCACCAGGTCCATCGGCGTATCCAACTTCAACCTTCAGCAGCTGCAGCGTCTCATGCTGCTCAACTACGAAAAGCCTGCCGTCTTGCAAGTTGAGGTTACATTTTAAGTGACAGCTGTGAAACTTTAAACTCGTTTCTCTCGTTACCCTAAAGGGACAGCAGACCATTTGAGATCACAAGAAGGCTGACTGCGGAGCCGCCCGTGGGTGGCTACCACTTGAATGACTCCGGTCACATAATAAAATTAAAGAATTCTTAAAAACGTTAAGCATGGTATATTATAAGGCGGAGTTCATCATGAAACAGGCTGCCTTGTTGTGTAATAATATAAATATTTTAGCCATTATAATTTTGACCATCTCTAGCTGAAGTGGTAGGTCGTAATATGGTTTGCACTTTGCAGCCAAGTCTTGGTTCAGTTTACAACAAAATGTCGGTCGCCAAGTCTTGGTTTTTAGACAGTTCGGGGGTTATCTATGCATGATGCTAGTATGGTCAATTTGCAACATTAGACTTGGTAATTTTGGCACCTTGGTAATTTTAGCACTAGGGTCATTTTAACATCTTCGTAATTTCACCTCTGAAGGAGGTAAATCTGCAGTAAAGTGATCCGGGGAGGCCCTTGTCCAACAGTGGATTTTGTAGCTATAGAAGAATAAGATAGTTTCAGGGTTTGGGCTAAGTACAAGTGACGGTATACCTGTACCTACCGTAAAAGACGCAAGCCTTATCATGAAACTGAACAACTTTTTACAAGAACTTTTCAACTTTTTCATATTCCTGAAACCTATGACTGTGGGTTTTGTTTATATTACATCTGAATCTTTTTGATTGATTTCATACATTGGTGGTATGGCGGTGGTGTAAGTTACGTGGTGTGCAAGGTTCAGGGGTCTGATGGCAGTCGCTCTGTGTAAAAACTTGATTCCACGTCAAATACCCTAGGGAGCCGAGAGAAACGGGATAAGGCAAAGATAATGATAATGAGACAATGGAGTGGAGTGAGTGATGCCACCTCGTTCCAGGTAAACCTGACGCTGCAGCAGCCTGAGCTGCTTGCATTCTGCCGCGCGCACGGCATAGCTGTAATGGCGAGTACCCCCCTCGGGTCGCTGTTGCACTCCCGCGCCGCGCCCGACGCGCCGCCGCCGCGCACACACGACCGCCCTCTGCTGGAGATGAGCTACAAGTACAGGAAAACTGTGCCGCAAATCGCGCTCAGATACCTGGCAAGTTTCTTACCTAAACCCTATTTTTTCTTGCAAGATAGTAAATTGACATTTTGGTTTGCCATTTTTTCGCAAAATAGTGGTGTACCAATCGTCTGTCAAGTTTTGTGCATCATAAAAAATAACTATTACGCCTATGTATATATCCATGGTAAATCACTGCATACAAAATTTTCATGAGCGCCATCTACTAGCGACTAAAAGAAACAGATTAAAAAGAAACATTTCGATAACAACGGTTACCGGTATTGGCTCATCACTGCTTGCACTAAGGCTGGTTTCAGAGCGACGCGTCTCGGCAACGCTGCCCAGCCGCGCGCGCCTCGCATTACACTAGATTGTATGTAGCGTTTCATAGTGACGCGTCTTGGGCCGCGTCTCGCCCGCGCCGCGGTCGGATCTCCTTCGATTGCCAGTAGCGTCGACTTGCAATCTTTTAAGACATCGTTGTTGCACTCTTTTCCATATAACGTATATAGCTAATATAGTGGTTACGTTTGCTGGCATAATGATTCTCTGCACTCGGCCGTACACCACAACGAAGCGTGCGCGTCTGAATGTCGTTTCACAGCGAACGCGCTGCCCAGGCGCGCGCCTGGGCAGCGCTGCCGAGACGCGTCGCTCTGAAACCAGCCTTAAATGAAAAAATTTTGCAAGTCAAAATGTCAATTTACACTCTCTGCTCTAAAAACCCAGGCGTTAGTCCAACACAAAATCATAAATAAAGGCAGATGCTTTTTCTGTACATAGAATGTAGACATAGAATTCCTTGGTAATAGGTACGCGACGACTGATGTGTCGCAATGGTAGTGCAACTGCCTTTGACGCAGAAAGTTCCGGGTTCGATTCTCGGTGGGTCACTCACGAAGTTGATATTTATCTCTTTGCGAATTTGTTCCCAGTCTGGTTAGGTTATTGCGGGCTGAACCGTGTTTCGGCTGGCACGTTAAGCCGTAGGTCCCGGTTGCTATCTGTGATCACTTAGACGGCGGTCGTTACACAACCATGTCAGAAGCCTGCTACTTGTAGAAGGCGGTTGAAAAATTCTTACACTAAGGTTGACCGGGTCTTTGGACGACTCGGTGTCCCACACGAAAAAAAAAGGCAAAGTGATAAATATCAACTGTGTGCGTGACCCACCGAGAATTGAACCCGGAACCTTCCGCAGCAGTCATCAGCTCTGTCCTGCCGTGCGTGTTGCAGGTAGAGCTAGGAGTGGTGCCCATACCGAAGTCAGTGCACCTGGACAGAGTTGAAGCCAACATCCAAGTCTACGACTTCAAGTTGACAACAGACGAACGTGACCTTTTGAAGGGGTAACAATGGTTCTTTACAACTCATGAAAAGTTAATTGTAAAGGTTAGGTTAGAAAAAAAAAAAGGTTAGGTTGCCGTGTGATGCCGGCTTAGAATAGCATCACCCCATTTCTTCCCGTGGGTGTTGTAAAAGGCAACTAAGGGACTCGAGGGTTTCATGTGTATTACAATTTTAGGCGACAGGCTGACAACCTGTCACTACAGTGATACATGTATCATCTAAAAGGGCCCTCAATTCTTGTCAGATGTGGCGATAACAACCGTAATTTTACGATTGTTAACGCTCTGCCTACCTCGGAATGGATAAAGGCGTGATTTGTGTATGTGTATGTATGTATGTAGGTTAGAAAAAAGAAAAATTAATACTCGTAAAAGGCTAGAAAGAAATTGCAAAGTTCTAATTTCGGGTTTTTGGCCCGATTTAAGGCTAAAACCTGAACGATTTGATTCATAATATTTCACTTTTTATTTTATACGCGTGATGCCGTGCGATGCCGGCTTAGAATAGCATCACCCCACATCCTTCCCGCGGGTGTCGTAAGAGGCGAATAAGGGACTCGAGAGAATTGGTGTATTACAATTTTTAGGCGAGAGGCTGACAACCTGTCACTATAGTAATACACATGTTTTCTGAAACAACCTTAGAAAACAATTCTTAAAAATGTCAGACGTGGCGATAGTGACTGTATTCTTACGGCAACTAGCGCTCTGCCTACCTCGTAAGGGATAAAGGTGTAATTTATGTATGTAAATATTTTCAGAGGCGAATTAGCCCATGAAACGGACCAGCTTTCCCCACGGAACGTAGGTCGAAATATGACAAGAAATTTTGACCTCCCATCCTCCCATACAAAACTACCTACCGACCAGGTCAATTTGTTTGGAAGGTCCAAAAATTTTTCTCATATTTCTACCTATGTTCCTTGGGAAGGTTGTTCAGTTACATGGGCTGATTCACCCCTAAAGTATTTGCAGCTAATATTTTTACGCCCTATATATTACAGGTATGACGTTGGATACCACACGATCGCGCCGAAGTCCCTAGAAGGCTCGCCTTACTACCCATTCGAGAAGAAACAAAAGTCCGGGCTTGAAAACGGTTTAAAATAAACCGGTTTTATTTATTTATTTTTTTAAATATTTTGGCCCTATGTTCCTAGGGGAAAGTTGTTCAGTTTCATGGGCTGATTCACCCCTTAAAATATTTGCAGTTAATATTTTACACCCTGTATAATAAAAAGCTAAAAAACTTCAAAAGAGGATGTTCTCAGTTTAACCAAAATGCATGTATGTGTGCTCTGTCTACCCCGCAAGGCATAAAAGCGTGATATGTGTATGTATGTAGATTGTATGTATGTTTGGCTGCGATTATCTCGCGTTTGGTTAAACCGATTTTGATGCGGTTTCCAGCAAAGTATTTTTCAGACTTAGAAGAGGGTTTTAGGTATATTAACCGCCACAAAATTGGAGTTTCAGAACTCAGAACTCAGAACTTTATTTGTAAATTATGGGTACAAGTGTAAAATACAGATGACAGGCTGGATAAGTAAATAGTCCTTCATAATTTGCCATTATAAGCATACAAATACTTTGTACTTAACTATTTAACAATTTATAGTACCTACATACATTATTATAATAACTATCAAAACAAAACAGTGGGTACCTATACATATATTATTAACAAAATGAGATCGAGGATATATTTTTTTAAACTACTTAATCTACTAAATATTCTTTTAAATTGTAATAGGCTTTTTTGACTAAAAACATGAACAGCTGCTTTTTAGATTGTATGGGGGTCAGATTCTTTATATTGCTTGGCAGCTTAATAAAAATTTTTGGTGCCATAGCGAATACACTGTCATGTAAAAGAGTCGTCGTGTTTCAACAATCGCTAAGTTATCTGTAAACCTTAAATTTAGATTGTGTCTGTCTGATACTTTACCGAACAAATGAGGATTATATTTCACAAAAAGCACTACTTCGAATATATAGAGTGACGTTAAAGTTAATATATTTAAACTTTTGAAAAATGGTTTACATGTATCTATGTTGTTAAGGTTGCATATAGATCTAATGCAACGCTTTTGCGCTTTAAAAACATTTTCTTTTTCACACGAATTACCCCAAAAGATTATTCCGTACCTTAAACATGATGCAACAAACCCATGATATGCAGCCATGACAGTTTCTCTATTAGCTACTTTATTTAATTCGTAAAGGGCATACGAAAATTTATTTAACTTTTTACATTATGTCTGACGCATGGGATTTCCACGTTAGTTTGTTATCAATGGTAAGGCCTAAAAACTTCGTGATTTCAGTGCTGTCTATAACAGATCCATTAAAATTTATATTAACATTTTGTATGAGATTCAAAGGATTTTGCACTTATGCTGTGCTGGCCCGCTTACAACGACCTTCACCGAGCCTTTTAATGGACAAAATATATTTTTCCTATATTTGGTTGTATGCGTTTTAGTTGTGTTACAAAGAATACGTAATAAAAGAAATAATTTCAGTCGTCAAGTTTGTAGAGGAACGAAAACACTACAATAATGAAATTCAACGCTTGCAACAACATCTAATTATTGTGTGTGGAAATAATTTATTTTATAATAAGAAATTAAGTCAGCGAAACGAAGTCGCAGGTACCAGCTAGTACTTATAATTCGCTAGATGACGGGTCATTAATAAAATTCAAAAGAAGTAGGTACGCTTAAAACTATTTTCCAAAAATACTACCTACATAGTCGTTTGTAGTTTTTCGAAATATTGAAAGTTTGAATAGATAATTGTACAGAAGAATTATATAAAAGTAAGTGTGTTGACGCCAGCCAAACTAGAAAGACATGACGTCATTATTTTCATACAAAATAGTTTTAAAAAGTAGCTCATCTAACCATTTAACCAGTCATCATGCCCATTATACCTTTGATAGCTGTAACTTTTCATTCCCGTATTGTACAGCCTATCTCGCATGCTACAAGATAAATAGAACCTAAATACTGCAGCAATAGGAATCACTTTACATAGATGCCCATAATAACTTTTTGGCGCCACCCAGACAACGCTACGCCAAAGAAAATATCAAATCTAAAGTCGTATTTGACAGGAGACAAATGAGATTAAATCTTATTCCTGGGTAAAATAGTACAAATTCGCTTAGCAGCCAAAATAGTAGCGCTACGCAGAATGGAAAAGTCAATACTGAAAATGCACATAGTGATCAAGCTAATTTTAACCTAAACCTGAGGAAAATAAAGATCAAAATCAATTGTGTTTGTTTGTGTGTTATGACGGTTTTTCGTCGCTTGGCGGGAAGCTTTTGGCGCCAGACTGTCGGTCGCCATTTTGGCGTTTTTACTTTTTCGCGAGGCAATGACATTCCACTATTCTGCCACTTCCGCAGAGCCCGTCCTGTTATGTTGGCTAATTTATGTTATAGGCCGAACTTTTCCCGGATTTTGTTGAACGGTAGTATCATTGCTACGCTCTTACTTACGCAAGAAAGATAAATACAGGCTTATTTTTAGTGCCGTGTGATGCCAGCTTAGGATAGCATCAAATACAATTTTCAGGCGACAGGCTGACAACCTGTCACTAAAGTGACATATTTTTTGAAACAACCTTGGAAAACAATCCTCAAAAATGACAGACGTGGCGATAGCGACCGTTTTCTTACGGCCGTTAACGCTCTACCTACCTCGCAAGGGTTAAACGTGTGATATATGTATGTATTTTAACCTAGGATCCGAGCCGGTAAAAACTTGGTTCCACGTCAAATTCCCTAGGTTTCAAGTTCCCCGACAGAGGACAGGATGAGGCAAGGAGAACGATGATGACAAGAAAATATCAAAGGGTGAAATATCAACTTTATTAGTGCCCCACCGAGGATCGAACCCGGTCGCGTAAATACAAACCCGACTACAACACAGACATCCATACTCTGTGTTGTAGTCTGGTTGGTACAGAGTTCGGACGTACAAACCCGACTACAACACAGAGCACTCATACCAGCCTCTTCGCAATTACATTAGTTTTGAAATGCCCTGTGTCGGTTCTGGCACATCGCCGGCCCCTGCCGGGGCACGCTCGCTCCGCTCGCTCGGCTCGTGCGTTGTGGACGCAGTTCTAACCTAACCTAACCTAACCTGGCGTTGACGCCAGGTTAGGATAGGTTGTACCTAACAAACCTATGTTTGAGCTTGAGTGGCTTTTGAATTTATCATTAAAATTTCATTAATCATTAAAAACATCATTTATCATTAAAATTTTATACATACATACATACATACATATATCACGCCTTTATCCCTTGCGGGGTAGGCAGAGCGTTAACAGCCGTAAGAATACGGTCGCTATCGCCACGTCTGACAATTTTGAGTATTGTTTTCTAAGGTTGTTTCGGAAAACATGTGTATCACTATAGTGACAGGTTGTCAGCCTGTCGCCTAAAAATTGTAATACACCAATACTCTCGAGTCCCTTAGTCGCCTCTTACGACACCCACGGGAAGGATGTGGGGTGATGCTATTCTAAGCCGGCATCACACGGCATAAAATTTTATTAATCACTTAAGTGTCATTAATCATTAAAATTATCATTAATCATTTCATTAACTGTTTATTATGATTGGTTATTCATTATTATAATATAATTAAACTTTAATTTATCATTAAAACATCGTTAGGTAATCGTTTAATAACAATAACAATCGTTAACTTGGCATCGATGATGTCTGTGTTGTAGTCGCCTTTGTAGCATAATTTAATGTTCCAACCCGACTACAGCACAGACAGTCCCCTGTCTGTGCTGTAGTCCGGTTTGTACTAGCGCAACCCGGTCATTTTGTAGTTGACTTGACCCTCGCTATATCTAATTATAGTAGCACTGTCCGTCTGTTTGTAACTCGAGTTAACTGCTAATTCTGTCGTTAACGTCTCTTAGTCAACTGATACCGATCTTTGGTTAAGATTTATTTGAGGGGTCCCTAATTAAGGGTCATGGAAATAGGAGACTTTTGCTATAAAAATTTGAAGAATCCAAGACAGCATCTGTAGTCCAGTCAGTCTTAAACTCTGTACCATAAAGAAATATATTCATTTACTGTAAACAAGTACCGTGTGATGCCGGCTTAGAATAGCATCACCCCATTTCTTTCCCGTGGGTGTCGTAAGAGGCGACTAAGGGACTCGAGGGTTTTGTGTGTATTGCAATTTTAGACAATAGGCTGACAACCTGTCACTTCGGTGATACATAAATCATCTGAAAGAGCCCTCAATATTTGTCAGACGTGGCGATTGCGACCACGGTCGTTAGCGTTCTGCATACCCCGCAAGATATAAAGGCGTGATATGTGTGTACTTTAAACAAACAGAATACCTAATCAATATGTTTAAAATTATTATATTTATACTAATAGGTGCCATGTTGTGTGAAATTTCTGAATATGATGCCGGATTATAATAGCATCAACCCATTTCCGACCGTGGGTGCCGTAAAAGGCGACTAAGGAATGAATCCAGGGACCGGGGAGCAGCGTTTCCTGTGAGTATCTACAAAATCGTACACTGCGCTCGCCAACCCGCTTCCAAGCGTGGTAATTAGGTTCATGTCCAGCAGTGGACTGTTGTGACTGTAGTGGTAGTAGCAGTTTGGGCGCCCGCGGCTCCGCCCGCGTGGAAGTCGGTTTTGATCCCGTAGCATCCTTCAGGAACATTTTTTTGGGATAACAACTGCCGTATGTGTTAATACAGAAACCCTCTATCTGTGTGCTAAGTTTCATGGCAATCTGTTCAGTAGTTTTTGCGAGAAGGAGTAACAAATAAACAAACATAAAAACTTTCGCATCACTACATAATATAAAGCAAAGTCGCTTTTCGCGTCTGTATGTATGTATGTTTGCTTAAATCTTTGAATAGATAGAGTGGTTCAAGAGGAAGGTTTTTATGTATACAGGAAAACATCTTAAAATGAGTTACAGCGGGCGCAGCCGCTGGGCGGGCCACTAGTTTATAATATTCGAAGGATGGTTAGGAGGATACCACCGGTCTTACAATCGTGACACCCGAGATTGTTCCCTCCATATGTACCAATGTGTTTTGCTCGGCATTATTCCCTTAGATTCGTAAAATAAGAAATATTAATAGAAGTGGAAGGAAATAGTCTCTGCATGCCCCTCCAAGTCACTCTTCATTAAAAAAAATATTAAAACCGCTACTTCACATCACTATTTGAGGTTTGTACAGAAATCGCAACCCAAAATATAAATTTACTATCTCTCAAAAAAAACACAGTTTAAAAGTGCGTAGACGTTATTTGTTGGGCCATCATCGAAGGACGTACGTATTTTACCAAATATATTTTTTTAATACCAAATAAATATTTATTTTTTAATACCAAATCTGGACGTGCATGGAATTTAAAATTGACATAAATACTCGTAATAAGGAAGACTTTATAAGACGAAACAGATAGAATTATCTACTGTAGTACTTTTATTTTATTTTAGCGTAGCCGTCTTTTGGGCTATTAATATATTTTAAAACTTAGCTAGGGTAGCTTAGGTCCTATGGTACAAATTGTTAATTGAGATTATATATATATTTTTTAAATATTCACTTTAATAGCTACATGCTAGTAAGTTACATGCTGTGTGGTCAGCCTGGCCGGCCCCGAGGCAGTGCCTTTTTTATCCCACTCGTGCCGCGTTTCTACTAGGAACATAAAATTTTTATAAAAAAGAGAAAATTGTGTCTGACAATTTTCTCTTTTTTACAATGACTAATTTATTTTTAGCGACAGTATTGTATTGTAAATTTTTTACTTTCTGAAAGCGTTCGTTGTGAATCTACTTGGAAATAAACGATTGAAATTTGAATTTGAATTTGAACCTATGAAATTGAACAATTTTCCCCATGGAACATAGGTCGAAATATGAAAAAAATATTTTGACCTCCCATACAAATTGACTTTGTACGTGGGCGTGTGAGGGCCTATATATATGATGGTCGGTTTATACAGTTTCTAAAAGATTAAAGTGCTGGCACTCTCGCTATAGTCTGTAAGTTTAGGTACTTATCTTTTTGTAAACACACTTTGTACGAAAGTGACACTTCAGAACTGTCAGTTTAATACAAAGTTTGTTTACAAAAAGATAAGTACCTAAACTTACAGACTTTATTAGTGTTGGTAATAGTTTTGTTAAGTAAGATACCTACCGATTGGCTGAGATACACTTGCTCAATTTCGCAGGTAACGATTGAGCCGCGGTAGCCCAAAAGGATGAGGCGTCGCTTTTATAGTGAATTAAGGACGCAAGTTCGAATCCTACCTGGGATTGTATTTTTAATTTCGATAACTACGAATTTGCTACAACGCGTAGCAATTTTAAAACGCAAGTGCTACGAATATCTACGAAAACTGAAGCACAATTATCACGCCTTTATCCCTTGCGAAGTAGGTATTTCGCTAAATGACTGGGTCTACGCTTAAAACTATCAAATTTTGAATTAATAAACAGAAAATTAATATGACAGTAAGTGAAAGCGAGGGAGGCCTTTAATGGCCCTGTAGTTAGGACATTACAGACATAATATTAAAAGTATTTTTATTGCTGTGTGATGCCGGCTTAGAATAGCATCACCCCATTTCTTTCCTGTGGGTGTCGTAGAAGCCGACTATAGGTTTCATGTGTATTGCAATTTTTGGCTACATGCTGACAACCTGTCACTATAGTGATTACACGACTCATCTGAAACGACCCTCAGACTTTTCTCAGACGTGGCGAAAATTACCGTATTAATTAACGCTCTGCCTACCCCGCCAAACATATAGGCGTGATTTGTGTATGTGTAAGCCGCGTTTACACTAGGTTCATAAAATTGTTGCAAGAAATAGAAAAATTTACTTATTCAACATTATTCTCTTTTTTACAATGACGATCTAAATGATAAATGTAAAATTTACTACTTTGAATAAATAATTTGAGTTTGAGTTGAGTTTGTTATTTAATGAGTAATGACATCGAAGCTGATATGACGTCATCCAATCGTATTTTCATACAAAATATAGTTTTAAAAATGTGTCTACCGCACGCAGCGGGATCCCATGTCTGAGAGACATATAAGTGATGCGTTGAATTAGATCTGAATATGTCCTATTGAATTATGGTGAAAACGGAATTTGTTCCGTATAAAAAACTAAAATATTAAGTTTGCCAATCGTCCTCCAGTCCATTGGGATATCGGTCCAAATTCACAAAGTTGATATTTATCACTTTGTGAGTGACCCACCGAGAATCGAACCCGGAACCTTTTGCGTCAAAGGCAGTCGCACTACCATTGCGCCACATGGTCGTCATTTTCTAAAATAATATTCGTACATAGCTTGAACACATAGCCAAGGGCATGAGAACTGCCTAGATCCAGATAGAGCCGTAGGTGTGTCTTACAAGCAGCCAATCGGATACTTGCGTGCCACAGGTGGGCGGCGGCGGCCATCTTGGATTGGAGTCTGACACCCTCCTGGGACCTCAGGGTATTGATCCGGTAAACATTTAGGCATATACTACTCTGCCGATGTGGCGCAGTGGTAGTGCGACTGCCTGCGCCGCAAAGGTTCCGGGCTCGGTTCCCGGTGGGGCACTCGCAAAGTCAATTTTTATCAATTTGTGAATTTGTCTCCTATCTGCTTAGGGCTGAACCACCTGATTGTCCGTAACAAAAATGGTACCGTGTTTCGACCATAGGTCCCGGTTACTGTCTATGATTACTTAGACGGCGGTCGTTACACACACAACTATGTCAGAGGCCTGGTACTTGTAGAAGGCGGTTGAGAAATTCTGACACTAGGGTTCACTGGGTCGTTGGACGACTCGGTGTCTCACAAGAAAAGAGATTTTTGTTTCGAATTAATATGAAACTTTTTTAGCAGAGGTGCCGTAGTATCAAGAAGGGGGGAAGTAGTCTAACTCCGGCCGTGGCCTCTCTCTTAGGCCCGTATTTATAAACCACACTCAACTCCGAGATCGATCTTTTGAGATTCTGTTAGTATTCACTGACATTTGTCAAAATCACTCTCTTAATCTCATAACTTCCTTGCTTGTAACTTGTAACTTTCGATAAAAATTCAATTCAGTGCCTAGGCATGCGTCGAGCAGTTAACTTTTTTGCTTGTATTGATCCAGTCAAGGCGCCTGAGATCAGTTTTTCTTACCCACATGATAATGAAACCTATTCAATATATATATATATATCCTGGACAATTCACACAGCGCCATCTAGCCCCAAACTAAGCAAAGCTTGTACTATGGGAACTAGATAGCTGATACTAATACATATATACTTTTTTTTGTAAATAAATACATATTATACATAGAAAACACCCAGACTCAACACAAATATTTGTAAATTGACTTAACAAATATTTGTGTCCGGTGGGGATCGAACCCACGCCCTCGGCGTAGAAGGCAGGTATACTATCCGCTACGCCATCGGGACAGTCAAAAGTCAATGAAAGAAAGAAAGAGTTAGGTACTTGCGTTTCCTGGTCTAAACTCTATTTCTGGAAAATAGCTATGACGGCAAACTATTCCCTAAACCACAGAATAATAACCTAAACTAAGAATAGATATTCCTGTATCTTAGGTAAACAGTTAACTGCTAAACTATTATAAATATAATGTTTATAACTTGTCATATTTATGTCACCATAAGTGGTCATTATTAATGATAAACTAAAGAGGTTACATCATATTATTAACATTATCTGTTCCCTGATTCTCACGTTATGTATTCACCTGCAGGTCTTACAACCCACACTATAAGCAAGCGCAAGGGCGTGATTGAGCTGGTTGTTTGAACAACCAATCAATTATTTCCGGGTGAGCCCTCGCTGCCCACCAAGCCGTCCGGATGGCCCCGGGGCCGTGAACGTAGAGTCCAATACAAAAGCACTACTAACGAGTTGAAGCCCACCCAGTGGCGCGACTCCAACGGGACTCGCACCTCTAACGAGTTGAAGCCCACCCAGTGGCGCGACTCCAACGGGACTCGCACCACTAGTTGAAGCCCACCCAGTGGCGCGACTCCAACGGGACTCGCACCTCTAACGAGTTGAAGCCCACCCAGTGCCGCGACTCCAACGGGACTCGCACCTCTAACAAGTTGAAGCCCACCCAGTGGCGCGACTCCAACGGGACTCGCACCACTAGTTGAAGCCCACCCAGTGGCGCGACTCCAACGGGACTCGCACCACTAGTTGAAGCCCACCCAGTGGCGCGACTCCAACGGGACTCGCAATAGTAACGAGTTGAAGCCCACCCAGTGGCGCGACTCCAACGGGACTCGCGCCAATAGTTGAAGCCCACCCAGTGGCGCGACTCCAATGGGACTCGCACCACTAGTTGAAGCCCACCCAGTGGCGCGACTCCAACGGGACTCGCACCACTAGTTGAAGCCCACCCAGTGGCGCGACTCCAACGGGACTCGCAATAGTAACGAGTTGAAGCCCACCCAGTGGCGCGACTCCAACGGGACTCGCACCTCTAACAAGTTGAAGCCCACCCAGTGGCGCGACTCCAACGGGACTCGCACCACGAGTTGAAGCCCACCCAGTGGCGCGACTCCAACAGGACTCGCACCACTAGTTGAAGCCCACCCAGTGGCGCGACTCCAACGGGACTCGCACCACGAGTTGAAGCCCACCCAGTGGCGCGACTCCAACGGGACTCGCACCACTAGTTGAAGCCCACCCAGTGGCGCGACTCCAACGGGACTCGCACCACTAGTTGAAGCCCACCCAGTGGCGCGACTCCAACGGGACTCGCAATAGTAACGAGTTGAAGCCCACCCAGTGGCGCGACTCCAACGGGACTCGCACCACTAGTTGAAGCCCACCCAGTGGCGCGACTCCAACGGGACTCGCACCACTAGTTGAAGCCCACCCAGTGGCGCGACTCCAACGGAACTCGCACCACGAGTTGAAACCCACCCAGTGGCGCGACTCCAACGGGACTCGCACCACTAGTTGAAGCCCACCCAGTGGCGCGACTCCAACGGGACTCGCACCACTAGTTGAAGCCCACCCAGTGGCGCGACTCCAACGGGACTCGCACCACTAGTTGAAGCCCACCCAGTGGCGCGACTCCAACGGGACTCGCAATAGTAACGAGTTGAAGCCCACCCAGTGGCGCGACTCCAACGGGACTCGCACCACTAGTTGAAGCCCACCCAGTGGCGCGACTCCAACGGGACTCGCACCACTAGTTGAAGCCCACCCAGTGGCGCGACTCCAACGGGACTCGCACCACTAGTTGAAGCCCACCCAGTGGCGCGACTCCAACGGGACTCGCACCACTAGTTGAAGCCCACCCAGTGGCGCGACTCCAACGGCTTCTCGTGCACTCCGAGTCTTGGCGTATCCTTGAAGGCCCCTGCTTGATGCCTACCTACCCACGACGCAGGATTACCTAGTGTGGGTTGAAAAATTACTTCATGTTGATGCCATACAAGCTAAGTTTGTTTTAAGGTGATTTAATTTCTTGTATATTTTTGTACTTTGAAATTGATTGATTGATGCTTCGAGAAAATGTAATCCGGCACGTCTTGCTTGGTAGCAGCATTAGAAATTTACAGACAAACAAATTTTATCATTGATTGGTAGTTACCTCAATATTTTTCCAATCAGCGTACGTACCTAATTAATATCATTTATCATTTTTACCTACCGCGTGATGCCGGCTTAGAATACCCCATTTCTTACCGACGGGTGTCTTAAGAGGGGACTAAGGGACTTGAGGGGTTTATGTGTGTTACATTTTTAAGCGACAGGCTAAAAACCTGTCACTATTGTGGTAGACTAATTATCTGAAATGGCCCTCAATATTTGTCAGACGTGGCGATAGTGACTGTATTTTACGATCGTTTTCACTCTGCCTACCTACATAATAAATATATAATATAGATAAAGGCGCGATGTATATGTATGTATTTTGTGCAAAGGTTTAAGGTGAACTAAACATATCCACGCTTATTATGTGGCTTCCCGAGAATCGAACAAAGTTCTTTCGGAGATACCAAACTCAACAACTCTACACTACTAAACCACGAAGGGCGTCAACATGAAGACACCGTGACGTCGGTTCAACGATCCAAGAATCATAAAAATAAAAAAAATCATATCCTCATGTGTTGTATGTAAATGGGCCTTGGGGTACCCAATGATCCGTGAACCACCCTGGGGTCCCGAGACACCCCACGGGACGCATTCTGCACCCCAAATCGTTGGGGTGGATGTTTTTAAATTTTGATTAATTGTCTCAAGATCGTCTAGGGTCGTATTGTAATTAAGATGTTTTTGTTTAGGAACTGTCTTGGGGTTTATTTAAATGACAATAAAACAATAATTGTTAATGGTGTTGTTAAAACTTTGATGATTTGTAAAGTATATGAATAGTATGTATGCCCTTGGGAAAAACTCTGCAGTTGGGAAGAGACAACTTCGAGGCAGAAATAGCCAGAAGAGTGCAGCTGGGCTAGGCAGCCTTTGGGAAGTTGCGTCATATTCTGGAGTCACCCTTACCACGATTCCTCAAGAGCAAGGTGTAGTTCGATCATTCATATCAAGTTTTTTAAATAGAGGGGATGGAAACCATTTTGAAAGTCGTTCAGTTTCATGGGCCGATCCATCCGTTGAAATATCCACCCAACACTTTGCAACATCCTAAAAGTAAATAACCACCCCACCCCAATCACCCCATTTCCTACCCGTGAGTGTCGTAAGAGGCGACTGAGGGACTTAAGGCTTTCAGGTGTATTACAACTTTTAGGCGACAGGCTGGCAACCTGTCATTATAGTGATACACGAATCATCTGAAGGGGCCCTCAATACTTGTCAGACGTGGCGATAACGACTGTAATTTTACGATCGTTAACACTCTGCCTACCACGCAAGGGATAAAGGTTGATATATGTATGTATGTAAGAGTAAATAAAGTTGCCCTTCACCCCTCTAAGAGCATCGCTGGCGAGGGTTATAACAGGGATTTATATCAGAACAAATCGAGTTAGCTTCAACTGTGCTTTTAGTTCAGAACGGTTCTAATCCGATTATTGTTTTCTCTAAAATAAACAGTTTAGGGATAATGCTTTAGCCAAACATTTTTCCATTGATTTTACTCGCTACTAGACGTTTTACCGCGGGAACAAGTTGTTGTTACACAATCCTGTCAGAAGCCTGCCACTTGTAGAAGGTGGTTGAAAATTCTGACACTAGGGTTCATTGGGTCGTTGGATGACTCGGTGGACAGTGGACACACGAAAAGAGAAAGGGAGAAGGAGACTAAACAATCGAGTTCTGCCAACATCAGCCAACATACACTAACCTTGTCAAGAGTACATAGACGCGAGACAGGCACGTCACTTCCGCATCCGGTGACGTGATGACGTCACATCCTCTTCCGGTAAGATTAGTTACAGAAATGATTATTATGTTGTTTGTATTGTCGAGATCAAGTTCTGATGATTTGAACCATAGAATTTGTTAGTTTATGGGTCATTAATAAATAAAATATAAAAGTTGTACGCTTCAAACTAAAGCGCATGAAACTGAACAACTTCCCCCTAGGAACCTCCCATACAAAAATACATACATACATGTATCACGCCTATATCCCTTGCGGGGTAGGCAGAGCATAACATCCGTAATAACGGACATTGACGCCACGTGAGACAAAAGCTTGTGGGTAGACGCAGAAGACTGTGTATCACCAAAGTGACAGGTTGTCGGTCTGTCGCCTAAAATTGCAACACACATCAAGCCTCAAATCCCTGAGTCGCGTCTTACGACACCCACGGGAAAGATATGGGGTGATGCTATTCTAAGCCGGCATGCCGTCTTAGGCTGCCAAAATTAGGTACCGACCGACCAAATCTATTTGTATGGTACTGGGAGCTCCAATGAGTTTCTCATATTTCGACCTGTGTTTCTTTGGGAAACTTGTTCAGTTTCATGGGCTGATTCGCCCCTTAAAATATTTGCAGCTATTATTTTTATACCTTATATGATAACATACATACTTATATCACGCCTTTATCCCTCGCGGGGTAGGCAGAGCGTTAACAGCCGTAACTATAGCCACGTCTGACAAATATTTGAGGGCCGTTGCAGATGAGTCGTGTATCACTATAGTGACAGGTTGTCAGCCTTTCGCCTAAAATTGCAATACACTGAGGATTGTTTTCCAGGGTTGTTTCAGAAAACATGTGTATCACAATAGTGACAGGTTGTCAGCCTGTCGCCTAAAAATTGTTATACACCAATACTTACTCCCAAGTCCCTTAGTCGCCTCTTACGACACCCACAGGAAGGATGTGGGTTGATGCTATTCTAACCCGGCATCACACGGCGAACCAACCAAGCAACAAAATCAAGGATGTGTCTGTACAGCAACCGACTAGTACTCGTATATGCTGTTTTTTTATGGTAACAAATAGCTAAGTTTCCGGCGCGCCGCTTCCGGTGATGACGTCACTTCCGCCCAAGCGAGAAGGGGAGAGATGTTCCTTGCAAAAATCACAACAGAATCAAAAAGATTTACAAGTTTTATTTCCAAGTATTCATTACAAGACCAAGTACAATATGTTCACTGGATAAATGGATCAGTCGTCATTGTAAAAAAGGGAAAATTAACACAAAATTAAAACAAAGGTACTGCCTCGGGGCTGGCCAGACTAAACACACAGCGTTGCTCCATAACACAAATGTACATACATATATACATATATCACGCCTCTATCCCTTTCGGGGTAGGCAGAGCGCTAACGGTCGCAAGAATACGGCCGCTATCGCCACGTCTGACATTTTTTAAGGATCGTTTTCCAAGGTTGTTTCAGAAAACATGTGTAGGTATCACTATAGTGACAGGCTGTCGCCTAAAAATTGCAATACACCAATTTTCTCGAGTCCCTTAGTCGCCTCTTACGACGCGACACCCGCGGGAAGGATGTGGGGTGATGCTATTCTAAGGCATCACATGGCATAAAAAATCAAAAATGTTCATTCGCAAAAATAAGTAGCGATAACTAATGAGTTGAATTTCAAAAATTTTCAAATTTCAATCGTTTATTTCCAAGTAGATTCACAACGAATTCTTTCAGAAAGTCAAAAATTTACAATACAATACTGTCGCTAAAAATAAATTAGTCATTGTAAAAAAGAGAAAATTGTCAGACACAATTTTCTCTTTTTTATAACAATTTTATGTTCCTAGTAGAAACGCGGCACGAGTGGGATAAAAAAGGCACTGCCTCGGGGCCGGCCAGGCTGACCACACAGCATGTAACTTACTAGCATGTAGCTATTAAAGTAAATATTTCAAAAAATATATTTACATGTGTCATGTAAATCAGCCGGACCCCCTGAACAGGAAAACCACCCAAAAACCTGCTCAAAAGTGCTCCTATTCTCAATTAACAATTTGTACCAGAGGACCTAAGCTACCCTAGCTAAGATTTAAAATATATTAATAGCCCAAAAGACGGCTACGCTAAAATAAAATAAAAGTACTACAGTAGATAATTCTATCTGTTTCGTCTTAATTAAGTCTTCCTTTCTATTTATGTCAATTTTAAGTTCCATGCACGTCCCGATTTGGTATTAAAAATGACTGCATGTTTCTTGTGCTGCGCTGGAAAATCAGAGGACCATGCCTCTTTGTCATTAACGTAATCATCTAACTTATAATAGGCTTTATAACATAATGTTTTCTTAATAATAGATTTAAATTTACTCTCAGACAAACTTAATATATCTTCCGGTATTTTGTTATAGTATCGTATGCTTAAACCTTCAAATGAAGTCCTAACTTTAGCTAGTCTATGCTTAGGTTGATCTAATTTATTTTTACTCCTTATATTACGATTATGTCTTTCATGATTTCTTGTGAAAGTATGAATATTCTTTCTTACATACATGATATTTTCATAAATATATTGACATGGCAATATTGGTATTTATATCCAAAGATTACTTGATTTTACGGACGACCGATGTGGCGCAGTCGTAGTGCGACTGCCTTTGACACTAGAGTTTACTGGGTCGTTAGACGACTCGGTGTCCCACACGAAAAGATAGAGAAGGCTTGATTTTAGGCCAAGGGTCTTATAATCGTGACACCGTTCGATCCCAATTAGTAATGCGTTTTTACTCACGTACATTTGACGGGACTTACGGTGAAGGTAAATTATCGTGATGATACCCACATTCAAAATAAATTTTAATTCAGATGATATTTGTGACTTAACCTAGGATTGGGGCCAGGTTAGCCTTCGGGTTTCAGAGGTCAGACGGCAGTTGCTCTGTGAAAAAACTTGGTTCCACGTCAAATCCCCTGGGTTAGGTAGCGGGATAAGGCAAGGAGAATGATGAATGATAATATTTTTTCAGTTTTATCTTTTTTTAGTTCAGCGTGTTTGAAAAAAAACGGTCGTTAGTAGATGTACCTCCTATCCTATCGCAGGATAATTGTGCAGGCAGTTCAAATAAGCTATTTTTTAAGGTGACCAAATCGACATTTTGTATAAAAATGTTGTAATACGTCACATCCATACTTACACATACATACACAAATCACGCCTGTATCCCTAGCAGGGTAGGCAGAGCGTCAACGACCGAAAAATTACGGCCGTTATCTTCACCTCTGACAAATGTTTGAGGGTCGTTTCAGATAAGTCGTGTATCACTATAGTGACAGGTTGTCGGCCTGTCCACATGAAACCCTCGAGTCCCTTAGTCGGCTCCCACGGAAAAGACATGGGGTGATACTATTCTAAGCCGGCATCACACGCCCATTTTCGATGGCGTCAAAACAATAAATTTAATAGTATTAGGCAATGTCCTGTTCAAAAATTCTAACTTGAATAGATTGACCATTGCTTTTAACAATATAACTTTTTAAGTATCTAATTTGGTTGTGGACTGGGTTATTAATAAATACTTACGTCGTGACGTCATACTTCTAGTTCTTCAAACAAAATACCGTTTTAGATCGTTTTAAAAAGTAGTTCATTGGACTTGTCAGCAAACAAGCCTATTGACGGGTTCACAAAGCAGTTTTCACAATATTAACCTTACAAATGTCAACTCGCTTGGCGTCCCGACGACATCGCTTCGTCGCGGTGGCTCGGCAATGGTGCGTGACGCGTAGCCTCGTAAAGCACTTGCCAACCCCACCTAAACGACCCCAATGAGACGAATCGCTCTATTTTGGTGACGTTCTGCATAATATTGTCGTCGACATATAGGCAGTTGAGTTGTTTTTTCTTAAAATATAAGTTAAAGAAAATTGCGATCTTTTTGATCTTATAGTGGTGTCGTGGGTTAATAGCTAGTTTTGATATATAGATTTTTTCTGAGCATATAGATACTCCAATTCCTGATTATTGAGGATCTCCTTTTCTTTTTGAAGTCGGCTAAACCATCATCCATCATCATTGGTTTCTTACGTCTGTGACAGACGATTTAATCAGTGTCTGAAGACACTGCGTTGCCTGGAACGCAATTATTGAAAACGCAGGATTGCCCAGGACCTGCGCCACCCTCTCGGACTCCCTGGCTGACTCCACAGGAACGACGAGTCGATACGCGCGGAGCCAGGTCGGCTGCAGGAGTCTACCGCACGATAGACCTCTGTCACACGCGCCTGACCGAGAACCTGTTCCGGGTTTAATGTGGAGTTGTCCTTCTCCAGGACCGGTCTCGGATCTGGTTAATCCCTCGGTCGCTTCTTACGACCCCCACGGGAGGAGATGGGGTGGTGGTGGTGACTAAATATCACCCTCGATAACGTGCCAGCGCTTCTAATAATTGTTCTTACAGAAGCTGCCATTTTGCAAAACAATAAAAACAATGTTACAATTAGTTTCATAGCCCTTAAACTACTTCGTCACAATGAAATGTCGTTATTTCCTCTCCTTGGCCATTATGAACTAAGCTTGGTTTACCAAGGGGATGATTATTCACGTTTTTGCCACTTGTTTTTACAACGACCATGATGACTGGCGAGATACTTTTTAAAACGATGTTTTGTATGAAAATATGAATAGATGACGTCATGTCTGTCCAGTTTTGAGGGCGTCAAAACATTTTATATTATTTTTCTGTTTATTTTTCGAACTTTAAATATTTTGAAAACTATAAATGGAGTAGTTACTTCTATTTCCAACTTTTTAGTATTGTCACTGTACATAGTGATGATTTAGTTTTCTAGATATTAAATCAAGAATTGAAGTTGAAGAGTTTTCTCCACATTTTCTTATGGCATCAAGAGGAGGCCCTCGGATCCTGTAGATGACACTATCATCCTCTGCAGGAACCACCACCCGGCGCAGCTGCGCTGGAATCCCTACCTACTGACACTGGCATAATTATCCTTAATGGGTACAAGTCCATATTATTAAATAATAAATAAAAAAACATAGTTACATACGTAAATCACGCCTCTTTCCCGTTGGAGTAGTAAAAATAAGAAGTATTTCTATGGCGAAATCGCAATAATTCTATAACAGCAAGTTCTTTTTTTCGTTAAATAGATGATCGTCTTGATAACTGATTATTTTAAAAATCCACCAAAACTTTAAACTGATATGTAGGTAAAATTATACAAAAAAAATATATTGTATTGCAAAAAAAAATACTAACAATACTCAGATTTTCTTCAACTAGCGTTATTTTAGTGTAATTTTGAAAAAAATATATAAATCCAACGATTTCTGTCATTGGAAGATACATTATATATTTTTTGTGGGATTAATAAATATAGTGGCTTTAAATTACCTTCTTTAGATAAAAAAAAAATATATCCGCTGTTATAGAATTAATAATTTTAAAATCATATCATTACTAGACTAACAGATAGAACGGGGTGATGCTATTCTAATTAGACACCAAATTCTATACGTCAAACATTATATTCATAACTAAATAATATTCCCCTTATCACATACATACACACTTACTTACGGGGTAGGCAGAGCGCTAACGCCCGCAAAAATACGGTCGATATCGTACACGTCTGACAAATATAGAGGGCCATTTAAGAAAATTTTGTGTATCACTGTAGTGACAGGTAGTCAGGCTGTCGCCTAAAAGTTGTAATACGCCTGAAACACTCAAGTCCCTCAGTCGGCTCTTACGACACCCACGGGTAGGAAATGGGGTGATGCTATTCTAAGCCGGCGTCACACGGCAATTCCCGTTCCAATTCCCATCTCTCCGGGGGACAATATCATTTGTTATTTTAGCCATTAGCGTAGTTTTAAATGTGCTGCTAAAATCGCAAAAATAACAGACGATTTGACGAAATGTCTTTAGGGGAAACGATTAATAGCTAGCTGTGACAAGTGACAATGATTTTATTTGCAAACTTGTGAAGTTGTAACTAAATTTGTTATTGAGTAACATGAAGGAGAAGTTAGACTAGTTTACTTAGTTAAACATAAATACACACATACACAAATCACGCATTTATCCCTTGCGGGGTAGACAGAGCGTTAACGATCGTAAAATTACGGTCGTTATCGCCACGTCTGATAAGTATTGAGGGCCCCTTCAGATGATTCGTTTATCACTGTAGTGACAGGTTGTCAGCCGGTCTCCTAAAGTTGTAATACGTGGTAACACACATGAAACCCTCGAGTCCCTTAGTTGTCTCTTACAACACCCGCGGGAAGAATTGGGGATGCTATTCTATGCCGGCATCACACGGCATTACTTAGTTACGAGTACTAAAATAACTCTACATACCTTTCCCGTATCTCATGACTCGAAATTGATGAAACAACAATTGATGAGCTGGAGCTCTATTTCTGAATTGAGCGAAATTCCTTGAACGAAAATCTGTCGTCTACGATTTCATTACTATTCTTGCGCATTTTGGAAACAGTAGAAATCTGTATTGCCATTTTGTTAAAATATCGTAAAAGTTTCCGTTTCACGCAAAAATATAAGGCACCTTCCCGCCGACATTCCTAACAAAGTTCATTGATTTAAAAATTGGTAATCTCCGACAGTCAAACGAAACGTGATTTAAAAAGTTAGTCTACGGTCTAATGCTTATTTGTCACTTTGAGTTTGACAACCAGCATTTTGTGGTTTGATCACTCTTTTTCGATATCCGTTGACGATTTCTATTCCAAAATGGCGATTTTAGGATTTCGTTAACGAAAAAGCGCTTTCGTAGTACGCAATCAAAAACGTACAATTCAGAAATTGAGCACACTTAGGCGGCGGTCGCTACACAACCATGTCAGAAGCCTGCTACTTGTAGAAGGCGGTTGAAAAATTCTGACACTAGGGTTCATCGGGTCGTTCAACGACTTGGTGTACCACTCGAAAAAAAAAAAAAAATTGAGCCCCAGGGACCTTTCATGTTCGGTACTAGGGTTCTTTCAGCTTAAATTCTGACTAAGTAATCAACTGTGATTGTCTTATCGCAGAACATGTAACTCAAGATTTGCTTGTCGCAAGACACACTTGCAGATTTTCATGTTAGAATATTATTATTCTTTTCTTCTTCTTTCTTCTTCTTTTTCGTGTGGGATACCAAGTCGTCCAACGACCCGATAAACCCTAGTGTCAGAATTTTTCAACCGCCTTCTACATGTAGCAGGCTTCTGACATGGTTGTGTAACGACCGCCGTCTAAGTGATCATAGACAGCAACCGGGACCTACGGCCCAACGTGCCATCCGAAACACGGAACCATCTTACTTACGGACAATCGGGTGGTTCAGCACGTAATGTCCTAACCAGACTGGGAACAAATTCACAAAGTGATAAATATCAACTTTGTGAGTGACCCACCGAGAATCGAACCCGGAACCTTCTGCGTCAAAGGCAGTCGCACTACCACTGCGCCATAACGGTCGTCATTATTCTATTCTAAAAATACATATATTCGAAAAGATAACAATCACTTTATTTAATTCTTTTTATAGTTTGGTTTTAATTACGCACTTTTGCAGCTAAGAATTTAGTAATATTGGAATTGTTATTGAGAACTGTTTCACATCCAATCTTAAAGGCAACTCCAGAAGTACCAACCTTAGGACGACCACGGCTGCTTTCAATATTACCTTAGAAAAGGAAAAATATGTTATACCATCAAATTATCAAGCGGTTAGGATTACGGTCTTACAATCGTGAGACTCGAGTTCGATCCCCGTTATGTGCCTACCAATGTTTTTTACTCACATACATTTACCGACGGCTCTTACGTTGAAGGAAAAACATCGTTATGAATATTTGAATTTGACTTAACCTAGCATTCGGGCCAGGTTAACCTTCGGGTTTCTGACGACAGCCGCTCTGTGTGAAAACTTGGTTTAAAATCCCCTAGGTTAGGTAACCGACCCCGACACAGAATTGGGAAAAGACAAGGAAAATGACGACCATCAAATCATGCTCAGCAGGCTGTCCACTGCTGGACAGAGGCCTCCGCGACCACGGATTTTGGGCCAAATGCAATCAGCGACTGGGCAGTATTTACAGGGAGGCCATCTCTCTCACCTTGCGCTTTCCAATCCAAAACCTTTTGAGGGGCCATTTTCCAAAATTCTAGTTTGTCAGTACGTACCTATATAAGGTATAAAAATATTAACTGCAAATGTTTTAAGGGGTGAATCAGCCCATGTAACTGAACAACTTTCCCCAAGGAATATAGGTCGAAATATGAAAAAACATTTTGGCCATACAAATTGACTTGGTCGTCCGGTACATTTTGTATAAGAGATCGAATTTTTTTTAATATGTCGGCCTATTTTCCTTGGGGAAAGTTGTTCAGTTTCATGGTAGCCCATTCACCCCTTAAAATATTTGCAGCAATTTTTTTTAAACCATGTATTATACAGTGCGGTACATTAGGGGTGCAACGGCGCGGTAAAGTAACTTAGACGTATAGTGGACAGACGAAAGTGGGCAGCGCCTTCTCTTGTATTTGATATTTGGTTTTAATACTGGCTTAGAATAGCATCACCCCATTTCTTTCCTTTGACCAGGGAACTTTAGGCGACAGGCTGATGTTACACGAATCATCTGAAAGGTCACCCAATATTTGACCGACGTGGCCATAGTGGTCGTATTTTTATGGCCGTTATGTGGTATGGCGTGATATGTGTCCTAAGTAAACTAATTTAGCCGTCTTCTAAAGATCGTACCGTCATGAAAATTGGCAGTTGTATGTGATTTTGGATGACAATTCAATAGTATAATATGTAAAAATATTAGCTGCAAATATTGTAAGGGGTGAATCAGCCCATGAAACTGAATAAATTTCCCTGTGAAACATAGGTCGAAATATGAGAAAATTTTTTGATCCTCCCATACGAATTCACGTGAATTGATAATAGGTAATTTTGTATGGGAGGTCCAAAAATATTTTTTATATTTTGACCTATGTTCCTTAGAAAAAGTTGTTCAGTCTCATGGGCTGATTCATCTCTCAAAATATTTGCAGCAAATTTTTTTACACCCTGTATAGTACGGTCGTGCTGAACTAATGATGGGATGGAGCCGGAAGATATGAACTGGAACTTCATGATGGATGATCTTATCATAGCCATATTTGGACTTGTTAGAAAGGTCTTGTAATTAAAACTATAATTTATTTCTTCTATTATTTAAACAGAAAATACTTACGATCGCAAGTCGCAAACATAACACCAACACAAACAATAGTTTTTGAGGTTGTTCCAATAATCTTTTATGGGGCATCCAGTCAGATTGATAACAGAAAATTTTAAGTAAAAGCATCCGACAGATATAATCAGTGATCTCACCTATCTACATGATTAATTTAAATTATATAATCACTGAAAAATAATGAAAATACATTCAAGTAACCAAAACCACAATCAAAACTAGTTAGTTTTATTTTTATTTATTTATTATTTAAAATATGGACATTGGATTTCCACCCTGTCCAGGGTAATTCTGCCAGTGTCAGTGAGAAGAGATTCCACGGACGGTGACTCCTGTAGGGTGAGGTGATAGTGTCATCTACCAGGATCTGAAGGGCTCCTCTTGATACCATCCGGAAATGTGGTGAAAAATCATCAACTTCAATTCTTCATTCAATATTCATCTTTTTATTTATACAGGGTGTTAGGGACAGCGCTCCGAATACTAATAGGGTGACCATGAAACTGAACTACTTTCCCCTAGGAACATAATGTCAGGAAACGACAAAAAATTTTCGCCCTCCCATACAAAATCGCGATCAGCTGACTGCATTTACTATGGGAAACCAAAAAAATTTTAACGTATCCTGATATATGTTCCTAGGGGAAAGTTGTTCAGTTTCATGGTCTGCTTGCACCCTCTCAGTATTCGGGACGCTGTCCCTTACACCCCGTATGCACTTTGACGATAATGTGAAACTAATCTGACATCATTACACTTTACGGCGCGTATTTTTTTTTTTAAGTTAAATAGTTTGTAAAATGTGGTATCAAATCAATTAAATTTTTTGGGGTACTTTTTCTTTCTTTTTTCGTGTGGGACACCGAGTCGCCTAATAACCCGATGAGCCCTAGTGTCAGAATTTTTCAATCACCTTCTACAAGTAGCATGCTTCTGACATGGTTGTATACGACCGCCGTCTTAGTGATCATAGACAGCAACCGGCACCTACGGCTTAACGTGCCATCCGAAACACGGAACCATCTTACTTGTTTACGGACAATCGGGTAGTTCAGCCCGCAATGTCCTAACCAGACTGGGAACAAACTCGTGAGTGACCCACCGATAATCGAACCCGGAACCTCCTGCGTCAGAGGCAGTCGCACTACCACTGCGCCACATCGCTCGTCACTGAACTACTGGGGCACTGAACTTGACAGATGATCCCTCAATCTGAAAAAACGCTAACAGCGCCATCTGATTCGGCCTAGTGTTGCTATCAGTCCAAAAAATCCTCAATCTGGAGTTGTACTACCTACCTACGCTAGCAAACTAAATCGTCACTATGTACAGTGGCAATGCTAAAAAGAAATAAAAGTAGGTATAGTCTGTAAGTTTAGGTACTTATCTTTTTGTAAACTAACTTTGTATGAAACTGACAGTTCAGAAGTGTCACTTTCGTACAAAGTTTGTTTACAAAAATATAAGTACCTAAACTTACAGACTATAGTTACCTATATTTTATAAAAAGTAAAGTGGTTTGGTCATGCTGAGAGAATGAATGAAAGGAGATTAACGAAAGAGATATAGTGTTAGAGAAAATCTTGGAAGGGGAAGGCCGCGAAGAACCTAGGTACCTGAATCAAATCGGGGACGTTTTAAAGAAAGGTCAGGTCAGAAGTACCCTAGTAAGACTGATGAAAGTAGAAGAAGCGCAAAAGTATGCCAGGATCGTAGCAAGTGGAAGGAAATAGTCTCTGCCTTCCCCAGCGGGAAAGAGGCGTAATTTATGTATGTATGTATTTTATTTATTATTTAATAATATGGACTTCTACCCATTAAGGGTAATTCTGCCAGTGTCAGTAGTTAGGGATTCCAGTGCAGCGCAGTTGCGCCGGGTGGTGGTTCCTGCAGAGGATGATAGTGTCATCTACAGGATCCGAGGGCCTCTTGATGCCTTCCGAAAATGTGGAGAAAACTCTTCAACTTCAATTCTTGATTTCATATCTAGAAAACTGAATCATCACTATGTACAGTGACAATATTAAAAAGTTGGAAATAAAAGTACGTACCTTTATTAATAAAAGATTTTTATTTATTTGAGTGTACTAAAATAATAAATTTACGATCTAGCACCAAAAGGAATTGAAAAGCTTGTAGCGCTAATGAATCCTGAATGAGTAGTGCCGTGTGATGCCGGCTTAGAATAGCACCACCCCTCATCTTTCCCGCGCGTGTCGTAAGAGGCGACTAAGGGGCTCGAGAGTATTGGTGTATTACAGTTTTTAAGCGACAGGCTAAGAACCTTGGAAAACAATCCTCAAAAATGTCAGACGTGGTGATAGCGACCGTATTCTTACGGCTGTTAATGCTCTGCCTACCCCGCAAGGGATAAAGGCGTGATATATGTATGTATGTAGGTACCTGTTTATCACCCGCTAAAAGATATCTAATTTCTTTATGGCGCTTTAAATCGTTTTATTATTTTAATTTTAGTGTACTGAAATAAATAAAACTTGTTTTAAAAAACTTTTTTTGTTAAGTTTTATTAGGAGTTAGAATTCCTTGCAATTCAGGCCTGCTTCGGTCTTGCCCGTGGAGTGGCTTCCATTTTCTGGACCCCAGACATTGCGTGACATAAGTAGTTGCGTAGACAAATGTTTGTTGTAACAACCAACCACTCAGATTTATTAATTTTATTAATACTCCGAGTCATATCTACAAAGTGGCTTATGTTTTAAGGTGAACGCACACTACAGGGTGTAAAAAAATTGCTGCAAATATTTTAAGAGGTGAATCAGCCCATGAAACTGAACAACTTTCCCCAATACACATAGGTTGAAATATGAGCTTTTTTTACCTCTCATACAAATTGATTTGGTTGGTCGGTAATTTTGTATGGGAGGTCCAAAGTTTTTTTTTATATTTCAACCTATGTTCCTTGAGGAAAGTTGTTTTCCCTCCTAACCTCCCATACAAAATTACCGACCGACCAAATAATTTGTATGGGAGGTCCAAAAAAAATTCTCATATTTCGACCTACCTACGTTCCTTAGGAAAAGTTGTTCAGTTTCAATGGCCGGTTCACCCCTTAAAATATTTGCAGCTAATATTTTTACACCTTATATATCACGCCTTTATCCCTTGCGGGGTAGGAAGAGCGTGAACGGCCGTAAGGATACGGTCGTTATCGCCACGTCTGACATTTTTGAGGATTGTTTTCTAAGGTTGTTTCAGAAAACATGGGTATCACTATAGTGACAGGTTGTAAGCCTGTCGCCTAAAAATTGTAATACACCAACACCGCATAAGAGCACTTTTGAGCAGGTTTTTGGGTGGTTTTCCTGTTCAGGGGGTCCGGCTGATTTACATGACACATGTAAATATATTTTTTTAAATATTCACTTTAATAGCTACATGCTAGTAAGTTACATGCTGTGTGGTCAGCCTCGCCGGCCCCTAGGCAGTGCCTTTTTTATCCCACTCGTGCCGCGTTTCTACTAGGAACATAAAATTGTTATAAAAAAGAGAAAATTGTGTCTGACAATTTTTTTTTTACAATGACTAATTTATTTTTTAGTGACAGTATTGTATTGTAAATTCTTGACTTTCTGAAAGCATTCGTTGTGAATCTACTTGGAAATAAACGATTGAAATTGAAATTGAAAATTGACACCCTCGAGTCCCTTAGTCGCCTCTTACGACACCCGTGGGAAGGATGTGTGATGATGCTACTCTAAGCGGGCATCACACGGCAGTCATTTCATAAAATTTCATATAATGAATGATAAAATTCGGTTCGTTCGCCGCCGATAAGTGTGCGTTCACCTTTAATCTTCCAAACTTTACCCCACGACGCGAGTAAAATATGTATTGAGGGGAGTGTAAAATTATTCATTTTTTGACTGGGGTGTAAAGATATTATCTGAAAATATTTAAAGGGCCCAGCCCATGAAACTGAACAACTTTCCCCAAGAAACACAGGTCGGGGAAAGTTGTTCAGTTTCATGGGCTCCAAATACCTATTTTCAGCTAGTATTTTTACATTGAATAGGAATGCAGATGAAAGACAAGTGTGTATTTTTTTTATTTATTATCATCATGTACCACACGAAATATAATCTAAAAGATATTATAGATAGCTTTTAGAATCCAGTTCTTGTAGAACGAGACATTCGTAAAGATGGCGTACTTTATGTCGCAATCTTTAGGCATCACTGCTGCTATGCCCAGTACCGTGTCCGCGGCGTATATCGGCCCAAATTCGTGAATGAAGCACTCTTGTTTGTAAGCCGACATGTCCACACAAAACAAACTCTCGTCCATTGGTATACCGAAGGCTTCCACGCAAGCGTTGCTCGAAGCTATATTCACGTCGAAACCTTCGAAATCGTTCGTCAGGAACAGTCTCTTATCCATAGTTGCTACGGTCTTCCAAACGCCAGCGACGATAGAATATTGTTGCGCTATATCTAAGTAGGAAGAATTCAGCTCTGGCGTTTTACCTTCCAGATTTAACTTGGCTATGGCTATGTCGTTTGTAGCTAAAGACATGTTGTCGTACTCTTCGTGGACCTTCCAGACCAGAATCGGATAGGTGTGAGTGTAATTTCTGAAGAAATCGTAATATAGTAGCGCTCTGTGCGACGAGTTTTCGTGTCTGCAATGCGCTGCAGTGATGATCCATCTCACGAGGATGACGCTCGCGAAGCAAGCGAAGGACCAAGTGTCGGAATAGTTCCTTGTGATGGCTGCAACGTATGGGAACCTGAACACCAAATTTTTATAACACTTCCCAATTTTTTATACAACTTTTTGAAGTCTTGCAAAATTTGCTAGCGCGGGATTTGAACCCGCGTCTTTCTCTACGATTAGAACTAGTGACGCATCTACCAAATTGTCGCATGAAAGTCTGCCAACTATCAGTTTTTTTCTCATCATCATTAACCAACATCGTCTGCGACATGCGTCTCCATTGAAGCGGGGCTGGCTAAGCTAAGCTAAGCTTAGCGCGGCATGAATTGACCAATCATGGGCCTCAAAATATCCGCCCCGCTTCAGTGGAGACTCTAGATTGGTCAATTCATGCCCCGCTCAGCTCCGCTTAGCGCACCCTTAATCAGTGTCTGAGGCTTGCCAGACCACAGACACTGCGTTGCCTGGGACACAATTATGGAAAACGCAGGGTTGCCCAGGGCCTGCGCCACTCTCTCGGCCTCCCTGGCTGATTCCACAGGAACGACGAGTCGATACGTGCGGAGCCAGGTCGGCTGCAGGAGCTTACAGCACGATAGACCTCTGTCACACGCGCTTGACCGAGACCCCGCGCCGGGTTTATGGAGTTGTCCTTCTCTAGGACCAGTCTTGGGTCCGGTTCATCCCTCGGTCGCCTCTTACAACCCCTACGGGAAAAGAGTGCTATTCGACTCTGCCACACGGGAACTTCTCTGCTACTACTCAAATAAATTCACATCAATTCCAATACATTGTAGACCTTAACAAATAATTCCTTATCCTTCTTCTTCTTTTCGTATGGGACACCGAGTCGTCCAACGACCCAATGAAATAGGTGTTGTGACCGCCGTCTAAGTAATCATGAGTTCCAGGGCTACCGGCTCAATCGCTGTCAGCGAAATTATGCAAGCGTATCTTAGCCGTAAATTTATTATGCCGTGTGGTGCCGGTTTAGAATAGTATCACCTCTTTTCTGTCGTAAAAGGCGACTAAGGGATGAATCCAGGGAACGGGCATCTGTAGCGTTATCTGTGAATATCTAGATGGTTTCGTGTTTCGGATGGCACGTTAAGCCGTAGCTGTCCCGGTTGCGTAAATACAAACCCGACTACAACACAGACATCCATACTCTGTGTTGTAGTCTGGTTGGTACAGAGTTCGGACGTACAAACCCGACTACAACACAGAGCACTCATACCAGCCTCTTCGCAATTACATTAGTTTTGAAATGCCCTGTGTCGGTTCTGGCACATCGCCGGCCCCTGCCGAGGCACGCTCGCTCCGCTCGCTCGGCTCGTGCGTTGTGGACGCAGTTCTAACCTAACCTAACCTAACCTGGCGTTGACGTTGGTTTGTTGTACCTAACAAACCCATGTTCGAGCTTGAGTGTCTTTTGAATAATTAAAATTTCATTAATCATTAAAAACATCATTTCTCATTAAAATTTCATTAATCACTTAAGTGTGATTAATCATTAAAATTATCATTAATCATTTCATTAACTGTTCATTATGATTGGTTATTCATAATTATAATATCATTAAACTTTAATTTATCATTAAAACATCATTAGGTAATCGTTTAATAACAATTACAATCGTTAACTTGGCATCGATGATGTCTGTGTTGTAGTCGCCTTTGTAGCATAATTTAATGTTCCAACCCGACTACAGCACAGACAGTCCCCTGTCTGTACTGTAGTCCGGTTTGTACTAGCGCGTCCCGGTTGCGTAAATACAAACCCGACTACAACACAGACATCCATACTCTGTGTTGTAGTCTGGTTGGTACAGAGTTCGGACGTACAAACCCGACTACAACACAGAGCACTCATACCAGCCTCTTCGCAATTACATTAGTTTTGAAATGCCCTGTGTCGGTTCTGGCACATCGCCGGCCCCTGCCGGGGCACGCTCGCTCCGCTCGCTCGGCTCGTGCGTTGTGGACGCAGTTCTAACCTAACCTAACCTAACCTGGCGTTGACGCCAGGTTAGGATAGGTTGTGTCTAACAAACCTATGTTTGAGCTTGAGTTGCTTTTGTATTTATCATTAAAATATCATTAATCATTAAAATATCAGTAATCATTAAAATATCATTAATCATTAAAATATCCTTAATCATTGAAATATCATTAACCATTAAAATATCATTAATCATTAAAATATCATTAATCATTACAAAGCCATTAATCATTAAAATGTCATTAATCATTAAAATGCCATTATTCATTAAAATTTCGTTAAGCATTTACGTATGATTAATCATTAAAATTATCATTAATCATTAAAATATCATTAATCATTAAAATATCATTATACATTAAAATATCATTAATCATTAAAATATCATTAATCATTAAAATATCATTAATCATTACAAAGCCATTAATCATTAAAATGCCATTATTCATTAAAATTTCGTTAAGCATTTACGTATGATTAATCATTAAAATTATCATTAATCGTTTCAGTAATTATTCATTATGATTGGTTATTCATCATTTAAAATATCATTAAGCTACAATTTATCATTAAAACATCATTAGGTAATCGCTAAAATAATAACAATCACAATCGTTAACTCGGCATTGATCATTTATCGATGATGTCTGTGTTGTAGTCGCCTTTGTAGCATAATTTAATGTTCCAACCCGACTACAGCACAGACAGTCCCCTGTCTGTGCTGTAGTCCGGTTTGTACTAACGCGTCCCGGTTGCTGTCTATGATTACTTAGACGGCGGTCGTTACACGACCATGTCAGAAGCCTGCTACTTGTAGAAGGTGGTTGAAAAAATCTGACATTAGGGTTCACTGGGTCGTTGAACGACTCGGTGTCCCGCACGAAAAGAGAGATCTACAAAATCTTTCACTGTTCACCAATCCGCCTGCCGAGCGTGGTGATGGCTATACCCCCAATTTGGGGAGGCCCATATCCAGCAGAGAACTGTTGTGGCTGTAGTAGAAGTATCTTGACTGTCCCGATGGCGTAGCGGATAGTATGCCTGCCTTCTACGCCGAGGGTCGTGGGTTCGATCCCCACCGGACACAAATATTTGTTAAGTCAATTTTCAGATATTTGTGTAGAGTCTGGGTGTTTTCTATGTATAATATGTATTTATTTACAAAAAAAAAAGTATATATGTATTAGTATCAGCTATCTAGTTCCCATAGTACAAGCTTTGCTTAGTTTGGGGCTAGATGGCGCTGTGTGAATTGTCCAGGATATTTATTTATTTATTTATTTATTATCTTATGCAACTTCAAATTTTGCAAGTATGTATTGCGTGGGCATCAGTAATTCGCATCCCGAATTTAGGGTTGGTGGGAGTTGTATCTTATAGGGGCTGGTCAACCCGCTCCCGCTGCGGAGATGTCTCGTTCTTTTTTAAATACATGTTTGAAATTTCGAGTTTGTAGGTCCTTTAGGAATAGCCTAACCTCACCTGGCGCCGAAAAGACTCCCCTAAGCCCCCCCGAAACCCCACACTAAAAAAAAAACATAAAATCGAGATCCAAATTACTAATGCAACCCTGCTATGTATTCAACAAATGGGCAACCTTTTGGCGACTTTTTCTGAAGAATGATGGTTGAGTGAGATGACTCCCATCCTGCCGGTGAACTGGTAGAGGGTCTTGCTGGGATCCCGCTGGTGTCTCTGGGACTCCTCCACATTGATCTCGGTGGCGTACTTGATCATAACCGCCATGGCCAGCACTGCCCCAAGCACTAGGAATGTGATAACTAAGGTGCCGCTTTTCATAGCTAGTTCTTGATAAAAGTTTGGTGTGAAAATGGGAAACATGGAAACTGGAAAATATTTGTTTTTATTTTAGAACTTTTGACTTTGACAAGTAAAGACCAAGACCAAAGACTGACTACTCTATTTGGTCATAGATTACAAAGTCTGCCTCAATTGCTACGGTTTTTATTTTTTAGTGATGGTCCAAACTACGCCTGTCGGCCAGAAGGCGACACAAGTGGGGAGCTCAGGCTCACCCTGAAATAATTGATTGATTGTTCAGACAACCAGCCCAATCACGCCCTTGGGGCGAGACTGGGCTTAGGAGTTGTTCTGGAAAGAACGGATCCCACTGAATCTACCCGGTACATGCCGATAATTGGCAAAATGAGGCGCAAATGAGGGACCTCCGCGACCCCGCCGGCGGGGACGTCGGTTGCTTGAAGAGCTTGTGGAGTGTGATCTACTCGCAATGGCTGCAGTGGTAGCTTGGGTGATCCTTTCATCATCATCCGGAAGGACATGTCGGGGACGGCGTTTAAAACGCTAGATTGGATAGGGGAGGTGGTTGGACGCGGCAACTATTAGGGAGTTTTTCTGATGGGGAGCGTTGTCGAAGAAGCGACGGGACGCTTGTTTCATGCTCGCTTTTATGGTGGGGAGACCTATGTGGAGGTTGGCGTTCCACGGGTACCTGGGAGCCCCGGTTGCCCTGCGCATGAAGCGGTGTCTACCTTTGTGGTCTACCTCATGTCTTCAGTGCTTATTTTATTCAAGAAAACTAATAAACAGGAGGATTGATAAGTAATTATATTTAAAGAAAATGAGTGTTCTACCGAAATAGTATTGGAACTATTGACTTATGTCTAACTTTGTTTCGTTTTTAAATTACTTAATTGTTATTAATTTCTTAGATTAAGTTAAAAATTCACGTAGCAGCTCGGATCTCCACTGAATCTCGGAAACCACGATCACTTAAAAATTCGTGTAAAATTCTCAGATTGTTGGGGACATATTCACATTGCCTTATCCCGTTCTCTGTCGGGGTCGGCTACCTAACCGCGGGGATTCGACGTAAAACTAAATTTTTATACAAAGCGAGTACCATCTGACCTCTGCAACCCGAAGGCTAACCTGGCCCAAATATTATTGTTTTATAAAAAGCTTGTAGAAGGCGGTTGAAAAATTCTGACACTAGGGTTCATCAGGTCGTCGGACGACTCGGTGTCCCACACGAAAAGAAACAAAGATAAAATGCAGCAATACAAATAAAACCAGTGCGCAGACTGACGGCGTATAGTAAGTAGGTACTATTGTACTTTGTTTTACTTTTTTTTTCTTGTTTTTACTGTTTTTTTTTAAATGTGCAATAAAGAATTTATTATTATTATTATTATACGAAATGAAGATGGAGACGGAGTAACTAACTTTCGATTAATTTGCTCTTGTACATCCATACGTACATAAATCACGCCTTTATCCTTTGCGGGGTAGGCAGAGCGTTAACGATCGTAGAATTTCGGTCGTTATCGCCACGTCTGACAAGTATTGATGGCCATTTCATATTGGTTCGTGTATCACTGTTGTGACAGGTAGTCAGCCTGTCGCCTAAAATTGTAATACACATGAAACCCTCTAGTCTCTTGGTCGCCTCTTACGACCCAAGGGTAACAAATCGGGTGATGCTATTCGACGCCGGCACACGGCATTGCTCTCTTGTAACCCCGCCGAATATTTATTTCCCATTTGTCATCGTTGACATCCCCGACAACGGTAACTCAAGATGTCGGGAGAAGCTCCCGACTGGCGATATCGTGATGCAATAAAGATAGATGCACCCTCAAGTAATTGTAGGGTCCACTGGGAATAAATCAACGTGCCTGATAGCCTCGGGTATACCAGCTGACGACCGATGTGGCGCAGTGGTAGTGCAACTGCCTCTGACGCAGAAGGTTCCGGGTTCGATTCTCGGTGGGTCACTTATAAAGTTGATATTTATCACTAAAGGGATAGATAGGGATAAAGGCGTGATATGTGTGTGTGTGAATTTGTTCCCAGTCTGGTTAGGACATTGCGGGCTGAACCACTCGATTGTGCGTAAGTAAGATGGTTCCGTGTTTCGGATGACAAGTTAAGCCGTAGGTCCCGGTTGCTGTCTATGATCACTTAGACGGTGGTCGTTACACAACTATGCCAGAAGCCTGGTACTTGTAGTAGGCGGTTGAAAAATTCTGACACTAGGGTTCATCGGGTCGTTGGACGACTCGAAAAGAAAGAAATCACCAATCATGCTTCTTAATGATCTCATATCTACTGCACTCTCTATTACAAAACAAGTACTTATATAGACAACACGCTGACAACCGGCACTAAAATTACACCCGATTTTGTTTAATAGCATCACCCCACTTCTTTCCCCCGGCACGAGTTTCATAAGAGGCGACTAAGAAACTATAAGGTTTCATGTGTATTACAAAACTTTAGGCAACAAGCTGACATCCTGTCACTGCAGTGATACACGAATCATCTGAAACGGCTCTTAATATTTCGCACGTTGAAAGCATTACCGTCATTATACAAAATTTGCATGATTTTGACTATGAACGCCATCTGTTTACGTACATTTCAAAGAATATAATGCAGAGACACCTATTCTTCTAGCTGTACTACAAACTCCTGGGCAAAGTAGTGCCGGTATGCATTTTAACGATTTTGGTGTTTAATATAATGTAATAGTGATATATTTTTATAGTGACACGTATGCCAACTTATGTGGAGCAAACCTTGAAAGTAAAACCATCATATTCTGCTTAGTGATGTTATAATATTTATTTTCTTTTAATTAAGCGTAAAATATTTACTGCGATAGCGTCGTTATCCCAAAAAATACAGTATAGTGTTAAGTTTTTTTACAGATATAATATAAATAATTAAAGTAAAAGTGATATTTTAAGCATAGTGACTATATTACTTCATAAATTTATGTTAAACATATGAAACAAAATGTCATTTTGGGTTTAATGCCACTTTTCTTTTCACTATTTAGTAAGAATTGGAACAATTATTACAAATCAAAATGAACTTTTACGTTTAGTGTCTTTTTGACATATAATATAGTTCAAATTTTCACACAAAATTATGTCATTTTACGTTTAATGACACTCTATTTTTAAATATTTTTAAAATCTGTTGAACATTTCATTACGTAAGCCTGGAATTTTATGCATTTGGTCAGTATTACTTTAGTGATTAAATGACTATGAGTAGGTTTATAAATCAAAATTGTATTTTTATCCATACAGTCTTACTTACTTAAATTTTTTTGACGTCATTTGTTTACTCAGTTTATAGAAAACAGACAGTTTAGTTATAGCAACTTTATGTCTTATAACATTGTGAGTTAATTTCCTATAATATTAGTTAATAGAGTCTTATTTTGTTTAATGCCAATATTTCTTTCTGTGAAAACTGGATTAATAGAAAATCCGTAAGTGGTTTTTGATCCTTTTAAGTACGAGTCGATAACAATTGCTGCTGCATGCGTGCAGGAATTCAAAGAGCGTAGTTTATACAACTTCATACTTAGTTTGCAATTCTAAATTCTCGTTTACTCTACCGGAGGGCTTTCTTAGTAGTTTCTGTACTGTAATCTTTTTCTTCTCCTTAGCCTTATCCCATCATCTAGGGCCGGCTCTCCTTGTCTATCTTTTCAATATGTCTCTGTCCTGTGCAGTTTCTTTACTGTAATAAGAGTACAAAATAATGTTCTTTGGTACGAGGGAAAGAAATAAACTCGTCCCTTTGCCATCTAATCAAGTAAAACTCCATCAGTAGTTTCATTGGTAAGAATGATAAGAGTTTTTTATAATCGAAGCTTAGATTGGCGACATTGGCAAAATATGGACTATTGAAGTACATGTACCATGCAATCTATGCATATATAATTCACATTTTGTTTCTTAATTTTAAGAAATATTTATTCTATATATATACTAGATTACACGGATGCTATGCTGCTGCCATAATATTAATAATCAGCATCTTTGAAAACCTGAAAGTGTATAAAATGTTTTATACCATCTTTTGGTCTGTCAGCATATGTAAATCAACACTAGTGGCAAAGAAGACTAATCCTAGTGACATGTTTCTTGTTTTTAAATAGAAAATTAAAATAAACACTACAGCAATACCCGTACTAGTTAGAATTTTTGCAAAGATACTCGATTTCTAATTACCAAAACGTACTGACACTAATAGACAGTGCAACAAATATTTGCGATACTTATGAAGATTGGTTTTAAATACCAAACAAATTGTTTACTCGTAGGAACACAGTTGTATCTAGTTCTATGTAGTTGTATATATGCAACAAAAATATCAACAAAATGGTTAATATTTGGAATTGCTGAAAATTTGTAATTTTACCAAATTGTACTCAACAATTATGTTAATACGAAATTAGTTTGTTTAATATACTTCTGTGCAATGATGTTATGGTTACAGTATTTTTTTAATTTTAATCATTCAGCTGAGTTGTTCTATAGGATGTCGGTAAACTGAAAGGACGAACAAACTAAGGACAATTAAACTATGTAACTGAAAACTTTAAAAGTTGGTCAGCAGGAATATTGATAAAATAACTTACATACATACATACATATATCACGCCTTTATCCCTGGATATCATAAAATAACTTATGGATTTTTTTTTGTCTGAAGGTGTAACAGTAACAAAATTTGATAACACTTATGGTAAATACGTTATTATACTTATGTCTTTAACACAAAATTAATAATGTAATCGTTTTCAATCGATTAAATCTAATGAACATCAGGTTCCAGTGTTATGTTAATCGAGAAACTTAAACTCTGGAAAAAAATATGCATCCAATATTCTTTTGTTGCATCTAACGGCTCTCACGTGAATGGAAAATGGGGTGATACTATTCAAGCTGGCATCACGCGGTGTTTTTTTGTAAAATAAATTGGTTTGGCTAGATTTAGCTTTCTAAATTAATAAGTCTTGTGTCACTCTGCTTATGTCACTAAACGAAAAGTCTTACTAACTTTAAGTGTAATAATGATACTATACAAAATAATACAAGAAAAACTTGAATAAATAATTCAATTATTGAATTAAGAGTTTCAAGTCATAATCAACTTAAATATAATAATAAAATATAACTTTTGTCAAAAACACCGAAGTCTCTAAGTCTTCTAGTTGTGAAATAAATAAAGATGCAATTTTTAAAAATTTCAAATGCTTATTACTCAAAAGTGGGTTTTTTGGATAGTGACGGTAATGCTTTCAACGTGCGATTTGTCAGTCATGGCGATGGCGTATTGCAGCGGCCGTAACGGCTGGCTCTCTGCTTACACCGCAAGGTAAAAAGACGTGACACATGAATGAATAAATGAAAAGCCACGTTACTAGGTTCATAAAATTGTGGTAAGAAATAGAAAAATTTGACCTATAATTTTCTCTTTTTTACAATGACTGATTCTTGCGAACAAAAAGTTAAATGTAAATAAAATTTACTACTTTGACGACCGATGTGGCGCAATGGTAGTGCGACTGCCTTTGACGCAGAAGGTTCCGTGTTCGATTTTCGGTGGGTCACTTACAAAGTTGATATTTATCGCTTTGTGAATTTGTTTTTGCCGTGTGATGCCGGCTTAGAATAGCACCACCCCACATCCTTCCCGCGGGTGTCGTAAGAGGCGACTAAGGGACTCGAGGGTATTGGTGTATTACAATTTTTAGGCGATAGGCTGACAACCTGTCACTATAGTGATACACATGTTTTCTGGAACAACATTGGAAAACAATCCTCAAAAATGTCAGACGTGGCCTTAGCGACCGTATTCTTACGGCTGCTAACGCTCTGCCTACCCCGCATGGGATAAAGGCGTGATATATGTATGTATGAATTTGTTCCCAGTCTGGCAAGCACATTGCGGGCTGAACCACCCGATTGTCCGTAAGTAAGATGGTTCCGTGTTTCGGATGGTTGCTGCCTATGATCACTTAGACGGCGGTCGTTACACAACCACGTCAAAAGCCCGCTACTTGTAATAGGCGGTTGAAAAATTCTGACACTAGGGTTCATCGCGTAGTTGGACGACTCGGTGTCCCACACGAAAAGAAGAGGCTCGTTCGTTTACTCAGTCGCCGACACGATATGACGATGACCCTTACTTTAGTTTATTTAGTTGGAATATCTCTCCATCTTCAATTTTGGTAAAACTACCGCCAAATTGTAGTAATACTGATAAATATCTCAATTTCTTTGCGCCGCCCTTGCATCTGTTAAATTGCCATACCCATCTCTTTCGCACTCGTGGAAAAATCATGACGAGGGAGGGAGAGAGAGTGAACTATGAATAATTTTATTGCGTAGGGTGGAAACTACAACAATAACTTAATTCAGCTCTCACTGAGATTGGTAAGTTTTTAGGGTTCCGTACCCGAACGTAAAAGGTGTGTTTTGACGACTGTCTTTGACGCAAAGGTTCCGGGTTCGAATCTCGGCTGGTCACTCACAAAGTCAATATTTATCTATCACTTTTTGAATTTGTTCCCGGTCTGGTGAGGACATTGCGGGCTGAACCACCCGATTGTTGAAAATGAGACTAGCGGGTAACTTGGGACATGGTCGACACCAGCATCTATGAACCACCTATAACGTTGTAACTGATTGAAAACTTTGGACTCTACATTTATCAACCAGTTATAAAGTTATAGGCTTAAAGCTATAGCTGGTTCATAGATGCTGGTGTCGACCATGTCCCAAGTTACCCGCTGGTCTCATTTTACCCATTTGACTATATTTTCTTTTAAACTACACGTACAAAGAAAGTACCATACTGTGAAACCCTCTTTGTATAATCCGACACGCCCTTGGCCTTAGGGCAGCAAGTGGCGTTTTTTATGCGTTTGATAATTGTTGCGACGAGCACATTACGCATCTTTGTGGAGAATACTCTACAAACCTGTTTTGTCGGGTTTGTTTTGTGTTTTTGTTGCTAATGTATACTTTTTTATTTCTAAAGGGTTCAAAGGGTTCAAATCACTTTCTAATCTTGAATCACTATAATGTATCTGAGCTGTTTTTTCAAGTAATGATCTGTGGTTGAAAGTCGTCCCCTTCATTGATAAAGCGTAGCCGTCTTTTGGGCTATTATTATATTTTAGAACTTAGCTAGGGTAGCTTAGGTCCTATGGTACAAATTGTTAATTGAGAATAGGAGCACTTTTGAGCAGGTTTTTGGGTGGTTTTCCTGTTCAAGGGGTCCGGCTGATTTACATGTCACATGTAAATATATATTTTTTTAAATATTCACTTTAATTGGTTGACTTCGTACATTGACGGTGGTGGCGTAAGTTACATGCTGTGTGGTCAGCCTGGCCGGCCCCGAGGCAGTGCCTTTTTTATCCCACTCGTGCCGCGTTTCTACTAGGAACATAAAATTGTTATAAAAAAGAGAAGATTGTGTCTGACAATTTTCTCTTTTTTACAATGACTAATTTATTTTTTAGTGACAGTATTGTATTGTAAATTTTTGACTTTCTGAAAGTATTCGTTGTGAATCTACTTGGAAATAAACCATTGAAATTTGAATTTAAATTTGAAATTGGATATAAAGTTATCTACGCACTGGATAGGTTCTCTTATACACAGTTAGTTTGTTGTTTGTCACGTTAATCCACTGATTTTCGTCTGTCACAAATTTCAAATTTCAATCGTTTATTTCCAAGTAGATTCACAAGGAATGCTTTTAGAAGATCAGAAAGACGTACGTACGAGGCCAATTATGACGTGCATACATTAGAGGTCTAGGTATGAGGTTCACAGAAGGATCAAACTTCATTATAACCTCATATGATAAAAAAACGATCTGTAAATGGCGGCGGTTACCTAAGTGTGGGGGAGAAAGTATGGCCGCCTGGTAAGAGCCTCCGTGGGAGAGAGAAAGCACGACAGTCGGCCGCCATTTACAGTGGCCTGTGCAACGAAACTACAGGCTACAATTCTACATGTGAAATTCGATGTACATTGCGTAGCCGGTGGGCCATTATAAAACCAGCATTTTTGACCCGCTACGCAATGTACATCGAATTTCACCTGTAGAATTGTAGCCTGTAGTTTCGTTGCATAGGCCACTGTAAATGGCGGCCGACTGTCGTGCTTTCTCTCTCCCACTGAGGCTCTTAAATTAAAACGTGGCACATGTCGTTTCTTTATCTGTACGGGTTCTAAATAGTTATCTATGCCCCTTCCGTCCACAGACGATCTAGCCCCCTGTCTGGGCTCGCCCCGCCTCCTTCAAACCCCAACGACAGATTTAGATGCCTATAAAAAATTATAACCCCATACCACCCCCATCACAGATCCGCAGACTCCGACAGTCCCCGACAGACTACCCCCATTATAAGTAAGTGATCGGTAGACTGGGCCCTAAGTCTGCTAAATGAAAATCGTTTCAGTTGGATGTCGATTGGATCTCAGGATGATTTCGGTAATTTCGTAGTCTGCTAACAGTTTGAAGTATAGAAAAATTACAATGGCAATTGAATGACAGTTGAGTTTTGGTGGCGTTACAATGACAAAAAATTAGTCTGTAAGTTTAGGTACTTATCTTTTTGTAAACAAACTTTATATTAAACTGACAGTTCTGAAGTGTCACTTTCATACAAAGTTTGTTTGCAAAAAGATAAGTACCTAAACTTACAGACTATAGGTGACTAGGGCCCTAGCTGTGGCCCAGGTCAAAAACATCGCCTAAAAACTATCAATGTATCGAAACATCGACGTTTTTTCATAATGTTTTGGGCAACGATTCGGTACATTATGGAATAGCCTAGAAAATAAAGAAAATATATTTTTTGCGGCTGTTGAAGCTCTGCCTACCCTGCAAGGGAGAAAGGCGTGATATATGTATGTATGCATAAAACATGTATATTTTTATTTTGGTAAGTACCGTTTTTCTTAATACAAACATTATTTATTATAGTAAACTACAAACAAACACTTTTTGCGCTTAAAAACATCGCTAAAAAATACATCGATGCATGGTTTGATATTGTAAACATCGATGGTAACTATCGATGTTCTTTTACGAGAACATCGATGTTTCGGGAACATAATCTTTGTATCCCTACTGGCGGATCCGAATGGGGTATAAGTTTCCATGAAGCATCAATTTTTTTCACGTATTTCGGCTTCAGATAGACATTCGTTTTATTATTCGTTATTCCATTTGATTGTTTGATTATTTTTGTAAGTAGGAGTAGTATTACTACTCGATAATAGATGGCGCTAAGGTGCGATGCCGTGGTTGTTCATTTGATAATTATTTTTTTGTAAGAACCAATTGACGACTTGCATCAATTTCAAATCAAACTAATATTAACGCTAGTTACTAGTACTTATTCTGTGCTAATGTTTATAATCACTACATAGTATAAAGCAAAGTCGCTTTTCGCGTCTGTCTGTATGTATTTTTGCTTAAATCTTTAAAATTACACTGCGGATTTTGATGCAGGTTTTTTTAATAAGAGTGATTCAAGAGGAAGGTTTTTATGTATAATATTTGCCAGGAAAAAAACTTATTACCACGGAAAAATGAGTTGCAGCGGGCGCAGCCGCTGGGGCAGGCCCCATTAGTACTTAACATAATATAAATTCAACGTAATAAATTGAAAAACGTTCCTACGTAAAATAAATAGCAATTGCATTTCAGATTTATTTATTTCTCTATAAACTTTCTATCAGGCGCTATGGCGGTATAACAAAATCGATCTCTTCGCTAGCTAATAGAAATTCGGATCAGCTATAAAAGTTTATAGCCTTCGATGGGACCAATATTATATTGGTCGAAGCCCTTAGCTACCAATCTGGAATATTGTTTAACCGACTTCAAAAAAAGGAGGTTCTCAGTTTGACCTGTAATTTAGTTCTGGAGTCTACTATTAAAATTTGTTGTTATTGTAACGCCATCGAAATTTAACTGTCATTTCATTGCCATTGTGATTTTTCTATACTTCAAACGGTTAGCACTTGGCAGACGTGACGTCATCTCTCCGAAAAAAAAACAAAATATCGTTTAAAAGAGTTACTCCTGCCAGTCATCATGCTTATTCCTAAGTATCTATCGAGTAACAGATAGTTCGCCTCTTGCATCTGCAAGCAAGACAAGATATCCCCACCCACAAACTACATAGCTGACAGCCTGCCATAATAGGAAGTGTCTCCGCATTCCAACTTCCTTAACCGCAGACAGACCTAACTATTATTTCTAAAGAAATCAACTGCAAGTAAACTTGAACTAAAATATCGATGAGTCAAACTCGCACCGAATTACAAAATTGCGCGAAATGAATTAGGTAGGACGTGGCTACGGCGGAGTGAATCGTGAGTGCGGCGTGAATCAGCTGCGAGGGAAAATCAATACAGCAGACTTGAACACGCTTTTTAGTCATACACGCCGTACGGCTTCCGCATCTTAAATAGTTTACACAATTTAATTGTGAGTTTCAGTGAAAATTTTGCAAAAAACAAAACTTATACCCGCTGTAATCATAATTACTCAAGAGTGCGTTCGTGAATGTTCCCGATTTGCGAAATTTTCTGAATTGACAGTTCAAAGTAGAAAATTTCGCAATATTCGCATACTTGTCACTCTCGAACGGGGGTTTAGGAACGGTCAACAGGGATTTTTTTTTAAATTGCTGGATAGATGACGCTGTGCTTGGTATGTTACCGCAAAGAATAGATCGTAATTTGCTTTTTGTTTTTTTTTTTTGTAAAACAGTTTTGCAATGTTTTTATTTTAGACTTTTGGCTTTAGAGTCAGTTCAACGCCATCTACCGAGTTCTTGGAATACTAGTTTTTTATTTAATAGGGAGTTTAATTTAATTTTTTAAATTATTATTCTGGTTGCTCGATAGCTGGCGCTGTGCTTGGTATGTTACCACAAAAAACGGAACGCTCTATTTATTTTTTGTTTTATTGAAAAAACTTGGACTTGGACTCATTTGGAACTAAAGTGCATGCCTGACTGTCATACAGTGTTGCAATGTTTTTTTTTAAATCTTTTGGCTTTGAAATCTACACTGAAATCTAGTAACATAGTTCAACGCCATCTATCGAGTTCTTGGAATACTAGTTATTTTTTAATTCTAAAAAGGAAACCTCTATCAGAAAATTTAGCAAATCAAGAACGTCACGAACGCACTCCAAATTTAAATTAACTCAGGTGTGAAGTTGGCGCGGTTCGGACTGCAGTGAATTCATAAACTCGCGAGAGGGAGGGAGGGAGGGGGCGCCAGGGCGCAGTAATCGCGTGAAGTTGTTACATACTGTATGGGCGTGTGAGTGCTTGTGTGAAAAATTATGTGTTTTGTGATGTTTTACCGCTAATGGAGTATACAAACGGTGAGTACTTTGAGTTAAGATCATCCCCCAAATGATACAATGTTCTCAAGCGTGTGGACTTTACAGAAAACGAGTAGAAAATGGGAATCCGTACATCTGTGCGATCAGATGTATAACCCGGCCGAATTTAGGTCACGCGTTCGGCATTGCTCTTGGAACGATTCCCTGGCTCTCGCATTTTGTCGGGTTATATTCCCGCCATTTTGTGACTGGAGCTTTCAGGATTTTCGTATAAATATATCGATCGGAAGCTCTGTGTAACCCCATTCCCTCGTTATTCTTGTTCCAAATGCAGCATAGCGTTTACACAACAGTTCCAAATGTTCCCGACTAGATCGTTTCATTGTAGTTTGCCTGTAATGTCCGAACTTTGTTGACATTATGGTTTCTAACTTTGTAGGGCTGAAATCTTGAATTTTTTTATGCTTAGAGCGACGGAAGCCGTTTGCCAATGAGAAAGGGCGTCAGTCCCCTCGTATAGAATGCCTCATATTCACACAGAAGCCAGTTTTACTGTCGTATGCTTTAAAATCTTTTGGCCTTGCCTTCGCCTACATCTACCTATGTGTAAGGTAGGTATGACATCAGAAATTTTAAATAGATTACAAGAATGGTGTGTTTTTCTTCGTACGGACGTCCTCCGCTCAATGTTAGAATTTAATAATATTCTTGTATTGACTTCAATAGTTTTTAAATTTTTACTGTATCCTTATGTTTACTTTAGGTATCTTCATACCTACCCAACACAGGTTGATTAGGAACTTATGACATTCATATTGATTTATTTGTACAAACTACTATGAATGTTCGTAAAAAAGTGATGTTTTCCTATGACACACTGATCAGGTGGCTAGGAAGTAGGTATTAGTCATCTTAATTATAAATAATAGGATAGGATATAGAGTAGGTTAGCAACTTCCATTTTACTGTTCCTGATTGATTGATGATTCATAATTCTATCTAGGACTAGCGGCCTGCTGCAACTCATTTTCCCATAGGAATGAGATGTTTTCCCAGCAAGTATTATAAATAAAAACCTTCCTTTTATATCACTCTATCTATTAAAAAAACCTGTATCAAAATTCGTTGTGCAGTTTTAATGATTTAAGCAAACACACATACAGACACGAAAAGGACTCTATATACTATGTATTGATGGAGAGTCCAGTATATTCTGCTGTTGTATCAGATTTAAGTTAGATTATTGAAGCAATCAACAAATTATTTGAAATTCAGTTAGCATTTTTACAATATGCAACAAAAACATGAGATTGCACTTTAGATATTAATACCCAATTATCATTTCAGTGCCGTGTGATGCTATTCTAAGCCGGCATCACGCGGCAAATATGGCCAGAACTTGGAAAAAGTTGGTTTCCAATATTGAGGTGCTTTTTACGTCGTGTACCTTAACGAAACTGATGGCAAAATTTTGCTCTTTACTAGTAAAGAAAATTAAAATAAAGTCACAGTTTTACGCCCTGCAGAGTTGACACAACATGAAGTCCTGCATATTCCAGTATAGTGTGACGTGTGATGCCAGCTTAGAATAGCATCACACCATTTCCTACCCGTGGGTGCCGTAAGGGGCGACTGGGGAACATGAGGGTTTCAGGTGTATTACAACTTTTAGGCGACAGGCTGACCACCTGTCACTATAGTGTTACACAAATTATCTCAAATGGCCCTCTATATTTGTCAGACGCGGCGATAGCAACCGTATTTATACACTACCTACCACCAAGCTTCATTAGGGCGTTCGTTGACTCTATTTCCTACCAACACGGAAGATTTTATCATATTCAAGCATACGCCATATGCACTTGATCATACTTACATACATAAATACATACATCACGCCTTTATTCCTTGTGGGGTAGACAGAGCGTTAACGGCCGTAAGAATACGGTCACTATCGCCACGTCTGACATTTTTGAGGATACTTTTCCGAAGTTGTTTCAGAAAACATGTGTATCACTATAGTAACAGGTTGTCAGCCTGTTGCCTAAAAATTGTAATACACCAATCTCTCGAGTCCCTATGTCGCCTCTTACAACACCCGCGGGAAGGATTTGGGGTGATGCTGTTCTAAGCCGGCATCACACGGCATTGCTCATACATAAGCCACATCAAAGTCGCCGACAATTAGGACGCAGGAAGTTACGAGTCGCAACCGTGCCAAAAATACGCGATCAACTCCATACATACATAATTATTACGCCTTTATCCCTTACGGGGTAGGCAGAGCGTTTACGGCCGTAAAAATACGGTCGCTATCGCCACGTCTGACAAATAATTTGTGTATCACTATAATGACTGTTGTGACAGGTTGTCAGACTGTCGCCCTAAATTGCAAGAGAGAGAGAGAGACGGCTACACAAGATTTAGTCGTGCTATTTAGGCTAACAGTCATAAATAGGGCTGCCAGGTCCTCTCACCTGAAGGCCGGACAAACCTGCGAGTTTGGCCGAACATTTTGGTAAAAAAGCCGGAAATTTTGCATTTTTAACGAATTTCAGTTTTAATACAAAAAAACTGTAAGGCCAAGCTTTGTTTGCCCGGACATTTGGGTAGAAAACCCGAACATTACATTTTTGCGGATTTTCGGGGTTAATTTTAAAAAGTGAAAAAATTAACCCTGGTGACGATCTTTGGGGGCGCCAGCGCTTGCGTCCATCACGTGCTTGTTCCTTCACAGTTCGGTCTCGAACCGCGCGGATTCCGAAATATAAAAAGTCTAACAAAAGCCGCGGAGGCCGGACGCCGCTTATTTTGGCCGGACAGGCAACCAAAAAGCTTGATCCTGGCAACCCTAGTCATAAAACGCACCTAGCGTTAGTCTGTCTGGCACACCTAGGTAATTTACTATATCCTTTAATAGATCAGGCAGGTAACTGTCTGTGTGGTGGACGACCGATGTGGCGCAGTGGTAGGGCGACTGCCTTTGACGCAGAAGGTTCCGGGTTCGAAATTGGTGGGTCACTCACAAAGTTGATATTTATTATTTTGTGAATTTGTTCCCAATCTGGTTAGGACATTGCGGGCTGAGCCACCCGATTGTCCGTAAGAAAGATGGCTCCGTGTTTCGGATGGCACGTTAAGCCGTAGGTCCTGGTTGCTGTCTATGATCACTTAGACGGCGGTTGTTACACAACCATGTCAGAAGCCTGCTACTTGTAGAAGGCGGTTTAAAAATTCTGACACTAGGGTTCATCGGGTCGTTAGACGAATTGGTGTCACACGCAAAGAAGAAGAAGACTGCCAGTGTGGTCTAGAGCAATACTGCAAGCTAAGATCGGCAAGACTTGGTATGTAGATGACCTAATTGGTGAGATAACCTTAGCATCAGCCCGATTACTGGTTCGTTACTAAAGGTTACACTGTTTTGCGAAGGCCAGCCGGTTTTTGGCCATCTTTTTTTAACCGATATTTTTATATAATTTTTAACCGACTTAAAAAGAAGGAGGTTCTCACTTTGACCTGTATGTATGTATGTTTGTCCGCGATTATCTCGCGTTTGGATGAACCGATTTTGATGCGGTGCTCAGGAAAATATTTGTAAGACGTAGGAGAAGGTTTTAGGCATATTAACCGAGAAAAAAATAAAGGTTTGCACTTTTAAATGTCCGTTGAAGTCGGTTCCCTTTTTAAAGTTATTTATCAATATTCATCGTTATGATTTAACGGGTTTATCAATAACATCATTGATAAATACTCATTTTTAAACTATCGCGGTTGTTTACACTATTCATAGTTATGATTTAAAATAAAGTAAATTCGTCGGTAAGAATCCGTTAAATCATAACTATAAATAGTGTCTTATTATTTTCGTGTGAGACACCCAGTCGTTCAACGACTCGATGAACCCTGGTGTCAGAATTTTTCAACCGCCTTCTACAAGTAGCAGGCTTCTGACATGGTTCTGTAACTACTGCCGTCTAAGTGATCATAGACAGCAACCGGGACCTACGGCTTAACGTGCCATCCGCAACACGGAACCATCTTACTTACGGACAATCGGATGGTTCAGCCCGCAATGTCCTAACCAGACTGGGAACAAATTCACAAAGTGATAAATATCAACTTTGTGTGTGACCCACCGAGAATCGAACCCGGAACCTTCTGCGTCAAAGGCAGTCACACTACCATTGCGCCACATCGGTCGTCGATATAAATAGTGTAAACAACCGCGATAGTTTAAAACTGAGTATTTATCGATGATGCTATTGATAAACCTTCTCTTAATCGCAGTACAGTATTTGGCCAGTGGGCCGGTCGCATAACGTTACCAGTGTTAATAAAACCAAGGTCGATACGACGATAACATTCATACTAATACATACATACACAAATCACGCCTTTATCCCTTGCGGGGTAGGCAGAGCGTTAACGATCAGGAATACAGAAATATTTATTTGCAAGAATACAGTTTTTTAGATCTTAAATTATAAGAGTATCATGTATTCGCTTGCATGCAAGCTTGCAAATTACATTTTTCCACCAGAGTATTATTATATTAAAATTAAATTTATACAGTAAACAGGAAGTTTCAAGTTTCAATAATCAAAATACACATAATTAATAATTTAGAACACAATAAAGTAAATTTAAAATGTCAAGAATTCTTTTACACTATAAAAGCAATGTAGATCGTAAAATAACGGTCGTTATCGCCACGTCTGACAAGTATTGAGGGGCCCCTTCAGATGATTTGTGTGTCACTGTAGTGACAGGTTGTCAGCCTGTCGCCTAAAGTTCTAATATGTGATAATACACATGAAACCCTCGAGTCCCTTAGTTGCCTCTTACAACACCCGCGGGAAGAATTGGGGTGATGCTATTCTATGCCGGCATCACAAGGCAAAGTAATTCATACTAATATCACGCGTTTATCCCTTACGGTTTAGGCGGAGCGTTAACGGTCGTATAGCCAGGTTTGACAAATATTTGACAGCCATCTCAGATAGTTTGTGTTTCACTAGAGTTACAGGTTGTCAGCCTGTCGTCTAAAATGGTAATACACATGAAACCTTCGAGTCACTCAGTCGCCTTTGACTGCTGGTAGATTGATAGAAGAAAAAGCAGCATTCTCTCTCTTTTCGTGTGGGACACCGAGTCGTCCAACGACCCGATGAGCCCTAGTGTCAGAATTTTTCAACCGCCTTCTACAAGTAGCAGGTTTCTGACATGGTTGTGTAACGACCGCCGTCTCAGTGATCATAGACAGCAACCGGGAGCTACGGCTTAACGTGCCATCCGAAACAGCATTGAAATCCAATGGTAAAATCAATGAGTTCATCGCTCTGGCCTCAGGCCAACATTGGGCCAATGTTTGCTCAAATCATTATTGCTAGCTAGCGCCAGCCATGTTGGGCCAACTCATCAATGATTGCCAAGTTTGGCAACTAGATTCACTTTCGATGATGTCATCACTAGTATAAATCAAAAAGTAGCTTTTCGCATCTGTATGTATGTACGAGTATGTTTGCATAAATCTTTAAAACTACACAACGGATCTTGATGCAAACTTTTTTAATAGATAAAATGATTCAAGAGAAAGGTTTTTATGTCTAATACTTGCCGAGAAAACATCTTATTCCCACGTTAAAATAAGTTGCAGCGGGCGCAGCCGCTGTTTGGGCCGCTAGTGCTTAGATATACAAGTATAAATTCTGTGTTAAGTCAAAAAAGTAAGGTCTATAAAACCAGGTTGCGAGCAAGATGTTTTGTGGTGCCGGGTTGGAATAGCATCAGTCCACGATTCTCCGCGACGCAACTAGATTAAGGAACGTGAGGATAAATCCGGGGTATGAACAGCAACATTCCCTGTGAAGGTAGCATTACTAGGTTCGCAAATCCTGCTAGACCCGATTAGGTACTTTTTACTTTGTTCATAGATAAGAGTTAGTGAACTTGATAGATAGTCCCTCAATCTGAAAAAACGGAACAAGCACCACCCAGTTCAGACAAGAGTTATCGCCGTCGTCGTATCATCCCAAAAAATCCTCTTAAATTAGTCGTGTAAAGTAAACTTAAGTATCAATATAACTCAAATGTCAAAATATCAACATAGCGCAACGCCATCTGGTATGGCATCATAAACTAGCTCTTGATCTGTCAGATCATTGTCAGATACAGTCCATCTGCCATTCTGCATTAGCAAGAATCTAACTGCTATCAAACTAGCTTATTAAGATAGCCTTTATTTAAGTCTTCACAACAAATACAACGCGGAATAAAAAGGTACCAAGAGCATTTTAGGTAAGAGCTGTTTTACACGCATGACTCATACAACATCAATGTAAACATATCACAACAGATAAAAACTACCGCGCACATTCACATATGTAAATTCTGCTTTATTCCATACATTGATTTCCATACTTCAGTGTTGCGAAGTTATTTGTTTGATAAAACAGCGTTGTACGACAAAAAATGTCTATGTATTTAGAACAACAGCTAAAACGAATGTTTCTAATGTTTGTTCTTGATTTGTACAGTAGTCATCATCGTCAAGAATAGTTATGTCGATTAATAAATATTAGAACTGGTTGTAATGAGTCATTTTAATAAAATGTGTTTCTAGAAATCTTATTCAATAAGAGTTCAATATTGGTAAAAAGTTAAGCATAGCGTTTTTTTGTATGAAGATATTTTATACACACGTTTGATGTGTCCGTATGTCCCATTCAGATGTCTTCTCTCTCTTTTCGTGTGGGACACCGAGTCGTCAAACGACCCGATGAACCCTAGTGTCAGAATTTTTTAACCGCCTTCTACAAGTAGCAGGCTTTTGACATGGTTGTGTAACGACCGCCGTCTATGTGATCATAGGCAGCAACCGGGACCTACTACTTAACGTGCCATTCGAAATACGAAACCATCTTATTTACGGAGAATCGAGTGGTACAGCCCGCAATGTCCTAACCAGACTAGGAACAAATTCACAAAGTGATAAATATCAACTTTGTGAGTGACCCACCGAGAATCGAACCAGGAACCTTCTTGCTTTTAACATTGTGTTGAAACCCATACACGTCCAACCCACATCGGTCGTCATAATTCTGATGTAATAACATAGGATTCGGGTCAGGTTAGACTTCGGGTTGCAGAGGTCAGATGGCATGGCAGGCGCTCTGTGTAAAAACTTGGTTCGAACCCCCTAGGTTAGGTAGCCGACCCCGACAGAGAACCGGATAAAGCAGGGAGAATGATGTCCTATTCTGGTGATAAAGTCCATCCTTAAATCAATTTAATTTTATGAAGTTGGTTTTTTTATACACCCACACACACACATAAATCACGCCTTTATCTCTTGCGGGGTAGGCAGGCGTTGACAATCGTAAAATTACGGTCGTTATCGCCACGTCTGACAAGTATTGAGAGCCCCTTCAGATGATTCGTGTATTACTGTAGTGGCAGGCTGTCAGCCTGTCGCCTAAAGTTGTAATACGTGGTATTACACATTGAACCCTCGAGTCCCTCAGTGATGGGGTGATGCTATTCTAAGCCAGCATCACTGACTTGTGGCTTCACTGCCTTTTAAATGCTGAAAGAGAGTATGCCAGCATTTAGCTTCAACATTCGGACGTGGGCGCGTGCGATCAGCGCCTACGCACGATAAAGGTCGCGAGAGAAAGTCGCCCTACCCGCAACGGAGGGAATTTCCGGCCCTTATAGGGAGGTCGCTCGACTGCGGACAGACGCGCGTTGGGGGAAACATCAAGTAAGATATTTATCAAAGCAACAAAAGGAGTCGAGGGTTCCATGTGTGTTATAACACACATAAAATTATACATAATTTTAAGGGGCTTAGCTGGAGTCACTACAGTGATACACGAAGCATCTGAAAGGGCCCTCTATACTAGTCAGACGTGGCGATAACGGCCGTAGCTTTACGATCATTAACGCTTTGCCTACCACGCAAGGGATAAATATTTGTGTATGTGTATGCATGAAGCCACAATGCTGTGTGATGCCGGCTTAGAATGTAGTGTGACGCCGTCTTAGTATAGCATCACCCCATTTCTTTCTTCCAAAGCGGTGGCACTGGGAATAAATGCGCCATTTGTTGATTTACTGTCCCATAAAGAGAAATTGCAGTTATTTCTAGCCTATTTCCATATCATCATCCTCCTCGCCTTATCCCGTTCTCTGCCGGGGTCGGCCTCCTTACCTAGGGGATTTGACGTGAAACCAAGTTTTTACACATCGACTGCCATCTGACCGCTGCAACCCGAAGACTAACCTGGCCCGAATCCTAGGTTAAGTCACATTGAAATATCATCTGAATTAAAATTTTATTTGAATGTGGGTTTCATCCCGATGTTTTTCCTTCACTGCTGTAAGAGCAGTACGTAAATGTACGTGAGTTAAAACACATTGGTACATGGCGGGGATCGAACTCGGAGCTCACGATTGTAAGACCGGTGTCCTAGCCATTTGGCCACCGACGTTCTATCAATTCCCATAATACTATACTCGTCACCAAATAAGTCTAAACCAGTGGCATACTGACTCAAACTGTGTTTAGTCATCACCATGATCATCAGAAATTATCGACAGTTTTTGCTCCCAGTTGTCCGAATCATAATATAATGAGTCACACATTTTTGTATGCGAGCTCTGCACTACATCGAAATCATCGCTCTATGACTTAGCTTTTAAGCTAGAGTTCATTGGGTCGTTGAACGGCTCAGTGTCCCACACGAAGAGAGAGAGAGCTGAACCGAAGAGTACCGAACTACCGGAGAAAAGTCTAGGTTGTATCATTTTCATTTCTAATCATCAGGTATGGAAGTGTCCTTACGACAGCCTGTTAGGATAGAGTCCAAATAATAATAAAACAGAGATATACAGGATGTAAGAGACGCTATAACGAACACTTTGCAGACGTGATCAGACCATGAAACTGAACAAAGTTTTCTATGGGGGCTATGTTGGTAAACGGAAATTTTTTTTCGACCTCCCATACATAATTCCCGATCAGCTGACTGACTTTGTATGGAAACTCTAAAAAAATTGTTGTTTCCCATCAAAGCCCCCATAGAAAAAGTTGTTACAATAATACCTTGTACTGCGCTCACCAATCCGCCTACCGAGCGTGGTGTGTATGGCATATACCCCCCGAACGGTGAGGCTCATGTCCAGCACTGGACTGTTTTAGTTGTAAGGGTTCTAATTTGTCTCAGAACAAAAATATTGAGAACATCATGAGCCTCCGCGCCTGATCCCGTTCTCTGTCGGGGTCGGCTACCTAACCTAGGGGATTCGACGTGGGACCAAGTTTTACACAGAGCGACTGCCATCTGACCTGATATTGAGAACAATAAATCAATAACTCTGTTAGTGTTTAAAATATCTAAAACCAACTAACTATTCTTAAACATTTGGCACCAACATTGTGCTGGTAAATAAATAGAAGTATGACTCATACACACGCTGCCATTCAACTTTTAGTAGAATTGAAATACGCAAGTCTAGAGAATAACTATAACTATCTATTTAAAAAAACTGCATCAAAATCCGTTGTGTACTTTAAAGATTTAAGCAAACATACATAAATACGACGCGAAAAGCGACTTAGCTTTATACTATGTAGTGATGCAAAACCGCGATTCCGTATATATTTCACATACACTATAAAAACATCAACACTCATACTGTAAAACGGAAAACACAGTGTTTTTCTGCGAATACCTGTCGCATATGCAACGAAACTACAGGCTACAATTCTTCAGGTGAAATTCGATGTACATTGCGTAGCCGGTGCGACATTATAAAACTAGGATTTTTGACCCGCTACGCAATGTACATCGAATTTCACCTGTAGAATTGTAGCCTGTAGTTTCAAAAAACGAGGCACTGGCTGTCTAAATAACAGAATATAGCACGCGACAAGGTCAGCAAAAAAGCTGTGTAGTAAATAGTGACGTCATCGTATGACGGCGAGTGACGTCATCGCAAAGATTGTGTCATCCGATTACGGAGTTAAGTTAGCTGCAAGTTGTAGAAGAGGGAGAGGGGATTTGTTTTTTAAGAAACCATATTCATCATCGCATCATTCTAAAAATATTTATTGTTATGACATGTCGGCACGCAAGTTAATCTGTGTGATGCCGGCTTAGAATAACATCACCCCAAAACCTTCCCGCGGGTGTCATAAGAGGCGAAAATGGACTCGAGAGTATTTGCGTATTACAATTTTTAGGCGACAACCTGATAACCTGTCACTATAGTGATACACATGTTTTCTGAAACAACCCTGGAACTGGAACACAATCCTCAAAAAATGCCAGACGTGGCGATGGCGACCGTATTCTCACGGCTGTTATCGCTCTGCCTACCCCGCAAGAGATAAAAGCGTGATATATGTATGTATGTATGTATGTATGTATATATACTGGTGAAGTACCTAAGGAGCAGGCCAAGCCCGCTACACCCACCACTTCCGTTGACATCTGGCATGCTATTCGCATTATATGTAGTAACAAACGTACATAATCTACCTACTCTAACTATCTATTTAAAGTTTCATTCATTTCCACAGCTCGCACAAATATAAAAATTTTTGTTTTTCGTGTGGGACACCGGGTCGTCCAACAGCCCGATGAAAGAAAGAAAGAAAGAAAGAAAGAAAATACGATGAACCCTAGTGTCAGAATTTTTCAACCGCCTTCTACAAGTAGCAGGCTTCTGACATGGTTGGGTAACGACCACCGTCTAAGTAATCATAGACAGCAATCGGGACAAGCTGCCATCCGAAACACGGAACCTACTTTCTTACGGACAATCGAGTGGTTCAGCCCGCAATGTCCTAACCAGACTGGGAACAAATTCACAAAGTGATGATCAACTTTGTGAGTGACCCAACGAGAATCGAACCCGGAACCTTCTGCGTCAAAGGCAGTCACACTACCACTGCACCACATCGGTCGTCAATCTAACATTATGAAAGCAAAGAAAGCGAGAGTAGAATAATAGTTATAGGTTATTATAGGTTAGCTTGGCCAGCCCCGAGGCAGTGCGTTAGGGGCTAGTTTTAAGATTTTTAGTCCACCTGAGCCGCGTTTATACTGGGTTCATGAAATTGTTGTAAGAAATAGAAAAATGTACTAATCCTACATTTTTCTCTTTTTAGAATGACTAATAATTGACCACCAAAAAGATAAATGTATAATACACAATTTTGAATAAATAATTTGAGGTAGGTGCCCCAAATAATGGCATGGCTGCTAACTTTGTCATAAAAAGAATGTTTTTGAACTTTGATCTGAGAGGTTTTGTTGAGTTGGCCTCTCAAAAAAAAGAGATATCATCTAATAAAATAACAACATTCTAAATAAATAAAACACAAAAACATTTTCACCCTCTTTGCCTTATCCCGTTCTCTGTCGAGGTCAGCTACCTAACCTAAGGGATTTGACGTGAACCAAGCTTTTACACAAAGTGACTGCCATCTAACCTCAGCAGCCCGAAGGCTAGCCTGGCCCGAATCCTACGTTAAGTCACATTCAAATATCACCTGAATTCAAATTTTAGACAACCTACTACGTAATTTATGCCGTGTGATGCCGGCTTAGAGCATCACCCCATTTCTTTCCTGTTGGTGTCGTAGAAGCCGACTAAGGGACTCGAGGGTTTCATGTGTATTGCAATTTTAGGCGACAGACTGACAACCTGTCACAATACTGACACACGACTTATCTGAAACGACCCTCAAACATTTTGTCAGTCGTGACTATAATGACCGTAATTCTACGGTCGGTAACGCTGTGCCTACCCCGCCAGGGATATAGGCGTGATGTGTGTGTGTGTGTACTAGGTAATTTGAAAGTGAAAATTCATTCAACACTATTAAGAGCGCTGAGCGGACGGACAGCGGTCGTTACACAACCATGTCAGAAGCCTGTTTCATGTAGAAGGCGGTTGAAAATTCTGACACTAGGGTTTTTTTACACTGACATGTCGTCAACTTTTTGCTGCACAGAACGCGATGCGCGTTTTTATTTGCGCAATATTTATTGCACACTGATGACAGAACTTTTGGATATGACAGTTGGTACGCAACAGACCCCTTGCAGCTCGCATCCGTAGCTACGTGCGTAACCTGCGTAACCACGTCCGTAACCCGGTGTGGCAGGGGTGTACGGACGTGATCACGCGCGTCAGTACGGAAGAGAGCTGGATACGCAACGGATACGGAGCCGGTGTGCCTCGCCCTTTCGCATTACCATACATTGGTAGGGTAATTGCACATGTAATAGGCTTGTTTCCTGACAAGTCAAATGAGCTACTTGTTAAAACGATCTAAAACGACGTATGACGTCACGCCGTAAGTATTTGGATGGCGTCAAAACACTTACTTTTATATTATTATTCTGTTTATTAATTCAAACTTTGAATATTTCGAAAAATGATGAACGAAGTCCGTAGTATTTTCGGACAATAGTTTTAAACGTACAACTGTTATAATTTTTTTATAACCCAGGAAACTAGCGAATTATGATGTAACTGTAATGTAGAGCGGGCAAACACAGTAAAGGCTCCATTGACCTATTCTATGCGCCTACGCATGTGTGGGTTGGGTTACGGTCTAGTATGGCTGTTGGGCAATATTATTGGTTCAAGATTGTTGGAAATATTTCGTCGCCTTTGGGGCTAAAATGCTAAATACAGAGTGTAAAAATATTAGCTGCAAATATTAACCTAAAAATTCAAATTCACCAATATCCTCGAGTCCCTTAGTCACCTCTTACGACACCCGCGGGAAGGATGTGGGGTGATGCTATTCTAAGCCGGAATCACACGGCAAAACGACCGTGATTTTACGTTCGTTAACATTCAGCCTACCCCGCAAGGGACAAAGCGTGATTTGCGTGTGTGTGTATTATCTTGGTTATTGCGCATGCGTAGATATGACACGCGCCACTGTTTGATGTCAATTGAGTCGAGCCGAGCGGCGCGCGCGCAGCGGGACGCGGGCGTTTATCAATCAGATGCATTATGTACATACGTTATACTCACTTCCATCGTCGTCGGTGGCCAAGTGGTTAGGACACCGGTCTTACAATCGTGAGACCCGAGTTCGATCCCCGCCATGTACCAATGTGTATTTACTCACGTAATTTTACCGACTGCTCTTACGGTGAAGGAAAAACATCGTGATGAAACCCACATTCAAATAAAAAATTGGATTCAGATGATATTTGAATGTGACTTAACCTAGGATTCGGCCCAAGTTAGCCTTCGGGTTGCAGAGGTCAGATGGCAGTCGCTCTGTGTAAAAACTTGGTTCCACGACAAATCCCCTAAGTTAGGTAGCCGACCCCGACCGAGAATCGGGATAAGGTAAGGAGAATTATGTTATTAATCACTTCCATATATCACGCCTCTATCTCTTGCGGCTCAGGCAGAGCGTCCACGACCGTGACATTCTGACACTAGGGTTCATCGGGTCGTTGGACGACTCGGTGTCCCAGACGCAAAGAGAAGAGAATGCACTATCCAATCAAATCAGTGTTACGCACGTAAAGCAGCCACCTTTTATGGAGATGTCGATTACATCCTGAACGGTAGCCAATAGAATACGATGACTTCGCTACTTGCCTTATAAGGTTTGCTGACCGATAGTCTCACGATTGTTCTGTTCTGACTGCTGCTACCTACATACATACATATACCACGTCTTTATCCCTTGCAGGGTAGGCAGTGCGCTATCGGCCGCAAAAATAAGGCCGATGTCGCCACGTCAGACAAATTATGAGGGCCGTTTCAGGTTATCCGTGTTTCACTACAGTGACAGGTTGTCAGTTACATACATACATACACATATCACGCCTTTATCCCTTGCGGGGTAGGCAGAGCGTTAACAGCCGCAAGAACACGGTCGCTATCGCCACGTCTGACATTTTTGAGGATTGTTTTCCAAGGTTGTTTCAGAAAACTTGTGTATCACTAGAGTGACAGGTTGTCAGTTAAAGGTTGGAAAACACATGAAACTCTCCAGTCCGTTGGTCGCTTGTTACGATACCCGCGGGAAAGAAATGCGGTGATGCTATTCTACGCCGGCATCACACTACTCCTACCTTTGCCTAGTATACAGGGTGACCGGTAAATTGATGCATTCCTTTCAAGGGACGAACCAGCTCATGAAACTGAACAACTTTCCCCATGGAACATATGTCGAAATATGAAAAAAAAATTTGGTCCTCCCATACAAATTGACTTAGTCGGTCGGTAATTTTGTATGAGTGGGCCAATTTTTGTTTTCATTTTTCGACCTATGTTCCATGGGGAAAGTTGTTCAGTTTCATGAGCTGGTTCATCCCTTGAAAGGAATGCATCAATTTACCGGTCACCCCGTATAACTAAGCACGGTACGTACCGTACAGTACTGCTTAGCTGTTTACTGTTTAGTTATTTAACAGGCATACGTGGTAGATTTTGTAGAACTTTTGCAACGCTATTTTTTATACATACATACATACATATATCACGCCTTTATCCCTTGCGGGGTAGGCAGAGCGATAGCGGCCGTAAGCATACAGCCACTATCGCCACGTCTGACATTTTTGAGGATTGTTTTCCAAGGTAGTTTCAGAAAACATGTGTATTACTATAGTGACAGGTTGTCAGCCTGTCGCCTAAAACTTGTAATACACCAATACTCTCGAGTCCCTTAGTCGCCTCTTACGACACCTATTTTTTATTTATTTATTTAACCGTTTATTGTACACAATAGAACACAAAGGACATAACATTGAGAACAATACACAAGAGGTCAGCTTATTTCTAAAAAGAAATCTCTTCCAGCAGACCTAGGGTAGTGAGATGGCATAAAGTGAGGCAGTTGACGTGTACAACATACTATGATATACCTACAATAATTTACAAAACAAATATAATTGTGTGATGCCGGCTTAGAATAGCATCACCCCACATCCTTCCCGTGGGTGTCGTAAGAGGCGACTAAGGGACTCGAGAGTATTAGTGTATTACAATTTTTAGGCGACAGACTGACAACCTGTCACTATAGTGATACACATGTTTTCTGAAACAACCTTGGAAAAAAAATCCTCAAAAGTGTCAGACGTGGCGATAGCGACCGTATTTTTACGGCTGTTAACGCTCTGCTTACCCCGCAAGAGATAAAGGCGTGATATATGTATGTATGTATATAATTGGAATAATACGTACTTATATAAATAATATACCTAGACTACATTATAACATATTCTAACAAATACCTATATTTATATACCTACATACATACACCATAAATATATATATACCTATAAATTAATTTGGGAGAGAAAGATATTTTTTTTTTTTTAATGTAATAGGCCCGCATTTGTCTGCCATCTCACCTGGTGGTAAGTGGAGATGCAGACGAAGATGGTACATGCTTGCCTAGATAATGCCTATTCACTCTTGCCTTAAAAAGGCCCAAGTTATATTGTTCCGGAAAAAGATCCGCCGGCAGGGAATTCCACTCTTTAGCCGTACGCATGATAAAAGTTGAAGCGAAACGCTTAGTGCGGATTAGGGGTATATCTACAACATAAGGGTGGAACCCCAGTCGGCGCCTCGATCCCCGGAGATGGAATGGGGAAGGGGGTATCAGGTCGTGGAGTGATTGAGCACACTCTTCGAAATGTATCCTATAGAATACCGACATGCATGCTACTTTACGACGATGTTCAAGGCTCTGCAACTTAGTCTCAACCAGTGCTTCGTCTGCTATGAGCTTCTTGGCGCGTTTTTCAATGGAGTCTAAGGCGGCCAGTTGGTATTTGGCAGATCCATCCCAAAGGTGGCAGCAATACTCCATGCAAGAGCGAACTTGAGCTTGATAGAGTTGTAGAAGCTGTTCTGGTGCAAAGTAGCGCCTAACCTTTGAGAGGATACTAAGCTTTTTTGCTGCAGTCGTGGCCAAAGATTCTATGTAGCGTCCAAAGTTCAGGTCTGACGTAAGATAATGCTCTTTTTCGCGTTTTTTGAAAATAGAAAGAGACGGACTGTTTTTTATTATTTATTGAAACAGGCAGGCAGTTGAAACAAATTGATAACGCCTATCCTATTCCCTGTTTTTAGTTCGCCACTAAATAAAACTTTTGTAGTGAAAAAGCCCAGGTTTGATTAAAATCATGATTTTATTATTTATTTTAATTTTTTTGTGTATATATGCTAGAAAATGGTTTTTACCGGATTCTACGGAAAATAAGGACCGTTTTAGAATTATTGTGCATCACTGACAGGTTGTCAGCCTGTCGCATAAAATTGTAATACAAATGAAATTTCTGAGTACCTTAGTCGGCTCTTACGACGACACTCACTTAAAAAATATATATATATATTTTTTTTTTTTTTTTTTTTTAAATTATTAATAGGCCCGCATTTGTCTGCCATCTCACCTGGTGGTAAGTGGAGATGCAGACGAAGATGGTACATGCTTGCCTAGATAATGCCTATTCACTCTTGCCTTAAAAAGGCCCAAGTTATATTGTTCCGGAAAAAGATCCGCCGGCAGGGAATTCCACTCTTTAGCCGTACGCATGATAAAAGTTGAAGCGAAACGCTTAGTGCGGATCAGAGGTATATCTACAACCTAATAATCTTTGATGTCCTTTGTATTTGGTTCGAATGTTAATATCCGAAAATATTTACAGGCTCAGATCCGAGGCACAATCGTCCTAAAAAATCTTGCTTCAAGATTAAATTTCATTACATAAATCCACCGACGCGTAAAGAAAAAAACATTCGCATACCAGAGTTAGTTTCTCACGAACTTGCCACAAAACGTTTCCCTCGCATTTGTCCTAAAACGGACCAATTCGCTTTAATATTTCTGGTAAAATTTCCCCGGAGCAGTGTTGCCATATGTGCACTTGTAATATTTTTCTGTAAAAATCATCTAACCAAAAATGTAAATATGAAAATTATAATTTGTATATGTGGATTCCCTCATCCTCAAAAATGTCAGACGCGGCGATAGTGACCGTATTCTTACGGCTGTTAACGCTCCCCGCAAGAGATAAAAGGCGTGATATATGTATGTATGGATTCCCAGAAAAGAGTAGGTTAGGTAGGTATTAACATTATCAACTACGAGCATTAAATGTAAAAAAATAGCTGCAAATATTTTAAGGGGTGGAACAGAAACTGAATATAGGTCGAAATATGAAAAAAATATTTGGACCTCTCATACAAAATGACCAACGGACCTTGTCAATTCGTATGGGAGGACCAAAAAAAATTTCGCATATTGCGACCTATGTTTCGTGGAGAAAATTGTTTAGTTTCATGGGCTAATTCACCCCTTAAAATATTTGCAGCTAATATTTTTACACCTTATATATTGATTTTACATACTAACATTGCTGTTTTTTGCCAGTTCAATAAAATTTCACACCAGAATACCTAATTTAATTTTGACACTGCATTTCCCTTCTAGTCCAATCATTGAAATCTGCCGTCATTCAGATTGAACCACCACTACACAAGGTCGTATGACCCTATCGATCATCAAAGTCACGTCAGGCTACAAAAAAAATTACCTACAGGGCATAAGAAAAGTACGACCGATGTGGCGCAGTGATAGTGCGACTGCCTGTGACGCAGAAGGTTCTGGGTTCGATTCTCGGCGGGTCACTCACAAAGTTGATATTTGTCACTTTGTGGATTTGTTCCCAGCCTGGTTAGGACATTGCGGGCTGAACCACCCGATTCTCCGTAAGAAAGTAGGTTCGCTGTTTCGGACGACACGTTAAGCCGTAGGTCCCCGTTGTTTATTATTACTTAGACGGCGGTTGTTATAAAACCATGTCAGAAGCTTGCTACTTGTAGACGCGGTTGAAAAATTCTGACACTATTCTGAAAAAATCTGATCTGGATTGAACGACTCAATGGGCACACACGAAAAGGGACTAGAGAAGTACAGTCTGGCCAAAAAGTGTTTGGAACGAAACAAAATGAAACTAAAAATTTCGTATGGAAAATTGTTACCATACTTACGCGCGATCTGTCAGGTTTGACGCGCCCTCATTTTCTCAACTCTTTTTTGCCAAACTGTATCCGTTGCTAGCGATGGCAACACCACGCAGACATTTCCCCGGGAGCTCCGCGCAGGGTTTACATAAGAGGCGACGCCGCGCCGGCAGACGGCGGCCAGACGGCGCCAGCCGCCGGCGCCTAGAGCGAGACGGGTGTGCACGAGTAGCGCCGTCCCGCTCGCCGGATATCTGGCGCCCAGCGTGGGGCTAACAGCAGGGTTGCTACGGCGACGCTGAACGTATCCTGGGATATATTGCGACTTTTTCCCGAGGCATAGATACTCAGATTTGCCGTGTGATGCCGGCTCAGAATAGAATCAATGTCAATATTTCACCCCACATTCATGCATCACCCCATTTCTTTCCCGTGTGTTTCGTAAGAGGCGACTGAGGGACTTAAGGGTTTCAGATGTTTTGCAACTTTTCGGCGACAGGCTGACAACCTGTCACTATAGTGATACGCAAAATTATCTCAAACGGCCTTCTATATTTGTGACTCGTGGCGACAGCGACTGTATTTTTGCGGCCGTTAGCGCTCTGCCTACCCCGTAACGGATAAAGGCGTGATATATGTATAGACTCAGTTCTTGTTTGGCTAGCTAGACCCATATTTCTTTTTTTGCAAAATATAATTTGTCCTAATTTAATTTTAATTTTAATTCGGCTTAGAATAGCATCACCCCATATCCTTCCCGCGGGTGTCGTAAGAGGCGACTAAGGAACTCGAGAGTATTGGTGTATTACAATTTTTAGGCGACAGGCTGACAACCTGTCACTATGGTGATACACATGTTTTCTGAAACAATCTTGGAAAACAATCCTCAAAAATGTCAGACGTGGCGATAGTGGCCGTATTTTTACGGCCGTTAACGCTCTGCCTACCCCGCAAGGGATAAAGGTGTGATATATGTATGTATGTATGTTAATTTGTCCTGTGAAGCCTGCCGGCTTAGAGTAGCATCACGTCATTTCCATCTCGTGGGTGTTGTAGAAGCCGACGAAGGAACTTGAGGGTTCCATGTGTATCACAATTTTAGGCGACAGACTGACAACCTTTCACTAAAGTGATACACAACTTATCTGAAACGACCCCCAAACATTGGTCGTTCATTTCCACTTTAAGCTGTATGGATTATTAGGTTCATAAAAAATATAGGACCATATTTTAATCAGAATGTTAAAAATTACTGCTAAGCTGCGAATGTTAGATGCGGCTCTTCTCTTTTCGTGTGGGACACCGAGTCGTCCAACGACCTAATAAGCCCTTGTGTCGGAATTTTCAACCGCCTTCTACAAGTAGCAGGCGTCTGACATGGTTGCGTAACGACCGCTGTCTAAGTAATCATAGACAGCAGCCGGGACCTACATCGAAACACGGAATCATATTTTTTACGGACAGTCAGGTAGTTCAGCCCGCAATACCCTAACCAGACTGGGAACAAATGTGAGTGACCCGCCGAGAATCGAACCCGGAACCTTCTGCGTCACAGGCAGTCGCACTACCTCTGCGCCACATTGGTCGTCAATGCGGCAAAACAACCGTTGACGCTCTACACACTCCGTAAAGAAATACCGGTAGTTCTTCATGTAATCAAGATTATCTAGATAGATAACTGCCCTTCCAGCAGCCCTGCAAACTGCGAACAAGGGCTAGAGAGAGGGTCTTATTTTACGACCTTTTGATTTGCTTAAATTTATTACTGCACAAGTTTCCATCTAAAACTGTTATGGTTCGAGATTAAACTAAAAAATTACAGTTTCTAATATCGGTTGTTCAGATTTATTGCAATAGATGCGAATAAAGATAAATCGAATTGGTATTTTTATTGAAAGCGGGAAATGCTGAAGGGAGATCTTTTTTCGCTGGGAGTTGCAACTTGGCGCCCAACAAGGGACTTGATCAAGTTCTTTCCAATATCTCAAGATAGCTTTATCTCTGATCTTAAAAAAAATTGTCTGTAATATTCTCTGCCGTGTGATGCCGGCTTAGAATAGCATCACCCCATTTCTTCCCGTGGGTGTTTAAAAGGCAACTAAAGGACTCGAGGGTTTTATGTGTATTACAATTTTTGGCGACATACTGACAGCCTGTCACTACAGTGATACATGTATCATCGAAAAGGGCTCTCAATACATGTCAGACGTGACGATAACGACGGTAATTTTACGATCGTTAACGCTCAGCCTACCCCGCATGGAATAAAGGCGCGATTTGCGTATGTATGTAATATTCTCTCAAAAAGTATTGATGTAGGTTGGAAATCGTTTCGAATTATATTTTGTTTACGTGGGTGCATGGAGGTGGTGCCCGCCTACGATATGATATGACCCGAGTACAACTGTTGGCCAATAGACCTTATTGTAGCCATTGAGAAGTATTATAAAACATACATGCATACATATATCACGCCTTTAATCCTTGCGGGGTAGGCAGAGCGTTAACGGCCGTAAGAATACGGTCGCTATCGCCACGTCTGACATTTTTGAGGATTGTTTTCCAAGGTTGTTTCAGAAAACATGTGTACCACTATAGGGTTGTCAGCCTGTCGCCTAAAAATTGTAATACACCAATACCCTCGAGTCCCTTAGTCGCCTCTTACGACACCCGCGGGAAGGATATGGGGTGATGCTATTCTAAGCCGGCATCACACGGCACACGGTATTATAAAATACACAGCAATATTGCTTATAAGTTTTATTAGCATTTTTACTCACACACACATATCACGTCTTTATCCCTTGTGGGGTAGGCAATGCTCTTACGACCGTGAAAATACGGTGGCAATCGCCCCGTTTTACAAATATTGAGGGCTCTTTCAGACGATTTGTGTACCATCATAGTGTCAGGTTGTCAGCCTGTTGCCTATATCTAATTTACAGACTGGTTCCCCCGGTTTTTTTTCCCTGCAAGTATCTTTTTCTAATATCTTCCTCTACAATCCCTAAGTCGACTTTGCTTTATAATATGTAGCGATAAACATTAGTTGCCTGGAAGACGATCTAAATATTCCTCTTCAGTTCACTTTCACGAGACTTATTACACTATTTTATCTTAAACATAATAGTTTCCTTACAAAGCGGGGAAGATTGGCTCATTGCCAATTGCTATGCTAGTCATTCTGCGCGAACGGTCATCTATCATGTTGGATGTATGGTCTAGTGGTGTAAAGGGTGTGGGAGCGTCGGTGGCAAAGTGGTTAGGACATCTTACAATCATGGGACCCGAGTTCGATCCCCGCCATGCACCAATGTGTTTTTACTCGTACATTTACCGACTGCTCTTACGGTGAAGGAAACACATTGTGATGAAATCTACATTCAAATTAAATTTTAATTCAGATGATATTGAATTTCCTTCCTTTGGGTTGCAGAGGTCAGATGGTAGTCACTCTGTGTAAAAACTTGGTTCGACGTCTACTCCCCTAGGTTAGGTAGCAGACCCCGACAGAGAAGGCAAGGAGAATAATGATGGACCATTGGTGTAAATGTTAGGCTCTAGCAGTAGAAATTATGGGTACAATCAATATAATTGTCTTGTTGTTTTTTTTTTCATATGAAAATTATCGACCGTCAATTTGTATGGGTCCAAAAAAAAATCATATTTCGACTTATGTTTTTTGGCGAAAGTTGTTCAGTGTCATGAGCTGATTCACCCCTTAAAACATTTGAAGCTAATATTGTTGCTCCTTAGTTTTAAAATAGTTAGGAATACACACATACATATATCACGCCTTAATGTATGTAACGGCCATAAGAATACGGTCGCTATCGCCACGTCTGACATTTTTGAGGATTGTTTTCCAAGTTAGTTTCAGAAAACATGTGTATCACTATAGTGACAGGTTGTCAGCCTATCGCCTAAAAATTGTAATACACCAATACTCTCGAGGATAATAGTTAGGAATACTAACGTGTTTTTCCCTTTTCCCCAGGTAAAAGGACTGTGATGTAAACGAGGAGCAACACACGCCACCAAGTGCCTTATTAACACACATACACACAGTGCCTCATAGATATAGTGACGAAACGAACAGATAACGAACGAAGTCAACCTTATCATTGGTAAGTCTCGTTTTATTACGAACTAGCGGCCCTGCGCCCGCTGCAACGCAATTTCCCGTGGGAATTAGACGATTTCCCGGCAAGTATTATGCATAAAAACATTCCTCTTGAACTCCTCTATCCATTTCTTGTTTTTGGAAAAAAAAGATGCATCAAAATCCGTGGTGTAGTTTTAAAGATTTAAGCAAACATACATACATACATATAGACGCGAAAAGCGACTTTGCTTTATACTATGTAATGCTGGTGGATGAGTCTATCACATAATCTCTTTTTACAACACTCAATGTAGGTTGTGGACTGGCAGGTAATGAGCTACTTTTTTAAACGATCAAAACCTGTTTTTTGTATGAAAATAGCAATGCATGACGTAATACTAATACGTTTAGCAGTGCATGATTGCTATTTCGGAGGGCGTGGCGTAGAACACTTACTTTTATGTCATTTATCCCGTGTATTAATTCGAAGTTTGAATATTTAAAAAAAATTACGATAGAAGTCCGTTGTATTATTGGACAATAAATAGTTCTTGGGTCTGCGTATTTTCGTTGTGCAACACAGGAAAGCATCTAGTAAGGGCTGTGAGTGTGATTTTTATACTTCCCTTTCGCATACTACCTCTAAAATATCCAAACTGCTAAGCGAACAACCCTTTAGGCAAATATTGTGACAGCTACTCGCTCCCACAGAGTGTCAAACCGCACAACAAGTGTTTGTTTTGCATATGACAGTTACTGCTTAAGTGTTTCTGCTGTATCGCCAATTATGAACTGTTTGTAGTAGGTAACACTACTTATTTGGATGATATGATTGTTTTGTGATAGGGTTGTGGCAGGTCAAAATGAGCTACTTTTAAAACGATCTAAAACGGTATTTTCTATGAAAATAAACGTATGTTTGACGTCATACATTGCTATTTTGGAGGGCATCAGAACACTTACTTTTATGTAATTTTTCTCACTCAGCCTGCCTGACCACACAGCATGTAACTTACGAAATCAGTCAAATGAAAGTAAATATTTAAAAATATTTACATGTTACATGTTAATCATATCGTCGACGAAAGACACCCTGGGAATGCGTAATTTTTCTATGTATGTGTGTGGCATATATACTATGTATCTGGCTCAGCTTAAAAACAACCGATGTGGGGCAGTGGAAGTGCGACTGCCTGTGACGCAGATGGTTCCGAGTTCGATTATCGGTGGGACACTCACAAAGTTGATATTTATCACTTTGCGAATTTGTTCCCAGTCTGGTTAGGTCATTGAGGGCTGAACCACCCGACCGTCCGTAAGAAAGATGGTACCGTGTTTCGGATGAAACGTTAAGCCGTAGGTCCCGGTTGCTGTCTATGATCACGTAGACGGCGGTCGTTACACAACCATGTCAGAAGCCTGCTACTTGTAGAAGGCGGATGAAAAATTCAGACACCAGGGTACACTGGGTCGTTGGACGTTTCGGTGTTCCACACGAAAAGAGAGAGAGTTTGAAAAGCCGCTCCTTTGCGTAGTACCAGGCACCCTTGCCATATCTCACCGAAGCCTGCTCACTTGTCTTGTTTACGCTCAAATCTCCACCATTTTACTGAACGCCTCCTGTGGTGTTGAATGATACATTTTGTTTTTTGTAACGCGCAGCGGTGTGGCGCAGTGGTAGTGCGACTGCCTCTGACACAGAAGGTTCCGCGTTCGATTCTCGGTGGGTCACTCACAAAGTTGATGTTTGTCATTTTGTGAATTTGTTCCCAGTCTGGTTAGGACATTGCGGGCTGAACCACCCGATTGTCCGTAAGTAAGATGGTTCCTTGTTACGAATGGCACGTTAAGCCGTAGACCCCGGTTGCTGTCTATAATCACTTAGACGGCCGTCGTTACACAACCATGTCAGATGCCTGCTACTTGTAGAAGGCAGTTGAAAAATTCTGACACTAATGTTCATCGGGTCGTTGGACGACTCGGTGTCCCACAATGAAATAGAAATAGTGTTGTGGTAAAGTGAATGATACGAAAACTCTTGAATGAATAAAATTGTATAAAAATAGCATTGTGATAAAGTGAATGATACGAAAACTCCTGAGTGAATAAAATTGTTTCGATTGTCTATTGAACAATAATTAGTGTCCCGAACTGCCGGTATCGGGTACGGGGTTCGAATTTTAGTCTCGCTTTGTACATATCAACCAGTTTTTGACGACTATGTTCCTAATAGTATCTACGCCTATACTGAATACCATTGCAAGGAAACTTGTTAGACTGTCCTATTTTTCAATACATCATCATGCAGTTGAAACTATAGATGTATATAAAACAAAATAGCAATTTTATAGTTTTGTTAGTGAAATTAGCGAAATTAGTGACGCATTGTTCGTTCATCTGATTGAAAGAGATCTGAACGTATCACTATAGTTTTAATATGGCAACATTAGTTTACAAAGTGACAATATCAACTGTCAGCTAGCTCCATCTAATTCAAACTATGGCTAGAGATCTAACTTTGTGTTTGTTGATTCTATAAATCGATCTTATACGAACCGTGTTTGTCTTTGAACATACAATTTACACTTACCCAACAATAATACGCAGCAATGTTTTCCATTAATATCGAATCCATATTCATCCTTCCATCCCCATCAGCAAACAGTACCCTTCTTGTCTTCGCGTCGTCGGGCGTTATTTCCGCGTCATCGCTTGCCGTTATGGGAGATGAGTCGAAATGACAATTTTGTTAACGGCTTTATACGTAGGTATATGCTATAGCATAAAATTATGTTTTTCTGTCTGTCTGCTCCCTCTTTGTGTGGGAGGCGTCTAAAGACCCAATGAACCCTAGGGTCAGAATTTTTCAACCGCCTTCTACGAGTAGCAGGCTTTTAACATGGTTGTGTAACGACCGCCAACTAAGTGATCATAGACAGCAACCGGGACCTACAGCTACTGTCTGCTGCAATCCTAAGTTATTTTTTCTTGATTTTTCTTTATAACTTCAAGGATAGCCCTAAATTAGTTAAATATCAACTTACAAAACAAAAAAAGCTGATTGCTTGCCCTAGCTTCTATAGTCTTTCAAAATTACCACACCATCAGATACATTAAACAAAATTTCATACTTAAAACCCACCCTCATTTGTCGAATGCATTTTGATTCAATCCGCGATAAAGTAATTTTTGCCACTGACGTTTCTATCTTATTATCAAATCAATTGAAACCAACCGAACGCCACATCGCTGCTCTGGGGCGAGCGCGTGACACCCCTGAATTCAACTCCTCTCGGTGAAGCTTTAAAAGTGTTATTCGAACGGACAAATAAAGCAAGGGTTGCCCCTCAAATGTTTTGTTAATCAATGCCCTTTTGTCGGCCAAAGTGGTCACAGGTGGGTTTCGAGGGGTCAGAAACTTCGGGGTCGTTAACATCAACAATCATATCGAATCGTATAATTTAATGGCATAAATTAATGTGCATGACAAAAAAAGCTTTATCGATCTTCATAAAAGCGACAGTAAATCTCGTACAGACATGACATGGGGATTAATAACTCCCCAGAAAACGGCTCGAGAATCAATAAACAAAATCACGAACGGAAATCCGAGTCCGAGATGCATTTCCATCAACGTCTTCACCCTCCGAACTGCTCTCCCCTAAAGTGCGAGCGAGAGGGTGCATCTGATGGCATGTAATGATGCCCTAGGGCGACGAAGACGGAATACGCGAAGACGAGTATTGAGCATGCGCGGACCGACCCCTCATGGGCTTTCGAGAAGGTTGACAGTCGGCAGCGCAGCATCCTGGCGCGCTGCCGGGACTCCGGACCATTCCTTGGAGGACCGTCCGCTGCGGCGGTCCCGTCCTCTCACCCCCTAGGCCTCTGTTCAATGCAGCACTGCACTAGCTCATAGCAACCACTTGGCTGCACCAAGGCAGCATACTAAGCCCACTACTGCTAACACTTTACAAAAGACCAGGGTGTGAGAGAGCGAGAGGAGAAGTTTTTCATTTAAAGTGGGAACGAGAGGTCGAGATGGCTCGCCGCCGGTCGAGGTAAGTGCTCTCGCCACGTGCTCAAAGTTAGTTTTCAGTTTCAGGAGCTTCGTGGTTCGTTCTATTGTTTCGGGTTATTAAACTACTTTGAGTTCCTCACATATTGTTAAAACTGTACAGTTTTGTAACGTAGTTGAAAAGGTTCGTTTTGTTCGAAATTTCGTGAGCCAATGACCTTTTTGAAACAAGCACGTTACTGATACTTTATCTTACGTATGATATAATTTTGATTTGATTACGTCTTGTTTTGTAGATAGTTTAGTTAGTGTGCATCTTTTTTTGTAAGCTTTATCTTACATCTTGTTTTTATGACCGATATACTTCGTATATTTGTCGCACACACACGTTATTCCAGTTAAACCAATTTTATTTCTTAGCCACATAGCTCTCTACGAGTTCAAAATTATGATTGAAACAGAGATCGGCTTTCAAAAGATTACATAATTCAATACGTTCGCGTCCACCTCCAACCCCGGTATCATAATTTTACTCTCTAATTACAGGACCTCCCGCTTCTACAATCCCCGTATTTGCTTTATATTATCCGCGTGTCCTGGCACCCTGTGATTTAGGTTCGTTAGTCAGCTCGTTTGATCATTTTTAATTTATCTGTATTTGGTTCTAAGATGTCTTTACTATGTTCATGAGATCTACATTACTTTCTAGAAATCGATAAAATGAATCGGTCCCGGTCAAGCATTCAAAATATTTGACATGGACTGTGAAGTTTTCTGCGAATAAATATGTCGCTAACGCAAAAAAAATGTATGTCTAATTCCCAAATTCCATATTATTGTTACTAGTTACATATACATTTAATTTGTACTACTATGTTTTTTTGTTATTGAAACAATATTATTCTTACTTTGCTTATCAACAGTTCTATCTTATTTACTGACAGAGATACGAATAATTAATAAGAACTGGATTTTTACGTTAGTTTTCATATCTGACCGAGTATTTCAAACTTTCATTTGATGTATTTGGTGTCTTAGCTAAATTCATCAAGGCTACTTGTAGGAGGCGGCTGAAAAATTCTGACACTAGGGTTCATCGGGTCGACGACGACGTCGTGGACGACTCGGTGTCCCACACGAGAAGAGAGAGAGAAGAGGCTAAATGCAGCTTAAAATCTGAGCTATGGCATCACGTTGCAAATGAAAATTCGCCAAATCCTTTCTGCTACCAGCTTTGCTCAAGTCATTCATTACTTGTCGTTTCCTCATCTCCGCGGGGCCCCGACGACGCCCCGTCGTTCTTGGACCCTATAGCGTTAATCATTTACAAAGCTAAATAAACTGTCTAATGTGTATTCGAGATCAGCCTTTCTTCCTACTAGACGATTTTAGTTATATTATCAGAAGTATGATCTGGTTTGCCTTTACTTGTGTTAGTATCATTTTTTGCCTCAGACACCGATTAAATCGTCTGCCACATCACACATATGAAGCCAATGATGATGATGATCACTCTTTTACACAATTATTATAATTACTTATACTTCCATTCACTATTTTTGCACAAATCTGATTTGCTTTACTAAATGTCAATTTTAAAATCAATACGTCTTTATCACGATAGCATACTTTATATTTCAAATTGAAATGTTCTCTTTTATTAGAGTTTAATAACATTGTCTCGTGTGTCATTATTTTGTTAATTCCATTATTATTTTTATATTTGCAATGTCACTCATCAACCCAGTAGGGGCAGTGATGGCGGGAGTGATTCCGGATCTGCAGCGATCATACCTAGGTAGGTCTTTAAATATTTTACAAAGATTACGTACGTCCAAAATCTTATAGATCGCTCCAATTACATTTGTTTTGTGCCTTACAAAATATATTTTTTTGACCCGCGCTTATTTTTAACTTGTTCGTCACCTTATCTATGTGTTCGTGTGTGACGCAGTGTCGTCTAACGATCCGGTAATTGTCACGTGTTAGACTACAGAACCCTAGTGAGGTTCGCTCGTCTTTAGGAGATACGATTTCTCCGACGCCTTTACTAATTTAGTCGTCCTATCCTACTTTGACAAGCAGTTCCTAAGCTCTAGATTTGTCTCATGTTTCGTTATATCTTTCTTGATCCTCTTGATCAGCCCACGGATCCTTATTTTCTTGTTTGTCACTCATTTCTCTGCTTCTCTCTGGGGGGCGAATGCCTCCCGTCGCTTTTGCCGCGGCGATCGTCTCTCTGATTGATATATAACGTAAATTAGCCCTATTCAGTTTGCTCTGTTTTGCATTGGCTTCAATTTGCTTACTGAATAGTTAATTTTTTGATGGTTGTTGCTCGTTAGTCATATTTAGACCGTTTTTTAAGTTAGATTTTTATTCACATTCAGGTTTATTTGTCAGTTTTCTATCAGATAGTAAGTACCTTGTCACACATTTTATCAACCTAAAACCTAAAATCTTGACATTCTTACCAATCGTTTCTCAGTTCTGTGTCTCCCAACTCTGTCGATGAAAAATCTGCTGCATTTTGCTATAATGAATACAATTTTTGTCCTTAAAATGATTTCTCATAAAACATGATTGATGATAAATATGCATTAGCACATTCCCAAGCTTGGCAAAAAAAACATCTCCCATATTTTCGTCCCCAAAATTATTCCCCTTGTCGATAATCCCGACGATGTCGGCATGTCCACTCGAAGCCCCTAATTCGCTAATAGATATACGGACTATCGCATTTCCTGGACCCACTTCCGCTAGCCGGAAGTCCAATATGGCGGTCAATATATGGGGAAGCTGGGATTTCGTTTCGAAGTTCACTTTCTTGGAAAAGATGTAACCTGGTGATTTATGATTATTAAGATCAAGAAAGAGCACAGCAAATATTAAGAAATTCGTATTTTCACAATTATCTTACTGTCTCTAGTGACCTCGGTCCTCTAAATGACGTATAATCTCAGCTTTTTGAACTTCATGCCCTTTGAATTTTGGCTCTATGACCGTTTTATGTTTATTTACAGTTTCTACCGCATTGCAGATAAACCCTGTCGCTTGGCTAGTAAAAGACAAAATGGTGGCTACAGGTTATGTATAATTAACGTCTTCTATATACTCTCATCCAGGCTTTTCCGTTCAATAAATCTCCTTTATATAACCACACCCATATTTCTATCCTCTTCAGTCTTATGTGTTTGAGCTATAAGTGCGAGAAGGATAGAGAATGTCCGGGCGCCAGACAGAGCGGCGCCGGAGTCATTGATCCCTCCCCCAACCCCTTGTCCGGGGGTTGACGCATGCGTATTAGTTGTTTGTGTCTTAAGATTATGGATTTTCTTATGGTTTCGAATATAATGGGCTCTTAGTTCAATATGAGGATTATGAGGTTGTAAAATTAAAACTATGATTGTTTTAGTAAATAATTCGTTTTGGGTTTAAGATAGCTATAGTGTATAGCTTCTAATTATGTTTTATACTTCTTCATGTGAAATCTATGAGTTATACTGGTTCGTAAAGATAAAAATCTATGTTGGGTGTCCGGTTCGCAGACATAGTTGAATCATTAATCCTAACTTTGAACGATTTTATTTATAAAACAAACTTGTGCCGTTCTTCATTTAATGCAATTGAATCATTTTGCATTATTAGTTTTCCATCATATAGATCCATTTCCTTTTCTAAATATGTTCTAATTTCATTGTACCTTCGTGTGGGCGTTCATATTGACTCCTTTTTGATGCCATTTCTTTCGCTGTCGTCAGTTCTTTCACTCAGCTCATTACTGTTAAACTTTTGAATCTTATTTGTAAATACGACGATATCATTCAAATAATCAGTACATGCTTGACTAAATGAATCTTTACTTTCAATCCAGCATCTTATTGGTCAATTTACTTTTCTAAATGCCCTTCGCGAAGGGCGACACGCATGGTGCCTGCGTCTTGTCTTCTCGTCAATGTCAGCCCTTTCAGACCCTTTGTTGGTTTCTGTCTGTAGTTTGTCTTCGCTAATAGCTACTAGGAGAGGGTCCGATTTCTCTGCTTGTTTTTCTTGGATTATATTTCGACCTTTAAATATACTTTGAGGCTTTGTCTGTGTCGTCTCTATAGAAGTATCTTTCTAGCGTTCTATATCTTAACGACATTGTAATTTATCAGAAAGTACTTCTAAGCAAATTCTTGTAGCCGCTTTTAAGTTGTTTTCTTCTATGAAATATTTCTATATTTGTATTTTAGTCTAGATTCTTATTATTTTCTTCAGCATTATCGTTTACTTCAATGACCCTTAGACCTTTTGTCCTCTTGTCAATGTCATCTCACCCCTTTAGTTTCTTTGTTTCACTTAATGTGTGGTTAGTCTTTAGTTTCTTCGTATATCTTAAAGATATTTGTTTTTCCATTAGTTGTTATTTACCTTCAATTTTGTGTCTCTAATGTCACTGACTTGTTTTGAGCTTTCAAATCAAGCTGAAAACAATAATGTCGGTCCGTGTGTCTTATTTCTGATTATTAGTTTTTATGAATGTCTTAAGATTTTCTACCAACCCCCTTCGTGTCGATCACTGAAAGCTTTCCGCCTGGCCATAAATTGCCATGGGAGGTCTGGAAATCTTTAAAAAGACCTCGGACCCAGACCGAACGGAGCAAGGAAAACATGACCAGGTGGGGCTTCGTGTAGGGTTCTGACGTGAACTGTCAGTGTGGTGCAATTCAAACGATGAGCGGTGGCTCATCGTGTAACGTCGTGTCCTGCGTGCCCTAACACCTGCACGCAGGACGATCTAATGTCAGCGACTGCCAGCACTGTCAACGTAGCTAAGTTCTGGGCCGCGACCATATAGTGTCTGCCATCGACACGCTAAGGAGAAGAAGAATTTCTCTAAAACCTAACCTAACATAGGTTCGTTACATTCGAGTGTTTTACGAAGTTGCTATAAGTTGCGAAAACTTTACCAAATCAAATTCTAATCAGTATCATCAACTTGCAAGTAACGCAGTGAATGAAGGAGCAAAAGTAGGTACGTACGTACCACAGGTGTCAAAGAGTGTAGCTGTGACTAAACTGAATGGGACATGCTTCAGCCGCGTTTCTATACAGGGTATAAGGGACGGTGTCACGAAAACTTTGCAGGCGTGATCAGACCATGAAACTGAACAACTTTTTCTATGGGGGCTATGTTGGGAAACGAAAAATTTTTTCGAGTTCCCATACAAAGTCACTCAGCTGATTGGGAATTTTGTATGGACAGCCGAAAAAATTTTTTCGTTTCCCAACATAGACACCATATAAAAAGTTGTTCAGTTTGATGGTCTGAGCACGCCTGCAAAGTTCTCGTTACACGGTCCCTTACACCCTGTATTATGTGGGTAGACAGTATGTACCTACTACCGACTTGATCAATGGAATTCCTGTCATCGGCCGCGTGTCACAAGCTTAGAAGTAGAGCAGTGGGCCCGCCCACGAGACGTAGGCGCCGGCTAGGCGTCGACAGTTGCTTGGCAACCGAGATATTAAGCCCGGTAAATTACCTCTACTCTTTTCGTGTGAGACACAGACTCGTCCAACGACCCGATGAACCCTAATGTCAGAATTTTTCAACCGCCTTCTACAAGTAGCAGGTTTCTGACATGGTTGTGTAACGACCGCCGTCTAAGTGATCATAGACAGCAACCGGGACCTACGGCGTAACATGCCATCCGAAACATGGAACCATCCTACTTACGGACAATCGGGCGGTTCAGCCCGCAATGTCCTAACCAGACTGGGAACAAATTCACAAAGTGATAATTATGAACATTGTGAGTGACCCACCGAGAATCGAACCCGGAACCTTCTGCGTCAAAGGCGCCACATCGGTCGTCATGTTAACTATTAAATCGTAATGTCACATGGTGTTACACAAGTGATCGTAGCTGACAACCCCCTCGTTTGGGAGCATCGCAGCAAATCTTTTACAGTTGACTAGTTTGTTATTGTGTTGTTGTGACTTCTGCGTGGGTTGGTTGGATCTAGTCGCTGTATGCCTACTTTCTACACTTTGACGGCTCTGAAAATATTTCATATATCGCACGAAACCGACTCTATATAAGGTGTAAAAATATTACCTGCAAATATTTTAAGGGGTGAATCAGCCCATGAAACTGAACCTAACCTAACCGAACCTAAGCGAAGTTATACGTACATATATCACGCCTTTATCCCTTGCGGGGTAGGCAGAGTATTAACGGCCGCAAAAATACGGTCGCTATCGCCACGTCTGACAAATATTGAGGGCCGGTTGAGGTAATTTGTGTAGCACTATACTGACAGGTTGTCAGCCTGTCGCCTAAAAGTTGTAATACACGTGAAACCCTTGAGTCCCTTAGTCGCCTCTTCCAACACCCACGGGGAAGAAATGGGGTGATGCTATTCGAAACCGGCATCACACGGCTATAAGCGAAGTTATAAATAAGAATAATATGTTCTGACACATGCGTCGAGGGTGCTGAGGGTGTAAAATCGTGAAGATGCACGCCATTAAACAGGAAGGGGTGAATATTGCAACAAGTGTAACTGTTTGTTGGACACTGATTTATATCATTCTCTTGAAATAAAGATGGTAGAGTTATAGTAGAAGGAATAAATATAGAGTGTAAAAAAATTGAAATATTTTAAGCGAACCAGCCCATGAAACTGAATTACTTTCCCCAAAGAACACAGGTTGAAATACGAAAAAAAATATTTATTTTTTTTATAAATTTCTGTTTCGACCTATGTTTCTCGGGTAAAGTTGTTCAGTTTTACGGGCTGATTCACCACTTAAAATATTTGCAGCTAATATTTTTACACCTTATATATCAATACTACTCATATAAATTTTATTATAACACTCCACGCCATCTCCTAATCACTTAAAATTTCACACCCCGAAATACTTCTCTCAAATAGCCTTCACCATAACCATAAAGTCGTCCACATAAACACTCCAGTCTCTTAAAGACTCGCTTGTGCTGGCTTTGAAGGAAGCTACACAGAGTCCAGCATAACTTAAGCTCTACAATACTTAGTCCAAGTTACGCTGGTCACTAATATAATGTAGTCTTTAACCAGTGCAACTTGATCCACCCCAGTCATATTACATGGTGGCATTCCTTGGGTTGCCCGCGCGCATCCTTTCGCCTTTTTATGCAAAATTTGGGACATAACGGCTTTGTTTATTGCGGTGGGGTGCAAGGATTTTAATTTACTAGACATAAGTTGATGAAACGACATTTTAGACGAATATGATTGTCTGAGCAATTTTAATGATAAGCGTTTCTGGTAAAACTCATCATTCTCCTTGGCTTATCCTGACTCTGTCGGGGTCTGCTACCTAACCTAGGGGATTTGACGTGGAACCAAGTTTTTACACAGAGCGACTGCCATCTGACCTTTGCAACCCGAAGGCTAACCTGGCCCGAATTCTAGGTTAAGTCACATTAAAATCAAATATCATCTGAATTCAAATTTCATTTTGAATGAGGGTTTCATCACGATGTTTTTCCTTCACCGTAAGAGCAGTCGTTAAATGTACGTAAGTAAAAACACATTAGTACATGGCGGGGATCGAACTCTGGTCTCACGACGTTAAGACCGGTGTCTTAGTAGTTAGCTACTTGGCCAACGACGCTCTTAAAAACACAAAAACATGTCGCAACTATTGTATCAGCTGAAAACAATTACCATACCTCGTTAGTTATTATAATATAAATGGCTCTGAAGTGGAGTTGTGGAGTTACCGACCCCGCGGAACAAATTTAGACGGCAATAACTTATTCAACACAGTCAATAACCGATCTGTTTTCAGGGCAGCCATTTTGTACAAGCTACAAACAAAACATTCGTGCCTACTATTTGTTGTACCAATTGTCAGTTTTTTATTGGACTCTACTGAGTCGGCGAACTAATGACTATACTAATTGTATTCTTTTATTTCGAAATTGGAATACTGAGTCGATAACACCGGATAAGCACTATCGTCAGGGTTTTTGAACGACTGTGTGGTAACGATCACTACTAGGACTTGATGCCCCACACGAAAAAGAGAACGGTACGTAATGTACTATGTTAATTTTTTGTACAAACGAAAGAAATGGAAAAAGATCATGCCAGGATTTGAACCTACGGCTTCTGACTTGCCGGGTCTGACGTGTTAACCGCTACACCACGGTTGGTTCTGTCCTAGGCGGTGTAATTGTGAACCACTTGTTTCTTATATTTATTTAGTAATTATTTTCAATGCGTAAACCAAACTGGGAACAATATCAACTCAAGGAACGCTTGACAGGGTTTTTATACGTCTAGGAATCAAATCTTAAATCGATGCTTGTCGTTGACTGTACATTCGAAGAATGGTTAAATTGTTTCCACTCACAGTAATATCGACTTGCTGCTCGACATATTTATTAGCGTTTATTTGGGTCATTTAATTATTATTTCAACAAGAATCTTTATCTGAGGATTGTACCCAAGATTCTCTTTTTGCCCTTACGCCGTGTGATGCCGGCTTAGAATAGCATCACCCCACATCTTTCTCGCGGGTGTCGTAAGAGGCGACTAAGGGACTCGAGGGTATTGGTGTATTACAATTTTTAGGCGACAGGCTGACAATCTGTCACTATAGTAATACACATTTTTTCTGAAACAACTTTGGAAAACAATCCTCAAAAATGTCAGACGTGCCGATAGCGACCGTATTCTTATGTCCGATAACGCTCTGCCTGCTCCGCAAGGGAGAAAGGCGTGATATATGTATGTATGTAGGCTGACAACCTGTCACTATAGTGATACACATGTTTTCTAAAACAGCCTTGTAAAACAGTTATCGGAAGTGTAGGACGTGGCGATAGCGACCGCATTCTTGCGGCCGTTGGCGCTCTGTCTACCGTGCAAGGGATAAAGGCGTCATATGCGTATGTATGTACATATGTTCTTTTTTATCGCTTTGTCTTGCCATATATGCAGCAGCTGGAACTGTTTAGAGGATTTATCTGTTCCCATCTTCTTTTGAATAAAATCAATCTACTTACAACAAAAATACCTGAACTTGCCGCCTCAACTGTCCTCCAAAGCATCCGCTGTCACCATTTCATCAGTGTGTTGAAGTCTGTCCGACCTAATTTTAGCTGGACTCAGGTGGTGTGATGCAACACGCCATGCCGCCGTAACTTGTAAAAATAGACAACAGCACGGTTGTATGGGAGCTGGGACGGCTCGCTCTGTTTACAATACATATATAGCACGCCTTTATCCGTTCCGGGGTAGGCAGAGCGTTAACGGCCGCAAGAATACGATCGCTATCGCTACGTCTGACATTTTTGAGGATTGTTTTCCTAGGTTGTTTCAGAAAACATGTGTATCACTATAGTGACAGGTTGTCAGCCTGCTGCCTAAAAATGGTAATACATTAATACTCTCGAGTCGATAGCGACCGTATTCTTGGGGCCGTTAACGGCTACCCCGCAAGAGATAAAGGCGTGATATATGTGTCTATGTATATATGTATTAGCGCTAAACCTCATGATCCAAATGTTAGCCAGGCAGAAAATACTCCTCATTTATATCATGTTCATGGTACAATACGTCATCAAAATAAACACACATTTCATAATCAGTTTTCAGACAGTCGTGTGTAAAATCGAGCACTCTTATTCATATTCGTATTTGAGCGATAGATGCCGTCTGCCAAATTGACGTACTTATAATTAGCAACTTGTGAAAAAAAATTGTTTGGTCATTGGCTCCGCCTGGAGGACGGAAATAGCCGGAGCGGATGTGTTCCTCCCATTCCGTCCAGAATGTTACGATGGCATCCTGATTGTGAATGGGCGATGCCAATTTTTTAATTAATTTTAATTAATATATACATACATACATATATCACGCCTTTATCCCTTGCGGGGTAGGCACAGCGTTAACGGTCGCTATCGCCACGTCTGACATTTTCGAGGATTGTTTTAGTAGGTTGTTTCAGAAAACATGTGTATCACTCTAGTGACAGGTTGTAAGCCTGTCGCCTAAAAATTGTAATACATTTATACTCTCGAGGCCCTTAGTCGCTTCTTACGACACCCGCACGAAGGATGTGGGGTGATGCTATTCTAAGCCGGCATCACACGGCGATTTTAATGGTAGCATGTTTAAAATTTGATAAGGGAGTTCAGTGATTCGTTTATGAAAGAGAACGAAAGGATAAAATTTGGTTAGCGATTACATTCGCAATCACAGTTTAGTATCGGAGCAGAACTGGACACGTAACATCTTATCAGCGTTTAGCAGTCCACTGCTGGACATAGGCTTCCCCCAGGGTAGGCCGCAATGAACGATCTCCCGCTTTCGCCATCCAGTCGCCACCAGCAGCTCTGTTTAAGCCATCGGTCCATCTGCCCGTCTTCGACGTCGGCCGTCGGTAACGGCCATTTGCAACGAAACTACAGGCTACAATTCTACAGGTGAAATTCGATATACATTGCGTAGCCGGTGGGACATTATAAACCAGGATTTTTGACCCGCTACTCAATGTACGTCGAATTTCACCTGTAGAATTGTAGACTGTAGTTTCGAAAAACATGGCACTAGTCGAAATCCCTAGTCTGTAGTTGGGGACAACGAGTGAACGAACCGCCCAATGAACCCTAATGTCCAAGTTTTTAACTACTACCAGTAGTAGTATTTATTATCTACTTTTAAGATCTTATATGTACCTATGTGTAGGCTTGTGAATAAAATATCTTTATCTTTAGGCACCTGACGTTGGAATTCAACCTCGCATAAGTTTGGTCGCTGAATTCTTGACAACTTACATTGATGGTCTCTCTCTTTTCTTGTGGAACACCGAGTCGCCCAACGACCCGATAAACCCTAGTGTCAGAATTTTTCAACGGCCTTCTACAAGTAGCAGGCTTCTGACATGTTTGTGTAACGACCGCCGTCTAAGTGACCATAGACAACAACCGGGACCTACGGCTTAACGTACCATCCGAAACACGCACACAACCTTTCTACAATCCACCAAATAACCCACACTTGCAACTGGATTGACGACTTTCAAAACCTTACATTTTACTCCCACGATATTATTCATAATGATACCGTAATACGTTATAGTTATATGACAGTCTTGATACCATTTTGATACACATGGAGGTGACAGGAAGTTCACATTTAAAACTGTCGCCAGTTACCAAATGATTCGTTTTGGTGTGCAGTAATGCTATTATAATGGTTCCGTGACCAGATATATTTTAGTGACGTAAGTGTAACTTTAAGATGGGACGTAAATTGTGTTGTAGATACGGATTTTAGTACTTTTACAGAGAAGCTTGGACATTAACACTTTGTAAAGAGCTGCACCGCAAGGTGTTTTGTATGCGGATATCTATTTCGTCCTCGCGGCTGAGAGACATTATCGGAGAGACTAGAGCTCACCGACTGGCTCGGCCACGTAGGGAGGATGGGAGAGGATCGGGGAGCTAAAAGAGCGTACGTGGCTCGTCCCACAGAACAGCGTCCTGTTATGCGCCCCAGGTACCGCTGGAGAGACGTGGTTGATTCAGACCTGCGCGATCTTCGAATCAGCAATTGGCAGGAGATCGCGCAGGACAGAGATCAGCGGAGAAAGCTCGTTTCGGAGGCCAAGATCCTCTTTGGGTCGCTGAGTCAGCGGAGTTTGTTAGTTAGAATGGGCCTTAAGCTACCCTAGCTAAGTTTCTAACTATTTCGTGTTCTCTATTATCAACAGGTACAGTCGAGCTACCGTCCAGAGCCACCGCAAGCGGCGCAGACGGCGTGACGCAGCCTGCGCGAGCGCATCGAGAGCGCGCTACAGGACAACTGGCGGCGGCTGACTGCACCGCGGCCTGTAAGTAGCTTCCCATTCTTAAATAATAAGTATAAATAAATATACAAAAATAAATTGCCGTGTGCTGCCAGCATAGAATAGCATCACCCCAGTTCTTTCCGCGGGTGTTGTAAGAGGCAACTAAGGAACTCGAGGGTTTCTCTCTCAATTTCAAATATTTATGATTTAACTAAAAAAATCAAAAGATTTAAATCGTGATTTCAATCACTTCGATTTAAATCAATCAACCCTGCTCCCACTCTTACCTTATGCCACGTCTCTTATAGGATCCTCCTCTTCCAGGGTTCATTCCAAAGCCGCTCCAGAAACCGGTCGTTCAGCTCGGAGCGACCTCGCCATCGACGAAGAGGCAGTGCGTCCTCCCTCTCCTCTCTGCAACTGCCTTCGGATACTCCAGACCCTGAACCTCAGTCGAGACCTGATCATATTGCTACCATACACAGGTGAGCCTGCTGCCTTCTTCTTGACTACTCTCTCTTCTCTTTTCGTGTGAGACACCGAGTCGTCCAACGACCCAGTGGACCCTAGTGTCAGAATTCTTCAACCGCCTTCTAAAAATAGCAGGCTTCTGACATGGTTGTGTAACGACCGCCGACTAAGTGATCATAGACAGCAACCGGGACCTACGGCTTAACTTGCCATCCGAAACACGACACCATCTTTCTTACGGACAATCGGGTGGTTCAGCCCGCAATGTCCTAACCAGACTGGGAACAAATTCACAAAATAATAAATATCAACTTTGTGAGTGACCCACCGAGTATCAAACCCGGAACCTTCTGCGTCAAAGGCAGTCGCACTACCACTGCGCCACATCTGTCGATCTTGCGCCACTTCTTGACTTAAACCTGCCCCAGAACCATGAGCCATCTTCAAACTTCAAATCCCCTAGGCTAGGTAGCCGACCTCGACAGAGGAACGGGAAAGGGCTAGGAGAATAATATACTAAACATCACTGTTAAGCTGTCTCTGTAAAGGTAGAGGTTGCCTGGAAGAGATCGCGATAAGGCCGCCTTTGCTTACTTTTAGTTATAGTTTTGTGCCGTTTTGTTTTAATATTGTGTTTCTCGTAAGCAATAAAGAGTTTATCAATTTATCCATCTACCATCTTCTCCTTGATTGTTTCTTGTTTTCTTTCTTTTAATTTGACTGTCCCGATGGCGTAGCGGATAGTATGCCTGCCTTCTACACTGAGGGTCGTGGGTTCGATCCCCACCGGACATAAATATTTGTTAAGTCAATTTTCAAATATTTGTGTTGAGTCTGGGTGTTTTCTATGTACAATATGTATTTATTTACAAAAAAAAAGTATATATGTATTAGTATCAGCTATCTAGTTCCCATAGTACAAGCTTTGCTCAGTTTGGGGCTAGATGGCGCTGTGTGAATAGTCCAGGATATTTATTATTTATATTATTTATTTTATTAATCTAACCCCAATTCAATTGTCCCCAGAGCCCATTCTTTGAGCAAAATGGCGCATATTTCCCTAAAGATATCGCTGGACGGCGGCAAAGTGGTCAAGACCATACAGTTCGACCCTTCCACGACTGTGTACGACGCTTGCAGAGTCATTCGGGAGAAGATTCTAGAAGCCAACATCAATGACCGTAAGTATTGTTATAGAGGAAAGTCTTCTTCTTTTCGTGTGGGACACCGAGTCGTCCAAACGACCCGATGAACCTTAGTGTCAGAATTTCTCAACCGCCAACAAGCAGGTTTCTGACATGATTGTGTACCACCACCGTCTAAGTTATAATAGACAGCAGCCGGGACATTACCAGTTTAAAAACCTAATTATTCGCCACAACAAATAAAATATAAACTTTTAGTTTAATACACACACACACACAAATCACGCCTTCATCCCTTACGGGGTAGGCAGAGCGTTAACGATCGAAAAATTACAGTCGTTATCGCCACGTCTGACAAGTATTGAGGGCCCTTTCAGATGATTCGTGTATCACTGTAGTGACAGGGTGTCAGCCTGTCGCCTAAAGTTGTAATACACATGAAACTCTCGAGTCCCTTAGTTGCCTTCTACAACACCCGCGGGAAGAAATGGGGTGATGCTATTCTAAGCCGGCATCACATGGCTAAGTTAATAGGCTTAGTTTAGTTTAATAGGCTTAGCAAATTAAGATTTGTTTGCAAATGTTAAAGGTATTATTGCAAAATTAAGAAAAATAATTGAAATACTGTCTGGACACGTGTCTGACTTCTTTTGTAACTTCTTCTTCTTCTTTCATTGAAACTGTTTAGTTAACTCTTCGTTATTCTGCACAATATTTACAAGATTGTTTCTCCCTTAAAATTATATAAATTGTTGAGGGGCTGAGTAGAGCTAAAAGCTACTTTTATAAGTGATTTCTACCCTAGATAAAATGCAGAAAAACTGACGAAAAAAAAAGGTAATAATCTTCAGGATATTTGCTGTAGTGTTATTGTTTCCAAAACATGATATTAGTAATTTAGCTTGATAGAAAAACATCGTAAAGTTACCTCTAAAAATCTATTATATCGCAAACTGCATGAACAAAACCCACGCAATAATTAAGTGTTTATTATCAGAATGAGCGCCTTACAATACTCTATCGACATATTGTTTTCGATTTTCAAATAACTTATTTTTGACCGAGTTATCATCGAAAATACGAAAATAGCATTGAATCGGCAAGATTCCGTCCCGTTCGCACGCGCGCAGTTTGACATTTGTCAGAAAGGGACCGGTTTTTAGCTCGTGTCAGCCTCTTAACTATGAACATTTAAAGAAGCCATAACCGTTTTTCTTCCATAATTAGAAAATGCTCCAGGTCTTTTTATCAAAAATATGTTTGTATTTTTCTCTTGTATGCATGACTGTAGGTGTCCTTAATAATAAAATAAATAAACAAATCCCAAAGCTGACCAATGAATAAGCTTGTTTCCTGACAGGTCAAATGAGCTACTGTTTAAAACGATCTAAAACGGTATTTCGTTTGAAGAACTAGAAGTATGACGTCACGCCGTAAGTGTTTGGATGGCGTCAAAACACTTACTTTTATATTATTTTTCTGTTTACTAATTCAAACTTTGAATATTTAGTAAAATTATGAATAAAGTCCGTAGTATTTTTGGCCAATTGTTTTAACCGTACAACTTTTTTTTTTTTAATTATCCAGGAAACTAGCGAATTATAAAGTAATCTTTCTCACTACACAGCGAAAGAGTTCGGTCTGTTCCTGCCGTCCGAGGAAGACAACAAGAAGGGGATATGGCTGGAGGCTTCCAGGAGCCTGGACTACTACATGCTGCGCAACGGCGACCTGCTGGAGTACAACAAGAAGACCAGGAACCTCAGGGTCAGAATGTTGGATGGTAAGTTTCAGGGTAGCATTGTGGCACTTGAGGGTACCACAAAATGGCTAAAACTCTTCGACTGTTCTAAAACTTCTTTATTTTAAGTAATGTAGGAAAACCCTTCGTGAGGGTTTCCTTGTTCACGATAGCGGTGATTTTTTGATTTGTAAAGTTTTTTATTGTGCAATTATTTTTATACAAGCGTTTTCCTGACACCGTCGAAGAAAATAACTATCGTAAGGTACATTTCTGTTCGAGGATCTAGTATAGAATGAGTCAAAAGAAAAATACGTCTGACGACATTCCAATTTCGTAGTTTGAAATGATTCGAGAAAGGAGAGAGGTGACTTGGAAAGTATACCGACGCAGAGTTTTACTCTGCTACAGCATCGCCCCATTTCTACTCGTCCCTCAAGCAGCCCATGAAACTGAACAACTTTCCCCAATAAACATATGTCGAAATATGAAAATTTATGAAAATTTATGAAAATTTTGGACCTCCCATACAAATTGACTTAGTCGGATGGTAATTTTGTATGGGAGGCCAAATATTTTTTGCATATTTCGACCTATGTTACTAGAGGAAAGTCGTTCAGTTTCATGGGCTGGTTCACCCCTTAAAATATTTGCAGCTAATATTTTTACACCCTGTATGTATATATGTGCAAACGGAGTGTTTTCCCATATGTATATATGTGTTTCTAAACGGAGTGTTTTCCCATATGTATACATATATGTATGTCTAAACGGAGTGTTTTCCCATATGTATACATATATGTATGTCTAAACGGAGTGTTTTCCCATATGTACATATGTATGTGTAAACGGAGATTTTTCCCATATGTATATATGTGTTTCTAAACGGAGTGTTTTCCCACAGGAACGGTGAAGACCCTGTTAGTGGACGACAGTCAGGTGGTCGCCAACCTGATGGTGGTGATCTGCACCAAGATCGGCATCACCAACTACGACGAGTACGGCCTGGTGAGTAACCCACTCATCAAATACATAGAATAGCATCACCCCATATCCTTCCCGCGGGTGTCGTGAGAGGCGACTAAGGGACTCGAGAGTATTAGTGTATTACAATTTTTAGGCGACAGGCTGATAACCTGTCACTATAGTGATACACATGTTTTCTGAAACAACCTTGGAAAACAATCCTCAAAAATGTCAGACGTGGCGATAGCGACCGTATTCTTGCGGCCGTTAACGCTCTGCCTACCCTGCAAGGAATAAAGGCGTGATATGTGTATATTTTTGTTGCAGGTCCGCGAAGAGCAGAAAGAGGAGCCTGACCCATGCGAGAAGCCCAACTATGGGACCCTCACGCTGAAGAGACGCCATCAGGACAAGGACAGGGACGTCAAGATGGAACAACTCCGCAAGAAACTGAGGACTGATGATGAAGGTAAGTTACATACTACGAAATATGAAAAAAGAATTGTTACGATTATGTTTGTTTTTACCTCAATATTTGGAAGCGGTTACACGCTCCATGGTCACGACACGAGTAGACTGTTTTGTTGAATGTTGTAACCGCTTCTAAATATCGAGGCAAAAACAAAATAATCATGGTGATAATCCCGTTACTACTATTAATTAAAGTGTTGTGAACAACCGCGTAAATCAAAAACATATATTAAAAAATGTTTTGGACTCCTCATACAAATTGACTTAGTAGGTTGGTAATTTTGTATGGGAGGTCCAAATTTCTTTTTTCATATTTCGACCTATGTTTGCCGTGTGATGCCGGCTTAGAATAGCATCACCCCATTTCTTCCCGTGGGTGTTGTAAGAGGCAACTAAGGGACTATAGGGTTACACGTGTGTTACAATTTTAGGCGACAGGCTGACCTGTCACTACAGTGATGCATGTAACATTGAAAACTTATAATCAATACTTGTCAGACGTGGTGATAACGAACGTAATTTTACGATTGTTAACAGTAGGCAGAGCTACCCCGGAAGGGATAAAGATAAATAAAGAAGGGAAAAAATACATGATTTGTGTATGTATGTATGTATGTATTCCTTGGGGAAATTTGTTCAGTATCATAGGCTGAATCACCCCTTAAAATATGAATATTTTTACACCTCATATAACACACACTCTGTTGGCCACAGTGAACTGGGTGGAGCCGGCGAAGACACTCCGCGAGCAAGGCATCGACGTCACCGAAACCCTCCTGCTGCGACGCAAGCTGTTCTTCAGCGACCGATGCGTCGACTCTAGGGACCCGGTGCAGTTGAACCTGCTTTACGTGCAAGCCAGGGACTCCATTTTGGACTCCACACATCCTGTTACTCAAGATAAAGGTAAGAAATACCAGAAAGTCTAGAATCTAGTGGCATCAGTTCACTTCGGTGGCGATAGATGGCGCTGTTAGTTATTGAAACGCGGTATCAGGGACGCAAGCTGTTCTTCAGCGACCGATGCGTCGACTCCAGGGACCCGGTGCAGTTGAACCTGCTTTACGTGCAAGCCAGGGACTCCATTTTGGACTCCACACATCCTGTTACTCAGGATAAAGGTAAGTAATACGAAAAAAGCAGACTCTAGTGGCATCAGTTCACTTCAGTGGCGATAGATGGCGCTGTTAGTTATTGAAACGCGGTACCAAGGACGCAAGCTGTTCTTCAGCGACCGATGCGTGGACTCCAGGGACCCGGTGCAGTTGAACCTGCTTTACGTGCAAGCCAGGGACTCCATTTTGGACTCCACACATCCTGTTACTCAGGATAAAGGTAAGTAATACGAAAAAAGCAGAGTCTAGTAGCATCAGTTCACTTCGGTGGCGATAGATGGCGCTGTTAGTTATTGAAACGCGGTACCAGGGACGCAAGCTGTTCTTCAGCGACCGATGCGTGGACTCCAGGGACGTGGATACCGACAAGGTTTTGACTTAAGATGTAAGCTGGTTTATATAATGTGTTTTAGTCATTTAAACATAGGGTGTAAGGGATGGTGTAGCGAAAATTTTGCAGGCGTGATCAGACCATGAAACTGAACAACTTTTTCTATGGGGGCTATGTAGGTAACCGAAAATTTTTTTTCGACATTCATACAAAGTCAGTCAGCTGATCGGAAATTTTGTATGGAGGGTCAAAATAAATTCACGTTTGTCAAAATAGAAAAAGTTGTTCAGGTTCATCACGTCGGGGTCACCAATATGGCGGGTGACAGAAAGGTGGTGTCGGGAGGTGGGTAGCTACCCGCCTGGCCGGGTGTTGTGGCCAGGGGACCGACCGGTCCGCCTGGATTGGATTAGAAGTTGTATATATGCGTTGCGCGGTGAACACTTCGATACCGCGTTTCAGGCCCATTGTCCTGTCACGTGGCGCCATCTCTCCGATATGTTGAGAACTCCTGTTGCGTCTTGTACGCTTGTGAGCTTCATGTTGTAGCCACCAGAGGTCGCTACAGTCTGATCACGTTTGCAAAGTTTTCGTTACACCATCCCTTATACCCTGTGCAACCTTTCTTATCCAAAATGAATATTTGTTTTTGTCAACAGCGTGCGAGTTCGCGGGTATCCAGTGTCAGATACAATTCGGGGATCACAACGAGCTTAAACATACGCCTGGATTTCTTGAGTAAGTAATACATTGAATCTTATGCCCACTGAGTCATCCAACAACCCAATCAGCCCTAGTGTCAGAATTTTTCAACCGCCTTCTACAAGTAGCAGGTTTCTGACATGGTTGGGTAACAACTGTCGGCTTAGACAGCAACCGGGACCTACGGCTTAACGTGCCATCCGAAACACGGAACGTCTTCCTTATGTACAATCGGGTGGTTCAGCCCGCAGTGTCTTAACCAGACTGGGAACAAATTCCAAAAGTGATAAATATCAACTTTGTATCAAAATCTTAATTCAGTAATAATAAATAAATAAATAATAAATCTTTTTATTTCAGGCAACAAAGCCCATATAAAATAAAATAATTAATTAGAATATGACTTAAAACTAACACAAATACTATAAATAGACTACAATAACGTGACGAACAATAATTAATAATAATAATTATTATTATTATTTACAGTCTAAAAGAGTTCCTGCCGGCTTCCTACGTGAAGGTGAAAGGCATCGAGAAGAAAGTATTCAAAGAACATCGCAAACACATCGGCCTCAGCGAACTGGACGCCAAGGTCTTGTACACGAAGAGTGCCAGGGACCTGAAGACCTATGGAGTCGCCTTCTTCTTAGTCAAGGTCAGTTCAAGGTCAAATACAGGATGCAAGAAAATTGCTGCAGATATTTTAAGAGGTGAATAGCCCATGAAGCTGAACAAATTTCCCCAAGAAACATAGGTCGAAATATGAAAAAAAATTATTGGGCCTCCCATACAAAATGTAGCAGCCGAGCGAGTCAACCTGTATGGGAGGTTATTCATATTTCGACGTATGTTTCTTGGGGAAAGTTGTTCAGTTTCATGGGCGCCCTACGTACCTAAACTAATTAAAAATTTCTGATTGACTGGCAACAGGAGAAAATGAAGGGCAAGAACAAGCTGGTCCCGCGGCTGCTGGGCGTCACCAAGGACTCGGTGCTGCGGCTCGACGAGCGCACCAAGGAGATCCTGCAGACCTGGCCGCTCACCACCGTCCGGAGGTGGTGCGCCAGCCCCAACACCTTCACGCTCGACTTCGGGGACTACAGGTACATGTACAACAAGGAGATCCTGCAGACCTGGCCGCTCACCACCGTCCGGAGGTGGTGCGCCAGCCCCAACACCTTCACGCTCGACTTCGGGGACTACAGGTACATGTACAACAAGGAGGTCCTGCAGACCTGGCCGCTCACCACCGTCCGGAGGTGGTGCGCCAGCCCCAACACCTTCACGCTCGACTTCGGGGACTACAGGTACATGTACAACAAGGAGGTCCTGCAGACCTGGCCGCTCACCACCGTCCGGAGGTGGTGCGCCAGCCCCAACACCTTCACGCTCGACTTCGGGGACTACAGGTACATGTACAACAAGGAGATCCTGCAGACCTGGCCGCTCACCACCGTCCGGAGGTGGTGCGCCAGCCCCAACACCTTCACGCTCGACTTCGGGGACTACAGGTACATGTACAACAAGGAGATCCTGCAGACCTGGCCGCTCACCACCGTCCGGAGGTGGTGCGCCAGCCCCAACACCTTCACGCTCGACTTCGGGGACTACAGGTACATGTACAACAAGGAGATCCTGCAGACCTGGCCGCTCACCACCGTCCGGAGGTGGTGCGCCAGCCCCAACACCTTCACGCTCGACTTCGGGGACTACAGGTACATGTACAACAAGGAGGTCCTGCAGACCTGGCCGCTCACCACCGTCCGGAGGTGGTGCGCCAGCCCCAACACCTTCACGCTCGACTTCGGGGACTACAGGTACATGTACAACAAGGAGGTCCTGCAGACCTGGCCGCTCACCACCGTCCGGAGGTGGTGCGCCAGCCCCAACACCTTCACGCTCGACTTCGGGGACTACAGGTACATGTACAACAAGGAGGTCCTGCAGACCTGGCCGCTCACCACCGTCCGGAGGTGGTGCGCCAGCCCCAACACCTTCACGCTCGACTTCGGGGACTACAGGTACATGTACAACAAGGAGATCCTGCAGACCTGGCCGCTCACCACCGTCCGGAGGTGGTGCGCCAGCCCCAACACCTTCACGCTCGACTTCGGGGACTACAGGTACATGTACAACAAGGAGGTCCTGCAGACCTGGCCGCTCACCACCGTCCGGAGGTGGTGCGCCAGCCCCAACACCTTCACGCTCGACTTCGGGGACTACAGGTACATGTACAACAAGGAGGTCCTGCAGACCTGGCCGCTCACCACCGTCCGGAGGTGGTGCGCCAGCCCCAACACCTTCACGCTCGACTTCGGGGACTACAGGTACATGTACAACAAGGAGGTCCTGCAGACCTGGCCGCTCACCACCGTCCGGAGGTGGTGCGCCAGCCCCAACACCTTCACGCTCGACTTCGGGGACTACAGGTACATGTACAACAAGGAGGTCCTGCAGACCTGGCCGCTCACCACCGTCCGGAGGTGGTGCGCCAGCCCCAACACCTTCACGCTCGACTTCGGGGACTACAGGTACATGTACAACAAGGAGGTCCTGCAGACCTGGCCGCTCACCACCGTCCGGAGGTGGTGCGCCAGCCCCAACACCTTCACGCTCGACTTCGGGGACTACAGGTACATGTACAACAAGGAGGTCCTGCAGACCTGGCCGCTCACCACCGTCCGGAGGTGGTGCGCCAGCCCCAACACCTTCACGCTCGACTTCGGGGACTACAGGTACATGTACAACAAGGAGGTCCTGCAGACCTGGCCGCTCACCACCGTCCGGAGGTGGTGCGCCAGCCCCAACACCTTCACGCTCGACTTCGGGGACTACAGGTACATGTACAACAAGGAGGTCCTGCAGACCTGGCCGCTCACCACCGTCCGGAGGTGGTGCGCCAGCCCCAACACCTTCACGCTCGACTTCGGGGACTACAGGTACATGTACAACAAGGAGGTCCTGCAGACCTGGCCGCTCACCACCGTCCGGAGGTGGTGCGCCAGCCCCAACACCTTCACGCTCGACTTCGGGGACTACAGGTACATGTACAACAAGGAGGTCCTGCAGACCTGGCCGCTCACCACCGTCCGGAGGTGGTGCGCCAGCCCCAACACCTTCACGCTCGACTTCGGGGACTACAGGTACATGTACAACAAGGAGGTCCTGCAGACCTGGCCGCTCACCACCGTCCGGAGGTGGTGCGCCAGCCCCAACACCTTCACGCTCGACTTCGGGGACTACAGGTATAACCGACATGGTGGTGTGACTTGCCTTAGACGCAGAAGGTTCCGGGCTCGACTCTCGGTGGGTCACTCAAAAAGTTGATATTTATCACTTTGTGCATTTGTTTCCGGTCTTGTTAGGACATTGCGGGCTGTACCACCCGATTGTCCGTAAGATGGCTCCGTGTTTCGGATGGCATGTTAACCCGCAGGTCCCGGTTGCTGTCTATCACTTAGACGACGGTCGTTACACAACCATATCAGAAGCCTGCTATTTGAAGAAGACAGTTGAAAAATTCTGACAGTAGGGTTCATTGGGTCGTTGGACGACTCGGTGTCCCACACGAAAAGAGAAGAGAGGTACATCAATAAATACAGGGTGTTAGGGACAGCGTCCCGAATACTGATAGGGTGCATGCAGACCAGGAAACTGAACAACTTTCCCCTAGGAACGACAAATAATGTTCGACCTCCTATTCAAAATCGCGATCAGCTGACTGCATTTACTATCGGAAGCCAAAAAAATTTAGACGTTTCCTGACATATGTTCCTAGGGGAAAGTTGTTCAGTTTCTGCTTGCACCCTATCAGTATTCGGGACGCTGTCCTTTACACCCCGTACTAAATATATGTCATCCTCGTTGCCTTATCCCGTTCTTTGTCGGGGTCGGCTGCCTAACCTAGGGGATTTGACGTGGAACCTAGTTTTTACACAGAGCGACTGCCATCTGACCTCTGCACACTTGTGACATGTGAACACTTCGATACCGCGTTTCAGGCCCATTTTTCGGTCACGCGGCGCCAGCTCTCCGATATGTTGAGAACTCCTGTAGCGTCTTATACGCTTGTGAACCACTTGAGTGAGCTCCATGTTGTAGCCACCAGAGGTCGCTACGTGTATGTAGCAACATTTCTAATTGTCTGGTGCGTGTTCCAGCGACCAGTACTACTCGGTGCAGACGACGGAGGCGGAGCAGATCCTGCAGGTGATCGCCGGCTACATCGACATCATCGTGCGCAAGCAGCGCGCCAAGGAGCACCTCGGCATCGAGGGCGACGAGGGGAACGCCATGCTGGAGGACTCCGTGTCGCCCAACAAGTAATCAAGATAAACATATTTTATTCACAAGCATACACGGTACATTAAAGATCTTAAAAGTAGGTAATAAATGTCATTTTTTGAATGCGTGATGCGCCAGCCAATATTTGGCATGCAAAATTACAGCAGTGATGGTGACACAGCAATTATTGGGGATTTGGGATTTAATGGTGAAATTACAATACATACATACACATATCACGCCTTTATCCCTTGCGGGGTAGGCAGAGCAATAACGGCCGTTAAAATACGGTCGCTATTGCCACGTCTGACATTTTTGAGGATTGTTTTCCAAGGTTGTTTCAGAAAACATGTGTATCACTATAGTGACAGGTTGTCAGCCTTTCGCCTAAAAATTGTAATACACCAATACTCTCGAGTCCCTTAGTCGCCTCATACGACACCCGCGGGAAAGAGGTGGGGTGATGCTATTCTAAGCCGGCATCACACGGCATAATTACAATGTCTAAAAATAATAGTCATTAATCATTACACCAATATTCAATTCAAAATTCAAAGTATACAACCAAATAGTAACCACACCTTTATTCAAAATCACATACACAAATCACGCCTTTATACCTTGCGGGGTAGGCAGAGCGTTAACGATCGCAAAATTACGATCGTTATCGCCACGTGTGACATGTACTGAGGACCCCTTCGGATGATTCGTGTATCACTGTAGTGACAGGTTGTCAGCCTGTCGCCTAAAGTTGGAATATGTTCACATGAAACCCTCGAATCCCTTAGTTGTCTCTAACAACACACACGGGAAAAATTTGGGTGATGCTACTCTAAGCCGGCATCACACGGCAAATATTAATACATACATTTAATCACGCCCCCTTCCCATCACCCCACATCCTTCCCGCGAGTGTCGTAAGAGGCGGCTAAGGGACTCGAAGGTATTGGTGTATTACAGTTTTTAGGCGACAGGCTGACGACCTGTCACTATAGTGATACACATGTTGTCTGAAACAACCTTGGAAAACAATCCTCAAAATGTCAGATGTGGCGACAGTGACTGTATTATTACGGCCGTTAATGCTCTGCCTACCCCGCAAGGGATAAAGGCGTGATTTGCGTCTGTATGTATGAATATTAACAATGATAATTTGTATCCACAGAGCGAACATCATCCAGCACGACACGTTCAAGTCGAGGAACGTGAACACGGAGTCGGTCGCCAAGCCCGCCGTGCTGCGCCCCGGCCCCGACGGTGAGTGCCACACTACACTGACACACTTGACGCACCACGGAGCGCTAAAACATCGCAGCGCTCTGCCAGGTCCATACTAGAAACGTCACAAAAATTCAAAATATATATATTTATTAAACAGCGACAAACATGGTAGTCAGGTTGGTACAATAATTAAGCAAGAGGTACATCATGTTCCGCCAAGTCGAGGCATGCAAATATTTAAACAGTGTTATCGGTCAAATATGCAATATTCATTCACTCGACGGATGTCACTGCGATAGCGCTGCGTCGACAGCGGTTGAGCGGTTTTAGTATGGGGATTGACATTTCTAGCATGGATCTGACAGACCGCTGCGATATTTCTGCGCTCCGTCGTGCGTCAAGTGTGCTCCTATACTGTCTACATCGTGTAAACTTATTAGCTGCAAATACAGGATGTTAAGAAAAGTACAAGGGATGAACCAGCCCATGAAATTGAACAACTTTTCCCTAGAAACATAGCTCGAAAAATGAAAATAAAATTTGAATCCTCTCCTATTTTTTTTTCATATTTCGACCTACGTTTCTTGGGAAAAGTTTTTCAGTTTTAATGGGCTGGTTCACCCCTTAATATATTTGCAGCCATTTTAAATTTTTTAATTCGCATCAATTAATTCAATTCTATTAGTATTATCGATGTATTTGTAAATTAAGTATTTTTGATACAAATTTTAAGTATTTAGTTAGTTTTTTTGCACTTATAAAACTTAATTTTTTAATTTGTTTTGTATGTTTTAGGTAGATTACTCTTTTTTATTATTTTGCCATTCGTTGCTGGTATTATTAAAAGACCTTAAAATAAAAAAAAGGCATTAAGGAATTAAATAAAATTTAATTGTATATAATTTAATAAATAAAAATTTACTAATAGCAATGAAAAAATAAGTGTGTAAATTTTGTGAAATAAAAAGGAATTAATTGATCATTTTCACAAATAGTGTATGTATGTATGTGATCACTTTATTGTACCAAAGAAATTCACTGAAGCAATAAAAGAAATACAACATACGTGGTACAAAGGCGGACTTATCCCACCAAGGGATCTCTTCCCCTCAACCTTTGAGATACCCAGAAGATATGTATTAACGGGTAAACCAAAGTACTAATAATAATAATATCGCTCCATACTTTAACTGGTTTTTAACCGATTTAATAAAGGAGGCTCTCGGTTGTATGAATGTATTTATGTTTGTCCGCGATTATCTCGCGTTTGGATGAACCGATTTTGATGCGGTTTTCAGAAAAGTATTTGTCAGAATTAAGAGAAGGTTTTAGGCATATTAATCGAAAAAAAATGGAGGTTCACACTTTGTACGTCCGTTTTATTATTTCTTCAAAGTAGTAAATTTTACATTTATCTTTTTGATGGTCAAGTATTAGTCATTGTAAAAAAGAGAGAAATGTGGGATAAGTACACTTTTCTATTTCTTACAACAATTTTATGAACCAAGTTCAAGCCGCATTCTCTTTTCAAAAAAAAATATTTTTACGGGCTTTAACAATACCAGCAACGCCACCTGTGTTGCTATGTCGCCCCCACTGAGCACAGCTTGCCCCCCCTCTAGGAGCGAAGTCGTTCGCGGTGGGCCACGTGACCAGCATGCAGCAAACCACCATCTCCGGCCAGATCATCACCGGGCACACGCCGCCCGCTGTCAGTATACCACACACTTTACGAAATATACTTTGAACCACTCTCTCTCTTTCGGGACACCGAGTCGTCCAGCGACATATATTTTTTCATTTATTTTGTTTTAACATAGTAAGTACAAAAAATAAACATTAACAGACGGCACTAAACCCGGAAAGGTTTGTCTTGACGATAGGCCTTCTCATTCGTATTTACGTTTCACATGCGTCCAACCCTGATGAACCAGGGTTAAACGTATGTGAATTTGGGTCCGTTGCACACTCGGTGTCCCACACAAAAATGAAAGAAGAGAAGATGAAGTCGTATTGGCTTAAATTATATTTCCTAAACTATACACTTTATTTTTGGTTACGGTCGAATCAGGAGGTGATGCGATGACTTGTATGATGCCGTAATTCGGTTGTAGACGCAGGTCAAATGAAAAACTATTTAAAACGAAATTTTGTACGGAAGTACAGAATTCAAGTTACATCCCGATCTGATTTGACCTTATATTTAAGTTTTAGCATTATAGTTTTTTGTAGATGGGCTTCTGGACTATTTAAAATGACGTGAAAATTACTTTTACATATCTCATGCTCTGAAAGTAGGTCATTACTGACAAAAAACACGACCTGTAAGTTCAACTTACAGGCGAGGTTTTAAAACTAAGCCTGTAAGTAATTTTAAATATGGAACTAGAAAAAGAACCAATAGAATCGCGGCAATTAAAAAGTTAAAATCAATTTCTTCTTATTTTTAATAGGAGTTGCATCCAATTAGTTGTATACGATTTTAAATTTCGAACTGGCCGCTACGAATTGTGTTGCTTGAACGCAGGAATTATATTTTTAATCTGTATTTTTATAACCTCAATGAATGAGTTTGTCGAATTATTACTCAATATTACAATGAAAAAAGTAAAAATTACTAATATCCCTACGATCAGAAAAATGACTACTTTATGTTAGGATACTTTTCTTTCATATTAATTCAATATTTTTCAATCATAGAAAAAAAAATTTAGTGGTGCAATTTGAATAGCAGACGATACAATCATCATTTATGGGTCGTTTTCTTGTATTTATCGCTTTATTTTACTCTTTTTTCATTCGATATGTAAAGCAGTATACGTACCACGGATGTAACATCAATAACAACCTCGGAAAGGTACCGCCCTCGCTCCGCTCGGGCGTTAAAAAACCTCGGTTGTTATTGATAGCTTACATACCTCAGTACGTAATCTACTATTATACACTACCATAGTTTGTAAAATTTAGCTTAATACCTGCAACGTTTGTGACCTTGGAGCAAATGCTATGACATAAGGTCCATTTTCCTTTCTTTACGTGTTACGAACGTCACAGGTATCAAGTGAAATTTTACATTACTATGGAATGATTTTACTTGATATCATATAATAATTTGGAATATTATAAGGTGTCAAAATATTAGCTGCAAATATTTTGAGAGGTGAATCAGCCCATGAAACAGAACGACTTTCCCCAAGAAGCATAGTTCGAAATATGAAAAAAAAAAATTTGGTCCTTCCATACAAATTGACTTTGTATGGGAGGTAAACTTGTTTTTTTTTTGCGTATTTCGACCTATATTCCTTAGGAAAACTTCTTCAGTTTCATGTGCTGATTCACCCCTTAAAATATTTCCAGTGATTTTTTTTACACCTTGTATAATACCTTAATGAATTTTTCGATGTTTCAATTGGTGATTCATGTAGTTAGATTTTGGATGTCACGTAGAATCACGTTGTTATTTGTTCCACGCTTCCTCGTTCGGGATTAGTCTTCGAAATGGGCTGTGTAGGTACTAGCGTTTCAGTAATCATTCCCTTTCTTTTACAGGGCGTTAGGAAAACTACTGAGTTCATTTCAAGGGATGAACCAGCCCATGAAACTGAACAACTTTCCCATAGGAACATAGGTCGAAATATGGAAAAAACTGTACCAACCGACCGAGTCAGGTTGTATGTGAGGTCCAAAAAGATTTTCCAAATTTCGCCCTATGTTCCTATGGGAAAGTTGATCAGTTTCATGGGCTGGTTCATCCCTTGAAAGGAACTCAGTACTACTTCAACACCCTGTATAGTAGTTTTCTTATTATTAGAAATTATTTTAAAACAATGCCGTGTGATGCCGGCTTAGAATAGCATCACCCCATTTCTTTCCGCAGGTGTTGTATAAGGCAACTAAGGGACTCGAGGGTTTCATGTGTATTACAATTTTTAGGCGACAGGTTGACAACTTGTCACTATAGTGATACACATGTTTCCTGAAACAACCTTGGAAAACAATCCTCAAAAATGTCAGACGTGGCGATAGCGACCGTATTCTCACGGTCGTTAACGCCCTGCCTACGCCGCCAGGGATATAGGCGTGATATATGTATGTATGTATGTGCTTACCTATTGCTTTCCATCAGGCGTCTCAAACGCAGCAGAGCAAGGTGACGTCAGTGCTGTCGGAGCCGCAGCGCGCGCTGCTGACGACCATCTCCGCTGGACGGGAGGTCATCAAGCACACTGAAGAGCATCTCGTCATGGTAAGAATGACAAACGCAGCATAGCAAGGTGACGTCAGTGCTGTCGGAGCCGCAGCGCGCGCTGCTGACGACCATCTCCGCTGGACGGGAGGTCATCAAGCACACTGAAGAGCATCTCGTCATGGTAAGAATGACAAACGCAGCATAGCAAGGTGACGTCAGTGCTGTCGGAGCCGCAGCGCGCGCTGCTGACGACCATCTCCGCTGGACGGGAGGTCATCAAGCACACTGAAGAGCATCTCGTCATGGTAAGAATGACAAACGCAGCAGAGCAAGGTGACGTCAGTGCTGTCGGAGCCGCAGCGCGCGCTGCTGACGACCATCTCCGCTGGACGGGAGGTCATCAAGCACACTGAAGAGCATCTCGTCATGGTAAGAATGACAAACGCAGCATAGCAAGGTGACGTCAGTGCTGTCGGAGCCGCAGCGCGCGCTGCTGACGACCATCTCCGCTGGACGGGAGGTCATCAAGCACACTGAAGAGCATCTCGTCATGGTAAGAATGACAAACGCAGCATAGCAAGGTGACGTCAGTGCTGTCGGAGCCGCAGCGCGCGCTGCTGACGACCATCTCCGCTGGACGGGAGGTCATCAAGCACACTGAAGAGCATCTGGTCAGGATAAGAATGACAAATTACTAAAGATTTTATTCAATTTAAAGTTGTGAGATGCCGGCTTAGAATAGCATCACCCAACATCCTTCCCGCGGGTGTCGTAAGAGGCGATTTAGGGACTCGAGAGTATTGGTGTATTACAATTTTTAGGCGACAGGCTTACAACCTGTCACTATAGTGATACACATGTTTTCTGAAACAACCTTGGAAAACAATCCTCAAAAATGTCAGACGTGGCGATAGCGACCGTATACTTACGGCTGTTATCGCTCTGCCTACCCCGCAAGGGATAAATGCGTGATATATGTATGTTTATTTGGAACGTGTGTGTTTTAGGCGGAGCTGCCGGCGCTGGGGCAGGACGCGGCGTCGGTGAAGTGGAAGCAGGTGACGCTGGAGGGCAGCAAGCAGGCCGTGACGTCACACATCGCCGCCATGAACGCCGCCACCGCGCAAGTCGTCACCCTCACTTCTGGTACATGAGCCTTTTTTTTCAATTTTATCCTTAAATGACGACCGATGTGGCGCAGTGGTAGTGCGACTGCCTTTGACGCAGAAGGTTCCGGGTTCGATTCTCGGTGTACTTTGTGAATTTGTTCCCAGTCTGGTTAAGACGATGCAGGCTGAACTACCCGATTGTCCGTAAATAAGATGGTTCCGTGTTTCGGATGGCACGTTAAGCCGTAGGTCCCGACCACGTTACACGACCATGTCAGAAGCCTGCTACTCGTAGAAGGCGATTGAAAAATTCTGACACTAGGGTTAATCGGGTCGTTGGACGACTTGGTGTCCCACACGAAAAAAAAAACTTTTGAATTTGGCTAAAATACCTAAGTTTTTATACCCGGTTGAAAATCTCGGTGTCATTCACCCCAGAACCGTTAAAAAACAATAGTTATGCTATTTTTGTATGTATGTAACTGATTACGATTTTATTTTCAGGACCCGTCGAGGAAGTGGACCACTCGGCAGTGGGGGCCGCCATCACCACCATCACCACCAACCTGCCAGAGATGACCAAGGGTGAGTCAGTCACACGACTTATACATCAGAGAAATCAACACAGTGTCTTTATCCGGGATACATGACCGCACCACCGAAGCTGACGACGCATCAGATAGGCCTCAATGCCACCAACATTGGCTCGTCTCAGAACTTCTGTATTGCGCACTCGGTCGGACCATCTGTGGCCTATGCAACGAAGCTACAGGCTACAATTCTACAAGTGAAATTCGATGTACATTGCGTAGCCGGTGGGACATTACAAAACCAGGACCTTAGACCAGCTACGCAATGTACATCGAATTTCACCTGTAGAATTGTAGCCTGTAGTTTCGAAAAACGAGGCACAGATCTTCATGATGGTGCGAAGGCATTTTAGGTGGAAGCGATCCAGAGTGCGTATGTGGTGACGATACACGTACCAAGTCTCGGAGGAGTATAGAAGGTTTGGCAGCACAATCGCCATATATACAGAGATTTTTGTGGCTAGCTTTAGGACGTGCGAGCAGAAAACCTTGGAACACAACTTGTGCATATCTGCATTGGGTTGCCATTCTCGCCGAAACAGACTTTATTTGCTAAGCAGGAGGGCTTGTGTTGGACCTAGGATAGAAGGGAACTAGGAGTAGGAATAGAAAGGAACTTGGTGAAAGTTGGAGAGGAGCACAGGTAGAGAGATAATACTGACTGGAAGGTAGACAAAGACAGTAGAAGCTCGGGAAGCCGGGGTCGCATACCCGTATACTACATCACAGCCCTCGATACAAAGGCTGAGATGAGTACCCTTGACGAAACAACGCGTAGTATTATTACACATGTACTAAACTATTTATAATAATGTGTCCAGGTGTCGAAATGATCGCCGCCCTAATGGAGGACGAAGGCAACGGGCAGCGCTTGTTGGACGCCACGCGCCAACTGTGCAGCGCAGTCAGCGAGCTGCTCAGCGCGGCCGAGCCTCACACTAAACAGGTAACTACTCACTAGCAGCAAATGTAGCCGCTCTAGTGGAGGACGCAGACAACGGGCAGCGCTTGTTGGACGCCACGCGCCAACTGTGCAGCTCAGTCAGCGAGCTGCTCAGCGCGGCCGAGCCTCACACTAAACAGGTAACTACTCACTAGCAGCAAATGTAGCCGCTCTAGTGGAGGACGCAGACAACGGGCAGCGCTTGTTGGACGCCACGCGCCAACTGTGCAGCGCAGTCAGCGAGCTGCTCAGCGCGGCCGAGCCTCACACTAAACAGGTAACTACTCACTAGCAGCAAATGTAGCCGCTCTAGTGGAGGACGCAGACAACGGGCAGCGCTTGTTGGACGCCACGCGCCAACTGTGCAGCTCAGTCAGCGAGCTGCTCAGCGCGGCCGAGCCTCACACTAAACAGGTAACTACTCACTAGCAGCAAATGTAGCCGCTCTAGTGGAGGACGCAGACAACGGGCAGCGCTTGTTGGACGCCACGCGCCAACTGTGCAGCGCAGTCAGCGAGCTGCTCAGCGCGGCCGAGCCTCACACTAAACAGGTAACTACTCACTAGCAGCAAATGTAGCCGCTCTAGTGGAGGACGCAGACAACGGGCAGCGCTTGTTGGACGCCACGCGCCAACTGTGCAGCTCAGTCAGCGAGCTGCTCAGCGCGGCCGAGCCTCACACTAAACAGGTAACTACTCACTAGCAGCAAATGTAGCCGCTCTAGTGGAGGACGCAGACAACGGGCAGCGCTTGTTGGACGCCACGCGCCAACTGTGCAGCGCAGTCAGCGAGCTGCTCAGCGCGGCCGAGCCTCACACTAAACAGGTAACTACTCACTAGCAGCAAATGTAGCCGCTCTAGTGGAGGACAAGGACAACGGGCAGCGCTTGTTGGACGCCACGCGCCAACTGTGCAGCGCAGTCAGCGAGCTGCTCAGCGCGGCCGAGCCTCACACTAAACAGGTAACTACTCACTAGCAGCAAATGTAGCCGCTCTAGTGGAGGACAAGGACAACGGGCAGCGCTTGTTGGACGCCACGCGCCAACTGTGCAGCGCAGTCAGCGAGCTGCTCAGCGCGGCCGAGCCTCACACTAAACAGGTAACTACTCACTAGCAGCAAATGTAGCCGCTCTAGTGGAGGACAAGGACAACGGGCAGCGCTTGTTGGACGCCACGCGCCAACTGTGCAGCGCAGTCAGCGAGCTGCTCAGCGCGGCCGAGCCTCACACTAAACAGGTAACTACTCACTAGCAGCAAATGTAGCCGCTCTAGTGGAGGACAAGGACAACGGGCAGCGCTTGTTGGACGCCACGCGCCAACTGTGCAGCGCAGTCAGCGAGCTGCTCAGCGCGGCCGAGCCTCACACTAAACAGGTAACTACTCACTAGCAGCAAATGTAGCCGCTCTAGTGGAGGACAAGGACAACGGGCAGCGCTTGTTGGACGCCACGCGCCAACTGTGCAGCGCAGTCAGCGAGCTGCTCAGCGCGGCCGAGCCTCACACTAAACAGGTAACTACTCACTAGCAGCAAATGTAGCCGCTCTAGTGGAGGACAAGGACAACGGGCAGCGCTTGTTGGACGCCACGCGCCAACTGTGCAGCTCAGTCAGCGAGCTGCTCAGCGCGGCCGAGCCTCACACTAAACAGGTAACTACTCACTAGCAGCAAATGTAGCCGCTCTAGTGGAGGACGCAGACAACGGGCAGCGCTTGTTGGACGCCACGCGCCAACTGTGCAGCGCAGTCAGCGAGCTGCTCAGCGCGGCCGAGCCTCACACTAAACAGGTAACTACTCACTAGCAGCAAATGTAGCCGCTCTAGTGGAGGACAAGGACAACGGGCAGCGCTTGTTGGACGCCACGCGCCAACTGTGCAGCGCAGTCAGCGAGCTGCTCAGCGCGGCCGAGCCTCACACTAAACAGGTAACTACTCACTAGCAGCAAATGTAGCCGCTCTAGTGGAGGACAAGGACAACGGGCAGCGCTTGTTGGACGCCACGCGCCAAAAATAATTTTATAGTCTACCTGCTGTCTAAAATTATATATACCAATTTTATAACATAACAAAAAAATAATATACAAAACTAAAACTATTCATATTTATTATCTAATTTCTAATCTAATTTCTAATCTAATTTGACGACCTGATTTGTGTATGAAAATAGGAATGTATGTCGTCATATATTGCTATTTTATGTCATTATTCCGTATAATAATTCATTTCATAAATTATGAATAAAGTCCGTAATATTTTGTTTTAAGCGTACAGCTTTTATATTTTATTAATGAGCCAGTTCACAACCGACGATTAGAATGTGCACACATATGTTTGAACGGTGATCTCCCTTCCAGCCTCGGCAGAACTTGCTGAACGCAGCGTCGCGCGTCGGCGAGGCGTCCACCTCCGTGCTGCACACCATCGGCGACGACGCCGAGGACAAGGAGACACAGGTAAACACACACACGCGCAGGCACAAGAAGTCATACATATACAGGAAACTAGACTACTGCTACGACAACTTTTACAAAGCGTTCTTCAAAAGCGACGACGACTACGAAACTGATTTCGATTTCGTCGATGCTAATGATAAAAAGGAAGAAAATGTATATGAGTTCGTTGATGCGAATGACAAGAAATACGATGATGACGGGATCTATGAAGATATTGATACGAGGAACTGGGGGTTGGGTGTTATTCAGGAGGAATCTGATAGTGATTACTATAGGAGTTTGGATTATTGTAACATGTATTATAAACCTAATCAGCCGGTGACGATTGATGAGATTGTGCAGAAAAAGTTTAAGGATGATAGTCCGAGTAAAGGTACAGATTTTGAAACCATTTTGCACAATTGTGAAGACTATTTAGATGATAAAGCTGATTTTGATTTGAATAACAAAAAAATCATTGATAAAACACCGAAATTATACCCAAAACCAACAATTTCGGATAAAATTTATAACTTCAAAAAAGATTTCTCTAAACATAACTATGTTAATGTTAACTTCGATAATGCCAAAACAGATAATAATACAAATACTAAAACTAAAAACGAATTGATTCGCGATAAATTCTATGCAGACTATGAGAAGAATGAAATTAATGATAAATTCAATAAAAAAATAGAATGTCACAGTATAAAAAACGACGTTACTCGTAACGGCCCAGATGTAAAAGTTTCAGGATCTTTAAACATGAAATTGATCAACTTAGACAAATATAATAGAGTCTTAACGACAACTGAAACTTTCATGGAGAAAGCTGAAGCCAGTTTCACAAAAAACGAACTTCACAAACACATAGACGATCTAGAATCATTCATAAAGAAAAGCGAAAAATATTACACTACGGAGCAGAGAGAGCGCAAAACAACCGTCGAACTGAACAACCAACAAGATAAAGACAATAAAGGGAAGACAGAGATACGTATAGTATACAATCCTACGTTCAGAGCGACTGGCAAAAGATACATCAAAGGCTTCTGCCAATTCTGTAAGAGACGGTGCCCTCGCACCGAAGACAAATGCTGTCCCAAATGCATTTGCTTAGAATTAGAACTGAAAAGAATCTGGAAGGAGAACTGGTTGAATATCCTACTGATCGTAGCGGTGTTTTTGACGTTCATTGCGCTGCTGGTGCAGTGCGTGATGCCTAAAGATGTATGTGGGAACGGCAATGGAACTGAGAGCGGGGAGAATGGGGAAAAATGCTTTGAAATGTCTGGGTAGAAGTCAACCAAGAAATGGACCATCGATCTTAAATAAACCTAACTATAGTTTGTAAAATTTAGCGTAATACCTGTGACGTTTGTGACTTTGATGCCAATGCCATGATATAAGGTCCATTTTCCTAGTAAACAACAGAAAATAGGTTATATGTCATAGCATTTGCTCCAATGTCGCAAATGTTACACGTATTAAGCTAATAAATTTTACAAACTATAGCTGCTACATGAAATTAGGTCTAATTAAATTAAAACTATTTGACCATCGTCTATAGAAAGCAAAGTTGTCTGATAGTGGATAGTTTTAGACAAGTAATCTTGGTGGAAATACAATGGCCGACACGCCGCCCGACGACACGTGTGTTAGCCAATCTGGCTCGTAAATATTGTATGGCTAGAAACACTGCTACCACGCCACTCCACGCCATAAAAGAATTAGTTGACACCAAATATCTCTCAATATATTCAGAAACGAAAAATTGCTGAACATAATTTGATGAGGTTAATTCAGTTGTGGTTGAAGCCATACTTTGACACAAAACATATCACAATCACATACACAAATCACGCCTTTATCCCTTGCGGGGGGTAGGCAAAACGTTAACGATCGTAAAATTACGGTCGTTATCGCCACGTCTGACAAGTATTGAGGGCCCTTTCAGATGGGTCGCGTATCACTGTAGTGACAAGTTGCCAGCCTGTCGCCTAAAATTGTAATACACATGAAACCCTCGAGCCCCTTAGTTGCCTTTTACAACTCCCGGGGGGAGAAATGGGGTGATGCTATTCTAAGCCAACATCACACGGCACAAAAATCACAATATCTCAGTTCTGTAAATATGATTGAACTAGCAGCTTGCCCCAGCGGCTGCGCCCGCTGTAACTCATTTTCCCGTGGGAATAAGGATTTTTCCCGGCAAAAATTATACATAAAAACCTTCCTCTTGAATCACTATATCTATTAAAAGAACCTGCATCAAAATAAGTGTAGTTTTCAAGATTTAAGCAAACATACATCATCATCATCATATATCACGCCTTTATCCCTTGCGGGGTAGGCAGAGCGTTAAGAATACGGTCGCTATTGCCACGTCTGACATTTTTGAGGATTGTTCTCCAAGGTTGTTTCAGAAAACATGTGTATCACTATAGTCACAGGTTGTCAGCCTGTCGCCTAAAAACTGTAATACACCAACACTCTCCAGGCCCTTAGTCGCCTCTTACGACACCCGCAGGAAGGATATGGGGTGATGCTATTCTAAGCCGGCATCACATGGCAAACATACATACAGGCGCGAAAAGCGACTTTGCTTTATACTATGTGGTGATTTTGTAAAAGTTGGTGCTTTGTTGCATGGATTTGGAAAATCAGAACACTACTTTCTTTGAAGTTTTGAAGTTACTCATGAATGTAATACTGTCCTTTTCCTTTACTTTTTTCTCTGTATAATTTCTTTTCGATCTATTGATCTTTTTATTTTAATTTATTTTGTTGCTTTTTCATTTTGAGAAAGACGGTATAAGGAAAAAGACTGCAAAATGACATTTTATTAATAGACGTAGCTTTTAGGTACCTATTGTAATTTGGTATTTTGTTATTATTTATTTTATTTATTATTTTCTTAACAATTTACTTGATTTGAACTAATCTAGTCTAAAGGGATCTTTTAGTTTTGTTATTTTTTGTAGTTTTAAGGCTTATGGGCAACTAATGTACTTACTATAAATAAAATGATATAATGAGAAATATTAAAATTGTCAATTTTGAGTCAAAAAGTATAAAATTTTAATTTAGAGTCAAAAAGTATAAATTATCAGTATTATTGAGTATTTATTAAAAATTTAATCTAATTTGGTTTTGGATAATTGGAAATTGATGACTAAATTGTTATATGTAGGCAATAGGCATATTACTAATGTTAACTATTTTTAGGACTTAACTGTGAAATACTAAATATTCAGTACAAAAAAATTGCCATATTTATTTTATCTGACAAGAAACAGTCGTTTTTAAGAGAAAGTCATTATTTTTGTTATTATTTTTCGTTCATAATTTTATTTTGTGAAAGTTTATTTGGAAATAACAACAGAATATAGTTTAGGGTCAAGAGCTCATTTTGTGACACGTTCGTTTTTCGTTCCGTACACGGTTTCAATTTCTTTTACTTGATAATTTTATATACAAAAATATGTGTAAATTTTGGTTATTTTTGAATTGATAAGTAAAGTAGAACGTGAGATACAAGCATAACAAGTAGCAGATTATCGCATAAAACGAAAGTTTCAGAAATTGAGCTCCCGATCTTGTTAATAAGTTCAGTTCTGTTATAAACACAGGCTGTAAGGGACGGTATAACGATAACCTTGCAGGCGTGATCAGACCATGAAACTAAACAACTTTTTGTATGGGGGCTATGCTGGGAAATGTGAAAGCTTTCTTGACCTCCCATACAAAATTCCCGATCAGCTGACAGACTTTGTATGGGAACTCGAAAAAAATTTAGTTTATATCATATCCCCATACTTTATAATAGTTTCCCATCATAGCCCCCATAGTAAAAGTTGTTCAGTTTCATGGTCTGATCACGCCTGCAAAGTTTTCGTTACAATGTCTTTTATACCCTGTATAGAAGTTGTCGTTCATCTGAGAAAGTGCTCCAGTATTTTGAAGATATTTACTTGCATTTTTGTAAGTTTTTTCGCATCGCATCGCTACTGTTTGGTGTCGTACTTAGAAGGCATACTTTTTTAAATTAAGATATTTTGTTCATAGTCATTTCATGATCATGCCCAATCATGAACAATATTTAGACAGTTTTGTACAATTAAATCATTGCTAGTTGATCGAGTCTCAGGGTAATGGTCTGTCCCGATGGCGTAGCGGATAGTACCCCTGTCTTCTACCCCGAGGGTCATGGGTTCGAACCCCACTGGACACAAATATTTGTTAAGTCAATTTTCAAATATTTGTGTCGGAGTCTGGGTGTTTTCTATATATTACAAAAAAGTATCTAAGTATTAGTATCAGCTATCTAGTTCCCATACTACAAGCTTTGCTTAGTTTGGGGCTAGATGGCGCAGTGTGAATTGTCCAGGATATTTCTTTATTTAATCTAAGCGAGGAGCACATCTCAGTTATTTTTGTTAATACATTTGCTTTGCACAATCACCTGGTTTTATTTCCACTAACCGCCCAAAGTGAATGTACTAGCAAAGATAACTAGAGCCACTAATATACCCCGTAGTTTGTGTGTGCGTGATGCCGACTTTGACAGCTGTCACACACCTGTTAAGAAGTGCATATAGAGGGCCACCTCAAATGGTTCAAAATAACTCTTTTACCGGGTATACGTTAATGTTTTTTTTTAGTTTTATCAATAGAGTTTCACTACAACAAAATAAATAAGTTATTAGGGTAATGTAGTTTAAGCAATATTTTGAACCATTTGTGGTGGCCGTCTATATGCACTTTTTAACGTCACTGTATTAGAAGACTTGTAGGGTCGTTGGACGCCTTGGTATCCCACACGAAAAGAAGTATTAACATGATTGTAACAGCTGCCAAATAAGGCTCGTTTGAGCTGCAATACTGTAAAAAAAATACGAATTAATAAAAATTATAAAGCTTAAATATTGAATTGTATAAAATATTCAAAAGACTATTGTTTCTGCAGTTTAAGCATCAAAAAACAATTACTTAGACTGAATTTGATGAAGGATTATTTTTGAAATTTTTATAATTTAGACATTATGAAAATATAAATTTATTCTCATAAATGAAAATAAGAAATCAAAAAATTGACAAGCGTCGACCGGGAATCTAACCCGGGCCGCGTGGGGTACCGGCACACTGCTCTACCACTGAGCTTTCGACACACCGGTTGGCCTTGTCAATTTCTCGATCCCTACATCATATATTGAACATAAAAAAAAATATTTGATTGCATAAGTAGATAAGTAAGTAGTATAATGGTTTGCTGTACATAACTGCTTACTGGTTTAGTATCCAATCCGCAAAATAAATCAACAGCTTGTATCGAGTGCCAACTTTTACAAAAATATTAAAAAGATGAAGATATTTTGTGTTTTGTAAAGAACAACTATAAATTTTTGGCGACAACCATCTTATTGTAAGTATTCGCTTCTTGCGTAAGTATTTCAAGTTTCAAGAGTTATATACTTACTGTTGCCGTGTGATGCCGGCTTAGAATAGCATCACCCCATTTCTTACCGCGGGTGTTGTAAAAAGCGACTAAGGGACCCGAGGACTTCATGTGTATTACAACTCTAGGGGCGACAGGTTGACAACCTGTCCCTACAGTGATACACGAATCATCTGAAAAAGCCCTTAATACTTGTCTGACGTGGCGGTAAAGACCGCAATATTACGATAGTTAACGCTCTGCCCGCAAGTGACAAAGGCGTGATTTATGTATACGGGGTGTAAGGGACAGCGTCCCGAATACTGATAGGGTGCAAACCATGAAACTGAACAACTTTCTCCTAGGAACATATAACAGGAAACGTTAAAAAAAATCGGTTTTCCATAGTAAATGCAGTCAGCTGATCGCGATTTTGTATAGGAGATCGAATTTCCTGACATATGTTCCTAGCGGAAAGTGGTTCAGTTTGATGGTCTGCTTGCACTCTATTAGTATTCGGGACGCTGTCCCTAACACCCTGTATGTTACACAATGTGAGTATGAAATAAGTAGTACCTGTTCTGTTTTTTATCTAAAATGTGATTTTCCTGTGTTTCATCTTGTGTGCAAAATAAATAAATATGATCTGCCCAACAGGACATCTTGCTGTCACTGGCCAAGGCGGTGGCCAACACCACCGCGGCGCTGGTGCTGAAGGCGAAGAACGTGGCTGCCCAGTGCAAGGACGACCAGCCGCTGCAGAACAGCATCATCCACGCGGCCACGCAGTGCGCGCTCGCTACCAGCCAGCTCGTCGCTTGCACCAAGGTACTCCCGGCGCTGGTGCTGCTGCCCAGGGCAAGGACGACCAGCCGCTGCAGAACACAAAATACAAAATCAGCCTGCTGATCAGGAATTTTGTATGGAAAGTCGATATCACGTTTCCCATAGAAAAAGTGGTTCAGTGTCATGGTCTGAACACGCCTGCAAAGTTTTCGTTACACCGTCTCTCACACCGTGTATCTGAATTATAATGTTGTCAATTCCCCAGGTGGTAGCGCCGACGCTGAACAACCCGGCGTGCCGCGATCAGCTGATCAGCGCGGCGCGACTGGTCGGGCAGGCGGTCGACCGACTGGTGGACGCGTGCAGGCTGGTGCGGGACCAGCAGGCGGGCGGCGTCGACCAGCTCACGGCCGCCGCGCAGCGGGTCACCGACCAGCTGCACCAGCTGCTGCAGCATTGCACTCCAGGTGATATAGCGGCTTCAAAAAAAAGAGTATGTATGTATGTTTGTCCACGATTGCATGAACTGATTTGGATGCGGCTTCCAGGAAAGTATTTGTCAGACTTAGAAGGTTTTAGGCATGTTAACCGACAAAATGGAGATTCGCACTTATAAACGTTCTTTAAAGTCGGTTCCGTTTTCAAATAAAGTTATTTACAATATTAAATGTGGTTAAGATACCAATTTTTTATATCACACCATGTCCAACTATCTAAGACCTGCTAAAGCGGTTGAAAAACTCTGTTATCAGAGATCAGAGTTCCTCTCCCAGTGTTCCATACGAAAGAAAAAGATTTCAATATGTCTGCAGTGCTGCAACTTATTGCAGTGTTAGCCGGCTTAGAATAGCATGGCTTGCCGGCTTAGAAGGTTTTTGGCATATTAACCGAGAAAAAAAAATGGAGGTTCGCACTTTTTACGTCCGTTGAAATCACTTCTCTTTTAAAAAAAGTGTTTTGTCCAACAGAACGCCGCATCCAGCCGACAGTCGAAGAGCGGACGGTGGAGAGCGTGATGACAGCCAGCGAGAGAGTGACAGCCGCAGCCGACCCTGCCGAGATGGTGCGTCACGCCAGACTGCTCGGCCAGGCCACTGCCACGCTCATCACCAACATCAAGGTGAGTCTGCCTCACTGGAACTTACTTGCTCTTTTCTTAATTTTTTCCGTGTGATGCCGGCATAGAATTGCATCACCCCAATCCTTCCCGCGGGTGTTGTAAGAGGCAACTAAGGGACTCGAGAGTATTTGTGTATTACAACTTTAGGCGACAGGCTGACAACCTGTTGCTACAGTGATGCACGAATCATCTGAAGAGGCCCTCAATACTTGTCAGACGTGGCGATAACGACCGTAATTTTACGATCGTTAACGCTCTGCCTACCTCGCAAGGGATAAAGGCGTGATCTTTGTATGTGTATGTATGCAACATACGTCGGGGAAAGTTGTTCAATTTCCAGTGCATATTTTTCCATAGATTGTACTCATGTACATTTACCGACTGCTCTTATGGCGAAGAAATAACATACACATACATACACATATCACGCCTTTATCCCTTGCGGGGTAGGCAGAGCGTTAACGGCCGCAAGAATACGGTCGCTATTACCACGTCTGACATTTTTGAGGATTGTTTTCCAAGGTTGTTTCAGAAAACATGTGTATCACTATAGTGACAGGTTGTCAGCCTGTCGCCTAAATATTGTAATACACTAATACTCTCGAGTCCCTTAGTCGCCTCTTACGACACCCGCGGGAAGGATATAGGGTGATGATGCTATTCTAAGCCGGCATCACACGGCTAAAAAACATCGTGATGAAATCTACATTCAAGTTAAGTTTGAATGGAGATGCTATTTGAGTATGATTTAACCTAGGAGACGGGCCAGGTTAGCCTTCGGGTTGCAGAGGTCAGATGGTAGTCACTCTGTGTAAAAACTTGGTTCGACGTCAAATCCTCTAGGTTAGGTAGCCGACCCCGACAGAGAAGTCTAGGAGAATGATGATAGATTTGAACTCTTATTTGTTTTTTTTTTTACAGACGGAAGCTGAGAAGCAGCCATCGGAAGCCCAGCGCAAGCTGTTGGCTGCAGCGAAGCTCCTCGCCGACGCGACCGCCAGGATGGTGGAGGCGGCCAGGCAGTGCGCCTCCTCGCCACAGGTAACTACTCGTGTGGGACACCGAGTCTTCCAACGACCCAGTGAACCCTAGTGTCACAATTTTTCAACCGCCTTCTACAAGTAAACTACCCTTCTCTTTTCGTGTGGGACACCGACCTGATGAACCCTAGTGTCAGAATTTTTCAACCGCCTTCTACAAGTAGCAGGCTTCTGACATGGTTGTGTAACGACCGCCGTCTAAGTGATCATAGACAGCTACCGGGACCTACGGCTTAACGTGCCATCCGAAACAGCGAACCATCTTTCTTAGCGTGAAGTAGAAACCAACAATCAAACTTTCACATTTGTAATGTTCGGATTGATTAATGTTTTTAAACAATTTGTCTGTGTCTTCCCATCAGGACCGCGAGAAGCAGGAAGCGCTCCGCAAGGCAGCCGAGGAACTGCGCTACATCACAGTAGACTACGCGCAGGGCCAGGACATGGTGGGGTCTCAAATAGCGCGCCTTCAGGACAGCGCTAGGCAGGCTGCTTCACAAGCAACCCAACTAGTCACCTCAGCCCATAGCGGCGCGCCGCACAACACCAACACGCACTCGCAAGTGAGTTAGTATAGTAGCTACATCACAGTAGAGTACGCAGGGCCAGGACATGGTGGGGTCTCAAATAGCGCGCCTTCAGGACAGCGCTAGGCAGGCTGCTTCACAAGCAACCCAACTAGTCACCTCAGCCCATAGCGGCGCGCCGCACAACACCAACACGCACTCGCAAGTGAGTTAGTATAGTAGCTACATCACAGTAGACTACGCGCAGGGCCAGGACATGGTGGGGTCTCAAATAGCGCGCCTTCAGGACAGCGCTAGGCAGGCTGCTTCACAAGCAACCCAACTAGTCACCTCAGCCCATAGCGGCGCGCCGCACAACACCAACACGCACTCGCAAGTGAGTTAGTATAGTAGCTACATCACAGTAGAGTACGCAGGGCCAGGACATGGTGGGGTCTCAAATAGCGCGCCTTCAGGACAGCGCTAGGCAGGCTGCTTCACAAGCAACCCAACTAGTCACCTCAGCCCATAGCGGCGCGCCGCACAACACCAACACGCACTCGCAAGTGAGTTAGTATAGTAGCTACATCACAGTAGAGTACGCAGGGCCAGGACATGGTGGGGTCTCAAATAGCGCGCCTTCAGGACAGCGCTAGGCAGGCTGCTTCACAAGCAACCCAACTAGTCACCTCAGCCCATAGCGGCGCGCCGCACAACACCAACACGCACTCGCAAGTGAGTTAGTATAGTAGCTACATCACAGTAGAGTACGCAGGGCCAGGACATGGTGGGGTCTCAAATAGCGCGCCTTCAGGACAGCGCTAGGCAGGCTGCTTCACAAGCAACCCAACTAGTCACCTCAGCCCATAGCGGCGCGCCGCACAACACCAACACGCACTCGCAAGTGAGTTAGTATAGTAGCTACATCACAGTAGAGTACGCAGGGCCAGGACATGGTGGGGTCTCAAATAGCGCGCCTTCAGGACAGCGCTAGGCAGGCTGCTTCACAAGCAACCCAACTAGTCACCTCAGCCCATAGCGGCGCGCCGCACAACACCAACACGCACTCGCAAGTGAGTTAGTATAGTAGCTACATCACAGTAGAGTACGCAGGGCCAGGACATGGTGGGGTCTCAAATAGCGCGCCTTCAGGACAGCGCTAGGCAGGCTGCTTCACAAGCAACCCAACTAAAGTCTGTTTTTCTTAGAGAGTCCAGAAAGGTAAACAAACAAATCTCCACAGACTAAAAATCTCTAATATTAGATTTGGTAGGGCTGGGCAAGAGTGAGTCAGTTCAAAATCTTTATGACTGAGTCGAGTAAGATCATCGTAACTTGTTGATTGTTTGAATACAGTATTAAAAACAAATACCCTGTGGCTTTACCCGCATTATCATTGTTTCTTATATATATAAAAACAACCTTTATTGGATAATTTTGCCGTTCATAGTAGCGTAAATACTGTGCTATAAAAAGGAGTAGTAATTAAAATGTCGTCCCTTCTAAGCCCCGTTGATATGAATCTAAGTTTGAGAAAATAATGTTTGTCATTACTAATTATTTTTGTCGCACTGTACCTGGAACACTAAATAATAGAGCATGATAAAACAATTCTTGCCTCTCGCTCGCTATTGTTACTGTTAGAAAGAGAAAGTCATTCTGAAGCAATAGCGTTTTACGGCTTGCGATTGACCGTCATTCGTTTCCTCGCTTCGTTCCGATGTCGTGTGTTCCGAATGCTCTTCCGCGTTTGATCCCTAACGACTTGGCTGTGATATTCGGTTTTTGTGTTTGCTTTTTGTTTTGGACGTTGTTTTTATCTGAACCGACGATATGCAATATGTGACACGTAGACCAGGCGAGGGAAAAAAAAGGAACTCGAGGGCACCATACACTCGTCCCTCGTGCTGCCTCCTGTAACTCATGGAGTGTGTGAGTCGGACATTAAATATAGCTCGATACCTTGTGACATCAGTCAGCTTTGGGAAAATGCTCAAGGTCAACTTTTCTTTGTTTCCTCTTTCCTTCGCATTCAGTATGGATCTGACAAACGTAACGGGTATCAAGTTAGGTTTTATTAATTTTACCTATCCTAACCTTAACGGTACTTTCATCCTTACATAAGAGAAAGTAAGTCGCGATTTTTTCTGATTAAAGGCATTTTAATAAATGTTTGTAGATGTTATTTACTTAATCTCAAAGAATAAGATTGAACTTTTATGATTATACCTAATAATAATGACTAAAACAGAAAAACAAAGAAACCTTAAAGTAATCAATCAATCGACTCATTGACCGACTCTCTGAACTGAATCAGAACTTTTGATTCAATGATGTGGCACAGCACTATTCAAAGATGGCTGTATGTTCACGATCTGTCAAAATGTCCGTGTTTGTTTAATATTTTATTAATTTCTAATAGAATTATACATAATTGAGTCATAAATTAAGTGTTTTCAGTTATGTGGGATGTGAAACAAGTGAAATATGTATTTGTATGACAGTTATAACGTGCAGTTCTCATATATTATGGCGAAATCTATCGACGCGGTTATGGCAAGTTGTTTGTTTACATTTATGGACTCTCTAAAAAAAATAGACTTTAGTCACCTCAGCCCATAGCGGCGCGCCGCACAACACCAACACGCACTCGCAAGTGAGTTAGTATAGTAGCTACATCACAGTAGAGTACGCAGGGCCAGGACATGGTGGGGTCTCAAATAGCGCGCCTTCAGGACAGCGCTAGGCAGGCTGCTTCACAAGCAACCCAACTAGTCACCTCAGCCCATAGCGGCGCGCCGCACAACACCAACACGCACTCGCAAGTGAGTTAGTATAGTAGCTACATCACAGTAGAGTACGCAGAGCCAGGACATGGTGGGGTCTCAAATAGCGCGCCTTCAGGACAGCGCTAGGCAGGCTGCTTCACAAGCAACCCAACTAGTCACCTCAGCCCATAGCGGCGCGCCGCACAACACCAACACGCACTCGCAAGTGAGTTAGTATAGTAGCTACATCACAGTAGAGTACGCAGGGCCAGGACATGGTGGGGTCTCAAATAGCGCGCCTTCAGGACAGCGCTAGGCAGGCTGCTTCACAAGCAACCCAACTAGTCACCTCAGCCCATAGCGGCGCGCCGCACAACACCAACACGCACTCGCAAGTGAGTTAGTATAGTAGCTACATCACAGTAGAGTACGCAGGGCCAGGACATGGTGGGGTCTCAAATAGCGCGCCTTCAGGACAGCGCTAGGCAGGCTGCTTCACAAGCAACCCAACTAGTCACCTCAGCCCATAGCGGCGCGCCGCACAACACCAACACGCACTCGCAAGTGAGTTAGTATAGTAGCTACATCACAGTAGAGTACGCAGGGCCAGGACATGGTGGGGTCTCAAATAGCGCGCCTTCAGGACAGCGCTAGGCAGGCTGCTTCACAAGCAACCCAACTAGTCACCTCAGCCCATAGCGGCGCGCCGCACAACACCAACACGCACTCGCAAGTGAGTTAGTATAGTAGCTACATCACAGTAGAGTACGCAGGGCCAGGACATGGTGGGGTCTCAAATAGCGCGCCTTCAGGACAGCGCTAGGCAGGCTGCTTCACAAGCAACCCAACTAGTCACCTCAGCCCATAGCGGCGCGCCGCACAACACCAACACGCACTCGCAAGTGAGTTAGTATAGTAGCTACATCACAGTAGACTACGCGCAGGGCCAGGACATGGTGGGGTCTCAAATAGCGCGCCTTCAGGACAGCGCTAGGCAGGCTGCTTTACAAGCAACCCAACTAGTCACCTCAGCCCATAGCGGCGCGCCGCACAACACCAACACGCACTCGCAAGTGAGTTAGTATAGTAGCTACATCACAGTAGAGTACGCAGGGCCAGGACATGGTGGGGTCTCAAATAGCGCGCCTTCAGGACAGCGCTAGGCAGGCTGCTTTACAAGCAACCCAACTAGTCACCTCAGCCCATAGCGGCGCGCCGCACAACACCAACACGCACTCGCAAGTAAGTTAGAAACATCATATTCTTCTTTCTTGCTTGTGTGGGACACCGAGTCGTCCAACGACTCGATGAGCCCTATGCCTCGTTTTACGAAACTACAGGCTACAATTCTACAGGTAAAATTCGATGTACATTGCGTAGCGGGTCAAAAATCCTGGTTTTATAATGTCTCACCGGCTACGCAATGTATATCGAATTTCACCTGTGGAATTGTAGCCTGGTAGTTTAATTGCATAGGCCACTAGTGTCAGAATTTTTCAACCGCTTTCTACGAGTAGCAGGCTTCTGGTCTGACATGGTTGTGTAACGATCACCGTGGAAGTGATCATAGACAGCAACCGGAACTACCGCTTAACGTGCCATCCGAAACACGGAACAATCTTTCTTACGTACAATTAGGAGGTGTTCGTAACATTAGATAGGTATATTGTGTATGGCAACACCGTTTTACTTGTCCATTCATTCTAACTGCCAACCAACTCTCTCGCCACAAAAGCTCTGTAAACAACATGTAATAAATTTACATCGTGATCAATAAATAAGTGCGAACCCATACCAAATTACCATTTCAAAACTTCTCGCCTATTACAAAAGCCAGCAGATTACAGTCGACTACCCACGCACAAACGCGTACAGGGAGGTTCAGGCCGCAATGCGTTTTATTGTAACTTTGTTTTCATTCATAATCCTTATTTATTACTACCGAATATAAAATGAACATTTTTCTTTAGGAGGTCTTCCTACAAGAATGCCGGGTCCTCAGCGAGACGATCCCGCGCGTGGTGGACGCCGTGAAGGTGTCCTCGCAGCGGCCGGGCGAGGCGGCCGCGCAGCTCGACCTGATCTCCGCCAGCGAGGCGCTGCTGCAGCCCAGCGGACACGTGGTGCAGGCCGCGCGCGCCGTGCTGCCCACCATCACCGACGCGGCCACCGCCAAGAATCTCTCGGAGACCACGCACCAGTTTACTAATAGCTGTGCTGATTTGAGGTTGGTTTTGTGTTTATTTCACCTTATTGTACAAAAGTTAGCTGCAAATATATTAAAGGATAAACCAGTCCATGAAACTGAACAAATTTTCTCAAGGAACATATGTCGAAACATGAAAAAAAAAAATTTGGACCTTCCATACAAAATTACCGACCGACAAAGTTAAGTTGTATGGGTCAAAAAAAAAACTTTTATTTCGACCCATGTTACTTGGGAAAAGTTGTTCAGTTTCATGGATTCACCCCTTAAAATATTTGCAGCTAATATTTTTACACCTTATATTTTCATTAATCTCGCTTGCCTTTTTTCCTATAAAATTTTTGTTATAAAGTTAATACACATTTATCCGCATTCCGCACCGAACGAACCGAATTTTAGAATTCTTTATATGAAATCCTATGAAACTTCGCGGATGTGTCCGAACCGAATTGGACGAATCAGGCACATGTGTGTGGTTTCATAGGATTTTATATAAGATGTAAAAATATTAGCTTTATTTTAATGGGTGAACCAGCCCATGAAACTGAACAACTTTCCCCAAGAAACATAGGTCGAAATATGAAAAAAAAAATTGGGCCCCCAATACATATATTACCCATACAAATTGACATGGTCGGCGAATTCATTTTGTATGGGAGGTCCAATTATTTTTTCATAAGGGGAAAGTTGTTCAGTTTTATGGGCTGTCACCCATTAAAATATTTTTGCAGCTTATTTTTTTTATTTCTGTATAGTCAATACTGCACTATTTTATTGAAGTTTAATATTAGTTTTGTCTAATTTGTTTTTTTCTGTTGTAATTTGTTAATTTAAATCGTGATTTAAGTGATTTTGATTTGAATCAATCAACCGTAACCATGCCCCTTCCGTCCCCCAGGTCGGCGGTGTCGCGCGCCAGGATCTCGTGCAAGGGGCTGGAGCTGGACGCGGCGGCCGAGATCATCCGCTCGCTGCAGGCCGAGCTCGACGAGCTGGAGGAGGCCGCGCGCGCCTTCGACCTGAGACCGCTGCCGGGGCAAACGGTAACCAATCTTTGTCATATCTTATTTAGCCTACATGCCTAAGGAATCCTATACGTGTAAAAACTAAGTTGCTTAAAAACTTTCTCTTTTCGTGTGGGACACCAAGTCGTCTAACGACCTGATGAACCCTAGTGTCAGTATTTTTCAACAGCTTTCTACAAGCAGGCTTCTGACATGGTTGTGTAACGACCGCCGTTTAAGTGATCATAGACCGCAACCGGGACCTACGGCTAATTAGGTGTAAAAACTAAGGTTGTTTTGAGTCCCTGAGTCGCCTCTTACGACACCCGCGGGAAAGAAATGGGGTAATGCTATAATATTATTACCTATCTATTTATTTTATATTACATAATTAGTCTGTTTTCCCTCAGGCGGAGTGGGCGTCCACGACGATGCAGACTGCGTCCCGCTCGGCCGCGTCGTCCACCGCGCAGCTGGTGTCGGCGGTGCGCCTGGCCGACCCCGGCGCGGCGGGCCAGGCGGCCTGCGACCTCGCGCGCGGCCTCAGGGACCTCAACTCGGGGCTCCGGGCCACTACGGCCTTGCAGGACCAGCCCGACACACGGGAGAAGTGAGTACCGGCATTGACGTTTCCTGATATATGTTGTTCAAAAGTTGTTCAGTTTCATGGTCTGCTTGCGTCCTATCAGTATTCGGGACGCTGTGCCTTACACTCCATACTAAATATATGTCATCCTCCTTGCCTTATCCCGCTCTCTGTCGGGGTCGGCTGCCTAACCTAGGGTATTTGACGTGGAACCACGTTTTTGCACAGAGCGACTGCCATCTGACCTCTGCAACCCGAAGGTTAACCTGACCCGAATATTCTTTTCGATTCACACTTCATTATTTTGAAATTCTCTTGTACTGTGTGTAATATCACACACAGGGTGTAACGAAAACTTTGCAGGCGTGCTCAGACCATGAAACTGAACAACTTTTTCTATGGGGATATCCCGGTTCGGAAACGAAAATTTTTTTTCGAGTTTCCATACAAAGTCAGTCAGCTGATCGGTAATTTTGTATTTAGTATTACATTTACTAACATAGCTCCCATAGAAAAAGTTGTTCAGTTTCATGGTCTGATCAAGCCTGCATGGATTTCGTTACACCGTCCTTTACACCCTTTATAGGATAAACTCAAACTCAAATCATTTATTCAAAGTAGTAAATTTTACATTTATCCTTTTGATGGTCAAGTATTAGTCATTGCAAAAAAGAGAAAAATAGAGGATAAGTACCTACATTTTTCTATTTCTTACAACAATTTTATGAACCTAGTGTAAACGCGGCTCTGTGTGTGTGTATTCTTCAATGTTTGATGTTGAAGTTGAAGAACCACATTATCCGCAGAGTGATCTGGTCGGGGCGCGCGGTGCTGCAGTCGTCGCTGCGGCTGGTGGAGACCGTCAAGACCTACCTCACCACCTCCGAGACAGTCGACACCGCCACCATCGTCTCCATCGCCAAGGACATCTCGCATGTAAGTCGTTTATTCTCATTTCGTGTGGGACACCGAGTCGTCCAACGATTCAGTGAACCCTAGTGTCAGAATTTTTCAACCGCCTTCTACAAGTAGCAGGCTTCTGACATGGTTATGTAGCGACCGCCGTCTAAGTGACCAAGACAATTTGTATGGGAAATCCAAAACATTTTCTTATATTTCGACCTATGTATCTTGGGGAAAGTTGTTCAATTTCATGGACTGATTCACCCCTTAAAATGTTTGCAGCTGAGCGTTTTCACAAAAAGTTGTACTCTCTATATTTGGCGTGTCCCCAGAGTTTAGTCATTAATTTAAACAAATTATTTTTAATTTTTCGCGATCTTGTAGTTTTCTGGGAAATTATATGATATTAATGATTAAGTCAGTATAAAAATATATCGTAAATTATTGAATATATACTGAATTTACAACAAAATACTTCTGCAGAACTTCATGATTTTAGCTGTCCCCACCCCGAAATCCTGAAGACATGCGTAATTTAAACGTAATTGGCTTTATATGTCCCCCTACATGTTATATTTTTTAGAATGGCAATAATTTGCTTTTTAGGAATATGTAAATTAAATCTTTATTAGTATTCTAATAAAGTTTAAAATTCGATTTGAATTCTGTCCCCAGATTCTTAACATCCTGACAAGTCAATTATGTTACCACAGAATCTAAGAAAATATAAACAAATAGGGATATTTTATTTGTGAAATTACTACAATTTTAATAGATTGAACTGTCCGCCACTAAACAATTATTCGGCCTATTGCACCGGGATCGTGGCGCGAGTTGGAAGTGTCCATACAGTGTCACAATAAAAAACAAAGTCAAGTCAGTTACCACAATTTCTCTCACTTTTTCTTTAACACCACATAAAATGTGTGGTTATGACTAATAAAGTGTTTTATTAGGATAGCGATACTGGAAATATTAAAGATTTAACTATAAAACTTAATTAACAGTGAATTTATAAAACTGAGCGAGGATGCTAGTGTTACCTCCATTATGTTACCAATTTGGATGGTAACTATATGTTGACTCGCAAAGTAACACAATTGACACATAAAGATGAATTCACATGATGGTCATTATTAAATTGATTTGAATAATATTTACAGAATATGTATTTTTGCTTTTTGAGCTAGACTTTCTTTAATAATAGGCGTAAGATTTTTGATTATTCTAGAGAATTTTTTTTCAACTGTAGATACCTTATTCTGATATTTTTTATGACAATCCTGTCAAGTGGTTTCAAGATCGATTCCAATAATGTTGAATTGAATAATGGAAATTCATTAAAATTGATGCTACTTTTTATAGAATTTAAAAAAGCCTTTTTATTAGCCACCACAGCCCATCACCCATTCAACACCTAAAACTCCACCTGTGTAACCTAAACTTTATAATTATGTTACTGTCAGTTTTGTTACCTTTTTCTCAATTATTCAAACATTTCTCTTATTTGTAGGGAAATATTGAGGTTTTGAGGCATTTAAATTGTAATATTATTATTATTATGTTGGTATTCTTTTCGAATCACGGGCCCACAGGGACCCGGTCCTTTGAGGCATGTGTGGGGCCAAAGCCAACAGCACAGAGGCCTTTTTATACCAAATAATCTAAGTGTGTGATGTGTACATCAAGCGCATACTCGCTCTGTCTGCACTACAGAGTACACCCAGAGCCAGCACACGCCTGATGCAAGGACTATTGCAGGTGAGGGTCGGATTACTAGGGCTATGGGGAGGAATATGCTGGACCGGTTGCTGGGCTATTGTTGAGACAACGGGACGCCTGCCAAATCAAATGTCTCAACCTTGATAATCTCGGCAGACGGTGACTCGCCGCCCGCTAGGTGGGCCTCCACTAAAGGGCTTTTGCGCATGATGCGCGGTGCCCTGGGACGCAACACTGGTGCGGGCGACTGAGGGGTGTCGAGAGGTGTACACCGCTTTCTGCGCAGAGGTCCTGGACGAGGGCCAGAACATGCACCAACTCGCGACTTACGCATGTTTCACTTCCACCCCTCGAGTCCGAACACAGGCTCGAACTCTAGCGGCCCCACTTCGACCGGCCAACTAAGGCAAGCCAAAGGTGAGAGTCCTGGCCTTGGGGTCCACTCCGGCAAGCCGGAGACGGCCAGTCTTCACTCCCCGGGGTACTCGGGTCCGTGGGGTCGCTACTCCCCAACAGCTCGTCACAAGCTGCCCTACGGGTAGCTAAGGGTGTAGAGAGGTGTGCTGCGCTTTCAAGTTCAGGGATTTCTCCCGTCAGCATTACTCGCGGCTTTATGCCTTTAACACTTCCACCCTTCGAGTTGAAAAACTCTTGCGGCTCCACTCTGCCCGGCCGGTTAAGGCAAGACAAAGGCGGGCCCCATTCCGGGACACCCAGGAGTACTTCGGGTCCGTGGTGGCGCTACTCACCAACAGCTTGCCAAAGCTGCCCTGCGGGTATATTATTATTATTATTTTCTTGTAGTTGAATCTACTTATCTCGACATGAAGAATATGTCGGTGTATACAAAACCAAGTACGGGCTAAGCCAAGTGACTTGGTTCTGATGCTACATCGGTTTCTGTTTGGAAGATGGTCGCATTTGTGAGGAATCGCCGGACTATAGAGCATGTGTCAAGGATGACAGATTTTTGCATGTTTACGTATGTTGATTTTGGGAGTTTTAATTCACCTATTGCCTTGTGCAGTGTTTTTGGGACTATACCGGTGGAAGAGATTATTATAGGGACTATGCGAACTTGATCTTGATGCCACATAGCTTGTATTTCTTCTGCCAGGGGAATATATTTTTGTATTTTTTCTGTGTGTTTTTTTTGTAGGTTGTCTGTGTTAGGTACGGAGATATCTATGAGGTACGTTATTTTAGTTGATTTTAGTGTAAGGGTTAAGTCTGGTCTATTGTTTTGTGTGGTTCTGTCTGTCTGGTTATTATTATTATTATTATTATTATTATTAATCAGGCAGGCAGTTTTTCAACTGATAACGCCAGTATCCTGCTCTTCACTTGTTCTAGTTGCCTTTTTGTGACGCTATGTGACTGTCTAGTTTATTCTTAAATGAGTTGATGGATGAAGCCAGTACAATTTCCTCGGGCAACTTATTCCATGCATCAACTACCCTGTTCGTCAGAAAGTGCTTATGGGGATTATTATTTGAGCGTCTTTTCTTTAGTTTCAGTGTATGCCCTCTTAGACGGGTATTCAGGTCTCGCTGGAACATGTTCTGGAATCCATTAAGTTCGTAATAGCCACTTAGAATTTTGAAGGTTTCTATTAGGTCACCTCGTTCTCTTCGCTCTTTTAGCGTGGTGAGTTTTAATTTCTGTAGTCTCTCTTCATACGATTTGTTTTTGAGCTGTCGTGGGACTTTGGTGAAACTTCTTTGAACCTTTTCGAGTAATTGGATATCTTTGGCAAAGTATGGACTCCAAACTTGGAAAGCATACTCCAGTAGTGGCCTTACATATGTTTTATATATTTTCATCATCATGTCAGGAGTCAGTATTCCAAAGGCCTTACGTATCACATATATAAAACTCTTCGCCTTTTTTGCCATCGCCGTTATGTGCTCTTCCCATTTGAGGTCTTCTGTTATTATAACCCCTAAATCTGTCTGAGCCTTGACTGGGCTTAGGATGGTATCATTTAAGTTGTATGTCAGTTTAGGATTCTTTTTGCCTATGTGCAGTACAGTGCATTTCGAAGCATTGAGATTTATCAGCCAGGTTTTTGACCAATTCGCTATTTTATCTAAGTCATTCTGGAGCTTTGCATAGTCTATCAAGGGATCTGCAAAAAGCTTCGTGTCATCTGCGAATATGCTGACATTACTTTGGAGACAGTGAGGTAGGTCAAAGGTATAAATTATGTATAGCACTGGGCCCAAAACTGATCCTTGTGGAACTCCACTGGAAGTTTCTCTTTCTTCAGATAGAGTCTCTCCCACTCTCACTTGAAATGTTCGGCAACGCAAAAAGCCTTCAATCCAATTCAATGTCTTACCCCGTATACCTATAAATTCAAGTTTTTGTAATAGTCTGGAGATGGGTACCTTGTCAAACGCCTTCTCGTAGTCTCTGTCTGTCTCGTAATAAAATAGATTATTTTTAAAATAAATTAATTTAAGGCCAATTCTTAAAGAAATGCACAAAGGAAATAAAAAAATATTACGACTCGGAATCTTTGGTATCAAAACTGACATACAATCAGTGTTATTGAGATAAATAACAACTTGAGAAATTTGTTGTTATGTATTTTATAAAAAAAACACATTAAAATTTTAAAACTCAGTTGTATTTTTTCAAACTTGCAATTAAAATACTCTCGGAATTGTGGTAACATAATTGACAAGCCTTTTTTGACTAGCTCTCATATTTTCTTCGATATTTTCATATTTAAGAAGTATTTTTAATTTATTTTTATAGAAAATGATAGTTAATTGTACTCAGAACATTATAACCACACTTAATCTAAAGAAAATCATACTTTGAAAAACTGTGCTCAGTTCTGGCTAGGTACAACATTTTGTGAAAACGCTCAGCTAATACTTTTACACGTTACATAAACGACAATTATATTTCATATTTAATATGAAAAAAAAAATCTCATACTTCAAACTATGTTTCTTAACGTTGTTCATTTTCATTCAACCTTTAAAAGTATTAGTAGCTAATATATTTACACCTTATATTTCCGAATTATCATATTTTTTTTTTGTGGCCAGGGTCTCGAGCAGACCATGGAGGCGGTGCCGTCGCACCGGGAGCTGGACCTCGCGCTGGAGAACATCAACCAGACCCTCAACATCCTCAACAGCGGGGAGTTCCCGCCCTCCGACAGGCCCTATGGGTAACACCACGCACTTTCTCTCTCTTTTCTAGTGTCAGATCTTTTCAACCGCCTTCTACAAGTAGCAGGCTTCTGACATGGTTGTGTAACGACCGCCGTCTCAGTGATCATAGACAGCAACCGGGACCTACGGCTTAACGTGCGTTGATTGATTTGATTATTGGTCGAGAGTTCGAGATCTCGAATCGACATCGGCATCAATAAACACGTCATTTTCCGGCATTATAAAAGCACGATCTTGAAATCTCGAATTTTCATTTACAATCTCGATGGATATTTTCGATATCATGAACGATTTTTCTAAAACGAGATCGGTTCGAGATCTCGCGAGATCGAGATTGCTTTTCCTATGTGAATCTACTTGGAAATAATCGACTGAAATTTGAAAATTGACACGGCAAAATATAATGCCTATTGTCGAAGTGGCGTAATGTCGAAATTTAGTTATATCGAACATGTGTTTTGCCGGAGTAGCGTATATCGAAGTGCAACTTTTGATATTCGATTGCAGCGAACTGCAGTCGGAGCTGAACTCGGCGGCCGTGGCGCTCAGCTCGGCGTCCTCGGAGCTGGTCTCCAGCGTGGAGCGCGGGGGGGCGGCGCTGGCGGGCTGCAGCGCGCGGCTCGGCGCCTGCTTCAACCAGCTGCTCGGCGCCTGCATGGAGATGGCGGCGCAGGCTGAGGTAGTGTTGCTGAGGAGCTGGTCTCCAGCGTGGAGCGCGGGGGGGCGGCGCTGGCGGGCTGCAGCGCGCGGCTCGGCGCCTGCTTCAACCAGCTGCTCGGCGCCTGCATGGAGATGGCGGCGCAGGCTGAGGTAGTGTTGCTGAGGAGCTGGTCTCCAGCGTGGAGCGCGGGGGGGCGGCGCTGGCGGGCTGCAGCGCGCGGCTCGGCGCCTGCTTCAACCAGCTGCTCGGCGCCTGCATGGAGATGGCGGCGCAGGCTGAGGTAGTGTTGCTGAGGAGCTGGTCTCCAGCGTGGAGCGCGGGGGGGCGGCGCTGGCGGGCTGCAGCGCGCGGCTCGGCGCCTGCTTCAACCAGCTGCTCGGCGCCTGCATGGAGATGGCGGCGCAGGCTGAGGTAGTGTTGCTGAGGAGCTGGTCTCCAGCGTGGAGCGCGGGGGGGCGGCGCTGGCGGGCTGCAGCGCGCGGCTCGGCGCCTGCTTCAACCAGCTGCTCGGCGCCTGCATGGAGATGGCGGCGCAGGCTGAGGTAGTGTTGCTGAGGAGCTGGTCTCCAGCGTGGAGCGCGGGGGGGCGGCGCTGGCGGGCTGCAGCGCGCGGCTCGGCGCCTGCTTCAACCAGCTGCTCGGCGCCTGCATGGAGATGGCGGCGCAGGCTGAGGTAGTGTTGCTGAGGAGCTGGTCTCCAGCGTGGAGCGCGGGGGGGCGGCGCTGGCGGGCTGCAGCGCGCGGCTCGGCGCCTGCTTCAACCAGCTGCTCGGCGCCTGCATGGAGATGGCGGCGCAGGCTGAGGTAGTGTTGCTGAGGAGCTGGTCTCCAGCGTGGAGCGCGGGGGGGCGGCGCTGGCGGGCTGCAGCGCGCGGCTCGGCGCCTGCTTCAACCAGCTGCTCGGCGCCTGCATGGAGATGGCGGCGCAGGCTGAGGTAGTGTTGCTGAGGAGCTGGTCTCCAGCGTGGAGCGCGGGGGGGCGGCGCTGGCGGGCTGCAGCGCGCGGCTCGGCGCCTGCTTCAACCAGCTGCTCGGCGCCTGCATGGAGATGGCGGCGCAGGCTGAGGTAGTGTTGCTGAGGAGCTGGTCTCCAGCGTGGAGCGCGGGGGGGCGGCGCTGGCGGGCTGCAGCGCGCGGCTCGGCGCCTGCTTCAACCAGCTGCTCGGCGCCTGCATGGAGATGGCGGCGCAGGCTGAGGTAGTGTTGCTGAGGAGCTGGTCTCCAGCGTGGAGCGCGGGGCAGAAACTACAGTCCACATCATCAGTCTCCTCGCATTATCCCGTTCTCTGTCGAGGTCGGCCATCTGACCTCTGCAACCCGAAAGCTAACCTAACCCGAATCTAAAGTCACATTCAAATATCATCTAAATTAAAATTTTATTTTATTTGAATAGGCGGACCATGAAACTGAACAACTTTTCCCTAGGAACAGGAAATGTCAAAAAAAAATTCGACCTCCCATACAAAATCGCGATCAGCTGACTGCATTTACTATGGGAAACCAAAATTTTTTTGACATTTCCTGACATATGTTCCTAGGGGAAAGTTGTTCAGGTTCTGCTTGCACCCTAAACGGAACGCTGTCCCTTACACACCGTGTTTGCAGCTAATGTTTTTACACCTTATAGTAATCGCTCATTCTTCTTCTCCATATACAGGACACAGAGACCCGCAGCCAGATGGTGAGCTCGATGAAGTCGGTGACGGTGGCGTCGAGCAAGCTGCTGAGCACGGCCAAGTCCGTCAGCCAGGACCCCAGCCGCCCCAACGCCAAGAACCAGCTCGCGCAGGCCGCCAGGGAGGTCACCAACACCATCAATAGACTGGTGAGTGGACTTTTCGTTAATGACAATAAGAAATGAATAAATTGACAAGCGGTAACTGTTAGCTTACCGTGTGATGCCGGCCTCGAATAGTATCACCCCACATCCTCCCCGCGGGTGTCGTAAGAGGCGACTAAGGGACTCGAGAGGATTGGTGTATTACAATTTTACATATCTCATGCTCTGAAAGTAGGTCATTACTGACAAAAAACACGACCAACTGGCCGCCTTAGATTCCATTGAAAAACGCGCCAAGAAGCTCATAGCAGACGAAGCACTGGTTGAGGCTAAGTTGCAGAGCCTTGAACATCGTCGTAAAGTAGCATGCATGTCGGTATTCTACAGGATACATTTCGGAGAGTGTGCTCAATCACTCCACGACCTGATACCCCCTTCCCCATTCCATCTCCGGGGATCGAGGCGCCGACTGGGGTTCCACCCTTATGTTGTAGATATACCTCTGATCCGCACTAAGCGTTTCGCTTCAACTTTTATCATGCGTACGGCTAAAGAGTGGAATTCCCTGCCGGCGGATCTTTTTCCGGAACAATATAACTTGGGCCTTTTTAAGGCAAGAGTGAATAGGCATTATCTAGGCAAGCATGTACCATCTTCGTCTGCATCTCCACTTACCACCAGGTGAGATGGCAGACAAATGCGGGCCTATTGCATGTAAAAAAAAAAAAAAAAAAAAAAAGACCTGTAAGTTCAACTTACAGGCGAGGTTTTAAAACTAAGCCTGTAAGAAATTTTAAATATAGAACTAGAAAAGAATCAATAGTATCGCGGCAATTAAAAAGTTAAAATCAATTTCTTCTTATTTTTAATAGGAGTTGCATCCAATTAGTCGTATACGATTTCAAATTTCGAACTGGCCGCTACGAATTGTGTTGCTTGAACGCAGGAATTATATTTTTAATCTGTATTTTTATAACCTCAATAAATGAGTTTGTCGAATTATTACTCAATATTGCAATGACAAAAGTAAAAATTACTAATATCCCTACGATCAGAAAAATGTCTACTTTATGTTAGGATACTTTTCTTTCATATTAATTCAATATTTTTCAATCATAGAAAAAAAAGTTTAGTGGTGCAATTTGAATAGCAGACGATACAATCATCACTTATGGGTCGTTTTCTTGTATTTATCGCTTTATTTTACTCGGTTTTCATTCGATATGTAAAGCAGTATACGTACCACGGATGTAACATCAATAACAACCTCGGAAAGGTACCGCTAAAAAACCTCGGTTGTTATTGATAGCTTACATACCTCAGTACGTAATCTACTATTAGGATATAGTGATACACATGTTTTCTGAAACAACCTTGGAAAACAATCCTCAAAAATGTCAGACGTGGTTCTTGCGGCAGTTAACGCTCTGCCTACCCCGCAAGGGATAAATGCGTGATATACAGGGCGTAAGAGATGGTGTAACGAAAACTTTGCAGGCGTGCTCAGACCATGAAACTGAACATTTTTCACTATGGGAGCTATGTTGGGAAACTGAAAAAAAAATTCGAGTTTCCATACAAAGTCAGTCAGCTGATCGGGAATTTTGTATGGAAGGTCGAAAATTTTTTTTCGTTTCCCAACATAACCCCCATAGAAAAAGTTGTTCAGTTTCATGGTCTGATTACGCCTGCGAAGTTTTCGTTACACCGTCTCTTACACCCTGTATGTATGTTGAACTCGGATCTCTTTTTAAAAAGCTATTTAATGTATGATTATCGAAATACTAACACTGTCCTTAATCGCAGGTGGACGTGTGTACATCAGCGGCGCCGGGACAGAAGGAGTGCGAGGCGGCCATCCGCAGCATAGAGAGCATGCGGCCTCTACTGCACTCGCCCACCCAGCCCGTCAACGAGCTCGGCTACTTCGCCTGCCTCGACGCCGTCGTGGAGCAGAGCAAGGCGCTCAGTAAGTCACTTCTTCTCACTTTTCGTGTGGGACACCGAGTCGTTCAACGACCCCGTGAACCCTAGTGTCAGAATTTTTCAACCGCCTTTTACAAGTAGCAGGCTTCTGACATGGTTGTGTAACGACCGCCGTCTAAGTGAACATAGACAGCAACCGGGACCTACGGCTTAACGTACCACCCGAAACACGGAACCATCTTACTTAGGAGCAATCGGGTGGTTCAGCCCGTAATGTCCTAACCAGACTGGGAACAAATTCACAATGTTGTCTAAAGTTGTATTACGTGGTAATACACATGCAACTCTGGAGTCCCTTAGTTGCCTCTATCTATCTATCTATCTATCTGTATTGTCAATAATGTGTTTCTTTCCAGGTGAAGGCATGTCCGGAATGGCGAGCGCAGTGAAGCGGTCGGCGCACGAGCAGCTCGCGCAGTCGGTGTCGTCGGTGGCGAGCGCAGTGCAGGGACTGGTGGAGAGCACGGCGCAGGCTGGATACTTGGTACGTGAATGGCATCACCCCACATCCTTCCCGCGGGTCTCGTAAGAGGCGACTAAGTGACTCGACAGTATTGGTGTATTACAATTTTTAGGCGACAGGCTAACAACCTGTCACTATAGAAATACACATGTTTTCTGAAACATTCTTGGAAAACAATCCGCAAAAATGTCAGACGTGGCGATAGCGACCGTATTCTTACGGTAACAATACGGTCGCTGCCTTCACGTCTGACAAATGTTGAAGGTCGTTTCAAAAAATTCATGTATTGAATCACCATAGTGACAGATTGTCAGTCTGTCGCCTAAAAATTTACATTTTTGTTATATTTCATCAGTTTTTACCAATAATTTGACCTTTGTTTATGTTTTTCGTTTATGTGGGTGTTGGCAATTAACTTGTCAATTTTATTATTAAACCGTACTTAATATTATAGTCTAAGCTAAGATTTATTATAAGCATTTGACATGTAATTTATTATTACCAAATAAAATAACATAACATAACATAACCTGTCAGTCAAGTAGCGGGTTATTGTAACATGGGATTGTGTCCGGCAGGTGGCGGTGTCGGACGAGACGAGCGTGGCGGGCCGCCCCGGGCTGGTGGACCAGGCCAAGTTCGCGCGCGCCGCGCTCGCCATCGAGCAGGCGTGCCGCGCGCTGCAGGACCCCACCAGCGACCAGCAGCAGGTAAACAATCTAATATAGCATCGTCAATATGCCGTATGATACATACATAGATAAGTACATATATACAGGGTGTAAAAAATTTAACTGCAAATATTTTAAGGTGTGAATCAGCCCATGAAACTGAATAACTTTTCCCAAGGAACATAGGTCGAAATATGGGAATTTTTTTAGACCTCCCATGTGAAGCTATTCTAAGCCGGCGTCACACTATTTTATACTATAATGTTTTTGTTGTCACAGGTGTTATCAGCGGCGACCGTAATCGCGAAGCACACGAGCGCCCTCTGCAACGCTTGCCGAGAAGCGTCCGCGCGCACCCACCACGCTCAGGACAAGCGCTTGTTCGTGCAAGCCGCCAAGGACGTGGCCAACAGCACCGCCGCGCTCGTCAAGCAGATCAAAGCGCTCGACACTGATTATAGCGAGGTGAGCGCCCTGTGCCCGCACCCGCCACGCTCCTCAAGCAGGTTATGGCGGGTGACAGGAAGAATCCAGCTGGCGTCAAGAGATTCAAGATTCAATCGTTTATTTCCAAGTAGATTCACAATGAATACTTTTAGAATGTCAGAGAGTTACAATACAATAATGTCACTGAATAAATGAATGAGTCATTGTAAACAATAACAATTTTCAGTTCCTAATAGAATCGCGGACGAGTGGGATAAAAAAATCAAAAATAAATAAAGGCACTGCCTCGGGGCTGGCCAGGCTGACCACACATCATGTAACTTACGTCACCACCATCAATTAATGAAATCAATTAAATTAAAGACAAAATATAAAAAAAAAATGCATGTTACATGCTAATCAGCCGGACCCCCTGAACAGGAAAACCACCCAAAAACCTGCTCAGAAGTGCTCCTAATCTCAATTTACAATTTGTACCTAAAGAATAGGCCCTAAGCTACCCTAGCGAAGTTTTATAAATATATATATATTATTAGCCCAAAAGACGGCTACGCTAAATTAAAATAAAATAAAAGTATTACAGTAGATAATTCTAACTGTTTCGTTATGCCAATTGTAAATTCCATGCACGTCCCGATTTGGTATTAAAAAGCGTCGGGAGCTGGCCGGGTGTTGTGGCCAGGGGACCGACCGGTCCGCCTGGGTTGGATTACAAGTTGTATATATGCGTTGCGCGGTGAACACTTCGATACCGCGTTTCAGGCCCATTGTCCTGTCACGTGGCGCCATCTATTGAATATGTTGAGAACTCCTGTTGCATCTGGTATGCTCGTGAACCACTCGAGTGAGCTACAGTTGCACGCTGTGCGATCTCGGAACGTGAACTGATTTTTGCTTACATTATAAAATTGATGTATGAAATAAATGTTTACAATGCTCTAAGTGCAGTCGATAGACCCCGTAAGGGGTAGAAGCGTGATATGTGTATGTATGCACTAATGTATTGTTTTATTACTACCAGGAGAACCGGTCGCGCTGCGCCGAGGCGACGGGGCCGGTGCAGGACGCGGTGCGGTCGCTGTGCCAGTTCGCCGACAGCCCCGAGATGGCGAGCGTGCCCGCCAGGATCTCCGCCGCGGCCCGGGGCAGCCAGCAGGCCGTGCTCGAGTGCGGCAGGTAACATGCTCGCTGTGCCAGTTCGCCGACAGCCCCGAGATGGCGAGCGTGCCCGCCAGGATCTCCGCCGCGGCCCGGGGCAGCCAGCAGGCCGTGCTCGAGTGCGGCAGGTAACATGCTCGCTGTGCCAGTTCGCCGACAGCCCCGAGATGGCGAGCGTGCCCGCCAGGATCTCCGCCGCGGCCCGGGGCAGCCAGCAGGCCGTGCTCGAGTGCGGCAGGTAACATGCTCGCTGTGCCAGTTCGCCGACAGCCCCGAGATGGCGAGCGTGCCCGCCAGGATCTCCGCCGCGGCCCGGGGCAGCCAGCAGGCCGTGCTCGAGTGCGGCAGGTAACATGCTCGCTGTGCCAGTTCGCCGACAGCCCCGAGATGGCGAGCGTGCCCGCCAGGATCTCCGCCGCGGCCCGGGGCAGCCAGCAGGCCGTGCTCGAGTGCGGCAGGTAACATGCTCGCTGTGCCAGTTCGCCGACAGCCCCGAGATGGCGAGCGTGCCCGCCAGGATCTCCGCCGCGGCCCGGGGCAGCCAGCAGGCCGTGCTCGAGTGCGGCAGGTAACATGCTCGCTGTGCCAGTTCGCCGACAGCCCCGAGATGGCGAGCGTGCCCGCCAGGATCTCCGCCGCGGCCCGGGGCAGCCAGCAGGCCGTGCTCGAGTGCGGCAGGTAACATGCTCGCTGTGCCAGTTCGCCGACAGCCCCGAGATGGCGAGCGTGCCCGCCAGGATCTCCGCCGCGGCCCGGGGCAGCCAGCAGGCCGTGCTCGAGTGCGGCAGGTAACATGCTCGCTGTGCCAGTTCGCCGACAGCCCCGAGATGGCGAGCGTGCCCGCCAGGATCTCCGCCGCGGCCCGGGGCAGCCAGCAGGCCGTGCTCGAGTGCGGCAGGTAACATGCTCGCTGTGCCAGTTCGCCGACAGCCCCGAGATGGCGAGCGTGCCCGCCAGGATCTCCGCCGCGGCCCGGGGCAGCCAGCAGGCCGTGCTCGAGTGCGGCAGGTAACATGCTCGCTGTGCCAGTTCGCCGACAGCCCCGAGATGGCGAGCGTGCCCGCCAGGATCTCCGCCGCGGCCCGGGGCAGCCAGCAGGCCGTGCTCGAGTGCGGCAGGTAACATGCTCGCTGTGCCAGTTCGCCGACAGCCCCGAGATGGCGAGCGTGCCCGCCAGGATCTCCGCCGCGGCCCGGGGCAGCCAGCAGGCCGTGCTCGAGTGCGGCAGGTAACATGCTCGCTGTGCCAGTTCGCCGACAGCCCCGAGATGGCGAGCGTGCCCGCCAGGATCTCCGCCGCGGCCCGGGGCAGCCAGCAGGCCGTGCTCGAGTGCGGCAGGTAACATGCTCGCTGTGCCAGTTCGCCGACAGCCCCGAGATGGCGAGCGTGCCCGCCAGGATCTCCGCCGCGGCCCGGGGCAGCCAGCAGGCCGTGCTCGAGTGCGGCAGGTAACATGCTCGCTGTGCCAGTTCGCCGACAGCCCCGAGATGGCGAGCGTGCCCGCCAGGATCTCCGCCGCGGCCCGGGGCAGCCAGCAGGCCGTGCTCGAGTGCGGCAGGTAACATGCTCGCTGTGCCAGTTCGCCGACAGCCCCGAGATGGCGAGCGTGCCCGCCAGGATCTCCGCCGCGGCCCGGGGCAGCCAGCAGGCCGTGCTCGAGTGCGGCAGGTAACATGCTCGCTGTGCCAGTTCGCCGACAGCCCCGAGATGGCGAGCGTGCCCGCCAGGATCTCCGCCGCGGCCCGGGGCAGCCAGCAGGCCGTGCTCGAGTGCGGCAGGTAACATGCTCGCTGTGCCAGTTCGCCGACAGCCCCGAGATGGCGAGCGTGCCCGCCAGGATCTCCGCCGCGGCCCGGGGCAGCCAGCAGGCCGTGCTCGAGTGCGGCAGGTAACATGCTCGCTGTGCCAGTTCGCCGACAGCCCCGAGATGGCGAGCGTGCCCGCCAGGATCTCCGCCGCGGCCCGGGGCAGCCAGCAGGCCGTGCTCGAGTGCGGCAGGTAACATCAGACGACCGATGTGGCGCAGTGGTAGTGCGACTGACTTTGACGCAGAACGTTCTGGGTCCGTTTCTCGGTGGGTCACTCACAAAGTTGATATTTATCACTTTGTGAATTTGTTCCCAGTCTGGTTTGGACATTGCGGGATGAACCACCCGATTGTTGGTAAGTAAGATGGTTCCGTGTTTCGGATGGCACGTTAAGCCGTGGGTCCCAGTTGCTGTCTATGATTACTTAGACGGCGGTCGTTACGCAACCATGTCAAAAGCCTGCTACTTATAGAAGGTCGTTGGAGGACTCAGTGTCAAGAGAGATTTGTCATCTGCACTCTTTCTTTCCATTTAGCTTTATTTTTAAGCCGCAATAGCCTCATATTTCATCGCACTATTTCTTGAATCTATTACAATCTATTTAACTTTCTTTATTTTAAAGCCCCATATTTTCCCAGTTTGAATACTCATCTGTTATCTACAGGAACATCATCTCCGGTTCGTGTTCCATGCTGGAGTCCGCCAAGGTCCTGGCGCTGCAACCCTCGGAGAGGACCCAGTGGCAGGCGCTGGCCTCACACAGCAAGACCGTGTCCGACAGCATCAAGAGCCTCGTCACCAACATCAGGTAATCACTGGGTACATTCATCGGACTGACCCGATGGCGTAGCGGATAGTATGCCTGCCTTCTACGCCAAGGGTCGTGGGTTCGATCCCCACCGGACACAAATATTTGTTTAGTCGATTTTCAAATATTTGTGTTGAGTCTGGGTGTTTTCTATGTATAATATGTATTTATTTACATAAAAAATATATATATGTATTAGTATCAGCTATCTAGTTCCCATAGTACAAGCTTTGCTTAATTTGGGGCTAGATGGCGCTGTGTGAATTGTCCAGGATATTTATTTATTATTATTATTTATTATCTTCATATCTTCATTTATTGCATTCATGTACTTCATTTAAATTACAAGTCAAATGTTATAACTTAATTAGGAGGTAGTACATGACCCTGATAGGGCATTGCATTGTTTTAACATAATATTTTACGCATGCATTGAATTTAATTAGACCTGAAAAATTACAATTAAATTAAATATTATTGGTATTGCTTATGCCCTTAGATAATAAAAAAATATTGCATTGGAATTATCAAAATTACTCCTGGCAGGTCAAATGACCTACTTTTTAACCGACTATGGCGGGTGACAGGAGGAATGCAGGTGGCGTCGGGAGCTGGCCGGGTGTTGTGGCCAGGGGACCGACCGGTCCGCCTGGGTTGGATTACAAGTTGTATATATGCGTTGCGCGGTGAACACTTCGATACCGCGTTTCAGGCCCATTGTTCTGTCACGTGGCGCCGTCTATCGAATATGTTGAGAACTCCTGTTGCGTCTTGTATGCTTGTGAACCACTTGTGCCGAATTATGAAAAAAAATTTTTGTACCTCCCATAGAAAATTACCGATTGGACAAGTCAATTTGTATGTGAGGTCCAAAAAATCATATTTTGACCTCTGTTTCTTGGGGAAAGTTGTTCAGTTTCATGGGCTGATTCACCCCTTAAAATATTTGCCGCTAATATTTTTTACACCTTATGTATTGACAGATTAATACTTGACCATTACAGATTAATATTTACTAATTTGAATAATATATATGGAATAATGATTTGACAGGGAGAAAGCCCCCGGGCAGCGCGAGTGCGACGCCGCGCTGCAGACGCTCAGCAAGCAGCTGCGCGCGCTCGACCACGCCGCCATGCAGGCCGCCAGCCAGCAGCTGCAGCCCACCGGCGGGGGCACGCTGCAAGGTACTGTAGCAGAGTAGAACCTCTGCGTCCACATCCTTCATAAACCACCTGTCCTTTCACGAACCATTTCAAATTGGAAATTGGAATGTCGTCACACATTTTTCTGACTTTTTGACCCAGTCGCGATAAAATCAGCGAACAACGAAGACCAAAAGAAACATATTATTATATATCTATAGTGATCTGCATGTGATTAGTCCATAATTAACGATTTTAATGTAGTGCTCCATATGTAACCAAGTGCACGTGTGAAATTACAACGGATTTACAGAAGTTAGAAAGAACCCATAAGGGTTTCTTTTATCGTAATAAAATATTTCAAGTCATCAAGATCGTTTTTCATTGGTTTGTGGTGGCACGCTAGTGCCACAGTACTATCATCATTGGCCTCGTACTTCACAGACAGACGAATTAATAGCTGGGTCTCCATTGAACATTGAGTATGAGAATTTAACATGCGCCGCTCAGGCGAAACACGTCCACAGCGGCCGCGCAATGCGCCGCATGCTGCGCAAGGCAGCGAGCACCTGAGGCTGCTCGTTCAATGGAATAACAACCCACCTAATCAGTGTCTGAGGCAACACTTTTCGTGGCTACCGCACGTATGTATTACTACTGCTGGAGTTTACTACTATTTGTATAGTAATGATGAATGGTTGTTGCAGGTCACTGCGAGCAGATGGAGAACACTTGCAGCGAGATGCTGCAGCGCCTGGAGCCTCTGAGGAGCGCCGCCAAGCACGAAGCCGAGCACCTGGGGCATGCTGTCGTGCAGCTGGTGAGTACTACTACAGCTGCAGCAGTCCAGCAGGAGAGGAACACTTGCAGCGAGATGCTGCAGCGCCTGGAGCCTCTGAGGAGCGCCGCCAAGCACGAAGCCGAGCACCTGGGGCATGCTGTCGTGCAGCTGGTGAGTACCACTACAGCTGCAGCAGTCCAGCAGGAGAGGAACACTTGCAGCGAGATGCTGCAGCGCCTGGAGCCTCTGAGGAGCGCCGCCAAGCACGAAGCCGAGCACCTGGGGCATGCTGTCGTGCAGCTGGTGAGTACCACTACAGCTGCAGCAGTCCAGCAGGAGAGGAACACTTGCAGCGAGATGCTGCAGCGCCTGGAGCCTCTGAGGAGCGCCGCCAAGCACGAAGCCGAGCACCTGGGGCATGCTGTCGTGCAGCTGGTGAGTACCACTACAGCTGCAGCAGTCCAGCAGGAGAGGAACACTTGCAGCGAGATGCTGCAGCGCCTGGAGCCTCTGAGGAGCGCCGCCAAGCACGAAGCCGAGCACCTGGGGCATGCTGTCGTGCAGCTGGTGAGTACCACTACAGCTGCAGCAGTCCAGCAGGAGAGGAACACTTGCAGCGAGATGCTGCAGCGCCTGGAGCCTCTGAGGAGCGCCGCCAAGCACGAAGCCGAGCACCTGGGGCATGCTGTCGTGCAGCTGGTGAGTACCACTACAGCTGCAGCAGTCCAGCAGGAGAGGAACACTTGCAGCGAGATGCTGCAGCGCCTGGAGCCTCTGAGGAGCGCCGCCAAGCACGAAGCCGAGCACCTGGGGCATGCTGTCGTGCAGCTGGTGAGTACCACTACAGCTGCAGCAGTCCAGCAGGAGAGGAACACTTGCAGCGAGATGCTGCAGCGCCTGGAGCCTCTGAGGAGCGCCGCCAAGCACGAAGCCGAGCACCTGGGGCATGCTGTCGTGCAGCTGGTGAGTACCACTGCAGCTGCAGCGCCTAGAGGCTCTGAGTCGTCCAACGACTCAGTGAACCCTAGTGTCAGAATTTTTCAACCGCCTTCTACAAATAGCAGGTTTCTGATATGGTTGTGTAACGACCGCCGTCTAAGTGATCATAGAGAGCAACCGGGATCTTCGGCTTAACGTACCATCCGAAACACGGAGCCATCTTACTTACGGACGATCGGGTGGTTCAGCCCGCAATGTCCTACCAGACTTTTTACAAATTCTATACAAATTATTCATTTAGTTTTTTAAGTATTCGTTATATTTATTTTGTCTACATTTATTTGCATAGTATATAATTATATACATATTTTATATACTTAATCAATGAATATACATAAACTGCATGCTTAGTTATCTTTTATCATATTTTGTTCTTATACCTTTACGAGTACGTGCCGGATTTTATAGATCAATCTTTCAGAAGTAGCTAACCCTACCACGGGCCTCGGTCTATTTGGCTTGCTACTGTCATAATACTAGATAAGTCAAACGAGTTTCTCTGCCCTAAGTCTTAATCAATGTACTTAGCCATAAAAGAAGTCTAATATAAACAATTTACAATTATTATTATAATGTAATGTGTTTCCCCAGATATCGTACTGTGAGCCGCTGGTGGGCGGCGCGGTGGGCGCGGCGTCGGGCGTGACGGAGTCGCGCGCGCAGGGGGCGCTGCTGCAGCACGCGCGCACCGTGCTCGAGAGCCTCGCCGCGCTCGTGCACGCCGCCAAGAGCAGCGGGGGCAACCCCAGGGTAAGATACCAGAAAAAAAATTTGGACCTCCCTGTATGGGTTGACTCGCTCGGCTGCTACATTTCTAATTCTTTACATTTATACATATATCACGCCTTTATCCCCTGCGGGGTAAGCCGAGCGTTGGCGGCCGTAAGAATACGGACGTCTGACATTTTTGAGGGCTGTTTTCCAAGGTTGTTTCAGAAAACATGTGTATCACTACTATAGTGACAGATTGTCAGCCTAAAAATTGTAATACACCAATACCCTCGAGTCCCTTAGTCACCTCTTACGACACCCGCGGGAAGAATGTGGGGTGATGCTATTCTAAGCCGGCATTACACGGCACGTCATATACCTAACTCCTTGTTTTTAACTCCCATGACCAAAAGTGAAGTTCTGACTGAAATTTTGTTATTGTATAACACTAACTCAGAAGGCTACGATGAACTTAGTACAATAGTAGATTACGTACTGAGGTATGTAAGCTATCAATAACAACCGAGGTTTTTTAACGCCCGAGCGGAGCGAGGGCGGTACCTTTCCGAGGTTGTTATTGATGTTACATCCGTGGTACGTATACTGCTTTACATATCGAATGAAAAAAGAGTAAAATAAAGCGATAAATACAAGAAAACGATCCATAAAAGATGATTGTATCGTCTGCTATTCAAATTGCACCACTAAACTTTTTTTTCTATGATTGAAAAATATTGAATTAATATGAAAGAAAAATATCTTAACATAAAGTAGACATTTTTCTGATCGTAGGGATATTAGTAATTTTTACTTTTGTCATTGTAATATTGAGTAATAATTCGACAAACTCATTTATTGAGGTTATAAAAATACAGATTAAAAATATAATGCGTTCAAGCAGCACAATTCGTAGCGGCCAGTTCGAAATTTAAAATCGTATACAACTAATTGGATGCAACTCCTATTAAAAAAAAGAAGAAATTGATTTTAACTTTTTAATTGCCGCGATTCTATTGGTTCTTTTTCTTGTTCCATATTTAAAATTACTTACAGGCTTAGTTTTAAAACCTCGCCTGTAAGTTGAACTTACAGGTCGTGTTTTTTGTCAGTAATGACCTACTTTCAGAGCATGAGATATGTAAAAGTAATAAAACTATGCAAGAACGAGATTTTGAATGTCCTGACACATCTAATTAACCTGTCCTTCCAAACAGGAACTTCCGACAAGGTCTTAAATTCTCTATAATTAAACCTTTATTTAAAAAAGTTACCGTGAAGATATCTCCAATTATCGTCCTATAACACTAATTCCGATATTAACAAAATTTTTGAAAAGTGCATGCTGCGTCAAATGGTTGATTTTTGTACCAAATACAATATCTTCAACAAGGAGCAGTATGCTTTTCAGAAAAAATAAGTCAACTTCGCTTGCTATATTTTCTCTTTTGAGGTCTATACTTACGAGTGTGAATAAAAAATGTCTTACAACAGGTATTTTCTTTGACCTAAGTAAAGCATTTGACTTTGTCACACAAAATATTATTGCATAAATTAGAAGCATTAGGCATTAGGGAAATTGCACTAAACTGGATTGAGTCCTACCTCAAAGAAAGGAAACAATGTGTATCTATCACCAAAATGAATGAAAATAGGGAAATGATTAATCATTGTTCAGAATACAAACACGTCATTTGTGGCGTCCCACAAGGAAGTGTATTGGGCCCGGTTCTATTTTTATTATATATTAATGACATAATGAAAGAGAGGGAGGCCTTTGCCCTGCAGTGGGACATGTCTGGCTCAAAATAAAAAATAAATTAATGACTTAAAGAAGGTTACCGATCTCTAGGCAGTAGTAGGCAGAGCGTAAACGACCGTAAAACTACGGCCCTTATCGCCACATCTGACAAATGTTTGAGGGTCGTTTCAGATGAGGCGTCTATCACTATAGTGACGGGCTGTCAGCCTGTCGCCTAAATTTGCAATAGACATGAAACCCTCGAGTCCCTCAGTCGGCTTCTACGACACCCACGGGAAAGAAATTGGGTGATGCTATTCTATGCCGGCATCATACGGCAAATTCTTTTATTTGTCATATTTTTGACTTTCCTTAGAACTATTCACTAGTTTTTTTCCTTTTTAACCGATTTCAAAAAAGTATGAAGCGTTATGTTTTAATATTGTGTTTGTTGCAATAAAGATTTTATGTATGTTTAATCCAGGCGGTGAACGTGCACGGCGAGGTGGACGCGCAGAGCGAGCTGGCGCGCGCCGCGCTCACCGAGCTGACGGGCTGCGTGCGCGAGCTGGCCACGCAGAAGGGCGCCGTGGGCCCACTGCTGGACGCCATGTGCCGCAGCATCTCCCGCCTCACTGAGCACAGGTCAGTTTATCTATGCAACATTGAGCCCACTCAACGAGAGCGTCTGGCAGCACAGCGCTCCGAATGGCGCGCGATGGTTAAAAGGCAAGTCCGCGAGTTTAAGGAACAGCGTAAAGCAGACCTCGACGCTAAGCGCGATGAGCTGAAGGCCCGCGCACCCGTCGCCATTAACTAGTATAATTATGTAAATGGCAAACTCACGTGTCCACACTGTGCACGGGAGTTTACTGACATCTTTGGCTACAATAGCCATCTCCGGGCGCATCAGCGCTGATCTGGTTAGGAATCGAAGTGGTGGCCATGGCCGAAATCGGTCGGAGAGATCAGATCAGATCTTGTCTTGTCGACGACCGATGTGGCAATGGTAGTGCGACTGCCTTTGACGCAGAAGGTCCCGGGTGCGATTCTCGGTGGGTCACTCACAGAGTTGATATTTATCACTTTGTGAATTTGTTCCCAGTCTGGTTAGGACATTTCGGGCTGAACCACCCGATTGTCCGTAAGTAAGATAGTTCCGTGATTTTAGCACCTTGGACATTAAAGCACTACGAAACTTAGTCATTTCGCCACTTAGTCATTTTAGCACTATGGTCATTTTAACATCTTAGTCATTACGCCCCTCAAGGAAATAAACAAACATACAAACTGACTGGTAAACATACATAGGTTGACTGGTAGAGATCCCTTAATGGGATAAGTCCGCCTTTGTGCCTACACGTTCCATTAGTTTATGTGCTTTTTGTAACTACTTCTTGTTTGGTACAATAAAGTTATTACATATATACATACATACAAACTTTCACTTATATTAGCAAAATAAAATAAACATTTTTATTTTATTTTTCTATGCAAAACGAAAATTGCTCATATATCGATACTTAGTGAAAATAAATGGAAATGTTTCTATGTACGGATGAATCAGTATCGTGGCCTTGATATATACTGCACTTGGACTGAAGCCAAAATGTACACTCATTCACATTAAAAACGTACTTTCACTATTAACTCATTCTTTATATTAAAATAAATCATTAGAAGTAATTGCTAATTTACAATAAAATGGTATAAGAGACCAAGTAGCATTTTTTTTAGTTACTCAAAAAATTAAGAGTTTTTTTTCGATGACTGAAAAAATACGCCTTGTGATGTCGGCTTAGAATAGCATAACGCCATTTCTTTCCTGTGAGTGTCGTAAAAGCCGACTAAGGGACTCGAGGGTTTCATGTGTATTACAACTTTAGGCGACAGGCTGACAAGCTGTCACTATAATAATACACAATCTTCTGAAATTACCGTCAAACTTTTGTCAGACGTGGCGTTAGTGACCGTCTTTAACAGCTGTTTACGCTCTACCTACCCCGCAAGTGATAAAGGCGTGATTGGTTTGTGTGTGTGTATAATATGTATGCTTACCATTCTAACTTTAGTTAGTGACTGTACCAATCTCCATACGGCGGTGAGCTAATTCAATTGAGTTTATTTTTATGCGTTTTATTGATAACTGCTGTCTAAATATTGGCATACATACATATATCACGCCTTTATCCCTTGCGGGGTAGGCATATTGGCGTGCATAGTTTTTTTATTCACAGTGCACCTAAAACAAATGATGAATTAAAAGAAAGTTTTTTGTTTGTTCGTCTGACTGACGGAAAATTTTACGAAAATATTTATATTTTCGAGCAGGTAGCATTTCATACATTTTAAAGACAAGTAAATTGATGCTGTGTGATGCCGGCTTAGAATAGCATCACCCCACATCCTTCCCGCGGGTGTCGTAAGAGGCGACTAAGGGACTCGAGAGTATTGGTTGGTGTATTACAATTTTTAGGCGACAGGCTGACAACTGTCACTATAGTGATACGCATGTTTTCTGAAACAACCTTGGAAAACCATCCTCAAAAACGTCAGACGTGGCGATAGCGACCGTATTCTTACGGCCATTAACACTCTGCCTACCCCGCAAAGAATAAAGGCGTGATATATGTATGACGTATGAATGCAAATTGAACCTAACCTTCCCTAAAGTGTGTTTATATTTACTCACGCTACATTTGATTGATGAAATATATCGTCACAACTCAGTCCGCGTTCGATGTTAGCACTATGTGGGCGTCTGTTTACTACTTACAGATTTACTACGGGAAAATTATGCTTTACGTCTAAGTACAGACAGATATACATGGTTATTTTTTAGTCATCGAAACTTTGTAGGCTGTTTCTACTCATTATTCTGAACAACTTTTGCTGTGGGGCCATCTGCGAAATTGCAATAAATAATTGGGTGTTCCATAGAAAAAGTCATACTACTCAACGAAAATGTATAATATTTTTTGCGATTTCGCAGATGGCCTTATAGTAAAAGTTGTTCAGAATCATGAGTAGAAACACTCTACAAAGTTTGTGTACTGTACTATAAAAATATCCCTGTTTAAAAAAAAAGTAAACATTTAGTGTAGTTTCTGTGTTGATACCAAATTGGTTTTGTGATAGTGCTTTAGTGATAAATGGATGCTATTGACAAGATGTATGTATCCTACTAATTTTATAAATGCGAAAGTGTGTGTGTTTGTTTTGTGACTCCTTCACGGGAAAACTGCTGAACCGATTTTCATGAAAGGTAGAGGATAACTTGGAGTAACACTTATGATAGTTGTAATCCCGAAAAAATATAGTACGGGGCGGCACCAAAACTCTTTTAAGAGTCATTTCTGACAGGATGGACAGCCCAATTCTGAAACATTGGATGTCCATCCATGTTATGGAAAATGAATGTTGGCGACCAATGTGGCGCAGTGGTAGCGCGACTGCCTTTGACGCAGAAGGTCCCGAGTTCGATTCTCAGTGGGTCACTCACAAAGTTGATATTTATCTCTTTGTGAATTTGTTCCCAGTCTGGTTAGGACATTGCGGGCTGAACCACCCGATTGTCCGTAAGTAAGATGGTTCCGTGTTTCGGATGGCACGTTAAGCCGTAGGTCCCGGTTGCTGTCTATAATTACTTAGACGGCGGTCGTTACACAACCATGTCAGAAGCCTGCTACTTGTAGAAGGCGGTTGAAAAATTCTGACACTAGGGTTCATCGGGTCGTTGGACGATTCGGTGTCCCACACGAAAAGAAGATGGAAAATGAAAATTTTAAGTTTTACTAACTTAGTTTTTAAGTTTCTTACTAACACTATGGACTTGTATTGTCTGAAATAAATATTTTCATTTCATTTTCTAAGCGGGCATCACACGGCATTCATACCCTAAAAATATTCTCATTGAGTGTCTGTTTGTTGGCAGGATGTCTCTGGTGGGCTCGTACGATGAGTCCGACTCGTTCGTGGACTATCAGACGCGCATGGTCGGCGCGGCCAAGGAGATCGCTCGCCTCGCCACAGACATGGTAAGATAGCTCTTTCATATCTTCTACATACAGGATGTAAGTGTATAAAAATATTTTGCACCCTGTATATAAAGTGTAAAATATTAGCTGAAAATATTCAAAGGGGTGAATCAGCCCATGAAACTGCACAGCTTTCCCCAAGAAACATAGGTCGAAATATAAGAAATTTTTTTGGATCTCCCATACAAATTGACTTGGTCGGTCGGTAAGTCAAAAATTTTTTGTCATATTTCGACCTATGTTCCTTAAGGTAAGTTGTTCAGTTTCATGGGCTAATTCACCCCTTAATATTTTTACACCTTGTATGTATTTATCCTTCCCGTGAGTGTCGTAAGAGGCGACTAAGGGACTCGAGAGTATTGGTGTATCACAATTTTTAGGCGACAGGCTGACAACCTGGCACTATAGTGATACACATGTTTTCTGAAACAACCTCGGAAAACAATCCTCAAAAATGTCAGACGTGGCGATAGCGACCGTATTCTTGCGGTGGTTAACGCTCTGCCTACCCCGCAAGGGATAAAGGCGTGATATATGTATGCAATGTTCCAGATGGCGAAGTCAGCGACGGACGCCAGTCAGCTGGTGGCGCTGGGCAGCGAGATCTGTCAGAAATACGAACAACTGGCCATGGACAGCGTGGGAGCCTCCGCGACCACCCCTAATGCTGATGTGGCCAATAGGTAACTATTGTTTTACTTAACTTTAAGGGCCTTACCACAAAAAACTAGCACTTACATGTTTTAGTGCCGTGTGATGCCGGCATAGAATAAGAGGTAAGTAAGGGACTCGAGGGTTTCATGTGTATTACAACTTTAGGCGACCGGCTGAGAACCTGTCACTACAGTGATACACGACACATCTGAAAGGGCCCTCAATACAGACGTGGCGATTGCGACCGTAAGTTTACAATCGTCACTCTGTCTACCCCGCAAGGGATAGAGGCGTGTTTTGTGTATGTATGTTATGTGTTTTCAAAGCTGATTACTATTTGAACATCGTGAACGATTGCCCACTGCATCGCCTACCTGGCGGCATGACCGAGCTGCACCGTCTTACGCCAGCGGCCGAAGAGTGGCTCAAAAACCTAAAAATTGATATATAGGATCCTGCGCAGAGAAATGCCATACGGCATGAGGAGGATGATAGGTAAGGTTCATATAAGAAAACTTTTTGGGCCTCCCAGGGATACAAAATGTACCGTAATGTTGAAGTCCCTCAGTCGCCTCTTAAGACACCCACGGGTAAGAAATGGGGTGATGCTAATCAAAGCCAGCATCACACGGCAATTTGTATGTGTGTATGTATGTCATGTGTTATCAAAACTGACTCCTCGGGTCGTTGGATGACTCGGTGTCCCACACGAAAAGAGAAAGAGAGAAAACTGATTGACTATTTGTTTAATTCTAGAATCCGGCTGGCAGTAGTGGAGCTGGGCGAGAGCGTGTCGGAGCTGATCAAGGCGGGCGGACAGTGCCGGCTCGCCAGCAACGCGGCCAACCAGCGCCTCGTGGCCGACCAAGCCAAGCACACCAACGAGAAGGTAAAAAACTCATTTTTAACCGACTTAAAAGAGAAAAGGTTCGTTGAAGTCAGTTCTCTTTTAAAAAAGGTTATTATTATCCAACTTAAAAAAGGAGATTCTCAGTTTGACCTATATGTATAATTTGATATACATTGTTGTTAGTTGATATTTATCACTTTGTGAATTTGTTACCAATCTGGTTTGGACATTGCGGGCTGAACCACCCGATTGTCCGTAAGTAAAAAGGTTCCGTGTTTCGGATGGCACGTTAAGCCGTAGGTCCCGGTTGCTGTCTATGATCACTTAGACGGCGGTCGTTACACAACCATGTAAGAAGCCTGCTACTTGTGGAAGGCGGTTGAAAATTCTGACACTAGGATACATCGGGTCGTTGGACCACTTGGTGTCCCACATGAAAAAGAAGAAAGACCGCACCGGACCGAATTTAAAATCCGTATGAATAGTAAATGGTTTTATTTGTGTTTTTGCCGTGTGAGGCCGGCTTAGAATAGCATCACCCCATTTCCTACCCGTGGGTGTCGTAAGAGGCGACTGAGGGACTTGAGGGTTTCAGGTGTATTACAACTTTTAGGCGACAGGCTGACAACTTGTCACTATAGGTGACACACATGTTTTCTGGAACAATCTTGGAAAATAATCCTCAAAAATGTCAGACGTGGCGATAGCGACCGTATTCTTACGGCTGTTAATGTGGTCGGTTCCTATGTGCACGCTCTGCCTACCCCGCAAGGGATAAAGTTGTGATACATGTATGTATGTATGTATAAATAGTGAATGTTTTTGTTGATGTTTGCAGGTGGTGGGCGTGCTGAGCGCGCTGCAGGCGGGCGCGCGCGGCACGCAGGCCTGCATCGACGCCGCCGCCACCATCGCCGCCATCATCGGGGACCTCGACACCACCATACTCTTCGCCAGTGCTGGTAAATTTCTGATTCAAATTTCAATCGTTTATTTCCAAGTAGATTCACAACGAATGCTTTCAGAAAATCAGGAATTTACAATATAATACTGTCACTAAAAATAAATTAGTCATTAAAAAAAGAGAAAATTGTCAGATCCACACGACAGATTTGTAATGACATTGTGTTTGTACAGGCACCCTCCACTCTGAGAAGGAGACGGACACGTTCTCCGACCACCGCGAGAACATCCTGAAGACTGCCAAGACGCTGGTGGAGGACACGAAGACGCTGGTGGGCGGCGCCGCCGGCACGCAGGAGCAGCTCGCGGGCGCCGCGCAGAGCGCCGTCAGGACCATCGGTGAGTACATCCTGGAGACTGCCAAGACGCTGGTGGAGGACACGAAGACGCTGGTGGGCGGCGCCGCCGGCACGCAGGAGCAGCTCGCGGGCGCCGCGCAGAGCGCCGTCAGGACCATCGGTGAGTACATCCTGGAGACTGCCAAGACGCTGGTGGAGGACACGAAGACGCTGGTGGGCGGCGCCGCCGGCACGCAGGAGCAGCTCGCGGGCGCCGCGCAGAGCGCCGTCAGGACCATCGGTGAGTACATCCTGGAGACTGCCAAGACGCTGGTGGAGGACACGAAGACGCTGGTGGGCGGCGCCGCCGGCACGCAGGAGCAGCTCGCGGGCGCCGCGCAGAGCGCCGTCAGGACCATCGGTGAGTACATCCTGGAGACTGCCAAGACGCTGGTGGAGGACACGAAGACGCTGGTGGGCGGCGCCGCCGGCACGCAGGAGCAGCTCGCGGGCGCCGCGCAGAGCGCCGTCAGGACCATCGGTGAGTACATCCTGGAGACTGCCAAGACGCTGGTGGAGGACACGAAGACGCTGGTGGGCGGCGCCGCCGGCACGCAGGAGCAGCTCGCGGGCGCCGCGCAGAGCGCCGTCAGGACCATCGGTGAGTACATCCTGGAGACTGCCAAGACGCTGGTGGAGGACACGAAGACGCTGGTGGGCGGCGCCGCCGGCACGCAGGAGCAGCTCGCGGGCGCCGCGCAGAGCGCCGTCAGGACCATCGGTGAGTACATCCTGGAGACTGCCAAGACGCTGGTGGAGGACACGAAGACGCTGGTGGGCGGCGCCGCCGGCACGCAGGAGCAGCTCGCGGGCGCCGCGCAGAGCGCCGTCAGGACCATCGGTGAGTACATCCTGGAGACTGCCAAGACGCTGGTGGAGGACACGAAGACGCTGGTGGGCGGCGCCGCCGGCACGCAGGAGCAGCTCGCGGGCGCCGCGCAGAGCGCCGTCAGGACCATCGGTGAGTACATCCTGGAGACTGCCAAGACGCTGGTGGAGGACACGAAGACGCTGGTGGGCGGCGCCGCCGGCACGCAGGAGCAGCTCGCGGGCGCCGCGCAGAGCGCCGTCAGGACCATCGGTGAGTACATCCTGGAGACTGCCAAGACGCTGGTGGAGGACACGAAGACGCTGGTGGGCGGCGCCGCCGGCACGCAGGAGCAGCTCGCGGGCGCCGCGCAGAGCGCCGTCAGGACCATCGGTGAGTACATCCTGGAGACTGCCAAGACGCTGGTGGAGGACACGAAGACGCTGGTGGGCGGCGCCGCCGGCACGCAGGAGCAGCTCGCGGGCGCCGCGCAGAGCGCCGTCAGGACCATCGGTGAGTACATCCTGGAGACTGCCAAGACGCTGGTGGAGGACACGAAGACGCTGGTGGGCGGCGCCGCCGGCACGCAGGAGCAGCTCGCGGGCGCCGCGCAGAGCGCCGTCAGGACCATCGGTGAGTACATCCTGGAGACTGCCAAGACGCTGGTGGAGGACACGAAGACGCTGGTGGGCGGCGCCGCCGGCACGCAGGAGCAGCTCGCGGGCGCCGCGCAGAGCGCCGTCAGGACCATCGGTGAGTACATCCTGGAGACTGCCAAGACGCTGGTGGAGGACACGAAGACGCTGGTGGGCGGCGCCGCCGGCACGCAGGAGCAGCTCGCGGGCGCCGCGCAGAGCGCCGTCAGGACCATCGGTGAGTACATCCTGGAGACTGCCAAGACGCTGGTGGAGGACACGAAGACGCTGGTGGGCGGCGCCGCCGGCACGCAGGAGCAGCTCGCGGGCGCCGCGCAGAGCGCCGTCAGGACCATCGGTGAGTACATCCTGGAGACTGCCAAGACGCTGGTGGAGGACACGAAGACGCTGGTGGGCGGCGCCGCCGGCACGCAGGAGCAGCTCGCGGGCGCCGCGCAGAGCGCCGTCAGGACCATCGGTGAGTCATCATAATAATGACCAAGTGGCATCTATCATCCATCAAGAACTTGCGCACAAATATAAGTTGTAAAAATATTAACTGCAAATACTTTAAGGGGTGAATCAACCCATAAAACTGAACAACTTTCTCCGAGGAACATAGGTCGAAATATGAGAAAAATTCTTGGACCTCCCATACAAATTGGGTCGGTCGGTTGGTAGTCTATTATGGGAGGTCCAAAATTTTATTTCATTTTTCAACCTATGTTCTTTTGGGAAAGTTGTTTAGTTTTATGGGCTGATTCGCCCCTTAAAATAGTTGCAGCTATTTTTTGCACACCCTTGTATGTATGTCCTACGTAAAGTTGTCGAAACTAATTGCACTTCCTCCCACAGTACAACTCTGCGAAGTGGTAAAGCAGGGCGCGATGTCGCTCGGCTCGTCCAACCCCGAGCCGCAAGTGTTGTTGCTGCACGCAGCGCGAGATGTTGCGTCAGCGCTGCGCGACCTCGCGGCCGCCACCACCGCCGCCAGCGGGAAGCACGTGGCGCACCCCGACATGCAGGCGCTCAAGCACGCCGCCAAGGTAGGCTTAAACAAGGAATCACACATTCTCCTTGCCTTATCTCGTTCTCTGTCGGGGTCGGCTACCTGACCTAGGGGATTTGACGTTTTTTACACACTGCCATCTGACCTCTGCAACTTGAAGGCTAATCTGGCCCGAATCCTAGATTAAGTCACATTCAAATGTCATCTGAATTCATATTTTATTTGAATGTGGGTTTCATCACGATGTTTTTCCTTCACCGTAAGGGCAGTCAGTAAATGCACATTCACATTTACGAGTAGGTAAAAACACATTGGTATATGGCGGGGATCGAACTCGGGTCTCACGAATTGTAAGACTATGTTTGGCAGTGGATAGTGGTTTTATTGTTTAAAATCTACTATGTAAATACACTTTGCACTTTTGGTATTTGCCTTTCTAGTTTCAAAATTATTACAGGGCCCTAAGTCTGCTATTTTTTGGTCATTGTAATACCGTCGAAACTAAACTGTCATTCAATTGCCACTGTGATTTTCTATACTTCAAACTTTTAGCAGACTACGAAACTACCAAAATCATCCAACTGAGATCCAATCGACATCCAACGGAAACAATTTTCATTTAGCAGACTTAGGGCCCAGGACTGTGTATTTCAGATTGATACATTCGTGTAAATTTTTGTCGACTTGTTTCATTTTGTCCTTGTGTTAAATGTGTCTGTCAATATTGGACTTCTGTTAACGCGCGTGGTGTCCGTAGCGCGACAAACGTTGGAGCATGCCGGTGCGGCAGAACAGCCTGAGACTGAAGCGGCTGTCATTGCAGCCGCGCGACTCCGCCGACTCGGAGACAGACTTCATGCTGTCAGACATACAGTCCGACCAGGAGGAGGAACTCTTGAAGCTCTTAGACTATTCCAGCCAAGACGACGACGTCTCTCCGACTATATTCCACGATGACGCTGAAGAAGTCATCTCCTACATTGAGAAGTTGATGAAATATGTGCCCAAGAAAGCTAAAGATGATAACCTGAATGAAAGATACAATCTTGCAGCTAGAAACAGTCTAGTTGACATGGATTGGCGCGTGTTGAAGTATGGAGAAAATATTCTCTTCGGTGAAGTTAAGAAGCTAGTCGATTTTACTGTTGATTTTGGTGATCGGTCGGAAAATAAAAGGAAGAGAGATATGCTAAAACGGCTGAAAGCTAGCTCTGATTTGGATAAAGAAATGAATAGGTTGTCACAGGTTATTGAAGATTTGGATTCTGAGGTTGAAAATAATAATGATAAACCTACTGAAATAAAATCAGTTGAAATAGTACCGCATAAAAAACCCAAAATAGAAGAGACGCCAAGGCTTAAAAGCCCCGTTTTCAGGGTTAATAAAGTTAAACCAGTAATCTTAGATGCCAAGTCAATTTCGCCAGATATTATTTTGGATGAGCCTATCAAAAGTCCTAGTCCTGAAAAACCTAAAACTCCTAGTCCTGAAAAAGTTATAATTGCTAGTCCAGAAAAGCAGAAAGACAAAGATGAATCTACAGAAATAATAGTGAAACCAGAAACAATCACTAAAAATACCAATACAGTCTCCAAAGAATTTACAACAGAGTTCTGGAGAATGTTCAAAGATGACTCCGAATGGTGGAAAGCTTTGGCCAAGAGGAACTTGGAGAAGATGGAAGAGACAAGAAGAGAACTGGAGAGGTTCAGCGGACATGAACTGGTTCTCGAAGAATTCCACAACGAAATCAATAAATACGAAAAAGAGAAAGAAACTTTACAATCCTTTATTGATGAAGTTGATCACTCGAAAGATCTGAACAAAGATCTCGAATACGATAAAAAATACGAAGACATGGTACTTAAACTTATCAACTTTGCTAAGAAAGATTTTATTTACAAAGGGTTTGATCCGCTTATCGAACAGCTTAAAGCTCTATCGAATATCGAAATCGGAGCTCGAAAGAAAAAAGTCATCAATATACATGATATCATTAACATATACACACAAATAGACATATCAAAATATACTTACGAAGAACTCTGCCTGTTAGAGAAATATTACAAAGAGATCGTAAGAAAATACAAACAAGATAATCACATGATCAGCAGAGAAAAAGAAAATATAGTTCCTAGAGAAGATAGATCTAGATCTCCTAGTTTAGTAAGAGAAGACACTAAGTCAGCGCCTCCGTCGTATCATAGAAACGTTATACTTAATGTACATTCTAGTCACAACCTCACTAAAAACATAAACCACTATTCAAGTACTTACATTCCTAAAGGCGACACAAAGAAATCCAATCAAAGAAACTCACAAATTGAAATATTCGATCTCACTAGAACATACCCTGAAGAATACTACGCTAATAACTGGTGGTCGATTTACGAAGACATCCTCAAAAGTCGCGAACATCAATTCGGATCTATCGACAACTGGTGGAACTTCTACGAAGCTATTCTAAACAAAAAAGATACATCAGACGAAGAATTGAAAAGAATCCGTGCTGTAGTGCAATACAGAAACAGTCTAAGACAGAAACGTCCGAACAGCAGAATGGAGGAGCAGCTACGAATGCTGGACGAGATAAAGAATGACAGATTCAAAGAGACGGAAGACGTGAAGACGGCCAACCAAGAATCGGTCAGAGCTTTTGATGTTTTAACCGTCGCACGCGGCGATAACGGCACGCTCAGGCATGGTGTTGATGGTGGATCATCGGTCATTGATGTCGTCTCTTTCTAATGTTCTATCTGGTGGTGTCTAAAGCGACTTGGACTTTTCAAAGCTTTTGATTGGGTGACTCACGTAATATTTTAAGCGGACTCCTTTGAGCTTGCTTGGAATATTACCAATTGTCTACATGATTATTATTAGAAATACTATAAATGCATTGCAAGAAATTAATATGTAAAAGTTGAAGGAAAATATTTTTGCAATGGTGCTACAACAAGGCAATACATTGGGTCCTTTCTTCTAAATATGCTTTAGACACCACAAAATCTCTTCCAGTCACCTCAAGCAGCTGTCATCGTTAGAAATGTGTTTAGCCGTGTTGCATTCCTGTCTAGTGCAGTCCTGTGTGGCATGACCTACGAGTTTTTACCTCTTCCTTAGTAGAACTATCATTAGGGGCCACCGGTGTTTTAGATAATAAAGTGTAATTTTCAATTCTGATTTTGCTGCACGATTTTGTGACACATTTTACACTTTTGTCTTACTGTAATTTTGTGCAGCACGTTTTTTTAATAATTCGGTTGTGGACTGGATCATTTATAAAATATAATAGTTGTACGCTTAAAACTATGGTCGAAAAATACTATGGACTTTCAATGATTCAAAGATTTATTGAACGAACAGAAAAAACTATATATAATTAAGTGTTCTGATGCCATTCAAAATAGCAACTTATGACGTCATACATTCCTATTTTCGTTCGTTTTAAAAAGTAGCTCATTTGACCAGTCCACATCCTTATTCAAAAAGTGCACCACCCCACTTTAAACGTACTCTCATGATACTCTTATAAATAACCGTTTTGTGAATTACCAAAATTAAGGATATTTATTTTTAATGAAAAACTATTTCACGCCTTATCCTTTGGGAGGTAGGCAGAGATAAATATAGTTGGGAATTGTGTAGAGTATTGTAATATCCGGTGGCTTCTAAGCTAAACACGTTTCTGTCTCGCTCACTCATATCGTCGGTGCTATCATAAAGTGAATAACTAAAATAAACCACAAGCTTTCATTTTTTTTTCAAATTCCTCGCCCGCACAGCTTTGGAAGTCCAATATTGACGATCGAGCTTTCTCAAATATATTTTTTATTTTTTTATTGTATCTATGTATGGATTTCTTATATAACTTTTGTATGGTGTTGAAAGCTTATGGGTTTGCTGGCATGATGCTTCTCGATTACACCGGGACTCATTTTTTAAATTAAAATGTCTTAGTTTGGCAACCCATAGCTTCAGTTCTAATTATTTATGTTAATGGTCGCAGTTGGCTCAGTGCGTCGTCACCATTTTTCTCAAGTACAATTTTAAACTGCCATGTGATGTCGGCTTAGAATAGCATCACCCATTTCTTTCTCGCGGGTGTCGTAAGAGGCGACTAAGTGACTTGAAGGTTTTATGTATTGTGTGTTACAATTTTAAGTGACAGGCTGACAATCTCACTATAGTGATATACAAATACACAAATTATCTTAAACGGCCCCAATATTTGTCAGACGTGGCGATAGCGATTGTATTTTTACGGTCGTTATCGCTCTGCCTATCCGCTCGGGATAAAGGCGTGATATATGTTTGTATGTATAATTTTAAAATGTTAAAATGATGGTACCACTAAGCTAGTACGACCCTTAAAGTGTAAGGTGTTAAAATATTTGCTGCAAATACTTTAAGGGCTGAATCAGCCCATGAAACTGAACATTTTTCCCCAAGAAACATAGGTCGAATTATGAGTAAAATTTTTGGACCTCCCATACTTTTAGAAATAAAATAGACTTGGTTAACCGGTGATTTTTTCTTCATATTTCAACCTATGTTCCTTGGGGAAAGTTGTTCAGCTTCATGGGCTGGTTCACCCCTTAAAATATTTGCAGCTAATTTTCTTTACACTCCGTATTTGCGATATTATTTTTCATTCGGCATTCAGACCAGGGATTCTAAATTTCGTCTCCATTTTTACATCTGGGTCCATATTGACACGCTTCGGTCCAATTAATGATTTCAAAATTAGACAATAAGATTTCAGATTTCATTTTATTGCAAGTTACAAGTAACAAGATAGTATACAAGGTGGTAATGATGATGATGATCTGAAATCTGACATTTGCAAACAAATTGGTTGCAAAAAATGACAATTTACTATAAATGAAAATAAGAAATTGAAAAATTAACAAGCGTCGACCGGGAATCGAATCCGGGCTCAGTGGGGTACCGGCCCACTGCTCCGCCGCTGCGCTATCGACGCGCCGGTCGGCCTCGTCAATTTCTCAAGCAGTGGACCGGTACCCCGGCCTTTTTCAATATTTCAATTCCTTATTTCTATTTATGAAAATAGTACAGCACTATATTATACCGGGTGTAAAAAAATTGCTGCAAGTATTTTAATGGGTGAATCAGCCCATGAAATCCGAACAACTTTCCTCAAGGAACATAGGTCAAAATATGAAAATATGAAAAATTTTCACCTCCCGTGCAGTTAACTCGCTCAGCTGCTACATTCTGGTCCAATTTTTTTATGTCATATTTCGACCTATGTTCCTTAGGGAAAGTTGTTCAATGTCATGGGCTCATTTACCCCTTAAAATATTTGCAGCTAATATTTTTACACCTTATATAAACTGAATTTATTGAAACCCAGTTGAGCACAATGTAACCTATGGCATTTGATAGGTGATGGTGACGAACGTGACGTCACTGCTGAAGACCGTCAAGGCTGTGGAGGACGAGCACACCCGTGGCATCCGCGCGCTCGAGTCCACCATTGAGGCGCTCTCGCAGGAGATTGAGGTAACAACTTGTTGAAGGCTCTATACCGTACACAAGTTTTTTCACTTTTTCTTAGTGAATCGATTCTGGCGGTCAAATATATTTGCACCAATACTTGTCCGCTTTGTAGAGTTCCTCGCGTGTGCAGGTAGCTGGGCACGCGGGGCAAGACAATAGATGTGCCATGGACTAGGGTGATATACCGCACTGGCAAGCACTTTGTGAAATTGTTCCCAGTCTGGTTAGAACATTGCGGGCTGAACCACCCGATTGTCCGTAAGTAAGATGGTTCCGTGTTTCGGATGGCACGTTAAGCCGTAGGTCCCGGTTGCTGTCTATGATTACTCAGACGACGGTTGTTACACAACAATGTCAGAAGCCTGCTGCTTGTAGAAGGCGGCTGAAAAATTCTGACACTAGGGTACATTGAGTCGTTGGACGACCCGGTGTTTCACACGAAAAGAGGAAGAGAATGTTAAAGATAGGATAATCTCTTTAATCGTCGACAACAGCGAAAACAACTCCAACAAAAAAAGTACATTGAGTCGTTGGACGACCCGGTGTTTCACACGAAAAGAGGAAGAGAATGTTAAAGATAGGATAATCTCTTTAATCGTCGACAACAGCGAAAACAACTCCAACAAAAAAAGTGCTACCTTTTACGTTTCTGTACTACTACTTTCACGTTTATTAAATTAACTTTATTAACACTTAAATTAATAGTACTAACGGGATTATTACCACGATCATGTTTGTTTTTATCTCGATATTTGGAAGCGGTTACGCGCTCCGTGGTCATGAATAGACTGTTCTGGCGAATGTTGTCATTTTATTAAGGGCAAACATATCTGTCTACCCTCTTTCTCGTGGTGCTAGTTAATACTATTAATTCAAGTGTTCCTGTCACGAATTTTTATAAAACCTTCTTAAATTATGTTTTGTATACTCAGGTGTTGATGTCGCCGACGCCGCCCAAGGGCACAGCGACGCCGGAGGAGGTGGTGCGGTGCACGCGGCAGATGACGGTGGCGACCGCGCGCGCGGTCTCCGCCGGCAACAGCAACAAGCAGGACCAGCTCACGGCCGCCGCCAACCTGGGCCGCAAGACTGTCATACACCTCCTCCAGGCTTGCAAGGTAAGACAACCTGCCATAGACCTCCTGGTCGCTTGCAAGGTAAACATCAGGGTTTCGTAATATGGACGACCAATGCGGCGCAATGGAAGTGCTACTGTCTTCTACGCAGTAGGTTTCGGGTTCGATTTTCGGCGGGCCACTCACAAAGTTGATATCTATCACTTTGTGAATTTGTTCCCAGTCGGGTTAGGACATTGCGAGCTAAACCACCCGATTAAGTAAGATGGGTCCGTGTTTCGGATGGCACGTTATAGGTCCCGGCTGCTGTCTATGATTACTTAGACGGCGGTCGTTACACAACCGTATCAGAAGCCTGCTACTTGTAGAGGGCGGTTGAAAAATTCAGATACATTGAGTCGTTGGACGACTCGGTGTCCCACACGAAAAGAAAGTAAGACAGTAACAAACAAACACATACACTAACACACTTATAATATTACCCTAAACCTCTGAAAAATAAATATAAATATCAACTTTGTGAGTGACCCACCGAGAATCGAACCCGGATCCTTCTGCGCCAAAGGCAGCCGAATTTTCTATGATACTTATTTATGTTATTCGTTCCCCAGGCGGCTGCGTTCACCGCGGAGTCCGCTGAGCTGCAGTCGCGCACCCTGGAAGCTGGTCGTCAGGCTGCGGCAGCGTACAGGTCCTTGCTGCAAGCCGTGCTGGCGGCCTGCAACGGAGACGCCCATGCCAGGTCAGCCCTACAAAAACAGTTCATCATCCTCTTCCTTATCCCGTTGATAAAATGATTGCCGTGTGATGCCGGCTTAGAATAGCATCACCCCATTTCTTCCCGCGGGTGTTGTAAGAGCCAACTAAGGGACTCGAGGCTTCCATGTGTATTACAACTTTAGGCGACAGGCTGACAACCTGTCACTACGGTGATACACGAATCATCTGAAAGGGCCCTCAATACTTGTCAGACGTGGCGATAACGACCGTAATTTTACGATCGTTATTGCTCTGCGTACCCCCGCAAGGGATAAAGGCGTGATTTATGTATGTATGTATCTATGTAAAATGATTGATTATAGGATTGCTAGGAGATGCAATACAATATAAGGATAAGATCGTTCCATTGTTAGTCATTCTCCTTGCTACAGTCCACATCATCATTCTCCTCGCATTATCCCGTTCTCTGACGGGGTCGGCTACCTAACCTAGGGGATTTGACGTGGAACCAAGTTTTTTTACACACTGCCATCTGACCTCTGCAACCCGAAGGTTAACCTGGTAAAAAAATTTTTGGTTTCCCATAGTAAATGCAGTTAGCTGATCGCGATTTAGTATTCGATTTTTTTTTGTGGTTTCCTAACATATGTTCCTAGGGAAAATTGTTCAGTAGTTCATGGTCTACTTCACTCTATTAATATTCGGGACGCTGTCCCTAACACCTTGGACAAGTATTAGTATCAGCTATCCAGTTCCCATAGCACAAGCTTTGCTTAGGGGCTAGATGGCGCTGTGTGAATTGTCCAGGATATCTATTTTACTGTTGACCTGCAGGCAATCGTTCCCGGAGCTGTCGCGCGGCGTGGCGCACGCGGTGGCCGACATCATCGCGGCGGCTGAACTGCTCAAAGGTACCATTACTTGAGGGTTTCAGGTGTGTTACAAGTTTTATGCGACAGGCTGACAACATGTCACTATAGTGATACACAAAATTATCTCAAACGGCCCTCTATATTTGTCAGACGTGGCAATAACACAATGGATAAAGGCGTGATATATACAGGGTGACCGGTAAATTGATGCATTCCTTTCAAAGGATGAACCAGCTCATGAAACTGAACAACTTTCCCCATGGAACATAGGTCGAAAAATGAAAAAAAATTTGGCCCGCCCATACAAAATTACCGACCGACTAATTCAATTTGTATGGGAGGACCAAATTTTTTTTTCATATTTCCACTTATGTTCCATGGGGAAAGTTGTCAATTCAATTTACCGGTCACCCTATATATATATGTATTGTTGTTATTGTGCACTAAAGTGTTTTTTCGTTGGTTAGGCTCGGACTGGGTGGACCCTGACGACCCCACAGTGATCGCGGAGAACGAGTTGCTGGGCGCGGCCGCCTCCATCGACGCGGCCGCCAAGAAGCTCGACTCCTTGCGCCCGAGGAAGAGCGTCGCTGTGCAGGTACTCATAGTGTTACATACAAACAAAAACTGCATCAAAATCCGTTGTGTAATTTGAAAGATTTAAGCAAACATACAGCGAAAAGCGACTTACCTTTATACTATGTAGAGATGCAAAACCGCGATTCCGTATATAAGGCGTACAAAAAATGCTGCAAATATTTAAGGGGACGAACCAGCCCATGAAACTGAACAACTTTCCCCAAGGAACATAAGTCGAAATATGAAAAAAAATTTTGGACATCCCATACAAAATTACTAACTGACCAAGACAATTTGTATGGGAGGTATCCAATTTTCTCATATTTCGACTTTCCTTGGGGAAAGTTATTCAGTTTCATGGGCTGATTCACCCGTTAAAGTATTTGCATCGAATATTTTTACACCTTATACATACATAGGAAAATATTACATTCTAATATTATGTTTCAACACAGGTAAATTGTGTTTTTAATTATGATTATGAACATTTTTTGTTTCCGCAATCTTAAAAAAAGTTGTAAAAAAATATGAATGAATTAAAGTTTTTGGTTTTCGTAATTTTGTAGATGTCTCCACAGTAAAAGTTGTTCAGAATTATAGGTAGAATATAGAAATGTGAAAGACTGCAAAAAAAAAGAAGATAAGGAGAAAGAAGTATAGAAGACAATAAGAAGAAGAAAAAACATAGAAGAAAAGAAGATGCCGCGCGTCAGTAAGATATGTTTGATATTCTTGGTTGTCAATTGAATTCACCCGGGAATCAAACATATTACCTACTGACCGCGGCGCTACCGACCGCACAGAAGACTACAGAACAACACAGAAGATGGAAAGAAGATTGAAAACGAAAATTGACAATAGGCTGGTTTCCTGACAAGTCAAATGAGCTACTTTTTAAAACCATCTAAAACGGTATTATGTTTGAAGAACTAGGAGTATGACGTCACGCCGTAAGTATTTGGATGGCGTCAAAACACTTACTTATATATTATTTTTCTGTTTTTTAATTCAAACTTTGAATATTTCGAAACATTATGAATGAAGTCCGTGATATTTTTGGACAATAGTTTTAAGCGTACAACTGTAATATTTTTGAATGACTGGATCATTAATAAAATACAAAAATTGTATGTTTAAAACTATTGTTCTAAAATACTACAGATTTTATTCATAGTTTTTCGAAATATCGTATATTCAAAGTTTTTGAATAGACAGAAAATTAAAATAAAAGTAAGTGTTTTGACGCCATCCTAACTAGAGCATTACGAATTTATACTTTCAGTGCTTTTATACGAACTGTCGTTTTAGATTATTTCAAAACGGAGCTTATTTGACCTTCTAGTCGAGATTGTTTTAAATAGTACTTCATTTGACTTTTTAGATCGTTTCAAAAAAGCGTAATTTATGTATGTATCTTTTGCAATAAGAATTGTTATTTTGGCATTGATTGAAATGTTTATGTATGTGTGATTGTGGCCAGAAATAAACTTTTTATCTATCTCTCTATCTAAGAATTGACAAATGGTTGATATTGACAGGAAGCGGACGAGAGCCTGAACTTCGACGAGATGATCCTGGAGGCTGCCAAGTCCATCATCACGGCCACCTCAGCGCTCGTGAGAGCCGCGTCTGCCGCGCAGAGGGAACTCATCGACCAGGTAACCCCTCGGCCGTGTGATGCCGGATTAGAATAGCATCACCCCATGTCTTTCCCGCGGGTGTCGTTAGAGGCAACTCAGGGATTCAAGGGTTACATGTGTATTACAACTTTTTTTTTTTTTTTTTTTTTTTTTTTTTTTTTTATATATGTAATAGGCCCGCATTTGTCTGCCATCTCACCTGGTGGTAAGTGGAGATGCAGACGAAGATGGTACATGCTTGCCTAGATAATGCCTATTCACTCTTGCCTTAAAAAGGCCCAAGTTATATCGTTCCGGAAAAAGATCCGCCGGCAGGGAATTCCACTCTTTAGCCGTACGCATGATAAAAGTTGAAGCGAAACGCTTATTGCGGATTAGAGGTATATCTACAACATAAGGGTGGAACCCCAGTCGGCGCCTCGATCCCCGGAGATGGAATGGGGAAGGGGGTATCAGGTCGTGGAGTGATTGAGCACACTCTCCGAAATGTATCCTATAGAATACCGACATGCATGCTACTTTGCGACGGTGCTCAAGGCTCTGCAACTTAGTCTCAACCAGTGCTTCGTCTGCTATGAGCTTCTTGGCGCGTTTTTCAATGGAGTCTAAGGCGGCCAGTTGGTATTTGGCAGATCCATCCCAAAGGTGGCAGCAATACTCCATGCAAGATCGAACTTGAGCTTGATAGAGTTGTAGAAGCTGTTCTGGTGCAAAGTAGCGCCTAACCTTTGAGAGGATACCAAGCTTTTTTGCTGCAGTCGTGGCCAAAGATTCTATGTAGCGTCCAAAGTTCAGGTCTGACGTAAGAGTCATGCCAAGAAGATCAAGGTGGTCAGAAATCGGTATGGATACATCTCGGAAAGTCGGAGTAAGTGTGAAGGGACTCCGTTTAGCCGAGAATAGACAAGCCTGTGTCTTTGATGCATTAAACTTCACTAAATTGGCATCACCCCACTCGGATATTGCCTTGAGTGAAGAGTTCAGATGTTGGACAATGGACTCTCGACAAGACTGGGTGGTTTCACTGCTGGCCTTTGCACTGGACAGGTATCTGTCAACAACCGTGCTATCATCTGCGTACCCAAAGGTGTCGGGCGTCAGCATGTCGTTGATATGCAGCAGAAATAGTGTTGCAGACAGAACTGATCCTTGAGGGACTCCAGCATCTATGGCCTGTTGGTCCGAGGAGCGGCCCTCTAGGACCACTCGTATCGACCGTCCCCTCAGGAAGTCAGAGATCCAGTTGCAAAGATCAGCAGGTAGTCCGTAGGCGGGCAGCTTGCTAATAAGGCTTGCGTGCCAGACCCTGTCAAATGCTTTTGAGATATCTAGAGACACAGCGAGGGCTTCGCCATGTCTCTCGATAGCCTCGCTCCATAGGTGGGTGGCATGCACGAGGAGATCACCTGTGGATCGCCCAGGACGAAATCCGTATTGGTGATCGCTCAGAAGATCGTTGTCCTCGAGGTAGCCCAGGAGTCTGTTATTAAGTACACGTTCCATAGTCTTGCAGAGTATGGAGGTGACCGATATGGGCCTATAATTCGCAGGGTCAGCTCGGCTTCCTTTTTTGGGCACAGGTTGCACGTTTGCAAGCTTCCACGATTCGGGAACCACGCCAGTCTCTAGTGACAGTCGGAACAGACGTGTTAATATCGGAGACAACTCAGGCGCACAGTTTCGCAGAACAATTGCAGGGATACCGTCAGGGCCGCTTGCTTTGTTAACATCTAGATTCCGCAGGACTTTAAGTACCTCTTTTTGGTGAATACTGACGGCCGGCATAGAGCAGTCTACTCGAGGTAAAGTTGGTGGAATAGTACCTGCGGCGTCAAGACGCGAGTTTTCTGCAAAGAGGTAGGCAAGGAGATTCGCTTTTTCCTCTGCAGTGTGGGCAAGTGAACCGTCATGTTTCTGCAGCGGCGGTAAAGTAGGCTGACAGAAATTGGTCTCAACTGCCTTTGCAAGAGACCAGAATGCCTTACTTCCAGCTGGATATGAGGCAAGTTTAGCGCCTACGCTACTTACAACTTTAGGCGATAGGATGGAAACCTGTCACTACAGTGACGAATCATCTGCAGGGGCCCTCAATATTTGTCAGACGTGGCGATAGCGACCTTAATTTTACGATCATTAATGCTCTGCCTACCCCGCAAGGGATAAAGGCGCGATTTGTGTACTATGAAAACACTACAATTTATGATTAAAACTATAGCTAAGTACAACTAAACTAACAGTAGGCTGGTAGCTAATAATTTGATAACCATGTCAAACCTGTTTCTGACAAAGAGGCATGGTTCTCTGATTTTCCAGCGCAGCACAAGAAACATGCAGTCATTTTTAATACCAAATCGGGACGTGCATGGAACTTAAAATTGACATAAATAGAAAGGAAGACTTAATTAAGACGAAACAGATAGAATTATCTACTGTAGTACTTTTATTTTATTTTAGCGTAGCCGTCTTTTGGGCTATTAATATAATTTAAATCTTAGCTATGGTAGCTTAGGTCCTCTGGTACAAATTGTTAATTGAGAATAGGAGCACTTTTGAGCAGGTTTTTGGGTGGTTTTCCTGTTCAGGGGGTCCGGCTGATTTACATGACACATGTAAATATATTTTTTGAAATATTTACTTTAATAGCTACATGCTAGTAAGTTACATGCTGTGTGGTCAGCCTGGCCGGCCCCGAGGCAGTGCCTTTTTTATCCCACTCGTGCCGCGTTTCTACTAGGAACATAAAATTGTTATAAAAAAGAGAAGATTGTGTCTGTCAATTTTCTCTTTTTTACAATGACTAGTTTATTTTTAGCGACAGTATTGTATTGTTAATTTTTGACTTTCTGAAAGAATTCGTTGTGAATCTACTTGGAAATAAACGATTGAAATTTGAATTTGAAACCCCCAGGGCAAGGTGGCCCGGCGGCCCACCTCCTCGTCGGATGACGGACAGTGGTCGGAGGGGCTGATCTCGGCGGCGCGGCTGGTGGCGGCCGCCGCACACAGCCTGGTGGAGGCAGCCAACGCGCTCGTGCAGGGCGCCGGCAGCGAGGAGCGGCTCATCTCCTCCGCGCGGCAGGTGGCCTCCAGCACCGCGCAGCTGCTGGTGGCCTGCAAGGTTGGTACTGCAGCAGGAGCGGCTCATCTCCTCCGCGCGGCAGGTGGCCTCCAGCACCGCGCAGCTGCTGGTGGCCTGCAAGGTTGGTGCTGCAGCAGGAGCGGCTCATCTCCTCCAGCACCGCGCAGCTGCTGGTGGCCTGCAAGGTTGGTGCTGCAGCAGGAGCGGCTCATCTCCTCCAGCACCGCGCAGCTGCTGGTGGCCTGCAAGGTTGGTACTGCAGCAGGAGCGGCTCATCTCCTCCGCGCGGCAGGTGGCCTCCAGCACCGCGCAGCTGCTGGTGGCCTGCAAGGTTGGTACTGCAGCTGGAGCGGCTCATCTCCTCCAGCACCGCGCAGCTGCTGGTGGCCTGCAAGGTTGGTACTGCAGCAGGAGCGGCTCATCTCCTCCGCGCGGCAGGTGGCCTCCAGCACCGCGCAGCTGCTGGTGGCCTGCAAGGTTGGTACTGCAGCTGGAGCGGCTCATCTCCTCCGCGCGGCAGGTGGCCTCCAGCACCGCGCAGCTGCTGGTGGCCTGCAAGGTTGGTGCTGCAGCAGGAGCGGCTCATCTCCTCCAGCACCGCGCAGCTGCTGGTGGCCTGCAAGGTTGGTACTGCAGCAGGAGCGGCTCATCTCCTCCGCGCGGCAGGTGGCCTCCAGCACCGCGCAGCTGCTGGTGGCCTGCAAGGTTGGTACTGCAGCAGGAGCGGCTCATCTCCTCCGCGCGGCAGGTGGCCTCCAGCACCGCGCAGCTGCTGGTGGCCTGCAAGGTTGGTACTGCAGCAGGAGCGGCTCATCTCCTCCAGCACCGCGCAGCTGCTGGTGGCCTGCAAGGTTGGTACTGCAGCAGGAGCGGCTCATCTCCTCCGCGCGGCAGGTGGCCTCCAGCACCGCGCAGCTGCTGGTGGCCTGCAAGGTTGGTGCTGCAGCTGGAGCGGCTCATCTCCTCCGCGCGGCAGGTGGCCTCCAGCACCGCGCAGCTGCTGGTGGCCTGCAAGGTTGGTGCTGCAGCTGGAGCGGCTCATCTCCTCCGCGCGGCAGGTGGCCTCCAGCACCGCGCAGCTGCTGGTGGCCTGCAAGGTTGGTGCTGCAGCAGGAGCGGCTCATCTCCTCCAGCACCGCGCAGCTGCTGGTGGCCTGCAAGGTTGGTACTGCAGCAGGAGCGGCTCATCTCCTCCGCGCGGCAGGTGGCCTCCAGCACCGCGCAGCTGCTGGTGGCCTGCAAGGTTGGTACTGCAGCAGGAGCGGCTCATCTCCTCCGCGCGGCAGGTGGCCTCCAGCACCGCGCAGCTGCTGGTGGCCTGCAAGGTTGGTACTGCAGCTGGAGCGGCTCATCTCCTCCGCGCGGCAGGTGGCCTCCAGCACCGCGCAGCTGCTGGTGGCCTGCAAGGTTGGTGCTGCAGCAGGAGCGGCTCATCTCCTCCGCGCGGCAGGTGGCCTCCAGCACCGCGCAGCTGCTGGTGGCCTGCAAGGTTGGTACTGCAGCAGGAGCGGCTCATCTCCTCCGCGCGGCAGGTGGCCTCCAGCACCGCGCAGCTGCTGGTGGCCTGCAAGGTTGGTGCTGCAGCAGGAGCGGCTCATCTCCTCCGCGCGGCAGGTGGCCTCCAGCACCGCGCAGCTGCTGGTGGCCTGCAAGGTTGGTGCTGCAGCAGGAGCGGCTCATCTCCTCCGCGCGGCAGGTGGCCTCTCGCCGTGCACGTTCACCGCCTGGATTAAACATACATAAAATCTTTATTGCAACAAACACAATATTAAAACATAACGCTTCATACTTTTTTGAAATCGGTTAAAAAGGAAAAAAACTAGTGAATAGTTCTAAGGAAAGTCAAAAATATGACAAATAAAAGAATTTGCCGTGTGATGCCAGCTTAGAATAGCATCACCCCATTTCTTCCCCGTGGTTGTCGTAGAAGCCGACTAAGAGACTCGAGAGTTTCATGCGTATTACAATTTTAGTCACTGTCACTACAGTAATACATGAATCATCTGAAGGGGCTCTCAATACTTGTCAGACGTGGCGATAACGACCGTAATTTTATGATCGTTTACGCTCTGCCGACGGCGAGGTAGACCACGCACAAGATGGCGGGACGCAATTATAATTTTTTGCCAGCAATGGACATCAGAGCTTCAAGAGCGAGAAACCTGGCGAAAAAGAGGGGAGGCCTTTGCCCTGCAGTGGGGCATATTATAGGCTACAAAAAAAAACCCGCTCTGTCTATCTCGCAAGAGATAAAGCGAGTGATTTGTGTATTTATTTCCATTATTATGATCATAGCGATTATTCTGATTTGTATACCACCTGTCTGACAGGTGAAAGCGGACCCGTCGTCAGAGTCGACCCGGCGGCTGCAGGCGGCCGGCGCCGAGGTGATCCGGTCCACCGACAACCTGGTCAGAGCCGCCCGGGACGCCATCCAGTGCGAGGAGGAGCGGAGTCTCGTGCTCAACCGGAGGATGGTGGGCGGCATCGCTCAGGAGATTGATGCCAGGTACGGCCCTGTCAATAAAACTGGCATTTTCAAATTTAAATTTCAAATTTCAGTCGTTTATTTCCAAGTAGATGAATGCTTCCAGAAAGTCCGGAATTTATAATACACTACTGTCACTAGAAAAAAATATATTAGTTATCGTAAAAAGAGAAAATTGTTAGACACAGTTTTCTCTTTTATATAACAATTTTATGTTCCTAGTAGAAACGCGGCACGAGTGGGATAAAAAATAAATAAAATCACTGCCTGGGGGCTAGCTTAGTGCAGCACCGCTTCAACGGAGACGCACCCTAAATCATTTACCATCTCTCTTTCAGATCCGAAGTGCTCAGGATAGAGAAAGAGCTGGAGGAAGCCCGCGGGCGCCTCACCGCCATCAGACAGGCCAAGTACAAGCTGCGGACCGGCGACACCTCCGGCGAGGACACCGACTACGCCGGCTACTACAGCGACGCGTCCGCGCCTCAGCCCAAGTGAGTCACCAACATCCTCCTGGCCTTATCTTACTTAAGGGGGTTTTGACGACAAGTTTTTGACACAAAGCGACTGCTATCTGACCTCTGCAACCCGAAGGCTAACCTGGCTGGCTAACATGCGTGCCACGACATACTTTGTCGTTTCATATGCGCACAATGTCACTACGGAAAAATGCGTAACTTATTCGCAGTGAAGTTAGCCGCAGAAGACATATTGCGGTGACAAAATTTTATCGAGGCACGCATGTTAGCCATGCTGGCCTTATCCCGTTCTCTGTCGGGGTCGGCTACCTAACCCAGAGCTTTTGACGATGAAGTTTTTACACAGAGCGACTGCCATCTGACCTCTGCAATCTGAAGGCTAACCTGGCCCGAACCCTAGGTTAAGTCTCATTCAAATATCATCTGAATTCAAATTTTTATTTGAATGTGGGTTTCATCACGATGTTTTTCCTTCACCGTAAGAGCAGTCAGTAAATATACGTGAGTAAAACACATTGGTACATGGCGGGGATCGAACTTGGGGTTTCTAGAATGTGGAATGGACAAACTTTAAGATTGTTCTTGAAAGAAAAGTGATCCTAAAACAAATATCGTAGTGTTTATTTTGGGACAAGTTTGGTTATTATTATTACTATTTTTTTTTTCGAGCCGAAATATATTGTTTTTGATTACGATGCAATACTATTCATAATCTTATATTCGTTGTATTTATTCCTCTTGCAGATTCAAAACCCCAAACAGCAGTTTCCAAAACACAACATACAGCCCCAACTCCACATATTCAACTCACAACAACACGCAAAACACACAAAACACAACAAATTTATCTCACCACGTGTCCCAACTGAACCAGTCCATACACGGCACCCCGTACTCACCCGGATATACCCCAGCCTCGCCGGGATATAACCAGCCTTCGCCGGGATATAACCAGACTTCGCCGGGATATAACCAGTCTTCGTCGGGATATAACCAGTCTGGCCCGGGATATGTGCCTACGTCGCCGGGATATACGCAAAGTGGTCAAAATACGCAGTCGTATACGCAGAACGTGCAGAGTACCACTAGTTTTGGGGTAAGTTATATTATTTGATTTTTACTTTCTTATGAATTATTATACATATTCTTTATGAGGATATATTTTTAATTTAGCTTCTACCACTTTCAAAAGTTCCATAATTTATGTCACTTCAATCGGTGAAATAATTCCACATACATATAGGTAGAGATACTACGGTGTTTATGTTTTATCACCCCATTTCCTACTCGTGGTTGTAGTAAGAGGCGACTGAGGGACTTGAGGGTTTCAGGTGTATTACAACTTTTAGGCGACAGGCTGATAACCTGTCTCTATAGTGATACACAAATTATCTCAAACGGCCCTGTATATTTGTCAGACGCGGCGATAGCGACTGTATTTTACGGCCGTTAACGCTCTGCCTACCCCGTAACGGATAAAGGCGTGATATATGTATGTATGTATATTTTCGTTACTAATCGTATACTTGATCAGCAGGGCGGTCCCCAAACGCCATCTAACGGCTACAGCCGGCAGGAGACGTACACCGTGCAGACTCCGAGCTTCTCCAGCTTCAGACCGCAGGACGAGCCGCACAAGCAGAACTACGAGGGATTCACCACTCGGTGAGTCGCTTGCCCCGCTCGCCCCGCTCGCCCCTAGAGCATACAGCCCATGGAGGTGGCAAACACTCAATTAGCTGGGTCTCCATTGAACGAGCAGCCTCAGATGCTCACTGCCGCGCGCAGCATGCGGCGCAATGTGGACGTTTTTTCGCCCGAGCATAAGAATTCTCTAGTTTCCTGGGTCATTAAAAAATTATAACAGTAGTACGCTTAAAACTATTGTCCAAAAATACTACAGACTTCATTCATCATTTTTCGAAATATTCAAAGTTTGAATTAATAAACAGAAAAATAATATAAAAGTAAGTGTTTTAACGCCATCCAAATACTTACGGCGTGACGTCATACTTCTAATTTCAAACAAAAGACCGTTTTAGATCGTTTTAGCTGTTTTGGCCTGTCAGGAAACAAGCCTGTTACAATAACATGCGCTGCGCTGCTCAGGCGAAACACGTCCACACCGACCGCGCAATGCGCCGCATGCTGCGCGCGGCAGCGAGCACCTGAGGCTGCTCGTTCAATGGAGACCCAGCTATTACTGTACAATTTTTTCTGCCACTTTTTGCGGGAGGCGAGATAAACACGTACAAACCTCAGCAAGGGTTATAACTATTGTATAAAATAACTTCTGAAGTGCCGGATAGATTCTTGGACCACATAAAATGTGTAAAAAAAATTGCTGCAAATATTTTAAGGGGTGAATCAGCCCTTAAAACTAAACATTGTCAATTTCAGACCATCAAAAAAAATGTAAAATTTACTACTTTGAATAAATAATTTGAGTTTGAGTTTGAACAACTTTCCCCAAGTAGCATAGGTCGAAATATGAACAAAATTTTGGACCCCCCATACAAAGTGACCGACCGACTAAGTCAATTTGTATGGGAGATCCAGAAAATTTTCTAATATTTTGACCTATATTTCTTGGGGACAGTTGTTCAGTTTCATGGGCTGATTAACCCCTCCAATATTTTTACACCTTATATAGTTTTATCCTTACCACAAGACTTGTCTAGCTCGCTTGGCTCGTGTATAAAAAACCACATTATCTATAAAACTATTGGCTAATCTAGCTTAGTTACTGTTACAAAACTCTTATAATACACTACGCACTACATTGTATAAAATCACAATATATAAAGTGTAAAAATATTAGCTGCAAACATTTTAAGGGGTGAACCAGTCTATGAAACTGAACAACTTTCCCCAAGAAATATAGGTAGAAATATGAAAGAAATTTTTGGACCTCCCATACAAAATGTAGCAGACGAGCAACTGAACTGTATGGGAGGTCCAAGATTTTTTTTCATATTTCGACCTATGTTCCTTGGGGAAAGTGGTTCAGTCTCATGGGCTGATTCACCCCTTAAAGTCATCATTCACCTTGCCTTATCCCGATCTCGGTCGGGGTCGGCTACCTAACCTAGGGGATTTGACGTGGAACCAAGTTTTTACACAGAGCGACTGCCATCTGACCTCTGCAACCCTGAGGCTAACCTGGCCCGAATCCTAGGTTAAGTCACATTCAAATATCATCTGAATTCAAACTTTACTTGAATGTGGGTTTCATCACGATGTTTTTCCTTCACCGTAAGAGCAGTCGGTAAATTTGCAGCTAATTTTTTTGTACCCTGTATATTGCATCGATTTCTCAAAGAAAAAAATGTTTGTATGCAGTCCAAGAGCTCTCTGGTGCACAATATTAAATATAACATAAATAAGAAAATTACAAATGAAAATTATATTTTTCTAAAATCTTTTTTAATCCACTTACGTTACACTAATTTCTAATTTGCTTTCTTTCCACGCTGCCCTGGATCACAGATGATTAATATATTTCTAATACCCTTTATAATACATAACCAAACAAAACAATGATTGCTACAACCTATATAAGTGCCTTCGAACTTATGATGCGTGCCTACTAGACTGTTTTTGATAAAGTTTTTATTAATTTTAAGATTTGGATCTTCAAAATTTTATAAAAATGGTGCGATTCGATATTTAATTTGTTACTGAATACATTTTGGGTTTTTATTTTTCGCTGCCTCTTTCTTTCTCTTACGGACACGATAGAGTATTAATTTTGCACCAAGGTAACATATTTTTCATAAAACATTGGTCGAAAAATATCTAAACCGACATATTCCGACCTATGTTTTTGGAAGTGTTGCTCAAAAAAATAAAAGCCCAAAACTCCAAAGAAATCTTTAGCATTTTTCCAAATTTTATTCTGTAGAATGTAAGGAACTATTTCTATGCTCGTTCTAAGCGCATGTTTCTTAGGAAAATGTCCGCAGACCGGAGTTTTCCAACTGATCTATACATAAAGGCATTGTTTACATTTTGAATATAAAAAACCCAAACATACAAATACAAATTTGACATTTTGTCGCCTAAAAAAACATCGGTCGTCTGACAAAACATGGGTCGTCAAAAAAATGGGTCCTCTTACAAAACAGGTTGAAACCAACATAACATTGGTTGGTCAATAAGTTCAAAGTAATGAAGTTCATACTCAAAATCTAAACAAAGTCTTTTAAATACAAAATGTGTCTTAATAATGTAGTCGTTTATAACTGTACCCTAGATTTGAACAAGTATTCGTTTACAGCAATACGAGAAATGACAGAACGATGAAAAATAAGTAAGTTCGAAACAGACAAACAGACAAACCGCTCGCTCCCCACCGTGTAGGTATCCCGTGTATATTGTGACGCGCGGCTTCCCCTATGCTAAAGAGTGCTGTTTTTTTTTATTGTGAACATAAATGGCGTTGGTTGTTCAGATGTTTTTTTTAAATAATTCGCTGTGTGTATCGCTTTTGTACATAAAATGCGTTTGTGTGAGTTACTGCTAAATAATGATAGCAGTGGATGAAGGTGTTAGATGTTGAATACACACAAAACATTAGTTTTCGCTTTTAAAATAAAGTAATAAAATCGACCAAAAAAAATGTTCTGCTCTCAATTGCTCGAAAATAATGTCATTATAAAATATGCAATAAAAGGCATATTTAAAATATAACTCGACCACAAACTGGTTGATGTTTTGCCTGTGTCTTAATGTGCTATTGTTTTGACGACAAATTACATTTTGCACCAAAAAACTTGCAAACGATCCAAAAATTATATTAAATATTATATTATTTTATCTAGTTCTTATGTATAACAGAATTACTTGAATCAAACCTATTACAATTTATTGGGATTTACCGCATTTCACATTATGAAAATATAACTTTATTCTCATAAATGAAAATAAGAAATCAAAAAATTCACAAGCGCCGACCGGGAATCGAACCCGGGCCGCGTGGGGTACCGACCCACTGCTCTGCCGCTGAGCTATTGCCGTAACGGTTAGCCTCGCCAATTGACGAAGGTTCCCCACGCGGCCCGGGTTCGATTTCCGGTTGACGCTTATTAATTTTTAGATTTTTTATTTTCTATTACAATCTGTCTGAAAACAACTCCATTATGTTTTCTACTCACTCAGATCAAAGCAAAATACAAACAACATCGTTCTGTACATATAATTATTACTACAAGTGTTTAATGTTTTGTTTCTTACAGCTTGCCCTTTAATAATGATGTATCTTTAACTTATTGATAGCTTGAGCCTAACTCTGATCGGAACGAAATTAAACAAACTATAATACCTATAAGTGTATGTTTTTCGAAAACTATCTCAGTACTAAGCTCAACTAATGAATAATCTATAATATGTGTGTATGGGTGGCATTAAATGCTATGGAAATATTTTATGTAACGCTATATTATAAAAACGTGGGTCGCTAAATCTAAACAAATAGCGTATATAACGTGTAAAACTATTGGCCGCAAATACTTTAAGGGGTGAATCAGCCTATGAAACTGAACAACTTTTCCTGAGAAACATAGGTCGAAAGTTGTGAAAAATTTTTGGATCTCCCATACAAATTGACTTGGTGGGTCAGTAATTTTGTACGGGAGGTTCAAAATCTTTTTTCATATATATCGACCTTATGTTTCTTAGAGAAAGTTGTTCAGTTTCATGGGCTGGTTCACCCCGTCACGTATTTGCAGCAATTTTTTTTACACCCCGTATACTGACTTACGACCCATGTTTTTTCTGACGACCTATATTATTTCCTAACGACCCAACTTAAGCCGATAATAATTTCACGTATTTAATTCCACCCTCTATCTACCTTGTACTCAAATAACTTACTCGTTCCGATCTCAACACTAATCTAAACAATTTTCCAAATTAACCGCATGCCAGGTCGACTCCCGAGTCAGAGTCCTCCGTGGTCGTCAAGTCGATGCAACTGCCGGAACTGCGCAAGGCGTACTCCCCCGGTTCCCAAGGCGACCAGACCGAGGTTACCGTGGTTACCGAGACTATAACGTATAAGCGGGAGCGGGCGCCCCCGCCGCCGCCGCCGAGACGCGTCTCACTGCTTAAGTATGAGGAGGATAGTAAATAGGGTTCGTCTCTCTTTCTGATGCGCACGGGGGTAGGCCATTGTTGCACAACCATTTTGTTACCAGTCTAAGTAAAGTGATGTCTGTTGTGGAAGTTATGTATGTGTGAAGTTTCTAGCAGTTTGTGCACAAAAGTAAAGATAATTATCAGTAAAAAATAGAATAAAATCTTTATTAAAAATTTTGTAAACACAAAAGCATTAAAAAACAAAGTAATTGTTAAAATAGAGAACTACTCGGCATTCCTGCTGTTTTTCAGAATACCCGCTTAATTTAGACGTAAAATGTTGTCTAAACGCATAGACTCAAAAGCTCAGTCAAAGCACGAATTCCTAAATATAACATGAATTAATTTTACACATTTAATTACTTAAATATTACACGCCATACACATTATAACATACTTTTTGAAGATATAAAACGATCATATTATAATACAGATGAGACTAAACTTCATGACGAAAGTCGAAACGTATATATGCTAAAAATCTAAAACTGATAAGTAATTAAATTGTCCAGATTGATTCGGACCCGATTGAGTTGATAACTGAGTTGTCATTAGTGCCTGCACCCTTGACACATACCCAAACAAACAGAGACGACAGCTTTACTCAGACAACGAGTTTAAAAAGAAAATCATTAAATAAAGTTACCGACACCATCACGCCACGACCACAATCTTCTGCTAACAGACGCTGTGCATCTAACCGACAACTGTTTTTACTAAATATTGATGGACAGATAGATAGATAATTAGATAAACTCTTTACTGCTTACGAGAAACACAATACTTAAAATACAATACAGCACAAAAACTATAACTAAAAGTAAGCAAAGGCGGCCTTATCGCTCGTAGCGATCTCTTCCAGGCAACTGCTACCTTTACAGAGACAGCTTAACAATTATACTGGATCTTAAATATATAATGAATATGAAATATTATACTGGATCTTGCCTATGTTCTAAGTATGACTAATATTTGACCAAACTTATAATATAACAAATGTTATTATGCTGTCTTAATATTTTTTTCGTACATTTCTGTTCGTCGAGCGTCAATAACATCTGAATATTTTATTTATTCATTGCAAATCTCACAAAAAATCATACACAGCGGCTACGACTGTTATGAGAGGCTACAAGACAGTAATGAATTGCAAATTGTAATTTGGTATATCTTCGCTGACCAGTTTTTGCAATAGATGCATGGTGTCTTAGCATTCTTCTTTGTGGGTTCCTAACTTAATCATTCTTAAATAACTTTCTTTCTTTATTAACTGAACTAAATCGGTGTAATGCATGGCATGCTCCTTTGGTGTTGGTTACAATAAATAATTCAAATTCATTAAAAATTTAATACTAACTCGAAAAACTTAATCTACTAAGCAACAGTAACTTTTTCAGTTACGAAACCCGTCTGTACGACACACCGCGGCCCGCCGAGTACAAAACCGAGGAACAAAAACAGTTTGAATCACAACAGTACTATTCCAAAGAAAGATACGGCTACGAAGCCCCAAAAACACCTCTCAGTCCAAAATTCAACGCTCGCGAACTCAAATTCGATGACAAACCTGAACCGATCTACTCGTCGCTAAAGAAACCACTAGATGGCGTTGGACAGACGTTCACTGAACACCAAAAGTCGACTGAAGCGATCCCTGGCGGAGTCAAACAATCCGAATACACTATCAAAAGCGAATCGTACTCCTCGTGCCCAAAGGTCGACGTCATCAAGACCGTAAACAGAGAAGAAATCAAATCTCCATTCACATCAACGCCTTTTAAAACAGAGAAGTCAGACTTCAGCCAGTTCTCGCAGCAAACAAGCTCGCGATCAGAGTTCCAGAAAACTGGTCAGGAGTTAGCAACAGTGCCGACGCCAGAGTTCGAGAGAATCTCATCCCCGTACGGCAAAGAAGTGCACAGCTACGGCGGCCCCAACTACATGGAAGAGACCACTACAGAAGTCAAAGAAATACCGAACGGCACTCAAAAGATCACAACCACCAAAGTCTATAGCTCGTCCCCTGTTAACATAACCTCAACTAACACCAAATACGAACCGATCAAGCTGGAAGGCATCGATGAACTATCGAAATCTTTCGACAACGACTCCCGTTACAGCACGCTCGACTCCCGATTCAACACCTTAGATTCCAAAATGTCTTCAGACACGAGCCGGTCGTTCATGAGACCGTCAGAGTTCCAAAGCCAAGACTACCAGTCGACAACCAACGTCACTAAGATCAAAAAGCCATCAGAGCTAGTCAAAGAGATCGACAGTTTGGACAAAAAGTTCGCGAAGTCGACCATTACGTCGGAAACGATTGAGAGAAAGTCGGTGATGACCAGCTCGCATAAGTCCGAGAGTAGTTCGACGGTGACCAAAAAATTCGGCAACTTTTAAGGTATAAACTACAATGAAACTGTGTTTTCTGTTGTGTACGGCTTAAAGTTTAACGCAATTTAACTTCAGCTGAATTTGAACGCTATTTATCGAAATAAAATGATTGCGATAAAGGATTGCTAGGAGATGCAATACAATGATAAGATCGTTCCTTTGTTAGTCATTCTCCTTATCCCGTTCTCTGTCGGGGTCGGCTACCTAACCTAGGGGATTTGACGTGGAACCAAGTTTTTACTCAGAGCAACCCCCATCTGATCTCTGCAACTCGAAGGCTAACCTGGCCCGAGTCCTAGGTTAAGTCACACTCAAATATCATCTGATATAATAATCAATAATAAATGAGTTCTAATAAATAAATTGGCACAACTTTCTCATTAAATAGGTCGTAAATGACTGATAGCTGTTAACTGGACACAATTGTTGATAAAAACAATGATCGTAATATTTGATGTGAATATATTTTCATTTCATGGTTCAACATACATTCAATATATTTTTATTCTAATCTGATTTCATATTGATAGTTTTTGATTTATTTCGTTAATAGTAATAAAATATTCAGCTGAAGTTCAAGCGGTGTGATATATAACAAGCACAATGTTGTATGTGGCGACTGAACGTGAACGCTTTTGCACATTTTACTAGATTATTGTTACTTTATAGGTTATCTTGTCTTGTGAGTTTCATTTCGTTTACTGAAAATATAGGAAAATTAAAATGAATTATAATCTTTTTATGTTACTTTGATGGTACATAAAATATAAAACTTATTTTTCTTTTATACAGGTTTAATTTAACAGAAACTCTCAAGAACAGTGTTATATTATGAGCTCGATTTTAAGATTTTAAGGTAAAAAAATCTGCGGTGCTAGAAGATTTTCTATAGATTATAAAGTATATATAGTATTTAAACACAGTGCCTGAAGCCTGGGCCTTACAAAATTTTATTATTGTTCCACAATTTTGTATAAATTCTATTGAGAATGGAATATTTATATTATTCTTCAATGGGAATACGTTTCCCTGATTGCGAAATGTAAGGCGATAAAACTTATAAATGAACCAACCAACTCTTAAGATAATAAAAATAGTTTAATTTACAATATATGATCCTGTACTTGTAAAGTTGCATTCTGAAGGATATATGTATGTACCTAAATACTGATGATTTTTGCTACATTTTGAATAATGATTATATAATAATTTTCATATTATGAAAACGCGATTGTGCCTCCTTACATTTCGCATTAAAAATATGATGCATTCACGAAGTGCAAGTCCTTCGGGAACCTTACAAAAGAGGCCTTCAAAATTATTATTATAAAACAGATTTTATTTAAGCCTGCAGACACTCTTTAAATAGTAGTATTCTGCTAAAAAATGATTATATGTGTGGCTTGCGAAATTACCCATGAAAATGAAGAATAATCCCCAAGAAACATAGGTCACTGAAACAAAATACCTCCCAGAAATATTATACTCCACTGACTAATTATAACCGGTAATTTCGCTTCGTAAAATGTTTGAGCCTGTTATACAAAACATTCATCTAAAGAAAATTAGTGAAAGATTGATTTATTTCTCGAGTGTCTGTAGAAAAATAAGAGCCGTTAGTGCCATGAATATTATATTATTTAACAACGTGCCTTTACATTAATATTATTTTGAAATTATTATAAATTAATGAAATAATTATTAATGAAATTATTATAAATTTTTTGAAATATTTAAAATTACATTCGTGTCTTGAATATGCCCCAAATAAATATATTATCAAAACAAGAAAAGTGCCATTGCCAGCCATTTTACTTATAAGTGTACATTTATGTATAGGACTTAATATATAAATGTGAATTTGTAGAATATTAGTAGATAGGTATGTAGTGATCTACATATAAATGGATGTAGATATGTAGTGATCTTTTGGTGCAATTTTTATATACTTAACTAATTCAGAATTAACACATTGCAAAAATACCGATGATAATTGTTTATCTGTAACGAAGTACAATTATCTCGTTTGAAATCTAACTGAGATTTTGCAGCTTTTACTAAGTACTAAAAATATATAATGACAATGGAATGAACATTCTAATAATGTAACATTAGTGTAAGTTAACAAAATGCATTTTATTTTTCAATTATAGAAAATATTTTTTTTTGTTTTGTAGCGAGATCGTTACATCGGTGTCGACTACAGAGGTAGCCTGAAGTGTCTGCATATTATATAATATATTACTATAATTATATTATATAACTAACTTTAATGCGTACAACTTGAAATTGTTTACGTGCCTTAATTATTTTGCCGCTTGTACAATTTATGAAGTACTGTAGAAATATATTCGTATTGATAAATCGTATTTTGTAATTTATATGAGCCCGCGATAGGTACTCGTCCACTGAAGGTAAAATACACCAATTCTATTAGGTTTAGAAATATATAATTATACAACATAAATGTGTTATGTATACATAAATGTAGTTCAACGTCTTTGTATAAGTATTAAAAACCAAGTCAATATAAAAATGAGATGCATAACAACTTGTATGTAATATCTAATATTTTGATTATCTATATAATACTTACATAAAGGCGTTTTAAATTATACGTACTAACGAATATTCGAGTTCGTTACTCAGGCTAAATTATGTGTCTTATAATTATATAAATTCAATGTCATGAATTGAACATTATTAACTTATAAATTATAATTATATTAAATATAAAATAACATATACATACTTAATAATCTCTGTAGGACTAATTCGACGTATATTATAATTACGACATACTTATGAATCTAATATTTATATTGTAATAACTTTAAATATAATTTTGATACCTACTGTATGTACACTTAAAATAGTTTTGAAGGTGGTACTATTTTTATTATGTAACAACAGAATCGAACGTCTGAAATTATTTTTATATTGCTATCGTTCGTTTAATACCATACGTAACCAAATAGGGGTTTAAAAAATAATTGTGTTTGTTGTTTACTACAAATCGTACCACCTTTTATATATTTACCTTTCAAAATATAATATTAATAACCTAGTTTTTAAGCAAGTAGTAGATAATCTTAGTCTGAAACCAAATAAAATCCACATTTTTATTGAACTAATTTGTCGTTTAATATAATTATAAATTCGGTTTGATTTTTGGATTTTAATTATTATTGATTTGTTAATATTGTTTTTGAGATTTTATGCTAATATTGTACTGCCTAGAATATCATTATAATGTTTATATCTGCGGTAATTGCCATTTTCATTTTTATATTAAATAGCAGTGCATTATATTCAACCAACTGTTCTTATTTTCTCGTAAACTAGTACACTGTGTGTTGTATTATATATTTATATAAATTACAATGATATTTTAGGCTTATGTTGGTATTATCATTACATTAATTTTATAATTATATTATTATAACATAGCATAGTCGGGCAGTGTACGGGATGAATGACTACATGATATAATAAAAACTTTTAACTATTTTTCATGATGTTTTTTTTAAGTTCAATCTTGATCAAAACTAGACCTAAGTACCAAATTGCGAATTCCTGTTTTCCTAACCACTGTAACATAAATAAAAAGATGCTAGATTACTAAAAAAGTCTAATCAGTCGGACTTTTAGATTATAAAAAATATTGCAAACGTATTTTGCCGTATGGCTGGTTTCAGAGCGGCGCGTCTCAGCAGCGCTGCCCAGGCGCGCGCGGCTCGGGCGCGCGCCTGGGCAGCGCGTTCGCTGTGAAACGACATTCAGACGCGCGCGCTTCGTTGTGGTGTACGGTCGAGTGCAGAGAATCATTATGCCAGCAAACGTAATCACTATTTTAGCTATATACGTTATATGGAAAAGAGTGCAACAACGACGTCTTAAAAGATTGCAAGTCGACGCTACTGGCAATCGAAGGAGATCCGACCGCGGCGCGGCCGAGATGCGGCCCAAGACGCGTCACTATGAAACGCTACATATAATCTAGTGTAATGCGAGACGCGCGCGGCTGGGCAGCGCTGCCGAGACGCGTCGCTCTGAAACCAGCCTATTTTTGTTTTAATTTAAATAAAGACCATAATTTTATGGGCGTTACTGCTCTGCCTACCCCGCCAGGGATGTAGGCGTGATTTGTGTATGTATGTATAAATTATTTACAAAGGAAAGAAACTGAAAAAAAAAAATACACCTGTCCCATTGGGATTTTTCCTCACCTCGCATACTATCCGCGCCGAAAGAATAGTTTTTAATTCCCTTTACACCTTTATTTGCATCGTAATAACGTGAATAGACTGGTTTCCTGACAGGTCAAATGAACTACTTTTAAAACGATCTAAAAAATTTTTTTTTGTAAATAAATACATATTTTACATAGAAAACACTCGACACAAATATTTAAAAATTGTGCCCTGTGGGGATCGAACCCACGACCTTCGGCGTAGAAAGCAGGGGTACTATCCGCTACGCCATCGGTACAGTCAAAGTATAGAGGCTCACTCATAATTCCCTTGTTTCCTGGGTAATTAAAAAATACAGCAGTTGTACGCTTAAAGCTATTGTCCAAAAATACTACGGACTTCATTCATCATTTTTCGAAATATTCAAAGTATGAATTAATAAACAGAAAAAGAATATAGAAGTGTTTTGCCGTCATCCAAATACTTACGCCGTGACGTCATACTTTTAATTCTTCATACAAAATACTGTTTTAGATCGTTTTAAAAAGTAGGTCATCATCTGTCAGGAAACCAGGCTATTATCACAATGTAATGACAGTTTTTAAAATATGTTCGTACCTATTTACGAAAGTGTTACCACGAACAAGGGTACTATTACGAGTATGTATTCTGATATACACTATATGCCGTGTGATGCCGGCTTAGAATAGCATCACCCCATTTCTTTCCGCGGGTGTTGTAAAAAGCAACTAAGGGAGTCGAGGGTTTCACCTGTTCAACCTGTCACTACAGTGATACACGAACCATCTGAAAAGCCGTTCAATACTTGTCAGACGTGGCGATAACGACCGTAATTTTACGATCGTTATCACTCTGCCTACCCCGCAAGGGAAAAAGGCGTGATATGTGTATGTATGTACCGCCAAAAGATGAGTATTCCGTTTTTATTATTAATTTGACTATTTTTTTGTTTATGAAGCTACAAAATTTACCTTTAATACCATGGATCGTAAACTGATAATAATAAAATAAATAATGTGTTCGGAATAAAGTAGAGAGCGTAGGTGGCCAAGTGGTTAGAACACCCGTCTCACAATCGTGACCCAAGTTCGATCCCCGCCATGTACAGTTAGGTACAAACTGTTTTTACGGTGAAGGAAAATCGTGATGAAACCTACATTCGAGTATTTGAATCCAAGTGATATTTGAACGTGACCTTATCTAGGATTCATCGGGTCCTTGGACGACTCGGTGTCCCACACGAAAAAGAAGACCTGTATTATGTGATATCGGCTTAGAATACATCACCGCATTTCTTTCGCACGGGTAACGTAAAAGGCGAATAAGGGACTCGAGGGTTTCATGTGTATTACAACTTTAGGTGAAAGGCTGACAAACAAACTGTCAGTAAGACACGAAATTAAGTCAAATTATTTATTCAATTCCCAATTCTTCCCGCAGGTGTTGTAAGAACCAACTAAGGGACTCGAGGGTTTCATGTGTATTAGCACGTATACAACTCTAGGCGGCATGCTGACAACCTGTCACTCGTTGATACACGAATCATCTGAAGGTGCCCTCAATACTTGGCGATAACGACCGTAACTTTGCGACCGTTAACGCTCTGCCTACCCCGCAAGGGATGAAGGCGCGATTTGTGTGTGTGTGTGTGTGTATTCAAAGTAGTAAATTTTACACTATGAACCTAATGTAAACGCTGCTCAGGTCGACTTAAAACTTAAAACTAGCCCCTAAAGCACCGAATTATCTGGAACGACCCTCAATGTTTTGCAGAAGTGGCGGTAGCGACCGTGTTTTTACAGGTCGTTATTGCTCTGCCTACCCCGCAAGGGGTAAAGGCGTGATATGTGTGTGCGTGTGTGGGTGGCCTACTATCGTACTATTCTCTGCTACTGCATAGCGGCACTGCGCAACCAATGGCGATGTTGCTGGGTTGCCAGCTCTCCGTATCACCCAGTTTGGTAGAAAAATGTCCCCAGTAGTACCATAGACTAGTACCATTAATGGTATTAGTGACACAGACTTATGTCGTTAGTACTATTATAAACAAGACCAGTTAGAGCTCACGTGTTTGCTTATTTTTATATTTTTATATACGTGCTTCGCTGGCGTTTCACGGTGCGTTCGGTAACAAATTACGCCTATATCCCTGGTGGATCAGGCAGCGCGTTAACGTCAGTAAAATTACGGTCGCTATCGCCTAGTCTGACAAATGTTTGTGGGTCGTTTTAGAAATGTCGTGTATCACTAGTGACAGGTTGTTAGCCTGTCACCTAAAATTGCAATACAAATCGAGAAAGTCAATCAAGAAATCGAGAAATTGACGAAGGCCAACCAGTGCGTCGATAGCTCAGGGGTAGAGCAGTGGGCCGCTACCCCCCCCCCCCCCCCCCACGCGGCTGGGTTCGATTCCCGGTCGACGCTTGTCAATGTTTCGATTTCTTATTTTCATTTATGAGAATAATATAGCACTGTGAGTGCGGTAAATGCCAAAAATTATTTACTATTATTTGGTCAATTATTCCCTGCAAGCTTTTATGCCGCTGAAATAGTAGAATATTACATTCAATGCGGTATAAAGGACCGAGAGTGTCTGGCAGCCCCGCCAGTAAAGCCAACACCGCGGGACGGGATGTCGATAATCTCACGAATAATGCAACTCCCGCATTCGTGAAAATACAACAATAATCGCGAAAAACCGGCAACATGCCACTATTATGCTTATAACGTTCAATGTGCGGTTAAAACAATATTAGTGATATTTTTCTTATTTAATTTATAAGCTTTACGTGATGCAAACAGCCGGTAAGAATTGGGATTTATTATAATTTGGTGGTAATTGTGTTTGACGAAATTTTAAGACACCTTTACGTTAGATAACGTAAAAAAGGTAACAAAAATTAAAACCGAAATATACATTTATTATTTTTAATAAAAGGTAGGTACTGCAGTAAATTATTAAAAATAAAACTTGTGTCAATTCGATTTGAATTCTAAGTAATAAATCATGAATAAAATAGATTTCAGTGTGGTTTGGTAAATATTGTGCGGAGTGCTGCCTGTGACAGGTCTCGCATAAAATCAATACTCACTGCGCGCAACTCGCTCCTATGTTACTCTACGCTAACTAGTAAAGAAACGTTTTTTCCTACAGCAATATTTTAAACACCATTCTTACATCATTATCAATATATACTTTCATAAATATTTAAAAAACAGCGAAGGATTTTACACGTATAAATAATTACAACTCATTCACTTGTTTTTTGTTGTACCTATAAATTAAATATTCTATTAAAATAAATATGTATAATAATATAATATTTATTAAATTATAATTATATAATTTATAATAATGATATATTATATTTATTTTGCCAGTTACATCACTATTATATGAACACATCCCTTTTTAGCGTAATAATTAAAATAATACATAATTAACTAGTGCTGCCATGCACAAGTATCAACAAATAACTCCTTCCGGCCAAAAAGTTTTTATTAATCTGGGCGCCGAGGTAGACCCCGGAAACGATGGGGCGACGATTTTGATGCCTTTGATAAGGAGTGGACCGAGTTGGCTATGGACCGAAAGAAGTGGAAGACCGCAAGGGAGACCCTTGCCCAGCAGTGGGATCTTGCAGGCTGGCTATAATAAGGCGAGCAACACACTTGACGCATGACGGATTGCAAAAATATCGCAACGGTCTGTCAGATCCATACTAGAAACGTCACTCCCCACTATACTAAAACCGCACTCGACGGATGACACTATGATAGTGCTGCGTCAACAGCGGTTGAGCGGTTTAGTATGGGGAGTGACGTTTCTAGTATGGATCTGACAGACCGCTGCGATATTTTTGCGCTCCGTCGTGCGTCAATCGAGTGTGTTCCTCTCCTTATAATAGGTACCTAAAAGATCGTAAAAAATTTCGAAATCGTTAGTTTCCAAAAAATTTACATTCAATTTCAGACAAAATCTGTCAACAGGAATATATTCTAAAATAATGTCATTGTGCCGTGTGATGCCGGCTAAGAATAGCATCACCCCATTTCTTCCCGCGGGTGTTGTAAAAGGCAACTAAGGAATTCGAGAGTTTCATGTGTATTACAATTTAGGGCGACAGGCTGACAACCTCTCACTACAGTGATACACAAATCATCTGAAAGGGCCCTCAATACTTGTCAGATGTGGCGATAACGACCGTATGTTCACGATCGTTAACGCTCTGCCTACCCCGCATGGGATAAAGGCGTGATCTATGTATGTATAATGTCATTCAAGTTTGCAAACTGTAGATGGGAGAGCCGTGGTAGAGAAGCCCTGCGCGCAGTGAGGAGTCGAAGGTCGCAGCCAGGATGGCCAGCGTCTCCAAGAGCTGAGCGTCTGCTGCTGACCAGTCCCGGATAATACAGCAAAATGCGGTGGATTTTTCCCGTGCCAGGTGAGTCTCTTCTCTCTCTTTTCGTGTGGGACACCGAGTCGTTCAACCAATGGACCCTAGTGTCAGAATTTTTCTACCGCCTTCTACAAGTAGCTGGCTAGCTAAATTTTTGACGTTTCCTGACATAATGTTCCTAGGGGAATCTTGTTCAGTCTACTTGCACCCTACCAATATTCGGGACGCTGTCCCTTACTCCCCGTATAAGATAACTTTCCGTGGTAGTAATGAAGTCATCCTCTCTTTTAGTGTGGGACACCGAGTCGTCTAACGACCCGGTGAAACCTAATTTTAGAATTTTTCAACCGCCTTCTACAAGAAGCTGGCTTCTGACATGGTTGTGTAACGACCGCCGTCTAAGTGATTGTAGACAACAACCGGGACTTACGGCTTAACGTGCCATCCGAAACACGGAACCATCTTACTTACGGACAATCATTGGGTGGTTCAGCCCGCAATGTCCTAACCAGACTGGGAACAAATTCACAAAGTAATAAATATCAACTTTGTGAGTCGAATCGAACCCGGAATCTTCTGCAGGCTGCATCAAAGGCAGTCGCACTACCATTACGCCACATCCAGTTGGGTACTGCACGTGCACACGTGATCGCACAATTGACGCACGACATAGCGCTAAAATGTCGCAGCCGTCTGTCAGACCCATACTAGAAACGTCATTCCCCATACTAAAATCGCACTCAACGGATAGCTATGTGTCGACAGCAGTTGTGCAGTTTTAGTGTGTGGATTGACATTGCTAGTATGGATGACCACTGCGATGTTTTGGCGCTCCGTCGTGCGTCAAGTGTGCGATCCGCCTTCGTTGAAGGGTAGACAGAGCGTTAGTGGCTGTAAACCAGGGCCCTAAGTCTGCTAAATGAAAATCGTTTCAGTTGCATGTCGATTGGATCTCAGTTGAAAGATTTTAGTAGTTTCGTAGTCTGCTAACAGTTTGAAGTATAGGTAATGACAATAGCAATGGAATGACAGTTGAGTTTCGATAGCGTTAGAATGACAAAAAATAGCAGACTTGGTAGCTGTATCGGGTTTTTAAACGCCTTGGTGTCCCTCTTACTCATGAAAATGAAATGGCTGTAAAAATTCGGTCATATCGCCGTGCAAGGCAAAGATTTCAGGGCTGATTCGGCCGTTAACGCTCTGCCTACCCCGCAAGGGATAAAGGCTGGATATGTGTATGTATGATTTAAGGAAAATCGTTTATCACTATTGTTACAATGTTGTGTGGTTACTAATAATGCCAGAATAACATACACTACAGTATAATAACATGTGTATTAAGCCTGTAGATACAAGCATAATGAATTGCCCTCTAAGAAGGTTGTAAGTCATAAACTCATAAGGTAGTTAGTGTTAAGACTCAGTCACAGTTAATTTATAACATAAGGTTTTTTTGCACTATAATTACAAGTAATATTTCGCTCTTATTAACGTCTACATTATACAAAGTGTTAAAATATTAGCTGCAAATATTTTTAGGGGTGAATCAACCCATGAAACTGAACAACTTTCCCAAAGAAACATAGGTCGAAATATGAGTAAATTGTTTGCACCTCCCATACAAACGGACTTGTTCGGTCTGTAATTTAGTATGGGAGGTCCAATTTTTTTTCATATTTCGACCTATGTTCCTTGGGGAAAGTTGCTCAGTTTCATGCGACTGGTTCACCCCTTAAAATATTTGCAACAAATTTTTAAATTATTAAATTATGACAGGTTTATAAAGTATAGAGAAAAATAGACAGCGCCGTTTGACGTCATCATAAGCTAACTGTGCCAAAAATCAAGAATTGCTTTTATTTTAAAATATTTTATTATGCTATACAATATTAAATGACGCGGAAAAGCTTTGTCGAAGCGCCTAGACTTTCATGTAATTTTATTAAAATAAATAAATGTCGGCTTAGAATAGTTTAGCGATAGGTAACGGTACTAGTGGGGGGAGAGTTATTGAGACGATCACTCCATGGTTAATGCACATTTATTGATGTTAAACTATGGCTTATATACTAATATTACAATGACGTAAATCACGTAGAGGGGTGATATCTGTAGCTAGCTCTCTACGTGACAAACGTGTAGGAATTGCTGATGTTGTTTCCGCAACAGTACTCCCCCCTTTTGAAAGAAAAACTCAAAAATATTATGACTCCATAAGAAGATAAACATAAACCTAACAAAACTGTAAAAACAGATATAACATGTAGGTAAGTTCGTGCTGAATTGACTCGCCGCCGTCGTCGATTAGAAAGCCTCGCTGATCAAGCAGATTTGCCGTGACTCCGTGTTTTGCCAACTTGCATTAATTTGTTGAAGCAGTAGTAGTAACATTGACCTTGCTGCATGTATCATCGTCATTATCGATGCGTCGCGTTGCTAAATAAAATGATACTGAGGGAAAGTTTCGTCCTCGTATCTTGGCGTGCTCCAGTCCGGACCGTGGACGAGCGAAAATACTCAAGCTCCTTTTCAATTAGGGCGAGTTAAATCTCAACTGACTGTCCGCTTTTTGCTGTAGTAAACATGACTACGCAATTTCGAGTGGTGGCGGCGCTGTGTCAGGGAAGTGCGGTGCGCTTGCGACGATAATAATTTCTTCACAATTCTTCAAAATTTGTAGCTTTTCGACGATATGTAGGTTCTGTGACGAGAGTGAGACGTAGCGATTGCAGCATGTGAATTTTACAGCGAGTGTGCGGCGCGGTATGGGACGACTATTGGTAGGCAGGCGATACTTTTCCTTCTTCTGTTGTTGTTGGGTAAGTAGATTCCTGTCTGAAGTGGTGTATTGGAGTGACAGTCGATGAAATAAAATCAGACAGGCGACATTGCGTAGTTCATTGTTGTGTCGTCATCGTGTTCATCGTGCGTCGTGCGGCTGGCAGTGAATGCAGGCGAGCAAACTTCGGTGCGCTGGAGCAGGGCGCGTAGTAGCTGCTATTTCAACCGTGCAGAGTCCAAAACTTCGGGTGCGTTGACGAAGTGTTGTGGATCGGTATCAGTGTGCCGCGTCGGTAGGCGAAGAAACAAACTTTCAGCTAAGGGCGGTGCGTATAAAATTGCTGCGATGAAACCGCGTCTTCAGCGTTGAAGGTTTTCTTGATCCCGCCGTAGCCCGTGACGTTGTGACGACTATGATGCGAGCTGATGAGTATGTTGACTCCAAATTCTTGAGGTAGACAGCGCAGCAGCGTGGCCATCACTGAAGGCTGCCATGTTCCTTGCGGGGTCACCACTTTAGCGATAGGTAACGGTACTAGTGGGGGGAGAGTTATTGAGACGATCACTCCATGGTTAATGCACATTTATTGATGTTAAACTATGGCTTATATACTAATATTACAATGACGTAAATCACGTAGAGGGGTGATATCTGTAGCTAGCTCTCTACGTGACAAACGTGTAGGAATTGCTGATGTTGTTTCCGCAACAAATAGCATCACCCCCACATCCTTCCCGCGGGTGTCGTAAGAGGCGACTAAGGGACTCGAGAGTATTGGAGTAGTGTAATACAAGTTTTAGGCGATAGGCCGACAACCTGTCACTATATTGATACACATGTTTTCTGAAAAAAATTGGAACCACCTTGGAAAAAAATCCTCAAAAATGTCAGACGTGGCGATAGCGACGGTATTCTGCGTAAAAGATGCGTACGCTCCATTTGTTGCTTAAAACCGACTGATAGTTGCCGCCCACATTTTAAATCGCTCAATATACTCACATTCCCATCTCTTTATATTTTAGAATGCGTTATGTATGTGAAATCTAACCCCAATTTATTTAAAATTAACCCGCTACACAAAATTTTAACTTAGGGCCCAGGAATACAATGATAGAAACAAATATGTGCAGAACTGCATTGATGAAAAAAAGTATTCTTGAAATGGCACCCAAACTGTATAATAAGCTTCCGGAAAACATGAAAACCATAGAAACACCATCTAAATTTAAATCAGCTTTGACCCACATATTACAGAAAAAATGTTACTACAGTATACAAGAATATTTAAGTGATGATAGTCTGTTTTGAACTTTGCATTAAGCATTTTTGTAATGTACCTAATACCTACTTTTTTATACTTTGTCACTGTCTTTGATATTTTAGTTGTTTTATTCTTTTAGTGTTTACTTTTGTTACTGTGTTTTATAAACATATTAGTTTGTTAAACTATAATTAGATAGCTATATAATTTTGTACTTACAGTACGTGAACTTCGTACGCCAACAGGCAAACTGTAGTGGTACCACCTAATTTTATAAGATCTTTTGTAAAATAACCTACAGTTACGAATAAACGATTTGATTTGATTTAATTGATTCTTGCGCCCGCTATTGCGCTGCCTACCCCGCTAGGGATAAAGGTGTGATAAAAGTATTTTTTACGATTTAAACAACAAGTTAATACTTGTTTATTAATATAAGGAAGGCTTGTTGATGTGCGTGCAGGACAGATGCGGTTTTGTGGTTTACATATATAGCACAATATGTTACATAGTTCAAGGAAAATAAATAAAATGGAGAACTATTCCAAGAATCTATATCCATCTTTTTCTAAATTGAAAGGAGTGGAGGGAGTGTAGAGGCGGATCGCACACTTGACGCACGACGGAGCGCAAAATATCGCAGCGGTCTATCAGATCCATACTAGAAACGTCACTCTCCATACTAAAACCGCACTCGACGGACGACCAGACGACACTGCGATAGCGCTGCGTCGACAGCGGTTCAGCGGTTTTAGTATGGTAATTGACATTTTTACTATGGATCTGACAGACCGCTGCGATATTTTTGCGCTCCGTCGTGCGTCAAGTGTGCGATCCGCCGTGGTCACTGCTCTAGAGTTATTTACAGCTTAAACAAAATAGTCAGAGTTTTACAATCGGGGTATTTTTAACTGCCAGAGTGCGACAGCAATGAAAAGTTTTGTCACTAACTTGTTGTTTATGCATCATTCACAATAATATTCAATAATATACTCATATGCGCCGTGTGATGCCGGCTTAGAATAGCATCACCCCATTTCTTTCCCGTGGGTGTCGTAAGAGGCGACTGAGGGACTCGCGGGTTTTAAGTGTATTGCAATTTTAGGCGACAGGCTGACAACCTGTCACTATAGTGATACACGACTTATCTGCAACGACCCTCAAATGTTGTCAGACGTGGCGATAACGACCGTAATTTTGCGATCGTCATCGCTCTGCCTACCCCGCAAGGGATAAAGGCGTGATATGTGTGTGTGTGTATATACTCATAATTTAGTACAAGTCAACAGTTTATCGTAATGATGTGACCTAATAATTAATAGTCCTCACACACACACAAATTACGTCTTTATCCCTTGCGGGGTAGTCCTCTCTACCTTCATTCTCGTCTGCATATGCCTTAATTTTGTAGTTCTTTCAGTAGTCACAATATAAAACCAATAGTTGTAACAGTGGACTTTCTATTACACATATACATACACATATCACGCCTTTATGCCGTGCGGGGTAGGCAGAGCAATAACGGCCGTTAAAATGTGGTCGCTATTGCCACGTTTGACAAAACGTTCGTTTGCCGTGTGATGCCGGCTTAAAATAGCATCACCCCATTTCTTTCCCGTAGGTGTCGTAAGAGGCGACTAAGGGACTCGAGGATTCCATGTGTAATACAACTATAGGCGATTAGTGACAACCTGCCACTACAGCGTTACATGAATCATCTGAAGTGCCAACAATATATTGTCAAACTTTCTATTAATATAATAATATTGTCGCGATCATAAACTCGATGGCGGCCGTTTTATAAATGGCCAGTATGTAGGACATTTACGCAAATCAGACAGATATAGCGGCCCTAATGACGCCCCGTGACTTTGCTCCAGTTTGAAATGGATTTCACACATATACAAGGTGTTAGGGACAGCGTCCCGAATAGTGATAGGGTGCAAGCAGACCATGAAACTGAACAACTTTCCCCTAGGAACATATGTCAGGAAACGATAAAAAAAAATCGACTGCTGTACAAAATCGCGATCGGCTGACTACATTTACTATGGAAAACCAAACATTTTTTGACGTTTCCTGACGTATGTTCCCGGGGGAAAGTGGTTCAGTTTAATGGTCTGCTTGCACCCTATCAGTATTCAAGACGCTGTCCCTTACACCCCGTATAAGATTACTTTCCCGTGGTAGTAATTAATTCATCCTCTCTTCGTGTGGCACACCGAGTCGTCCAACGACCCGATGAACCATAGTGTCAGAATTTTTCAACCGCCTTCTACAAGCAGGCTTCTGTGATAGTTGTGTATCGACTGCCGTCTTAAGTGATCATAGACAGCAACCGGGACACTAAGGTTCATCGGGTCGTTGAACGACTCGTTGTCCCACACGAAAAGAAGTAGCATATTTATGAAGTTTATTGTCATTAATTCAATGTTTTATTATTTCCAGTTCTTCTTATGTCATGGTTTGGCGTGGAACAAGTAAAAGCGAATTCGTGCATCAGAACTGGTAATATACAAACATAGATTTCCATAAAACAACAAATCTATGTGTCTGTCAGTCCATAGATGTCTCCTCTAGATGTGGTTTGTGAATGTTTAGTTGCAAACACATTTCGTTAAATCGATATAGATAATCGACATTTTCACAGCACTATCGTAGTGGTGCGCGAGGTTTTTCAAAATTTTATCGACTATTTTTGTGACGCTATAGATTATTCTCTGATTTTGTCGATATTATTACTTTATGATATTTTTCGGATGAAATCATTCTATACGCGATATATTGCTATGTTTTTTTACTAGTTTCGACAAAATCATAGCATATTCCGAACTTAAAAGGCGCATCGCACACTTAACGAACGACGGACCGCTAAAATATCGCAGAAGTCCGTCAGATCCATACTAGACACCTCAATCCCCATACTAAAACCGCACTCGACGAACGACGCTGAGATGACGCTGCGTCAACAGTGGTTGAGCGGTTTTAGTATGGGGATTGACGTTTCTAGTATGGTTCTAACAGAACGCTGCGATATTCTAGCGGTCCGTGGTTAAGTGTGCGATCCACCTAGTCACATGCATTAGATTTTTTTCTATAAACAAGTATTTAGTCTTGGATATGTGTTTGCAATTCAATTGTTTTCGTGTTATCGTGTTTGAGTGTTCACAGAATGTGTACTGCCATGTTGTTCGTCGTAAGCATTTCTATGCATGTCCGAACCCCAAAACAACTTTCTCCACTACACTACTACCAAGCAACTTATAATTTATACTTACAGGGTGAATTGAAAAATAGGTATGCATGTTGAAAGACGCTAATAAAAACAAAACAAGTTTTTGAGGAGCACTAGTAGACATACAGGAGAAATAGCCATTCTATACATAGTAATTTAATCGGAGAGTCAATGGTTAGGACACCGGTCTTACAATCTTGAGACCCGAGTTCGATCCCCGCCATGTACCATTGTTTTTTTACTCACGTACATTTACCGACTGCTCTTACGGTGAAGGAAAACATCGTGATGAAACCTACATTCAAATAAAATTTGGATTCAAATGATATTTGAATGTGACTTAATCTAGGATTCGTGCCAGGCTAACCTTCGGGTTGCAGAGGTCAGATGGCAATCGCTCTGTGTAAAAACTTGGTTCCACGTCAAATAAACCCAGGGGGTCAGGTAGCCGACCCCGACAGAGAACGGGATCAGGAAAGGAGAATATATGATGATACAAGTAAATTAATCAACGATTAAACGTACATAATGGATTGTCGTATAATACTGTAAAATATTAAGTATATTATTGTCTGCGACTGAAAGTCTTTGACGGAAAATGGTTTTAATTTACTTAATATTATCAATCAATCAATCAATATTTATTCTGTAAAAGATATTTTTACATTAAATTTTTTGTCTTGTTAAATTAAATACGCTAAGTGAACAATAATAAAAAAAAAATAAGTAGGTGTAAATTACGAGAACTTTTCATAAATAATGTGAAATTATAATTTGTATTTTTTTTTTGTTATATGCATAAAAAGCGTTTTGAGTCAGCCAGGACCATAGTCGGTCTTTTAAGATGTATACCTACTCGTTTTCATAACGCCCTGTATGCTCTTAAACTATGTTAACTCCTGTGAATAACTGACGTGTTTTTTTCAGATTAACTGTAGTTTTTTATGCAAACACAGCGACACAACTAACCACGGTAGTTAGAATTTTTTTGGTAAGAATTGTTTTGATGCTTACTTCGCTCTGAGTAAGTTTCAAAATGGTAAACTTGATGTTTAAATAGTTTTTTATTTATTATTATAGCGAATCAGGCCCAGTCTGCGGTATTTTGATAAATTTTAGTTATTTTTTATAAAAATTAATTCAGTTATTTACAGGAATATCAAATCTCCAATGAGTTGTACTTTTTGTTGAGAGCTAGTTTCTGTTTCTCTGTCTTACCTTCACGTACAGTGTGTTACTAATTAATAACGCAAAACTTCTTTTGTGATAACATTAAAGAAAATAAAACCTATAACAACAGCAAACAAGTGTCAAAAACACTTTGAAAATGCCAAATATACAGGTTACAAAAAAATATGTAACTATTTTATAACTATTTATTATGAAAACTATTTAAAAATGTCAAGGCCTTTTAGCACATAGTGAATGCTATACCGGGATACCGAAATACCGGGAAATGCCTATTATAAAAAGGCTATTGAAAGGAACTAAGGTCCAATTAGTTTTCCACATATTTCAAAAAAGTTTTCTCAGCATGCGAGATCCCGCAAATACCGGGATCCCGCAGGATAGAGACTTGCCAGTCCCGCAAGTACCGGAACTAGAAATTACTTGCGGGATTGCATTCCCTAAGCCCAACCTCTCTGTTTCACATACAGGGTGTAAAAAAAATCTGCTATAGTCTGTAAGTTTAGGTGCTTATCTTTTTGTAAACAAACTTTGTATGAAAGTGGCACTTCAGAACTGTCAGTTTAGTACAAAGTATGTTTACAAAAAGATAAGTAATTAAACTATAATATTTTAAGGGGTGAATCAGCCCATGAAACTGAACAACTTTCCCCAAGAAACATAGGTTGAAATATGAAAAAAATTTTGGACCGCATACAATTGATTCGCTCGCCGGTTACATAATGGGAGGTCAAAACTTTCTTTCACATTTCGACCTATGTTTCTTCGAGAAACTTGTTCTAAATAGACTGGTTCACCCATTAAAATATTTGCAGCTAATATTTTTACACGTTATATATTAACCTAGTGTGGGAAGTTCTGCATTATTGTTGTGACACGTTGTATGTTTCCCATCCTCGTTTCTTTCTTACTAATTGAAGCATGGATTTTCAGCGTTATGGGCTCTAGCACTGAGCCCCCTAGTTCAGGCGGAATGCCAAAGTAAGTACTTACTAAATAAAAATAAAGTACCACTTTTACAATACCGCTTCGAAGCTTGAATCGATAAAAATGCTGTACATTACAACACTATTAGTCATTTACATATTATTTGCTTTTCACTAATAAAAGTTATTTTAGATAAGTACGGGCATAATTGAATAATTGTAATATGTATTGTCTTATGAAACCTGTCCTATATTTTTCGTATTATGTGAATAAGTCTTGTATTATACAAAATGCCGTAGACTGGGTTTAATTTAAATGCATATAGTCAAACAAAATATACAGAATATACATTATACATACATACATATATCACGCCTTTATCCCTTGCGGGGTAGGCAGAGCGTTAACGGCCGTAAGAATACGGCCGCTATCGCCACGTCTGACATTTGTGAGGATTGTTTTCCAAGGTTGTTTCAGAAAACATGTGTATCACTAAAGTTACAGGTTGTCAGCCTGTCGCCTAAAAATTGTAATACACCAATACCCTCGAGTCCCTTAGTCGCCTCTTACGACACCCGCGGGTAGGATATGGGGTGATGCTATTCTAAGCCGGCATCACACGGCACACATTATAATATATATTTTATCGACATTTTAGCATCCATACTCATGCCATGATCACCACACCTACCGCCCATTATTAGTGCCAAGTAGTGCGCAGGTTTTAATCTTTTTTCTTAGGTGGATCGCACACTTGACGCACGACGGAGCGCTAAAATATCGCAGCAGTATATCAGAACCATACTAGAAACGTCACTCCCCATACTAAAACCGCACTCGACGGACCGGACGACGCTGAGATAGCGCTGCGGTTTTAGTATGGGGATTGACATTTCTAGTATGGATCTGACAGACCGCTGCGATATTTAGCGGTCCGTCATGCGTTAAGTGTGCGATCCGCCTTACATGTCTGTATCGTAGATTAAAACAAAAATATTCGTTCAAAGCATCAATATTTTTATTACCATATTCTACAGTCTGTACGTATAGAATATAGGATGATCCCTGTGACGTTTGTAACCTGGGAGCAAATGCTATGACATAAAGTCCATTTTCCCAATAAACAAAGGAAATGCCATAGCATTTCCTCTAAGGGGGATCCCTTTCGTTAGCATAATGTTTTTTCCACTAATATGTTTTGGTATAACATGTTACGCATAATTCTTTTTCCCCTATTATATCTTTGTCATAAACATTTTTTCGCATAATATTTATCTTGGCATTAGCAGTTTATTTGGGTCTAACAATTTTTTTATAAAGGTTAGGTTAGGTTAGTATTTTTATAGACATTAGGTTAGGTTAGGTTATTAAATTATGCTTAACGTGTTATGCCTACTATTTTTATGCGTAAGTCTCATTAGTTCAATGTATATTGTGCCAACCTATTTTTATGCAAATATATAGGGAGCCCCTCGAAGGTCACAAGCGTCACAGGGATCATCCTACATTTTACAGGCTGTAGGCGAAATATATTGCAGTGTTAAAGGTATTAGATATTAAGTATAAATAGTTTTAGCTTTAACTACAAACGTTTTTTGTTATGTTATAAAATAGGTATATAATTTTACCCAGCAGGTAGACTATCAAAATTTTTCAAAATAATTAAACCACTATTGCAGTTGATAACTTTACAATCTTCACCTTCTTCTTGACGAAGGTGTAAAAATATTAGCTGCAATTATTTTAAGGGGTGAATCAGCCCATGAAACTGAACAACTTTCCCCAAGAAACATAGGTCGAAATATGAGAAATTTTTTGGACCTCCCATACAAATTGACTTGGTTGGTAATTTTGTATGCGAGGTCCAAATTTCTTTCATATATCGACCTATCTTCCCTGGGCAAAGTTGTTCAGTTTCATGGGCTGGTTCACCCGTTAAAATATTTGTAGCTAATATTTTTACATCCTGTATAAATTCCTATATCTCAACAGAGCAAGAACACATTAACACACAAGGCGTGGGATGGATGCGTCAATTATTTTTATAAGTCACGACAAAAAAAACTCGACAATCTTTTTTATATTTTTTTTAAACACGCGTTTGAGAAAAAGATGACAATTGATTTAGTATATAGCGTTTGCATGGCTTGAAATGAATGATATTTCGTAGTATTTTATTTACTACTTATTACAAAGCAGGTTGTTTGAATGGGAGCGCTGCAAAATTATGCTTCCTATAAAAAGTAGGTGTACAGGTGTAAAAAAATAGCTGCAAATATGAAAAATAAACATGGTTGGCTGGTATGTTTTGTATGGGAGGCCCAAATTTTTTTTTTCATATTTCGACCTATGTTTCGAGGGGAAAGTCGTTCAGTTTCATGGGCTCATTCACCCATTAAAATATTTGCAGCTAATATTTTTACACCTTACGGAAAAATACATCAAATTTATCCTCATCATGTAAGTATGGTTTGATGATTTCTTTTAAAAAAAATATTTAGCCTAAGTCGTGGAACTAATAGTTAAGGACATAATATTTACAAATTTTTTTGCGTTTATTATACAAAATGACTAAATTTATCGATAATTCTGCCACTTATAACTTGTTCATGAAGTTATCCAATAGTGATGCACTAAGCTGCTAAGTCAATTATAAACTATCGATTTTTTTCCACATGAGTACTTAAGTAAGTTTTAAGTATACCTAATTAAATTAGTTTCTTTTGCTTCTTTTGTTTATAAAATGTAATATTTTAATAAATTACTCATTATAAAATGTTAATAAGAATTAATGGTGGCAATATGTAACTTTTCTTGTTTTCATCTATTGTCAATAAGTGATCGAGGTTAACAGGCTTAAGTAGAGAGTAAAAATTACTTTTTAGGTTACCTAGTTGCTTTTAAAACAATTTCTTTTACTAGGGTCAAATCAAATTGATAAATCTTGAATAACAAAACGATAAGTAACTACTAGTATTATTTATGATTATTGTCTCAAAACAAAATAAGATTGTTGAGTAAAAGGTAAATCGATGTTATAGCAACCTAGATTTTTCATTTGTTACAAGGCCTTAGTTCGCGTGACAAATGTACATATGTGCTACTAGGTCTAAAATAATGTCTGAAACCTTAAAAATCAATGCGATTAATAGTAGATTACGTACCTAGGTATGTAACCTATCAATAGCATCCGCAACTTATCGATTTTGCTATGCTATGATTGGTTTAGTGACAGTTCCATATTCAAAATTACTTACAGGTTTAGTTTCAAAACCTGACTTGTAAATTGAACTTACAGAGCGGGTTTTTGGTCAGTAATGACTTTTGTAAAATATATTATACAACAACGTGTTTGGTAGATCTAGCTGTAAAACAGAACTAAGCACGTAATGAAACATGCTGACCGAATTATTGACCGATTCCAACTGCCAAGCCGTTTTGTTTATACTGATAGAATATTTACTTTGCCTCCCTGTAGACCTCGGTCTCGAATATTGTGAGCAGCCAGCGGGCTTTATAGGACGTACACAGCTAGTTACCCGCTCCCAAACCGCTGTTTCGAAGTCCATTTAAATGTGTGCAAAAGATCCTGCCGCTGCCGTCCCGCTGCCCGCAAAATTCGAGACTGAGGCCTAAGGGTGCGTCTCCATTGAAGCGGGGCTACGCTAAGCTAAGCGCGGCATGAATTGATCAATCACCCCGCTTCAGTGAAGACGCACTCTGATTGGTCAATTCATGGCCAGCTCAGCTTAGTGCAGCTCCGCTTCAGTGGAGACGCACCCTAAGGCCGAAAGTTTTCTGTTAACCCTGTGGAAGCATTTTAACCTGTTTTTTACCATGTTTTCTAATCTATTCCCCAATCCGGTACAGCCCGCACGATCTACTGCTACGAATGCGACAGTTGGACGGACTACCGCTGCAAGGATCCCTTCAACTACACAGCGCTGCCGAGAGACCAGCCGCCCTTGCAGACCTGCAACGGCTGCTGCGTCAAGATGGTGCGCTACTCTAAGAGCCGTGAGTATCACCAGTCGTCAACCAACAACCAACCAATCCGGGTGAGCTCGAGCTCCCCACCAAGCCGACTGGCGTAGTTTTGCTGACCGTAAACGTAGAGCCCAAAGCTGCACTTCTGACCAGGTTTTTGGGCGGTTTTCTCTTCAGGGGGTCCGGCTGATTAACATGTCACATGTAAATATTTATTTTTTAAATATTCACTTTAATTAATTGGTTATCTTCATACTTTGACGGTGGTGGCGTAAGTTACATGCTGTGTGGTCAGCCTGGCCAGCCCCAGTGCCTTTATTTAATATTTTATTTTTTATACCACTCGTGCCGCGTTTCTACTAGGAACTTAAAATTGTTATAAAAAGGAGAAAATTGTCTGTCAATTTTGTCTTTTTTACAATGGCTAATTTATTTATATAGTGACAGTACATACATACATACATATATCACGCCTTTATCCCTTGCGGGGTAGGCAGAGCGTTAACGGCCGTAAGAATACGGTCGCTATCGCCACGTCTGACATTTGTGAGGATTGTTTTCCAAGGTTGTTTCAGAAAACATGTGTATCACTATAGTGACAGGTTGTCAGCCTGTCGCCTAAAAATTGTAATACACCAATACCCTCGAGTCCCTTAGTCGCCTCTTACGACACCCGCGGGTAGGATATGGGGTGATGCTATTCTAAGCCGGCATCACACGGCAGTGACAGTATTGTATTGTAAATTCCTGACTTTCTGAAAGCATTCGTTGTGAATCTAATTGGAAATAAACGATTGAAATTTGTAATTTGAAGTTGAAAAAAAGCAGCCGCACTTGCTCGCTTGTCTCTCTCTTTCTCTTTGTATAGGTCACGACAACGACCTGATGAACCCTGGTGTCAGAGTTTTTCAACCGCCTACTACTAGTAATGCCGTGTGATGCCGGCTTAGAATGGCATCTCCCCGTATCCTTCCCGCGGGTGTCGTAAGAGGCGACTAAGGGACTCGAGAGTATTGGTGTATTACAATTTTTAGGCGACAGGCTGACAACCTGTCACTATAGTGATACACATGTTTTCTGATGCAACCTCGGAAAACAATCCTCAAAAATGTCAGACGTGGCGATAGCGACCGTATCCTTACGGCCGTTAACGCTCTGCCTACCCCGTAAGGGATAAAGGCGTGATTTGTGTGTGTGTGTACTACTAGTAGCAGGCCTCTGACATAGTTGTGTAAACTTGTGTAACGACCGCCGTCTGCGTTTCCTGACACGCAGTTATGGAAACCGCAGGATTGCCCATGACTTGCGCCACTGTCTCGTCCTCCCTGGCTGACACCACAGAAAGGAGGAGTCGATACGTGCTTAGCCAGGTTGGCCGCACGATAGAGCTCCGTCACACGCACCTGACGGACGGAGACCTCGTCCCAGGTTTAATGTGGAGTTGTCCTTCTCCGGGACCCATCTTGGGCCTGGGTAATCCTTAATCCTTAATCCCTCGGTCGCCTTTTACGACCCCCACGGGAAGAGAGGGAGTGGTTTTATTCTGGACACTACATGGCTTAATCTTTAACCTTATCAATTTGTGCCGTACGTCCCGGTTGCTGTCTATGATCACTTAGACGGCGGTCGTTACACAACCATGTCTGAAACCTGCTACTTCTAGAGGCGGTTAAAAAATTCTGACACCAGGGTGCATCGGGTCGTTAGACGACTCGGTGTCCCACACGAAGAGAGAGAAACGTGTGCTCATGTTATTTTTTCATTCTTACAGCGTACGAGGTAGTCCGGCGAACGTGTACTTCGCAGTTACAAATAAACTTGTTCATGGTAGACCACGTGTGCATGATGGAAAGTACTGGTACGGGCCACATGTGTTTTTGCGAGGAGGACATGTGCAACACCGCGGCGGTGTCGCCGACAAGCACGGCACTAGCGTTCGCGGCACTAGTTGCATGCGCATGGCTCAGGTGAAGGGCAGGCGAGGCGGTTCGCGCGGTCAAGCCATAGCTCTGTGGTCTCGTGTTCACAATTCGAATGCTTTGCTTTGACAGAGGCGACACATCGACAGGAATGCTACTTGAGCTTTAAAATTTGTGAAAGAGCGACCGATAGCGTTGCTGGATCAGCGACTTTTTATTGCCAACTTATTCAAAACAAATATAGATATTGAATATGAAAAACAGGTCAAAAGCAAGCTAGAACGGTGAACATTTTGAGAAACCGCATGCGAACCGCATCGCATAGTCCGATGGCCGAACGGTTCGCGATCGTGTCTGTCGATGTTGACAGTTTATAGATTTAATCCTCACATCAACCGATTTTTACAGTTAAATAAACATTTGTACATCGATAGTTTGACATTTGCACAACACTAAGAGGACGTATGTGCAAGTGTCGTATCGATATATCGTCTCTAAATGGTTCAAAATCGATCGACTTGATCGCGGCGTTCTTATAGATTGGTTGAGATTTAACCTTTCCTTCGTCCAACGTAGAAGTAGTTTAGAAATAGCGTATGATTTTTACAATACTAGGATAATATAATTAAATAGGAAATTTAAAAATATGTTATCGCAGCGCAATTTAATATTTTTTATGTCAAATTAATTTTGTTGCACATAATAAATGGGTTTGATATAAAAATACGCTAGGCTGTGCATAACGCAAGATTGTGCGTCGAGTTTTTAAATATTTACATTCTAGTATTGTCAAAATTGCGCGTTTTTCATCTTTAAGCAACTTTTCATGTTTGCAGCATTTTTGCTCTAAATACCTACATACTAACTTAGCATTAATTAGTTCTAGAGATCAAAAAGGAGTTTTCCATTTATAAAATAATGAATTAGCGTGTAAATATTGCTCAGTCACATAGTGATGCGTTGTAGGTTATAAATTAAAAGTATCGATATCGATACAAAGCTGTGACTACGCCACGCTTGTCGTTGGTCCAGAAGACCAAAAGCTCAGGCACTTTTAGATGTGAGACACGTTTTAGATAGAATTTATTTAGGTAATGGGTTTGATTCAAGAAATAAACTAGCAAGTACTGCCGATAGAATAGAATGGAAATAACGAATATTAAAAAAAACGCGCAGATAGTATATTGGTGCCCGAAAAACCCTAGGTAGATAAAAAACCAATTACATTTTCTTATAATTGAAGAAAATTCGCTGTGCTCTCGAAATAAGAGGTCAAAACATGATACAGAATTTAGAAGAAATCCACTAGAGATCAGTGAGCTGATGAGAAAATGGTTATAAATATAAAAAAACAATCATATAAAACAGTTTCTGAAATGGTAATACAAAATATATTACGTATACGATTCAGGTCGTGTATATAACTAGTAACTAGCGGCCCGCCCAGCGGCTGCGCCCGCTGCAACTCATTTTCCCGTGGGAATAAGATGTTTTCCCGGCGAGTATTATACATAAAACCCTTCTTTTGAATCACTTTATCTATTTAAAAAAAACCTGCATAAAAATCCGTGGTGTAGTTCTGAAGATTTAAGCATACATACAGACGCGAAAAGCGACTTTGCTTTGTACTATGTAGTGATGAGATAGACTTAGATTGAATAAAGCAATAGCGTAGATAGCTCCACAATGTTATATGTAAGGGAAAAAATGGTTGTGTTTATAAAACACTGGTTTTCATTTATAGTAACCATTATATCTGCGTAGGTAGGCGAAAATTTGCTAGTCATTATACGGTACGTTACTTTTATACTCAGTTGGGGAATAAACATTATGTACAGTCAATAACAAAAAAACCGAACTTCTCGTCCGGCTAACTATGTCTGTCTATAAGCAGTGTTTAACCTACTTTGTAAAAACGGTCAACTCAACAAAATAAAAATAAAAATTACACACAAATCTGTCTTATACGGGGTGTAAGGGACAGCGTCCCGAATACTGATAGGTGCAAGCAGACCATGAAACTTAACAACTTTCCCCTAGGAACATATGTCAGTAAACGTCAAAAAATTATGGGTTTCCCATAGTAAATGCAGTCAGCTGATCGCAATTTTGTATGGGAGGTCAAAAATTTTTGTCTTTTCCTGACATAATGTTATGGCGGGTGACAGGAGGAATCCAGGTGGTGTCGTGAATAGGGTTGCTACCCGCCCGGCCGGGTGTTGTGGCCAGGGGACCGACGGGTCCACCTGGATTGGATTAGAAGTTGTATATATGTGCTGCGCGGTGAACACTTCGATACCGCGTTTCAGGCCCATTGTTCTGTCACGTGGCGCCATCTCTCCGATATGTTGAGAACTCCTGTTGCGTCTTGTATGCATGTGAACCACTTGAGTTAGCTTCATGTTGTAGCCACCAGAGGTCGCTACAATGTTCCTAGAGGAAAATTGATCAGTTTCATGATCTGCTTGCAACCCTATCAGTATTCGGGACGCTGTCCCTAACACCCTGTGTAAAAAAATGTTCGCCCGGTTAAAATGTACATTAGAACACATTCTCATATTACTACGACTGATTATAAAACGAACTAACCATTTAAAAGCGTGGCTTAGCTAGATGTAAGATAAAGTGAGTTAAATAGACACGATATTTCCGCGATACAAAATACGAAATAATACAAGGTGTAAAAAAATACTACTACAATGCATTTTTTTTTTTATAAAGTAAATTTCTAAAAATGCGGCCAATAAAGGGATCAATTAACGCACAGGCTAAACCCTTGAAGCTAGAAATTTGCCATTTGCAATTTGCCATTCTTTAAACAGCGTAAGCGCGTGCTAAGAAAACAATTTTTGAAAATCGTTCATTTAGAGGTAAAAACGGGGAATAAAAAGATATAGATTTGTGTTTGAATACAACGGTTTTTACATTTTACCATCGCTGACGAAGCCGCGGGCGTTTTGAGCTAGTATTCAATAAAGAAAATCGTTAATTTATATTATTTGTAGGTATTGTTACATTACTTACTTTAAAACATTTCTTGTCAGAGATTTGTTATAGATAAATTTACTTTCAGTACAGATGTTTGCATATCTTATATATATATATTATTATTATTTTGACAGGATGGAGGCGGCCCAGGATAGGGAAAAGTGGAAGAAAGAGAGGGAGGCCTTTGCCCTGCAGTGGGACATGTCTGGCTCAAAATAATAATATATGTATATACATATATATATATCATAATTAAAATTTTATTACACTTTGTATTATGATCTCTAGGATACAGGTGAGGTGAATGCGTTCGTGAAATAAAAATAAAGTAAATATAAATATTTCCATAGTGTACTGAAAATGTATAAAGCTTCAAAAGCAAAAGTAATGCACTTAGGACACTGTAAAACTTTTCTAACGGACTTTTGAACTGATAGAAAAAAACAGTGGTAAATAGGCTAGATGACTGGGTCATTTATAAAATACAAAAGTAGTAGGCTAAAAACGATTGCCCAAAACCACTACATACACCCTTTTTAGTTTTTTGTGATATTCAAAACTGTAATAAACAAAAAATAATATAAAAGTAAACGCGTTTTGGCGCCAGCCAAGCTAGAGGGACGTGACGTCATCTCTTCGTATTTTTATACAAAATATCGTTCTAAAAAGGATCTCATTTAACCTGCCAGTTATCACGCCCATTATTTACACACTGCTCTGTGGTAAATCATACATACATATATCACGCCTTTATCCCTTGCGGGGTAGGCAGAGCGATAGGGGCCGCAAGAATACAGCCACTATCGCCACGTCTGACATTTTTGAGGATTGTTTTCCAAGGTTGTTCCAGAAAACATGTGTATCACCGCAGTGACAGGCTGTCAGCCTGTCGCCTAAAAAATTGTAATACACCAATACCCTCGAGTCCCTTAGTCGCCTCCTACAACACCCGCGGAAAGGATGTGGGGTGATGCTATTCTAAGCCGGCATCACACGGCAAATCACATGATAGAATTGAATGAAATACTCATTAAAGAAAAGGCTGTATGGTCTTAAGACCTTTGCCTGTCCAGAATGGACGAAAGAACAAAATAAAAGAATACATGGATAAATTAAATTTTAATTCAGGGATATATTCATCTTTCTTTTTACGATCAAACGCGTATTTTGTAAGTAGTGTATAGATGCGGAGTAATAACAACTAATTTTAAACTTAAACTAAAGAAAAAACACCAAGTAATTTTAATCGTTAATGTAAATTATAGAGTTTAATATTTGTAATTATAGGTAGCGTTTGCGGGTGACGATTAGATTTTTTTAGCAAGAATATTTTTCTATGATTTTTTTAAGGCAGACAGTAAATGCAAATTAGTACTTGAAGTGAGATATACACGAGAAAAATAGATCTATACTATGTTGAATCTGAATACAATTGCCGAAAATAATAATAATTTATATTTCGTGTTGATAAATACTGACTTTATTGTTTATCATGGGGACCGTGAGACATCTTAAGCAAATCCACGTAAATAATAATCAGGCCTCTTAACTAAGGGCTTTTCTCCACTTATCCGGCATCCGTCATTTGCCGGTCCATCAATTTCAGATCCGATTTAGGTGCATCACACACTTAACGTACGACGGACCGCTAAAATATCGCAGCGGTCATATCCATACTAGAAACGTCACTCCTCATACTAAAACCGCAATCGACGGATGGCACTGCGATAACGCTGCGTCAAAACAGCGGTTGAGTGGTTTTAGTAATGGGGATTGACATTTCTAGTATGGATCTGACAGAACGCTGCGATATTTTAGCGGTCCGTCGTGCGTTAAGTGTGCGATCCGCCTTAGAAATCTACTACACATGCACTAACTATACGTATCCATGCTTTTCCACTCTTCCGGCATCCAGCATTTATCGATCCGGGAATTTTCCAAACCGAAAGGATTCTGACCGTCCGAGGTGACAGACGTACAAAAAGTATGCATATAAAATACTCTTTGAAATTTACCATGACGTCTTTTACCGGATAGGTGGAAAAGCGTCATCTGGCATTCCAATATTGTCTGAAGGCTACTTCCGACATCCGGCAGCCGGACCGGATAAGTGGAGAAACGCTGTAAAGGATAAAAATATAATACTACGCTTTTTGCCATAATTAGGTCTTCTTTAGTTAAAATCAATTAAAAAAGATCCCAAAATATCTATCGTGTTTTAAATTAACTGACAGCTTTATAATACAATATCCTAACAATAACAATGAAATGCTTTGACATGATGATATTAATAATGTACCTTACAGCGAATCGCAGACTTATCGCACGACGGAGCGCTAAAATATCGCAGTGGTCTGTCAGATCCATACTAGAAACGTCACTCCCCATACTAAAACCGCACTCGACGGACGACGCTGCGATATGGCTGCGTCGACACCGGTTGAGCGGTTTTAGTATGGGGAGTGACGATTCTAGTATAGATCTGACAGACTGCTGCGATATTTTAGCGCTCCGTCGTGCGATAAGTCTGCGATCCGCCTTAGTATTTTCGTAGGAAGAGAAGTCGAAAAACAGAAATCACGATTCTGATTTAGTTATGGGTGGCACCAGCAATAATAAATTTACACTATAGAAACTTTTTTATCATACGATTAGGCTAGCTATACAGAGTGTAAGGGACGGTGTAACGAAAACTTTGCAGGCGTGATCAGACCATGAAACTGAACAAATTTTCCTACGGGGCTATGTTGGGAAACAAAAAAAATTTTTTCGAGTTCCCATACAAAGTCACTCAGCTAATTGAGAATTTTGTATGGAAAGTCGAAATAAATTTTTTGTTACCCAACATAGCCCCCACATAAAAAGTTGTTCAGTTTCATGGTCTGAGCACGCCTGCAAAGTTTTCGTTACACCGTCTCTTACATCCCGTATATTATATGTATAGGTAATACTTTTTAATGGTGTGAATACAAAATTATATTACGGTCATTAAAAACTTTAATTTTTATGAAAATGAAGTAGCAACAGAAAAAAACTTGCCATGTTAATTTTTGCATAAATGATTTAACAAAAGTATTTATTTAATAAGATTGTTAATTAAGTATATTGAAAAATTCTCACGCTATGCCGTTTTTTGACACAATAAAAAGTCAAACGTTGTTATGGAAACTAAACCTAATATTTAACCAATGAGTGCAAAGCTTAGCAAAAAAAACATAAACTAAATGAAAATGTAAATTTATATTGTATATGAAATAATGTTAGGACTATTAATATATCAATACTTTATCAGTTTCAAATCTTCCTAAAATCTTGTCATTAATTATAAACTACCTACTAGGTATACATATAGGAAACACTTTATATTACGGTTAATTTCGATCGATGCTAATGATTTATAACTGTATTTTTGACAAAAGTTTCATTATTTAATAACATTGTATAAAATTAATACAATATAATAATTTATGAAAAATAAATCTTTTAACACAATAAAATCAAATAAACTTTTTTATTTATATAATTTAATAATTACATAAAACTTGTATAATTAAATCTCATTTTAAAAATATCAAAACTAACTACAACGAGAAATCATTGTTATTAACTATTAGATAAATTATTACAACATCAATATAAACTTTTTGGCAAAAATACAGTTAATAAATATTCACTTTGCATGTTGTAAGTTATCTTTAAGGTTTTTTATCGGCGCATCGCACACTCAACGCGCGACGGACCGCTAAAACATCTCAGTGGTCTGTCAGACCCATACTAGAAACATCACTCCCCGTACTAAAACCGCACTCGACGGATGACACTGCAATAGCGCTGCGTCAACAGAGGTTGAACAGTTTTAGTATGGGGCTTGACATTTCTAGTATGGATCAGACAGAACGCTGCGATATTTTAGCGGTTCGTCGTGCGTTAAGTGTGAGAACACCTAACAAGTTATTTTAAGACTAGACTTTGCGTTTGAACAACAGATTGTACCAAGTTTTGGCATGTTGACACGTCATGTAGGCTTCCACCCGCCCTCCACATCGGAATGCAGCAAAAACATGATTTTGGCGCCGAAAAAATAAAGTTGTAGAAACACGATAAGGCGGATCGCACACTTAACGCACGACGAACCGCTAAAATATCGCAGACGTCTGTCAGATCCATACTAGAAATGTCCGTCCCCATAATAAAACTGCTCAACCTCACTCGACGCATTACGCGGCGTCGTACGTGGAGTGCGGTTTTAGTATGCGGGTTGACATTTTAGTATGGATGTGACAGACCGCTGCGATATTTTAGCGGTCCGTCGTGCGTTAAGTGTGAGATCCGCCTATAGTTAAACCTTTGATATTATCAAGAACTGTTGGAGAGATAATTTTATGTTAATTTTTAAAATTCATAATATTTATAAAAAAAATTATTTAGAATTTGTACTACAGCTTTATTTTAAAGTCGATTACATATTTTGAGTTAGCTGTGCCCACTAATTCATATATAACGAGTTTTTATTGAATTGTTTTTATACCCTTTAACACACATATGCATAGTGGTATGTGTGTGTGTGTGTGTGTGTTATAGTAGCATAACGAATAATCTTAAGTTTTCTGCAGCTAACTTAAACACCTATATTTAAATACTAACCTAAGCCCTAAGTAATTTTTGCTTGTTCTAAATATATTTATAGTAATATTTTTATTAAGAAAATAATGTAGTGCTGAAATATAGCTTTATTTTTTAGATTATCTAGGTACTTGATAAAACGTTGAACCCATCAAAATTCATCTCTATGTCGCGAAATTTTATTATCAAGCGAAGCTTATTGGTAATTTCGTTCAGCAATCGGAATAAAAAATAAAATAAATTAATACATTAGACGTACCAAAAGTCTTGAATCTTGTGACGGCAATTTATGAGTGGCCGAAGCTTATGATTGGCTCGTTCATGTAAGGCAATATAAGCCAATGAAAAGTGGCTATATTTCAGCACAGGTTTATACATATTTAAAATTTAATCTTCCTTCACGTCACGTTTTAAATTGCATACCTATCACGCATTTTATTATTCATACCGAAAAAAGACTAGAGTTTGTAATTATAGTTAACATTAAATTGTTCAAAGATTTATGGCGGGTGACACGATGAATCCAGGTGGTGTCGGGAAAAGGGTAGCTACCCGCCTGGCCGGGTGTTGTGGCCAGGGGACCGACGGGTCCACCTGGATTGGATTAGAAGTTGTAAAATATATGCTTTGCGCGGTGAACACTTCGATACCGCGTTTCAGGCCCATTGTTCTGTCACGTGGCGCCATCTCTCCGATATGTTGAGAACTCCTGTTGCGTCTTGTACGCTTGTGAACCATTTGAGTGAGCTTCATGTTGTAGCTACCAGAGGTCGCTACAGATTTTCCAAACTGGCCTTCACACATTTTTATTTTTGACATATTAGTCGATGATTAATGAAACATAATAAAATTAAAATTCATGAAACAGTACGGAATTGGCACAGTTCTCGAAACATTTAATTGACGTCGGTGTCCGAAATAATTTATACTTTCCAGAATCATATTAAGATATCCTATAAAATCATAAATATATTTGACAAGAAGTCAATTTGAATTTAAAAATAATTATAATGGGGTGTAAGCAAAATCGTCTAAGGTGGACCGACCGCACACTTAACTTACGACGGACCGCAAAAATATCGCAGCGCGGTCTATCAGATCCATACTACAAATGTCCATCCCCATAATAAAACCGCTCAACCGCTGTCGGCGCAGCGCTATCGCAGCGTCGTCCGTCGAGTGCGGTAATAGTATGGGGAGTGACGTTTCTAGTATGGATCTGACAGACCGCTGCGATGTTTTAGCACTCCGCCGTGCGTTAACTGTGCGATCGGCCTACAGTCAAACTCACAAACCGCCAATGCAAGTCTAGCTAGTGCGCGAGGTCCAAATTCCATACTATAATAATCCAGTTCCCCGGCATTTCTAGTACCCCTTCTTCTTTTCGTGTGGGACACCGAGTCGTCCAACGACCCAGTGAACCCTAGTACCCCATGGGCGGGCGATGTATCATTTCAATAAACGGTCGTACTTATTAAGAAAACTAATTCTGCGTTTACGAAGATGAGACGTTATAAATAAATTCATAGTCAATTAGACATTCTTAAACATATCTTCACAATAAATTATGTTACGATCTACGCGATTGTTTTAGTATTTAGGTCTATATAACATAATACGGGATGTACGGAATAAATAGGTACCTACTGATTTAGTGAGGATCGCATCATTTAGTCGTTCAAGTTCATATGTTCATTTTCTTCAGTGGTAAACATACAGGGCGTAAAAAAATTAGCTTCAAATATTGTAAGGGGTGAATCAGCTCATGAAACTGAACAACTTTCTCCAAGGAACATAGGTCGAAATACAGTTGACTCGCCCAACTGCTACATTTTGTATGGGAGGTCAAATTTTTTTTTCATATTTCGACCTATGTTCCTTGGAGAAAATTGTTCAGTTTTATGGGTTGATTTACCCCTTAAAATATTTGCAGCTAATATTTTTACACCTTATATTTATTTCCTGTAGAAAGGGTTCCTGTATAAAACTGAACAGATCATATTGTTAATTAGCTTTTTTTTCAGTAGATCTTTGTGAAAATCTTTTTTCGTTTAGTAGAATATCATTACTCTACCTGAGAAGTGTATGTAATTTTACTTAAACTCCTTTCAATCACAACTACGTTTAGATGATGGTAATTAAGTTATTTAATATTTTCTTTTAAAAAGCATGTAATCGCCGAAGAACGGTCTGAAAATATGTCACGAGCACAATCTTCGGACTGTTTTCAATCGTTGTAATGGACTAACCCGAAACTATTTATAAAAGAGTTTGCACATTTTATTAACACCGAGCTTCTGCAATTAAAACCTTTGCAACATAAACTGAAGTGATAGTAAATTAGTTTTATTTTTCTCATAATCAACGAGGAACCGCCTGCAACATTTATTCAAAATAGTTTCACCGTATTTAACGCTTACCTACACAAAATGTTGTTGGTATTTCTTGTTAAGGGCAAAAATAAAATTAATTTGCTATCGATGAAATCTTGCTGAACATATTGTTATTCGACATTTAAAACAAAATCATTGGACATAGATTGTCAATTTTTCGTTTTTTAAAATATATAGTATACCTAAGTATCTATAATTATTTTACTAATAACTGTTTAGTATAAAATTATAATTCGCTTGTGGACTGGGTAAAATATTAAAGTTGTACGCTTGCTACGTACGTAACTATTGTCCAAAAACACTACGGACCGCATTCATAACTATTATTCGAAATATTCAAAGTTTGATTTAATACACAGTAAAATTGTATAAAAATAAATGTTTTGACGCCATCCAAAATAGCAGCGTCATTCAAAATTCATATTTTCATACAAAATAGGCGAGGAAATACTTGGCGCACGACGGAGCGCAAAAATATCTTAGCGGTCTGTCAGATCCATGCGGTTTAAGTATGGGGATCGACGTTTCTAGTATGGATCTGACAGACAGCTGCGATATTTTTGCGCTCCGTCGTGCGTCATTTGTGCTCCTCACCATATCGTTTTAGATGCTTTAAAAAGTTGCTCATTCGACTTGCCATTCCACTTGCCTATTATAAATAAGTACTATAGGTATTTGTATTTTGAGTTGTACATATTGGCGTAAGAATGATCTGCATTTGGAAAATTCAATTACATGTCCAATATTTAAATAATGATGTCGCATAGGAATATGTTTTTGTCGTCTCTGAAACTAGCATATAAACACTGTTGAATGTAGAAAAAAAATCGTTTTATTTTCTTCCCTAAAAAGGGGTCCGATATATTGGCATTCGACTGTAACAAACCAAAATGCTCTAATATTGTAAGTGGCTAGTTTTGGTGTACACATACAGCAGACAGGCACATGTGGACTATGTATCAGACCTTTCTCTTGTATACTAGGTTTACCAAAGTATTATAATTATAAATCTTTATAAAATGTGTATGTATTATTTGCAATTTTCAAGAAAGGTATGAAATGAATTCACCTTCAAATGTAATAATTCATATTAATTGGTTAGGAACATGTTTATTAAATAAGAATACAATTTCTTCCAAAAACTTTACAATATATACCTATTTAGAAATCTAATGCTATCTACATCTTAGTCTTGGCAAAATAAAGAAACTTATTATATAATAAGTTTATTATTTATTAGTTGCAAAGATCATTTTTTAAAATAAATAATTTATTGTACAATTTTTATGTTTAGACAAAATTTTTGACAAACATTATACTTGTACCAACTGGATTAGATGTACAGGTTGTACAAAAATAGCTACAATTATTTTAAAAGCTGAACCAGTCCATGAAACTGAACAACTTTCCCCGAAGAACATAGGTCGAAATATGAAAAAAAATTTAGACGTCCCATACAAAACAAGACAAAGTCAATTTGTATGGGTCCTAAACATTCTCTCATATTTCGACCTATATTTCTTTGGGATAGATGTTCAGTGTCATGGGCTGATTCATCCATTAAAATATTTGCTGCTAATATTTAACACCTTATAATTTAACACTACTTAATGTTCGTTCAGTTAGGTAATTAATAGATGGATATATCTTTCCTTGTCTGTGTCTGTGAGCAGAATTTCGTGTTTTTTTAACTTTGTATTGTTAGTTTTTTTACCTTTTAATTTACACTTACCGATACCGTATATTGTAAATGTAAGAATACAAAAGTGAGAGGTAGGCTTAATGAAGTAATTTCTATAAAGAGTTAATATCACATCACGTCGGCTTCAAGTTAAGATGATTTTTAAAAAGTGCCATAATAATAGAATATTGTTAAAAAAATACAAAGTGTTTTATTTATTAAACTCAAAGGCTTGAAAAATGTTTGCCCGCCAGCTGACAGCAGGCGGAACGCACGACGGAGCGCTAAAATATCGCAGCGGTCTGTCAAATCCATACTTCAATCGGCCCATGGAATTGAATAACTTTTCTCAAGGAAAATATGTTCAAATATTAAAAAAATTTTGGACCTCGCATGCAAAACTACCAACTAATCAAGTCAATTAGTATTGTATGGAACACACACACACACACACATATCACGCCTTTATCCCTTGCGGGGTAGGCAGAGCGTTAACGGCCGCAAGAATACGGTCGCTATCGCCACGTCTGACATTTTTGAGGATTGTTTTCCAAGGTTGTTTCAGAAAACATGTGTATCACTATAGTGACAGGTTGTCAGCCTATCGCCTAAAATTGTAATACACTAATACCCTCGAGTCCCTTAGTCGCCTCTTACGACACCCGCGGGAAGGATGTGGGGTGATGCTATTCTAAGCCGGCATCACACGGCATATTGTATTATTGTACGGCATTGTATGGAAACTCGAAAAAATAATTCTGGACCTTCCATATAAAATTACCAACCGACCAAGTCAAATTCTATGGGAGGTCCAAAAAATTTTTCATATTTCGGCATAATTCTTGGGGAAAGTTTTTCAGTTTCATGGGATGATTCATCCCTTAAAATTTTTGCAGTTTGCAAATTTTCACCTTATATTATGACGATACAAATATAGAAATGAATTACTGTCCATGATCAGTAATTAATTGAACTTGAAGGCCAACATACATACATACATAAATCACGCCTTTTTCCCTTTTGGGGTAGGCAGAGCGTTAACGATTGTAAACCTCCGGCCGTTATCGCCACGTCTGATAATTATTGAAGGCCCTTTCAGATGATTCATGTATCACTACAGTGACAAAAAAAACTTTACTAAGCTTTCTTTTGAAGGCCATACTTTATACAGTCGGAGGCCGCGGGCCGGATTAAAACATTTTGCGGACCGGGTTTGGCCCGCGGGCCGCCATTTCCCCATCCCTGTAGCACAGATAACATAATACTACTAAAGTAGTACAGATATCTAACGTCATAGAGGGCTAAGATGGCTATTGGTAGGCTATTTGATATGTCGGCACAGCGCGTGCGTTGCTAGCGACATCTAGCTTATTTATTGGATACTTCGTATTGACGTCATTTGTATTGAAAAATATTGCAAAAATGTGAATATTTTGCATGTTTTCCGTCTCAAAACATCTTAAGTAATGTATTTATAATTTTCCAATACTTTGTTTTTGTAAATTTGCCTTTATTTCAGACTCTTTAAGTTACATTCGCTACCCGTATCGCCATCTATTGATTTTTTTCTGGACTAACTTCTTTTAGTAAGGAATGAGACCTCATCCCTGTAGATACCCTCTGGACCCCAGAGGCTATCTACGTACATGAGACCTCTGGCATGGTCGAGGCTCACATCAAACAATAACAAACCGGCTTTATACCTTGTCTACAAGTAACTGTAGAGTTGTGCCGATTGTCGATAGATTTTATACAGACTTATCGATAGTTTTCTTCTCACGAGGACTAAGGACTCATGAGAGTTGCATGTATAGTCCAGTTTTAGTAATCAGTTCTTAATTGTTTCAATATAGCAACACTAAAAAAACTCTATTCTCAAGTATCGCCCTGATCCCAGACTCCATAGCTAAGTGGATCTTAAGCTGTCCGGCGTAGTTTTGCTGGCCACGGGGCCAAAAGAAAAAAGTAGGCTCACAGGGTTTCCTGTCTGCAATTTTTTGTCCATGTAACGCCATCGAAAGTCAACTGTCATTCCATAGCAATTTTGATTTTCTATACTTCAAATCCCACTTCAAATATAGCAGACTACGGCACATTGCACAGTTAACGCATGACGGACCGCTTAAACATCGCAGCGGTCTATCAGATCCATACTAGAAACGTCCACATAATAAAACCATACTCGACGGATGACACTGCGACAGCGCAGCGTCAACAGCGGTTGAGCGGTTTTTGTATGGATCTGACACAACGCTGCAATATTTTAACGGTCCGTCGTGCGTTAAGTGTCGATCCAGCTACGAAACGACTAAAATCATCAAACTGAAACGATTTTCATTTAGCAGTAGGGCCCTGGAACATCGATACTTGGATTGACACATCACTATTCCGACCTGCCTCTTCTACTAGACCCTCGCTTTTAGTACCGGATTGACGGCGACATGATTCGAACGTGGTTATTGTGCTCGTGTCTCGTGTTTACTGCGGTAAGTTAATGTTGTCATGAACATTTTCGTGTGGGACACCGAGTCGACCAACGACCCGATGAACCTTTTGCGTAAAAGGCAGTCACACTACCATTGCGCCACATCGGTCGTCAATATAATATGTTAAAAATACCTATTATTTAACAAACAAACGACCTCCCATAGTAAACAAAATTAACGACCGATGTGGCGCAGTGGTAGTGCGACTGCCTGCAACGCAGAAGGTTCCGGGTTCGATTCTCGTTAGGTCACTCACAAAATTGACATTTATCACTTTGTGAATTTGTTCCCAGTCTGGTTAGGACATTGCGGGCTGAACCACCCGATTGTCCGTAAGAAAGATGGTTCCGTGTTTCGGATGGCACGTTAAGCCGTAGGTCCCGGTTGCTGTCTATGATTACTTATAGATTACTGTAGGCGGCGTTACACAACTATGTCAGAAGCCTGCTACTTGTAGAAGGTGGTTGAAAAATTCTGACACTAGGGTTCACTGGGTCGTTGGACGACTCGGTGTCCCACACCAAGAGAGATAGTACAAAATCACAGTCAATAAGCAGTTGGACACCCCCGGACGATGACTACTCATGATATTTTACTCTTATTCAGCTGCGTCGGCAGTGGTTGAGCGGTTTTAGTATGGGGATTGACATTTCCAGAATGGATCTGACAGAACGCTGCGATAATGGTTCCTAGGGTAAAAAAAATCAGTTTTATGGTCCTGCGTACTATTAGTATTCGGAGGTCGTTAATACTGTCCCTTAGACCCTGTATTAAGTAGGTATCATAGGTATGTTAAACTTTGTCTAAACTGTTGTATTTGTATGAAACGCGAGTTAGTACCTAAGTACTTATGTTTTATGACAATGGTTGGAATCTACATTATGATTAATTAATTACCCAACTACGGCGGATCGCACACTTGTCTTAACGCACGACGGACCGCTAAAATATCGCAGCGAACTGTCAGATCCATACTAGAAAAGCCACTGAAACTGAAACCGCACTCGATGGACGTCGCTGCGCTAGCAGTGAGTTCCAGAGAGTTTATTGAGGTCAGTGGTTCCAAATGAGTCCAAGTCCAAGTTCCAGATAAACGAAAAAATATGTTATCTACGATCTTGTTCTTTGCGGTACCGTGCTAAGCACAATCCAGCCATCTATCCAGCGACTACCAAATATATAAATAAAAGAAAATTCCCTTGACGCTGACACTGTCGTACAGTATGCCGAAAAACGTTTCGCCGATTCAACTTTTTGCCGCATCACAGTTGTCCGACTACATGTTTAGTCACTTTATGATTCATCGATTTTCTCTTTGCTAATATTTTCTGTTTAATAATGTGGTCTAACCACAGTAGGCGTAAAAAGCTTTTACTAAACGGTGTTTCTTTTTAGAGAGAGTAAATTGACAATTTGGGTTGCCGTTTTTTGCAAGTTTTTATTATTAAAGTGCCAGTACCGGTAACTATTATTATCGAAATGGGAATTTATTAATATTTTTTTTAGTTCCTAGTCCCAATTACGTAAAAGCTCAGCAGTGATTTTCCGTAGATCGGCGTAATGGTATTTTTTTTATCACGCACTGAACTTGACAGATGATTGACACATCACTAACATTAGCAAACAAACGGTCAACCCAAAATGTGAGTTTACTATCTCTAAAAAAACACAGTCGTTAGTTTAGTATCCCTATACAGGGTTATTTTGTAGTCAGTAAACACACACTGTAGTGTGTCTCTACTCATCATTCTGAACAACTTTTACTATGGGGCCATCTGCATAATCGCAAATAAATTTTAAACTGTAATATTTTCTTGATTACAACTTTATAATTTCCAGTGGGCTGCAGTGCCGAAGATAAAGCTGAACGATGGACGTGAGATGCCGGCCATCGCGCTTGGCACCTGGCTGGGATATAGTTCAAAGGTAAAGATTCCGAAATGGTATGGTAAGGTACACAGTTAAATGGGGGAAAACGAGACTAGCGGGTAACTTGGGACATGGTCGACACCGTCATCTATGAACCAGCTATAAGCCTATAACGTTATAACTGGTTGATAAATGTAGAGTCCAAAGTTTTCAACCAGTTACAACTTTATAGCTGGTTCATAGAAGCTGGTGTCGACCATGTCCCAAGTTACCCGCTAGTGTCATTTTCCCCCATTTGACACCTAAAGGTAAATAAGGATGAGTAGAATATAGGCCTCTATCACAAAAATAACGCTGCGCTTACGTATGTGCGCTGGTTCGTGCATCGAGAGTGGTTTTAGTATAAGGATTGACGTTTCGAGTATGGATCAAACATGCGCATACGTTAACGCAACGTTATTTTTGCGCTCAAGTGTGAGAAAGGCACATTCAGGCAAATATTCGGTGAAAAGTTTGCCCAATTGAATATTTGGTCGAACTATTGGGCTGGAAGGAATTGATATATCAATATAAAACATGTCGAAGTTACGCTGATCTCACATTCCACATAACTTTTCGTACTAGTAAAAGTTAACTTGAATATAAAAATTGCTTTTTGTCCACAACAACATAGGCAGGTAACATTTTTAACAAAATATGTTCAAAAACATCCTTTATTTGCCCTTACATTAGGAAAATACTCGGCACATCTGCCGAATATAGATCATTCGAATAATCTTCCCATCTCTATTCAAAAGTACTCGAATGTTTGCAAAAATTGGTGACTGTTTCAAACAATTCTAGACGCGTCTTAAGTAAAAGGTCATCCAGTTACCACGTCAACGTATGTAATAAATCCAATCAAGCCAGTTGTGAAGGTGAGGGTGAGAAACATAACGATACCTAACGGCATTCACCTAGTTACATAATATAGAACCCATGACCGTTCTATTGCCTATCTTTAGATCATACCTACCAACCGTACATTATTACCAAAACTTTTCCGATTAAGTACATGATGTTATTAAACGAACAAGTATGATTCATTATCTGAAGAACTATGATCTTGTTTTAAATTTGGTCGAGAGCTCGGGCCCCGACCAGTGGCATAAGTTACACGCTGTGTGGTCAGCCTGGCCCGCCCCGAGGCAGTGCCTTTATTTTATATATTTTTTAACCCACTCGTGCCGCGTTTCTACTAGGAACATAAAATTATTATGACTAATTTATTTTTTAGTGACAGTATTGTATTGTAAATTCCTGACTTTCTGAATGCATTCGTTGTGAATCTACTTGGAAATAAACGAATAAAAATTTGAATTTGATTAATACAGCTTACCAAAAAAACAAGTAAGCTTATTCGTACCAAGTGTTCTGCACATAACAAGTACATGGTGGTTTGAAGAAGGGATGCCCTACTCATTTGTTGGGATGGCCTAATGATTATGGGTTCAGGAATCCCAAAACCTTTACGTAGCTAACTGGTAGAAATAAGAATCCCACAGGAAGAAAGATCTCGTGCAAGAGAGTGGATCTACCAAAATAAAATAGGTGTACAGAGAGAGACCAATTGTTTTTTGCGTTGCTCCTGCGTCATCTGACTGATGCATGGGTTATCTCTTTTGATCTTTTGTCTCCACTTGGCCACCACTCCGTCTTTCTTTCTTTTTTCGTGTGGGACTCCGAGTCATCCAACGACCCGATGAACCCTAGTGTCAGAGTTTTTCAACCGCCGTCTATATGTAGCAGGCTTCTGACATGGTTGTGTAACGACCGCCGTCTAAGTGATCATAGACAGCAACCGGGATCTACGGCGGTACGGCTTAACGTGCCATCCGAAACACGGAACCATCTAACTTACGGACAATCGGGGGGTTTAGCCCGCAATGTCCTAACCAGATTGGGAACAAATTCACGAAGTGATAAATATCAACTTTGTGAGTGACCCCCCCAGAATCGAACCCGGAACCTTCTGTGTCAAAGTCGCACTACCACCGCGCCACATCGGTCATCAACTCCGTAACTGCTTACCTTCTTTCTTCTCAATTTCAGGGTCGTCTAGAGCCAAAATCTTCAGAAACCGAGCAGGCGGTAGCGTGGGCTATAGATGCTGGCTACCGTCACATCGACACTGCTAAGATCTACAAGGTGGAAGACCAGGTCGGGAGTGCTGTTAACAAGAAAATCAGCGAAGGGACAGTGGCTAGAGAAGATATGTTTATTACCACTAAGGTGAGAATCACTTCAAGCCTTCATCAAGCTAATTGTCATTAGTTTGACATCATCATTCTCCTTGCCATATTCCGTTCTCTATCGGAGTCAACTACCTACACTAGGGTATTTGGCGTGGGTCCAAGTTTTTACACAGAGCGACTGCCATCTAACGTCAGTCGAAGGCTAACTTGGTCTGGATCCTAAGTAAAGTCACATTCAAATGAATTAATTATTTGAATGTGGGTTTCATCACAAATATTACGATGTTTTTCCTTCACCGTAAGAGCAGTTAGTAAATGCACGTGAGTAAAAATCTCTGGAGAGGTTCAGTTCGCTATGTTCTAACCAGACTGGGGACAAATTCACAAAGTGACAAATATCAACTTTGTGAGTAACCCACCGAGAATCGAACCCGGAACCTTCTGCGTCAAAGGCAGGTGCACTACAACTGCGCCACATCGACCGATGAAGTGGGTCACTAACAAAGTTGATATTTATCAATTTGTGAATTTGTTCCCAGTCTGGTTAGGACATTGCGGGCTGAACCACCCGATTGTCCGTAAGAAAGATGGTTCCGTGTTTCGGATGGCACGTTAAGCCGTAGGTCCTGGTTGCTGTCTATGATAACTTAGGCGGCGGTCGTTACACAACCATGTCAGAAACCTGCTACTTGTAGAAGGCGATTGAAAAATTCTGACTCCAGGTTTCATCGGGTGGACGACTCGGTGTCCCACACGAAAAGAGAGTGAAAGTTTAATAAGTCTACTCATGTTCGTTACAATATTTGTTCTATGTCAGCTGTGGAACGACGCGCATGCGCGAGACGCAGTGGTGCCGGCGCTGAGAGAGTCGCTCACCAAGCTCAACCTGAGCTACGTCGACCTGTACCTGATACACTGGCCAGTCGGACAGTTCGTGAGTTCATTTACAGTAATACCCCGCTTTACAGCGTTTCTGAACTTATCCGGTCCGGCTGCCGGATGTCGGAAGAAGCCTTCCGACAATATTCGAATGCCGGATGAGGCTTTTCCACTTATCCGGTAAAAGACTACAGTAGAATGATGTCACGGTAGAGTTCAAAGAGTGCCTTTTATATGCATACTGTTTGTGCGTCTGTCACTTCAGACTGTCAAATTTTTATTTGGAAAATCCCCGGATCAATAAATGACGGATGCCGGATAAGAGAAGAAAGGCCCTTACGCGACTATACAAAAAACAGTCCTGCGTGCTAACCTAAACCCAAATAACCAGCCAGCTTACCAACTTTTAGGGACTGTCAAGATAATTTACCGAAAGCAAACTTTCTCCCTTTCCCAGGACAACCAATCATACGACTTCACAGACTACCTGGACACCTGGAAAGGCATGATCGAAGCCAAACAGCTGGGACTGGCCAAGTCTATTGGGTTGTCCAATTTCAACCCGCAGATGATGGACAGGATCCACGAAAACGGGCTGGAGACTCCTGCTGCGCTGCAGGTTGAGGTGAGAGAGATTAGTGAGATTGACCAGGGTTGTGGACTCGCAGGTCAAATGAGCTGCTTTTTAAAACGATGTAAAACGGTATTTTGTATGAAAATGGCAATGTATGACGTTACACATTGCTATTTTGGATGGCGTCAGGTCACCTTTTACAAGTCTGACAAATCTTTGAGGGTAGTTTCAGATAAGCTACACTTTAGTGACAGGTTGTCAGCCTGTCGCCTAAAGTATGGAAATATATGGAACCCTCGAGTCCCTTTAGTCGCCTGATACGACATGAGGTGATGCTACGCCGGCATCACGCGCCACACAAAACCATTTATTAAATCCTCAGCTAAACCTGAACCTCCAGCAGCCTGAACTCCTCGCGTACTGCAAGTCCAAGGGCATCGCCGTGATGGGCTACACCCCCTTCGGGTCCCTGTTCCCGTCCAAAGCGAAGGAGGACGCTCCGGCGCCCAGGGTTGACGAGCCCCGGCTGGTGCAGATGGCGGCGAAATACAACAAGACGGTTCCGCAAATAGTTCTGCGGTATCTGGTACGTAAACTCCATTTTTGCGCGGAAAAGCCTCTTACTTGTTAAATTATGGGTAACTAGTGGCTCCACCCGCGTAGAAGTCCGTTTTAATCCCGTAGCATCCCATAGGAACGTTTTTTCGGGATAGCAACTGTCTTTTGTGTTAATTCAAGTTATCCTCTATCTATATGCCAAATTTCATGCAAACCGGTTCAGTAGTTTTTGCGTGAAGGAGTAACAAACAAATTGTACATTTTTGATGTTTTGTAAATTTGTAAATAAAAATTCTTTTGTCTAAAAAAAATACAAACTTTCGCATTTATAATATTAGTAAGAAGTAGGATGTCAATTTACAAACTACCAAACACTAACTTAACTGAATACATTAAAAACCAGCAAGTTTGATAGGTAATCTAATTTTAGAGTAATATCTTCAAACACTCTGTTTTTCCCAAAATTTATATGAACATATTGGTAGTTCCATTTTTTACTAAATAAGCACTTAATTATTTATAGAAGATACCAGTGTCTTGAGTCTTCTAACCCAATCCCAAATTAAGGCTTCTAATTGAGAAGAATTAAAATTAGGACTATAAACATTAGAACAATTGACTTTAGGACTAATGAACATTAGGTTATACAAAAGCGGCCTACGAGTCTCACGATTCGCTTTATGTTTCCCCTGCAAATTATGTTTAGCTAAAGTATGGCCGTTTGAATAAGCCATATTTGACAGGTGTCAAACCCATACTAAAGGACATGTCAACAAAGAAAACTAGACCTTGTGTCACAGCATTAGTCCATTCTTCAATGTACTAGGCATCGCACAATATGTAGAGCTATTAAATAAATAAAATCAAATTAAAAAGCATAAAACGACAACTACGGTTTCCTCCCCCATCCCCGCCCTGCTGCGCCCGAATCTCACCGCCGCCATAATGGTTCCAACATCATTGTGACAGCTGTCAAACATGGCCTTCTCGAACGATCATACTTTAGCTGTTTGGGTAGTGCGCAGCCTGGGCCTCAAGTGTCATTCAATTGCCATTGCGATTTTTCTATACATTGAACTGTTAGCAGACTACGAAATGACCGAAATCATCCAATTGAGACCCAATCGACATCTAACTGAAACGATTTTCATTTAGCAGACTTAAGGCCCTGTATGACAGACAAACACTTTATTGCTCACATTAGGTCATAACATCTAAAAAACAATAACAAATAAGATCGATAGCGCGATTTTTACCGTCTTATCTATGAGCCGTGTGATGCCGGCTTAGAATAGCATCACCCCATTTCTTTCTCGTGGTTGTCGTAGAAGCCGACTAAGGGACTCGAGGGCATGTGTATTGCAATTTTAGGCGACAGGCTAACAATAACAACCTGTCACTATAGTGATACATGACTTATCTGAAACTACCCTCAAATATTGTCAGACGAGGCGATAGAGGCCGTTAATTTTACGGTTGTTAACGCTCTTCCTACCCCATCAAGAATATAGGCGTGATTTGTGTGTGTGTGTGTGTATATATCTATGAGCGGTCTAAATGTAAAATAGCATTGAATTTATACACACATACAAAATTATCACGTCTTTATCCCTCGCTGGGTAGACAGGGCGTTAACGGCCGTTTTAATACGTCGCTATCGCCACGTCTGACAAATATAGAGGGCCGTTCGAGATAATTTGTGTATCACTATAGTTAGAGGTTGTCAGCATGTCGCCTAAAGTTGTAATACACAACTTTATCGTTTCCCTTAGTCGCCTCTTACGACAACCGTGGGAAATAAATGGGGTGATGCTATTCTAAGCCCCCATATTCCAGGTGGAGCTGGGCGTGGTGCCGCTGCCAAAGTCGCTCACCAAGTCCAGAATCGAGGAAAATCTCCAGGTGTTCGACTTCTCTCTCAACCAGGAAGAGAAAGACTTACTCAAAGGGTAACAATAAAAGATTTTATACTACACACTCACACACACACACATACACACACACACACACACACAAATCACGCCTGTATCCCTGGCGGGGTAGACAAAGCGTCAACGCTCACGTCAGCAAATTTTACATCCTGTATTTTGATAGAGACTAATAAGTAATAATGTTGCCATGTTGTTGTTTCTTTAAGCAAAGCAAACTATTGTGATAATTTTTTAAATTTATTTCAGATACGACAAAGGCTACCGTACCATTCCGCAGTACAAGTGGCTCGATCACCCATACTACCCATTTGAGAAGACAAACAAAGCATCAACAAAGAGTAACCTTCAACCCTAGGGCAGAAAAGAGTTTCTGCGACTTTCTCTATAAGTAACGTAAACATTCCATACTGAAGGAGAACTGACGTTCGGCGAGGAACACACTGGACGCACGACGGAGCGCAAAAATATCGCAACGGTCTGTCAGATCCAAACTAGAAACGTCACTCCCCATATAAAACCGCACTCGACGGATGACACTGCGATAGCGCTGCGTCAACAGCGGTTGAGCGGCTTTAGTATGGGGATTGACATTTCTAGTATGGATCTGATCTGACAGACCGCTGCGATATTTTTGCGCTCCGTCGTGCGTCAAGTGTGTTCCTCGCCGAAGATTAAGAAGACTGTAGTTTTAAACAATTGAAGAAAACCCAATTTGAGGTATTGTGTACCTTATGTTATTAATTTTTTGCATTATGTTTACTTTCCTCAATAAACTATTAAACGTACTTAAAAATTTACAAGTTGTGTCAAGTTTCAGTCGTTTATTTCCAAGTAGATTCAATATTTAATGCTTTTAGAATGTCACTCACATAGTGACAATACAATACTGTCACTGAATAAATGAATCAACAACTTCTTTATCCTAGTAGAAACGCGGCACGAATAGGATAAAAAAGGTATATTGAGTGAGTTTTTCTGCTCTATCTAGTTAAAACCCCATAATTTCTCTCTCACTGGTATAGGTGAAAAGTTGTGTACACAAATATATTTACTATTCGTGTTTTTTAATCCCTCACTAAGCTCAGGATACTATTTTACTAACCTTCGCTACCTCGGGATTCAAAGTTAGCCCTCGCAGCAAAAAAACAACTTTGCTCTCTTGTTGTACTAATAATTGATGAACATAAAATTATCCTTTGACATTTTTATTTAATGTAACATGTTTACTTGTAAAATTTAATTTGATAATTTATGTAATAAATAAATCTAAAATTCATACACTGCCCCGATGGCAAAGCGGATAGTACCCCTGCGCTCAATATGGGTGAGGCTGAACAGGTTTAGAACCGGACACGGGCGATCAAACCACCTCCTCCACAAATGGGGACTCAGGGAGTCGCCATCCTGCGAGTGCGGAGAGCCGGACCAAACCCTAGCCCACATTGTGAATGATTGCCCGCTGTATCGCCTACCTGGCGGCATGACCGAGCTGCACTGTCTTACACCAGCGGCCGAAGACTGGCTTAAAAACCTAAAAATTGACATATTATAGGATCCTGCGCAGAGAAGTGCCATACGACATGATGACCCCTGCCTTCTACGCCGTAGGTCGTGGGTTCGATCCCCACCGGACACAAATATTTGTTAAGTCAATTTTCAAATATTTGTGTGTTTAATTTTGGTAGAAAATTTACTAAAGGGAAGATCTGGGAGTTTTCTATGCATGATATGTATTTATTTACAAAAAAAGTATACATAAGTATTAGTATCAGCTATGTAGCTCCCATACCAAAAGCTTTGCTTAGTTTGGGGCTAGATGGCGCTGTGTGTTTTTTTGTTTTATATTTATTTAAACATTGTATATCGATGTCTGTTTGAGTGTGCTGGAAAAATAGGTCCCAGTAGGAGAAATCTTTTTAGTGATTTCTTTCTCGTATTTCTTCTTTCTTCTTTGATTCTTTGAACTTTGATAGTTATCTTATCTTTATCATCGCGAAGTTTCTTTGACGTTGTCATTCTTGTGGGTGTTCTAGTTGGTATTACAGCTGTGTGCGTAGCGTAAGCTGTAAAACATATCATATACAGGGTAAGAGACGGTGTAACGAAAACTTTGCATTCGTGATCAGACCATGAAACTGAACAACTTCTACTATGGGGGCTATGTTGGAAAACGAAATTTTTTTACCTACGGTTACGTGCCATCCAAAACACGGAACCTTCTTACTTACGGGCAATCGGGTTTTAGCCCGCAATGTCCTAACCAGACTGGGAATAAATTCACAAAGTGATCAATATTAACTTCGTGAATGACCCACTGAGCATCGAACCCAGAACTTTCTGCGTCGCAGGCAGTCGCACTACCACTGCGCCACATCGGTCGTCAACGCTTTCTCAGTATAACAACAAAATTAGTGTAAAATTATTTTGTATACTGCTTATTTAGTACAAAACATTTGACTATATTATTTCATATAATGTTCAGATAGTAAAGGTGTAAAAATATTAGCTGCAAATATTTAAGGGGTGAATCAGCCCTACGGTCGCTATCGCCACGTCTGACAAACATTGAGGGCCCTTTCAGATGATTCGTGTATCACTGTAGTGTAGTGACAGTTTGTCAGCCTGTTGCCTAATGTTGTAATTCGCGAAAACGCTCAATCCCTTAGTCGCCTCTTACGTTACGACACTCGCGGGAAAGAAATGAAACAAAAACAACGAATAGTCGGCGGATCGCACACTTGACGCGCGACGGAGCGCAAGAATATCGCAGCGGTCTGTCAGATCCATTCTAGAAATGTCAATCCCCATACATACATATCACAGTGTCGTCCGTCGAGTGCGGTTATAATATGGGGAGTGACGTATCTAGCTTGGATCTGACAGACCGCTGCGATATTTTTGCGCTCTGGCGTGCGTCAAGTGTGCTATTCGCCAAATACTTTACCTGAAAGGACCATTGTATCATTATCATCACGTGATGATACCGTGGTTTCACGTGATTTCGTTTTTTCCAGCGGGATTTTTGTATCCAACACTTGCTTTTCTTCTTGTGTATGTAATTGTTCATTGGGAATCGCTGTTTCGTTGTCTGTTCTATTATTTGCCATTTCTGCTTTAGTCAAGTTGAATTTGACATCTTTGTTATTGTCAATGTTTACTACCGTGCTGGATACTTCTCGTGTGTCATGTTCTAACGCCCGTACTTCAGGAAGACTCTGATTTTTATATTCATTTATATAATTGATTTCCTTATCATCAAGAACGTTGTATGAAAAATATGCTTCATTTGCAAAAGATTTATCACTTGACATAATGTAAGTAGTTGCATCATTTTTGTCGCGTTTCTTAGTAATTATGATATTTTTTAATTCCTTCAGTGCTTTCATTCTTTTTATCAATAGGTTGTCCATTTTATATAACTTTGTATTGTATTTTATGTCTTTTTTAGGCTCTATTTCCAGAACAATTATCTGATTAAACGTTAACCCCTTCTTATAAGAAGTGTTTGAAACTAGCACTGCATTGAGAACTACTATAAGCAACAGGTGGAAACGCATCTTTATTTCTTTAGTTCTTTTTATTTAACAATTTATTCTAAACAAAACAGTTATGGGAGAGAAGCGAATAAAGACACACTAGACACTACTTTTGTCTTAAAGAAATTGAAAAGAATTTATCCCAAAGTGTATCACTGTTTAACGAAAAATATTAAAAACAAATTGTAAAGTGAGGTCTGACTTGTTAGAAATGCAACTAAATTCTGAAAATGTTGTTGGAGATTAGTCTACAAGAGATTGTCTTTTTGTGATAACAATTGCGTAATATTTGAATGCATTTTGTGTTTTATTGTATGAAGTAAACCTATTGTTCATTGACTAATTTCATTATACTAATATTAATAGATCAAAAAAGCAATGTTTCTAATTGTAATACTTATTATAACATGACTTCATTGCTAACGGGGTAGACTGAGCTCTCTCTTTTCGTGTGGGACATCGAGTCGTCCAACGACCCAATGTACCCTAGTGTCAGAATTTTTCAACCGCGTTCTACAAGTAGCAGGCATCTGACATGGTTCTGTAACGACCGCCATCGAAGAAATCGTAGACAGCAACCGGGACCTACGGCTTAACGTGCCATCCGAAACACGGAACCATCTTTCTTACAGACAATCGGGTGGTTCAGACCGCAATGTCCCAACCAGACTGGGAACAAATTCAACTTTGTGACTGACCCACCGAGAATCGAACCCTGAACCACAGTCGCACTACTATTCCGCCACATGGGTCGACAGAGCTGTAAAGGCCGTACAAATAATCGCCAACACTTGATTTTAAGGTTCCGTGGTTATTAACACTAAAACTATAAGACATTATTACGGGTTTTAACTCACGGTAGGGATATATCGAGCACCCAATATTTCGGCGATGTTGCAATCGCCATGATCACGGGTAAACTGGAGCGGCTGCGGGTGACGGCTAAGGGCAAACATATCTGTCTACCCTCATTCTTCTGCGTTTTTTCGGAACACTTTGGTCACTATCGGTACTCACTCGAAAGTCATCTCGACAACACACACTAACGGTATCGCATGATTTTATTGCAGGTTTAGACACAAACTTATTTTTACACAAATTTACCACTGGATTCCATGTACTTGACAATTTGAAGCCATCTTCTCTATTGAAATTTTTGTACTTGGTGATTTCAATAGCCTCGCTTACCAGTCTTGGTATGTAGTGGCGTTCGGTCGAAAGTACTTTTGGATTATGTAATTCGATCCAGTGGTTTGGACCAGACTCAAGCAGGTGTTCCGCAATGGCAGACTTATGTGCTTCATTGTTTTTCACTGCCTTTATGTGCTCTTTGACACGGATGGAGATGGTCCGCTTAGTTTGACCAATGTAACAACTACCACATCTACAGTCTATTTTATACACCCCTGGACATTCTAATGGAAATCGATCCTTTGGTGACCGTAGAAACTGCGACATCTTCTTGAAAGGAGTGAACACAGTTTTTATCGAATACTTATCCAGTATCCGTCCGATCCTGTCTGTTACTCCCTTCACATACGGAAGAAATGCAGCACGACGCTCAACCTTGGGAATTGGTGTCCTACCGTGAGTTAAAACCCGTAATAATGTCTTATAGTTTTAATAATCGCCAAGTCTGACAAATATTTTTAGAGCCATTACATAAAAAAATGTGTATAACAGACGGTCACATCACATATCGGTCGCTAAGTAACAACTCGTCGGTCCTGCCTAGGGTTACCAGGCGTCTGGCTTTAGCCGGACAGGGTCAGGCTTTTTGGTTGCCTGTCCGGCCAAAATAAGCGGCGTCCGGCCTGCCCGGCTTTCGTTAGACGCGTTTATATTTCGAAATGCGCGCGGATCGAGACCGAACGAATTGTGAAGGAACAAGCACGTGCTGGACGCGAGCGCTGTCGCCCCCAAAGCCCGTTGCCAGCCTTGGTTTTAAATTTTTTAACATTAACCCCGAAAATCCTCAAAAATTAAAGGTGTCCGGCTTTTCTACCCGAATGTCCAGCCAAACAAAGCTTGGCCTTACAGTTTTTTTATATGAAAACTGAAATTCGTCAAAAATGCAAGGCTTTTCTACCAAAATGTTCGGCCAAACTTGCTGGTCTGTCCGGCCTTCAGGTGAGAGGACCTGGCAACTCTATCCGTGACTGAACTCAGCCACCACAGGCTTTCTTACCGCATTCCCCGCCATTCTGCCCTCAATGATACTGCGTCAGGATCTTGCCTCAGCGAACGTTCCGGCAAAACCAGAATCAAACGGAATCGTTCGTTCCGACGGCATGAAGTCCGATGGAGCAACAGCGCTTCTATCCGGTCCGGCTGCCGTATGTCGGAAGTACCCTACCGACTATGTTCGAATGCCGGATGACGCTTTTCCACCTAACCGGTAAAAGACGGACAGTAGAATGATGTCATGGTAGAGTTCAAAGAGTATGGTAGTTATATATGCAGCATACTTCTTGTACGTCTGTCACTTCGAACCGTTAGAATCCAAATTTTGGTTTGGAAAATTCCCGGATCGATAAATGCCGGATGCCGGAAGAGTTGAAAAGCATGTATAGTAGTGTAATAGATTTCTAAATCGGATCGGCAATTGTATGTGGCCAACGGGCTCTTGCCTCAGCCAACGTTCCGGCAAAACTAGAACCAAACGGCAACAGGCAAGAGGCGTCCCGACGGCAAGAGGCCCGATGGAGTAACCCTCATCCCCTGGCAGAGGCAGGTGTATGGTGTGGGATGTCACGTGCGTGGACACCCTTGCGCTCTCGCACATACACGCCACCTGCGCCCATGCAGGCGCCGCAGCTGGAGGCGCCGAGGTTGCGAAATCGAAGTACGAGGGATTCCCGGAAGCCTCATTTTCTCCCCCTCGGGCTTTGAGACGATGGCCTCTTGGGGCCCACATAAAAATCACGCCTATATCCACGGTGGGGTAGGCAGAGCAATAACGACCGTAAAATTACGGTCATTATCGCCACGTCTGACAAATTAATGTTTGAAGGTCGTTCCAGATACGTCGTGTATCACTATAGTGACAGGTTGTCAGCCTGTCACCTAAAATTGCAGTACAAATGAAACCCTCTAGCTAGTCCCCTAGTCGGCTTTTACGACATCCAGAGAAAAGAAGTACGGTGATGCTATTCTAAGCTGGCATCACACGACAAAAAACTAATCAGAGAGATCTCAGTGCGCCTCAATGAGACCGGTGACCGGAGAGCTGGCAGCTTCCTCAGCCAACGCTTAAGTTTGGCCATTACATTCAAAGTGGAAACGCTGCCAGCGTTTTGGGTACCAAGTCCCATGGGGGTGTAATGGACGACTTTTTCCTAGTTCATGTTAGATTTTTTTTTGTTAGGGTAATCTTTTATAAGGTAGTTATGTAGGTAAATAAATTATGCAAACTATATATTTAAACCATCCTTTTGAATCACTCTATCTACTAAAAAAAACTGCATCAAAATCCGTTAAGTAGTTTTCACAAACACAAATCACGCCTTTATCCCTTGCGGGGTAGGCAGAGCGTTAACGATCGCAAAATTACGGTCGTTATCGCCACGTCTGACAAGTATTGAGGGCACCTTCAGATGATTCGTGTATCACTGTAGTGACAGGTTGTCAGCCTGTCGCCTAGAGTTGTAATACGTGCTAACACACATGAAACCCTTGAGTCCCTTAGTTGGTTCTTACAACACCCACGGGAAGAATTGGGGTGATGCTATTCTATACCGGCATCACACGGCAAGTAGTTTTCAGATATACACATACATACATACAGACGCGAAAAGCGACTTTGCTTTATACTATGTAGTGACAGGTAATAAAAAAATAAAGAACTAGGTACAAGGTAAATTAACCTATTTATATCTGGACCAATTTAGCACTGTAGATTACTATTACCAACTCACAACATAATTTCGGATGAGGCCCCTAAAATGATATTACACAGTTGAACAAAAGAAGGCATATCTTTATCGCATAACAAATATCCAAAACCTCCCTAAATAATGCTAAGTACATAAAGTAACTAGGTATTCTATGATCCAAAATAAATCTAAATATGTCACCTGTCACATCATTCTCGAGGGAAGAAATTATCGTAATGTTTCTATTGGACTTCTTTTGTTTTATCCGTCAAAGAAAGACGTAATTTTCAATTGCAAATTTTTATTTTATATTTACTCGACTCTTTAGTGCTTATTTTCGATAGTAATTTAATCAATGAAGTTACGGAAACTTGTAAACATTGAATGAAGAATTGAAGTTGTAGATTTTTCACCACGTTTCCGGATGGTATCAAGAGGAGCCCTTCAGATCCTGTATATCACCCTACAGGAGTCACCGTCCGGCGCAGCTGCTGCGCTGGAATCTTTTCTCACTGACCCTGGCAGAATTACCCTAGATATGGTAATAGAAGTGAGCGATAGAGAAGACTATGAAGGTCATCCTCTACTCCCATTTTTAATAGCCCGTAAAATAAAAAATAATAAAAAGTATCAAAAACATTATTTCACTCTATGTTGTTCCTAACATGGGGTTACGTCCTCAATTTTTTTGAATTTCCCGCGATTTTGGATAGCCAGGTTTCGTTGGCAAGACTCTAGTAGTCCATAGAATTAAATAATAAATAAATAAAGTTTCTATTAGCCAGTAGTACGTCATCGCAGATCACTTGTAAGGGCCTGTCCCACCCCACAGGTCCCGTAAGAGGGGGTCGTAAGAAGACCGAACCGGGGAAGAAACCCAACCCAAGCAGACCTGGGAACTGTCACATTAAACCCGGAACGGGTCCCGTCAGAGGCGTGTGACGACAGAGGTCTATCGTGCATATATCCTACAGCCGATCCGGCTCCGCACGTAGCGACTCGTCGCTCCTGTGGAATCAGCCAGGAGGCCGAGAGGGTGGCGCAGGTCCTGGACAACCCTGCGTAGCGTCCCTGGCAACGCAGTGTCTGTGGAGAGGAAACTTTACCCGCGTCATGGTGGAAAGATATGCCGCGAACTCAGCCACGAAAAGTCTTGTCACAGATGTATCAGGCCAACGATGAGGATAATGACATCTATTGTCGAGTAGCGGAACTATTTCATAATAAAATAATACGTACAGTAAAAATATAATATTATTATATTGCTTGCAACCGTTACTAGAATTGGCTGACGTTTCGTTTCTTACACACAACTACACTTTAGCCGTAAAGATAAAATGAGATAAAAAATCATTTTTTGTAAAGCTTTGTCCTTGTCTCACTTATTTGTCTTGACATTGTTTGTGTCTCGAAGCCGCATTTGTCCTAGACTACGAAGTTTTTGTTCACTATCAAGCTGCGCTGTTAGTCGGCAAAAAGTAAAATTTAATGCGTTCCTGGCTGTGTTTCTCGCATTTAATTGTGTTTTCTCGAGACTAGTGTTAACTGTGAAACCTGCATAGTGGCTAAAGTAACTCCGTATCCCGATATGGGTTCGTCGGGGAGGAACAAATTTGAGGTGAGCGAATCGATCGAAGTCGCTTATTATGTTTGTGTTTTCGTTTTGGAACAGCTGACATCGCAACAGGACTGCCCGTTCCTTTGTTCCAACAACTTATCTATCCAGTTATCTCGTAATTATACGAGTGTATCGGACACTGTATGAACGAAACGTAAACAAAGAGTTCTATTTTTAAACTTGTTTGTGCCGCAGGAAAAGTTTGAAATCGTTCTAATGCAGCGTTCTCGAGTGTTTTATCATTTTTATTAATAAAACGGTGTATTATCGTGCGTTTTAGCGAAGTTTCGTGTTTATTTCTTTGGGCGTAGCTTGCCGAGTGATTGGCGGGGGAGTATTGACCCCGGCGGGCAGTCACCCGCTTTATTATGTATACCGTTATGCTACCTGGGCCCGCGCGTGGTCATTTTACGTCTTAGAGGCGGCGCACATTTGACTCGCGCCTTTTTTTGTATCTCAAAAGGAGTTTGTATTCTTGACTAATATGATAGAAAAGAAAGAGTGTGTTTGTCTGGCAGTATGTATCAATCAGCAATAATCATAAAGATAAAGATATTATATTTGTAAAACATTAGTAATCATAATAAATAAATATCTTGGACAACTCACACGGCACCATCTAAGCCCAAACTAAACATAGCTTGTACTATGGGAACTAGATAGCTGATACCAATACTTATATACTTTTTTTGTAAATAAATACATATTATACATAGAAAACACCCAGACTAAACACAAATGTTTGAAAAGTACTTAATATAATACAGATGTTGAAAATTATTGAAACAATTTATAAAAAAAAATAAACACTAAATACCTGCAACATTTCTACGTTTTACCATAGGAGCATCCTATTTTTAAGGGTAAATGGTTAGATTTTCTGCTATTTCTCAATAAAGTTAATTAACATCGATTGGCAGGGTTAATCAATGTATTTTTATTTCACAATATCCATATTTTTATTCCAAAATTAACAAACTTTTTAAATAATCAGATTCATATGAAACATAAACTTGCAAGGTGTCCTGGAGTTTTTTAAGAAGTGTACTTGGTTCCTTCCTGTTTACAGCACCTAGAGTACCTACATACATACATATTCATATTGTATGTAAATGTTGTTTTCTGATACCGGTCAGAGTATACTTTTCGGGGCCGACCTACCACTTTAAATAATTTTGCATGTTTTTCAAACTACTTCCTTACATACATATATCACGCCTTTATCCCTTGCGGGGTAGGCAAGGCGTTAACGGCCGCAAAAAAATTGCCTAAAAATTGTAATACACCAATTCTCTCGAGTCCCTTAGTCGCCTCTTACGACACACGCGGGAAGGATGTGGGTTGATGCATGAATGCGGGGCGAATCATTGACAAAATATTAATTATTGGCTACGTCGCCTGATGCCGGTTACGCCGTGTGATACTGGCTTCGAATAGCATCACCCCATTTCTTCCCGCGGGTGTTGTAAAAGGCAGCTAAGGGACTCAAGGGTTTCATGTGCATTGCAACTTTTAGGCGACAGGCTGAGAACCTGTCACTATAGTGATGATCAAATTACCTCAACCGGCTCCCAATATTGGTCAGACGTGGCGATAGAGACCGTATTTTTACGGCCGTTAACGCTCTGCCTACCCCGCAAGGGATAAAAGCGTGATATATGTATGTATGTTTGTATTTGTCAAAAAGATAACTCTGCCTACCCCGGAACGGATAAAGGCGTGATATATTATGAATGTATGTTTGTATTCGTCAAAAAGATAAACGTAAAATTTACTACTTTGAATAAATGATTAGAGCTTATTATGTTTCCGACCAGATCTCCCGGTTCTCAGGCGAAGATGACAGCCACATCAACAAGAAACTTCCCAAGGAGCTGCTCCTCAGGATCCTCTCATACCTGGACGTGGTCAGCCTCTGCCGCTGCGCACAGGTCAGTGGTATTGTGGCGGCGCGCATGCGCTCCACATACAAGTCCTGAAACGCGGTATCGAAGTTTTTCCGCCGATCGCCGTATACAGGGTGTAAAAAATTTAGCTGTATATCTATATTTATATATATTTATGTTATTGTTTGTTTGCAGGTGTCAAAGTTATGGAACATTTTAGCTCTAGATGGATCGAACTGGCAAAGGATAGACCTTTTCGACTTCCAACGGGATGTAGAGGTGAGCTTGAGATACAGGGTGTAAATAAAATCTCTGCAAATATTTTAAGGGGTTAATCAGTCCATCAAATTGAACAAATTTCCCTAAGAAACGTAGGTCTTTAAGTTGATTGGGTTATTAATAAAATACAAAAGTAGTATGCTTAAAACTATTGTCCAAAAATACTACATACTCCATTTATAGTTTTTCGAAATATTCAAGAGTGTGAATTAATAAACAGAAAAATAATATAATAGTAAGTGTTGACATGACGTCATCTCTTCGTATTTTCATACAAAATATCGTTTTAAAAAGTAGCTCATTTGACATACATACATACATACACAAATCACGCCTTTATTCCTTGCGGGGTAGGCAGAGCGTTATCGTAAAATTACGGTCGTTACCGCCACGTCTGACAAGTATTGAGGGCCCCTTCAGATGATCCGTGTATCACTGTAGTGACAGGTTGCCAGCCTGTCGCCTAAAGTTGTAATACGTGGTAATACACATGTAACCCTCGAGTCCCTTAGTTGCCTCTTACAACACCCGCGGGAAGAATTGGGGTGATGCTATTCTATGCCGGCATCATACGCCAATCATCATGCCTATTAATTTGTTTTGTTTTCGCAGGGCTCAGTGATAGAGAACATATCTCAACGATGCGGCGGGTTTTTAAGACAGCTGTCACTCCGAGGGTGCGAGAGTATAGCCGACGGGTCCATGAAGACTCTGGCCAATGTAAGTCTGCCCTGTCTGCGCCAAACGAGCAACTAATTACTAATTAAAAATATGACTATCTTATCGTTACACATTTTGCTCGTAACATGTCCACGATAATATATTATATTGTACAGTGTTGCCAACGAAGTATCACGCTGCCCACCAAAAGTGACCTCTTAAACCACCAGCAATCCACTAACAAAATAGCATCATTAACATTCATTTTTAAACTAATATTTGTTCATCAATTCAATCTATTTCAGTCATTCACAAAAAATATTGTGTTCGCCTCTCGCCACAATATTTTAAAGATACATTTAAGTGAGAAATAACATTAGAAATTACACATTATGTAACAAAAATTGAGAAATGTCATCTCTAGATGAGTCGTTTTCGTCCCAACATCATGTTTCAACGCTCATCATCATGAGTCTCTCGATTGGTTCGACTCTGGTGTCAATAAATTCCACTAACCACTAAAAGCTAAATTTGTCCACTAAAAGGCAAGTCAAAACCACCAGATTTAGTGGAAAATTCACTAAGTTGGCAACATTGATACTGTACGTATATTTTATTTGTGTTGTCGTAAAACGTATTAGTAATGTGATTTTTTTCTTATTCCACAGTCATGCCCAAACATCGAAGACTTGAATCTGAACAAATGTAAAAAATTGACAGACCAAACTTGTCAGGCACTTGGACGGAGGTGTAGCAAATTACAGAGGTAATATATTTATTTATTTATTTATACAGGGTGTAAAAAAAATTTGCTGCATATATTTTAAGGGGTGAACCAGCCTAATTATGAAAAAATAAGTCGAAATATGAATAAAGCATTTGGACCTCCCATACAAATTAACGACGTCGGTTGGTTTTTTTTATGGGAGGACCAAAATTATTTTTCATAATAGTTGTTTAGTTCTATGGGCTGCAGGGACCGGAAGCGCTTTCCCTTTAAGGGGTTTTAAGCGGGGTTTTTAAGCACGATAATTTTTTAATTTGATTAAAACACACGATGATATTACTTGATATTTTATTGACTATCCCTTCAAATGGAAACCTAATGAAAGGCTTTCCCAACGTGTAAGTTAAATTGTTGCAAACCAGATCAAAAAAGCCTAATGATCGACTGTCCTAATCCAATAGGGAAACCCCTTCGATAGCGCTTCTCGCAAGATAATTCATGCGAGTTAGTGCTGTATGCGTAGTTAATACGAGTAAAATTCACTTGGGGATGCTTGGGGATAGTTTCACTGGACATATTGACGCGCCAATATGGCAATTAATGTCATTCAGTAAAAGACGCGAATCCGTCGGGAATGTCTGCGGGGTAAGGTGGGCGAGCGGGATGGGGTCAGGGCGCCGCGCCGGCGCATCGATTTGTTTACTTGTTGTTTTACGAGATTATTACCCGCAAGTGGCGATTAACTCAAAAGAGCTATGAAAAAAATTTGGAAAATATTTTTTATTGTCAACGAACGCCGTCTTAATAAATGTGTAGAGTACTTCCATACAAACAATAATTTGGATGACTGCTCAGCTGTTACCATTTCGAGATAAGCTTTAAAAAGTTACAACGTTGGCGTTAGTTGATAGTTAGAAGCAAATAAGTTTTTCATATAAAATACATATCTAGTTGTAACGTTTTGAAGCGATAACACGTAATGGTTACACTTGACAGCTGAGCTGTCATACAAAATATTGTTTGTATGGAAGTACTCCACACGTCTTATGGGTAATCGTTAGTTGACAGTCATAAGCAAATAAGTTTTTAATATAAAACAGTTGTAACGTCTTGAAGCGTATATCTCGTAATGTTTACACTTGACAGCTAGCTGTCATACGAATTATTGTTTGAATGGAAGTACTTGACACATCAAACAGAGTTGCGTTCGTTGACCATCAATAATTGACATTAAAAAAAAGACGCCAATGCTCCATACATTTCCCGCAAATCCCTTTCTATAAGTAAAAAGAATCAATGCACTGTTCACCTTTCTTTGTATGTTTGCCTATAAAGTCAAACTACGCATTCATCAACGCACCATTCCATTACGCATGCGACATCATATTTGTATGAAGATAACCTTATTTTGAAATTCGCATTTTCCAAACGCATGCGTTACGGATGCGACAAAAAAGGCAGCAACGGAATGTGATACCCGCCAAGTGTGTCAAATTAACTTACATAGTTTTAGCATGAAATAGCGCGAGCGATAAAACCCTTTTATGAAGTGTAAATAGCAAAAATACTGGGTAAGCCCTTGAAAGGCTTTGGTTAGCGCTAACCGCTTCGATGTGCTAAGATTTCCCAAAAGGAAAGGGAAAGCCAAACATTTAGCTCGCATGCCAACGCAGCTACCAAATGTTACGCTAGCCTAATGATTGGGAAACCCCTTCAAAGGGTATTGAAAATTAAACCGCTCGTCCGGTCCCTGATGGGCTGATTTACCCCTAATCTATTTGCAGCTAATATTTTTACACCTTATATATAAGTTGTACGCTTGAAACTACTGTCCAAAAATACTACGGACTTCATTCATAATTTTCCAAAATATTCAAAGATTGAATTAATAAACAGAAGAATTACATAAAAGTAAGTGTTCTGACGCCATCAAAAGTCTTAGAATTACGAGTATGTTCAAAATACAGTTTTGGATTGTTTTAAAAAGTAGCTCATTTGACATGCCTTATTAAATGACTATATCCATCTGTCTTTGCCTGTTTTAAAAAGATGTTTGCCTGTTTTAAAAAGATGTTTGCCTGTTTTAAAAAGATGTTTGCCTGTTTTTAAAATATGTTTGCCTGTTTTAAAAAGATGTTTGCCTGTTTTAAAAAGATGTTTGCCTGTTTTAAAAAGATGTTTGCCTGTTTTAAAAAGATGTTTGCCTGTTTTAAAAATATGTTTGCCTGTTTTAAAAAGATGTTTGCCTGTTTTAAAAAGATGTTTGCCTGTTTTAAAAAGATGTTTGCCTGTTTTAAAAATATGTTTGCCTGTTTTAAAAAGATGTTTGCCTGTTTTAAAAAGATGTTTGCCTATTTTAAAAAGATGTTTGCCTGTTTTAAAAAGATGTTTGCCTGTTATAATTTCAGGATCAACCTGGACTCGTGCCCTAGTATTACCGACATATCTTTAAAAGCATTATCAGACGGATGCCCGGTAAGTTAAAATCATTATGGAACCTAATGCCGTGTGATGCCGGCTTAGAATAGCATCACCCCATTTCTTTCCCGTGGGTGTCGTAAGAGGCGACCAAGGGACTTGAGGGTTTCATGTGTATTACCAGTTTTAGGCGACAGGCTGACAACCTGTCACTATAGTGATACACAAATTATCTCAAACGGCCCTCAATATTTGTCAAATGTGGCGATAGCGACTGTACTTTTACGGTCGTTAACGCTCTGCCTACCCCGTAAGGGATAAAGGCGTGATATGGCAGAGCGCCAACGGCCGCAAAAATACGGTCGCCATCGCCACGTCTGACAAATATTGAGGGCCGGTTGAGATAGTTTGTGTAGCACTATAGTGACAGGTTGTCAGCCTGTCGCCTAAAAGTTGTAATACACATGAAACCCTCGAGTCCTTTAGTCGCCTCTTACGACACCCACGGGAAAAAAATGGGGTAGTGCTATTTGAAGCCGGCATCACACGGTATAAACCTTACTTTTTAAAATTTACCTTGACACCTATGAAGTCTGTCAGTTTCGGGCAAATACTATAAGATAAGGTCCATTTTCCTTTGTTTACTTGTCTTTTGGTATACGTAGTCGGTCCCAAAGTTCTGTCATATATGAAAATACTGATAAAATAAAAAGTACCAATCCGTTTTTAAAAATTTATATATCAATTAAAAATACAATCATCGAAGAATCAAAATAACATAAAACTATTCGAAATGACCTCCCTTGCTTTTAACAACGGCCTTCAACCGCGGCGGCCAGTCGTCTATCGCAACACGCACCATATCCATGTCGATTTCAGCGACTGCTTTAACTATGGCTGACTTCAGACTCTCCAAATTTTTATGGGGCTTAGCACAGACCTTGCTCTCTAAGACCTGCCAAATTTTATAGTCTAGAGGATTAAGGTCCGGACTGGAGGAAGGCCAATCTTCGTGTCTTATAAACTCAATGTTTTGACGTTCAAACCAGGCTTGAGTGGTCCTGGCTTTGTGAGCGGGCGCAGAATCCTGCTGGAATACAAAGTGATGTCCTGAAAATAGTGTGTTGGGCAGGTCTTTGACGTACCGATCCAAAACCGTCTCTTGGTACACTTTTGCGCTGGTTTTGAGCCCCTTTTCGCAAAAATGAACCTCAGTTGGCCCATAGTAGGAGACTCCTAACCAGACCATGACTGAAGAGGGATGATGCCCATGTTGCACCCGCGGAACTTTGTTTCCTGCTTCTTCAGAGCTGGTAGCGTACACTCTATCGTTTTGTTTATTATACTTTTCTTCTATATCAAAAATTTTTTCGTCTGTAAAAAGTATATCGCGGTGCCGGTTTTTCGCGTACCGTTTTAACAACACCCGAGATCTTTTGAGTCTAATTTCTTTTTAACGGGCATTAAGTAAGTGCCCACTCTTTTTTTTGTATGCTCGCAGCTTAAGGTCTTCGTTTAAAACCTTTTTGACTGTTTTTCTACTAACCTTCATCTGCAAAGCCATAAGTTTCTGTTTTCGGACAGGATTTCTTCGTATGCGCTCCTTGATCGCTTTGATCACTGCTGGTGTTCTGGCGGAGCGAGGCCGGCCAGTTCTTTTCTTGTCCTCAACACTAGAGACTTCAGTGTACCTAGTTATAGTACGATACCCAAACCTAAGCGTTATTTTCAATTTTTTGAGCAACTTGAAAATGGTACTCGGCGAGTGCCCACAGCGACGCAACGCCAAAACTGCTATTCGGTTTTCTTTCAAAGTCCACTCCATCGTGAAAAATCGCGCCAAATGATTATTTATTGTTTTAAAATAATTGTTAAACATTCAAAAACGGAATGCAATAAAACTTTTCCAAATCCGTGTTCTAAATTCAAAAATAATATGCCAGTGACAGAACTTTGGGACCGACTACGTAGATATGACAAACGTCAAAGGTATCAAGGTATATCTTATAAATATACCACTTATTAACTATACTCATCATCATCATTAACAGCCTATTGTAGTCCACTGCTGGACATAGGCCTCTCCTAAAGCACGCCACTGAACCCGGTCTTCGGCTTTTCTTCTCCAGTCACTGCCCGCAGCTTTGCGTATGTGGTCGCTCCACCTTGCCACAGGGCGTCCTGCGCTACGTTTTCCGATACGCGGTCTCCACTCAAGGACCAGCTTACCCCAGCGGTTATCGGTCCTTCGGCAGATATGACCAGCCCACTGCCACTTCAGCTTGCTAATACGTTGAGCTATGTCGGTCACTCTAGTTCTCTGTCGAATTACTTCGTTTCGGATACGATCCCTTAGAGAAACCCCGAGCATAGCTCTCTCCATAGCTCGCTGAGCGACTCTCAGTTGGTGGACCAGTCGTACCGTGAGTGTCCACGTTTCGGCTCCGTATGTCATGACAGGTAGGACGCACTGGTTGAAGACTTTCGTCTTAAGGCATTGCGGTATTGGCGACGAAAAGACTCGACGGAGTTTTCCGAATGCTGCCCAACCCAGCTGTATTCTTCTCTGGACTTCCTTCTCAAGGTTGTTTCTACCTAGTTGGAGCGTTTGCCCTAGGTAGACATACTGTTGAACAACTTCGAGTTGGATTCCATTTACGGCAATCGGTTCCGGATCAACGTGTTCGTTGAACATGACTTTGGTTTTATCCAAATTCATCCGGAGACCGATGCGGCGAGAAGAATCAGCTAGGTCATCCACCATTCGTTGTAGGTCTTGCAGCGTTTCTGCCATAATGCTATGCTCTTACAAGAGGATCTTTTAAGACTGGACTATTACTGCAAGTTAAATAAATTAGATTTAAATGTTTCTAAATGTTTTTGCATAAATTTCACACGTAAACGTCACATTGTTAAATTTGAGTATAAAATCAAAGATCAAAATTTGCTATTTGTTGACTCTTGTAGGGACCTTGGTGTCATTCACGACAGCAAATCATTTTTTGACAAACATATTAACAACATTACTGAAAAGGCTTATAAAGCCCTAGGCTTTGTTATGCGTGCTTCAGGTGGCTTTCGCAACATGAAAACTATCAAAATACTATACTGTGCCTATGTGCGTAGCCACCTGGAATACGCGTCCCAAATTTGGAGTCCATGCTATGACACTTATGTAACCTCGATTGAGAAAATTCAACATAAATTTACACGGTTCTTGTCATACAAATTCAATTTGCCAAAGCTTGAGTATCTGCAGCGTTGTACTAAAGTTCATCTCTTGCCTTTGCAACTACGACGTGACGTCTCCGATCTTGGTTTCTTGACGAAGATTGCGCGGGGTATTGTTGACAGCTCGGAACTACTCGGACTAGTTAAGCTTAATGTTCCTACCCGTAGAACTAGGAAACCCACCTTGCTGTATATTCCACCTTCTCACACAAGGTATCGGAAAAACAGCTTCTTACCTAGATCTATGAAGCAGTTTAATAAGCTGAATAGTGACTTTCGCCTTGACCTATTTAGCGGCAGTGCTCAAAGTGCTAGGAAAGCGTTTATTAATAATTTCGTTGATAAGTTATAGGTTAGAAATTGTTAGATAAGATTTCCTTCTTTTTTCTTTTGTTTCATTTAAGAATGTTAATAACGTTTAAATCTTAGTTCGAAAACTTTTTTTTTTTCTATGTATATGTGGAAGCTTGTAATTGGCATTTGTTTATACATTAAGTTAATAATGTTTTTTAAGGCTGTAAGCTACCCAAATAAAATAAAATAAAAATAAAATAAAAAATGACGATGTCGTCTGCAAATCGTAAGTGAGAGATGTACTTGCCGTTTATATTAATACCGCGACCTTTCCAGTCCAGCGTCTTAAACATATCCTCCAGAGGAGCGTTAGTGAACAGTTTCGGGGATAAGACGTCCCCCTGTCTCACTCCTCGATGAAGATGGATAGGCTTAGTCCGCCGGTCCTGTACTTGTACGGTCATTGTGGCGGCAACTATACTACTAACTAATTACTATACTAACTATACTTACTATACTTTGCCGTGTGATGCCGGCTTAGAACAGCATCACCATATTTCTCCCCGGGGGTGCTGTGATGATTGATCCTTTGACTCCCCGTGGAGCATAGGGCCTCAACAAATAAATTATTTTATTATTATTATTATTTATTATTAAATTTAAATTTCCTCCAGACATTTCTATTTTGGGCTTTTTCTTTAGCTTCTACCCGAGTTGTTTTATAAAAAAAAAACTTGTTTTTCCAGCTCTTAACGCACGTAAATGTGTCATGGTGTCAGTCTATAACGGAAAACGGCGTTGAGGCGCTAGCCAGAGGGTGTCCCAAATTGAAGAGCTTCATATGCAGAGGTGTGTATGCCACTGACATATAATAGATGGCACTGGAATATCACGGTGCCCAGGTAAAGGCGTTAGTTAGAGGGTGTCCCAAATTGAAGAGCTTCATATGCAGAGGTGTGTATGCCACTGACATATAATAGATGGCACTGGAATATCATGGTGCCAAAGTAAAGGCGTTAGTTAGAGGGTGTCCCAAATTGAAGAGCTTCATATGCAGAGGTGTGTATGCCACTGACATATAATAGATGGCACTGGAATATCATGGTGCAGGCGTTAACAGACCATGAAACTGAACACCTTTTTCTATTTTAACTTTTTTCAATTTTTCTAAGCGATTGTTATTTTATAACGAATATCAATTACAACAAATTTTTGGTAGACAGAGAATAGTTTAATAAATCATTGCAATAATTAAAGTAAATATAGTCAAAACTGCACTATTTTATTAAACTAATATTGTAGTTTTATTTTGTAATAAATATCAAATTTGATTTAAATCAACTGATTTCATTTTAAAAATCACTTGATTAAAATATTGTACACCTAATTAGGTAGCTGTAATGGTACTTATTAATAAGTTTTCCATCATATATTACTTATAGCTAAGCAATAAAATCTTTGAATTAAAATCGTGATTGAAATCAATCCACCCTGCTATAGGGTATTTTCTATGTAGGTCTCTTCTCTTTTCGTGTGGGACACCAAGTCGTCCAACGACCCGATGAACCCTAGTGTCAGAATTTTTCAACCGCCTTCTACAAGTAGTAGGCTTCTGACATGGTTGTGTAACGACCGCCGTCTAAGTGATCATAGACAGCAACCGGGACCTACGGCTTAACGTGCCATCCGAAACACGGAACCATCTTACTTACGGACAATCGGGTGGTTCAGCCCGCAATGTCCTAACCAGACTGGGAACAAATTCACAAAGTGATAAATATCAACTTTTGTCAGTGACCCACCGAGAATCGAACCCGGAACCTTCTGCGTCAAAGGCAGTCGCGCTACCACTGCGCCACATCGGTCGTCTATGTAGGTGTAGTAGGTATAGTCTTGTGTTTTTGTTTCAGGGTGTAAGAACGTGAACGACCGCGCGGTGTCGTGCCTCGCCACGCACTGCCCCGACCTGGAGGTGCTCAACGTACAAGGATGCGACGTAAGACACTTATTAATAATAAAAAATATCCAAAACAAAGAGCATACAACATACATCATTAAATAGTTGATAAAATGGATAAACCACTCAGGATTTCTGCTGATTTTCAGGGTGATCCACTTTTTTCATTATTCATCATCAGTAATGATTATTGTACGCATGTATAGGTAATATCAATCATTATCAATTCATTTTTATCATTGTATTAGCTTTCTAACAAAAAGTTAATATCAATATCTAGTGTTTGATTAAAACATATTCGAAATTACTATCTTGTGGATATTTCTACAAAATAGTAAATATTCACAAATCGGAAAAAGCCCCACCTCTGGTCAACTTGTACAGACGTAATGTTGTCAGTTGAGTGACTATGTAGTCCTACTGCAAAGTCATAGGTGGCGCTGATGCCACTCGTAAGTGGTCAAGTAAGAAAAATATATGAACGAAACAAGTGGATCACGATTTCGCCGCCTGGGTTAGAGCCGACCGTGGTGTAACGGTTAATCAGCTGATCGGGAATTTTGTATGGGAGGTCGAAATTCAGTTTCATGGTCTGATCACGCCTGCAAAGTTTTCGTTACACCATCTTTTACAGCCTGTATTAGGGCTCATCTTCATCATCAAGGTCTTTAAGCCAGCTTTCTGCGTTTAAGGTATATTAATGCAGGTCTGTGAAAAAAAAAAACCAAAAGGGATACACGCGTGATGTATGCATGTCTATCTACTGTCCTTTCCTATTTGGAAAATAACTGCACTTTTTTAATTTAAAGGAAATTACCGATTTGACACTTTTACCTACGACATGGGGACTCATTCCTTACTAAAGGAAATTAGTCCAAAAAAATATCAATAGATGGCGACACGGGTAGCGAATATTACTTAAGAATCTGAAATAAAGGCAAATTTACAAAAACAAAGTATTGGAAAATTATAAATACATTATTCATATATATTCTTTATTGTGTACAATTATAAATAAATGTGAACTTAGAAACTAGATTACAATAGGTGAACTTATCTCTTTAAAGAGATCTCTTCCAGTCAACCTATACAGTGGAATTAGATATAAGAATGTAGACGGGAACAAGACTGCACACACATACCATAACATATGAATACACAAATAAATATTATATACGTACTACACAAATAACTACCTAACATACCTATATACATACTTCTATATATATATATATATATATATATATATATATATATATATATATATATATTATTCAAGATGTTTTCAGACGGAAAACACGCGAAATTATTCACATTTTGGCAATATTTTTCAATACAAATTAAGTGAAAAGTATCCAATAAATAACCTATATGTCGCTAGCAACGCACGCGCTGAGTCGACATATCAAGTAGCCCGCCAATAGCCGTCCTAAAGCAATCGAACTCCCTCTATGACGTTAGGTATCTGTACTACTGCAGTAGTATTATATTATCTGTGCTTACGAAGATTCATTTTTTGTTGACAGAGTTTAACTGATGATTCGATAACGAAGCTAGGTGGCGCTATGCGGCTACTCTGCGTGTCTGGTAAGTTTTTTATAGTGTTGCCATATAATAGAAGGCAATGCTATCGCCATATAATATAAGGTGTAAAAAAATTTGCGGCAAATATTTTAAGGGGTGAACCAGCCCATGAAACCGTACGATTTTTCCAAGGAATATACATAACATATACATAGGTCGAAATATGAAAAAAAATTAGGCCCACCATACAAATTGACTTGGTCGGTTGGTACATTTTGTATGGTAGGTCCTAATTTTTTTTCATATCTTGACCTATGTTCCATAAGGAAAGTTGTTTAGTTTCATGAACTGGTTCACCCCTTCAAATATTTACAGCAATTTTTTTTACACCCTGTAGTGTTGCCATATAATTGAAGGCAATGCTATCGTTATATAATATAGTACATTGTTACTGACATATAAAAGTTGACATTTGAACTGTCAAAAAGCTGGCATTTGCATTGTCATACAATACAGAGCATTGGAAGAGCTATAGAAATGGAAATGCTGTCTAAAAGAAAACATTATAACTGCCGTATACTATAGGACATTAGAATTGTCATATAATAAAATATTTTCCAATCGCCATCTATTAGAGAGCATTCAGACCTGTCATATAAAAACGGGGCTTGTTTGAATTATATTTTGTATAAAAAAAAAAAATATTGCAAATACACGGTGTAATTTTTAAATAAATATAAGCTGCAAATATTTTAAGAGGTGAACAATCCCATGAAACTGAACAACTTTCCCCTTGTTTATGTTCTTTGAACATAGGTCGAAATTTGAAAGAAAATTTGGCCCTACCGTAAAAAATTACAAGCGACTTCAATTTGTATGGGAGATCAAAATTTTTTTTTCATATTTCGCCCATGTTTCTTAGGAAAAGTTGTTCAGTTTCAGGGGCTGGTTCACCCCTTAAAATATTTGCAGCTATAATTTTTACACCCTGTATATAATGTGTGTATTTTGGTTCCAGGCTGCTCCCTACTGACGGACAGCTCGCTATCAGCGCTGGCGGCGCGCTGCCCCGAGCTGGTGACCCTGGAGCTGGCGCAGTGCTCGCAGCTGACCGACAACGGCTTCCAGGCGCTCGCCAGGGTGATTTCAAATTTCAATCGTTTATTCCAAGTAGATTTACAAGGAATGCTTTCAGAAAGTCAAGAATTTACAATACAATACATAACAAAAAAAATTGTTATTGTCATAACAATTTTGTGTTCCTAGTAGTATTCGTTCGTTTCTTTCTTGACTAACGTTCTTTAATCTTTAAAATTTTAAGTATAGTTTCCTTCTACGTACATACATATATCACGCCTTTATCCCTTGCGGGGTAGGCAGAGCGCCAACGGCCGCAAGAATACGGTCGCTATTGCCACGTCTGACACTTTTGAGGATTGTTTTCCAAGGCTGTTCCAGAAAACATGTGTATCACCATAGTGACAGGTTGTCAGCCTGTCGCCTAAAAATTGTAATACACGGATGCCCTCAAGTCCCTTAGTCGCCTCTTACGACACCCGCGGGAAGGGTGTGGGGTGATGCTATTCTAAGCCGGCATCACACGACGTAGTTATAGTTTCCTTCTGTCTATCCATTATAAAAAGCAACTTATTGTTACAGAGCTGTAGGATGTTAGAGAGAATGGACTTAGAGGAATGCGTGTTGATAACTGACGCCACTCTAGTACACCTGGCCATGGGCTGCCCGAGGCTTGAGAAATTGGTAAGCGTTATGCGTAGCAATCTGCAGGTGGTTAGGACACCGGTCTTACAATCGTAGGACCCGAGTACGATCCCCGCCATGTACCAATATGTTTTCACTCACGTACATTTACCGACTGCTCTTACGGTGAAGGAAAAACTGCGTGCTAAAACCCACATTAAAATAAAATTGGATGATATTGGAATGTGACTTAATCTAGGATTGTGGCCAGGTTAGCCTTCGGGTTGCAGAGGTCAGATGGCAGTCGCTCTGTGTAAAAACTTGGTTCCTCGTCAAATCCCCTAGCTTAGGTAGCCGACCCCGACAGAGAACGGGATAAGGTAACGAAAATGATGAATGATTTTATAAATTTTGGTATGTTATCCCATATTAAAATAATGCACAAACGATCACGATGTTTTTCCTTCACCGTAAGAGCAGTCGTAAATGTAAGTGAGTAAAACACATTGGTATAAGGCGGGGATCGAACTCACGATTGTAAGACCGGTGTCCTATCCTAACCACTTTGCCGCATGTTATCTTAACAATCGCAAACATAAATGTCAATGTGTGAAAGAATTCACCAACTCGTATGATTCCAGACGTTATCCCACTGCGAGCTGATCACGGACTACGGCATCAAGCAGCTGTCCATGTCGCCGTGTGCTGCAGAGCATCTGACCGTACTGGGTAAGTTTGTTCATCGCCATGATATTCCAGTGCCATCTTTTATATGCCAGTGGCATACACACCTACAGGGTATAAGGAACAGCGTCTCGAACAATGCTAGGGTGCAAGCAGACTATGAAACTGAACAACTTTCCCCTAGGAACATATGTCAGGAAACGTCAAAAAATTTTTGGTTTTCCATAGTAATTACAGTCAGCTGATCGCGATTTTGTATGGGAGGTCGAAATATTTTTGTCGTTTCCCGACATAATTATTAACCTCAGCCTGTCGCCTAAAATTGTAAGACACATGAAACCATCGAGTCCCTTAGTTGCCTTTTACAAGACCCACGGCGAAGAAATGGGTTGATGCTATTCTAAGCCGGCATCACGCAGCATATTTCATTATTCTAATTAGGTACAGTAGATACGGTGGCATGTTCTGGGATTGTCAGAAGTCCGAAGAGAGGGGGAGGACACGATAACCCTAGAATCAGGTCACCTATTCTACTTCAGGGAAGGGAGCGCACAATCCCAGGGTGGCGTATGGTTCCTTGTCAATAAGGCTCTCTGTGACAACGTGATGGAGATCAGCAGCGTCTCGAACAGGGTAGCGTACCTCGTACTGAAGCTGACCGAGAGGTACTCTCTCAAGGTCGTACAGGTATATGCGCCGACTTCGAGCAGCTCAGATGAAGAGGTGGAGGCCCTATACGACGACGTGTCGAAAGCCATACACCAAACCACTAAGACCCACTTCACTGTTGTCATGGGGGACTTCAACGCTAAAGTGGGACAGGAGCGCGGTGAATCAAGCTTGGGACCACATGGCTACGGGAGCAGAAACCAGAGGGGCCAAATGCTAGTCAACTTCCTTAGCAGGCAAGGGCTGTTCTGTATGAACACCTTTTATCAGAAAAAGCCCCAACGGAAGTGGACCTGGAAGAGCCCTGACGGTAGGACGAAGAACGAGATCGACTTCATCATGACGGATAAACGGCATAAAAGCGAGTATCGCTTGATCCTACAGTCAAACTGTTTGTGCAGTTTTGTGGGACACTGTTTTAGTTTATAAGTGTAAACACTGTTTTGTACAATAAAATAAATAAATAAATAATAATAAATATATTTAGGGATGTCTCAGTGATCAATAGGTTCAATACCGGAAGTGATCACCGACTAGTAAGAGGCACCCTAAATATCAACTTCAAGCTAGAAAGAAACCGCATGGTGAAGCAAGTTCTCCGTCCCAATCTGCCCCAAGCCGGACATGAGGAGTTCCAACTTGAACTAAAAAATCGATTCGCTGCCCTGGAGACCCCGGCAAACGTTGACGAGGACCTAGAGAGCATAGTCGGGGCTATTCGCGAAGTGGGGACGAAGCATTTTCGTAAAAGGCGAACAGACAAGAAGTCCAAACTTTCAAGCGAGGCCCTGGAACTGATGCGAATTAGACGGGAAACACCAGAGGATGCATTGCCAGATCCCCAGTTACTTAACAAAAAGATCCGAAGTATGGTAAGACGCGACCTCCGAAGCTACAACACTCGACTCGTAAAGGAGGCGATTAAGAAAAACCGAGGGTCGAAAGTTTTTACCAAGACACTGGGAAGGAGTCATCTGGCAAAGCTCGAATGGTGTAACTGTCACATCGGTTCCAGAGATTCTCGCTGAAATTGAGGACTTCTATGGAAATCTGTATGCCTCGCATGCGAAAAAGCCTCCACCTGATGCGACCCCAGACCCAAGAGCTCCTCTCTCCCGCCACTTTACAGAAGATCTCCCGGACGTAGATATAGACGAAATCGCGGCGGCTCTCAGACAGCTTAAGAATGGGAAGGCTCCCGGGGAAGACGGAGTGGCCTCTGAGCTACTTAAGGCCGGTGGAAAACCTGTCCTTGAGGAGCTGAAAAGGCTTTTTAACTCTGTAATAGCCAATGGGACAACCCCTAAGGCGTGGAGCAGAGGTGTAGTGGCATTGTTTTTCAAAAAAGGAGACAAAACGCTTCTCAAAAACTATAGGCCGATCACACTTCTGAGCCACGTCTATAAGCTGTTCTCGAGAGTCGTCACGAATCGTTTGGCATCAAGATTTGACGCCTTTCAGCCACCGGAACAGGCCGGGTTTCGCAAGGGCTTCAGTACCGTGGACCACATCCATACTGTAAGGCAGGTTATACAGAAGACAGAGGAGTACAACCAACCACTGTGTATGGCTTTTGTGGACTACGAAAAAGCCTTCGACTCTATCGAAACCTGGGCTGTTTTGGAGTCCTTGCAGCGCTGTCAAGTCGACTGGCGGTATGTGGAGGTGCTGAGAAGCCTCTATCAAATGGCTACGATGTCCGTTCAAGTACAAAACCATTATACAAGACCCATCCAACTGCTCCGTGGTGTAAGACAGGGTGACGTTATATCCCCGAAACTATTCACTAACGCATTGGAGGATGTCTTCAAAACTCTACAGTGGGATGGACTGGGCATCAACGTCAACGGCGAAAGTCTCACGCATCTCCGCTTTGCCGACGACATAGTCATAATGGCCGAATCGCTGCAGGACCTGCAAAAAATGCTATCTAGTCTTAACTCGGCCTCGAGACGTGTTGGACTTGGGATGAACTTGGATAAGACGAAGGTCATGTTCAATCAACACATAATCCCCGAGCCGGTCTCCGTCGAAGGTGTAGTCCTTGAAGTTGTCCAGAAATACGTGTACCTTGGGCAGACCTTGCAGATGGGAAGAGACAACTTTGAGGCTGAAATCACCAGAAGAGTGCAGCTTGGCTGGGTAGCATTTGGAAAGCTGCGTCACATCCTCGAATCATCTTTGCCACAATGCCTCAAGACCAAGGTGTTCGATCAATGCGTCCTACCAGTCATGACCTACGGAGCTGAGACGTGGAACTTGACAGTAAAACTGGCCCACCGGCTACATGTCACTCAGAGAGCTATGGAAAGGTCTATGCTTGGTATCTCTATAATGGATAAAGTCCGGAATGAGGCCATCCGAAAAAAGACCAAAGTGACGGACATAGTCTGGAAGTGTAGCAAGCTGAAGTGGCAGTGGGCTGGCCACATTTGTCGTAGAACCGACGGACGGTGGAGTAAGCGGGTTCTCGAGTGGAGACCACGCCTCGGCAAGCGTAGCGTTGGACGCCCTCCGGCCAGATGGACCGATGACTTGAAAAAGGCGGCTGGTAGCGACTGGATGGCAAAAACGGGAGATCGTGCCCTATGGCGTTCCTTGGGGGAGGCCTACGTCCAGCAGTGGACTGCAATAGGCTGAAATAGAAATAGAAATAGAATTAGGTACATTATTCTATTCACAGCATTATTATAATTTTAACAAAATTATTTTTCCAGGTCTGGACAACTGTCCGCTTATAACGGACGGAGCCCTGGAACACCTCACCTCCTGTCACAATCTCCAGCTGATAGAACTTTACGACTGTCAGCTTGTCACTAGAAACGCCATTAGGAAATTGAGGGTAAGTTCTTCAAACACTTAAAAGACGTAGTTGACTTGACACTGGCAAAATCCTCATAAAAACGCCACAAAACGAAAAATAAAATTACAAATTATGGTTGACACTGGTGAAATCGGAACGCCACTAACGACAGTGAGTTAAACTACCTTGCTCAATAGATGGCGTTGTAAAAACTTGAGGCCATTTCAATTGTACACTAGTTCAGTGGATGGCTAGTAGATGGCTCTGATTGTATCGAACGTGACACCGGGTCGACGAACGCCTCACCTGTCACAATCTCCAGCTGACAGAACTTTACGACTCTCAGCTTGTCACTAGAAACGCTATTAGAAAATTGAGGGTAAGTTCACAGAGTTACACGTAGTCAACTTGACACTGGCAAAATCACCATAAAACAAACAAAACTGAAAGACAAAATTTACTTGACACTAGGAATATTATCGCTATGTAAACGCCACGACAAGAGTAAGTAACTTTACCTTGCTCAATAGATGGCGTTGTAAAAACTTGTAGCGATTTAATTGGTACAGTGACGACCGGTGTGGCGCAGTGGTAGTGCGACTGCCTTTGACGCAGAAGGTTCGATTATCGGTGGGTCACTCACGAAGTTGATATTAATCACTTTGTGAATTTGTTCCCAGTCTGGTTAGGACATTACGGGCTGAACCACCCGATTGTCCGTAAGAAAGATGGTTCCGTGTTTCGGATGGCACGTTAAGCCGTAGCTCCCGGTTACTGTCTATGATCACTTAGACGGCGGTCGTTACACAACCATGTCAGAAGCCTGCTACATGTAGAAGGTGGTTGAAAAATTCTTACAATAGGGTTCACTGGGTCGTTGGACGACTTGGTGTCCCACACGTTAAGAAGACTAAGAAATCACTGAGTTTTCCGTAATTTTATCTCTTATTCTTCTCTTTTCAGAACCACCTACCCAACATAAAGGTGCACGCTTACTTCGCGCCCGTGACCCCGCCCGTGACAGGAGGCGGCGCGCGCCCGCGCTACTGTCGCTGCTGTAACATCATATGAAACATACCGCAACAGGTGTCGGTGTGGGTACTGGCACCTATACTGTACGCCGCGCGGTTGTACACGTGGCTCGCCTAGACCTACTAATATGCTAATACAGGGTGTAAGGGACGGTGTAACGAAAACTTTGCAGGCGTAATTGGACCATGCCGTGTGATGCCGGCTTAGAATAGCATCACCCCATTTCTTCCCGCGGGTGTTGTAGAAGGCAACTAAGGGACTCAAGGGTTTCATGTGTATTACAATTTTAGGCGACAGGCTGGCAACCTGTCACTACAATGATACACGAATCATCCGAGAAGGCCCTCAATACTTGTCAGACGTGGCGATAACGACCATAATTTTGCGATCGTTATCGCTCTGCCTACCCCGCAAGGGATAAAGGCGTGATTTGTGTATGTATGTATGTGTAATTGGCCCATGAAACTGAATAATTTTTTCTATTGGGGCTATGTTGGTAAAAGTGTTTTTTTTTTAACTTGCCATACAAAATCCCGATCAGCTGAATGACTTTGTATGGGAAATCTGAAAAAAAAAATTGTTTCCCAACATAGCCCCCATAGTTACGCCTGACGCCTAACTGAACCGCTTATGACGCCTGCAAAGTTTTCATTACACCGTATTTTACACCCTGTATACTAGTATTATTATCTGTGGTACTATGAACTTTTCGCAAAATGTCATAAATTAGCTAAATGTCATTTCGAAAATTGTCATGATCCTTGATTTCACAAAATTTTCTGTCAATTCGTTTTGACAGCATCGGACAAAAGAAGATTATACATTAAATTCCGTAAAAAGTTGATCAAATCAATGTATGTAAATATTTCAAAAAAAAACTGAATTCCAAATTTTTGGATAGATAGGTACATTAGATATGGACTTACGGATGAACTTTTTGAGAATTTCGATCGAAGCAAATAAAAAAATATCGAAAAGTTAACATAAAATATCGATATTTGTGGTAGCCCTAGTAAAATAGCTATCTAACTATAAGTATTGAAGTGGCTATATGTGATTTTTGCTTACAATAAACTATGACAAAAATGTGATTAAAATATAGGATTACTAGTACGCCCAGCGGTTTCTTCCGCTGCTAATTGTTTTCCCGTAGGAATAAGACGTTTTCCCGGCATGTATATAGATAAACCTTCTTGTTAAAGTCTATGATTAAAAACGCATCAAATTCCGTTGCGTGGTTTAAAATTTGAAGGTAATCACGCAAAAAGCGAATTCATTTTATACTATGTATATACAGGGTTATTTTTTAGTCAGCACACAAACTTTATAGGGTGTTTCTACTCATGATTCTGAACAAGTTTTGACTATGGGACCACCTGCGAAATCGCAAAAAAGAAAAATCCATCTCTTCCATAGAAAAGTTCATACCTACTCGGCAAAAATTGTATGGAACACCCAAAATTCTTTTTGCGATTTCGCATGTGGTCCCATAGTAAAAGTTGTTCAGAATCATGAGTAGAAACACCCTACTAAGTTTGTGTACTGACTTAAAAATAACCCTATATTGATGTTATAGAAAAATATTTTCTTGCTATTACTACAATCGGTAGATGTTAAAAACTTACACAATAACAATTATACAGGATGTAAACAATTAACTGCAAATATTTTAGGGACGAACCATTCAAGTAACTGAACAACTTTCTCCTAGAAACATATTCCGAACTAAGCATATTTTTTGGACCTCCCATACAAAGCTCAGACCAAGTCAATTTGTATGGGAGGTCAAAAAAATATCTCATTTTTCGACCCATGTTTCTATGGGAAAGTTGTTCAGTTTCATGGGCTGATTCACCCATTAAAATATTTGCAGCTAATATTTATACGCCTCATATACTATCGATTTATTAATAAGGTGTTTTATTTTAAAAACACGGTAGTATTAAAAATAATATTTTCTGATAAAATATCTCGTAAAAATTGACTTAAGCATTTTCGAAGCAGTTGGTATGTGTTCAATGTAATTATTGTAATAGTAATTAAAAATAATGAAATAAAATAAATAAATATTTGTGATTATTTCATGTTTTTATTTCGAATTCAGATTCTTAAAAATTAAAATTTTTAATCTCTTTGGATTAGTATTGATGAGGATTCCTCTTACAGTGATACACGAATCATCTGAAGGAGCCCTTAATACTTGTCAGACGTGGCGATAACGACCGTAAGTTTACGATCGTTAACGGTCTGCCTACCCCGCAAGGGATAAAGGCGTGATTTGTGTATGTATCTAGGATTCCTCTTCGTTATCGACATAACGCGGAAGTTCCGCAATTTTTGAAGTTTCTCATCCTCTTCCATATATAACTTGGTCTTGTCAGTGTCTGTCTACCCCGTATGGCACGTAGCAAGCGTGATGTGTGGGTACTTATAAAGTGGCACCGTTTGTCAACGTCGCTAAGCGGTTGGCTGGAAGAAAATTTGAAAATTATTAGTAGACTTTTCGGTTCGTATGTAAGTAGTAAGTGTTTTTTACTGAGATATACAATGCCGGCTTAGAATAGCATTACCCCATTTCTTCCCGCGGGTGTTGCAAGATTGGTGTGACTCGAGGGTTTCATGTGTATTACAACTTTAGGCGACAGGCTGACAACCTGTCACTATAGTGGTACACAAAATTTTCTCTAACGGCCCTCTATATTTGTCAGACGTGGCGACAGCGACAGTCTTTTTGCGGCCGTTAGCGCTCTGCCTACCCCGTAAGGGATAATGATATATGTATGTATATACCAGGGCTCGTCGGGTCGTACGTGGACTAATCAACCCACCTATATCTCCAGCGTTGGGGCACCCCTTCATGTGTTCTGTGATGATCAGTTTCAGGACAGCCTTCTCAGCTATGAGTCTTTGATTCGCCTCTCTCAATTGCCGATTCTCGTCGGACTGCTTGCGCATGGAATATTTTAAACGCTCCCTGAAATTAAAAATAGTTGAATCAGTTTGATGCCGGCTTAGAATAGCATCACCCCACATCCTTCCCGCGGGTGTCGTAAGAGGCGACTAAGGTGAGAGTATTGGTGTATTGCAATTTCACTTGGTGTATTTGTCACTATAGTGGCCGTAATCTTACGGGCGTTAACGCTCTGCCTACTCCGCAAGGTATAAAGGCGTGATATATGTGTATCTGTATGTATGAGTCAGTTTTATTCTCTTTTTTCGTGTGGGACACCGAGTCGTCCAACGACCCGATGAACCCTAGTGACAGAATTTTTCCACCGCCTTCTACAAGTAGCAGGCTTCTGAGATGGTTGTGTAACGACCGCCGTCTAAGTGATCATAGACAGCAACCGGGCCCTACGGCTTAACGTGCCATCCGAAACACGGAACCATCTACGTTTCGTTACCCCTAAATTTCAACCAAATTCTACAGGATGTTAGGGACAGCGTCTCGAATACTGACAGGGTGCAAGCAGGCCATGAAACTGAACAACTTTTCCCTAGGAACATATGTCGGGAAACGACAAAAAATTTTCGACCTCCCATACTAAACCGCGATCAGCTGACTACATTTACTATGGGAAACCAAAATTTTTTTGTCGTTTCCTGACATTATGTTCGTAGGGGAAAGTTGTTCAGTTTCGTGGTCTGCTTGCATCCTATCAGTATTCGGGACGCTGTCCCTTACACCCTGTATAAAGTGTAATAATATTGTCTGAAAATGGATATTTTAAAATGGTAGCCTAGCTAATGTACGTACCTATATCTTTTCGAAGCAGCACTCCTCCGTTCCAACTCAAACTGACTTTTAGCTGTGTCAGGGTTTTTCAAATCATCATCATCATCTTCTACAACTATGCAATCGTCATCAACCATTTTTACATCACCATTTTCCGTGTTACTTCTTTCTTGTAATCTTTCATTGATCATTTCTTCTGTTATATGCGTAATATCATTCTGTGGTTGAGTTTTTGCTTTGACGACATTGCCTTTTTTGAGGATTACGTATGTTGGCCTTGTCATTTTACTAGGATTATCTTTTTGTACTGTTTTTATATTTTTTTTATTTGTTACTTTTGGTTTCTCATTTTTTAAAGTGATTGCATCAGCGGGTTTCTTATTAGTTATATTGGTAACGGGAAATTTTATATTACTAATTTCAGCAACGTTATTGACTTTAGTTATAGGTACGTTGTGTAGATCGTTATTAGTTATCGGTGCCCCAGATTGGGTGACTAATGTTACAGGAATTAAAGTACCTGAGGGTATTTTGACTACAGGTTTAGCGGCTTTTTTTACTACAATTCTTTCTCCTTTTGCATTTGGTTTTGCAATGGGTGATAACGAAAGTTTTTTTGTTAATCTATTTCGTAGGAGATCTTTGGATGCTTGCGGGTCTATTAATTCTTCTACAGGTTTCATGCGAACTTTTTTCCCATCAGGCAAATTCAGCACTACTTCGTAACCTAAAGGATCCTTGTGTTCAACTTTCGGCAAAATTTTCGGTACAAATTTGTCCGTTTTTATCGTATCCCCTTTTAAGACTTTAGCTATCTTCGCTATTTGATCGTCCTGAATTTTGCCTATATCAAATTTCACGTTAACATTACTAGATTTGTCTAGATGCCGTTTGAGATTGGTTTCTACATCAGACGTAAGACTATCTACTACAAAATCTATAGACTTTTGACTCATTATAGGTTGGTTTTCAGGTATCAATTTATTGTTATCTATAACATTACTCTTATTAGTTACTTTTATACCTGTATCTGTATAGACTAGTACAGGTTTGCTAGCGTCTATATCTTTTCTGATAACGTTACTTTCTATAGTAATAACATTATTTTTGTAACAAACAGTCTCTGTGTCTTTCGGTATATCTGTTTGTTTGTTAGTATCCTCGTTATTGACTATTCTACTTATAGTTGTGACTTCGTTGGTTAATTTTGATATTGTTCGCGTCTCAAACTCTTTTATGGCGCCTGATTCGTCGCTGGAGCTTCTGTGAATACAAAAAATACATCGATTGTTTAAAAGACACCTGTCTACAGAGTATTGGGAAGAGTGATGATTTGACAGGGTTTCAATATTATACAGTATGTTTGGAAGAGTGATAACTTCCTTTCAAGGGTGAACCAGGTTATGAAACTGAGCAACTTTCTCCAAGGAACATGGGTCGATAAATGAAAAATATATTGGCCACCCATACATACCGACTGATCAAGTCATTTTGAATGTCCAAATTTTTTTATATTTCGACCTTTTTTTATATTTTTTTATGTGTTCCTTGGGGAAAGTTGTTCAGTTTCATGGGCTAGTTCACACCCTAAAATATTTGCAGCAATTTTTTTTACGCCCTATAAATACACGCCTTAAAGAGGGTCACTCAAATAAAGAATTTGAATTTGAAAAATTTGAAATTGAATTGAATTTGAAAAAAGAGTAAAAAAGGTAAACTCACCGACTGATGGTTATATTCCTCTGAGCGTTATACATTGTGGCATCACCGGCCTCCATCAACGGGAACACCATTTGAGGAGTGTGGAGTACATCGTCTGATGATGAGGGGGTCATGGCGGGGTCCAGCGAGAGGATGCCTGCTCTGGAAGATGAAACAAATCACAATCATAAAAACCTACATACATATATCACGCCTTTATCCCTTGCGGGGTAGGCAGAGCGTTAACGGCCGTAAGAATACGGCCACTATCGCCACGTCTAACATTTTTGAGGATTGTTTTCCAAGGTTGTTTCAGAAAACATGTGTATCACTATAGTGACAGGTTGTCAGCCTGTCGCCTAAAAATTGTAATACACCAATATCTCGAGTCCCTTAGTCGCCTCTTAAGACACCCGCGGGAAGGATGTGCGGTGATGCTATTCTAAGCCGGCATCACATGGCCAACCTTAATAAAACTAAAATAAGAACCTTACAATAAGAAACACGAATGAGTAGCCTGTATCGTGATAATTCAAACATACTACATCTACTATTTTTTATTTTTTTTTAATTCTGGCGTCACATCTCATGGGTGGAGACGTATTTTGCCAATGTCAAAGTAGTCAGGTCGTCGGTAAGGTTAGAGTGATGTAAAATTAAGTGGCATTACGCCGAGGGAGAGTCCACAACACAGTGATCCTAGTCTGACGACTAGGGGCTGTGTTGCGCAAAATTATGTAGTACAAAAAACTCGATAGTAAAATTTTCTGCACCACGTGGACACCGCTCGTCACTATTGCACAATGCCGAATATATGCATTAATTACAATTTCCTATTTAATGAACACTTTCAGAATAGTTTGTTGCTTAATACACTATCAGAATTATTCACCAAACACTCAAATGAACAAGAAATATCAAATTATAACCAATACACGACCCGCCATGATGGAATACCAACGAGCGACCACATCTACTATTACATCACCCACAACTCAGCTGTCAATAGTGTGATGACTGGCAGATCAATTGAGTTTCTTTTTAAAACAATATTTTGTATGAAAATACCAAGAGATGACGTCATGTTTCTCTAGTTTTTATGGCATCAAAACACTTTTATATAATTTTTCTGTTTATTATTTTTCTTGTTTAAAAATTTAGCCGTAGGTCCCGGTTGCTGTCTATGATCACTTAGACGTCGGTCGTTACACAACCATGTCAGAAGCCTGCTTGTAGAAGGAGGTTGAAAAATTCTGACACTAGGGTTCATAGGGTCGCTGAACTACTTAGTTTCCCACATGAAAAGAGTGAGAGAACGACACAATGAACCCTAGTTTGAGAATTTTAGTTGTAGAAGATATAAAAAAATAAGTAGGTTGATGCATATAAGCTTACTTGGCTTCCATCGCGCGTTTGAAGCCCTCATCAAAGGGATTTGCGGTGACATTTTGCAGATCCTGGAAGAGACCCACCTCCTCGCAATTCCTGATAAATCTGGTTGGTGTGGGGGTCTGGTCAGCTGAAAAAGAAAAGAAATGTTAGCAAGGAATTTGAAATAGCTTTCTGCCTTTTTTCTTTCCTAGTAAGGTGCCAAGATTTTTCTCTCTTTCTTCTAGTATTCAAATGACTACATAGTATAAAGCAAAGTCACTTTTTATGTGTGTATGTATGCTTAAATACTTAAAACTACACAATGGATTTTGATGCATTTTTTTTTAAGATAGTGGTTCAAGAGGACGGTTTATATGTCAGGAAAATATGGTATTCCCATGGGAAATTGAGTTACTGTTTGAATTGGGATGAAGATTGGGTTTATGCTTTGTCCCTTGCAGGAAACACAATGTATGTAAACAAGCTGAACAACTATTTATTTTTATTTTTAACTTTGGAACAAGGGAACATAATATGACAGGTTCACCTTGAAAATCTAAAAGTTGTTTTTTACATGTTTTTCTGGGAGGACCGAGGAACGCCCTGGCACCATCCCCCCTCTGCGTAAACCACTGGCTTCTGAGATATTCAAGGGTAAAGAGGAGTTTCTCACCGACAAACGCTGTCTTCTGTTCCAAGCCAAGCTGAAGCACCATATCATGTTTCTTGGTGTGCACATGCAGATGGTCCTCATTCGTGAACGTCATTCCGCAGTCTGGCAATGCACACGCGAATGGTTTCGCTGGCTCCGACATTTTTGTTTATTATGGACTTCTACCATAGAATAATTTTACACCACTTTCTAATCTTATTTATGATTTTATTGGAGAAGTCCCTATCTAGGGTAATTCTGCCAGTGTCAGTGAGAAGATATTCCAGCGCAGCAGCTGCGCCGGACGGTGACTCCTGTAGGGTGCAAGTGTCATCTGCAGGATCTGAAGGGCTCCTCTTGATACCATTCGGAAATGTGGCGGAAAATCTTTAAATTCAATTCTTCATTCAATGTTTAGCACACAGCCTCCCAACTAGGGTAATTCTGCCAGTGTCAGTGATTAGAGACCTAGCGCAACTGCGCCGGGTGGTGGCTTTTACATCTACAGGATCCGATGGAGTCAGCTTGATGAAGATTTGTTATAAGTAGTTATCAATTTATTTACTTGGACAAAAGAAACCACGCAATTAGTTTGGTAGCAGGTAAGCAACACTTCTTACGCTACACGTAGATATTTTAGTCATAGTTCAAAGGTAAATAGCATGGAAAATAGCACTGTATTTATTAATTAATAAGGAAAATAAGTCTGCTGGTTTTCGTCGAGCGCTACAACTTATGTTTTGACAGTTCAGTGTTGCCAGCCCACCAAAGAGTGATATACAAATACTAAGGCGGAAACGCGCGTGGCGTGGGATAGCAATGGCATGTTTGCAGTGTGATTCTAGTCATAGAAAATATATGGATTTCATTGGTTGAACACGCGTCGGGTATCATGGTGTGTTAGCGGTCTGCTTCCGCCTTTAAGGTAAAACCAGACTATTCCTGCACTGCATTGGAGCGGACAGCAGCACCAAAGATTCTTTGTTTTGCCGTGCAATTTCCGCAATTTTAGCCGTGTGATGCCAGCTTAGAATAGCATCACCCCACATCCTTCCCGATGGTGTCGTAAGAGGCGACTAAGGGACTCGAGAGTAATGGTGCATTGCAATTTTTGGTCGACAAGCTGACAACCTGTCACTATAGTGATACATATGTTTTCTGAAACTACCTAGGAAAACAATCCTCAAACATGTCACGTGGCGATAGCAACCGTATTCTTACGGCCGTTAACGCTCTGCCTACCCCACAAGGGATAAAGGCGTGATATATGTATGTATGTATTTCCGCAATAGCGTGATAGCAAGTTGCAAAAGAATTTAATTAGAAAGTATTTTTTTTATTAAGTACATTCCTTTTTTACAATATCTTGCCTGCGCCGCAGATAACAATGAAAAAAGGTCGCACTACCACTTCACTGCAGTTTAATTGCCGCAATAGCGTGATAGCAAGATGCAAAAGAATTTAATTACAAAGTAATTTTTTTGATTAAGTAGTTTTCTTATTTCAACAATTTTTACCATATTTTGCATGCGCCAATTTTGAAGCTCAACAGAAGAGTTGCCATCGTTATAATTCCATCGTTTGCTGTCCTTTCGTATTGTTTCGTTCGTGTTGTATCGTTGCACCCTAGTGTCATTTACACGTAATTTTTCAACCTTCAAGGGCTAGGGATATGGTAGTGTAACGACTAACGAATGTCGTCTAAGTAATTTAAGTAAGTAATTCTAAGTTTTTCAAACCTACAGGCTACAAGTCTACTGTTGAAATTCGTTGCACATTGCGTAGCCACTGGGACATTTATGAAACCAGGATTTTCAACCCGCTACGCAATGTACTTCACATGTAGAATTGTAGTCTATAGTTTCGTAAAACGGAGCACAGGACCTATACAATATCCTGCCGGCAGCATATTAAACTGTCTTCTCTCTTCTTTTGATATAATTTCATTGCGTTCCTTACTTTATTTTAAAGACCGATGTGGCGCAGTAGTACTGTAGCGCTATCGCCTGTGACTATACGTATAGGTTCTAGGTTTGATTGTCGGTCACTCACAAAGTTAATATTTCAGACTTTGTGAATTTGTTCGCAGTCTGGTTAGATTAGGACATTGTGAACTGAATTTGTTCTCAGCCTGGTTAGGACACTGCAGGGTGAACCACCAGTTTCCGCAAGAATTATGGTTCCATGCTTCAAGCATATATATATAACAAGGTTCCGTGTTTCTGATGGCACGTTAGGCCGTAGGTCCGTTGCTGTTTATGGTTACTAAGACGGTGGTACTCACACAACCATGTCAGAAGCCTGCTACTTAAAAAGGAGGTAGTTAAAAAATTATGACATTAGGATTCATTAGGTCGTTAGATGACTCAGTGTCCCACTCGAAGAGAGAGGGACTCCTCCGTACACTTATATATACTGTTATATTTTTTTATTATAATTGTGTAAATACAATGTTATTTGCCTTTTAGTTTTATTATTTTAGCTTTCGTCGCTCTTTCCTATACCCGGAATAGGCACAGTGAAATCAAAATGCAGATCTAAATATGGCCCATTATTACAAAATAGTTAGGAAGTAACAGAGCTGGCATCCTCCGCTGTCGATAATTTTGACATATTGATAAAAAGACTTGTTTCCAAGTCAAAAACTAGATTTGTTTATGATTAAGGGATCGTTTAATGAAATTACAACTTACAAGTAAGATTCGATACACATTTACATCATATAGGTTTACATTATTATGTAAAGCCGGTTTGTTTGATAGACGTAGCATTATTATTGTAAACACTATCTTGTCAACATCGAATGGTAAATGTTAATCTTTAAATTAGGAATATTAATTAAGTAAAATATCAGCTAGGCATTTGGTACAAAGGAGACAAGACAGAGTTTTTTTTACAAAGGAGTTTGTATGTACATACAAATAAAATTGACATTTAGCTATCTGGGATTAGATTCAAATGTAGTTTCATGTACTACATATCGGTGCGTAATTATTTTAGTTTAGGTAGTTTAATTTGATGCCGATAATTCGATCTTGATTTTATACATCATAACATAAATATATTTCTTTAATTAGTCTACTAACAGGTGTATTACCTACGCCATAAATGGTTATAAAAATAATTACTAGGTAGGTAAATGTCTTATATTGTGACGTAAGTAAAAGTGTTTTATAATGAAAGAAAAAGAAGTTCAAACATCAATAATATGTTTAATATGCATCTTTTAGAAATCACACAAATTTTATTAACCATTAAAACTAAAATAGAAAATCATTGCAGTAAGAAGCAGTGCACTGTATTGTTCATGCGTCAATCAATAATAGCACAATTTAGTGAGTTCCAAATATTTGACCACGTACCTAAGATATTGCATTGATAATTCTAAATCTCAGTATTGTTTCATATTAAGTTGATAGTAGTGTAATCATTATAAGTCTGCTAGTAACGAAAAGAACACACTAGAATATTAGTTTTACAAACCTTATACCGGGTGTAAAAAAATTAGCTGCAAATATTTTAAGGGTGAACCAGCCCATGAAACTGAACAACTTTCCCCAAGAAACAGGTCGAAATATGAAAAAAAATTGTGGACGTCCCATACTAATTGACTTGGTAGGTTGGTAATTTAGTATGGGAGGTTCAAATTTTTTTTCCATATTTCGACCTATACGTTCCTTGGAGAAAGTTTTTCAGTTTCACTTAAAATAATTGCAGCTAATTTTTCTACACCTTATAAATTAATACGAATTGCATTATATTACGCTCATTATATTACTCGCATATAAAATTAAAGGATGATGCAGTTAAAACTTAGCATCGTTGGAACCCCTAGCAGAGGTAAAGTATGAGGTGTAACGCTCTGGAGAGTAGCCGTGGAGTTTGACCTGGTGAGGTCTGTCGACTCCAGGCTCGGATTCTAGATCACGGCTGATCGTCGGGAACACACTAGAACGCTTCTTTCTTCTCGGTGACTCTTGCATTTGCTGGCTGGGATAGGGGTCTACATATCTCCTCCCGTTAATGTCGTTGCCATCCGCTGTCGAAAATATTAATTGCCAAATGAATACTTAAATTAAGACTTTATGTTTTTATCAATGGAGAACTTTTATAAAAGTTGTTGCCTTCTTGATTAAGACGAAGTGTTTTGTGCCAATCTTTCTTACGATGTGCAGACGTCTTTAGGTAAACCAGAACATTAAACTGGAAAACGTAATAAATGTCATAAAAGCATGATCTATTAGTGAATCACGTAGACCACTAGAAATAAAAACTGCAATAGGTATCATCATAGCATGATCCATTACAGAGTTACGGCAATGAAAATAATACCCAAAGAATAGACATAGCATGCTCCATTTCTATGTCTCGTGGATCATGTTATTGTGCTGAAAATAATTATATCATGCCCATATTGATCTAATGGTATGGGTCACAATCGTGCAGAATCCATTGAAAGTTGCTGACCAGCAGCTGATTAATTTCAATGGATGGAAGACCTCAATGTAAATATCATACAGTAAATTTTGTAGGGTTGTTTTTAAAGACACAATCACAATAATCATTGCTTCTCCTTACTAGTTTGGATGATCAAAATACGATCAACGTCCTGGATGGAGCTGAAATTCAGGCTTAAATTTTTTAATTTTAACTATTAAATGTCACATTATTAAACCTACTGGGACTTTTAACATAATCACATTATTAATTAATAACTCCACTGGCTCAGGGCCCTGATATGGATCGCGGTCTTTGAAATGGGCTTTCTCTCCTGGTGATGGTGTTAAACTAACGCTGCTATCCTGAGCCACCTTCGATTCAAATCAAATCAAATGTTCACACCCTTGCAATGCACCTACTGTATGGATATTTACATTGAGCGGGTACCTTAAGTCGCTTGCCTGCTCCTCTGCTGTTGTATATACCAGCGGCTGGCTGATTTTGAGGCTCACCCCCGACTGTGTTCTGCTGTATAGCTCCCATGCCTACAACTGCTGGGTTGGGCTCGTTCTGCTGTCCCTTCCACGGCCTGGAATAAGTAAATACATGGCAGAAGAATACATTTTAGCGAAATCAAATATGCTAGTTGGAAAGAACATGTCAAATATAAAGTATACTTCAAATTTTAGTAAATAAATAACAGTTATGTTACGGCTCAAATATTATCATACTTGTCAGGGAAAAGTTCTCCGGGTTGACCCCTGGTCTGCACGATTCTTTCTCCGTTCACCTCCACAACACATCTCAGACGTGCACAGCATGTCGGAAATTCTATAAATAAAGAAAATCAGTTTGATACTTCAACCAGTGAAAATCAAAATATGAATTTGTTTGTAGTTTTACTAGTTAGGGAATTAAACAAGGTTTCAACATCAAGCTGCTTACAGATCAGTTAACAATATTTCTTTATCTAGAATCGGTTACTGATAATTATTTTACCAGATTAATAATTTTGGCTTTTCACCTTGGCTTGGACCCAAACGTTGCCATACCCTTGGGTCATACCACATACTTACCAACATTTTCATCTTCAATATATTCGTGACATTCTAACGCGTTTTCAGGAATTTTCGGCTTTCGGCAACTAGAACAGAAAATCACGCCATTACTGCATAATGCATATGTTTAGCGAATAGCGCAAAACCTCTAGCGAGATTACTCAGCTAAAAAGCGTGATCCACAGCTTTCAAAAAGTTGTTCTGTATGACATCGCCTGGACTGCCTATTTCTCTTCAAATGGCATTAAACTTGTGCAGTTTCTTGGTCTAGCAGATGACTTTTGATTTTTTCACCTGACCTTATATTTTATTATATAATATTTCTGCATGAAATATGACGGTATTTAAAATTTAAAAGTACAAACTGCATTGAAACATATGTTTTTAAAAATACTTACCCTACAGCTGCTATGAAATATTTTCCATCACGGATTTCGCATCTGTATCTATGGCAAGTGTAGTGATCTGACCATTCTTGCCAAGGCTGGTAGCCTTTTCTAGAATATTTATCTACACAAGCTTGATCTGTAAAAACAAGTAGTAGTAAAAAAGTTGCTCATCGCAATTGTTTTATTTGAAAACCAACTGTAGGAATTACTTACAACTGACATCGTCCGCAGAAATAGCCGGTAATACTAAATAAATAGTGAATATAAGGACACCAGTCTGCATCTTTACGATAGATACAGCTGAAAAACAAAAAAATAATATAGTACCCCAATATTCAAAAAAGAAAAATCGATGAGACCCGAGTTCGATCCCCGTCAATGTGTTTTAACTCACGTACATTTACCGACTGCTCTTACGGTGAAGAAAAAACAGCGTGATGAAACCCACATTCAAATAAAATATGAATTCAGATGATATTTGAATGTGACTTAACCTAGGATTCGGGCCAGGTTAGCCTTCGGATTACAGTGGTTAGATGGCAGTCGCTCTGTGTAAAAACTTGGTGCCACGTCAAAAACCGGGATAAGGCAAGGGGAACGATGATTCAAAAAAGAACAGTAAATATTTTACCTTTCACAAACTTTGAAAATTAATACACAGTTCACCTTCTGTGTTGGAACTCTAACACTCGAATGAATGAAATCGCGAAAATGCTCGCTACAAATACAGATTCGTCGGTGAAATATTTGGAAAACAATAAGAAAGAATACACTTATGTTCACACGAAACTCCAAATATTATGATTGGTCATTTCAACTAACTTTGTGTATTGTGACACTCAATACGGAAGAATCATCACAAAAAGACTATGTTTAATTTCCTCACGGAACTGAGTTTTTCGAAATACATAACAACTTTTATAGCCGGTTCTTCCTGAAATTACTTGTAAATGTACATTACATAGAATAGTGCCCAATTTGGTAGTGCTGTGAGTAACTTAGCAGTATCATTGAAATGCGGAAGGAAAAATCACTTGGTAATTTATAAGAAATAGACATTTAGGTACTTCAGAATCAGTTCATAGAGTGTGAGTGCATTCACATACAAAAATAAATAAGACGAAAATAGATATTACAAATACCTAGCTAATAAGTAAATAAGTTATACAAAATAATTTATATTCATTGAAACTACTACAATTCACAAGTAGGTACCTACCTACATATAGGTACATTCATAATGATTTGTTCACAAAATGTAGGTACCTACCTACATGTAAGTTGTAATTTTATTAAACGATCCCCCATTTACTCAAAAGAAGCTTACCCATTTTGATTGCTATTGACCACTATCGAACCCCTTTCATCATTGACTGAACTAAGCCATATTATCGGCATGTGTTCAATATAATCGGGTCAATAGGACATTGTTCTGGCTTTCTTGGAAATCGCGTATTGTTGTAATCAGAGTATCTTGTGTATGTCTTGTATGTTGTTGCTATCAGTTCCAGAATCACAGTTATCTGTGTCTAAATGATAATTTTCTGACCCGTAAGATTATTGACTGGTTTCTGAAGGGCCCACGGGTGACGCCCAATTTTCTCTCTGAAGCACGGGTGTTATCTTTACCTCGATGATCCTATTCACTTTCCCTCTTAAGTAATCATACTCACCCAAACTGGGGACAATCCCACGTGCGTACAATGGTCGTACCAAGGAGTTCCTTGGGTCGTACATATTGGTCTCGTCTCGTAATCCCATCCCACCCTTCCTTGAAGCTTAAAAGCCTAGTAGCCACGCAGATATAACAATAAAAGAAAAAAACATTCATTTTAATCATTGCCAGAATGTACTGAATCTGATGGGTTTCGTTGTTTTTCGGAGATAAACTTACTGTCCTTTTCTTTTTCGTTAGCATTACTTTTTGTTGGCATTCATGACCCTTTTTCAAACGTTCCCAACAATTATAAGTGTCTGAATCCAGACCAGCTCAGGGGGGGACAAATGCCGGAAACCTTTCCTTTTAAGTTTTGTAAATTTTTATATGTATGTACTGTACCGGCCGTGTGATGCCGGCTTAGAATAGCATCACCCCACATCCTTCCCGCGGGTGTCGTAAGAGGCGACTAAGGGACTCGAGGGTATTGGTGTATTACAATTTTTAGGCGACAGGCTGACAACCTGTCACTATAGTGATACACACGTTTTCTGGAACAACCTCTGAAAACAATCCTCAAAAATGTCAGACGTGGCGATAGCGACCGTATTCTTGCGGCCGTTAACGCTCTGCCTACCCCGTAAGGGATAAAGGCGTGATTTATGTATGTATGTATGTATGTACTGGACTATCTGAGATGGTCGAATAGTGACAGGGATTTTTTTTGTCGTTTCCTGACATGTTCCTAGAGGAAAGTTGTTTCATAGTCTGCTTGCACCCTATCAGTATTCGGGACGCTCTCCCTAACACCCTGTATACGTCTTCACCGTATTTTTGCGGCCGATAGCGCTCTGCCTACCCCGTAAGGGATAAAGGCGTGATATATGTATGTATGTATGTATACGTCTTCAGTTGTCAGTATTTGTTCCATTCATTATCAGTATTTGTACCCAGCTGGATCGGTCTGGCAGCACTGTTGATCTGTCAAAATTAAGATAAGACATGTTATAGTGATCTGTGGTCAAAACGATATAAATTTACTGCAGGCAGTCCAATCTCAATTTATTTAATTAATTATTTTTAGGATATTATTACCACATAAGAAGGAAAACCGAAGTAGAAATTAAAGATAAATACATACTTACAATGAGGTAAGCTTTGAAACACGATGGAAACGTTGTAATTTAGATATTATTTTTGTTTTTGTTGTTGTGGGTATAAAAAAGGGGTGTAACAAGTATTTTTATGGCTTTTATCATATTATAATAAATATTCTAATGTATTTTACTGTGTTGCCGTAAGTTGTCCATGCTATAGTTATATTGAAGTTACTCGAAAGATTAAATTCTCTCGTAAAAAATCTAAGGTCAGAGTATACTTTTCAAAAATGAAAAATAAATAAAAATTTATAAAGAGTCGAAAGAATTACCGCCCCTAAAAGTGTACTCTGACCGAAATCTCGAAGATCTACCCTCTTTTTTATTACAGTAACATTTGTAAAATGCTAGGTAAAATTGATTTTATTTCACTTCATTCATGTATGTTACATTAAAACTTGTAACATACAAAAGTACTGTTGGATTATGAATTAGCTACACAGGAGTACTCCAAACGGATTGAAATATATTTATTTCTAAGTAAAATTTTCTTTCTTTACTTTTTCGTGTTCGACACCGAGTCGTCCAAGAATCCATTGCACCCTAGTGTCAGAATTTTTCAACCGCCTTGTATATTGTTATTCTTAAAATAAAATTTCTGTAATATTTTGATTTGTTTGGAGCTGTACGTATAAAATTAATGAGTAATTAATTAAAACAGTACAATAATAAAATAAAAATATTTCATTATATATAAATAAAATTTTATTTCAAAATTCAATGTAGTAATAAAGTTTATGTGTAAAGTACCAATTTTTTGAGTTTATTCTTAAACTCTGGCAAGAAAGGTGCATTCCTCGGATCCAACATTAGCTGGTTTTAAACCGCGTAACCTGTGATGTAATCTTTTTAGTCCGTTATGGGTTACTTTACATCCTTTAATGCTTAAAGGTAGCTGAACCACTCACTATGAAAAGAGAGAGAGAATGCAATTTCATTTATTTCAATTTTTTGGCTTCAGGCATCACATTTTTTCATTTTATTATTCCACCTCCTTCTAAGGTGTAAAAATACTAGCTGCAACTATTTTATGGGATACAAAATACACCAATCAATCTATTTTTATGGGAGGTCCAATTTTTTTTTATATTTCATATTGTTTGATATATTCTTTGGAGAAAGTTGTTCAGTTTCATGAACTGGTTCAGTCATGGAATGGTTGAAAAGTTAGTGCTTTTCCTAACCTGTGTATGTAATGTACCAAATACCATACACTAGATCACTTCCTCTTTTTGTGAGGGACAAACAGTTTTCCAACGACCCGATGAACCCTAGTGTCAGAATTTTTCCACCACCTTCTACAAGTAGCAGGCTTCTGACTTAGTTGTGTAAAGACCGCCATCTAAGTAATCATAGACAGCAACCGGGACCTACGGCATAACGTGCGATCCGAAACACGGAACCATCTTTCTTACAGACAATCGGGTGATTCAGTCCGCAATGTCTTAACCAGACTGGGAACAAATTCACAAAGTGATAATATCAACTTTGTGAGTGACCCACCGAGAATCGAACCCGGAACCTTCTGCGTCAAAGGCAGTCGCACTACCACTGCGCCACATCGGTCGTCAGACTAGATTGTGCCCACTGAATACCAATGAGTCTTAAGCATTACACAAAATCTAGGTCGTTCCCACTATTGTTTTCTAAAGTGTGAGAAAGTTCTGTTTTCACTACCTATATGGAGTACCTCATTCACTTATACGACGACCGATGCGGCGCAGTGGTAGTGCGACTGCCTGTGACGCAGAAGGTTCCGGGTTCGATCCTCGGTGGGTCACTCACAAAGTTGATATTTATCACAATTTCTTCACAGTCTTGTTAGGATTGCGGGCTGAACCACCTGATTGTCCGTAAGTAAGATGGTTCCGTGTTTCGGATGGCACGTTAAACCGTAGGTCCCGGTTGCTGTGTATGATTACTCAGACGGTGGTCGTTACACAACCATGTTAGAAACCTGCTACTTGTAGAAGGCGGTTGAAAAATTCTGACACTAGGGTATATTGGGTCGTTGAACGACTCGGTGTCCAAACGAAAAGAGAAGACTTATTTAATGTCGCGACCAGCGTAACTGTCAGTGCGCGCCCGTACGTGCTTGTATGGAGCATTGAGGTCAAGTTACGCTGGTCGCGGCACCATATAAGCGAATATTGGGTTTGTCGCAGGTTTGTCGCTGCATTTTGAATACATACATAACATATTATATCGTAAAATTACGTTCGTTGTCCACACGCCTGACAAGTATTGCGGGTCCTTTCAAATGATACGTGTATGACTGTAGTGACATGTTGTCAGCCTTAAGAGTAACCAATTACTTTGGAGAAAGGACGAGAGATTACATTATACCTAAGATATTTAACAGCCTACCAGTTGAACTTAAAGAAGTTGATAAGAAAAAACCTTTTGTGAAAAAATTAAAAGACTTTTATTTAAATGAAATTCAGACAAGAGTGCAGTTGTAACATAATTTAAGTATTTAATATTGTTATAATAAACCTTTAAATGTACCTCTTTGAATTATTGTAATAAATAATACTTAGTGTGTTTGGTTATTAAGAAAAAGGGGAGAAAATTGTCTCTGCCTTTAAGCTATTATTTAGCTTGGCGGAATTATGGTTGTATATTAACTGTATTTTTTTTTAGAATAAACGTATTATTTATTTATTTATTTATTATTTATTTCGCCTAAAAACGTACATATGAAACCCTTGAGTCCCTTAGTTGCCTTTTACAACACCCGCGGGAAGAAATGGGGTGATGCTATTCTAAGCCGGCATCACACGGCATGACTTACATAAAATATATAAAAATGTTATTGTTGCAGTAACTTCAAAACTCGTCAAACCAATGAGGAGGAATCACTGTCCCAGTCGTCGGACGAAAAGATGGACACCACATCAGAGTCCTTCAGGTACAGTGTATACGGTTCATTGGGTCGTTGAACGACTCTGTGTCCCACACGTAAAGAGAGAGAAAGTGTACCTACAGCGTAAAAATATAGCTGCAAATAATTTAGGGATGAATCAGCCTATGAAGCTGAACTATCTTCCCCAAAAAACATAAGTCGAAATATGAGTTTCTTTTTACCTCCCATACAAATTGACTTGTTCGGTTGGTAAGTAGGTGCGTACACACCGACCGAGCAGCCTGAGATGCTCAACGCCGCGCGCGGCATGCGGCGCAATGCGCGGTCGGTGTGGACGGTTTTTCGCCCGAGCATGAGAATTTTAGCATGCGCTGCTCAGGCGAAACACGTCCACACCGACCGCGCAATGCGCCGCATGCCGCGCGCGGCCGTGAGCATTTGAGGCTGCTCGGCCGGTGTGTACTCGCCTATTTAGTATGGAGGGTTCAAATTTTTTTTCATGTTTCAACCTATGTTCCTTAGGGAAAGTTGTTCAGTTTCATGAGCTGGTCACCCCTTAAAATATTTGCAGCAATATTTTTTCAACCATTATTATTTATCAACCGTATTTGCAACAACTAATTAAATGTTAGTATTTTTGTTTGCCATATACAGATCACAAGAAACCCCAAATTCAACCCTATCATCAGATTTCGATGAAAAAAGCGAAGCGAACGTACTCCGGCTACAAAACCCCGAAAACGGGGTCCTACGTTTGTCCGAACCGAACGACGGTTTGCCGAAAACTGAGCTGAGCGATAGTTTCATGAAAAAAATGACAAATTTGCATTTGGACTCGCCGTTAAGACCTAAAATTTTGGGGTTGAATGATGCTAAGAAGACCGCCTTGGTAATGACCACAGATCACCCGCTAATGGTAAGCCAATTTGTATTCATCATCATAATTTCAGCCATAAGACGTCCACTGCTTAACATCATCACACGTCATCACAACCTATAGCAGCCCACTGCTGGACATAGACCTCCCCCAGGGTACGCCACGACCGATGTGGCGCAGTGGTAGTGCAACTGCCTTTGACGCAGAAGGTTGCGGGTTCGATTCTCGGTGGGTCACTCACAAAGTTGATATTTATCGCTTTGTGAATTTGTTCCCAATCTGGTTAGGACATTGCGGGCTGAACCACCCGATTGTCCGTAAGTAAGATGGTTCCGTGTTTCGGATGGCACGTTAAGCCGTAGGGCCCGGTTGCTGTCTATGATCACTTAGACGGCGGTCGTTACACAACCATCTCAGAAGCCTGATATTTGCAAAAGGCGGTGGAAAAATTCTGTCACTAGGGTTCATCGGGTCGTTAGACGACTCGGTGTCCCACACGAAAAGAAACAGTAGTAGATTTTCGTATGAAACGAAAACGTGCGTTTCAGAAATTGAGCTCCTGCATGCAAATCTGTGTGGCATCGGTCTTACGGGTGTCTTGCGAATATCAGATATCAGCTGTCCACTGCTGGACATTGGTCTCGGAACAACTCGAATTTCAAATTTCAATTGTTTATTTCCATGTAGATTCAAGAATGCTTTCCGAAAGTCAGGCATTTACAATACAATTTGTACGTTAGTATATTAGTTTTTCTCTGTGATACAATACTGTCACTAAAAATAGTCATTGTAAAAAAGAGAAAATTGTCAGACACAATTTTCTCTTTTTTATAACAATTTTATGTTCCTAGTAGAAACGCGGCACGAGTGGGATATTTTTTTTTATATCGTATAAATTAATAAATCGGTACTATAGTTGTATTAACCTTTCAGATAACAAGTCCAGATGATTACCCGGATGTGATACCAAAAAAACAGCCCGAACAAGACTTGAGCCTGTCCAGCATAGAAGACGACCGCCAAGATACGAACGGCTACAGCATATACAGCCCTAATGTCAATAACTCTAAGAATAACCTATATTTTAGGTAAGCTATTTATTATATACTAGCTGGTACCCGCGACTTCGTTTCGCTGACTTAGTATTTTAGATGATAAAATAACCTTGTTTCCTTCACTAACGTCCTAAATTATACATGCTAATCTGGGCTCCTATTAGTGCTCCTTGTGGACTACGTCAGGAACACCAAACCTTATAAGTCTATATGCCAGCAGAAACTACCCATCAAGCAGAACAACTTTTGCTTTCGTGCCATATCTTTATCTCGTATAGTTTAGGTGGGCTCCTGGTTGTGCACCTGGTGGTCTACATCAGGTACTCCAAACCTTCAAAGTGTATATGCCACCAGAAGCTACCCATCAAGTTAAACATTTTTTGCTTGGTGCCATGTCTGTATCTCCTATGGTTTAGGCGGGCTCCTGGTGGTGTACCTGGTGGTCTACTGAAGGTACTTCAGACCCTCGAGTGGTGAAAAAAAGTAGCCTATGTCCGTTCTCGGTATCTTACTAATCTCTGTGTGAAATTTCATGATGATCGGTTCAGTGGTTTGGTCGTGAAAGCGTAGCAGACAGACAGAGTTACTTTCGAATTTATAATATTAGTATGGATTAGTATGGATATTTGCCGTGTGATGTCAGCTTATAATAGCTTCACCCCATTTCTTACCGTGGGTGTTGTAAAAGGCAACTAAGGGACTCATATGTTTCATGGGTATTACAAATTTAGGCGACAGGCTGACAATCTGTCACTACAGTGATACATGTGTCATCGAAAAGGGCCCTCAATACTTGTCAGACGTGGCGATAATGACCGTAATTTTACGGTCTTGAACGCTCTGCCTACCCCGCCAGGGATATAGGCGTGATTTGTGTGTTGTTTGCTATAAATCACACTATACATGGTGTTAGGGACAGCGACCCGAATACTGATAAGGTGCAAGCAGACCATGAAACTGAACAACTTTCCCCTAAAAACATATCAGAAAAATATTTCGACCTCCCATACGAAATCGCGATCATCTGACTGCATTTAACTGACTATGGGAACCCAATTTTTTTTTTACTTTTCCTGACATATGTTCCTAGGGGAAAGTTGTTCAGTTTCATTGTCTTGCACACTACCAGTATTCGGGACGCTGTCCCTTACACCCCGCATAGATGAAAACAACGATCTGTGAACGTGTCTGCCTTATCCCGTTCTCTGTCGGGGTCGACTACCTAACCTAGGGGATCCGACGTAGTACCAAGTTTTAACACAGAGCGACTGCCATCTGCCCTCTGCAACCCGAAGGCTAACCTGGCCCGAATCCTAGGTTAAGTCACATTCAAATATCATCTGGACTCAAATTTTATTTGAATGTGGGTTTCCTCACGAAGAACAGTCGGTAAATGTACGTGAGTGGGTTTAGTAACTCCTTTTCATACTTAGCACGGGAAATGTATTCAAAACACTTTTTTCACTAATTCTTACACGTTGCCGTGTGACGCCAGCATAGAATAGCATCACCCCAATTCTTCCCGCGGGTGTCGTTAAGAGGCGACTAAGGGACTCGAGAATATTGGTGTATTACCATTTTTTAGGCGACAGGCTGACAACCTGTCGCTATAGTGATACACATGTTTCCTGAAACTACCTTGGAAAGCAATCCTCAAAAATGACAGACGTGGCGATAACGACCGTATTCTTACGGCCGTTAACGCTCTTCCTACCACGCAAGGGATAAAGGCGTGTTATATGTATGTATGTATTCTAACATCTAATCGTATTATTGTAGCGAGAACTTTACTACGGCTGAGAGTTTCCTGAGTGAGAGTAATAAATCGCCAGATGTAGCCAGAGTTACCCAACAGAGAAGGAAGATTATACCCAGGTAAGTAGTCATCACACCGACGACCGATGTGGCGCAGTGGTACTGCGACTGCCTGAGACGCAGAAGGTTCCGGGTTCGATTCTCGGTGGGTCACTCACAATGTTGATATTTATCACTTTGTGAATTTGTTCCCAGTCTGGTTGCGGGCTGAACCACCCGATTGTCCGTAAGTTAGTGGTTCCGTGTTTCAGATGGCACGTTAAGCCGTAGGTCCCGGTTGCTGTCTATAATCACTTAGACTGCAATCGTTACAGAACCATGTCAGAAGCCTGCTACATGTAGAAGGCGGTTGAAAAATTCTGACACTAGGGTTCATCGGGTCGTTGGACGACTCGAAAAAGAAGAAGAAGGGTACGCCACAAGGCACGATCTCCCGCTTTCGCCATCCAGTCGCCATCAGCCGCTCCCAACAAGTCATCGGTCCATCTGGCCGGTGGGCGTCCAACTGCACGCTTGCCGAGGCGTGGTCCTCACTCGAAAACTCGCTTACCCCACTGTCCGTCGCTGCTACGACAGATGTGACCAGCCCACTGCCACTTCAGTATGGTAAATAGTTAGTTGTCAGTCAATTGGGGACACGTTTGACGTAACTTGAGGACAGGTTTTGAAGTAAATTGAGGGTAGATTTTGAGGTGAATTGAGGGTAGGGTTTAAGGTTAATTAAAAGCAAGTTTTAATGTAAATCGATCACAGGATTGAAGGTAAATTTGGGCAGATTTTGAGATAAATTGAGGCCCCAAGTCTGCTTTTTTTGTCATTGTAACGCCATCGAAACTCAACTATCATTCAATTGCCATTGTGATACTTCAAACTGTTAGCAGACTACAAAATGACCGAAATCATCCAACTGAGATCCAATCGATATCCAACTGAAACGATTTTCATTTAGCAGCCTTAGGGCCCAGGTTTTGAGGCAAATGAAGGGCAGTTTATAAAGTAAATAAAGTAAGTTCTGAAGTAATAATATAAGGGCAGGTTTTAGGGGAAACTGTGAACAGGTTTGAGCTACATTCGGGCAGGTTTTTAGGTAAATTGAAAGCAGGGTTTAAGATTAATTACGGGCAGGTTTTGGGAAAAAATTTGAAGCAGAGTTGAGTGACGGGTGATTTAAAGAGAAGATAAAAAATCTTGTAATTAAATTGACCGAATGCTTTAATATTCTTCCAGATTCGTAGAAACACCGCCAAAACACCATACAAACCAACTAGACAACACACCGCACAGAGTTCTAGGCCGTATCGTAACTGAGAATAGGGACGAAAATGCCATAAACAAGTACGTCGAAGAAAGGAGTAAGAAACTCACTTGCCATAGTACTCCGAAAACTTCTACAGAAGAGGATGGTGATGCTAATTCTAGGGTAAGTGACTGAAATAGTAATTTACGTGCCCAGATATTAAATTAGATGCCAACTTAGTAAATTGATTTACAGAGTTGATTTGCAAAGTGCCGTGTGATGCCAGCTTAGAATAGCATCACCCCAATTCCTACCCGTGGGTGTCGTAAGTGGTGACTAAGGGACTTGAGGGTTTCAGGTGTATTACAACTTTTAGGCGACAGGCTATACAAGTTATCTCAAATGGCCCTCTATATTTGTCAGACGTGGCGATAGCGATCGTATTTTTACGGCCGTTAATGCTCTGCCTACCCCGTAAGGGATAAGGGCGCTTTTTATGTATGTATGTTACATAAGTGCCTATGCCAATCGCTTGTAAGGTAAGACGTCGGACTAGTAATTCTGATGCCAAAATATTAAATTAAATGCCAACATAGTATGCTAGCCGCCAATTCAAAAATATTGTGTATCACTTTAGCGACAGGTCACAATAGGCTAGTGAACCGGTAGGTTCAATGAGCTACTTTTTAAAACTATCTAAAACGGTATTTTGTATGAAAATATGAATGTTTGACGTCATACGTTGCTATTTTGGATGGCGTCAGTACACTTACTTTTATAAAAAATTATGTTTTTCAATTCAACATACATATATCACGCCTTTATCCCTTGCGGGGTAGACAGACCGATAACAGCCGCAAAAATACGGTCGCTATCGCCACGTCTGACAAATATTGAGGGCCGTTACAGATAATTTGTGTATCACTATAGTGATAGGTTGTCAGCCTGTCGCCTAAAGTTTTAATACACATGAAACTCTCGAGTCCCTTAGTCGCCTCTTACGACACCCGCGGTAAAGAAATGGGGTGATGCTATTCTAAGCCGGCATCACACGGGGGTTTTCAATTCAAACTAAGAAAATTTCAAATAAAATTATGAATGAAGTCCGTAGTATTTTTGGACAATAGTTTTACAGTCCACTAGCGAATTTTCACATCATTTCCATTGTTTTCAGAAGCGGCTACTAGAATTTCTGTAACATGAGCATTTCACCTTATATGTGTGAGAAATGTAAACAAATGTGTTCATTCGTTTCCTGTTATCGTATCGAGTAGAACTTACAGTTGTAACGTTTGATAACAATGCAATGCAGTATACATACAGGGTGTAAAAAAAAATACTGCAAATATTTTAAGGTGCCGTGTGATGCCGGCTTAGAATAGCATCACCCCACATCCTTCCCGTGGGTGTCGTAAGAGGCGACCAAGGGACTCGAGGGTATTGGTGTATTACAATTTTTAGGCGACAGGCTGACAACCTGTCACTATAGTGATACACATGTTTTCTGGAACAACCTTTGAAAACAACCCTCAAAAATGTCAGACGTGGCGATAGCGACCTTATTCTTACGGCCGTTAACGCTCTGCCTACCCCGCAAGGGATAAAGGCGTGATATATGTATGTATGTAATCATGTGACACCCCTTGCCTGCCTTGCCTCTTGGGCAGCCTGCTACTTGTAGAAGGCGGTTGAAAAACTCTGCTAATAGGGTTCATCGGGTGGTTAGACGAGTCGGTGTCCCACACGAAAAGAAGAAGAGTATACAGGGTGTAAAAAAATTTGCTGCTAATATTTGAAGGGGTGAACCAGACCATGAAACTGAACAACTTTCCCCAAGGAACATAGGTCGAAATATATAAAAAATTAGGTCGTCCCTTACAAAATTACCAACAGTCCAAGTCAACTTGTATGGGAGGTCCAAAAAATGTTCTCATATTTCGACCTATGTTTCTTGGGGATAGTTGTTAGTACAAATATTTTAAGGGGTGAATCAGCCCGTGAAACTGAACAACTTTCCCCAACAAACATAAGTCGAAATATGAGATTTTTTTTATCTTATACAAATTGATTTTGGTCCGTCAGTAATTTTGTATGGGAGATCCAATTTTTTTTCAGATTTTGACCTATGTTCCTTGGGGAAAGTTGTTCAGTTTAATGACTGGTTCACCCCTTGAAATATTTACAGCAATTTTTTTACACCCTGTATAATTACGTTGTTGTATGTAAATTTGTTTTCAGGTGGCACAGTGGTGTGAATCGACGCAGCTGCGGACGGGTCCTAAGTTCGATTTACCCATTGAACTTTCTACCAATGTGGCTGTCAATAATGTGAGTAATATTTGTATCAACTATAACTATAGCCTGCATAGACAGCAGCCGAGACCTACAGCTTAACGTGCCCACCGAAACACGGAACCTTCTTTCTTACGGACAATCAGGCGGTTCAACCTGCAATGTTCTAACCAGAGTAGGAACAAATTAATAAAGAGATAAATATTAACTTCGTGAGTATTCAACCGAGAATCGAAACCGGAACACTTCCGTGGTAGGCAGTCGCACTACTACTGCGCCACATCAGTCATCACAACATAACTCTACTTTAACGAGTAGTCAATTTGTATGGGGGTCCAAAAATAATTTCATAATTCGATATTCCTTGGGAAAAGTTGTTTAAAATATTTATAATTTAATTTTTTAATATATTTTTTAAGGGCTGAACCAGCCCACGAAACTGAACAACTTTCCCCAAGGAACAGAGGTCGAAATATAAAAAAAATTGGAACCTCCCATAGAAAATTACCAACCGACCAAGTCAATTTGTATCGGAGTTCCAAAAAATTTTCTCGTATTTCGACCTTGGGGAAAGTCGATCAGTTTATGGGCTGATTCACCCCTTAAGGTGCCGTGTGATGCCGGCTTAGTATAGCATCACCCCATTTCTTTTCCGTAGGTGTCGTAAGAGGCGATTGAGGGACTCGAGGGTTTTAAATGTATTGCAATTTTAGGCGACAGGCTGACAACATGTCACTATAGTGATACACGACTTATCTGCAACGACCCTCAATTATTTGTCAGACGTAGCGATAAAGACTGTAATTTTACTGTCGTTAACGCTCTGCCTACCCCGCAAGGGATAAGGCGTGATATATGTATGTATGTATGTATTCACCACTTAAAATATTTGCAATTAATATCTTCTTCATCGAATCGATGGGCAACAATTAAATTAAATAATATCTTTACACCTTATATGTATCGTTTCTCCCAGGACCTAGAATCTCCGGACGTGATATCATCCCCGTCGCGCTCCAACCGGTCCCTGTACGAAGCCCTGCTGGAGCCCCACACCGGGCGCGTGGCGCTCCGCCCCACCCAGCCCCGGGAGGCCCGCGCAGAGTTGAGGCCGAGTCCAGATAACCGGAGGAAAATTCAGTTGGTAAGTTTTTCCCATGTTAATCAGTTTTTACCATGTATAAATATAGTATTTAGAAGGTTTTTCGCTTTTATCATTGAAGATAAGGTAGTTTCTGTGGATGTCTGTAGATATTTGTTGCCGTGTGATGCCGGCTTCAAATAGCATCACCCCACGTCCTTCCCGCAGGTGTCGTAAGAGGCGACTAAGGGACTCGAGAGTGTTGGTCTATTACAATTTTTATGCCCTCAAGTCCCTCAGTCGCCTCTTACGACAACCGCGGGAAAGACGTGGGGTGATGCTATATATGACATGATGGCGTGTTCAGACATAAATGTGATAGTTTCCCGTTTCCCGTCCCCACAGCCGCCGGAGGATGACCAGTGCAGTCTGGACAGCGTCAGCGTTTCCATGGAATCCGAAGACGAACCTCCAGAAATCGAAGCGGAGTTCGAAGACGCCGTGCCTCCAGTGGAGAATGATAAACTACCCAGCGATGAGGATGGTAAAAGGTTAGTTGTATCGGTGCCGATGCCGGCTTAATAGCATCACCCCATTTCTTGCCGCGGGTGTTGTGAGAGATGACTAAGGGACTCGAGGGTCAACAAACAAAAATAAACCTTATGTCGTATCATTCACATGATTTTGACTGCTGCCAAATATGGCCTATTCAAACGACTATAAATATATAATAGTATACAGGGCGTAAGAGACGGTGGAACGAAAACTTTGCCGGCGTGCTCAGACCATGAAACTGAACAACTTTTTCTATGGGGACTATGTTGGGAAACTTAAAAAAAACTCGACTTACCATGCAAAATTTCCGATCAGCTGACTGACTATGTATGGCAACACGAAAAAAAAATTTCGTTTACTAACATAGCTCCCCTTTAAAAAGTTTTTCATGGTTTGATCACGCCTGCCAAGTTTTCGTTACACCGTCTCTTAAACCCTGTATAGTTGGATCCTACTTCAATTTTTATCAATTTAAATAAGCTTTTTTTATCCCAGGTCTAAATCCACGAACACTTGCAGCGAATGTAGCGAGAGCGACCCCATACCGGAATATTCGGCGGCGGAAGAATTCCACAACGAACGATCGTATATCAGTGTCGATACAGGAGGTAGCCACGCTACTTGCGATATGAAAGTAAGTAAATTGGGTGGCAAATTAGTAAACATTATGGGAACTTAGTATTTTCTTTCCAAACTCAATAAATCGGTAAGTTTCTAAAAAAAATTTGATACTACAAGAATTCCAAAGCCAAGACAGTAAATTGGTTGCTAACTTATGAACTAGTCGTCTGAACAATAAATGGTAGCTCTTCTCTTTTCGTGTGGGACGCCGAGTCGTCCAACGACTCGATGAACCCTAGTGTCAGAATTTTTTAACCGCCTTCTACAAGCAGGCTTCTGACATGGTTGTGTAACGACCGCCGTCTAAGTAATCATAGACAGAAAATGGTAGCTGAAGCTATATCTAGTGTAGTAACTGCGGTGGACGAATTTCATAACGAAGATCTTATATTAGTGTGAATACTGGTGTGGTAGGCACGCTACTTGTGATATGAAAGTAAGTATATTGGATGGCAAATTAGTAAATTACATGTTGATTCGTTTAAATTAGGTGACAAGCAAGTAAATTTGTTGCGAACTTAGTATAATAGTCGGCAACATAGTTAATATGGCAACCGGTGTAAGTAATGACCATTTAGTTTAAAATGTGTTTGCCGTGTGATGCCGGCTTAGCATCACCCCATTTCCTACCCGTGGGTGTCGTAAGAGGCGACTGAGGGAACTGAGTTTCAGGTGTATTACAACTTTTAGGCGACAGGCTGACAACTATAGTCATACACAACTTATCTCAAACGACCCTCTATATTTGTCAGACGTGGCGATAGCGATCGTATTTTTACGGCCGTTAACGTTCTGCCTACCCCGTAAGGGATAAAGGCGTGATTTATGTATGTGTATGTATGTTAGGGACTCGAGAGTATTGGTGTATTGCAATTTTTAGGCGACAGGCTGACAACCTGTCACTATAGTGATACACATGTTTTCTGAAACAACCTTGGAAAACAATCCTCAAAACTGTCAGACGTGGCGATAGCGACCGTATTCTTACGGTTGTTAACGCTCTGCCTACCCCGCAAGGGATAAAGGCGTGATATATGTATGTATGTATGTATGTATGTTTTTGTGCTCGACCGATTTCCATAATACTATATAATGACGGCGGTCGTTACACAACCATGTCAGAAGCCTGCTACTTGTAAAAGGCGGTTGAAAAATTCTGTCACTAGGGTTCACTGGGTCGTTGGACGCCTCGGTGTCCCACACGAAAAGAGAAAGAGGAAGAAAGTCCGATTGCAAATTCGTGTGTATTGATGCGCTCGGCTGCTCCTCGGGCCTCAAACTACACCCTCGTTAGCAACCGGTTTCTTTCTCACCACATGATCAATGTACTATTTTGTAAGCTTGTAAACAGCCGTACTGTAGCTTTGCCGTGTGATGCCGGCTTAGAATAGCATCACCCCATTTCTTTTCCGCGGGTATCGTAAGAGGCGACTGAGGGACTCGAGGCTTTCATGTGTGTTGCATTTTTTAGGCGACAGGCTGACAATCTGTCACTGTAGTAATGCACGAATCATCTGAAACAGCCCTCAATTTGTCAGACGTGGTGTTGGCGACCGTTATTTTACAGCCGTTAGCGCTCTGCCTACCCCGGAAGGGATACAGGCGTGATATATGTATGTATGTAACATGTTGTAATGTAAATTATGTATTATTTTTGTTCGCAGGTGATCGAGCCATACAAACGCGTGCTATCTCACGGGGGTTACGACACCCAGGGGTCGGCTATTATTGTGTTCAGCGCGTGCTACTTGCCCGACACCGCCAGGACTGATTACCGATACGTGATGGATAACCTGTTCCTGTAAGCTTGCATTGCAATGCTGCAACACAACCCAATATAGCTCGTTGGCTTAGCTAGTGTCGCGATCAGCGTACCTTGACCTCAATGCTCCAGTCGCATAACATTAAGTTACAGTTAACATGTCATCCGAAACACGAAACCATCTTTCTTTCTTTCATCTTTTGGAAAACAATCCTCAAAAATGTCACCCTGTCGTCGGCTAAAAATTGAAATACACCAATACTCTCCAGTCCCTTAGTCGCCTCTAACGACACTCGCGGGAAGGATGTGGGGTGATTCTATTCTAAGCTGGCATCACACGGCACGGCAGGTCAAATGAACTACTTTTTAAAATGGTATTTTGTTTGAAAATAGGAATGTATGACGTCATTCATTGCTACTTTGGATTACGTAAGACACTTACTTTTATATAATTTTTCTGTTAATTAATCCATTTTACATTTGTCCATTTATATATTTTTTTTGTTTATGAATCCATTTTCCTTTTGGCCATATATAAAATTTTTCTGTTTATTAATCCATTTTACATTTGTCAATTTATATATTTTTTCTGTTTATTAATCCATTTTACATTTGTCAATTTTTTATATTTTTTCTGTTTATTAATCCATTTTTCATTTGTCCATTTATATAATTTTTCTGTTTATTAATCCATTTTCCATTTGTCCATTTATATAAGGTGTAAAAATATTAGCTGCAAATATTTTAAGGTATGAATCAGCCCATGAAACTGAACAACTTTCCCCAAGAACTTTCAACCTATGTTAGGTTGGACCTCCTTTACAAATTGGGTTGGTCTTTAAAAAATTTTTTCGTATTTCGACCTATGTTACTTGAAGAAAGTCGTCCAGCTTCATCGGCTGATTCACCCCATAAAGTATAGCTAATATTTTTCCTTTATTTTTCTTTTAGGTACGTGATATGGACCTTAGAGCGTCTGATAGGGGAGGAGTACGTCCTAGTGTACTTGCATGGCTCAGCTGGCGCCAGGAGACTGCCGTCCTGCCGGTGGACCCTAGGGTGCTACAGGCTCATAGACCGCAGGTATGTGGACCCCAGGGTGTCTGATAGGGGAGGAGTACGTCCTAGTGTACTTGCATGGCTCGGCCGGCGCCAGGAGACTGCCGTCCTGCCGGTGGACCCTAGGGTGCTACAGGCTCATAGACCGCAGGTATGTGGACCCCAGGGTGTCTGATAGGGGAGGAGTACGTCCCAGTGTACTTGCATGGCTCGGCCGGCGCCAGGAGACTGCCGTCCTGCCGGTGGACCCTAGGGTGCTACAGGCTCATAGACCGCAGGTATGTGGACCCCAGGGTGTCTGATAGGGGAGGAGTACGTCCCAGTGTACTTGCATGGCTCGGCCGGCGCCAGGAGACTGCCGTCCTGCCGGTGGACCCTAGGGTGCTACAGGCTCATAGACCGCAGGTATGTGGACCCCAGGGTGTCTGATAGGGGAGGAGTACGTCCCAGTGTACTTGCATGGCTCGGCTGGCGCCAGGAGACTGCCGTCCTGCCGGTGGACCCTAGGGTGCTACAGGCTTATAAAATATAAGGTGTAACTGCACATATTTTAAGGGGTGAATCAGCCCATGAAACTGAACAATTTTCCCCAAGGAACATAGGTAAAAATATAAAAAAGTTTTTGAACCTCCCACCATACAAAATGTAGCAGCCGAGCGCGTCAACTGTATAGGTCAAATTTTTTTTCATATTTTGACCTATGTTCTTTGGGGAAAGTTGTTCAGTTTCATGGGCTGATTCACATACATACATACATATATCACGCCTTTATCCCTTACGGGGTAGGCAGAGCGCTAACGACCGCAAAAATACGGTCGATGTCGCCACGTCTGACAGATATAGAGGGCCATTTGAGATAATTTTGTGTATCACTATAGTGACAGGTTGTCAGCCTCTCGCCTAAAAGTTGTAATACACCTGAAACCCTCAAGTACCTCAGTCGCCTCTTACGACACCCACGGGTAGGAAATGGGGTGGTGCTATTCTAATCCGGCATCACACGGCTGATTCACCCCTTAAAATATATGCAGCTAATATTTCTACACCTTCTTATGTCATTTATAAGTTAAAACATCGTATCTTTGTTCCAGGTTACGAAAGAGTCTGAAACACCTATACCTGGTCCATCCAACTTTCTGGCTGAAATCGTTCGTGCTACTCACAAAACCGTTCGTAAGTTCCAAGTTCATTCGCAAGATAACCTACGTGCAGAGTCTAGAAGACCTTACTCGTATGATACCTCAGCTACAGCCCGCCGCCATACCGGACCCGGTCAAACGATACGATGAGAAGCGGTAGTCAAAAAACATACATATATCACGCCTTTATCCCTTGCGGGGTAGGCAGGTAGTAAAAAAACTGCGTGATATTAACTAAAGTCTATGAAATGCAAGGTGTATTAAAAATAGCTGCAAATATTTTAAGGTGTGAACCAGCTCATGAAACTGAACAACTTTTCCCAAGAAACATAGGTCGAAATACAAAAAGAGATTTGGACAAAATTACTGACAGATTACTTCAATTTGTATGAAAAGCCCAAAATGATTTTTCATATTTTGGCCTATGTTTCTTGGGGAAAGTTGTTCAGTTTCATGTGCTGATTCAGCCCTTGAAATATTTGCAGCTAATATGTTTACACCTTATATAGCTTGATATCTGTGAACAAATCTATACAAATAACTTTTTAAAAAGTGACCCGGACTGACGTAAAAAGTGCGAAACTCAATGTTTTGCCGGTTAATATGCTTAAAACCTTCTAGGTCTGACAAATAGTTTCCTGAAAACCGCATCAAAATAGGTTCATATAAACGCGAGATAATCGCGGACAAATGTACATACATACAGGTTAAACTGAGAACCTACTTTTTTTGAAGTCGGTTTAAAAAAAGTAAACAAAAGAAAATTGACCATATCATCATTCTCTTTGCCTTACCCCATGCTCTGTCGAGGTCGGCTACCTACCGAACCTAGGCGATTTGACGTGGAAAATGGACCTTATGCATTTACCCGAAAGTGGCAGACGTCACAGGTATCAAGCTAAATTTTACAAACTATAAGAAAGTTTCAAGTGTGGTGAAATGGCCACAAGACAGTGGTTGCAAAATTTGCAATATGTTATTTGCATGTGAAAAAAGTCATTAAAGCAATTAATGCAAAATCGAAGAGCAATAATCCTCTCAAATAGTATATTTTAGCCTGATTTGAATCTCTATTTGTCTACTTTATACTTTTTTCTTTAAAATATCACTTGGTATGTCTTTATTAAAAACTTTTCTCAAAACTTGTGTGATTAATGAAAAGTGGAAAAAAAGGAATACAACAGGATGTAAAAAAAAATGTGCAAATATTTTAAGGTGTGAATCAGCCCATGAAACTGAACAACATTCCTCAAGGAACATGGGCCGAAATATGAAAAAAAAATTTTGGACCTCTCATACAAATTGAGTTGGTCGGTTCATAATTTTCTATTGGACAATTTTTTTTGACATATTTCGACCTACGTTTCTTGGGGTAAGTTGTTCAGTTTCATGGGCTGGTTCACCCCATATTTGCTGGTTCACCCCATATTTGCTGGTTCACCCCATATTTGCTGGTTCAACCCATATTTGCTGGTTCAACCCATATTTGCTGGTTCAACCCATATTTGCTGGTTCAACCCATATTTGCTGGTTCAACCCATATTTGCTGGTTCAACCCATATTTGCTGGTTCAACCCATATTTGCTGGTTCAACCCATATTTTCTGGTTCAACCCATATTTGCTGGTTCAACCCATATTTGCTGGTTCAACCCATATTTGCTGGTTCAACCCATATTTGCAGCAATTTTTTTTACACCCTGTATTATTCAACTTACAGCACATTCCAATTCTATGCTTTTATCACAAAAAAAAATCTAAGACTTTCCTAACGTTTCCTTATTCAAATAAACCGCACAATAATGCTAGTTAGGATTAATTTTACTGAGTAGCTCAAATATTTCAATAATAAATCTTTAATAAGTAATTGTTGTAATTATATTATATCATAAAATAAATTACAATGAATATGATCAAATTTTCCAACAAATTGGTCAGAAATAAGAGCGCATTTTTATATCTATCATGAAAACATTTAAAAGCAACGAATTATGTAAAATAATTATATGAGAAAAGTATACGGGGTGGAAAAATATATAAAAATAAATATAATGTTTTTATAGAGGTTGTTGATTTAAATTATACACCCTGTATATTAATTAGATTTTAGCCAGTATTAGATTTGTATTTAAATTGAAAATTCTTTATTAGTTAGGCCATTTTATTATTTAAGAATTTGGAAACATAAGATTTCTATACATAAGAACCGTTTTTTGTATTTCAAAAAGCAATATTCTAATCTCAAAAAGCTTTAAAACGAAAAGCATGATTTATTTTAACTTTATATTACTTTCATATTACATAAATATGTATTTGTAATTTAATAGTTACTTAATTGCAAAAATAGTATTAATTTATAAATATAGTATAAGGAGGCTCCCAAAACGGTATGTGCTGTCCCCATCACTTAAAAAAAAGTAACAAATTTTTCATAAATTATGAATTGTTAAGATTTGGGGGCAGCGCCTAACTCCGGGAGGCGTCTTTAGTATAGAAAATGCTTGCCATTGGTGTTATTTATGTTATATTATTAATAAATGTACATATTTTATAGTTTTTAAAACGAAAATATGGTTATATGAAACATGCATTGTAAAAAAACAACAATTGTCATCGACACATGAGAATTGTTGTAAAAAGTATATCTCGATTAGATAAAGAAACGATCCCGAATTGGGAACATTATTGTCTCATATCAAAATATATGAATATAAAAATATAAGATGTAAAAATATTAGCTGCGAATATTTTAAGGGGTGAATCAACCCATGAAACTGAACAACTTTCCCCAAAAAGCATAGGCCGAAATTTGAGAAAATTTTTTGGTCCTTCCATATAAATTAACTTGGTCAGTTGGTAATTTTGTATAGGAGGTACATTTTTTTCATATTTCGACCTATGTTCTTTAGGAAAAGTTGTTCAGTTTCATGGGTTGGTTCACCCCTTAAAATATTTGCAGCACTTTTTCTACACCCTGTATAAAAAAAATGGCATATGAGCGGGAAGTGAACAATAATGTTACCATTTCATGATCGTTTCTTTAAAAAATCAAGTTATAAGTATTTGATTCCAATACAACGTGTACGAAGCAATATTTTTCTCATTAATGAACGCACTTCCTAAAAAAAAACTTCACATGTACCTAAATCCAAATTATTTTTTTAATACTCTAGTTCTAGAAAAAATCTTACAAAAGAAAATATTATTTGTAAGTAGTATAAATCAAATATTCTTGTAGTTAAAATATGTAGATGTAAAATATCATCTTTCAGTGTTGAAATGCTAAAAACCGATAAGCTGTAAAAAACTCAACAACTTTTCCCAAGAAACCTACATACACACACACACACACACACACACACACACACAAATCACGCCTGTATCCCTGGCGGCGTAGGCAAAGCGTTAACGACCGTAAAATTACGGTCTTTATCGCCACATCTGACAATATTTGCGGGTGGTTTACGATAAGTCATGTATCACTATAGTGACAGGTTGTCAGCCTGTCGCCAAAAATTGCAATACACATGAAACCCTCGAGTCCCTAAGTCGGCTTCTACAACACCTACGGGAAAGAAATGGGGTGATGCTATTCTAAGCCGGAATTACACGTCAGAAACATAAGCGTAAACGATAGAAACGTGTCGATTAGATAAAAAAACGATCACAAATTGGCAGTATTATTTCTCTCTATGAAAAAACAAGCCGTGCCGTGTGATGCCGGCTTAGAATAGCATCACCCCACATCCTTCCCGCGGGTGTCGTAAGAGGCGACTAAGGGACTCGAGAGTATTGGTGTATTACATTTTTTAGGCGACAGGCTGACAACCTGTCACTATAGTGATACACAAATTATCCCAAACGGCCCTCTATATTTGTCAGACGCGGCGATAGCGATCGTATTTTATGGCCTTTAACGCTCTGCTTACCCCGTAAGGTATAAGGGCGTGATTTATGTATGTATGTATGTACAAATTGGCAGTATTATTTCTCTCTATGAAAAAACAATTATGTTGCCCTTTCGGGATCGTTTCTTTAAAAATTCTAGTTAATTAATGAAACATACATACATACATATATCACGCCTTTATCCCTTGCGGGGTAGGCAGAGCGTTAACAGCCGTAAGAATACGGTCGCTATCACCACGTCTGACACTTTTGAGGATTGTTTTCCAAGGTAGTTTCAGAAAACATGTGTACCACTATAGTGACAGGTTGTCAGCCTGTCGCCTAAAAATTGTAATACACCATTACTCTCGAGTCCCTTAGTCGCCTCTTACGACACCCGCGGGAAGGATGTGGGGTGATGCTATTCTAAGCCGGCATCACACGGCATAATTAATGAAACACAAAATAATATACATGGTGTTAGGAAAAGCAATAACTTCCTTTTAAGGGATGAAATGGAACTACTTTCCCCAAGGAACATAGGTCGAAATTGAATAAGTTTTTGGACCTCCCATACAAAAAGTACCACTGCCGACTGAGTATGTATGCGCGGTCCGAATATTTCGTTATCCCTTGGGGAAAGTTGTTCAGTTTTTTTTTTTTTTTTTTCGTGTGGGGCACCGAATCGCCCAACGACCCGATGAACCCTATTGTCAGAATTTTTCAACCGCCTTCTACAAGTACCAGGCTTCTGACATGGTTGTGTAACGATCGCCGTCTAAGTTATTATAGACAGCAACCGGGACCTACGGCTTAACGTGCCATCCGAAACACGGAACCATCTTACTTACGGACAATCGGGTGGTTCAGCCCGCAATGTCCTAACCAGACTGGGAACAAATTCACAAAGAGATAAATATCAACTTTGTGAGTGACCCACCGAGAATCGAACTCGGGACCTTCTGCGTCAAAGGCAGTCGGGTTGTTCAGTTGTTCAGTTTCACGGGCTGTTTCTTTTCTTGAAAGAAACTTAGTACTTTTCCAAATACCCTATTTACAACGAAGTGGGAGATTGATTTATTTAAATTCAAACCTTTGTTTCTTGGGGAAGCTTGTTCAGTTTCATGGACACGTTTTTTACACCCTGTATACTACTTTACTAAACCATATTTCAGACAATCGGGTGGTCAGCTAGCAATGTCCTAACCAAACTGGGAACAAATTGACTTAGTTAAATAGTAGTATCAGACTTTTCAACAATGAATGATCAAAAACTGTTGTATTTTAAAATAGTACTGAAATATAAAAAGCACAATAAAAATTGTCTTATGCGTGAGTATGATAAATAAATTAGTAATTAAGTTTTTTTATTTTGTATCTGTTTTCACTCGAATGATAAATTTAATTACTTTACCCTCGATTCTGTGGGTCAATATCTTTTCCATTCTAAAATAATTAAAAGAAAAGAAAAATAAACATCTACTACCCAAAAAATTGGACTTTCGGTACTATGTGACCCGGTCGGGTGGTACATTTTGTATGGGAGCGGAGGTTCAATTCAAACAAAAGTTGTTCAGTTTTGTGCCTAGAACACACCCTTAAAATATTTGTGCTTAATCAAACGTATTCTATACAGGGTAGCTTTTAGTCAATGCACAAACTTAGGATGTTTCTACTCATGATTCTGAACAACTTTTACTAGGGGAATCGCAATTTTACACAAAAATTTTTGAATGTTCCATACATTTTTGCCGAGTAGGTATGAACTTTTGTATGGAACATCATAAATTTTTTTTTGCGTTTTCGCAGGTGGCCTCATAATAAAAGTTGTTCAGAAACATGAGTAGTAACACCCTACAAAGTTTGTGTACTGGCAAAAAAAATATCCTGTATAGCTAATGCATTTATAGTGGTGCTTTTATTCACAAATAAAATAACGCACAAAATCCTTGTGATGTTTTGTGCTACATATCACGGCGTAGAGAGAGAACACATTCAATATTCATTAGCTAAATACATAATACTCTTGTCACTTTCTAATATTTCTTTTTTTTTTTCTTAATTTTTTTTTTCTTATACGGCTACCGTTCGAACTGAGCCTCTATAGCGTCAGAGACGCCGCGACTGTGACGCCGCGACAGTGCGACAGATCGATGTTCTATGCAAATGTATGAAATTCTCGAGAACGTTATTCGAGCGCAGCGACACTGACGCGGCGTCTGTGACGTCACAACGACGCCGTGAGCGCGTCTTCAGACGCCCGCGTCAGTCGCTCGGCCGCGCTTGCAGCGTCGCTGTTTTTGAGGATAGAAAGAAAGAAAAATGGCGTCTCATGAGATTTTAGCGCAGACACACAAACAAGTTGCAAATCCATATTATTTTATGATAAGACTGCTATAAAGATCAATCTGGTCAGGGCGGTGCGCGGCGAAAGTGTGATGCGACTGTGCGTCTGTAGTGGGTATTCAAAGTCACCAGAGCGTCAGTGTCGCGGCGTTAGTGACGCGGTGTTGGTGTCGCTATAGACGCTGCGTCTGTGACGCTCAGTTCGAAAGCCTACCTTTAGTATTGCCCAGCCGGCGGATCTGTTTCCGGAACATTACAACCTTTTCAAGGCAAGAGTGAATAGGCATTATCCAAGCAAGCATGTTCCATTATCGTCTGCATCGTCACTTACCATCAGGTGAGATAGTAGACAAATGCGGGCCTATCTTAAATTAAAAATAATACAATTTAACCAAACTTACATGACAAGGTAAAAATAACATGTTTTTTTTACAAAGTTAATAATATTAAAGATAAAACACACTGTGAATCTACTTAGAAATAAGTATGGCGGTTGTCTCGAAGACAAAATTATAAAAAATATAGCAATAATTTTGTGTATTCTCTATACTTACCCCTATTTAACTATGAGCAAAACAGAAAGTAACAAGAGTACCTAATTAAGAATTAGCTAAAGAAGTGTTCAATAGAATCGAGACCATCTGCTATTATATGTATAGTATTGTATATCAATTTATAAAAGAGTATTGATATAATATTATAGTATGTTTATGTGGAAGTGTGTAGAAAAATGTACAATGTGATGTTTTGAATAAGTGTGTGTTTGTAGGAATGCGTTTTTAATAAAAATATGCATTTAAGTTGAAAGTTTTATTTTAGTGTGTCCCCTTTGTCCCCAAGATCCGTGTCCTCAAAGTGGGGCAAGATTATGTGGGTCGGCAATTTTGTATGGGAGGTCCAAAAGTTTTTCATATTTCGACCTATGTTCCTTGGGAAATCTTTTCAGTTTCATGGTCAGGTTGAGCTGGTTCACCCCTTATAATATGTGCAAATTTTTTTTTTTACAACTTGTAGAAAGACTAAGCGATGTCTATGACAGACCAGCCAAGCCCAAAATGTTTGTGAGCCGAATGAGTATTTTTAAGCTGGTAGCAACAATTGGAGTAGGTGGTGAGGTGACGCAGTTGGGTGAAAATTTGGGCAGTTAAAAATTTCGGTCACACGTAAATTTCTTCAAGTGTACAACACTTACAGATTTTAAGTATCATTAACACGAAAGAATGTTTAATTGAGAATTTGGAAAGTAAAACTTCATCCACAAATTATGAAATATGTTTAACTAAAACTTAATCTGAAACCTGAAATCGGGGCCAAAACACGCGTTCTTCGCGTGTCACACTCAGCTGTTGCGAAATTCAAACACGTGTAAAGTTTTATCTACCTGGACATCATATAACTTTTCACCCATCATAATAATCCTTATATCATGTAGATTTATAGAAAATTATTAACTGGACAATATTTAACTGCGTATACCGATAAAAATGACAGTTTGTGTTGGTCACACGTTTTTGTGTTTTCTGAATACGTGGTCTAAAACGACTGAGTCGCTGAAAGTAATAGAACTATGAGCTGGGTCTTGTTTCTGCCTTCTGCCAGGATTACTTCTTCATCCCTGGAGAGGGAGCATATAGCTCCTTGGCACTTCTAGAATAAAATAGGAGTCGTTAAATTTTTAGATCCTATTTTTGCACCCGCGCCAGGTCCCTTTCCTGTGCATGTTTTCCTCATGTAATAGTTATTACAGAGGATTTGTTCTGGACAAATAACGTCGCATAATAAAGCGAGATTTAAAATTCGTTTAAAAATTTTGATTACATTCAAGCGTTTACCAATAAATCACTAAAAATATAGAAAATTGTCCCTTGACTGGCTTCATTTGACTGGCATTTTTCCCAGTCAAGGGACATTTTATACCAGTCAAGTGACTAATGTTATTTTAATGATTGTTTTTGCAACTTTTTTGTGTAAAGGTGTGCCTGCTGAGTAGAATAGCACCACCCCATGTCTGCCCATGGGTACCGTAAGTTAGATTAAGGGTTTCCAGAAGGTGAACAGCATTGTTTTTCGTGTAGATAAAATAGTTTAAAAACACTTTCTTTATGTCTCTAGGTGTAGCTGCGTTAGGCCTCGGGGTAGCTGCGCGATATCTCAGGCTGATTGATAGACGTCTCTTAAACTACTGCGTTGTATCTCAGGGAGGCTGCGTTAAGTCTCAGGTTAATTTCGACGTATCTTAAGCTGACTGCGGTGTATTTCAGGGTGGTTGCGTTATGTCTTAGGCTGACTGCGACGTCTCTTAAGCTGAGTTCGTTGTATCTCAGTTTGGCTGCGATATGTCTCACTCAGGCACAATGCAACGTATCTTAAGCTGACTGAATTGTATCTCGTTGTATCTCTGCGATGTACGAGTATCTAAGGGTGGCTGCGTCATGTCTCACTCAGGCTTATTGTGATGTCTTTTAAGCTGACTGCGTTGTATCTCAGGGTGGCTGCGTCATGTCACAGAATGATTGCGACGTCCCTTCAGCTTACTGCGTTGCATTTCAGGTTGGCTGCGTTTTATCTCACTCAGGGACATTAAGCGAAGTCTCTTAAGCAACTGCGTTGTATCTCAGGGTGGCTGCGCTATGTCAGGCTGATTTTGACGTCTCTTAAGTAGACTGCGTTGTATCTCAGGGCGGCTGCGTTATGTCTCACTAAGGGTGACTTCGACATCTCTAAAGCTGAGTGCGACGTCTCTTAGCCTACTGCGTTATCTGAGGTTGATTGCGACGTCTCTGCAGCTGTCTGCATTGTATCTCAGCATGGCTGTGTTATGTCTCAGGTTGGTTGCGTCGTCTCTTAAGCTGATTGCATTGTGTGTTGGAGTCTTTTTAGCTGAGTGCATCGTGTCTCAGGCTGATTGCGTCGTCTCTAAGGTGACTGCGTTGTGTCTCAGGTTAGTTACGTTATTTCTCAGTCTGATGGCAATGTCTCTTAAGCTGATTGCGTCGTGTCTCATGTATACAGCGGCGTGTGTTAGGTTGCTTGTTTAGTGGTGTCTAAGGCTATCTGATTCATGCATGTCTCAGGCTAATTGCATCATCTTTAAGGTTATCTTCGTCTGTTCAGTAGCAGAGTGTACAACACAGTTAATTCTCAGGTCATAATGTCTTCGGTGGTTTCTTCTTGTCTCATGCTAGCTGTTTCATTATGGCCTAAGTTTAAACGACTTACGTTACTATTGTTTTGGTGGGGAATTGGGTCTACGTTTCGGCTGTTTACAAACAGCCTTCTTCCAGAGGTCGACAGATCACACACGCCCGCCTGTCAACTGTGATTGTCGAACACTGTGGCTGTTTCATTTCGTATGTCGGGCTGGATGTGTCGTGTTTTTCGTCGCTCGTCAGTCTTAACCAGACTGAGGCTTCAGGGCGTCAGTCTGGTAGGCTGCGGCAACTTTTACTTCTATTCTATTTAGTTAAAAGCAAAAGATGAACACCTTTTATTCATATATTTTGTTAAAATAATTACTTTGTCCCTTGACTGGCGCAAAATGTCCCGTTGACTGGCACCTCAAATTTTAAAATTGAATTTTGGCGAAACCTATGGTTCGATTTAAGTGTTTTTTCGTAAATAGCCTTTTCAATAGGCCTTCATTATTATGCAATGATAAAATAGCCATAAAACTAAAATTATTATTTTGCCAGGAAAGGGACCTGAAGAACCGTTTTCAAATATCCACCCAGTTGGCGGTTTTATAGTTTGACTGATTATCTGTCAAGTCCAGTGACTTATCTATGCTAAGTTAAAAAAAATCATTTGCACTCAGCGCCACCTAGAACTAAGCGATAAGATTAAAAATTTCGCAATGGCGGAAAGGTCAATAATACCAGTAACTTCTAGTGTATCTGTCTGGATGATAAAATGTTATCGATGTAAACATCCACTGACATTGAGAAACTAAGGTCTGTATTTATAAATATCACTCAACTCTGAGATCGATCTCAAGAGCGGTTTTGACAAATGTCAGAATACTAACAGCGTCTCACAGGCGCACTCAAGATCGATCTCAGAGTTGAGTGCGGTTTATACATACGAGCCTTAGTTAGTGAGAAGACTGTTTGCAATGTATAATTTGCCCACAGTTTTGAGAACCTAGGTTGTTTATTAGTGCATAACTTAATTACCTATCTGTGATTTTTTTTATTTGGTTTTAGGTAAGTATGAAATGTATACGTATGTATCTGTTTTTTTTTTCTTTGCTCTGCCTAAAACATTTAATCAAACATACAGGGTATAAGAGACGGTGTAACAAAAACTTTGCAGGCGTGATCAGACCATGAAACTGAACAACTTTTTCAATGGGGGCTATGTTGGGAAACGAAAAAACTTTTTCGAGTTTTCATACAAAGTCAGTTAACTGATCGAGAATTTTGTATGGAATCTCGTTTTTTTTTAATGTTTACCAACATAGGCCCCATAAAAACGGTTGTTCAGTTTCATGGCCTGAGCACGCCTGCAAAGTTTTCATTACACCATTCCCTTACACCCTGTATATCTACGATATTATATCGACCTACGTTTCTTTAGGATAGTTGTTCAGCTTCATGGGCTGGTCCATCCCTCGAAAGGAACTTAAGTACTTTTCCTAAGGCGAGAAACACACTTGTCGCACGACGGAGCGCAAAAATATCGCAGCGGTCTGTCAGATCCATACTAGAAACGTCACTCCCCATACTAAAACCGCACTCGACGGATGACATTGCGATAGCGCTGCGTCAACAGCGGTTGCGCGGTTTTAGTATAGGGAGATTTCTCGTATGGATCTGACAGACCGCTGCGATATTTTTGCGCTCCGTCGTGCGTCAAGTGTGTTCACTAATTCAGGTTACCGTTTGTTTTTCAGTGTATTACGAATAAAACGAAGAGCGTATACAAAAATGATATGTGTTGGGATGAGATGTGGCCTTGCCTTGTTCATGCTGTGCGCTGAAAACTGGATAGATCCTTCCGGTGAGCGCAGACATATTACCTATACATACATACATATAGCACGCCTTTATCCCTGGCGGGGTAGGCAGAGCGTTAACAGCCGTAAGAATACGGTCGTAACAGCCACGTCTGACAGGGATGGAGGGCCCCTTCAGATGATTCGTGTATCACTGTAGTGATAGTTTGTCAGCCTATCGCCTAAAATTGTAATACACATGAAACCCTAGCGTCCTTTAGTTGCCTTTTACAACACCCGCGGGAAGAAATGGTGTGATGTTATTCTAAGTCGGCATCACATGGCTAAAAATATTACCTATACTTTGTAAAATTTGATTTAATTTATGACAACCGAAGGTGTCACTCTAAAAAAACACACTGTGGTTAAGTAAGACATATTATCGAATCAACACCAATGATACTTTGTAAAATTTAGCTTGTTGCCTGTGACGTTTGTGACCTTGGAGCAAATGCTATGACATAAGGTCCGATTTTCTTTGTTTACTAGGTCACAAACGTCACAGGTATCAAGTTAATTTTACAAACTATATTGGTGTTGATTCGATAATATATTTCGATAACATATACAAATACAACATGCTAAAATGTGTTTTTTTAGAGATAGTAAATTAACACCTTGGGTTGCCATTTATTTCGCAAATCGTAAATGGTGATGAGCCAACCATTTGTCAAGTTCAGTGCATAATAAAAAATTACGATTACGCCGATCTATAAAATATCACTGCTGAGCCTTTACACCATTCGCACGAGCGCCCTCTACAGGCAACTAAAAGAAACCGATTAAAATATTCCAAAAAATGGCAACCCGAGATGTCAATTTACTATCTCTCAAAAAAACATTGTCACTTTCTGATAATTATATATTAGAAAATGGATAAAATATGGCAGTTCGAATAGGCCACATTTGACAGCTGTCAAACCCATACTAAAGGACATGTCTACAAAGAAAAAGACTTAAGTCATATCATTAACATGATTGTGACAGCTGTCAGAATGGGTACGTTAGTGCCCACGCCAAGACGAGTTTAAATATTACACCAAAATTATGTTTTTCAGATCCAGTGACGCTGAACATGACTACCATCGCGACTAATCCGCTGCGGGTCGGGCAGAAGATCACGTTCACATGCACTGCGACCAACTTGGCTAGTTATTCAACCTTGTCATTCTTCCGGGTTGTAGGTAATGATTTTTTTAAAGTTAATAATTTATGGGATGCTGTGTGATGCCTGCTTATAATAGCATCAACCCACTTCTTCCCGCAGGTGTTGTAAGGCAACTGGGGGACTCGAGGGTTTCATGTGTATTACCACGTATTACAACTTTAGGCGACAGGCTGAGAATCTGTCACTACAGATACACCTACATGTATCATCGAAAAGGGCCCTCGATACTTGTCAGACGTGGCGATAACGACCGTAATTTTGCGATTGTTAATGCTCTGCCTACCCCGGAAGGGATAAAGGCGTGATTTGTGTAGTCTGTATGATTTTTCAGGTAACACTGAGACTAGGGAGCATTCTGGCTACAGCGGTTTCAACTACACGATCACTTTGACTGAGGACGACAACGGTTCAGAATGGTATTGTGGGACCAGATTCTCAAGGTCAGTGGATGTATTAAGGTGTAAATATTTTAAGCAGTAAATCAGCCCATGAAACTGAAAAACTTTCCCCAAGAAACTGCCGAAATATGATTAAAAAATTGATCCCAAACAAATTGACAAATCCCATACAAATTGACTTAGTCCGTTGGTATTTTTCTATGGGAGGCCCAAATATTTTTTTTTTCATTTTTCGACCTATGTTCCTTGGAGTAATTTGTTCAGTTTCATGGGCTGGTTCACCTCTTAAAATATTTGCAGCAATTTTTTTTACACTCGGTATACATACATATATTATCACGCCTGTATCCATTGTCCGTGAAAAATCGAGCTCGCTTCGCTCGCTATGGGGCGGAAGACTCACAGCTTACTACAGATGGCAGCAGGCGCGGCTATGCCTAAATGCACCAATAAGAAGTAAGTGAACTTTGACATTGACACATTTTTGACCAATCACAGAAAAGAGGCACTGCCGAGAGTGGCGCCATTTAGTTCCACAGTTTCCTACCTAACTAGCAAGCTCGAGTTTTCACGATAAAACCGATGTGATGCAATCAATACTAGTGATGTAACGAGTATTCGCATTAGCATTCGCGAATAAGGGACTTGAGGTTTTCAGGTGTATTACAACTTTTAGGCGACAGGCTGACAACTTGTTACTATAGTGATACCATGGACCAATGTGATACACATATTTTCTAAAACAACTTTGGAAAACAATACTTAAAAATGTCAGACGTGGCGACAGCCACCGTATTCTTACGGCTGTTAACGCTCTGCCTACCCCGCAATGGATAAAGGTGTGATATGTATGTTTGCTGTTACAGAACGGTGCAACAGCCCGTAGGACCACGTAGCCAGTTCTACTCAACCAGTTCCAACAAATTCGCGATACGTATCGTAGGAGCCACCAAGCGAGCGAAACCGCCTACAGGATGTAAGTCTTATAGCTTCTACTCATCATTCTCGTTGCCTTATCTCGTTCTCTGTCGGGGTCGGCTACCTAGCGTATGGGATTTGACGTGAAACCAAGTTTTTACTCTGACCCGAAGGCTAACCTGGCCCGAATCCTAGATTATGTCACTTTCAAATATCGTGTGATATTATGTACTTATGCATTGACGACCGATGTGGCGCAGTGGTAGTGCCTCAGACGCAAAAGGTTCCGGGTTCGATTCTCGGTGGGTCACTCACAAAGTTGATATTTATAACTTTGTGAATTTGTTCCTAGTCTGGTTAGGACATTGCGGGCTGAACCACCCGATTGTCCGTAAGTATGGTGGTTCCGTGTTTCGGATGGCACGTTAAGCCGGAGGTCCCGGTTTCTGTCTATGATCACTTAGACGGGGCGGTCGTTTCGTTACACAACCATGTCAGAAGCCTGCTACTTGTAGAAGGCGGTTGAAAATTCTGACACTAGGGTTCATCGGGTCGTTGGATGACTCGGTGTCCCACACGAAAAGAGAAAGAGGTGTATGTATGTATTTCTTTTATTTTCAGCCATAGGTCAAAGTGTCAGCCTGAAAGTGACACCAGAAGCTGTCAATAATTTGAAAGCCGGTGACAAGGTGTCATGGTTGTGTGACTCGCAGAACATAGAGCGTGGTTTTGTGGAGATGATACAGGGGAAAGGTAAGCTCACCCGTACATACAGGGTGTAAAAAAAATTGCTGTAAATATTTTAAGGGGTGAATCAGCCCATGTAACTGAACAACTTTTCCCAAGAAACATAGGTCGAAATATTAAAAAAAATTTTGGACCTCCCATACAAAATGTACCAGCCAACCAAGTCAATTTCTATGGGGGGCCAAAATTTTCTTTCATATTTCGACCTATGTTCTTTGGGGAAAGTTGTTCTGTTTCACGGGCTGATTCACCCCTTAAAATATTTGCAGCTAATATTTTTTTTGTTTATTCGAGTTTAAAGTTTTGCGCAAAGTGTCATCTTGGAAAAAAATACTAAATTAGTTTTTTTTTTCATTCCGCAGGGAACATAGAGAAAAACATCTACGTAGGATACCAAGCTGACGGCGGATACAGATGGATTGAACAAACGCTCGCCCCTGCTGACAACTTAACTTATATTTACTGCTCTGTGTCCATCTTTGAGTGGGAAGGCGTAGGGTATTTTGTGAAAGGACCTCGTACTTATCTGAAGTTCCAAACTTAGAAAAATGCTTATAAAAAAGTATACAGGGCGTAAGAGACGGTGTAAAGAAATTTTGCAAGCGTGATCAGACTATGAAACTGAACAACTTTTTCTAAATTTTACGACTTTCAATACGAAGTCAATCAGCTGATCGGATATTTTGTATGGAAGGTCGAAATTTTGTTTCTGTTCCCCAACATACCCATAGAAAAAGTAGTTTCAGTGTCATGGTCTGATCACGCCTGCAAAGTTTTCGTCACACCGTCTCTTACACCCTGTATTTTACTGGTAAGTTAGTTGTAAATTCATCTGAAAATTTTAGATATCAAATTTAATCTTTTTATGTGTTGCTATAGGTTTTTTAGATTTTTTTTTAGAAATAATATGGCCTTTCGAATAGGCGATATTTGACAACTGTCAGAATCATGTTAATGCTATGGCATAAGGTGTATTTTTTTTTGTTGACATTCCGTTTAGTATGCGTTTGATAGCTGTCAAATATGGCTTATCAAACGGCCATACTTTAGCGAATTAGTCTGCTACTCAGAATTGAGTCTATTAGGTACCTACCTAATCACGGAGGACAGTAACCAGTGGAGAACGCATGCGGGGGCGACCGCACTCACTTGATGTCTGCTATATTAAGCAGACGCATCAAAATTTTGATTAGTCGGGTTAAGACTGTGCGAAAGAATGGACGTTCCGCGCTTCGTTTTTTGTCGTATAAACGTAAACAAGAATGCCTTGCTGTGCAGTGAAATGGTGTGGAAAGTGTAGTACAACATCAAGTTCCGCAAAAGACGGGATAACATTTCATAGGTAAACATTTTTATGCTTGATTCTTTCAAAATTTCATTTTAATGAAAAATAATTCCATATTTATAATTTCTGATGCGCTCCCGTTGATGTCTTTCATTGCCATCCCTTTCTAACGCACGGGTGTGTCCATACGTAGGCTGGCTCTTTCTTCGTACTAGTGCTATACCACTGTTCTCAGAAGTATAGAATGATTTTATCGATAATTCTGGGATCGTCATAAAATAATTATGTTAATGTACGTACTAAAACAACTTACCTACAATGTATATTATATGAATGAATGCATTCGGGGTATATGGAGTGGCGCGGACGTATTCCCCCCGCGCCACCCGGAACGAAAATCAAAATCAAATAAAAGATCTTGCGCTAGTCGAATATCAATTTGTAACATACATACATACATATATCACGCCTTTATCCCTTGCGGGGTACGCAGAGCGTTAATGGCCAATGGTAAGAATACGGCCACTATCGCCACGTATAACATTATTGATGCTTGTTTTCTAAGGTTGTTTCAGAAAACATGTGTATCACTATAGTGACAGGTTGTCAGCCTATCGCCTAAAAATACACCAACACTCTCGAGTCAATTTGTAACTATTTCATTTATTATGAAATCAGAACAAAATATCAATAGGTAGGTCAATATATCATCTTGTCATGTCCGTCTGTCTGTCCGCTGACCAGCATCGTCTCGCCAACCAGACCTACCCTCCAAAATGATCGTAACAGGTCGTTTCCAATTCGGTACAATTATTTCAATACATACCCTAAAATTACAATGTAAGTAGGTACTTATTAATTTTTTATACTATACATATATTGCTATATTAATATTAGCATGCACATGTTTCAATAAATTTCAATCACATAATATGAGTAAACTTATTGAACGGTAATATAAAATATCGATATAATTTTACATATTTATTTTTCCCATCTCTACAAAATATGCAGTCATTGCGAAAGCCAATTGCGTCTAGCGATAATTACCTCTCCCCCCGCAAAAACCAGTGAGCTTGGTTTTGAACAAAATCGCACCGACGCGTTCTCCACTGGTTACTGTCCTCCGTGTACCTAATAGACATATTTCCTAGCTTTCCTACCTAGCGGACATATTTTTTGATAGCAAAGTTGTTTTTATCAATTTTGCGTACGTTAACAACGTTTTATGACGTCGAAGATATGACCACTCAGATTTTCACACAGATTTTCCATACAAATCTATAGACGTTTATTCACGCTGTGGTCTTATAAAAAAGAAACCATAGTTTGTGATATGACACATTCGTGTCTTGACGGCGACGTTAAAAGACGTTCTGCAGTATGTTATGCATATAAAATTGGTGGATCGTATTCCTTATCAGAACAGTGTTCACAATCATCACTGAACGGGTCCGGGGTGGTTTTTCGAGACGGCAAATTTTCGACAAACATCGCCATATTGCGTTCTTTATTTCTTCGTTTCTCCTCCATCTACTACAGAATCAGAGAATAAAATAACCTTGTAACATATATCATATTAATGCTTTGCAACAAACAATTGAAATTCAATAAAATAAACACAAAAACACGACAGAAATGGTAAATTTCTACTCACATTTTCATTTACAAACACGCGGTGTTATCAAGCAAAACACTCCCCCGGGGTTTCCCCCGTCGTGTGCGCAAGTTGACTGAATGTTCGACTGTTCATACACAGAGCGGCGTGCTATGACGTTGTTCATGTGTGTGTAAATAAATTCATATGTGTGAGTGACCTTGAAATGATGAACCAATAACTCGATACTGTGCGGCGCTACAAGGTGGAGGTTTTGATGTGGCGTGGCGCAAAGTCGAAGCTTAAGGAAATAGTATAGGAAATCGACGTGTCTTAACGTATGAGCCGTAAACTAAAGATTTATCAACGACGTGATTGTACGTTGTGCCACACTGCGTAGATCTTTTATTGACGTTATATGACGTACCGTACGCGAACGTGTTAAGGATAACAAGTGGTATTTTATACTGCTTATATTTTAAGAAATATTACATACTAAAATGTCAGTGTTTTGGCATAAGCTGTGTGAACTTATATTTTAAATAAACGAAATTGAATTGATTATGCTACATTCAGGTCGATTATAAATTATAATTATGTCGTTCCCAATTGAGATAATTAGTATACAACAAAATAAATTAATTTGGACTATAAAATACTTTAGGACAGCTTATTATACAGTTACCTTTGTAAAACCTGTATTTCTACCCAACTTCAAAAAAAGGAGGTTCTCAGTTTGACCTAACGATTGGATAAACCGATTTTGATGCGGTTTGCAGAAAAGTATACAGGGTGAAGAGAGGGTGTAACGAAAACTTTGCAGGCGTGATCGGCCCATGAAACTGAACAACTTTTACTAAGGAGGCTATAGTGGGAAAAGAAAAATTTTTTTTGAGTTCCCATACAAAGTCAGTCAGCTGATCGCGCATTTTGTATGGGAGGTCGAAAAAATTTATATAAAAAGTTTCATGGTTTGAGCACGCCTGGAAAGTTTTCGTTACACCGTCTCTTACACCCTGTAATGCCTTGATGCCTGCCTGTAAGAGAAGTTTGAAATTCAGTTACCTAAAGGTAGGTATGTAAGTACATAATTATTGTGTATTATGGAAATTTGAAATGGCTTGAATGGAAATTTATAACAGGTTCTTTTTTATACAAGGTTATTTTTTAGTCACTACACAAAATATTGCTGGGTGTTTATACTCATGATTCTGAACAACTTTTACTACGAGATCACCTGCGAAATCGCAAAAAAATTGAGTGCTCCATACATTTTTACCAAGTATATGAATTTTTCTATGGATCACCCAAAATTTTTAAATTTCGATTCCACAGGTGGCCCCATAGTAAAAGTTGTTCAGAATCATGAGTAAAGACACTCTACAACGTTTGTGTACTGACTTAAACCCTTTTTACACCCTGTACATACAGTGTACATATTTTAAGTGTGAACCAGCCCATGAAACTGAACAACTTTTCCAGGAACATAGGTCGAGATATAAAAGAAATTTTTGGGCCTCCTAGTCATCTGTTACGGAAGTCCAAATTTTTTTTTCATTTTTCGACATATGTTCTTTGGGGAAAGTTTTTCAATTTCATGGGATAGTTCACTCCTTAAAATATTTGCAGTAATTTTTTTTACACCCTGTATACATACACACTGAATTTAATTAATTAGTTTAAATAATTCAATAATTCTTCTGGTAGATAGGACTGATGATAAAAATAATTTATTTAAACTCCACAAATTTAAAAAAAGTTCTCACTCTTTGTCTGTAATTAGTAAATTAAAGATGATTTTCAAATTATTCGCTATTTTGATGGGTAGCTGCATCCCTGGATTACAAGGTAATAACACTCTCTCTCTTTTCGTGTGGGACACCGAGTCGTCCAACGACCCGATGAACCCTAATGTCGGAATTTTTCATCCGTCTTCTACAAGTACCGGGCTCCTGACTGGTTGTGTAACGACCGTCGTCTAAGCGATCATAGACAGCAACCGGGACCTACGGCTTAACGTGTCATCCGAAACCATTTTACTTACGGACAAAAAAGTGTGGTGATTTATGTTATTGAAGAAGGCAACTAGGAGACTAGAGGGTTTCATGTATATTACAACTTTAGGCGACAGGCTGACAACCTGTTACTACAGTGATAGGTAGGTACGCGAATCATCTAAAAGGGCCCTCAATACTTGACAGACGTGGCGATAACGACCGTGATTTTACGATCTTTAAGGCTCTGCCGACCCTGTACGGAATGACGGCGTGATCTGTATGTATGTACGTATTAATTTGTGGCCCTGGATAGTTCTTAGTTTGAACTGTATGTATGTGTTTGTTCGCGATTATCTCGCTTTTGGCTGAACCGATTTTGATGCGGTTTTCAGCACAGTGTTTTTTAGACTTAGGAAAAGGTTTTAGGCATATTAACCGACAAAAATGGAGGTTCGCACTTTTAAAAAAAGTTATTTAAATTCTGTTTCAGCTCAACTAGGCGAAGCGCCGTGCAATACTGATGATTTGCCATGCATAAGGTTCATACAAAAATATTATATATAATTTTTCCTTGAAAGGAATTTGTCACCACCATCATCATCATTATTGGCCTCATACGTCTGTGACGGAAGGTTCAATCAATGTCTGAGGCAAGACACTGCGTTGCCTGGGACGCAATTATGGAATACGCAGGGCTTCCCAGTACCTGCGCCACTATTCCGCTCTGTTTTAACGCAGTATCTCATCACCCAAAGGTTGCCTGGTAGAGATTGCTAACATAGCAACAAGGCCGCCTTATTGTACCTTGTTTTCCTTTTATTTGTTATTTCTGTGTCGCATTTTTTATATGCAATAATGAATTTATTATTATTATTATTTTATGTAAGTTAGTATTTCAATTTCGATGACGCGGGTTGTAAACCAAGGGGTCATCAAAACTACCCTAGGGGTTATTATTATTATTATTTATTGTATACTTTCTTTATCTGTTCTTTTAGTAACTAGAAGGTTTAATTTACTTTACCATACGGGCCTTAAACAAGTTATTATTATTATTATGTTCAGCAGCGGACGTCTTCCGTCTGAAATGATGATGATGATTAAATGTAAGTATTTTGTTTCCAGAAATTTCTTAGCATCCTGGTCCAGCTGTGATCCAAATGTAGCAGGAAGTGTGCCGGCCATGATATCTACCAATAACGTCAAATTTCAGGTAAATATACATACAGGGTGTAAGGGACGGTGTAACGAAAACTTTGCAGGCGTGAGCAGACCATGAAACTGAACAAATTGAACTGTGGGTGGGGGCTGTGGTTCTTTTCAAGTTCCCATCAAAATCAGTCAGCTGATCGGGAATTTAGTACGTATAGTCTGGCAAAAAAGTGTTTGGAACGGAATAAATGGAACTAAAAATTTCATATGAATAATTGTTGATTATACTTACGCGTTATCTGTCAGATTTGACAGATCGCGAATAAAGTGGCGCCCTCATTTTTTCTCTACTCTTTTTTGCCAAACTGTACGGAAAATTTTTCGCGTTAGCTAACATATCCCCCCTAGAAAAAGTTTTTCAGTTCCAGGGTCTGATCACGCCTGCAAAGTTATCATAATAATCGTTACACTACTGTCTCTTACACCCTGTATACCCACCTGCCATACAAATTGACTTGGTCGGTCGGTATCTTTGTATGGGAAGTCCAAAATTTAAAAAAAAAATTTGTACCTCACATACAAAATTACCTACTGACCAAGTCAGTTTGTATGGGAGGTACAATTCTTTTTTCATATTTCGACCTATGTTCCTTGGGGAATGTTGTTCAGTTTCATGGACTGATTCACCCCTTAAAATAATTGCAGCTAATTTTTTGCCCGCTTAAACCACGCAACGGACTCTGAACAACCATTGATTTAGAAATTTGGTTGCAGGTGGGCCATTTCAACGTGTCTCATCACGATCGTCAGATTGTCATGAGAAACATGGATGAGTGCACTGTTGCTATCATCTAGTAAGTCTCCAAGCCTTATCCCGTTCTCTGTCAGGGTCGGCTACCTAACCTAGGGGATTTGACGTGGAACCAAGTTTTTACAAAGAGCGACTGCCATGGAACCAAGTTTTTACAAAGAGATCTGACCTCTGCAACCTGAAGGCTAACCTGGCTTGAATCCTAGGTTAAGTCACATTCAAATATCATCTGAAATCAAACTTCATTGTTTTTCTTAACACCGTAAGAGCAGTCGTTAAATGTACGTGAGTAAAACACATGGTACATGTCGGGGATCGAACTCGGGTCTCACGATTGTAAGACCGTTGTCCTAACCACTTGGCCACCGTCTTTCAACTGAAACTGACGGTGCTAAAACGATACATACATAGTTACATTTACATACATACATATATCACGCCTTTATCCCTTGCGGGGTAGGCAGAGCGTTAACGGCCGTAAGAATACGGTCGCTAACGCCGCGTCTGACATTTTTGAGGATTGTTTTCCAAGGTTGTTTCAGAAAACTTGTGTATCACTATAGTGACAGGTTGTCAGTCTGTCGCCTAAATATTGTAATACATCAATACTCTCGACTCTCGAGTCCCTTAGTCGCCTCTTAAGACACCCGCGGGAAGGATGTGGGGTGATGCGATTCTAACATCACACGGCTAAAACGATAATCTCTATAAAACTATTTTCAGTCGCAACGAAACGCTACACAGGACCGTGTTGGGTGTGGATTGTCCTAACTTGCATTTGGAAGCAGAAAGAGAGTTTATCGTACACAGCCCCGGCAGGTTGGACCAGACATACCTCATCAAAGTCGTCGCTGACTATGGTAAGATTGTCTTCATGATAACTAACTTCTCTGGCTCAGTAACCCCAAAATGGATCTTGGCCCCGAAACAAGCTTCCTCCACTGATAACGGCGCATCGCACACTTAACGCACGACGGACCGCTAAAATATCGCAGCGGTCTATGATCCATACTAGGAACGTCACTCCCCGTTCGAAAACCGCACTCGACGTACGACTGCGATAGCGCTGCGTCAACAGCAGTTGAGCGGTTTTTGTATGGGGATTGACATTTCTAGTATGGATCTGACAGTCCGCTGCGATATTTTAGCGGTCCGTCGTGCGTTAAGTGTGCGATCCACCTTAGCTAAAGTTTATAAAATATAGCTTGATACCTGTGAGGTTTGACAGTCCATTCTAAAATAGAAGTAAACAAAGGAAAATGGACCATGTCATAACATTTGCCCGTAACTGACAGACAGGGTAGGGTAGGGTTTGGTTGACATAAACATACACACACACAAATCACGCCTTTATCCCTTGCGGGGTAGGCAGAGCCATAACGATCGTGAAATTACGCTCGTTATTGCCGCGTCTGACATGTATAAAGGGCGCTTTCAGATCAGTAGTCCATCACTGTAGTGACAGGTTGTCAGCCTGTCGCCTAAAGTTGTAATACACGTGAAAGCCTCGAGTCCCTTAGTTGCCTCTCACAACACCCGCGGGAAGAAATGGGGTAATGCTATTCTGCATCTGCATCTGCAGCTGGCATCACACGGCTTGAAATAAAAACCTAACCTAACCTAGAAATAAAATGACAGATATTTATTGCAGATGACGTAAAACTGTCAATGAACATGCATGGAGATGTGTTGGACATCTGCCGGGAGAGGGCGTTTGGATTCTCCTCAATACCGACACTGTTTCTTCAAGGACGGAGTAAGTCATACATACATGACTCACGTTACTCTCTACATTTCAAAAAGCTATAGGGCATTTTCTATGTACACATACATACACATATCACGCCTTTATCCCTTGCGAGGTAGGCAGAGCGTTAACGGCCGTGAGAATATGGTCGCTATCGCCACATCTGACATTTTTGAGGATTGTTTTCCAAGGTTGTTTCAGCAAACATTTGTGTATTACTATAGTGACAGGTAGTCAGCCTGTCGCCTAAAAATTGTAAACACCAATACACTCAAGTCTCTTAGTCGCCTCTTACGACACCCGCGGGAAGGATGTGGGGTGATGCTATTCTAAGCCGGCATCACACGACATGAGGAGTAAGTCATGCTGTGTACAGAACAACTCATTAATCCTCAGGATATAAGTCCTTACGGATGATGATGATAGAATCACCACTAAGCTGCCACTGCAGCCATTGCGAGTAATCACACTCCACAAGCTCCTCAAGTAACCGACGCCGGCGGGGTCAAATAGTCGTGTCTCGTGACGTGACCCTATCTGAACGAATGAAGTTCGGCCATGTCCGTCAGAATGACTGCCCAAAGTTGTGATTACAAGTTTAGATATTATCATAATTTAGTACCTATTTCGTACTATTTTTGGTACCTATGCTTAAATATTTAGTACCTACGTAATTAAAAAGATATTGAAATAATAAAGTGGCCAGTCATTCTGACGGCAAAATGTCTGCCCACATTTTTTATTTCCATTATTAGGGCTGTATTTTATGTTTTTACCTGTGCATTATTTAGTACCTATTTAGTACCTGAACATATATTATTTTCAGATTTTATAAGCGTTTTTTTTTGCATGAGTTATTATGGGCACGTTCATGACGGTCTGGCAATCGTTCTTTCGTCGCTCTGTTGTCCTACGACAGCGACGAAAGTATGGCGGGTGTGCAAGAACGTGGTTTCACGAAGTGTCATCGAACAAAAGTTGTACAAAAAAACGATTCTTGAACGAACAAACATCTTAACTAGACGTGGCGTTAGGACAAAAGAGCGACGAAGGAACGATTGCCTGACCGTCATGAATATGCCCATAATAACTCATGCAAAAAAAATGCTTATAAAATCTGTTTGGTTTGCTTGAAAAATCTGAAAATAATATATGTACAGGTACTAAATAGGTACTAAATAATGCACAGGTAAAAACATAAAATACAGCCCTAATAATGGAAATAAAAAATGTGGGCAGTCATTTTGACGTCAGAATGACTGGCAAGTTTATTATTTCAATATCTTTTTAATTACGTAGGTACTAAATATTTAAGCATAGGTACAAAATAGTACCAATTAGGTACTAAATTATGATAATATTTAAACTTGTAATCACAACTTTGGGCAGTCATTCTGACGGACATAGTTCGGCTGGGAAGAATTCAATAGCAGCCTTTAAACATCGAGGTGTCACATACAGGGTGTAAGAGACGGCGTAGCGAGTCTTTCGAGTTCCCATACAAAGTCAGTCAACTGATCAGGAATTTTGTATGTGAGGTCGAAAAAACTACGTTTCACGTTTTCCACCATAGTCCCCATAGTGTGTTTTACCATAATAAAAGTTGTTCAGTTTCATGGTCTGATCACGCCTGCAAAGTTTTCGTTACACCGCGTCTCTTACACCCTGTATGTAAAACGACGAGCTCGCTTCGCTCATGTTTTTTGTGTAGGTAGCGCAACGTCATCCCAAACCTCTCAAAATGGTTTTATTATAAAATGTCAAGCTCGCTATTCATTTCATTTCATTTATTATTTATTAAGATTTATATACACATTGCCATACAGGCGTACCCAAGGCGGCAATGCACCTAATCCTTAATCTAGTTATAATTATAATTTACAATTAGAATATTTAATACCATATTACTGTGATATACCTTTAAACGAGCAAGAATTGTATATTCAAGATCTCGGAAACAGCTCCAAAGGCTCGGTTAACCAGGTACTGTTCCGTAAAACAGGGTGGATAGGGACGGTTTTCAACTTTGGAACTGATTATTACCTCTAAAATTTTAAGTGTTCGACCCTTTATGAATGTATACTTGTCTGGCTGTGCAAATTTTAATTTCTAGTCGTGCATTTTGTGTATATTAAGCTTACTTAGCTGGCGGTATAATCATAATTATTATTTCTTTGACAGACGCAAAATCCCAGCAGTTCGTGCGCAACGACCCGCTGGGCATGTTTGGCAAGCGCCTCAACACCTGGATCCGTGAGATCTGGGCAGACCGAGCCACACCGCTTTTCAACACGTGGGTCAGAAACGTGCTGTGCGATTTTAATTGCAACGTCAACCAGATGTACAGCTATTCTGAACATCAAATGCTGTATTAATTATCAATAAAAATAAAAAGGCGTTTCACAATTTTTTTCACTGTTCTTTTTCGCTTATCATCACTGGAATCACGGAGGACAATAACCAGTGGAGAACGCATGCGGGGGCGACCGCACTCACTTGATGTATGCTTTATAAGGCTGACGCATCAAAATTTTGATTAGTCGGGTTGAGACTGTGCGAAAGAACGGACGTTCCGCGCTTCGTTTTTTGGCGTATAAACGTAATCAAGAATGCCTTCCTGTGCAGTGAAATGGTGTGGAAAGCGTAATACAACATCAAGTTCCGCAAAAGACGGGATAACATTTCATAGGTAAACATTTTTATGCTTGATTCTTTCAAAATTTAATTTTAATGAAAAATAATTCCATATTTATAATTTCTGATGCGCTCCCGTTGATGTCTTTCATTGCTATCCCTTTCTAACGCACGGGTGTGTCCATACGTAGGCTGGCTCTTTCTTCGTATTAGTGCTATACCACTGTTCTCAGAAGTATAAAATGATTTTATCGATAATTCTGGGATCGTCATAAAAGAATTATGTTAATGTACGTACTTAACAACTTACCTACGCGCTAAAACTTCGTGTTTCATTATTATAAATAAAAGATCTTGCGCTAGTCGAATATCAATTTGTAACATACATACATACATACATATATCACGCCTTTATCCCTTGCGGGGTAGGCAGAGCGTTAATGGCCAATGGTAAGAATACGGCCACTATCGCCGCGTATGACATTTTTGATGTTTGTTTTCTAAGGTTGTTTCAGAAAATATGTGTATCACATCACTATAGTGACAGGTTGTCAGCCTATCGCCTAAAAATACACCAACACTCTCGAGTCAATTTGTAACTATTTCATTTATTATGAAATCAGGACAAAATATCAATAGGTAGGTCAATATATCATCTTGTCATGTCCGTCTGTCTGTCTGCTGACCAGCATCGTCTCGCCAACCAGCCCTACCATCCAAAATGATCGTAACAGGTCGTTTCCAATTCGGTACAATTATTTCAATACATACCCTAAAATTACAATGTAAGTAGGAGCTTATTATTTTTTTTTTATACATATATCGCTATATTAATATTAGCATGCACATGTTTCAATAAATTTTCTTACACATAATATGAGTAAACTTATTAAACGGTGATATAAAATATCGATATAATTTTACATATTTATTTTTCCCATCTCTACAAAATATGCGGTCATTGCGAAAGCCAATTGCGTCTAGCGATAATTACCTCTCCCCCCGCAAAAACCAGTGAGCTTGGTTTTGAACAAAATCGTACCGACGCGTTCTCCACTGGTTACTCTCCTCCGTGACTGGAATAATTCCCTCCGTAGGACTCTACCCCACCACCCAATACTTAAGTTCGTTTACATTGAAGCGGGGCTACGCTAAACTAAGCGCGGCATGAATTGACCAATCACGAGCCTCAAAATCCCCGCCCCGCTTCAGTAGAGACACTGGATTTGTCAATTCATGCACAGCTCAGCTTAGCGCAGCTCCGCTTCACTGAAGACGCACCCTTAATCCGAGCGAAGCGAGCACGTTGTTTTAAACTGCTCTACTCCAACGCAATTTATCAGAGAAATCGGGACACTTTCGTTTTTATGATTTGACAAAACATGAAACTACGTATAATGAAATTGTGACATTTTCATTAAAATTTAATTTTACTCACTATTACACTCAGCTTTATTCCAAAATAAACACACTTTAAATAATCTGATTTGTAAGAAACAATTTCTTTCCTGGATTTTTTGATGAGAAGATAATTATATCGCGAGCGAAGCGAGGTTATAATGTCGCTCGCTAAACAAACTTAATACGTCTGCGAGATTAAGCAAACACGTCATTTCACAGGAAAAGTTTGGTCTAAAAATAAAAAGCTAAGATACTTTAACTATAATACATTTATTGACTAAACGCTAAACTAGATACAATAGTTACACATCTAACTACACATGCATAGTTATATAAGGAGTAAAAATATTTGTTGCAAATATTTTAAGGGGTGAATCAGCTCATGAAACTGAACAACTTTTCCCAAGAAACATAGTTGACCTATGTTAATATGAAAAAATACAAAATCCAAGTCAAAGTGACTTGGTCAGTCGGTTATTTTGTATGCGAGGTCCAAAATATTTTTCCGTATTTCGACCTATGCTCCTTGGGGAAACTTGTTCAATTTCATAGGCTGGTTCACGCCTTCAAATATATGCAGCTATTTTTTTAACACCCTGTAGTATAAAATCTTAGAAAAATAACATTTCATAGTTTTTTTTAATACTTTAACTCCGTGACGCAACCAGCGCTAGGCACTTGCGTGTAAGGCACCTCCGACAAGAAAGTGACAGATATGACAGGAATACGCTATACAATATAGAATTTAGGATATCATTCATTTTGAAAAGTAATCGTATAAAAAACAATAACAGCACCAAATTCGTCATAAAAAAAATATAGGTATTTTTTTTTTACTTACTGTGAATAACTTGTTTTGATCTTTAAAATATTTATAATCCTAATAACATTAGTGAATTTCAATTCGTGTTTTTAACGACTGCCGTCATAGCAACAGGGACATAGCTTAACGTGCCCTCCGAAGCAGGGAATCGAAGAACAGTGAAGCCACATTTGTAAAAAATAGTATGAACTGAAGTAATTTCATTGGTAAACATTATAGTCAAATCCAGTAAAATAATTTGTATGGGCCTGCTTTTACAATGGTGGGATTAATTTTGGATTTTCATACAAATCGACCCAATAAATATTATAGTTGTAGTATGAAAGTAAGAAAAATCATTTGTTACAGTCAAGCAAAAAAGAGTAGACAAAAAATGAGGGCGCCACTTTCTTCGCGATCTGTCAAATTTGGCAGATAACGCTTAAGTACGGCAACAATTTTTCATACAAAATTTTAGTTCCATTTTATTTAATTTCTACTCTTTTTTTCTGGACTATACACATAATATATAGATGTTTTATTGTTGTAACTGGCAATACTAATGTGTTGCCATATGACATACAAAAAATTACCATTTGTCTCTCAAATAAAAGAAATCTTAAAACTAAAGTTCAATAATACTAAATAACAATTATTTTTATTATAGTTTGTGTTAGTAATGATGTAATGAGGCGAAGAGTTAGTTTTAAAAAAACGCACAACACAAACATTTCCCTTAGAATAAAATAAAATTTTGCTTTTTTAAAATAAGTGTACTTACATAATTAAAATTAAACATTTTTAGAATGCGATTTACTCGTAACAGACGAGTTACCTTCATTTAAAAGATCAATAATACTGATTATTTAAAATAAATAAGAATACATACATACATATATAACGCGTTTATCCTTTACGGGGCAGGCAGAGCGCTAACGGCCGCGAAAATACGGTCGGTGACATTTTTGAGGATTGTTTTCCAAGGTTGTTTCAGAAAACATGTGTATCACTATAGTGACAGGTTGTCAGCCTGTCGCCTAGAAATAAATTAGAATAGACTATTCTAATTCGATGATACTAAGTATCATCCTATTGGTTTGCCGTGTGATGCCGGCTTAGAATGGCATCACCCCATTTCTTGCCGGGGCTGTTGTAAGAGCCAACTGAGGGACTCGATAGTTTCACTGACTGACCGACTGACAACCTGTCACTAATGGTACATGAATCATCTGAAAGATCCCCTAATATTCGTTAGATGTGGCGATAGCGACCTGACCGTATGTTTGCAGTCGTTGACGCTCTGCCTACCCCACAGGAGATAAAGGCGTGACATGTATTTTCTAATAACTGTACGAAAATCAGTATAACTTGATCCTTTAAGAAAGCAACTGTGACACATATTTTAAAAGTAAAATTCGCAATCTATTCATGTTCCTTATAATAATGTCAATTCCGGTATAATATTTGTTATGAGATAAGTAACATACGTATAAAGTTTTTTACAAAAAGGCAAAATAGTGTACATTTTTTGGTAAAAACAACCAATGTACAAGCCAAGATGCTATTTTTGTTTCATTTTTCGACCTATGTTCCTTAGGGAAACTTGTTCAATTCCACGGATTGGTCCACATCTTAAAATATTTGTATTTTATTTTTAATATCCTGCGTCAAATACGATATTTTAACCATACTATGGAAAAAGATACAAAATACAACTAAAACAGTAATCATTTGGACAATATGGAAACGCTATTGGTCTAAGATCCTGCTATAGTATAACGGATGAAAGGTATTTTTTATACAATAAAATATGCCAATAAATATATTGCGTATAGGCTTGCCTAAAAATTTCAGTCCAGAATGGACTTATCAGCCTTAAGTCAGCTAAATGAAAATTGTTTCCGTTGGATGTCGATTGGATCTCAGTTGGAAGATTTTGGTAGTTTCGTAGTCTGCTAATAGTTTGAAGTATAGAAAAATCACAATCGCAATGGAATGACAGTCGAGTTTGGATGGCGTTACAATGACAAAAATTAGTAGACTTAGGGCCATCGTAGTAGGCTGGTTTCCTGACAGGTCAAATGAGCTATTTTTTAAAACGATCTAAAACGGTATTTTGTTTGAAGAGCTAGAAGTATGACGTCACGCCGTAAGTATTTGGATGGCGTCAAAACACTTACTTTTAAATTATTTTTCTGTTTATTAATTCAAACTTTAAATATTTCGAACAATGATGAATGAAGTCCGTAGTATTTTTGGACAATAGTTTTAAGCGTACACCTGTTGTATTTTTTAATGACCCAGGAAACCAGCGAATTCTAGTTGCTGTAATTTATTCTAGTTGGTGTAAATTACGTCATTCTAGTTGATGTAATTTACGTAATTCTAGTTGGTGTAATTATCGTCATACTAGTTGGTGTAATTTATGTCATTATAGTTGGTGTAATTTATGTCATTATAGTTGGTGTAATTTACGTAATTTTAGTTGGTAATTTACGTTATTCTAGTTGGTGTATTTACGTAATTCCAGTTGGTGTAATTTACGTAAAGTTAGTGTAATTTACGTAATTTTAGTTGGTGTAATTTACGTAATTTTAGTTGGTAATTTACGTTATTCTAGTTGGTGTAATTTACGTAATTCTAGTTGGTGTAATTTACGTAATTCCAGTTGGTGTATTTACGTAATTCCAGTTGGTGTAATTTACGTAAAGTTAGTGTAATTTACGTCATTCTAGTTGGTGTAATTTACGTAATTATAGTTGGTGTAATTTACGCAAGTCTAGTGGGTGTTGGTGGTGGCTTGCAGCAGCAGCGCGTTGTGGACGCGCTCGAGGCGGAAGGCGCTGTGCTCGGGCAGGTGGCGCACCAGCTCGTCGGTGAGCCGCACGCGCGCGCCCAGCGGGCCCGCCACCAGCACCGTCTCGCACTCCTGCAAACAAAACATTCAAGTTACAATCCCATGTTCTTTGGGAATAGTAGATTACGTACTTAGGCATGTAACCAATCAATAACAACCGAGGTTTTTTAACTCCGCGAGGGCGGTACCTTTCCGAGGTTGTTATTGATGTTACATCCGTGGTACGTATACTGCTTTACATATCGAATGAAAAGTGAGTAAAATAAAGCGATAAATACAGAAAAACAATCCATAAATGATGATTGTATCGTCTGGTATTCAAATTGCACCACGAAACTTTTTTTTATGATTGAAAAATATTGAATTAGTATGAAAGAAAAGTATCCTAGCATAAAGTAGACATTTTTCTGATTGTATGGATATTAGTAATTTTTACTTTTGTCATTGTATTATTGAGTAATAATTCGACAAACTTATTTATTGAGGTTATAAAAATACAGATTAAAAATATAATTCCTGCGTTCAAGCAACGCAATTCGTAGCGGCCAGTTCGAAATTTAAAATCGTATACAACTAATAGATGCAAACTTTTTAATTGCCGCTAAATTCTATTGGTTCTTTTTCTAGTTCCATATTTAAAATTACTTACAGGCTTAGTTTCAAAACCTCGCCTGTAAGTTGAACTTACAGGTCGTGTTTTTTGTCAGTAATGACCTACTTTCAGAGCATGAGATTATGTAAAAGTTGTTTAGTTTCAAAGACTGGCTCACCCCTAAAGTATTTGTAGTCAATTTTTGTACACCATGTATTAGGCGGGCAGAGCGTTAACGGCCGTAAAAATACGATCGCTATCGCCACGTCTGACAAGTATAGAGGGCCGTTTGAGATAAGTTGTGTATCATTATAGTGACAGGTTGTCAGCCTGTCGTCTAAAAGTTGTAATACACCTGAAATCCTCAAGTCCCTCAGTCGCCTCTTACGACACCCTCGTGTAAGAAATGGGGTGATGCTATTCTAAAATGGAGAGATATTGCCAGGGGAGATATTTGCGTACCTTGGCGTTGACCCCCTGAAGAGCCTGCAGCTTGGTGAGCAGCTCCTGCGCTCGGCAAGCGTGCAGATACAGCGCGCTGTACACGTCGCTGCCGTCCACGCTGCCCGAGCACACGTAGATCGTCAGGCGCGGCTCTATGCGTCTGTCGATAAAACAAATATTTATTGCAAAAGGAGGTTCTCTTTTTCAGAATTAAAAAATAAAACTAGTACTCCAAGAACTCGATAGATGGCGTTGAACTGAATTGCAATAGGTTCTCTTTTTCAGAATTAAAAAAATAAAACTAGTACTCCAAGAACTCGACAGATGGCGTTGAACTGAATTGCAATAGGTTCTCTTTTTCAGAATTAAAAAAATAAAACTAGTACTCCAAGAACTCGATAGATGGCGTTGAACTGAATTGCAATAGGTTCTCTTTTTCAGAATTAAAAAAATAAAACTAGTACTCCAAGAACTCGACAGATGGCGTTGAACTGAATTGCAATAGGTTCTCTTTTTCAGAATTAAAAAAATAAAACTAGTACTCCAAGAACTCGATAGATGGCGTTGAACTGACTATGTTACTAGATTCCAGTGTAGATTTTAAAGCCAAAAGATAAAAAATAACATTGCAACACTGACTGACAGTCTGGTATGCACTGACACTTTCGTTCCAAATGATTTTCAAAAAAACAAACACTAAATACTTGGACGAAATAACCACTGGACGCGAAACGATGTCATTTCACCCTTTACCCCTCTAGCCACAAGCCCTGAAATTTTGCCAAAGTTATCTAACCGCAACCGTCAGTGTCGCTTCAGTGCTACGAGAGAAAACATCGCTTTAAACATGGTGAAATGTGCTGTATTGCTTTGTAAAAACTATAGCCATCGTACAAGCAATATTTCTTTTCACTCGTAAGTATATTTTTGTCCTGTATTTTGTGTTATTTACGTAGAAAATTAATAAAATATGCAAGACTGGATCGTATAATACGACACAATAAAAAAGGTCATATTTTATAGAACATTTCAACCAATATTTGATCGTACTCTAATTAGTCGGTTATTATCAGTCATTTTTTCATTCGTTCAACAATTACATTCAGTCTAGTGCTATTCAACTTTCGATGAAGGATATCGATAAAAATAATAGTCAAGTCTATTTTATTTAAAAGTGACCTTAAATGTAAACAAACCATTTGCTATAACCTCGTCGATAGATTTTGCCTTATTTCATTGAAACCGTATGTAGGTACACATTTCGCTTTCTTATGGGTGTTCATAATAAAAAAAATTATATAGCTTACCATCATCGACGCGTTCTCTCGCTTAGATTTCTGATACGCAGAATCAAGCGCCTTATGTACCTATCCTACTGCTGGCGACAGATCCAAACACTAGACGAAGAAAATTGTTTGAAAAATTTAAAAACACGCGTAAATGTATTTGTTTACGCACTACATTTTTGAGTAAGTGCAATTTTGTGACGTGGTGGCTACTTTCCAGGCGCATTTCAAAAGTCTTTTCACATTCTACAGAAACAGAACACTAGATACAGTGTATCGTTCCATTTTAAACAATAAATATCACGCACAAATTATTTATTAATATTTATTAGTACGAAAAACCGCGAAAACTCTCAGAGCCGGCCGGCGGCGAGCTTACACTTGTTTGCTAACATAAGAACGGCAACATCGCATCATCCCCGCGCCGCGCCGCGCGCGCAATGGCCCATCTGGCAACGTCGCGCATACGGCGCTTCCAGATAAAAGGGCAGAGCACACCGGCCTGCGTAATGCAGCTTGTATCACTACTTATTTAAAAAAGGTGTAAGAAAATTAGCTGCAAATATTTTAAGGGATGAATCAGCCCATGAAACTGAACGCATTTTTAGCCCTATGTCATGCTGCTAGCGTATTCCAAAATTTATTACAATTAAAATGTGGATTTATAATGTTTTCTCGCAAATGGAAGAAAAGCATTACTTATACAGCCTTAGCCAAAATGGCAATTTCTGGTCTCTTTCCGTCCACATGAGAACGGAACTACGACGTAGCACAGTGGTAGTGCGACTGCATGCAACGCAGCAGGTTCCGGGTTCGATTCCCGGTAGGTCACTCACAAAGTTGATATTTGTCACTTTCTAAATTTATTCCCAGTCTAGTTAGGACCTTGCGGACTGAACCACTTGATTGTCCGCAAGAAATATGGTTATGTATTTCGTATATCACGTTAGGTTAGGCCGCAGGTCCCGGTTGCTATCTATAAATGGCGGTCGTTACACAACCGTGTCTGAAGCCTGGTACTTGTAAAAGGCGGTTGAAAAATTCTGACACTAAGGTTCATTGGGTCGTTGGACGACTCGGTGACCCACACGAAGACAGAAAGAAACTTGGGAAGGCCTTGACTTCATCTCATCCTTCCAATATTACTCGACCAGAAATTTATCCATTTTTGTCTATTGTCATAACGTACTATTTTATCCGGCATGAAAGTGTTTCTATTTTAAACTGACATCACAGTATTAAAGGTCCATTTTTATAACACCGTTTTACATGTAAGTTTACCTGTTATATGTTTTTTTAGGAATAAGTTGATCAAAAACTTCATTCAATCATTCATTCGTTGTCGATTATCGACTATGGTACAGCACTGTCTTTGACTTACTTCATAAACCGGAAAAAATCAAAACTGTCAAAAGTAAAGAGATGATTATGTAATACGTGTACATTTCAATTTGGAAGAATAATATTTGTCCTTTCCTCCCTCCCCCCCAATATTGGTTGAATGAGTTTTCAAACAAATTCGATACGTTTCGCGTCCAGTGGTTATTTCGTCCAAGACTAAATATTACGTTTCGTCTTTTGCGGTAACACACCGAGCACAGCGCCATCTATCCAGCGACTAGAATAATAATAAATAAATAGAAGAGAATTCCATATTATTGCAAGTGGCCCGTCTTTTCACTGTTTTTTCTTGAGATAGTAAATTCTCATTTAAGGCTGTTTTTGCAAATGTTAGATAGTGATATGCCAATCTGTTAAGGGGTGAATCAGCCCATGGTATTGAACAACTTTTCCCAAGAAACATAGATCAAAAAATGAGAAGAGTTTTTGGCCCTCCCTTACAAATTGACTTGGTCGGTCGGAAGTTTTGTATGGGAGGTCCAATTTTTTTTTTATATTTGTATAATTGTTCAGTTTTATGCACTGGTTCACCCCTTGAAATATTTGCAGCAATTTTTTTACAGCCCTGTATGTATATAATAGTTAAAAAAAAAACTCACTTGGCATGCAGAGCGTTGAACAGACGTATCCCGTCGGCGAGGCCGCATATCTGTATGATGTCATCGCGTGACAGCCGCAGCAGGTCCGCACCGGAGAAGTTTGCGAACGTCGCCGCGTGCTGCGAGAACCGGTGGCGAGACAGCCACGCCTGCGTCTCCGTCGCTGATGCATCCTTGGACAGACCCTGGTTCTTGGGAAGAGGAATGACAGTTGAGTTTCGGTGGCGTTATAATGACAAAAAAATATGAAATCCTACTAATATATTAAATGCGAAGGTTTGTATGTATGTTTGTTTTGTAAACAGCATTTTTTTTTATTAGCACGCGTGTTTATTTTTCAATTTCTTATTTTCATTTATGAGAATAATATAGCACTGGCAGTAAATCCAGTTAATATTTATCACTTTGTGAAATTGTTCCCAGTCTGGTTAGGACATTGCGGGCTGAACCACCCATTGTCCGTAAGAGAGACGGTTCCGTGTTTCGGATGGCACGTTAAGTCGTAGGTCCCGGTTGCTATCTATGATCAGACGGCAGTCGTTACACAACCATGTCAGAAGCCTGCTACTTGTAGAAGGCGGTTGAAAAATTCTGACACTAGGGTTCATCGGGTTGCACGACTCAGTGTCCTACACGAAAAGAGAGACGGAAATATACAAATATGTTTTCCACAATAAAAGTTGTATCAGTTTCTTGATTCCCACAATTTTCAGTTCACCCCTCGTAGAAGGCGGTTGAAAAATTCTGACATTAGGGTTCATCGGGTCGTTGGACGGCTCGGTGTCCCACACGAAAAGAGAGTTTTTTTTACATACCTTGTCTGTTTCCTCGGCAGAGTTAGGTAGGTCCGGTAGTATAGTCCCCGGCGAGTGGCACGGAGGACTACTCACTTTCATATCGCCACCACTGAAAGCGATAAATGCATACTTTACATTATAAAAAATACATACATACATATATCACGCCTTTACTTTCTTCACTAGTGGGGTAGGCAGAGCGTTAACAGTCGCAAGAATACGGTCGCCATCGCCACGTCTGACACATGTTTGAGGTTCGGTTCAGATAAGTCGTGTTTCACTATAGTAACAGGTTGTCAGTCTGTCGCCTAAAATTGCAATACACATGAAACTCTCCCTTAGTCGGCTCCTACGACACCCACGAGAAAGAAATGGGGTGATGCTATTCTAAGCCGGCATCACACGGCAATTCGAAGCCGGCATCACACGGCAACCCCTACATTATAAAAAATACTATCGTACTAATGCAGGGTGTAAAAAAAATATATTAATATTTTGAGGGGTGAATCAGCCTATGAAAGTGAACAACTTTCCCCAAAAAACATAGATTAAAATATGAGAATTTTTTTTGTCCTCCCATACAAATTGACTTAGTCGGTTGGTAATTTCGTTTTCATATTTCGACCTATGTTCCTTGGGGAAAGTTGTTTAGTTTCATGGGCTAGTTCACCCTTTAAAATAGTTGCAACAATTTTCTTACACCTTGTATAATGGTGAAAGATTTTTGGAACTGATCTAGCTTTTTCAGAGTATTTTTATACAACAAACAAAAAGTCTACATTATCCCTAAGTAACTAAGCTACCTTTTACTGCGCCAAAGCGATAAATTCCCACGGGAAAACGAGTACAGTAAATGCATTTGGGTATTTTACTCTCAAATCAAGGCTGTTTATACTTCATTTTAAGGTTCCGTGGTTATTATCACTAAAACTATAAGACATTATAACGGGTTTTAACTCACGGTAGGAATATCGAGCGCCCAATATTTCGGCGATGTTGCAATCGCCATGATCACGGGTAAACTGGAGCGGCTGCGGGTGACGGCTAAGGGCAAACATATCTGTCTACCCTCATTCTTCTGCGTTTTTTCGGAACACTTTGGTCACTATCGGTACTCACTCGAAAGTCATCTCGAGAACACACACTAACGGTATCGCATGATTTTATTGCAGGTTTAGACACAAACTTATTTTTACACAAATTTACCACTGGATTCCATGTACTTGACAATTTGAAGCCATCTTCTCTATTGAAATTTTTGTACTTGGTGATTTCAATAGCCTCGCTTACCAGTCTTGGTATGTAATGGCGTTCGGTCGAAAGTACTTTTGGATTATGTAATTCGATCCAGTGGTTTGGACCAGACTCAAGCAGGTGTTCCGCAATGGCAGACTTATGTGCTTCATTGTTTTTCACTGCCTTTATGTGCTCTTTGACACGGGTGGAGATGGTGCGCTTAGTTTGACCAATGTAACAACTACCACAATTACAGTCTATTTTATACATCCCTGGACATTCTAATGGAAATCGATCCTTTGGTGACCGTAGAAACTGCGACATCTTCTTGAAAGGAGTGAACACAGTTTTTATCTAATACTTATCCAGTATCCGTCCGATCCTGTCTGTTACTCCCTTCACATACGGAAGAAATGCAGCACGACGCTCAACCTTGGGAATGGGTGTCCTAGTCTTGTGTTTCTGAGGCTGAATTTTGTTAGGGTAGCCATTGCTCAGTAGTACGTGTTGAACATGTTTCAGTTCCTCATTTCAGGTATCGGTCAGTATGTGTCGGTTTCCTGTACACCGTGTGACTGAGAGTGCCGTCGCTTCTGACGAACACCTTCATGAGGAACTGAAACATATTCAACACGTACTACTGAGCAATGGCTACCCTAACAAAATTCAGCCTCAGAAACACAAGACTAGGACACCCATTCCCAAGGTTAAGCGTCGTGCTGCATTTCTTCCGTATGTGAAGGGAGTAACAGACAGGATCGGACGGATACTGGATAAGTATTAGATAAAAACTGTGTTCACTCCTTTCAAGAAGATGTCGCAGTTTCTACGGTCACCAAAGGATCGATTTCCATTAGAATGTCCAGGGGTGTATAAAATAGACTGTAGTTGTGGTAGTTGTTACATTGGTCAAACTAAGCGGACCATCTTCACCCGTGTCAAAGAGCACATAAAGGCAGTGAAAAACAATGAAGCACATAAGTCTGCCATTGCGGAACACCTGCTTGAGTCTGGTCCAAACCACTGGATCGAATTACATAAACCAAAAGTACTTTCGACCGAACGCCACTACATACCAAGACTGGTAAGCGAGGCTATTGAAATCACCAAGTACAAAAATTTCAATAGAGAAGATGGCTTCAAATTGTCAAGTACATGGAATCCAGTGGTAAATTTGTGTAAAAATAAGTTTGTGTCTAAACCTGCAATAAAATCATGCGATACCGTTAGTGTGTGTTGTCGAGATGACTTTCGAGTGAGTACCGATAGTGACCAAAGTGTTCCGAAAAAACGCAGAAGAATGAGGGTAGACAGATATGTTTGCCCTTAGCCGTCACCCGCAGCCGCTCCAGTTTACCCGTGATCATGGCGATTGCAACGTCGCCGAAATATTGGGTGCTCGATATATCCCTACCGTGAGTTAAAACCCGTTATAATGTCTTATAGTTTTTGTTTATACTTCAATTCAATGCTACATTTAAAATAAATACTACATACTTAGATATAGTCTTATGTAGTATACTGTTTTCAAAATGCCTGCCAACTATATTTATAGACTTTTGGCGACCGAATAGTGCTATATTAATATATCGAGTACTTAGCATTTATAGCCAACGATACTCATCATTCTTCTTGCCTTATCCCGTTCTGTGTCGAGGTCGGCTACCTAACCTGGGGGATTTGATGTGGAAGTAAGTTTTTAAACAGAGCACATTCGGCCGCCTAGTCGCTTTCGCGCACGGAGTATAGACGACTGCCCAGTGATTCTGCCTACCCACGGTCGTCGCGTAGGGCTCTGTTGAGCACCCCGTAACCCCGACCTCCCACCAGCGGGTCTCACCGGGGGGGGTACTCCAGAGTCTTGCGTCCCGTGGGCGGGCTACGCCTCGCGCGGACCAGGCAAACACGTAGCCTCCGTTTTACGATTCTTTCGATGCCGCCAACCGGCCGTTTAACCGCGCGCGACCGGCGCACCCGGGTGTTCGTCCGCTCGAACCCCGGCGCCGCCGTGCAGCGCGTCATAGACGCCGCCTTTGCGCCCACGCGGGGACCCCCAGCGGACCCGCGCCCTAACTCGGCACCACCATCGCCGCCTACGACCAGCGCAGCAGCGATAACCGCTGCTTTCGCCGCCGCACCACCACTGCCGCCACTGCCCGCCGCTCCGCTGCCTCAACGCCCGCCGAGCAAACGACAGCAGGCGCTTATTGACCTCCAGCGCACCGCCGCACGGCACACAGCCCTGGACGCTCTCAGGGAGAGTGCTGCAGCCGTGCAGGCGGGAGCGCCGGCACCCCAGCGCGCAGAAAAGCGCACATACGGATATGGGGGGGGCTCCTCCTCCTCCACCTCACCGACCCCGCCGAGGACCCGCACGGTTCCGGCTACGAGGGTCACGCCGCCGCTGTCCATGCCCTTGCTGGACAGCCCGACGCCGCCGACGTCGAGCGCCGCCGCTCCGTCAACCACTTACGCGACCGTTTTGACGACGCCTCCGTCACCGAAGCCGCGTACCATCCGCCCGACACCGCCCACGCCCGCCCAGGACGCGGGCAAGAAGACACCGCCGCCTGCACCCACGGCTACCATGAAATTGACGGGGTGTACGAAGAGGCCGCCGCCGATAGTGGTCGATCAGCTTCCTGAATGGGGCCGCCACTTCGGCAAGCTGAAGGAACAGCTCGGCCACGTGCCAAACGTGCGACCCTACGGGTCCACAGGGTTTAGATTCCTGGCGAAAAGCGAACAGGAATTCCGCGTTTACCAGCGCTACCTTACCGCGCTGGAGGGCTCCGGAACCGGGATTACCTGGTTCGCTTACGCACCCCGGAAAGAGCGACCACTCAAGGTCGCCATAAGAGGCCTTCCGGTCAACACGGACCCGGAAGACATCAAGAAGGAGCTGACCACCCTGGGCTACGAGGTGGACTACGTGCGCCCCATCAAGGCGCGCGGAGGACGCCCAGGGTGCATCTTCTTCGCCCAGATGACCCGCACGCCAAACCTCACCCCGGACATCTACAACATCGAAGAGTTGTTGAACATGCCCGGCGTGAAGATCGAGGGATGGCGTGGCAAGCAAGGACCGCCACAGTGCCACCGCTGCCAGCAGTTCCGGCACAGCAGCCGACACTGCCACCGCAAGTTGGTGTGTGTCGTCTGCGGCGGCGAGCACGCCGCCCGGGACTGTCGGCGCCCCCGTGAGCAGCCGGCCACCTGCGCCAACTGTGGCGGGGCACACCCCGCCAACCACCTTGACTGCCCCGTACTGCGCCGTGAAGTACGGAACAAGAGAGCGGGTACAGCGCCTCTTACGAAGCCCGTCGACCTGAAGAGGACGGAAGCGGCACCGCAGGGAGAGACCAACGCGGCTGGATCTCTCATGGCGGCCGCCAACGCCCCAGCAGGATCGACGAAGAAGCGGCAGCCGAGGAGGCGGAGGAGGCGAGCATCGCCCCCGCCCCCTCAGGACGTGGAAGAGCCGGGCCAACCACGTCAGGTGCCACCCACGGGTCAGTTGGGAGCGGTCGGCACCCCTTTGGGTGAACCTCAGGGGGAGAAGCCGAAGCCCCAACCGGCCCCAAGACCACAGAGGAAAAGAGCAGCCGTCCTTGAAGAGGACAGACAGGTCCTGATACTAGCTATCAGGACCCTCACTGATGTTTTGGCCGCGCTCCGTGAAGGCGAAGACGCGGCCCCCATCATAAGTTCTAGCCTCCAGCGCCTGATGTCGTCCTTCGGCGATGTCACGACCGCCATGGGCGGCCTGGAGGCTAAGGCTCTCAGATAGTCTGCTCAGGGTGGTGCTGTCAAGCACAGCCTGACGTGGCCGTCGCCTGTCCACATCCACTACTCCATGTCGAGTAGTCAGGATCGTGGGCACGCACGATGAGCCCAGGAAAGCCCGGCACCCGCCGCTTACCGGATTGGACTGCTGCCTCGGGACCCCCACGTGAGAAGGACGAGGCAGCCACACCAGGATATGACCACCAGGGGACGAGCCGCCGCTGGCTGACGGGCACTAGCTGGGCCTCCCCCAATGGGGAACCACCCGGCTGGTACGACCTCGCCGCGGCGTGAAGTCCTCCTGGCACCCGGACACCCACCGCACTTACCCAAGTGCCCCCCATCGCCCCGCCTGTATTAGCAGGCGGCGTTTTGAGCCCACGCCCATGAGGCCATGGCCTCGAAGGCGTCTCCCCGCCGGCTGCTTCGCAGCCGTCGAGAAGAAGACGAACTGGAACTGGAACTAAACAGAGCAACTGCCATCTGACCTCTGCAACCCGAAGGCTAACCTGGCTCGAATCCTAGGTTAAGTCACATTCAAATATCATTTGAATCCCAATTTTATTTTAATGTGGATTTGATCACGATGTTTTTCCTTCACCGTAAGAGCAGTCGGTAAATGTACGTGAGTAGAGTAACACATTGGGACATGGCGGGGATCGATCGGGTGTCACGATTGTAAGACCGGTGTCCTAACCACTTGGCCACCGACGCTCTCGCCAATGATACTTTGAAAAAGATCAGTGCCTCGTTTTTCGAAACTACAGGCTACAAGTCTACAGGTGAAATTCGATGTACATTGCGTAGCAGGTCCGAATCCTGGTTTTATAATGTCCCACCGGCTACACAATGTGGATCGAATTTCACCTGTAGAATCGTAGCCTGTAGTGTCGTTGCATAGGCTACAGATTATTTACGACTAGCGCTATCACGCACTGTACCTCATTTTCCCGTGGGAATTTCTCGCTGTTCCGGCAAGAATTATTTGACAAAATATAAAACAATATACTCACTCTTGGCAATAGTATGGCTTCATCTGGTTGGCTGAGGCAAGTATAGCTGAAAAGAAAACGAAATGAATTTAATTTACGGGCGGGCGGGTTCACCCCTTAAAATATTTGCAGCGATAATTTTGTGACTATAACTACACACATACAAAAATTTCATAATTTCAATTGCTTATTTCCAAGTAGATTCACAACGAATGCTTTCAGAACATTCATGCACATATCACGCCTTTATTCCTGGCGGAATAGGCAGAGCGCTAAGGACCGTAAAATTACAGTCGTTATCGCCACGTCTGACAAACGTTAAAGGTCGGTTCAGATAAGTCATGTATCACTATAGTGACAGGTTGTCAGCCTGTCGCCTAAAATTGCAATACACATGAAGCCACGAGTCCCTCAGTCGGCTTCTACGACACCCACGGGGAAGAAATTGGGTGATGCTATTCTAAGCCGGCATCACACGATAATTATAATAAATACGTAAATTAAAACTAAGTCGTTAACACTGATGGTGTGGTAAACCAAATACCCACCAGGTTGGTTGGCAACCGGCTTGTTGACAGAGCCAGGGCTGCTGCTACCGATGCTCTTTGGGGCCATGCTGCAACAAACAAAAATTATTAAATCTATGCCACTAGATTTTGACACCCCTATAGCATACATCACAAATAACAATATTAAATCTATGACACTAGTGGATTGATTTTGACAACCCTATAGCCTATAATAGGCTACTTTTCTGACAGTTTGAATGATGTACTTTTTTTTTAAAAACTGTAAGTATGACGCCATACCATAAGTTATTTAGATGACATCAAAATACTTTAATATAATTTTTCTGGGTGTTGATTCAAACAAGAATTAAAAAAAAATGATGAAGTACATACTATTTTTTTATACAATAAGGTGTAAAACTATTAGCTGCAAATATTTCAAAGGGTGAATCAGCCCATGAAACTTAACAATTTTCCCTAAGAAACATAGGTTGAAATATGAGTTTTTTTCATTTCCTATACAAATTGACTTAGTCGGTCAGTAATTTTGTATGAGTCAAATCTTTTTTACGAATTTTACCTATTTTCCTAGAAGAAAGTAGTTAAGTTTCATGGGCTGGTTCACCTCCTAGAATATTTTTTTTTTTTTATAGTTTTGCATCCTGTACTTCATTAATGACCCAGGAAACTAGTGAATTATAATAATAATAAATATCATTGGTTATGGTAATAGTTAAAAGTAGATACCACTAACTACTAACTCAAGCCAAAGTTTTATCAATGTCAATTCTCATAACTTTGTTCTTAGCTAATAGTTTATAATTTTAGTGTATTTATAATATCTTAGTTAGACTTGAATTATATTTTATTATTTTATTTCTGTTGTATTTTTAGTGCATTTACGTTTATTTTAACTGTATAGTATTATTCTTATTGTTATATATTATTATTTAGAACAATTATGTTGGTTGACTGTTTACCTAAGACACAGGAATTACTATTCTTAGTTTAGGAAATAGTTTAGCATCATAATTGTTTTGTATAGTTTTTACCTATTAGTAATTATGTTTATTTATTAATAAAGAATTTGAATTGTGCACACAAAACATAAAAATAATGAAAGCAAGCCTTAACTAGAATAGCTTGGTTAATCTTCCATATCTTATCTTCTCATGCTGATAAAAGAATTCAATCTTCACGGAAATGTAACTTTTGTATTGTTTATTTGAAAATTATCAGGCAAGCAGTGATACCAGTTGTTAATAATTTACCCTTGGGATTCAGACATTTTCCCAGCATACATAGTCGGTCCCAAAGTTCTGTCACTGGCATATTATTTTTGAATTTAGAACACGGATTTGGAAAAGTTTTATTGCATTCCGTTTTTGAATGTTTAACAATTATTTTAAAACAATAAATAATCATTTGGCGCGATTTTTCACGATGGAGTGGACTTTGAAAGAAAACCGAATAGCAGTTTTGGCGTTGCGTCGCTGTGGGCACTCGCCGAGTACCATTTTCAAGTTGCTCAAAAAATTGAAAATAACGCTTAGGTTTGGGTATCGTACTATAACTAGGTACACTGAAGTCTCTAGTGTTGAGGACAAGAAAAGAACTGGCCGGCCTCGCTCCGCCAGAACACCAGCAGTGATCAAAGCGATCAAGGAGCGCATACGAAGAAATCCTGTCCGAAAACAGAAACTTATGGCTTTGCAGATGAAGGTTAGTAGAAAAACAGTCAAAAAGGTTTTAAACGAAGACCTTAAGCTGCGAGCATACAAAAAAAAGAGTGGGCACTTACTTAATGCCCGTTAAAAAGAAATTAGACTCAAAAGATCTCGGGTGTTGTTAAAACGGTACGCGAAAAACTGGCACCGCGATATACTTTTTACAGACGAAAAAATTTTTGATATAGAAGAAAAGTATAATAAACAAAACGATAGAGTGTACGCTACCAGCTCTGAAGAAGCAGGAAACAAAGTTCCGCGGGTGCAACATGGGCATCATCCCTCTTCAGTCATGGTCTGGTTAGGAGTCTCCTACTATGGGCCAACTGAGGTTCATTTTTGCGAAAAGGGGGTCAAAACCAGCGCAAAAGTGTACCAAGAGACGGTTTTGGATCGGTACGTCAAAGACCTGCCCAACACACTATTTTCAGGACATCACTTTGTATTCCAGCAGGATTCTGCGCCCGCTCACAAAGCCAGGACCACTCAAGCCTGGTTTGAACGTCAAAACATTGAGTTTATAAGACACGAAGATTGGCCTTCCTCCAGTCCGGACCTTAATCCTCTGGACTATAAAATTTGGCAGGTCTTAGAGAGCAAGGTCTGTGCTAAGCCCCATAAAAATTTGGAGTCTGAAGTCAGCCATAGTTAAAGCAGTCGCTGAAATCGACATGGATATGGTGCGTGCTGCGATAGACGACTGGCCGCCGCGGTTGAAGGCCGTTGTTAAAAGCAAGGGAGGTCATTTCGAATAGTTTTATGTTATTTTGATTCTTCGATGATTGTATTTTTAATTGATATATAAATTTTTAAAAACGGATTGGTACTTTTTATTTTATCAGTATTTTCATATATGACAGAACTTTGGGACCGACTACGTATAGGTATATCAAGCTAGTTACCTTCTTGAATCACACTTTTATTTTTTTCTTTTTCTCTGTCTACCCCAACGGGAAAGAGGCGTGATTTATGTAATCACTCTTTATTTTCCCTACATATTATAAAGCAAATTAGCTTACTGCATCTGTCTTTCTCTATAATGTAAATTTTTGATTTTATTTTTAGTCTAGAAGGAATAAGGATACCCAATTTCAATAAATAACAGTTAATGGTAAAGACCATAATTTTATGGTCATTATCATTAATTATGGTCTTTATCAACAAGACTGCCAAATGTTTGAGGGTTGTTTCTAATTAGTTGTGTATCACTACAGTGAGAGGTTCTCGGCCTGTCGCCTAAAATTGCAATACACATGAGTCCCTTAGTCGCCTCCTATGATAGCTACAGGAAGGAAATGGGGTGATGCTATTGTAAGCCGACATCACACAGCATATATTTCTATTCTCGATGTAACAAGCGTTTAATTCACCTATTGTTTACAGGGAAATATCTGTTGGTTTGCACCAGTTGCAATAGATAGATATGTAGAAACTAATATCTGTTGCTACTAACTTTCTGCACTGACCCTCCTCAAGGGTAATGAAGACTTTCAACCAAACAGAACAGGTAAAAACCGGATATTTACGTGCGCAGCCGCGCGGGCCTCACGCGGACGTTCGCCGCCGTCAGCCGGCGCGCCAGCATCCTGTACGTCTGCGGATCCGCTTCGATCTCCACGTCAGCCTCCAGCAGACTGAACTTCATCCGCCAGCCCCTGGCCTGGATCCCGTGGAGCAGCCTGGCCTGCAGGACCACCCCGCGGCTCTCGTGGCGTGCGCATAGTCTCTGCTCTAACAAGAGCATAATACTCGTCAGCTGTAGTCCTGTCTCGTCAAGTTGAAGAAGAGGAAGGCCCCGGCGCGTAGACGGTGTTCCGCGCCGCACGATACCACCATAGCTGCGCCACGACCCGCTACAACCATTTGTTCTGTTTATTCGCGAGGGGAACGGCACCAAAACTGTTTTTCAGGTTCACTTGTCTAACATAATTGGATCTTACACCGCTGGCGCTGCGATTTCACTGTACACTTCTCACGAAATTCAAAGTTTTCTCGCTTGTAAAGTCCGAAAATTGCGAGATTCTTACGATATAAACTGTTTCACAGCACTGGAGAGTTTATTTACGTGGATTATGTAGCAAAATATCGCGAAAACGAACGAAAATATCAGAAAAAACAATACACTGCAGTGTGCGACGTACGACGTGACATGAAATACTGACAGCGAATGGTCGCGCCCGAGGAATGAGCGTTGATTGGCGGCGGGCGGATTGCGGCCGCTGATTGGTCGGAATCCAGTTCGCGCCGGTTTGCGGAGGCCGAGACCGGCTGCCGTCGGTGCATCGCCCGACGTCAACTAGTGATGTGCACTAGTCGACATTTTTAGTATATCGAACCGGTATTTTCCGTCCGGATTTGAAAACACGTCTGCTGCGCATGCATTGTTTTGATGTGTAAACCTTAAAATTGGATAACAATTTGAAACCGCTCGTAACTACCTGGCAACCGGTTTTAAACAGAGTGTATTGGTTGGTAAGTTGTATAGGTATCTGCAATATTTTAAGTACATAGAATTAATATTATCGCTTATTATTTTTAAAAATAAAGTTTATATGTCTGAATCGTAAATTACTCAACAAAATGCGGTTTTTTATTTTGATATTCAAAGATAGGGTTACGATGAATCATACGTTTCGTTTGCAGCAATCTGCTGTTGTGGCTGCTGGTGGTTTCTTTTTTCATTTTATTTAGGTTTACTTCGTAAAAAAAAGTTACGCTCTCTGTAAATCTATAAACACTATGAAGAGAAATGAAATTCGCAATACGGCTTATCTTGGCTAAATGGAAGTCTATATTTTGCGCACCTCTACTGCCCAGCCTTCTCGATGCTGACCTCGACAACATAATAAAAGCAGCGCGGCGCACAGACTTAACGTAAACGTAATGCAGTTTTCTTTTTTCAGTATTGCCCTAATTAATTAAATTACTGTACCATATTTGAACAAATTTAATCTATGCAAAATGGTTGTCTACAAGGAAAAGACGTAATCATTGTAATCAACTAATTATTGCAAAATTGCCGAGGCGTGATTTTATTCAATTCAGTCCAGTAATTTTCTGTTCTCAGATTACCTTTACAGTACAAAACAAGGTCGAATGCTACGGATTGGTTACAGTTACACGCCGTTTTTATAAAATAATGCTTTATTTATTTAATTTTATCGAATATAAAACCGAAAAATCATTTCGAAAGATATATTCATTCAGCAAAAATTACAGGAAACTAAGCGTAGTTTTTTTATTGCTTTTTTTTTGCAATACTGTTACAAAGTACTGTTACCCGCGTTACGTCATAGTACTATTTTCCTTGAAACAATAAGATAAAGTAGTGCCTATCTAATCTAATCTTAAAGGCTTTGTGAAACCCCAGAGTGCAAATTTCCAAAAAACGGCTCGTCATCATTCTCCTCGTCTTGTCCCGTTCTCTGTCGGGGTCGGCTACCTAACCTAGGGGATTTGACGTGGAGTGGAACCAAGTTTTTACACAGATCCACTGCCATCTGACCTCTGCAACCCGAAGGCCAACCTGGCCCGAAGGCTAGGTCAAGTCACATTTAAATATTATTTTAATTCAAATTTTATATGAATGTGGGTTTCATCATGTTTTTTCTTCACTATAAGAGCAGTCGGTAAATGTATGAGAGTAAAACAGATTGCGGGATCGAAATCGGGTCTCAGAATCCTAACCACTTGGCCACCGACGCTATCGAAAAGACTGCTCAATAGATTGCAATTGTGGCCCATTTTCGTGAATTGCCCGCGCTATATTTAGCAGACTCGCTTGACGAGACGTCGCCCTAATAGAACGCTATTGCGCAGTCGATACTGGCAACTTGCTTTAGGCGAGAGAATCACGGCAGTTGCTCGGGGCGTAGGCAGTGATCATAATATTTTTAACAAACTTCAAAAAACAGGAGGTTCTCAGTATGTATGTATGACCAGTATGTATGTATGTATTGATGTTTTTCCACGATTATCTTGGATAAACCGATTTTGATGTGGTTTTCAGAAAAGTGTTTGTCAGACGTAGGAGTAAATAAAGTACAATCAGTAATATGTTCACTCTTTCCAGCCTGGGTTAGGTAGATAGATCTAAGAGCCAGGGCCCCAAGTCTGCCATTCTTACATTCCAATGGCAATGGAATGACAGTTGAGTTTTGATGGCGTTACAATGACAAAAAATAGCAGACTTCGGGACCAGGTCTTTCCTTATGAAAAGGACAAAAACGACGATCATTCCGGAAGAAAGTGAAAGCATGATGCTATTTTAAGCCAGCTTGATTACTTCATGCAGTTTAATAACGTTAAGCCATCGCATCGACCTTGTTGCTAATTTTGATTGATTATGGTTACTTGCCGTGTGATGCCGGATTAGAATAGCATCGCCCTATTTCTTTCCCGCGGGTGTCATAAGAGGTGACTAAGGGACTCGAGGGTTTCATGTGTATTACAAGTTTAGGCGACAGGCTAAGCAGTCATTACAGTGATACACCATCTGAAAGGGCCTCTAATATTTATCAGAAATGGCGATGGCGGCTGTATTTTTGCGGGATTTACCTTGCAAGGGATAAAGGCATGATATGTGTGTATGCTTCTACGAATTTTCTCTCTCTCAAATGCCAAGCCCCTTATTGTATTCAATTGAAGGCATCACGCATTCACTTGGTCCTAGAGTACCAAACTGGCTCGAGTATTGCTCAATAGGGCTCAATTATTGTGTTGTTGTTCATTACAGCGGATGAACTCTTCAACCAGCTATTTTTAGACCGTGTTTTTGCTTGCTGGACCTTTTTAAGAGAGATACGATGTAAAGGATCGATGATAGTGATGTGACGTGTTTCTAAAACTATCGACTATTCTGCTACTTATGCTTTTAACAGGATTAGTGATTAGATTAGGGAAAAGTGTGCACATTGTGACATGTGTGTGTATCTATAGATAAATATATAGGTACGCAGGAAAACGAGCAGGCAATGTAATGCGTGAAACTATACGATAGTTGCAATATTTTGAAGTATGCGTCTGGCCGTCGGTGAGACAGATAACATACTTAAACAGCATTAGCACGTATCACGCACGTTTTGAGATCACTTAGATTCACGTGCAAAGTCACGCGTGATCAATAATCAGGTACAAAACGGGAAGTAGGCATGCAGCCTGCAAAAACCTTTAGCTGATTCTGATCTGCATGGTTAATCATGTCGTTATCAACCCTGTCTTCTACGCAGAGGGTCGCGGGTTCGATCCCCACAGGACAGTTTGTTAAGTCCATTTTCAGATATTTGTGTTCAGTTTGGTATTTTTATTTACAAAATATCTATTTATATCAGCGATCTAGTTACAGTACAAGCTTTGCTTAGTTGGGGTATAAATTGTCCAGGATATTTTTTATGTGCTTCAAAAGATCGCAAAACTCTATTCTCCGCGGTTTTTTTTCGGTGTCAGGATACGAAGATCCTAGTTCGATTGATTACTTGCACGGCAACCGTTGCACAAACACGAATTGAGAAAACTAGTATCTACCAGTTTGGTTGGTTACTCTAAGACTAAGATTTCATGGAACTCTTACAACGATAACAGGTGTGACCATGCTATTTATTTTTAATCAGTCGAACCGTTGTATTATCCAGTTCTAACCGAAAAATTTAAGTTTGTGTCAGTGTTTTTAAAACATTGATCAATAGGCTCTAATAAGGCATCTCCTGCGTATGTATTTTCATACAAAACATCTATACAGGGTGTAAAAGTATTAGCTACATGACTTATCTGCAACGACCCTCAAATATTGTCAGACGTGGCGATAAAGAATGTAATTTTAAGGTAGTTAACGCCCTGCCTACCCCGCCAGGGATATAGACGTGATTTGTGTGTGTGCCAAAGTATTAGCTGCAAATATTTTAAGGGGTGAATCATCACATGAAACTGAACAACTTTCCCCAAGAAAACATAGGTACCTCACATACAACCTCAGTCGGTCTTCTAGTACTTTTTTTATGGGATCCAATATATTTTTTAAATTGATTCCTATTTCCTTTGGAATGTTGTTCAGTATCATGGGCTGATTCACCCCTATCATCTCGTGAACGGAACATAGTACTTATCCTAGCACCCTGTATAAATACAGCCTATTGCAGTGCAGCTGTTTTTTTTGTTAGTCTGTAGTGTTTTCCAAAGTGACCTTAACCAATTAAATTAGTTTCAATTAGTTTAAACAAGAAAGGATTTCACAGCTGGCAGCCGGCAGATCCAGTTCAATCCAGTATTGAAGCGAGCACAAGTGCCATCTACAGTGTGTATATGTATATCGACAGGGTGTAAAAATATTAGCTGCAAATATTTTAGGTGGTGAATCAGCCTATGAAACTGAACAACTTTCCCCAAGGAACATAGGTCGAAATATGACAAAAAATTCAGGATCTCCCGTACAAAGCTATGGACCGGCCAAGTCAATATGTATGGGAGGACCAAAAAATTTTCTCATATTTCGACCTAAGTACCTAAGTACTAAGACCTTAATCTTACAGTTTCACGGGCTGATTCACCCCTTAAAATTTTTGCAGCGAATATTTTATACCTTATATAACGACATATTCAGCATGTATTAAACAAATAGTCCAAAACACTTGAAATCATTTTCTCTTAACGGATATGATGGATGATAATAATGTTGTCATAGCACTTATTCAGAAGTAGGTATATACAAATTAGCTATTAAGTATAGGCTGGCGCCCGAACGGTAGTAGCTTTCAGGTCGTACCCTTTCTATTCCATGCGATGTTGTTTTCTAATATATTCTCTGTTATACCAAAAGGCAAAAAACGAGTAGTAGCAAATACAATAAACCCTTCGCAACACCACGGCACCTAAAACAAAACGTGATACACACGATGCAACGGATGCGACAACGCAGAAAGCTGGCTAAAAACTCTTTACATAAGACGTATGATCCAGGCAGGGGTTGCCATACGACATGATGAGCGGATGCAACCTAAATTAGTGACCGCAAGTAAAGTAGGTTGCAAACTTGCAACTAGTTGCATCGCACGCGCACGAGACTGACAATGGTTACTGGCATGTGCGAAAAATAGCCTGCAATTTGCAGTTTTATGTTGCGTGAGTCACGCCATGAAGAAGTCAGATTGTTGCAAGAGATAAAGTAATGTAGGATACCTACTGTGTCGCTGCATCTTTACAAATACAGAGTTACTTTTGTGTCAGTACACAAACTTTGTAGAGTGTTTCTACTCATGATTCTGAACAACTTTTTTCTGAACACCTGCGAAATTGCAAAAAAAAACTTTGGGTGTTTCATCCATTTTTGCCGAGTAGGTATGAATTTTTATATGGAACACCCAAAAAATTTTTTGGAATCATGAGTAGAAACACCCAACAAAGTGTGTCTATTGACTAAAAAATTACCCTGTACTACATACGGTACGAAATACGGGCCAAAATCAAGTAAGCGACTACAATAAAATGTAATACGATACATGAATATTCAACAATGTAACAAAGCATCAAACTGCATTTATTTTACATAGACAGTGATTGTGACAAACGACAGTATGATTGACTCAATGAGAACTAATAGAATAAGTGGAATTTTTGTGGCCGAAAATATATGTCTAACTGTCAGTTGTATTGTAATAGGAAAACGATCGTCATCTTTATTTTTATGCCGTTTGAGGCCGGCTTAGAATAGCATCATCCTATTTCTTTCAAGCGGATGTCAACTCGAGGGTTTTATGTGTATTACAACTTTAGCAGACAGGCTGACAACCAGTCTACAGTGATACATAAATCATCTGAAAGTCCTCAATATTTGTCTAACGTGGCGATAGTGACCGTATTACAACGGCCCCGTTAGCGCTCTGTCTACCCCGTATGGGAGACATACATGCGTGTATGTGGGTGTACAATGTAATTTTTCTTACGTTCTCTGAAATATTTTATTAAAACGAAAAGTTGTTCAATGTCTTGGTTTGAATTTACCTTATCAGTATTAGAAGGGCTGGCCCTTACATCCTGTATCTTACCTACATTTCCATCACATTTGGTCCTTCCTACCTAAAGGAAGTAAAATGATGAATGCATTGAATATCGATATTAAAATGTTAAAATGATTTGATTTTTACAAATCATTTGTGTAATTTTTTAAGGTTATAAAAAAAAATATTTACTTTATTTACTATTTTTCATGATTTCAACTTTATTATCTACAAAGTCCATGCACGCATAAATCACGCCTTTATCCCACCCGAGGTAGGCAGAGCGTAAAATTATGGTCGACGTAAATATCGCCAAGTCTGACAAATATTTTAAGGGTCATTTGAGATAACTTAAGCCGTGTGATGCCGGCTTAGAATAGCATCACCCCACATCCTTCCCGCGGGTGTCGTAAGAGGCGACTAAGGGACTCGAGAGTATTGGTGTATTACAATTTTTAGGCGACAGGCTGACAACCTATCACTATAGTAATACACATGTTTTCTGAAACAACCTTGGAAAACAATTCTCAAAAACGTCAGACGTGGCGAAAGCGACCGTATTCTTACGGCCGTTAACGCTCTGCCTACCCCGCAAGGGATATAGGCGTGATATATGTATGTATGTATGTTTGAGATAACTTGCTTGTATATGACTTGACATTAGTGACAAATTGTTAGCCTGTCAAGACGACCGATGTGGCGCAGTGATAGTGCGACTGCCTTCCACGCAAATGTTCCAGGTTCGATCCTCGGTGGGTCATTCTCACTCACAAAGTTGATATTTATCACTTTGTGAATTTGTTTTTAATCTGGTTAGGACATTGCGGGCTGAACAACCCGATTGTCCGTAAGAAAGATGGTTCCGTGCTTCGGATGGCACGTTAAGCCGTAGGTCCCTATTGCTGTCGATGATTCCTTAGACGGCGGTCGTTACACAACCATGTCAGAAGCCTGCTACTTGTAGGTAATAGGCAGCTGAAAAATTGTGATACTAAGGTTTTCATTGGGTCGATGGACGACTCGGTGTCCCACACGAAAAGAAGAAGACTTGCTCTTATTCTAATTCACTTATGGCGGGTTACAGAAAGAATCCAGGTGGTGTCGGGAAAAGGGTAGCTACCCGCCTGGCCGGGTGTTGTGGCCAGGGGACCGACGGGTCCACCTGGATTGGATTGGAAGTTGTATAATATGCGTTGCGAGGTGAACACTTCGATACCGCGTTTCAGGCCCATTGTTCTGTCACGTGGCGCCATCTCTCCGATATGTTGAGAACTCTTGTTGCGTCTTGTATGTTTTATGAACCACTTGAGTGAGCTTCATGTTGTAGCCACCAGAGGTCGCTACACACTAAATGACTGCGTCAATAATAAAATACAAAAGTCCAAAAACACTACATACTCCATTTATAGTTTTTAGCAATATTCAAATTTTGAATTAATTAACAGAAAAATAATATAAAAGTAAGTGTTTTGACGCCATCGAAACTAGAGAGACATGACGTCATCTCTTCGTAAGTAGCTCATTAGACCTGCAGGTCATCATGCCTATTTTACTTATCTGTGGCTCGCTTTTCGAAACTACAGGCTACTATTCTACAGGTGAAATTCGTTGTACATTGCGTAGCGGGTCAAAAATCCTGGTTTTATAATGGCCCACCGGCTACGCAATATACATCGAATTTCAGCTATAGAATTGTAGCCTGTAGTTTCGTTGCATAGGCCACTGCAAGCTCTCGCACATCTAATATTTTTAAAACAAAAAGATATAATAGAGTTTATAGAAAACTAGCCCGCCCATCGTTTTACCGTGGGAATAACGCCCGGATTTTTTAAGCATACAGTATGGCCAAAAAGTGTTTGGAACGAAATAAAATGGAACTAAAAATTTCGTATGAAAAATTGTTGATATACTTACGCGTGATCTGTCAGATTTGACAGATCGCGAAGAAAGTGGCGCCCTCATTTTCTGTCTACTCTTTTTTGCCAAACCGTACAAACCGTCCTCTTAATTCATTCTATCTATTAAAATCCGTTGTGCACTTTTAAAGATTTAAGCATACATGAATACAGAAAGATGTGGGAAGTGACTTTGCTTTATACTATGTACGTAGTGATACATAAATACATACATATATCACGCCTTTATCCCTTGCGGGGTAGGCAGAGCGCTAACGGCCGTAAAAATACGGTTGCTATCGCCACGTCTGACATTTTTGAGGTTTGTTTTCCAAGGTTGTTTCAGAAAACATGTGTATCACTATATTGACAGGTTGTCAGCCTGTCGCCTAAAAATTGTAATTCACCAATACTCTCGAGTCCCTTAGTCGCCTCTTACGACACCCGCGGGAAGGACGTGGGGTGATGCTATTCTTAGCCGGCATCACACGGCATACGTATACGGCATACATATACGTAGTGATACATAGTTTTTTTTAACTAACTCCTAAACCACGCAACGGATTTTGATGTGGTTTTTTGAGAATGATTCAAGAGGAAAGTTTATACCACGGGATTACTTTGCGTGGAATAACGGTTAGCAGTGAGTGAAACCTCTGGACGGGAACTAGTTATAATAAAAAAAACTCACCATAGTTCTGGGGAATACGGTGGAGAAGTGGTCACCAGCGAAGGCGGCGGCAGCAAGGCGTCGTTTGACAGCTGTCAACAAACATATACATACATACATATATCACGCCTTTATCCCTTGCGGGGTAGGCAGAGCGTTAACGGCCGTAAGAATACGGTCGCTATCGCCACGTCTGACATTTTTGAGGATTGCTTTCCAAGGTAGTTTCAGAAAACATGTGTATCACTATAGCGACAGGTTGTCAGCCTGTCGCCTAAAAATTGTAATACACCAATACTCTCGAGTCCGTTAGTCGCTTCTTACGACACCCGCGGGAAGGATATGGGGTGATGCTACTCTAAGCCGATACATGTTTTCTGAAACAACCTTGGAAAACAATTCTCAAAAAATGTCAGGAGACGCACCCTTAATGTTCTGTCTACCCCTCAAGGGATAAAGGCGTGATATATGTATGTGTATGTATGTATGTATGTATGTGTATGTATGTATGTATGTATGTGTATGTATGTATGTATGTATGTGTATGTATGTATGTATGTTCTTACCGTGGTAAGCACGGTGGCCTCGCAGCCCGGCTGGTACTTGTCCAGGTCTCCGCGCGGACGCCGCATCACCTTCTCCCGGTCCTGCTTGTGTTTCCTATCAGCACCCTTCAGCTTGAACACCTGCCAAAACAGACGTCTGTGATGGTATGAACAAGTAAGATTCGGACTTGAACAAAGGAAGGTCTACACTCTCTCTCTCTTTTCGTGTGGGACACCGAGTCGTCCAACGACCCAATGTACCCCAGTGTCAGAATTTTTCAACCGACTTCTACAAGTACCAGGCTTCTGACATGGTTGTGTAACGACCGCCGTCTAGATCTACACTATGATTTGCATTAACAAGATTTGGGATATAGCGTAGGCAACATTTGGGCTTTAACATAAGCAATGTTTGAGCAGTAATATAAGCCAGATTTGAATTGTAATATAAGCAATATTTGAACTGTTATGTAAGCCAGATTTGGGCTGTGACACAAGTCAGATTTGGGCTGTAACACAAGCAAGATTTGGAATGAAACATAAACATGATTCAGTCTCGAACATAAAGCAGATTTGAGCTGTAACATAAGCAAGATTTCGGCTGTTACATAAACAATATTTGGGTTGTAACATAAGCCAGATTTTGGCTGTAACATAAGCAAGATTTCGGCAGTAATATAAGCAAGATTTCGGCTTTAACATAAGCTACATTTGGTCTAAACTAACATAAAAGATTTGGTCTTGAACTTAATGTAATGGCTTACAAATTCAACTTACTTTGATCTGGCAAGCTGCAGCATGTAGGCGGTTGTTTTCATCACTAGCCAAATATGTCTCCACCTAAATAATACAATACTTTGGTTCAGAATTTTATACTTAAATATAAACAGTCGAATTGAGTAACATGATTAGTAACATTACTCATAAAATCTCATTCTCTTATCGTGTAGGACACCGGGTCATCCAACGACCAGATGAACCCTAGTGTTAGAATTTTCCAACCGCCTTCTACAAGTAGCAGGCTTCTGCCATGGTTGTGTAACGACCGCCGTCTAAGTGATCATAGACAGCAACCGGGACCTACGGCTTAACGTGCCATCCGAAATACGGAACCATCTTACTTATGGACAATCGGGTGGTTCAGCCCGCAATGTAACAACTTTGTGAGTGATAAATATCAACTTTGTGAGTGACCCACCAAGAATCGAACCCGGAACCTTCTGCGTCAAAGTAGTTTACGAGATATTTTAACCTTTTGCACGCCAGAGTTTTTTTACGTCGGCACACCCCCGACGCCAAGCATAGAAAAATATGAAGATGGTAAAAACTTATCGGCAAGCAGCCCGGTGTCTTAAACAAGACAGAATTTAAGTTATAAAAATAGGTAAATTTGGACTACTTTAGTCGTCAGTGGCGTCGTATGTACGCGAGCGTTTAGCAACTATAGTGGTCATTGGCGTTCAAAAGGTTAAACCATTTGAGGTGGCCTTCTAGAGGAACTTTTTAGTAACAATAATAAAGTAGTAATCGTAAATAGAAATAATTACCTGAATACGGAAAGGCACCCCTTTTTCACCGCCATGCTTTTTGGCTGTGAATTCGGTCGAGATGCAGTTCACCTTTAAAAAAAAAGAGAGTTATTTTTTTGTTGTAAATATAATAAATAATAGCTTGACAGAATTGTAACTTTGTGTCAAAAGTGTTTTTTTAATAAATTAATAATAAATAATAAATATCCTAGACAATTATTAACACAGCACCATCTGTCCCAAACTAAGCAAAGCTTGTACTATGGGAACTAGACAGCTGATACTAATACTTATATACTTTTATTTTTGTAAATAAATACATATTATACATAAAAACATCTAGAATAAACAAAAATATTTGAAAAGATTTAACAAATATTTGTGGCCTGTGGGGATCGAACCCACGACCCCCGGCGTAGATGGCAGGGGTAATATCCGCTACGCTATCGGGACAGGATAATGAATAAACATATTATTTATTTTATTTTATTTTGTGCCGTGTGATGCCGATTTAGAATAGCATCACCCCACATCCTTCCCGCGGGTGTCGTAAGAGGCGACTAAGGGACTCGAAAGTATTGGTGTATTACAATTTCTAGGCGACAGGCTGACAACCTGTCACTATAGTGATACACATGTTTTCTGAAACAACCTTGGAAAACAATCCTCAAAAATGTCAAAAGTGGCGATAGCGACCGTATACTTACGGCCGTTGACGCTCTGTCTACCCCGCAAGGGATATAGGCGTAATATATGCAATAATATACGCAAAAATAGTATCAGCTATCTAGTTCCCATAGTACAAGCTTTGCTTAGTTTGGGGCTAGATGGCGCTGTGTGAATTCGCTAGTTTCCTGGATCATTTAACAGTTCTACGCTTAAAATTATTGTCCAAACATACTACGGACTTCATCATAATTTTTCGAAATATTCAAAGTTTGAATTAATAAACAGAAAAATAATATAAAACTAAGTGTTTTGACGCCATCCAAATACTTACGGCGTGACGTCATACTTCTAGTTCTACAAACAAAATACCGTTTTAGATCGTTTTAAAAAGTAGCTCATATGACCTGTCAGGAAACAAGCCTATTGTCCAGAATATTATTTATTTATTTATTTATCTGTACGGGTTGTAAATTACCTTGATGTAGACGCCGACGTCCTTGGTGGGGTCCCAGAACACGTGCAGCGCGTTGAGGCAGGACGGCTGCTCCACGCGGATCACGCCGTACGAGAGGGGCACGTCCACCTGACACAAAATTACAATTCGGTGTTTTAATAATAAAACGAAAGAAAGAAAAAATATATGAACGAAACAAGTGGATCACAATTTCGTCGCCTTGGGTTAGAGCCGACCGTGGTGTAACGGTGAAGACATCTGACCCGACTAGTCAGTAGATGTGGGTTCGAGTCCCATCGGTGGCGTGAACTTTCCCGCTTGTTTCGTTTGTATTAGCTTTCTAACAAAAATTTAATATTTTAATAATTAGTAGATTACGTACTGAGGTATGTAAGCTATCAATAACAACCGAGGTTTTTTAACGCCCGAGCGGAGCGAGGGCGGTACCTTTCCGAGGTTGTTATTGATGTTACATCCGTGGTACGTATACTGCTTTACATATCGAATGAAAAAAGAGTAAAATAAAGCGATAAATACAAGAAAACGATCCGTAAATGATGATTGTATCGTCTGGTATTCAAATTGCACCACTAAACTTTTTTTTCTATGATTGAAAAATATTGAATTAATATGAAAGAAAAGTATCCTAACATAAAGTAGACATTTTTCTGATCGTAGGGATATTAGTCATTTTTACTTTTGTCATTGTAATATTGAGTAATAATTCGACAAACTCATTTATTGAGGTTATAAAAATACAGATTAAAAATATAATTCCTGCGTTCAAGCAACACAATTCATAGCGGCCAGTTCGAAATTTAAAAATTTTGATGCAGCTCCTATTAAAAATAAGAAGAAATTGATTTTAACTTTTTAATTGCTGCGATTCTATTGGTTCTTTTTCTAGTTCCATATTTAAAATTACTTACAGGCTTAGTTTTAAAACCTCGCCTGTAAGTTGAACTTACAGGTCGTGTTTTTTGTCAGTAATGACCTACTTTCAGAGCATGAGATATGTAAAAGTAATTAATTGTCTCTAGATTTTCGCGGACAGCAGAAATGCTGAGTGGTTTATCCATTTTATCAACTATGAAATTATGTATATTCTTTGCTCTTTGTTTTGGATATTTTTGGTTGAAAAATAAAGATCTTTTATTATTATTATTATGTTGATGTTTACCTCGACGATTCTCTCGGTGGGTCGTTCAGCGTGCCACTGGGCGATCTGTTCGCGCTCCATGTACTGCAGGCGACGCTCGTGGAAGCAGATCTTTATCACGCTCTGAAACGACAAATAAACAGATGTCAAATCAACCTTAACGTAACGGAGCAGACAATAATAGTAACGGAGTGCATGAAACTAGTAACGGAGAGCATGAAATTGGTAACGGAATGCATAAAATTGGAAACAAAGTAAAATTGTTAACAGAATAAATCAAATTGGTAACGAAGTTCAGTCCGATCAGTTCTCCCCAGAACTTCAGTCCGATCAGTTCGCCCCAAGGGCGTGATTGGGCTGATTGTTTGAACAACCAACCAAATATTTCCGGGTGAGCACGTGCTCCCCACCAAGCCGACAGGCGTAGTTTTGATGGCCCCGGGGCCGAAAACGTAGAGTCCATCAAAAAAAAAAGGTAACAAAGTGTATAAAATTGGTAACGGAGTGTATAAAATTGGTAACGAAGTAAATGAAACTGGTAACGGAGTGTATAAAATTAGTAACGGAGGGTATAAAATTGGTAACGGAGTGTATAGAATTGGTAACGGAGTAAATAAAAGGGTCGGACGGCTCTAGAGTGGCTTACCTTCAATATCTTCCCCTTGAAGTGCGACAGATCCCCAAGCTTCTTGAGTTTGATCTCGTAAGGCTGGCCCTGGTTCAGATAAGTCAGGGTTTCTTCATTTTGCTTGGTAGCAATGGAGGTGGCAGCCGCTAACACGTATTGGAATCTGAAAGAGAAATGTGGCATTAGTTTAATGTGGAAACCATACATATGCATGCCGTGTGATGCCGGCTTAGAACAGCATCACCCCGTTTCCTTCCCGTGGGTGTCGTAGGAGTCGACTAAGGGATTTGAGGGTTTCATGTGTATTACAATTTTTAGGCGACAGGCTGACAACCTGTCACTATAGTGATACACGTGTTTTCAGAAACAACCTTGGAAAACAATCCTCAAAAATGTCAGACGTGGCGATAGCGACCGTATTGTTGCGGCCGTTAACGCTCTGCCTACCCCGCTAGGGATAAAGGCGTGATATATGTATTTATGTATGTTATTCTTAGCCGAATTATTTACCTGGTATCAGCATGGTTAGTCTGCGTCTGGACGCGATGTGGATCGTGCAGGAATCCGTCGAGTGAAGCCGCGGGCGAGCACATGAGAAGCCCCTGGTTCTTGTTCTCGTTCGGGGAGTGGTAGCCGCCGACGGCGGTCAGAGTGTTGCCAGACTGCTGGATCTGCATCGCCTCTGGGTTGCCAGCTGTGGACGAAATAATAAAGATTTTTGATGTGTTCGTTACTTTGGTAAAAGAATGTTAAATATTGGTTTGTTTTTTTAATTGTCAGCATTATTATACATTAAATGTCAAGAGGGAAGAAATTTCGAAGACGGGAGGCCTTTCCCCAGCAGTGAGGATCCTGATGGCTGAATAATATAAATGACAGATCAAACTTTCAGTGACACGCTGCTGACGGTTTCAGGATTCCATTAGAAAAAAATCAGGTAAAAATTGTCGCAGGCAAACCCTTTATTCGAGCTAAACGAGCTTAATACCATAGTTAAGACCCCGAAAAACCCTTGCACCTTTTTCTCTCCCTCCGATATAACAAGCAAGAAAAGCCATCAAGTTTTGTTAAAGATTTTTTACTCACCATGCTGGTTCATCATATTCCCGTTGTGAGGAGGCGAGGGTTGGCATCCGTCATCAGGCTCACGGGCGCCGTCCACCACCATGTTCGAAATCTGAAACGCCACGCCGCCATTGTAAACCTAGTTGGACAATAAACATACATACATACATACAAACATCACGCGTCATGTCATGCGTGATGATGATGATGATGATGATGAGAACTGGTCAAATGAACATCTAATGTTACATTTTTAGCTACAATGATATAAAATGCCATGCTTCTGAGGTAAACTGTATAAAAAAAAAATTGTATAAGAAAGGCTATTATGAAATATCAGATTATTTGCAAGATAAATCTCCATGGGAGTAGTTACAAATGTACAAAGTAGACTTTATATGACGACACAGGTAGAATTATCTACTGTATATGATATATATTTTATCTTTTTAACGTAGCCGCTTTTGGCTATTAATATATTTTTGTTTCATATTTAGAAATTTAGCTAAGGTAGCCTAGGGCCTGACAAATTGTAATTTTAGAATAGGAGCACTTCTGGGCAGGTTTCTGGGTGGTTTACTGTCCAGGGGGTCCGGCTAACCATACGCATGTAACACAACATTTACTCTCGGCATGAACTCGATGTTATTTTATTTACCACCTAATGTTACATGTTGTTTGGTTAGCTTGGCCAGCCCCGAGGCAGTGCTTTAGGGGCTAGTTTTAAGTTTTTAGTCCACCTGAGCCGCGTTTACACTAGGTTCATAAAATTGTTATTGTTAAAATTGTTAATATTTGACCATCAAAAAGCGAAATGTAAAATTTACTACTTTGAATAAATAATTTGAGTTTTTTTTTTTTGAAAAGCAGCGGTCCTAACGCACTGCCTTGTGGAACACACTAGGAGAATTTGACATTAATTATTACAAATATATCCAATAGTGTATTTAATTTTTATTTCGGTATTTCAGGGTGAGCGATACCGATAAAGCAGTCTCTTTTTATATTGCCTTATTTTATTGGATCATAAAATATAATGTGATGGACAGTATCAAAAGCTTCTTGAAGGTCAAGCAATGTTATTTAAGCAAAAATCATAACTAACTGACGAACACATTAAAAAAACTTGCTACTCATATGTGGAACCGATGTTCTGTGTTTCTATGTGAATAAGATGGTGGGGAATCTTGGGGGACAATTCATACCTGTCGTTCATCCGGGCGCAACGCGCGCTGCAGTGGCCACGCGCGTCGCGGCGGCGACAGCACTGCACCGGTCGGCGACGGCGCTTCCTGCTTGAAGCAGCTCACAGCCAGCGACGGGAGCGATAGCAGCGCCTCGCTGGAAAATTCGAACGCAAATTTCAAATATTGTGCCAGGTTTTGTTCTTGTTGGAGTTTGTATGGTGGACGCCAACCTTGTGATAGATCACATACCGTAGTGTTTTTTAGTGTGTCAATTCAATGTTTACGTCGTGCGGTTGCAAAATTTCTAATCATTAAAAATATCAATAATCCTGAAGCCAAGTCTCGTTTTATTTTCCACTATTCTTCCTACGATTACATATGGCATTTTTCTTCCATTTGCTCATAAAAATTAATTATAAAAAAAGATAATACCAATATCGGCTCATTTAAGTCGTCAAGTTGGCACAGGCACGCGAACACGACAATAATGAAATTCCACACAACATTTAGGTCTAAGCCCCATATAAAGATTCTTAAACGTCACACTTCCTGATCAGTAGGGTTTCGAATACCGCTTTCTTTCAATATCGGATTGCTTTTTTCAATCCCGGGATCCCGGTATTCCGATAATAGATATTTTTTATTATCTAATCCGATTATTCTATCAGCGAGGAAGATAGGTACTCACTTCATAGTCAATTCCGTGGGTAAGTCCAAGTCCAGATCGTTGACCTGCCATCCTGGTGACATGTTGTGCGACGAGGAAGAGCTGCTTCCCCCACCCATGTCGCCAAGCGCAGCTGTTGAGTAGAACTTGAGTTAGAAGTTGTGTACATTTGAAATAGGAAATTTTCTAGCCAGTTTTCAAGGGTACATAGATGGCTCCAAGCCAAACTTAAAATTTTCTGTCCAAGGAAAATTTTGTCAAGTTCTCAATATGTCTTACATCAGTATAATTCAAAGGTCAAAATATCAACATAGCGCAACGCCATCTGGTATGGCATCATAAACTAATTCGAGATCTGTCAGATACAGGCAGGCAGATCCAAAAGTCCCCATTAAAAATATAGGTATAAAGTTTAAAAATCATTATTCTCCTTGCCTTATCCCGAATATTAATCCCTTAAAATAACTAACTTTCACCAAGGAGCATAGATCTAAATATGAAAAACCAATTTGGACCTCCTATACAAAATTACCAACCGACCAAGTCAATTTGTATGGGAGGTCCAAAAAAATTCTCAGATTTTGATCTATGTTTTTTGGGGAAAGTTGTTTAGTGTCATGGGCTGATTCACCCCTTTAAATATTTGCAGCTAATATTTTTACACCTTATATACTTTTAGGGAAAAAAAACTCATCTTTCTCAGTTAGCTGTTTTAATAAATAACCACGCAATGGCCAATGACATAAGTGAGCGATTAAAAATGGGTTTACACTTTGGTTCAAACTCAAGTTAGATAAAAAGAGCAATAAAACACATATGACCCAATATAGAGCTTTGCGGTACACCAAATTGACAGTAGTATGAATTTGTAGGGACATATAATTATAACATACGTGTATTTTTAACAGAAACTTAATAGGTATGTATAATTTAAAGTATGAGTTTAAAACTATGAAAATAAACACATTTCAGATACAAAAGCGATATTACTGGTTCATTGGTCTATGGTATACCTTGTCAAAAGCTTTCTAAAGGTCCGTAATCACAAAGTTTAGATTTGCGACACTTTTTGACTGCATGTGTCTCCTAGTTGATCGTAACATTGAATGATTGAATTCCACTGATCTACAAGTCATAGCTATGGTCATAGGTTACATCTTGTTTTCATAGTATTATATCATGTGTTGGTTGTAAAAATGCAGCGATACTATATAACCGGTTAAAATCAGTTATGTTATGTTCTACATCTTTAATTAACTTCTTGACATTACGTTTGATAAAGCTCACTTTACTTGTTATTGTATATGAAAAAACTAAGTTTTTTATATAGTCACAATGTTTATGCAGTAAATTTCCACTTTGTTATATAAATTATCTATTGTATAAAAACAATTCATTGTTATTGGTATTTAGGTATTAACTGAATACATAAAAATACCGTATTTTGAACTATTACTATCTATTTCTTTTTCCGTGTGGGACACTGAGTCGTCCAACGACCCGATGAACCCTAGTGTCAGAATTTTTTAACCGCCTTCTACAAGTAGCAGGCTTCTGACTTGGTTGTGTAACAACTGCCGTCTAAGTGATCATAGACAGCAACCGGGACCTACGGCTTACCGTGCCATCCCCACGGAACCATCTTTCTTACGGACAATCGGATCATTCAGCCCGCAATGTCCTAACCAGACTGGGATCAAATTCACAAAGTGATCAATATCAACTTTGTGAGTGACCCACCGAAAATCGAACCAGGAATCAAAGGCAGTCGCACTACGACTGCGTCACATCGGAAGATAATATCATTCAAAATTAAACCTTTTGCCTTGATACGCTAAAGAAGAAAAACACATAGGTATACAAGATGACTTCCCTGATACACAGATGGCGCCACGAACTATACAACAGGCAGACGTACTGATAACACGTTTCCACAAATAATTGTAGATCTATTTATCTCAAGTAACAAGGCGGGCGCTGACGAGTTATCAATGCACTTCGACCCGCGGGAATCGAACCGGTATACACCGCACACACACACGCGTGCTGGCGAAGCTACATCGTAAAGGTGAACGCACACTTATCCGCATCGAACGAACCGAATTTTAGAATACTTTATATGAAATCCTATGAAACCCCGCACATTTGTCCGTACCGAATTGGTCGATTCGCGCAAATGTGCGAGGAGGTTTCATAGGATTTCATATTAAGAATTCTAAAAAATTAGGTTAGTTCGGTTCGCTCGAAGGTGAACGCAAACTTATCCGCACCGAACGAACCGAAGTTTTTAGAATTCTTTATATGAAATCCTATGAAACCTCGCACATTTGCCGGAGTCGACCGATTTGACGGACTCGGTTCGGACAAGTGTGCGAGTTTTCATAGGATTTCATATAAACAGTTCTAATATTCGGTTCGATCGGTTCGTACGATGCGGATAAGTGTGCGTTCACCTTAAGTGTTCATTATCGAAATCGTGTCACTAATGGCTAACGGTATCACGGGGCGTTTGTGTGTTAGATTGAATTGTGATTTTAAGAATTTGTTTTTGGGTAGGTATTTTGAATGTCTCAGAAGGATCCGGTACAACAATGTCTTGGAGTCATCATTTGTCCTCACACGTCTGTGACAGACGATTTAAGACTTTTCGTGGACGTATAAGCCAATTTTTATCTCCACAGACATTGCGTTGTCTTTGACGCAATGATGGTTGCCGCTGAAGTAAGTACTGTCTTTAGGCGACAAACTGTCACTGTATATACGGATCATCTGATAGAACCCTACATATTTGTCAGATGTAGCGATAGCGACCGTATTTTTACGGCCGTTAAAGCTCTGCCTACCCCGCAAGGGATATGTATGTACATACATACATACATATATCACGCCTTTATCCCTTGCCGTAAGAATACAGCCACTATCGCCACGTCTGACATTTTCGAGGATTGTTTTCCAAGGTTGTTTCAGAAAACATGTGTATTACTATAGTGACAGGTTGTCAGCCTGTCGCCTAAAAATGTAATTCACCAATTCTCTCGAAATAAAATGTATGTATATCTCTTCATCATCATCATTGGCCTCGCACGTCTGTGATAGACAATTAAATCAGTGTCTGAGGCAAGATCACAGACACTGCATTGCCTGGGACGCAATGATGGTTGCCGCAGGGTTGCCCAGGACCTGCGCCACCCTCTCGGCCTTCCTGACTGACTCCAGAGGAACGACAAGTCGATACTTGCGGAGCCAGGTCGGCTGCAGGAGTCTACGACACGATAGACTTCTGTCACACGCGCCTGTCTTGGAGTAAAGAAAGGGAGTTGTGCAAACACAAGACAATATTATGTGGGAGACGATGTTTAAGGAGTCATTGAGGTTAAGTCAAAGACAAATCGAGAAAATTGTGGACACGTCGTAAGAGATGATAAAGAGAAAGCAGACGATATAAGGGTATCGACAGTCACTTAAAATCTTTAATTTTTTTTTTTTTTTTATATGTAATAGGCCCGCATTTGTCTGCCATCTCACCTGGTGGTAAGTGGAGATGCAGACGAAGATGGTACATGCTTGCCTAGATAATGCCTATTCACTCTTGCCTTAAAAAGGCCCAAGTTATATTGTTCCGGAAAAAGATCCGCCGGCAGGGAAATAATGTACCTCACGTGTAAATGTTAATTCAAAATATTTGTTTCCAGTTTGTCCGTTTCTTTTTAAAAACAACCGCTTATAAACTAAATCAAGTCATAGGTGGCGCTATACGTTACTCGTAAATAGTCAAGTAAGAAAAAAATATATGAACGAAACAAGTGGATCCCAATTCCGCCGCCTGGGATAGAGCCGACTGGGTGTAGTGGTGGCCGACGTCTGACTCGGCTAGTCAGAAGACGTGGGTTCAAATCCCATCGGTGGCGTGAACTTTTTCCGCTTGTTTCGTTGGTATTAAATTTCTAACAAAAAGTTAATAAATCACGTCCAGTTTTGACGGGTCTTGTTTCTATAAACATAAAGACTTTTTAAGTTTCCCAATTTCATATTTACCATGTACATTAAAAGCGAGAGCAGCGTACGCATGCGCGCCGAACTCAGCACACCGACGTCCTTGCCGCGCCTCGTGCGCTGCAAACTGCAAGACAGCTGCCGCCGACATGCGGTCGGGCTCACAGCCTGATTCCACCATCATTGGGACGTTGGAAGACTTAACCAAGAGCTCAGTGTTCTTCTTAATCGATCGATGAAGTCCGTTGAGATTCAAAAAGTGTTTGATACAAATTCTTGCTGCTTCTATTACAAATTCTTTTGCTTTGCGTTGATGATTTCTTATGACAAGTTTTTGTAAGTCACAAATAAACGATCTTTTTAATATTTTACGCTGTTTTCTTGTCAAAACGCCTATAGATTGTCTTCTTATTTCGTCTTACTTTCTTTCTGCGTGCTTCCAGCCTTCTCGTGTAGATGGCACTACTATCTTTTAGTTAATTCAATATTCTTAATACTTAGCTTAATATAAGAAAACTTATCATTTAATAAATTTATATTAATCAGTTCTCTCTTTTCTTAACGTGAATTTTTCACAGCTAACACAATAATTGAGATCTTTACAATATCACTTGTTACTTCTTCAGTCCAATAGATGTCACTTTTGTTTCAATAGTTTACACATAGATCGCGTTGTCATCACTTAATTTTTAAAGTTTTTGGTGTTCCTCGACTAGATTCACTCACAACCGTATTTTTCTTATAGCTTTTGCATCGACACTTTTGCCAATGTCAAGCGACGAAAGAAATTCAAGTTTGAATGTTTTTTAATTCACTGTCAGAAAACACATCCGATCCTTATAGTCCAATAGTAGTTTTGTTTCGACAAAGTCCAGTATATTTTAGGCGATTTGATGCCGTGGCGTGATTTCGTCATTTTACACTTGATTTATTGTATTGGTAAACTCAGGCGGGGGTCGGTTTCAGTGATGTAGCTATATTAACACAATATATGTAAAAATATACTAATAATATTTACAGGTGAATGTTTAGGTACTATTTTGTAGAAATGTCCACAAGATAATAATTTCAAATACTTGGTGTTTTAATCAGACAATAGACATTGATATAAAATTTTTGTTACAAAGTTTATACAGACCAAATAATTGGAAAACACGTGGAAAAGCGGCGTGTTTTTTTTTTACACTTGTTTCGTGTTTCGTTTGTAATAACTTAGTAACAAAAATTGAAAATGATTCACCTCATACAAAGTATAATTAGATTTTGATTTTGCATGGTCCTTTTCAATGAAACTTGAAATATTTGAAGCAATCTTTTAGCACCTTTTTAATTTTCACGATATTAGATAGTGAGAGATGATGCATAACTCAAATAATACATTTTAAATCGTTAAATTAATTGTATTTTGATCCATTTGCTTGCTCCTATTGCCTGCCTTGCCGCGTGATGCCGGCTTAGAATAGCATCACCCCACATCCTTCCCGCGAGTGTCGTAAGAGGCGACTAAGGGACTCGAGGGTATTGATGTATTGCAATTTTAGGCGACAGGCTGACAACCTGTCACTATAGTGATACACATGTTTTCTCAAACGATCTTGGAAAACAATCCTCAAAAATGTCAGACATGGCGATAGCGACCGTATTCTTGCGGCCCTTAACGCTCTCCTACCCCGCAAGGGATAAAGGCGTGATATGTGTATGTATGTAGGTATGTGTATTGCCTGAAATTCGAATAATACACCTCACTTCTGTATCCAATGGAAATTTATCCAAATCATTTCTATCGGGGATCCTACATTTTAACAGACATCAATAAAAGAAGGTTCTCAGTTTGACCTGTATGTATGTTTGTCCACGTTTATCTCGCGTTTACCTGAACCGATTTTGATGCGGTTATCAGCCAAGTGATCAGACTGAGGAGAAGGTTTTATGCATATTAGCCGACATAAAATTGGAGGTTCACAATTTTACACGTTCTATGAAGTCGGTTCCCCTTTAATAAAGCTATTTTTATTTCGACCTATGTTTCTTGTGGAGAGTTGTTCAGTTTCATGGACTGGTTGACCATTTAAAATATTTGCAGTTGTGTTCGGTACATCCTGTATAATGCGGTAGGTACGTGTCTTTTCGTAAGATATCTGCTGTGACGTCATAGCTCAGATGATAAAATGTCTGAGTAAGCACTTCGGTCACGAATTATATATTTTTTAATGCCGCTAAGAATAGCATTACCCTAATTCTATCCGTACATACATACATACATATATCACGCCTTTTTCCCTTACGGGGTAGGCAGAGCTTCAACGGCCGCAAAGAAAAATACGGTCGCTATCGCCAAGTCTGACATTTTTGAGGATTGTTTTACAAGGTTGTTTCAGAAAACACGTGTATCACTATAGTGACAGGTTGTCAGCCTATCGCCTAAAATTTGTAATACCCTCGAGGCCCTTAGTCCCGTGGAAAGGATATGGGGTGATGCTGTTCTAAGCCGACATCAAACGGCACACTCTTACACCGCGTATAATTTATTCTTGTTTTGTATGTGTTTACTTTTCGTGATATTTACTTTTTTAGGAACATCTTTATTATCACTTACTACGTAATGTCCTGGGGGCGTGGTTTGTGTATCTATTAAAATTGACAAGCCACGGATATTTCCTTAGAATATCGTCACATCATCACAATCGATTTGCCCGTGTGATGCCCGCTTAGAATAGCATCACCGCACGTCCTACCCGCGGGTGTCGTAAGAGGCGACTAAGGGATTCGAGAGTATTAGTGTATTACAAACTTTAGGCGACAGGCTGACAACATGTCGCTATAGTAATTCACATGTTTTCTGAAACAACCTTGGAATACAATCCTCAGAAATGTCAGACGTGGCGATAGCGACCGTATCCTTGCGGCCGTTACCGCCCTGCCTACCCCGCAAGGGATAAAGGCGTGATATATGTGTATGTATCACAATCGACAAAAGTTAGAGGATTATTGTACCATCATAGTGACATGTTGTCAGCCTGTCGCCTGCAATACATATCGATCAAGCCTCAAATCCCTCCACAAGAAAGGTATGGGGTGATGCTTTTCTTATCACACGGCACTATACTAATATAATATACTCACACGAGATAATAATTTTAACTATGGCGTATTTACGTATATATGCGTATATTTGCCGTGTGATGCCGGCATATAATAGCAGCACCCCAATTCTTCTTGCGGGTGTTGTAAGAGGCAACTAAGTACTTGAGGGTTTCATGTGCATTACCACGTATTACAACTTTAGGCGACAGGCTGACAACCTGTCACAATAGTAACACACGACTTATCTGAAACGACCCTCAAACATTTGTCAGACGTGGCGATAGCGACCGCCCTTTTGCGGCTGTTATCACTCTGCCTACCCCGCAAGGGATAAAGGCATGATATATTTACGTCTTATACTGGATAATATCAGTTCAAAGAACTAGTTAAACATCTATTTGGTCAGCTGTTATCTTTCTTATCAATATTGTAAACATTAGTTCGTAATCAATGCTTTCCTTCAATTACTTTTTATACCTAAATAGATTAGGAATACCAGGAAAGTGTAATTTTAGATCAGTAAATAACTAACTTCGTCGGTGGCCTAGTGGTTAGGACATCGGTCTTACTATCGTGAGACCCGTGTTCGATTCCCGCCATTAACCAATGTGTTTCTACTCACGTACATTTACCGACTGCTCTTACGGTGAAGGAAAAACATCGTGATTAAAGCCACATTAAAATAAAATTTGAATTCAGATGATATTTGAATGTGACTTAACCTAGGATTCGGGCCAGGTTAGCCTTGGGGTTGCAGAGATCAAATGGCAGTCACTCTGTGTAAAAACTTGGTTCCATGTTAAATCTCCTAGGTTAGGTAGCCAACCCCTACAGAGAAGGGAATTATTTGAAACCCGCATGGGTTTCATCATTTTTCCTTCACCGTAAGAGCAGTCGGTAAATCTACGTGGGTAAAAACACATTGGTACATGGCGAGGACCGAACTCGGGTCCCACGAATGTAAGACCGGTGTCCTAGCCATTTAGCCACTGAGACGCTCTCGTGATGAAAACAATACCCTATTTTCGATTTCCTACCTCAAATTATCATGGATGAAAATACAACTTAGTAAATGAACAATTACGTAGGTATTACTTTAAGGGAATCCTCTCTACACATCCATATCTTGTGAAAACATTTTTGAATCAAATATTATTCACAACTCTTGCTATATAGCAATTTGATTTATACTACACCTACATAGAAAATGCCCTATAGCTTAATGAAACGTAGAGAGGAACGTGAGTTATCATTGTTCACGTTTCAAATTAGCGGGAGGGAAAAATCCATACAAATCACTTTCCTCCCCAGGGGAGAAACAATGCAACTGTTAAAGTTACGTAAAGCGGAACGTAAATCTAATATATTTTTGCAGGAAAAATGGAAGACTTGGCTGAATGAACTTATTGCTTTTGCTTTGTATGATATTATAAAAAAAAACGATGCCGCGTGAGTTCGTTTAGGAATTTTCATATAATTTTGTAGGTTTATTGAACTGTTCTTCTATTAGTATTTCTTTTTTTTTCTTTTAAGTGTAGTATAAAGCACTATGTATCACTCGGAAGAAAATCCGATTGCAAACTCGTGTGTATTGATGCTCTCAGCTGCGCTTCGGGCCTCAAACTACACCCTCGTTAGCAATCGGTTCTTTTCTCACCGCGTGTCCAATGTACTATTGAGAACTGAAATCACACAGCACATGACCACTGTTGACACAGAGCACTTCACACAGAACACAAATTGACACAATTTTTGTATGTATTTTATTACTTAAAACCGCAAAACGTGATTCTACGCCGGAATACGAATCGACACTGATATTACAGATGTTGTTATTAAAAAGACGTCACAGAGTTTGTACTATTCATTATCGTTTACTTTGTCAAAGATTAATGTAGTATCGTCGAGTTGGTGTTTTATGCCTAAGAAGTTAGTTCATCCCGGGCCCTAAGTCTGCTAAATGAAAATCGTTTCAGTTGGATGTCGATTGGATCTCAGTTGGTAGATTTAAGTCATTTCGTAGTCTGCTAACAGTTTGCAGTATGGAAAATCACAATGGCAATAGAATGACAGTTTCTTGAGTTTCGATGGCGTTACAATGACAAAAAAATAGTAGACTATGGAGCGAATTATTTTACTAGTATAAAAAGACCGTGATTTCATGGTTGTTTACGCTCTGCCTACCCCGCCAGGTTTATAGACGGGATTCGTGTGTGTGTATGTGTACAATAGTTAGTATCATTTGTTATTACTAAGTAGTAGCATTGTTGTTTTTACAGCGGGACTTTTTTGCGGCGGTTCGAAGCCTATTTACCATTCTGTGGCTTGCATAATCTTTGACAGACACACAGAACACTGGGTTGTTATATCAACAGACACTCACGATCGAATGCTGCTAGATCAGCTGTTTTAGCAAGTTTTTCTTTCAGATAAGTACAGGTATATTATTATTATATCAGTCTCGACTGTCCCACTGCTGGGCAAAGGCCTCCCCTTTTTCTAGACTGCGTTCGGATCGGAATAGTCAGTATAGCGATAAAAATACATGATTTAATTATATTTTTTAATCAAAATATCATAAGAATAAGAACAGTTGTTCAGTTTCATGGACAAATCAACTCCCGAGAATTAATGCCTCTTTAATTTTCTTTATGGCATGGCCTTAGTAGGCCTTAATGTAAGAAAAAAAGGGACATTACTCGCAATACACATAAAACCCTCAAGTCCCTTAGTCGGCTCTTACGACACCCACGGGAAAGAAATGGGGTCATACTACGGGGTGTAAAAAAGCTGCAAATCTTTTAAGAGGTGAACCAGCCCATGACACTGAACAACCTTCCCCAAGGAACATAGGTCGAAATATGAAAAAAATTTTGGACATCCCGTACAAAATTACCAATCAACCAAGTCAATTTGTATGGGACGTCCAAAAAATTTTCTCATATTTCGACCTATGTTCCTTGGGGAAAGTTGTTCAGTTTCATGGGCTGATTCACCCCTTTGAATATTTGCAGCTAATATTTTTACATCTTATATTCTATGCCGGCATAACACGGCAAATATTGTTTGCATATACATACATATATCACGCCTTTATCCCTTGCGGGGTAAGCAGAGCGTTAACGGCCGTAAGAATACGGTCGCTATCGCCACGTCTGACTTTTTTGAGGATTGTTTTTCAAGGTTGTTTCAGAAAACAATATGTGTATCACTATAGTGACAGGTTGTCAGCCTGTCGCCTAAAAATTGTAATACATATTTATTAATTGTTTGCATATATTTACAAATTTAACCTTCTTCTTTTTGCGCTGTAGGTTAACAGTACTATCCCTATCTATCGCCCGTCTAGCAACAATGTAATAATTAGGGCAAAGATAGGTGTTTGACCTTTTGGAGTCGGTTGTGACTAAATAACTAAATTATTAATTAGTTTGATTTCAGTTTTGTTATTTATTTAAAACTGGTGGTCAAGTGGTCAGGATAGTCTTACAATCGTGAGAACCGAGTTCGATCCCCGCCATGTACCAATGTGTTTTACTCACGTACATTTACCGACTGCTCTTACGGTAAAGGAAAAATGGTGATAAAACCCAAATTCAAATATACTTGAATGTGACTTAACCTAGCATTCGCGCCAGGTTAGCCTTCGGGTCGCAGAGGTCAAATGGCAGTTGCTCTGTACAAACTTGGTTCTACGTCAATTCCCCTAGGTTAGGTAGCCGACCCCGACAGAGAACGGGATAAGGCAACGAGAATGAGTTATATGAAGCTCTTTAATTTACGATGACAACACTTCTTGGTTTGATATCATGTGGTATAAGTGGATCGAAGACAGGTCATTTGACCTCAAGTCCAGAGTTGGTTCGAACTAGATAACAGAATATGCCCCGTATATTCTGTACAAGTTTATATAAATAAATTGTGTAGGTATAGACATAGAGTGAGCCAAGGTAAAAATCCGAAAAAAGGTCAAGGTATTTATGAAGACGGCGACTAAAGGACTCGAGGGTTTAATGTGTATTACAACTTTAGACGACAGACTGACAACCTGTCACTGTAGTGATACACGCACGAATTATCTGAAAAGGCCCTCTATATTTGACCTCTGCAACCCGAAGGCTACCATCATCATCTACCAAGGGAAGGAATACCATCTGAATTCAAATTTCATTTGAATGTGGGCTTCATCACGATGTTTTCCTTCACCGTAAGAGCAGTCGGTAAATGTACGTGAGTAAAGACACATTGGTACATGTCGTGGATCGAACTCGGCTCTCACGATTGTAAGACCGGTGTCCTAACCACTTGGCCACCGACGCTCTACTGAGATTTGTTATTTATTAATAAAAAACACGTTCACGTACCTTAATACATGTAACAATTAAATAATATGTTCTTAATGAAAACTGTCGTTAAAAAATAGAGTCATTACATCTTAATTCGTTTCTCATTTGGATAGAAACTATTACATAGCTAGCAGCTACTTGTCAATCCAAAACAAATTAACACAGAGTTCTGGAGTTATAGGTAGTTCATGTTTTTAAACGTAGATGGCGTTACGTTAACGCGCAAAATGATCATATCCTGCCAGTTAGAGTCTGTTCTTAAAATCGATATAGTGTATTGACAGATATTTTTTTTGTAAGGTTTTCTAGCCTGGATACTAGTCCTTTTGACTTTAACAGAAAATCTAGAGCTAAGTTGCCAGGCCGTTCCAAAAAGGATAGTTTTTTTTGTCCATTTTTGCAGTTACCGTATTTAAAACTATTACATTAGCTAAATAGATATTGATGTCTATCATTGAGCGCTAGAAAAATATTTTAAAATGAGAAATTTTACGTAAGTTTATATATAGTAACCAAATTCACCCAGCAGATCTATATAGTGTTAGTAAAAGTACTGACTTTCTCTCAAGGGGTGATCCAGCCCATAAAACTGAACAACTTTCTCCAAGAACCATAGGTCGAAATATGAGAAATCTTTTTGGACCTCCCATACAAAACGTACATACATACATACATACATATATCACGCCTTTATCCCTTGCGGGGTAGGCAGAGCGTTAACGGCCGTAAGAAAACGGTCGCTTTCGCAACGTCTGACATTTTAGAGGATTGTTTTCCAAGGTTGTTCCAGAAAAACATGTGTATCACTATAGTGACAGGTTGTCGGCCTGTCGCCTAAAATCGTAATACACCAATACACTCGAGTCCCTTAGTCGCCTCTTACGACGGGAAGGATGTGGGGTGATGCTATTCTAAGCCGGCATCACACGGCCAACAAAATGTACCAGCCGACAGTCAGTGGCCTATGCAAAGAAACTACAGGCTACAATTCTACAGGTGAAATTCGATGTACATAGCTTAGCCGGTGGCACATTGTAAAACCAGGATTTTTGACCCGCTACGCAATGTGCATCGAATTTCACCTGTAGAATTGTAGCCTGTAGTTCCGAAAAACGAGGCACAGGTTGTGTTGTATGTGAGGTCATTTTTTTTATTTTATTTTTCGACCTTTGTTCCTTGGGGAGAGTTGTTCACTTTCATGGGCCGATTCAGCCCTTAAAATATTTGCAGCATTTTTTTTTTTTACACAGTTCCTGTAAAAATGAAAACGAAACAAAACTCAACTCACCCATAATCTTCTTCGGCGGCACCTTCCTCTGCATCTTCTCTTCCTCGCTCTTCTCCTCTTGCCACTTCCTCTTCCTGCTGTCCCTCTCCTCCAAAAACATCTCCTCTTCTCTCACCAATCTGACAGACGTTTCCCAGTTCAACTCTTTCCCTTCGTGCATAGTAAAGTCTTTGTAAAATGCCATCACACGCGCGCCATAACACTAAACACTGGATGAATGATGAATGAATGATTCTGTTCACGGGCGAGTGAATGATTTAGAAGAGAACGAAGAACGAGTTGTACAACTTTTTGATACCGGTGCTTTCGCGTTGGCGGTGGCTCTGTGAAAAAAAAAAACAAGGGTTAAAATAATAGTTTGTAGTAAAGTCTGTTTTTTATTGAAAGAGAGTAATTAACTTTTTGTTAGAAAGATAATACAAACGAAACAAGCGGAAAGTAATCACGCCACCGATGGAATTCGAACCCACGTCTTCTGACTAGCCGGGTCAGACGTGTCACAAAGAAAGTAAATTGACATTATTGGGTTTCCAGTATTGTGCAATTTTGACAGCACATAATACCTTGCGATAGGGGTCCATTCAGACCATGAAACTGAACCACTTTCCCCAGTTTCATGGGCAGAGTCACCCCTTAAAATATTTGCTTGCTTACTCATAAGTAGTAGTGTTTGTCAGGTTCTAGCTCAGGGAACATTACCTTGCGATTTTTGGGAAATGGCGGATAAACACAAGGATCAATCGAAATAATACAGAATGCAGACTAACCTGTGTAGTTCGTTCTGTATTTTCAGTAGCATATTGGTGTTATATCGGCACAAATGGTAGGGAAGGGTTCTTGACAAATGACAGATCAAAATATTTTGACAGGGACTCACAAGTAGTAGTGTTTGACAGGTTCTGGCTCATCGCAGATTCCTATTTTTTTTAAAGAATTTGTAGTCATCATGACCGATCTTGAGTGTGTGAAAAAAGTGACAAGTCTTACCTGTAGTAGTTCGTTCTCGATTTTCAGTAGCATATTGGTGTTATATCGGCACAAATGGTAGTGTATGTGCGAGGCGACACCAGGGAAGGTTTTCTTGGTAAAGCGACTGCCGATCAGATAGGTTGGTTGGCAGAGGTGGTACTCCATGAGGTGGAACTTGGATGTATAGGAACCGAAACGTTCGATTCTTCGTCAGTTGGCGCTGTGGGGTGATACTACGGCTCCTGGAAAGAAGAAATCATAGACTTATAACATACTGCGACGTATATAAGTAATTCTATCGAAGAAACGAATGTTTTAGATAGGTATAAGTCAAGGTTTACACTATCAGCTACATATTTCTACGACACTTAGCGCTCTGCCTACCCCGAAAGGTATAGAGGCGTGATGTGTGGGTATGTATGTATGTACGAATATATTTCCTATAATGATAAAGGACCTGGTTGCCTGTTAATTAAAAGCTGGTTCGGAGGAAATGTTGTGTTATTTTTCTTTTTTTCAAATTGCCCATTTTTTTTTCTTCGTGTGGGACACCGAGTCGCCCAACGACCCGATGAATCCTAGAATTTTTCAACCGCCTTCTACAAGTAGCAGGCTTCTGACATGGTGATCATAGACAGCAACCGGGACCTACGGCTTAACGTGCCATCCGAAACACGGAACCATCTTACTTACGGACAATCGGGTGGTTCAGCCCGCAATGTCCTAACCAGACTGGGAACAAATTCAGAAAGTGATAAATATCAACTTTGTGAGTGACCCACCGGGAATCGAACCCGGAACCTTCTGCGTCAGAGGCAGTTGCACTACCACTGCGCCACATCGTTCGTCAATTGCCCATTTGTAATAGACACATATTACATTTTTGATTGATTAGGTCTTGATTCTTAGGATAATTGAGCGGGTGGGATACACATATTGACCAAGCTTACCCAGAAGTCCAAGAAGACGAAAGACAAAGTCGCCTTTCCACACACCTATGGGATTCAGACTTCCATGGGTTACCTAACTTGACACTGATTTAAGATAATGTATAATATTTAATGAAGTAAAAACTTCTTTTCACGCACTTATATGAAACCACACTGTTAGCTACATTTTGGTGACCACACATTGAAAATTATGTGATCCCAATCACTCATCCTATTTGTATATTTCACATTCTAAAATAGACTAAAAAAAACGAAAAAAGTAGTATGTATAACTCGGGACTAAAGTTATTTATCCTCAGGCGAAGTACACTAAATCCCTCGCTTTACTCAGGATTCTACTTTAAAATCCCTCCTTTAGAATCCGTTCCGCTTGTGGTTGAAAATAACGCCCTCGCTTTAAATGTATTACTTTATTCTCTTGTCCTAAAAACTACTATTGAAGTATACCGTGAAAGATTCTACTAAGTATGTTATTCTTTCTTTATTGTCAGCTGTGTACAATACCACACCGCGCATAAAATCACGGTAAACTGACTGACAAGCTTAATACTCCCGGATAAGATAAAGTTTATGGCTGTTTCTTTTATGAACTAAAACTATTACAACTCACATTCCAACTTAATACATTCCAACTTAACACGCCTTTATCCCTTGCGGGGTAGGCAGAGCGTTAACGACCATAAGAATACGGTCGCTATCGCCACGTCTGACATTTTTGAGGATTGATTTCCAAGGTTGTTCCAGAAAATATGTGTATCACTATAGTGGCAGGTTGTCAGCCTGTCGCCTAAAAATTGTAATACACCAATACCCTCGAGTCCCTTAGTCGCCTCTTACGACACCCGTGGGAAGGATGTGGGGTGATGCTATTCTAAGCCGGCATCACACGGCATGTATTTATTCCAACTTAATGTATTTTATAATCCTAACTAATTATTTTATCTTAACAGGTTGTTAGGAAAAGTACTAACTTCCTTTCAAGGGATCAACCAGCCAATGAAACTGAACTTCTTCTTTTCGTGTGGGACACCAAGTCGTTCAACGACCCGATGAACCCTAGTGTCAGAATTTTTCAACCGCCTTCTACAAGTAGCAGGCTTCTGACATGGTTGTGTAACGACCGCCGTCTAAGTGATCATAGACAGCAACCGGGACCTACGGCTTAACGTGCTATCCGAAACACTGAACCATCTTACTTACGGACAATCGGGTGGTTCAGCCCGCAATGTCCTAACCAGACTGGGAACAAATTCACAAAGTGATAAATATCAACTTTGTGAGTGACCCACCGAGAATCGAACCCGGGACCGTCTGCGTCAAAGGCAGTCGCACTACCGCTGCGCCACATCGGTCGTCGTGAACAACTTTCCCCAAGTAACACAGGTCAAATTATGAAAACAATTTTTGGCTGATTGACACTTGACTCGGTCGATCGGTACATTTTGTAATAAGCTCCAAAAATATTTTTAATATTTCGACCTAAGTTTCTAGGGGAAAGTTGTTCAGTTTCATGGGCTGGTTCATCCGTTGAAAGGCAGTTAGTACTTTTACTAACATCCTGTATACATTTTACACGCTGTTTCTGAGACGAGGTTCACTATTTTATAATCTTTTTGCCATACGAATGAGCACACGACATTATAGAGATCAGATATTTGATACTCTTTGCGGTAAATAATAAACACATACACACATACACAAATCACGCCTATATCCCTAGCGGGGTAGGCAGAGCGCTGACGATCGAAAAGTTATGGTCATTATCGCCACATCTGACATTTATGAGGATTGTTTCCCAAGGTTGTTTCAGAAATCATGTGTATCACTCTAGTGACAGGTGGTCAGCCTGTCGCCTAAAAACTGTAATACACCGATACTCTCGAGTCCCTTAGTCGCCTCTTACGACACTCGCGGGAAGGATGTGGAGTGATGCCATTCTAAACCGTCATCACACGGCACACGAGCCGCGTTTACACTAAGTTCATAAAATTTGTTGTAGGAAATAGAAAAATGTACTCATCCTACTTTTTTTTTTTTTACAATGACGAATATTGGACATTTAAAAAGATAAATGTAAAATTTACTACTTTGAATAAATGATTTGGGTTTGACTCACATTTCTTTGATACTCTTTGCGGTGAATAATGTACTAAAGCCAGAATATCAACTTACTAATTTAAGAAAGCAACTTATACTGATTTAGCCAGACAAATACTGAGAAAATTTATTAAGTTGAATTAAAAAAGGTTAGGTTAATATGCCACTGGACGCCTAGATGGAAAAAATGAAAATGAAAAATATTTATTGAGTAACATAATTCCTTATACAGGGTGTAAAAAAGCTAGCTGGAAATACTTCAAGGGGTGAACCAGCCCATGACACTGAACAACCTTCCCCAAGGAACACAGGTCGAAATATGAAATATTGATAAGCTATAATCTTCTTTTCGTGTGGAACACATATTAATTAATCGAAGGCCTTAGTCTCTAATTTTGCGAGCAGCGGGGCGGCAACGGCGGTGGCACGCACGCCTTAATTTTTTCTAGGAAGTGCACTGCCGTGTGATGCCGGCTTTGAATAGAATCACCCCATTTCTTTCCCGTGGGTGTCGTAGAAGCTGACTAAGGGGTTTGAAGGTTTCATATGTATTGCAATTTTAGGCGACAGGCTGAAAACTTGTCACTATAGTGATACACAACTTATCTGAAACGACCCTCAAACATTTGTCAGACGTGGCATAACGACCGTAATTTTACTGTCGTTAACGCTCTACCTACCCCGCCAGAGATAAAGGCGCGATGTATGTATGTATGTGCACTGCTGTTCGTTGCCCGCTCTCGCGCCGCTGTTTCCGTGAACCGGTCCATTTGAATGTAAGCAAAAGATCCTACCGCTGCCGCCCCGCTGCCCGCAAAATTATAAACCAAGGCGGAATAAATTCAGTAGATTTTTTTTCAAGGGCAAAAATATGCACTTGGTCAGAAACTTTATAGCCTCATATATTAAAAAGAAATATTTCAGATTGGGCTAACCCCCTTTTTTGACGTCGGTTCTAGTAGTACATGTACGATTGGATACCACTCTTCGTAGTCAGGCGCATGCGAAATCTGACTTCTACTGATTCAATAATAGGCCTCCTGAAACCTTGACCCACGTCGAGCCCAAACGAGACGCTGGCATCAATCGGCACAAAGATCAGACCACGCCAGGGTACTATGGCCCTGTCATTTTCCTATTACACGAGTTGCGAACTGTCAGCTCCATTGGTGTGCTACAGTATGTACTAGTTGGGAACCATCAAGTCAATTGATCGATAGCACACGTACGTATGATTTGTTTGTGGAGTAGGGTTATTTATTTTATTACGGGAAAGATAGAACTTATGTAAAGTGGCTTGGGGGCGTCTTATCTTATCTACCCATCGGGATCCCACTGCTGGGCAAAGGCCTCCCTCCCTTTTTTCCACTGATCTCGATCCTGTGCCTACTCATGCCAATTCTTGGGGGCATATCTTGATTTTAATGAATGAAACTGCTGGCGGCATCTAGGAAATATAATTTGAGCCGAATTGACTATGGAACGTCAAGGCGACTCGACTCAAATCATATTTCATAAACTATACTATACGTCTAATAATATAAATAAAATAAGCTCTGGTTGATAAATGTTGCCTACAACTTAAGTAAGTTTTGAGACAATGTTGAAGAAACACCCAATTTTTCTTAGTGAAAAAATAAGTATGTTTGTGTTTTGCATAAGATAAAAATTTCACTACTATATATATAATATATATACTGATTTTGAAACATTTTTTGCCAATTTAACAGTGACTGTTGAGAAAATTACAATATAAGGCTGAATAAAATTAAAGATATTTTGTTTTATTACCTTTGTTACTTTGCCCATCGGTGGGACAGCTGCCGTCGATCATTTTTTTTTTTATACGTTTACATTTCGAGAAAGTTTGGATCATTTAAAACAGAAAACGAATATAAAGGAATTGGACTGCTTTCAACCAACTTGATTGAAAGAAGCATGTTGTTTCGACCACAAAATAAATTGAGATGAGGGCGGGCATATTATGATGATGAATAATGACTACCGTAATAAGACTGTAGAGGAATAAAATTACAAGAATAAAAATCCTTATACATTACCACAAAAACAAATCAGTTTCCACATAACTATCAATCTCACCTCAACACGAGTCCAAAATCACCGTCACACTGTCACTCTATACAAAAATCCAGGATCACTCAAAAAAATCAGTATAGCAATGCCATATTGGCGAACAACCACTTTAGCACAGCCATTCTACCCCGTACATCGTCCTTGAACATCTCAATCCACCATTTTGAAGCTTTCCACCAATCACGGCGAAGAAATCCACCGTTATTTTCAAATTAACCAATCAGGGGAAATCAACCGTTACTTTTTGAATTAGCTCAAAAAACGCGATTTAAAATTCGTAATTCAAAATTGTTTCGAACGTGGCGACGTCTGCAGTCAAATTGGCGATGCGAAGCTGACAGTATTGTGTTATTAACTGCTTGAGTGGCTGGCCAATCGCTGAGATCGTTTGAATTGGAGCACTTGCGGGGAGGTCAAACGAATGGCGGGTCAAGACGTGGGCATAGTGTAGATATAGTATAGCGTCTGAGGATCTAAGGTTCCGTAGGGAATGACTGAAATTTTCCAGGAGATTTTGAAATAGAAGAATTTGCATTTCTAATTTGCAGTTCTGAAACTACTAGGATTGTTCTGGAAAACAATCCTCGAAAATGTCAGACGTGGCGATAGCGACCGTATTCTTACGGACGTTAACGCTCTGCCTATCCTGCAAGGGATAAAGGCGTGATATACGTTTCTAAGTTTGAAACTGCGTCCATCTACGTTATTTGACAACTATCTTTTTCGGTCGCTGAAATACCTGTCGATAGCTTTGACAAACTTTATTTTCTACATTTAAATCTTTACCTAGTCGACGAATGACCCGATGACCGTTTTCAACCGCCTCTGGGTTACTTTGTCAAGTACTTATTCAATTTGAGAAGTAGATAAAATAATGTTTTTACGGCCGTTAACGCTCTGCCTACCCCGTAAGGGATAAAGGCGTGATTTATGTATGTATGTATAAAATACAAAATTTGCCTCTTATAAAAGCAGATAAATTTTAAGAAGCAAAGTAAGTCTTTGGACCCTAACATTAAAAAACTGTCCAAAAAAATGACCCACTAATTAATCGTAAGACTTTAAAACGTATAAGAGACATTTTCCTCACGCACATTCGCAATTTGGACCATTTAGACCAATTTGTTGAATTTGTAGTAGTACATAACGAATTTATATGTTACGTAGTTTTGTCCCATTCAACCCACAGTCAAAGCCGTGTGATGCCGGCTTAGAATAGCATCACCCCATTTCTTTCCCGTGGGTGTAATAGAAGCTGACGTGAGGATTTGAGGTTTTTTATGTGTATTGCAATTTTAGCCGACAGGCTGACAAACTGTCACTATAGTGATACACGACTTATCTGAAACAACCCTCAAATATTTGTCAGACGCGGCGATAACGACCGTAATTTTACTGTCGTTAACGCTCTGCCTACCCCGCCAGGGATATAGGCGTGATTTGTGTATGTATGTGTAACGCACAATCAAAGGCAAGTGATGCCGACTTCGAAAAGCATCATCCCATTTTCCCGTGGTTGTCGTAGTCATAAGAGATCTATCTTCGTAAGAGACCTATAACTAATAATGATACACGATTGATTTGTGATATGAGTCAAATGTTTTTAACACCGTGTATAATAATGAAAAAGCTGTTGTAATCAAACAAAGTTGTGATCAATAAAGTTAATAATCATATTTCATTTTCAATTCAGTTTGACAAGTTAACAAAGAGTGCAAATTTTTTTCGCGCGAGGCATCGATTCCCAAGAAATCTAGGTCCGTATTTATAAATCGCTCTCAACTCTGAGGTCGATCTCAAGAGGAATTTTGACAAAATATCAGTCAATGATAATAGCATCTCAAAGTCGCACTCAAGATCGATCTCAGAGTTGAGTGCGGTTTATAAATACGGGTCCTAATGTCAGAGTTTTTACAGGACGAGATGTAAAGTTTCTTTCGAGATTTTTATCAGGGGGTATTGGCAAGCGGGTAGGCAAGCGCAGGGCAAGTTGCATTCACAGGAAACACTGCAGCCATCTTATTACGACACTCATGGGTAGAATTGGAGCGATGCTATTCTGAGCCGGCACCACACGGCGGTAAGTTTAAGACAATCTCAGAGATTGTCCCCAGTTTGGTTAAGAGATTGCAGGCCGATCAACATTCTTACCTGTGAGAAAGATATTGCCATGCTTCGAAAGGCACGCTAAGCTATTGATCCCGGTTGCTGTGTACATATAATTACTAAGACGGCAGTCGTTACAAAAACAATGTCAGAAGCCTGTACAATAGCAGTAGTTAAAAAAGCTCGGACACCAATGTTCATCAGTTCGTTGGACGACTCGGTGTCCCATACGAAAAGACGACCGATGTGGCGCAGTGGTAGTGCGACTGCCTTTGACGCAGAAGGTTCCGGGTTCCATTCTCGGTGGGTCACTCACAAAGTTTATATTTATCACTTTGTGAGTTTGTTCCCAGTCTGGTTAGGACATTGCGGGCTGAACTACCCAATTGTCCGTAAGTAAGATGGTTCTGTGTTTCAGATGGCACGTTAAGCCGTAGGTCCCGGTTGCTGTCTATGATCAATTAGACGGCGGTCGTTACACAACCATGTCAGAAGTCTGCTACTTGTAGAAGGCGGTTGAAAAATTCTGACACTAGGGTTCATCGGGTCGTTGGACGACTCGGTGTCCCACACGAAAAGAGAAGAGACACGAAAAGAAGATGTAATCTTAGCTGAAATAATTATTTTGTTTGTTCAAGACTCGCCGTCTTACGTACGGTAAATTAGCGGCAATGTCATCCAATGAAATGCGCGCTTGTCATTCGTTTAATTGATATGTATTGTTCCAATTAAAGTCTAATTTGCGACCGAGCGAATTTTAAGGAAGTTTTAAGATTGTCGCGAATGAAGACTTTATCTCTTGCGGGGTAGGCAGAACGTCAAAACACTTAAATTAATAGAATTAACGGGATTACCGCCACGATTATGTTTGTTTTGACCTCGATATTTCGAAGCGGGTAAACGCTCCACGATACTATTAATTTAAGTGTCGTGAATAACCGCGAAAATCTAAAAATATATAAAACGTGAAAAGCCGTATAATACATTTTATTTAGCTTTTGGTCCTCCCATACTAAATGAACCACCCGATTGAGTCGGTGTCAGCTACCTAACCTAGGGATTTTGGTGAGGCCCAAATTTTTTTTTCATTTTCGACCTATGTTCCTTAGGGAAAGTTGTCCAGTTTCATGGGCAGGTTCACCCTTGAAAGCAAGTTAGTACTTTTACTAACAACAGGTATAAAATAAATAAAAAGAATCTTGCTTGTATCATCGTAGATTATAATAAAAGTATGTGTGTCACGAATTTGACGAAATTGACACATACATACATACACAAATCACGCCTATATCCCTGGCGGGGTAGGCAGAGCGTTAACGACCGTAAAATTACGGCCGTTATCGCCACGTCTGACAAAATGTTTGAGGGTCGCTACAGACAAGTCGTGTATCACTGTAGTGACAGGATGTCAGTCTGTCGCCTAAATATGTAATACACGAAACCCTAGAGTCCCTAGTCGACTCATACGACACCCACGGGAAAGACATGGGATGATGCTATTCTCAGCCGGCACCACACGGGAATTGACAACCTGTCAAATCGGGCTTTTTAGGTTTTATATAACTCACCATCAAACGTCTGGCCAAGCACACAAGCGCAGGCCTCGTCAGATGTCTGCTTCGATTTCTCCAATCAGAATCTGCATTCCCAAAACTTTGACAGTTGAAACGAAAATTTCCATTTATCGCTAGAAGCAGAACAGATCAGAACTATGTGCGTCTCTGTCTGAGGCACGTGTGAGTAGCTGGCTGTCTCTCTCTAAGGCACTAGGGTTGTCGCAGGCACTCAATAAGGCACTTGCGGTGGCTCCGTTCGTCTGGAAAGATAGAAAAGTAGAACTTTAACAAATTAAAAGCAAGAATTTAAAAAAAATCAACTGCGGACGGGACTTGACTCCGGAACCGTGGAGTACCGTTCTATCGCCAGGGTCGTCTTAGACTGTGCCGGGGCCCTTGGGCACACAAGAATTTGGGGCATTTTTGGAATGTAAAAAAAACTAATAAGGCAGTATGTATGTATGACGTCATACATTGCTATTTTGGATTTGGATGGCGTCAGAACACTTATTTTTATTTAATTTACATACATACATCACGCCTTTATCCCTTACGGGGTAGGCAGAGCGTTAACGGCCGTAAGAATACGGTCGCTATCGCCACGTCTGACATTTTTGAGGATTGTTTCCCAAGGTTGTTTTAGAAAACATGTGTATCACTATAGTGACAGGTTGTCAGCCTGTCGCCTAAAAATTTTATTACACCAATACTCTCGAGTCCCTTAGTCGCCTTACGACACCCACGGGAAGGATGTGAGGTGATGCTATTCGAAGCCGGCATCACACGGCATTGTTCTGTATGTTAATTCAAACTTGAAATGTTTAGAAAAACATTAATGAAATCCCTTGTAGGTATTTTTAGACAATAGTTTTAAGCGTACAACTTTTATATTCTATTAATGACCCAGTCCACAAGGGAATTGTATTCTCGTCTCAATATCACGTAAAATCTAATACATACACGTGAAGGAAACGCTTCATTCGACAAATTGTCTTTAACAAGCCGCAATCGCACTTTACAAGCGAAAAACGCTTCTAACATTACCTATTTAAGGTCTACTCTTATTTTAAGTGTACAAAATTGACATGTGTATGGACGATTCGACCTTATAAGAGTCGATTTAAGGTTGAAAATGCTTTGTTGGAGACTTGACAATAAGTATCACAGGGATTTCAATCATATGACTATTGTAATAAGAGCGGGATTGGACTGTAGCGTTGTCAACAGAAGTTTTATTAAGATTTGTCGTTCGGTTAGGTTAGGAATTGGTTAGATCTAGATTTTGCAAGTGTTGCGCCGGTTCGTATCGGTGTGATACTAGAGGGTTCCGCTGTGGTTATTTTTTATTATTTTTGTTTATTGAGTAAATAAAATTACGTGCCGTGCCGCCATAAAGTGTTTTTCTCTTATTTTAATTATCGTTTTTATATTTCTTTTAATTCTGTATTTCATTTAAAATGTGTTTCGTGATATTATGTGTATTTTCGTATTTTATCAAATGAATATTAGATGTTTTTTGATTACGCCAGACCTTATAATACTAAGGTTAATTAAGGTAAAGTAAACTAACCCCGCAAGGGATAAAGGCGTGATTTATGTATGTATGTATGTAAACTAAGGGTTTATACTAGAATAAGATCGATAATAAGTTTACAATCCGGATATCCTATGCAAATTTGGTTTTCCAAGATACAGGCAATGCCTAGTTTGGGGTCCTCTGTTAAATGCAATTTCATTACTTAGACATAATTTAATAAGTTTATAAATTAATTGATATTTACGCTAGTCTAATATAAGTATTTTTTTTCATACCCGAAACCCGAAAAATCGCGTAACAAAAAGCACTTGAAAACTCACCAAAAAACAGCGCACCCGACCGCGGCAAAGCGGGAATCAGCCATTTTGGATTTGCCAATACAAATTCCTTTGCCTTATCAATTTCCCGCGTTAAAGGAAAAACTTTTTACTTTTTAATTAATCAGGCAACGGCAGCACGTCAGTCAGCCGTCAGATTGCAGTTCGTATAAATTGTGACAATGTGGATTGTGGGGGGACGCAATTGAAGGCACAATGAGCATTATTACGTAGTGACGTCTGTATTTTTTTGGGTGTGTAGCTGTCGGGGACGTATTGGAAGTTTTTTTTATAAATTAGTCATGAAATTAGCATGGAAATTTGACCAAATTGGACTAAATGCCGTCCCGACCCTAACTAAGTCTTAGTGCATAGTGTTCCTAAGACTAATCTGGTAATATACCTGAAACCCAAACCTCAGCATAATCCATTCCCGGATTACTGAGAAAAATAACATTATTTTTTAGAATCATAGCCAACCACTTATTCCTAACGTAAAAGATGGTAGTAACCCAATCAATTAACCATTTTTATCAACCTAATATCTCCTGGGCCCTAACTCTGCTAAATGAAAATCGCTTCAGTTGGATGTCGATTGGATCTCAGTTGGATGATTTTACATACATACATCACGCCTTTATCCCCCCTTACGGGGTAGGCAGAGCGTTAACGGCATTAAATACGGCCGCTATCACCACGTCTGACAACATTGCGGGCTCTTTCAGATGATTCGTGTACCACTCTAGTGACAGGTTGTCAGCCTGTCGCCTAAAATTTGAATACACCTATACCCTCGAGTCCCTTAGTCGCCTCTTACGAAACCCACGGGAAAGAAATGGGGTGATGCTATTCTAAGCCGGCATCACACGGCATGATGATTTTAGTTCAAAAAGTCTTAACAAGTGATATTATCTAGATCAATATTAGGTACCGATGTCCCATCACTACACCACTAAAAACAGTAGTGACGTGAGCAAGTGATTCGTCCGAGCGTGATTGAGAAAAACTGGGATGGCACGGGATTGTGTCATGCTTCGTAGGGTCTGCAGACCGGGTTTTTTAAGGACCGACAACTGTCAAACCAACTTTTCATAGTTATATATTGCCGTGTGATGCCGGCTTAGAATAGCATCGCCCGATTTCTTCCCGTGGGTGGTTGTAAAAGGCAACTAAGGGACTCGAGGGTTTCATGTGTATTACAATTTTAGGCGACAGGCTGACAACCTGTCACTATAGTGATACACATGTTTTCTGAAACAGCCTTGGAAAACAATCCTCAAAAATGCCAGACGTGGCGATAGCGACCGTAATTTTACGATTGTTAACGCTTTGCCTACCCCGGAAGGGGTAAAGGCGTGATTTGTGTATGTGTGTGTGTGTGTGTGTGTGTGTGTGTGTGTGTGTGTGTATGTATGATTTTGACGGGTTCTTACCGACGAATTTATTATGAGTTCCCTAGATACAACCGCGACAGTTTAAAACTTAATAAACTAACTTATCTTAAGGTTTTTCTGGGCGTTCTCTACCCAGACAAGATTTCAAAAGTTTTATTTCCAAGTAGACACACACACACACAAATCACGCCTATATCCCTGGCGGGGTGGGCAGAGCGTTAACGACCGAAAAATTACGGTCGTTATCACTACGTCTGACAAATTTTTGAGGGTCGTTTCAGATAAATCATGTATCACTACAGTGACAGCCTGTTAACCTGTCGCCTAAAATTGCAATACACATGAAACCCTTGAGTCGCCTTTATGACACCCACGGGAAACAAATGGGGTGATGCTATTCTAAGCCGGCATCGCACAGCAAGTAGATTCACAATAAATATCTACTTTGCACGCCAGTTCATACTTCAGCCACAACAGTCCACTACTGGCCATGGATACTGTCCAACAATGGACTGTTGTGGCTTTAGTAGTTTGTAGTAGCTCTATCTACTCCACAAGGGGTAAGGGCGTGTCTTTGCGTAATGTTAGCAGAAACTGCGCCCTACATACATACATACATCACATCACGCCTTTATCCCTTGCGGGGTAGGCAGAGCGTTAACGGCCGTAAAAATACGGCCACTATCGCCGCGTCTGACATTTTTGAGGATTGTTTTCCAATGTTGTTTCAGAAAACGTGTGTATCACTAGTGCCAGGTTGTCAGCCTGTCGCCTAAAAATTGTAATACACCAATACTCTCGAGTCCCTTAGTAGCCTCTTACGACACCCGCGGGAAGGCTGTGGGGGATGCTATTCTAAGCCGGCATCATAAGGAAGTGGGTGATGCTATTCTAAGCCGGCATCACACTGCGCCCTGCACTATTATTATCATTGTTGTTACTTGATTTTGTTACTACCTAAATAGCTTTATCCAATAGTTATTTCAAGGCTAAACTACTATACTAAAGGTCACATGAGATTGGTTCTATTAATCTATTTTATTGAAAATCGAGTCGTAATCATACTCTTTGTCAACAATTTTATCCAGGGTGTAAAAAAAATTGCTGCAAATATTTTAAAGTGTGGATCAGCTCATGAAACTAAACAACTTTCCCCAAGAAACATATTAAGAACAAACAGAAAATATTAGAAATGTTTTTGGACCTCCCATACAGATTGCCTTAGTCGGTTGGTAGTTTGTATGGGAGGTAATTTTTATTTCATATTTCGAACAATGTTAATTGGGGAAAGTTGTTCAGTTTCATGAGCTGGTTCACCCGTTAAAATATTTGCAGCAATTTTTTTTACACCCTGTCTACTAGCGGGCTTATCGTTCACTTTATTTTTATTAGTCATTATGAAATACAAAAGGCGCCCCCGCCCCGCGGTCACTGGTACGGTACTTAGTACCATCGATTAGTACCATTAATGGTACTAGTGACACAGACTTTTGCGCTAGTACCATTAAAAACAAGACAAGTTTTAGCTGACGTGTTTGCTTGTTTTTGTATTTTTATTTACCTACGTACTTCGCTGGCTCGATGTCTAATAACTTTTTTAAAAAGAGAACCGACTTCAACTGACGTATAGAAGTGCGAACCTCCATTTTTTGTCGGTTAATATGCCTAATTTTGAAATAAATAAATCTTCTCCTAAGTCTGACAAATACTTTTCTGAAAACTATATAAAAATCGGTTCATCCAAACGGATGACAGACAGACAGGACAGACATACATACAGGTCAAACTGAGAACCTTCTTTTCAGAAGTCAGTTAAAAATGTCTAGTGTCGGCCCTAACATTTAATAAATAAAAGAGTTTTATGTCGAAAATCAATTTATTATGAAGCTTAACACAATTAACATACAAAGTAAAAAAAGATTCAAAGAAGATTATAAAAAATCATAGCTTAAAAACTAAATTCATCATCGATTGCTCCTTCTTCATTCTTCTTCTTTTTCTTACCTCTTTTTTTTAATGACACCGGAGGCAATTCAACGTTCTTAGAGAAATCATATTTGAACACTTCAAAATGATGATTCAATGATGGTACCGTTTGCAGTTTTACTTTGGAGTTCAACGCGCCACATTCCGGGTTTTCAAAACAGAAAAATACTCGTTTCGCTCTCGCATGAACTAATGCCATTGCACACATCACACATGGCTCTCTTAGAGAGTAGACGCAGTAGCCTGTGCATAAATAAGGGCTATCAGTTGTGTCAATGTCCTCTTCCGAGTTACTGGAATCCCTTTTGCTTTTGAAAACTCTCGCTCCGAACGCAACATACCGGCATTCTTGTCTCAAATGCGTTAGGAGATCATGATCTATACCACTGAGAGTGCAGTTAAAGGCATTATTCGTGTTGGCACCCCATGCGCCGCCGTTCTGAGTCTTAGCCACGTTGTCAATAGCCACCATAGTTGAGTGCTGAATGGGATGGTCGTTGTTTGAAAACCCTACGGCCACAACAGATGAAGCTGACATATCAACAACTATAGTCGCGTTTACTTTGTGCAAGACTTCGGGACCGAAATCTCCTTTCATGTGCCATCGGACGACTTCAAAAGCCATGGTCATGATTCTGTTGTTGAATCTCATGTAATCTTGGTTGAAGAAATTGTCGCTGAGGAGGCTTTCTAGATATTTATTTGGATGGAACTTGAGTGACCACATATCTGCATGGGCGGCTTGGCTTTTAACCTTCGGAGCTTCTAACAGCACATCAACATCTTTGAAATAGTCAAAGGCTTTTTGTAGTTCCGGTACGTGTTTGACTATAAATGACTGGATTGATGAGCCTTGGAGGTCCTCCGTTCGGCATAGCAAAATCTCCCTCGCTCGAACTCTTTTCAGATGATTCAGACCAGTTAACGGCCATCTTTCATTCAACAAAGAAATGGCCAACGCTATTTGTTTTGGGTTTTTAAAATGGCCGACAGTCATTTTAACGAGAGGGATTGGTTTTTCCAAGTCATCGTTGAGGACAGCTTTTAAATACTTTTTAGGTTCTTTTAACTTTTCTACAAATTCATCAATGACGTCTGACAAAGTTTCCAGCTTAACTTTCTTATTTTCTGGTTCTGTTGAAGTTTCCATTTCTATCAGAATCTTATTCTGATATCTTTTTTAATTGTTTTTTAATTAACACAAGATTTTTGTTGTATTTTTCGGCAGATTCTTCACACTCGCCGGTGCGACATTGGAGCGTCAGCTGTAAATAAAAAATTACAACACTATTGCATTAAATCACCATGTATTTTTCACTTCACGACTTCTTTAATCACAAAAACACACTTATCACATCTTAAAATGGTGAAACAAGGTTATAACTATGTAATGTGCAAATGAAAAATATTAGACTTTACGATTATATCTTATTAGAATCTTATAAGGGTAATATTATGTCAATAAAATGTCGTAACTAATATGGTACTAGTTAAATATATACATCGTCATTAGATATCTATGCCGTTATAGATAAATATAGGGTAAAATTGTGTAAACCTAAAGATTAAAGATAATAATTATTTGTAGGTTAGATTTGCTACGATCTACGCTATAAATATGTTGATAATTCTAAAGTAAGAACGCACGGTGTCAATAAAATATACATAAATTATACAAATGAGCGAGTACGAGTTTTCTCAACAAAAAATCTTAAAGATTAGAATCTCTAAGATAACGAATTATCTCTATTCCTAGTTGAATACACGGGACAATAAAGGCGTTGTACGGTGTTCCAAGACGAAAGACTGTAGATAAATAACCAATTAGTCTCAGCCGAGTGATAAATAAAGCGCAAAACTGGAAAAATGCATGGAAAATTTTACCTCAAAAGTGGACTTCGGATTTCACAGCAGATCGCGCTTGAATCGCTGATTTATGTGTTAAATACACTAATATCACTTCCTATTTACTGCGGAAGGCACAATTTGTTGATATTATTGAGAGAAACAGGGCAAATTATCAAAAAGTCGCACACGTAAAGCGTGAAGGCGCAGCAGCCATTTACAGACAGCTGACAAGACGAAGATGTTTTCTTTTACGAACATGTACTGTTATCGCAGCACTGCTATTGGCTGAAACATCAGAGAGGAACCATTCAGCCAATCAAATTCGAATCTCGCTCGTTTGACGTAAATACACATTGGAAACATATGGCGATAACGTTTCGTTTCATTCATTTTTGGTGCTTAGTGTTGCTAGCCTTTCATTAATTTAGTTAGGTAGGACACGTTTCATTTCACCATGTTCCAATATACCGGGTCTTAAAAAGGTTACCTTCATATACTCGTGAATATTTTACCGATGGATGATGGACGGGTTGAATTAAATATCTCGGCTTAATCCTAAGTCACCCTCCAACAGTTGCCCTATCTAGCCCACACTGTATAATAAGCGAAATTCATAAGAAAGTCGTTTAGTTTCACGAGTTTTTACTTTTTAAACATTTTTTGGATGATAGGGCTAACTGCCATATCATAATAAACAAATTAGGATATAGAAGTATTTTGTTTTTGTGACATGGAGCTTTTCAGTTTGACCTTATGCATGTATGAAGGTATGTATCCACAATTAGTATCTCGCGTTTGGATGAACCGATTTTGATGCGGTTTTCATAAAAGTATTTATCAGACTTTTAGAGAAGGTTTTTGGCATATTAACCGACAACAAAAAATAGAGGTTCGCACTTTTTACGTCCTTTGAAGTCGGTTCTCTTTTTAAAAAATATTTTTTTATTAGCCTGTTCAACGTCCCACTTATTAAAAATTTTTAGAAGAAAAAAATATTTCGTAGGTAATATTATATCCTATCATGATAGGTACACAACACAACTTATTAAAATGATGTACTATCGCCAGCACATCAACCTAGCCATTTATGGAACCAATCTCTTCTCTTTTCATGTAGGACAACGAGTCGTCTAACGACCCGATGAACCCTAGTGTCAGAATTATTCAACAAACTAAATAATTATTTCAGCTAAGATTACATCTAATTCTTATGATGTGGGACACCGAGTCGGCCGAACTAATGAACCCTATTGTCAGAATTTTCCAACCGCCTTCTACAAGTAGCTGGTTTCTGACATGGTTGTGTAACGACCGCCGTCTAAGTGATCATTGACAGCAATCGGGACCTACGGCTTAATGTGCTAATCGAAACACGGAAACATATTTTACGGACATTCAGGTGGTTCAGCCAGCAATGTAGCAACCAAACTAGTAACAAACAAAGTGAAAAATATCATCTCTGTGAGTGCCGCGTATACTTACACCAGGTTCATAAAATTATTGTAAGAAATAGAAAAATGTACTTATTCTACATTTTTAACTTTTTTACAATGACTAATACTTGACCATCAAAAAGATAAATGTAACATTTACTACTTTGAATAAATAATTTGAGTTAGAATGCTCCGCCGGGAAACGAACTCGAAACCTTTGCGTCGCAGGCAGTCGCACTGCCACTGCGCCATATCGGTTGGTAGCTTAGCTAGGTATACAGAAATATCTCTTCAGCAAAACTAATATCGAGAGTAAATTACGTGCGGGACTTCGGGTCCGAGCAGGATTACCGCTAATGGACTGCAATATTAGTTTGTGTGTGTCTTCGTAATCGCATGCCGCAGGAGCGAAACGGAGGTACGTACTATGAATAGCACTCCAAAATGCGTGCTACGATAAAATTTTGTCACCGCAATATGCCTTCTGCGGCTAACTTCACTGCGAATAAGCTACGCATTCTTCGGTAGTGACATTGTGCTCATATGAAACGACAAAATATGTCGTGGCACGCATGTTAGTCAGGCAGATTACTATAAAATCAAACTACCCTTGATTTACACACGCACAAATCACGCCTATATACCTGGCGGGGTAGGCGGAGCATTAACGACCGTAAAACTACGGTCATTATCGTCACATCTGACAAGTGTTTGAGGGTCGTTTCAGATAGGTCGTGTAACACTATAGTGACAGCTTGTCAGCCTGTCGCCTAAATTGCAATACATATGAAACCCCCGAGTCCCTTCGCCGGCTTCTAGGACACCCACGGGACAGAAATGGGGTGATGCTATTCTTAGCCGGCAGCATACGGCATTCTAAGCCGTTACCACACGGCATACAGGCACTTGTTGACAGACAGATATTAATATATATTTTTTTATTTGTGAAACCTACAGGTTAAACTTTTTCATACGGCTACTGCGTGAGCAAGGTTTGTATACAATTTTCAACTATATGTACTTATTTCCGATTTATATGTACGATTACTTAATTTTTTTTATTTTTTTTTATTTATTTGAAAACAATATCTGTAGATAACTAGTTCTGATGTAAGGCTAGGTGCTTTGTTTGGTTGGTGAGATAAATAATACGTGATTACATCAATTTATTACTTTATTGAATATTGTCAGTTTTTTTAAATACATCCGTAACATTATTATATGAACTCCTGGTACATGCTGTTATACTAAACAAATATAAATAAGTACCTACGTAAATAATTTTCGGAAAGCCTTAGAACGATTTTATAGAATACAAAAAGATAGAAATCAAAATTTCCTGCTATTCATTGAGATACAAAACATATTGGTCCTTGTAAATACATTGGGCCTTAACACAAAAATGACAAATATGCGTTGAATGTGTGACTTGCGTATTTTTTTTGTAAGAATATATTGATTTTTTTGTTTACAGATGATTTTTAATCGCGCGTTCGACTCGCGTGTAACTCTTTTGTGGTAAAGCGTATTGTTATTGTTATTGGTAATCAATTCTGTATGAAAATAAAAACCAAGCTATACAGTATACACATCTACGTAAACAAAGCTTTATCTACGTTTATTTGGTAGGCTCAGTCATTTTAGGTCCGTATTTATAAATCGCACTTAACTCTGAGATCGATCTCAACTGCGAGTTTGACGAATGTCAGTCAATACTAGCAGCATCTCAAAGTCGCACTCAAGATCGATATCAAAGTTGGGTTCGGTTTATAAATATGGGCCTAAGTTAGATAACGGTTAATTATTTGTTTTCCAGCGCAAGGAACCAAGCTTGGCATGTTTCAGTTGTGATCTCGCAGATAGCGGACAGGACTTTTGTGTCATATTCTGAAAATTAAATTACCAGTTTATAAATTACCAATTAAATTACAAATTAAATAAAGGCTGTAAGGGACGGTGTAACGAAAACTTTGCAGGCGTGACCAGACCATGAAACTAAACAACTTTTTTATGGGGGCTATGTTGGGAAACGACAATTTTTTTCGATACCCATACAAAACCACTTAAGGGATCGGGAATATTGTAAAATAAAATTTCGTTTCCTAACATAGCCACCATAGAAAAAGTTGTTTAGTTTTATCGTCTGGTCACGCCTGCAAAGTTTTCGTTACACCAAAATTACCGTTTATTTTTTTTTTATATCGTCGTCGTCGATCGTCTGAGCACGCCTACAAACTTTTCAGTTTTTTGTTTTAAAAATGTCTTTATTATATAATAAAATAAATTACATTGTACAAACTACCTAGTGTACGTTCAATCCTAGGTGTTATAAACATAAGGTACTTACAGTTTTAAGGCTATGGGCACCTATTCAAACTTTAGGGCACTGATAATAACAATAGGTGCGATTCACATTACTGAGTCTCATAATAACAGAAGTTACATTTTGTAGTATACCAATTTGTTCACTTTGGGAGCTCACAATTTTTACAAGAATAATTAATTTGTAATAAAGTTATATTATTTTAACATGATTTAATTTAAAAACGAAGTACTAAGTCTTTTTTTTTTGTTTTGTTGTCGGTAGACGTAACTAAATTTTAGTTGCGGGCGGCAGACGCTCAGTCGGGTTCAAGCACGTAGTGATGTGGTAAGCGGTAGGTACGATATTTGTCGATATACGGTAGGTCATGTAATCTGCTTTGTCCAATATTACTTATGAGTCGGTTTTTGTGGTTAACATTTTTTACTACGTAAAATGTTTTTGCTATTTTTATTATGAAGTCTTTAATTAAAGGAAAATTTATTTTGTGGTGTAATTTCTTCAAATTTGTATAAAAAGGATTATTAAAAGCGGTTTTTAGTGCCTTGTTTTGGACAACCTGGAGCTTATCCTAATTTGTATTGCAAGTACTGGTCCATACAGGACAAGCATATGTCAGAATAGGTCGAACGAATGTCGAATAGAGGGACAATTTAGTGTGATTGCTGAGAACTTTTCAGTACACCGTTCCTAACACCCCGTATTTACATGCGGTACCTATCTACTACAACATTGAAATACCTATCTACTAAAACCCCCCAAATGAATTGGGATAAGGGCAGGCAGCAGGCAGATGATGACCTATCTACTACAACATTGTTCAACGTTTATCCTTTTTACAGCTAATTTTCTTTAGGGTAAGTTGTTAAGTGTCACGGGCTACTCGACACATATCCACATCATCAGTTTCAGGGGCTGGTTCACCCCGTGAAAGGAAATTTAGCTTGACACATGTGACGTTTGTGACCTTGGAACAAATTCTATGCTATAAGATCCAGTTTACTTTGTTTCCTTTGTTTACTAGAAAAATGGACCTTATGTCTTAGCATATGTTCCAAGGTCACAAACGTCACATGTGTCAAGCTAAATTTTGCAAACTATAGGACTTTTCCTAACATCCTGTATTATTATATTACAATTCGATACACTCAACAGCACATAAATGCGCTGAAATTATATTCATTCAATTTGTTTAGTTTTAAGAGATACTACATACATACACATATCACGCCTTTATCCCTTGCGGGGTAGACAGAGCGTCAATGGCCGCAAGAATACGGTCGCTATTGCCACGTCTGACATTTTTGAGGATTGTTTTCCAAGGTTGTTTCAGAAAACATTGTGTATCACTATAGTGACAGGTTATCAGCCTGTCGCCTAAAAAAATTGTAATAAACTAATACTCTCGAGTCCCCTAGTACGACACCCGCGGGAAGGATGTGGGGTGATGCTATTCTATGCCGGCATCACACGAGATACTAACCCGTTTAAACATTTTCATTAAAAAAGTATTTCATATTCATATCTGGGGGCACGGCAGTGCCCCCGCCAAGTCGAGCTAGAAAGCGGCACAGCCGTACCATCCTTTTCTCGAAGCGGTTCGTTCGGGCCATTTTCAACACCTTATAACTTTCTTGTGGATAAGACAAAAGATTCTTTATTGCGATAACGCTTACCAATGATACTGCCTCTTTTGCCGAAAATGGAGCCATTGAACAAAGGCTTCTTGGAGAAGGCTTTACTTTGACATATGATGCTGAAGACGATCGCCAAGACAAAGATGTAGATGATTGTAGTTCGCATTGTTCTGGAAATAAAAAAACCTATCCTTCAGGGGTGTAATGACCAAGGTGTTAAAATGACCATAGTGCTAAAATGACCAAAATGGTGAAATACACAAAGATGCAAAATTTAAAAGTAAGCAAATCTACGGACCAACTTCGTCAATCATCAGCGCTCATAAATAGGTGCCTCTCCATAAAGCGAGCAGCCTCAGATGCTCACGGTCGCGCGCGGCATGTGCATACTTGAAAAATATTTTAATACGTTCGTTTGTACTAAAATTTGACAAATGTCAATAAAGTCTAAGTCCAAAATAAAATTTTTTGATTCCACTATCGATCAAAAAGGCGAATGAAGTGATGCACGAGGCTTTCGACCTTATTGACATTAGTCAGATTTTAATACAAACGGACGTATTAACATATTTATTCAAGAATTTCAAAAACCCAAGGCGTTATGAAAACTGTCAATAAGGTCAATAATCGCTTGCACCGCTCTATTCGCTTAAAATCGATAATAGAATAAAACAACAACTTTCTCAAAGGAACTGATAGTCTAGTATAAATAGTTTCTGATAGCATAACAGTTTAGATATGATGCAATTATGGTCAATTTTAGACATTAGACTTGGTCATTTTAGCACCTTGGTCATTTTAGCACTTTGGTCATTTCGCCACTATGGTAATTTCGCCACTTGGTCATTTTAGCACTGTGGTCATTTTAACACCTTGGTCATTACCCCTGAAGGAAAATCTATCATTAATATTATCTAAAGGTAAGCCCATTGTCATAAAAACCACAATAAAATCATTTTATTAAAGGTTGTAAAATTGTAAGCAACAAATGCCACAATCATGTATGAGTGTGCCTTAATTTACAAACTTTTATATAGGCGATGTTCGTCGGGCGGGTAGTTGATCAACTCGGCGTCTTAAACTGTATTTTTATATAATAGAATGGCTAACCTGTTTTTTTCCTAAACTTCACTATACAAAGAATCTTCTTGCAAGTTGTTCAAGGACTGACTAAAGCAGAATTTATGCTGCAGAAGCTTTTATACCCTTTTTTTTTGCGGTCCAGCCATGTTATGCTCACAACAAAATAATCTGATTATGTGACCGGGACTCGCTACTTGATAGATTTTGTCCCAGAGCAGTAATTCTAAATTTGAAGGGATAAAACTAATATATAGGGTTTAAAGGGTTATTAGGGTTTATGCCGTGTGATGCCGGCTTAGAATAGCATCACCCCACATCCTTCCCGTGGGTGTCGTAAGAGGCGACTAAGGGACTCGAGAGTATTGGTGTATTACAATTTTTAGGCCACAGGCTGACAACCTGTCACTATAGTGATACACATGTTTTCCGAAACAACCTTAGAAAACAATACTCAAAAATGTCAGACGTGGCGATAGCGACCGTATTCTTACGGCTGTTAACGCTCTGCCTACCCCGCAAGGGATAGAGGCGTGATATATGTATTGTAGAAAATACGCCGTGGACTGTATAATTTGGGAAAGTAAAACCACGTTTTTAGGAGTGACAATGATGTAATGCTCCGACTTTTAGTATGACAATATGAAGTATCAAAAAACAACAAAAAACATAGATAAGAAAGATGCAGGCTCCAGCCAGTTGTCGACATCCTCCGCCCCAGTGCAGGCACTCAATCAGCATCGACAGCTGGCTGGGGTTCCTTAGTTAAAACTATCACCCTTTTGGTAGGCCGCCGCAACGTGCCACTTTGAGTGGCCACGTCGACCACCCTCACTATCCCGTCCTGGCCCGGGTAAATTTTGGCGATTTTTCCTAACGGCCAGGTGCCCCTTGGCAGAGAGCCGTCTACAATTAGGACCACGTCTCCTACGTTCAAATTGGCTGCTCTTGTTCTGGACGATGGGCGTGGAATCAGGGTCGGCAAGTATTCGCGCATCCAGCGGGTCCAGAAGATGTCCGCCAGCCGCAGGGTCCGCCTCCAGTCACACCGGCGTACCAGGTCTGAGTCGTCCAGGGCATCCGCCAGCCATGGGTGGTTCGACGAGATCCCAATGAGGAAGTGGAATGGCGTGATAGCTGTGGGACAGTCTGGGTCTGCGAGTGACACATACGTCAAGGGTCTTGAGTTGACGATGGCTTCTGCTTCTGCTATAAGGGTGGTGAAAACCTCTTCCTTTGGTGCTCGTTCTCGGAGTGTCGCATGCAGAGCAGTCTTGACGCAGCGTACTAGGCGCTCCCAGGCTCCACCCATGAACGGCGAAGCTGGCGGGATGAAGTGCCACTCTATTTTCTTCTGGGCAGCGTAGTTGAAAAGTGGGGCTAGTAGGTTATCAGCTCCTCTAAAGGCGGTGGCGTTGTCGGAGAAGAGTTTCTTGGGTGAGCCTCGGCGAGAAATGAAGCGGCGTAGACATAGGATTGCAGAGGCTGTTGAAAGGCTTCCGACAACTTCTAAATGGACCGCTCTAGTCACTAGGCAGGTGAATAGAGCAACCCATCGTTTTTCCTGGTGATGGGAGGCATTTTCTAGGGATAACGAAGGACTAAAATGTAGAAAATACGCCGTGGACTGTATAATTTGGGAAAGTAAAACCACGTTTTTAGGAGTGACAATGATGTAATGCTCTGACTTTTAGTATGACAATATGAAGTATCAAAAAACAACAAAAAACATAGATAAGAAAGATGCAGGCTCCAGCCAGTTGTCGACATGTATGTATGTATGTAGGGTTTAAAATATTTTGCTGCAAATATTTTAAGGGGTGGAGCAGCCCATGAAACTGAACAACTTTTCCCAAGGAACATAGGTCGTCATATGAAAAAAAGTGTTGGACCTCCCATTGACTCGCCCGGCTGCTACATTTTGTATGGGAGGTCCAATATTTTTTTTCATATTTCGACCTATGTTGAAAGTTGTTCAGTTTCAAGTTTCTGTTCCCTCCTTAAAATATTTGCAGCTAATAATTTTACACCCTGTACAGGAATCCTTAGGATCGTAGGAAGTGGAAAGATGTAGCCTCTGCCTATCCCCCGGAAAAGCGGCGTGATTATATGTATGTAAACTAATATTGAGAAAAAAAATTAAGACTAGTGTTTGAGGAGACTTAGGTCCACCTTTCTATACGATAAAAAAAGGTTTTTATTAAGCTGTGTATAGCTTGACCATAAAGAGTAGATAAAAATGAGGGCGCCACTATCTTCGCGATCTGTCAAATCTGACAGATAACGCTTAACTATGGCAACAAGTTTTCATACAAAATTTTTAGTTCCATTTTTTTTTTCGTGGGGGACACCGAGTCGTCCAACGACCCGATGAACCCTAGTGTCAGAGTTTTACAACCGCCTTCTACAAGTAGCAGGCTTCTGACATGGTTGTGTAACGGCCGCCGTCTAAGTGATGTTAGAGAGCAACCGGGACCTACGGCTTAACGTGCCATCCGAAACACGGAACCATCTTACTTACGGACAATCCATTTTATATAATTTTACTCTTTTTGTCCAAACTATAGGTGAAAGTAAAATTGGCGCCCAGCGAGGGACTTCGTATGTTCGCGTCTCTCTAGTGGGACGACTAACTGTGGGACGACACTTAGGTAGAGTTTTTAAGTTCTACTAGGTTCATTAGAAACAAATAGTTAGTGCGTCAAAATTAGATTTAGTATTCAACAAAATAGGAAAAAAAAAATTAACTCCCTTGGCTCAGCGACCTAAAATGGATCTTGGCCTCCGAAACGAGCATTCGCACCTGATCCCTGTCCTGCGCGATCTCCTGCCAGTTGTTGACTTCACGTACGTACGCTCTTTTTACTCCCCAATCCATTCTCATTCAAATCTAAAAAATGTGAAAATTTTCATCTAACCGGCTGGATAGTTTATAACCTGGAATTGCGTCCCAGCTGGTCTCCGAGTGCAAATTGTGGAATCTTCCAGTCGATTGATATGAGCCCGATAATATGCACTAACAAAGTTTAAGTCCCTTAGGGTAACTCTGTCAATATGCGGTAGGTATCCAATAATCCTATAATTGAGTGGACGCCATGCCCTGATTCCACGCGTATAAATGGGCGGGAAAGCTCCTTTCCAGCATCAGTTTACGTTCAAACGTCCCAGTGTTGCAAGCAGTGAAGAAACGAACTTAAAAGAGGTAAAACCAAATATTTTTTTTGCGGAACCTCTTCTTGAATCCCGTTGTTGCGAACAGTTTTTGGTTAACACAGCTTCCCTCGAAAGTAAAAATCGAAGAGTATCAGGCATGCTATTAGACGTACGCCAATCCGCTTGCCATGTGAGAGAGGTTTTTTGCCTTAGGGAGATTTCTGATTAGGAAAGGAAGAGACCCATATCCAGCACAGTAGAGGACTATTGTTATTTTTACAGATGGCTGGAGACCTGTTCAGGCTGACGCTTGGTGTTGTGTGTGTCGTAGTGATGTTGCTATCACTGGCAGAACTTGGAGAGGCAAACTACAAGAACGCACCAATGAACGGCATCATGTTCGGAAAGAGAGGACCTACGGCTGGTAAGTACCTAATGTTGAAACAAAATTCGTTTTTGGGGGCGATAAATCCGAGCTACGCTCGGTCAACCAGGTAATGTTTTTCTTTCTAGAAGCTCTAGCAGTTTTACCCGCTGGTTATTATTTTCCTATAGAACTCAATGTTTTTGCGACCGATGTGGTGCAGTGGTAGTACGACTGCCTCCCGCGCAAAGGTTCCGGGTTCAATTCACGGTGGGTCATTCACAAAGTTGTCATTCGCGAAAAAAAATGTTGTCCATTGCAGCTCTACCCTTCTGCACCACCAACTGCCTCCTCTTCCGACTTATTTGTTTATTTATTTAACAATTATTGTTCACAAGAAAAAAAATATAACACAGATCATGATACTATGCCGGCTTAGAATAACATCACCCCATTTCTTTCCCGTGGGTGTTATTTGTCAGACGTGGTGATAGCGGCTATATTTTCATGGCCGCTAACGCTCCGCCTACCCCGAAAGGGATATAGGCGTGATTTGTGTATGTATGATACTATAACTCCGTACTTCTTGCAGTGGAATACGACAACAGGGGCAAGACGTTCACGGCTCTCTGCGAGATCGCAACAGAAGCTTGTCAAACATGGTTTCCGTCTCCAGAAAATAAGTGAACCTACGACAATGTAACGATATCCCTAACGGTTTAGCGCATTTTCCTATCTTCGTAAAGTCTGCATGACACGACATTTCTTGTTAACTAAGCTTAAGTAGGTACTTTTTTTAAAGTAACCAAGTTATAAATTTTCTATTTATTTATTTACCCATTTATTTATCATAAAAACAAATACAGGACAAATTCAAAAAGAAAAAAGACACAACAGGCACTGCCTATTTTTGCTAGAAATTTCTACCAATATAAAAAAGGTTTTTGTCCTCTGCATTAGGTACTTAGTTTCTTTATTTGAAACGTGCAAATGAATCTCTATTTTGTACCTTTTTTAATGTACACATTTTCATCAATTTTTGTTTATTGCTAAGTAATAGGCAAATTATTAAAGTATTTTGTAAAAAAACCATTACCTTCTCAATTCCGTTAGGATGTTTATTCAGTAAGTATTTAAATTATTTTGCAGTTATAACGTAGCACGTACTTCATACTTTAGAGTAATGTAGGTAAGAGTTTTCTTAGTGTTTTACGATAAGAAATGCATCTCAAAGAATCCAAAGCTATAATTTCCAACTCTTAGGCCCGTATTTATAAATCGTACTCACCTCTGAAGATCAATCTCAAGATCGATTTTGTCAAATGTCAGTTAATAAAGCATCTCAAAGTCGCATTCAAGATCGATCTCAGAGTTAAGTGCGTTTTATAAATACAGGCCTAAATGTCAGTCCATACTAACAGCATCTCAAAGTCGCACTCAAGATGGATTTTAGAGTTGAGTGCGTGTTATAAATACGGGTCTTGGTTCGCTGATACCACTTAGGTAAATATCTGTCTATACATTCATCTGATGGTAGTGATGGTACATGTGTAACTCATATAATATATTTAGACCTGTCTCTACCTTTTACCTGTCAATAAAATAGGTTTCAAATGTATACGAATACTTATAATTTGATGTACCTAGCTGAAATTGCTCGCCAAACTTGTAAAATAATAAAAATGAAGATTTCAGCGAGAAGTGTTTTATTTTTTGTATGATTTTTTAAAGAAACGATCCCGAAAGGTCAAGATATTGTTGACATCCCGCTGATATGTCAAATATTTTGATAAAGAGACAAACAATAATGCTGTCAATTCGGGATATGTTCTTTATCTGATCGAGTATAGTAGTGCCCATTAGTCAGAATAAAAAAAACAATTTCATCCAAAAATTATTTGAGAGAGTATTGGTGTATTACAATTTCTAGGCAACAGGCTAACAACCTGTCACTATAGTAATATACATGTTTTCTGAAAGAACCTTGGAAAACAATCCTTAGAAATGTCAGACGCGGCGATAGCGCCCTGCCTACCCCGCAAGAGATAAAGGCATGATATATGTATGTATCCAAAAAATAATAGATTTTCTTTTACCGTTTTTTTTTCTTTTCATTTTTTATCCTTTTCTTTTTTCCTTGATTTTGTACAGTTAACCTTTTTATGATATAATTAATTATAATTACCATTAACATTTCATCAACACGGGCCGCCATAGCTTTTTTAAATTATTGTACACTAAACCAACTGACATGACCGTACTCCAAGAATCTTAAAACAAAAGACGAACGCGGTTGTATTTTGAGCGACTGTTACAGGCAGTAACAATATAATGTCGTTGGTTACAGGTGTCAATAACCTAATTATATACCTAGTTACTAGGTAATTAAATATTTAATGCTCAGCCAAGTGTTCAGTGAGAGTTCATCGGGTTAATTTGATTAAATAAACTAGGTCAAACGAAAGTCCGCGTGAAACGAAACGCAGCTTTGACCCGAATCCAAATTTTCATCATGGCAACACCCGTGGGAATTCTGAGATAAGAAATACTTTCGATTCCCTATTGTTGCATGTTTGTTTTTATGTTCCTATTAGTTTCTTATAAGATTTTCCATTTCCCTATGGAAATTATGACGCTGTTGCAACGTGGAAACACGTCTCCGTCTCCCTGTTAATTAAATTAACTTCTACGCCACTGATAAACCCAATTTTTATCACTGTGACACATGTCAATAACAATGCAGTGACGTTTTGCATTTTGAGAAAATTAGCGAATTTTCGAAACTACCTTGTTTGGAAAATGGATTCGGGAAGCAACGAGCGCGTGGTGAAATGAAGTGATAGTATTTTCATCAAGAACTCCCAAGAATCCAGTCGGAAACACGTCAAAATGACTACGAAAGAGCTTTACACTAAGGTGAGTTAATGCAAACTTTTTGGTGTCTTATTTTGTTTTTATTCCAATAGCATTTGAATTTAGAATATCGTATCTTCGTTCAAAAATATCCTTTTGTTTTAAAACATTTCAAGGGCTGTATTCAGCATACAGCCTAGTGCCTCCTAGATAAAATAATTTCATCACTTTTACTATCAATGCTACACACACATATTGTACCTACTATTTCTCATGAATAATTTATCAGATTCGTGTAATATTATTACCGAGATTACGATGTAGGTGTTTAGCTAGCTCATTACATGTTCATGCTCTGAAACTATCCATTTGCACATCTTAATTGGTGCTAAATGATGATATTATGATATTATCTTTTTTTGTGTTTGACAGTAGGTGTTTCCAATTAAAAATTAGGGCTGAAACTATTGCTTTGTATTCAACTGAACAGCTGATCAATGCACGGGATAAATTTTTAGCCATGTGATGCCGGTTTAGAATAGCATTACCTCATTTTCTTCCTATGGATTTCGTAAAAGGTGACTAATGGACTTTAGGGTTTCATGTGTTATGCAATTTTAGGTGATAGGCTGACAAGCTGTCACTACAGTGATATGTGAATCATCTAAAAGGGCCCTCAATTTTCTCAAACATGGCGATAGCGACTGTATTCTTATGGTTGTTAACACTGCCTACCCCGCGAGGGATTAAGGTGTGATGTATGAATGTATGTATGTAAGTTTTTTCAGATAGGTATTTTGATCTTATGTACAGTTGGATTATGATTAAGCTACTACTCCAAACGGAATTACTTTTATTTCTAATTACAATTTTGATGTTCTTAAAATATTTCTGGTAAAATAGGGATATATAATAGGGATAAAAGTGTGATAATATATATATATCATCTATATTTATATATATATATTAGATAATATATATATATATATATATTATACCAGAATATATTTTAAGAACATCAATATTTTAATTAGAAATAAAAGTTATTCCGTAAATATATATATATATTATCACGGGGTAGGCTGAGCCTTAACAGCCATAAGAATACGGTCGCTATCGCCACATCTGACATTTTTGAGGATTGTTTTCCAAGGTAGTTTCAGAAAACATGTGTATCACTATAGTGATAGGTTGTTGTCAGCCTGTCGCCTAAAAATTGTAATACACCAATACTATCCGAATCCCTTAGTTGCCTCTTACAACACCCGCGGGAAGGATGTGAGGTGATGCTATTCTAAGCCGGCATCACACAGTACAAAATTATTTAGTTTACAAGAACTGATTTGCATAATTTTTATATTTTCATTTGGAATTATAATATTTCAAATTGTTTGGAGCTCCCAAACTTATTCCTATGCTGTGTGTATGACTCACACATATATATTGAAGTAAAATACATACATACATACATATATCACGCCTTTATCCCTTGCGGGGTAGGCAGAGCGTTAACGACCATAAGAATACGGTCGCTATTGCCACGTCTGACATTTTTGAGGATTGATTTCCAAGGTTGTTCCAGAAAACATGTGTATCACTATAGTGACAGGTTGTCAGCCTGTCGCCTAAAAAAAAATAATGATAAAAATAGGAAGTACACAGTTCTTATCACATTGTAGGTACATCCTGACTTAGTCAGCAAAAAAGTAAAAAAAATAGAACAATTTCCTAATATGTGGACAAACTCTTAGGTAGGTACGGAAACACCCAAAAATCCTGTATTTAAGGGGCTGACAAGAGCTAAAAACCGGTCCCTTTCTGACAAATGTCAAACTGCGCGCGTGCGAACGGGACGGAATCTTGCCGATTCAATGATATTTTCGTATTTTCGATGATAACTCGGTCTAAAATAAGTAATTTGAAAAAACAAAAACAATATGTCGATAGAGTATTGTAAGGCGCTCATTCTGATAATAATCACTTAAATTATTGCGTGGGTTTTGTTCATACAGTTTGCGATATAATAGATTTTTAGAAGTAACTTTACGATGTTTTTCTATCAAGCTAAATTACTAATATCATGTTTTGGAAACAATAGCACTACAGCAAATATCCTGAAGATTATTACCTTTTTTTTCCGTCAGTTTTTCTGCATTTTATCTAGGGTAGAAATCACTTATAAAAGTAGCTTTTAGCTCTACTCAGCCCCTTAAAACATACATTATATATATCACGTCTTTATACCTTACGGGTTAGGCAGAGTGTTAAAGGCCATGAAAATATGGTTGCTTTTGCCACGTCTTGACAAATATTGAGGGCCCTTTCAGATGATTCATGTGTCACTGTATTGTAAGGTTGTCAGCCCGTCGCCTAAAGTTGTAATACACGTGAAACCCTCAAGTCCTTTAGTCTCCTTTTACAACACCCGCAGCAAAGAAATGGTGTGATGCTATTCTAAGAAGGCATCACTATATAAAAGGTGCTATAAAAAAGTTAAGAAAAAGGAATTTCTCAATATGTTGCTGAAATGCCATTAATATCCGTGTGATGCCGGCTTCGAATAGCATCACCCCACCTCCTTCCCGCGGGTGTCGTAAGAGGCGACTTAGGGACTCGAGAGTATTGGTGTATTACAATTTTTAAGCGACAGGCTGACAACCTGTCACTATAGTGATACACATGGTTTCTGAAACAACTTTAGAAAACAATGCTCAAAAATGTCAGACGTGGCAATAGCGACCGTATTTCAACGGCCGTTATTGCTCTGCCTACCCCGCAAGGGATAACGGCGTGATGTGTATATATATATGCCCTAATATCCTGCGAATAGCCTGTGAATTTCCAACATCATACAATATTAGTAAGCTGTCTGTGTAAAGGTAGATGTTGCCTGGAAGAGCTCGCTACAAGCATTAAGGCCGCCTTTGCTTACTTTTAGTTACAGTGTTTTGTGCCATTTTATGTTTTAATATTGTGCTTGTTGTAAGCAATAGAGTTTATCTATCTATCTATCTCAATGTTTACATGACGACCAATGTGGCGCAGTAGTAGTTGCAGCTTGACAGCCACAACTTGTGCTGGGGCAACGACCACACGATAATCAGTTGACGAACGTGGATGGTCGATGGCCCAGGCTGAGAACGGGGTGCCGGATCCTGAGGTTACCGAATCGTATCTCCACTACTCGGAACGAGCTCTTTAAGCCACTCGAAAGCGGCTTCTTTAGCTGGTGTGTATACCATGCGCAAAACAAACTGGCCCGCAGCGATCTTGACGGAGGGTTTAAACTTTTACGCGAAATTACAGGGTGATATTTAGGTAAAATAAAACTGTTTCTTTCTTCAGTAAAAAACGGGCGCAACGCAGACTTTGTGAACACACTGGATTAGCCGGAAACCTCTTGAACGCCCACTTCTAGACTTGGATGGCTGCTATTTTCACTGGAACTGTTGACTTGACTAGAAAACAGCAGCCACCAACCCATAGACTCGAGCGTTACTGTAAGGAGAGCCGCGGTTCGCTCTTGATTTCTAGCGCTAATCAACTCGGCTTTTCACTACGTGTGTGTCACTTATCAACGCCTTGCCCTTTATATTGTAGTAATAGTTACAAACATTTTTGCATTTATGAAACATATTCATGGTAGCTATTTAAATATAAAGTCTTAAGGTTCTAGGTATTATACAATTATTGTTATTGGACATTTACTGACAATATTTTTGCATATCACAACAAATTATGAGACTAAATAATTTCTAATTGGATATGTAGATTTTTCTACATATTATTCTTATATTCTAGGTGTGTATTTATACTGTAGGCATGTACTAAAAATAGTTTGGATGATGCAATTCTCCAGATATAGACGTAAACTGAGTTTTTCTTACAAGCTATGTCCAATTTTTGTGATATGACTTATTAAACTATTTACATGGTGTATACGTATATTAAACGATAAAAAAGGGTATACACAACACAGAATGAACTTTAAAATTTACAAAACAATCGCAATATAGGAGAAAATAACAAAATAAGAAAATGGTGAAAATGAAATAAATTCAAAAAATGCTTATAACTACCTAAACTACTTATTATCTAATAAAGAATTGAAAATGATTAATTTACTCGAGCTACGCAAGTATGTAGCTCAAATATAACGAAAGTTATAGAATTAAAACAAAAAACTTAAAATTAGATAAAGGAAAGTATTTACAAAAAGGGGCGTGGCGACCAGGTGGCGCCACTAGGTAATATGGCTGGAGCAATACGGGTGAGAGAGCCGCTGCAATTTTATTGCAGCAAAACAGGTAATGCACTGTGTTGTTATTGAGACGTACCGTCTACTAATGATAATAGGAATGTTATGAATGATAAGAAATTCTTAAGTACATAGAAACAGATGTTCTTATTAGTTAGGTTTGAGCTGGGCGGTACTGGTGTGGCTTTTAGATATCAGTGTTGGTGAAGTATGCCCAAGCTTTACATAGTTAATTCTTATGAAATATGACGTGAAAAGTAGGTATATATGTACTACGTAATACTATGCTTAATACTATTTAAACCAAGGGAGGTGAGGTGTTTACTTAATAGGTAAGCGGACGGTACGTAGTGACAATCTTGTCATTGTTTGCTATCGGGTTCCCACCAATAGCGCTGTTCGCCGACATTCTCCCCCCGGTGCGAAAGTGTAGTGAGCACTCAATCTTCGTGAGGCGATATGTCATGGTTAGATAAGATTACTAGGCGTGATGCCGGTCGTCGTAGTATACCAGCGGTCGTTCTTACTTCGACTACTCGTACTCGTCCGTCGGGTCCAGGTAAGACAGTGACGACTTCGCCTCTAGGCCAAGAGTTTCTAGGTAGTGTTGAATCGACGATCAGTACGATATCACCTGGGGCGGGGTTCTGATAACGTTGTGATTTGTTATTTTGACGCGGTAATAAAGTAGGTAAGTACTCGCGTGTCCATCTCGCCCAAAAGTGATCGGCGAGTCTCTGTGAAGCCCTCCAGGTGGATTCGTTAGCTATGTCACTGTCGTCGAAAGTACCGAACATCGTGTTTCCGTTCGAGCGCCCTATCAAAAAGTGGTTAGGTGTCAGCGCTTCTTCTTCGGTTTCGAGTGACACTGCGGTCAACGGTCTGCAGTTAACCGTGTGTTCGGCTTCTAGCAGTAGAGTGTGTAATACTTCTTCACGCGGACTTCTCTCTTTCAATGTAGCGGCTAGCGCAACTTTTATAGATTTCACTAGTCGCTCCCATGATCCACCCATGTTAGGGGCGCCAGGAGGTATGAATTTCCATTGAATTTGTCTACTCTCTGCGTATTCTTTGAGTCCGTTATTACACTCGCTCCATATCTCTGCGAGCTCTCGATTAGCACCTACAAAGTTGGATCCGTTGTCACTGAAGATAACAGCTGGTTGACCTCGTCTTGTCATGAATCGTCTGAGGGCAAGAATCATGGACGACGATGAGAGTGAAGCGGCAAGTTCTATATGTACTGCTCGCGTGGTAAGGCATGTGAATAGTGTACCCCACCGTTTCTCATGTCGTCGTCCTATAGTGATAACCATCGGCCCAAAGTTATCTATTCCGGTACAGGTGAACGCAGGTTGATTACGTGCTAATCGTTCGATAGGTAAGTTACCATGTGGTGCCATCTGTGGCGTTTTACGATGTACTCGACACCATTGGCACGTGTGTACTATCTTTCGTACGGTGCGACGTAGTGCTAGGATGAAGTATTTTTGTCTTAGCTCGTTCATAACTGTTTCGTGATTGCCATGATTGAATTCACAGTGAGTGTGGTGAATAATCAACTGAGTTATGTAGTGGTTGGCATCTATCACAGCTGGTCGCTTGTATGTACTTATCTCGTTCGATATTGCGTCGATACGTCCCTCTATGCGAAGTATATCATGCTCATCGATCTTTGTACATAGATTTCGTAATCGCGATGCTCGTTCTAGAGGTTCGCCTTTTTTGATGCGGTTTATATCGGTGCTGAAGCTTTCTTGTTGTATACGTCGAATGAGTAGTCGTTCGGCTTTCTCGATAATCACGGGTTCGAGCTGCGTATAGGCCATCTTAGGAAGTGTGATTGTGGGCCGTTGCTCAGATGCCTTTCTTGGCGTTTTAACGAACTTGCGTGTCATGAGCGCTGTCTCTTTGGTGGTTGGATTGGCGAGCGCTTTAAACTTTTGAGTAGCCTGTAAGACGCGTGCTGTCGCGCGTAGTAATCTCTGCCATGACGAGAATCTCGTTGCATCTGGTAGACACGTAGATAGCAGTGGTCGTTCGCGAAGCGCGTGAATTTTGACGATCTTCTCTTCGCCAGTAACGAGAGGGGAAGGGAGGGGTTGACTCGACTTAATTAACTTATTTTCTATAGGCCATGAAGTAGTATCTAATTTGAGAAATGCAGGACCGGTGTACCATCTGTGTGAAGCACCAAAATCTTTAGGTACGCCGCGAGTAGCGTCATCAGCTACGTTATCTTTGGTAGGTACCCAACGCCATTCGGTCGGTCGAGTGCAATCTTCTATTTCCGCAAGTCTATGCGCTACAAAAGGCTTGAATGTCCTAGGGTCTGAATGAATCCACGCTAAAACCGTACGAGAGTCTGACCAGAACGTCTGGCTTCTAACTACATAACTCATCTCGTTACGAACTGTTGTTGCTAGGCGACAACCTAAGACTGCAGCTTGCAGTTCCAACCTAGGTATGGAGACGGGTTTAAGGGGCGTTACCTTAGCCTTTGCGGCTAATAAACTAACATGAACCGTGTCGTTAGGTAGAACTGAACGTAAATATACGGCCGCTGAGTACGATCTTTCGGATGCGTCTACGAACACGTGAAGCTCTGTTGTGTCGGAGTCAATGCCCGGAGGTACGTATCTAGGTATTTCTAACCCTTGTAGGTTTTTAACGTGCGCTAACCATTTTTGCCAAAGCGTGTTTACTTCGATTGATACGGGGTCGTCCCAGTCTATACCGGAACGCCATATTTCTTGTATGATAGCTTTACCTTGAATGGTAATCGGCGATGCTAAACCTAGCGGATCGAAAACGGACATTACCGCGCTGGCTACCTCGCGCTTAGTGGGAGCGCGCTGGCCCTCAATGGCCTCTATTGGAGTGTTCCGCAAGTTTAACGCGAAACTTAAAGAGTCTTTATTGATTTTCCATATAAGACCTAGAGTTCTTTCGTACTGATCTTTGCTACCCAATAGAGCGTCCTGCGCGGGACTAACTGCGTCGCTAACCGACTCTAACGTAGTGGAATCGTTACTAGCCCAATTTCGCAAGTCCATTTTCGCGTTCTTGTGAATCGTGTCCACTTCGCATACCATCTTTTTTGCCGCGTCTACGTTGGGGAAAGCCATTAAAAAATCGTCTACGTAGAACTGTCGTTCGACGGCGCGTGCGGCTTCGGGATATACGTGGGCGTGGCTAGCTGCGTTCTTATTTTTCACGTAGATGGCGCTGCAAGGTGACGAGGTGGCTCCGAAAATGAGTGACGTCATACGATATTCGCGCAACGGTTCGTTCGCACTATCGCGCCATAGGAATCGTAAGCTATCCCTATCTTGTTCGCGAACGCCTACTCGCAGAAACATCTCTTTGATGTCGCCTATCACGGCCACTGGGCCTTCGCGGAATCGCACGAGTACCCCAAACAAACTTTGTAAAAGGTCGGGGCCCGAAAGTAAGGCGTCGTTCAAACTAGTTCCGTTTGACTTAGCTGCTGCATCGAAAACTAATCGCTCTTTCTTTTTCTGTGGATGAATGACCACGAAATGTGGTAGGTACCACACGCGTGGTGAAGTAGGTATGGTGGGCGCGAGCTCGGCATAACCTTTATCGATTAAGTTTTGCATTTGTTTGTGATACTCTGTTTTACTATCAGGCATTTTCTCTAACTTACGCTCTATGTTAAAGAAGCGTCGCTCTGCCTGTTTACGACTGTCAGGCATGGTTTGACATTCCGGTTTCCATGGCAACCCTACCTCGTAACGCCCGTCTGGCAAGCGTTTTGTTGTTTCCTCTAAGATTTTTATCGCCTGCATCTCGGGATCGTTTTGGGGTCGCTTTGGTTGGATACCTAATGAGTCTATACTGAATTGATCTTTAATTAATTCGTCTATTGAATGAGATCTGGTTGCGGTTGCCGCGTAGTTTACAAACGCGACTGTCTTGTTGTACCCTGAGGTGAAGCCATGCAGGGTCCAACCTAAGCTGGTTAATGACGCGACGGGTTCATTTTTCCTACCTTTCAACAACTTATGTCCGACTAACAAATGCCAGTTGTCTTGGCCTATGAGTATCGTGGGCCGCGCTGATGGGTAGGTAAGTGCGTCTCGAACTTCGTCTAAGTGCCTACACTTAGCTATGACATCGGTAGGTACGTCTTGCTCTTCTATCTCTAACTTCGAAATAGTTTGTGCTTGCATAGACTCGATGTTACGTGCGAATAAGCCCTTAATCTTTAAGTCTAACTTGTAAGAGTCGCTTTCGTCTATCTTGTTTCCGCCTACGCCTACGATACGTAAGGTTTCCTTCTTGCCCTCCGGTGCAACGGCGAGGGCAGTGTCGCGTTCAATGAGCGTACTAGTGGAGCCTCCATCGAGAAAAGCGTACGTTTCTATCTTTCCTACAGGCCCGTACAACTCTACCGGAATTATTTGTAAGTATGATTGTCTATCCTTTGATAGTGCGTTAACAGACGAAATATGCACGGTTTTTACTGTAGTTTCTTTCGTAGGTATGGATTTGACAGGTGCGGTTGGTTTCACCGAGCTACTGCGTTGCCTTGGAGATTCCCCCTCTGGTGAGTAATGCAGCAGCCTATGATGCTTTGAATTGCATCCCTTTACGCCGCAAGTCCTTGCTTTGCACACGTCCCTACGATGTGTACTATCTAGGCATCGAAAACAATAACGATGATCGCGTGCTACTTGCCATCGTTCCGCTATACTTTTCTTTTTGAATACTTCACAATGGAGTAAAGTATGATTTTGTCTGCATAGTTTGCATTCTTGTGTCTTTCCTTTACCTACTGCCGAGAACACTTTGAAGCGTTCATACTCGCTATCCGAGTCGCTAGGTGAGCTTAGTGCTTCGTCTATAGATCTCGCCGCGGACCGCGCGCGCGCGCCTAGGGAGTGAGGGATTTCTACTTCCTCTTCCTCGTCTTCGCTATCGCTATAGTAGGATTTCTTAGGTTTCCTAGCTACGTTTACGCAACGTCGCGGCGTGCTCTCTTGCTCGTCTGAGCTATAATCGGACGAAGAACTATCCCGTTCGTATTGACGTCTAGTGGCGTGAATTGGTCGGCGAGTAGGTGTGAACTTAGTTTTAGCGCGCTTGTCTACACTTCGTGATAGCCTGTACCTATCAACCGCCTCGGTGGCGGGAGTCATAGAGCTGTACCTATCAGCGATATCACTTAGGTATTCGGACATGACCTGGAGGTCTGGGCGCGCTTTGTTGTCTCGTAGCCACGTACCCCAACCGAAACGTTTCTCTAACGTTAGTTTACTTTCAATGCACTGCAATAGGTCGGGCGAGTTTAAGTACCTACTTTGGTCTAGAGATTTAATCATTGACACCGTGTTGGCTATGCGACTCGCGAACTCGCTTGCGTTACGGCCGTCTTCGGCAAGTTTAGGCATAGCCTTCAATTTACCTATTTCGGCTAGGACGATATGTTCGGGACGACCGTACCTCTTATCAAGTATGTTTATGATTTGTTCCGGGCTGACTGCCGTACTGATAAGGGCGCGTACTGATTCCCTAGCTTGCCCGCGGAGGGCTTTGCGCAATCTAGCTATATTTTGAATGTCCGTGAATAAATTCTCTGTGTCTCGATAGATCGCGGAGAAACCTACCCATTCCGTGATGTCACCGTCGAAATATGGTAGTTCTTGTAATAATTTGGTTGAATTTGAACTCCTATCGCGTGGCTGTGCGTTTACGGAGATCGCTCTAGACAGTGAGTTCGCAAGGAATTCAAGTCTATCCATGTCGGATAACGTGCCGAAACTAGGTTGTTCGCGCGCGCCTGAATCTGACCGGTAGGTATTGTTACGGCGGTTTTGATACGCGTTATCATGCTCGTAAGTTGACCGGTTGTTACGGCTTTCGTTTGGCGGCGGATTAGTCGTTTGGTTTGGACGCGTTTGTGATATATTATTTACATTTTGATTACGGTAATTGGGTATATAATTTTGATAATTAGAATTTTGATTGTTGTTACTCTGTAACCTATAGTTTTGAGGTGGGCCTTGCCCAGTGTTTTGATACGAGTCGCCATCGTATTCAAATGTGACGTGATTATTTAAATCGCGGGGTGGGCCTAGCCCAGTATTTTGATCCAACGAGTCGCCATCGTTTTGGAATCGGTTTTGACTACCCATACACTGTAGTCGGTTTTGGCTACCCATACACTGTAGCCGGTTTTGACTACCCATACACTGTAGTCGGTTGGGACCGCTTTGTAACGCTCCTCTCTCCCCCCTAGGGACCGCAGTATAGAGGGGCGTTCGTGAAGTGGGATCCGGGGCCGAAACTTCGTGCGATTGTACCCATCGTTCTACTTGAATGCTCTTTTGAAGGAGTGGAATCGGTTGCACTATCGTATCGACCTCACTATCATCGGCCGAATTGGTCACTGAATCTAAACGTGCTATCTCAAGTTTGGTTTGAGCGCAGGCTTGCTCAGCTGCTAGGCGTTGTGCAACTATTTTATCGAATTCTAACTGTGCCTCTAATTGCTTCCGCTTTCGCGTGGACTCGGACGACCTCCGACTAGCTATGGATCGCGTCTCGTATATCGCGTTACTGAGATCGGGATTACCCGTGAAGTCTAACAAGTTCTGATTGCTCGCATTATCTACCACTTCATGGCTACTATCCGTCTGCCCACGGGCATGTAACAACAAGTTATCCTGACCCTCTGCATACTCGCTACCTATAGGAGGTGACGACGACCTAACGCTAGACTGCGGCAGGGCGCTAGCTCCAGTCGGCGCACTCCAAGTGTCCGTACCGACTGTGCTAGATGGGCCTTGCGCCGAGTCTAACGCCTTGTCTCTTTCAGAGCGAAACATAGATCGCGTCTTCCTACGTTGTTGGTCTATATCTGGAGAATGCATCATCATAAAGTGTCGTATGCTGTGTGACTCGGGAGTGTAACTGTAGTATTTACGTGTGCCTATCGTGTCCTAGTGTTCATACGCGGGTTCCTACTGGTTGTGAGCCGCGTAGAGGAAGGAACGTGAAGGATGAGGTAGGGGGAGCCCTCCGAGGGTAAGCACTGAGTCCTCTAGTTGTCGGGGGAGCTGGGGGTATTGATCAGCTCCCTATACGTGTCTGGCCCCCAGAGTTCACTAAGGTGGAGTATTCGTTTCACTAAGACTTGATATTTTGGTTATCCTGACCAAAACCGGAATAAACTATTACTCCTTCCACCTTAGACCTCTGGAGTCAGCAAAGAGGGATCTCAGGACCGCCTCGGCAAGACCGGCCGACGCCGATGCCAACTCACCATCTACCTCTAGACACACCAAGTTAACACCAGCAAGGTAGCATGAGTCTAGAAGCAGCGTCTTCGGAATCCAGGTGTCTGTCTGCGTGCGCCGTGTACAAGAGAACGGTACGGGGTGACAGTCTGTTTCGCAACACACAATATCCGCAGCGGAAGATACGATCAGTAATCCGGCTCGACAGGACCATGCAGCTTGACAGCCACAACTTGTGCTGGGGCAACGACCACACGATAATCAGTTGACGAACGTGGATGGTCGATGGCCCAGGCTGAGAACGGGGTGCCGGATCCTGAGGTTACCGAATCGTATCTCCACTACTCGGAACGAGCTCTTTAAGCCACTCGAAAGCGGCTTCTTTAGCTGGTGTGTATACCATGCGCAAAACAAACTGGCCCGCAGCGATCTTGACGGAGGGTTTAAACTTTTACGCGAAATTACAGGGTGATATTTAGGTAAAATAAAACTGTTTCTTTCTTCAGTAAAAAACGGGCGCAACGCAGACTTTGTGAACACACTGGATTAGCCGGAAACCTCTTGAACGCCCACTTCTAGACTTGGATGGCTGCTATTTTCACTGGAACTGTTGACTTGACTAGAAAACAGCAGCCACCAACCCATAGACTCGAGCGTTACTGTAAGGAGAGCCGCGGTTCGCTCTTGATTTCTAGCGCTAATCAACTCGGCTTTTCACTACGTGTGTGTCACTTATCAACGCCTTGCCCTTTATATTGTAGTAATAGTTACAAACATTTTTGCATTTATGAAACATATTCATGGTAGCTATTTAAATATAAAGTCTTAAGGTTCTAGGTATTATACAATTATTGTTATTGGACATTTACTGACAATATTTTTGCATATCACAACAAATTATGAGACTAAATAATTTCTAATTGGATATGTAGATTTTTCTACATATTATTCTTATATTCTAGGTGTGTATTTATACTGTAGGCATGTACTAAAAATAGTTTGGATGATGCAATTCTCCAGATATAGACGTAAACTGAGTTTTTCTTACAAGCTATGTCCAATTTTTGTGATATGACTTATTAAACTATTTACATGGTGTATACGTATATTAAACGATAAAAAAGGGTATACACAACACAGAATGAACTTTAAAATTTACAAAACAATCGCAATATAGGAGAAAATAACAAAATAAGAAAATGGTGAAAATGAAATAAATTCAAAAAATGCTTATAACTACCTAAACTACTTATTATCTAATAAAGAATTGAAAATGATTAATTTACTCGAGCTACGCAAGTATGTAGCTCAAATATAACGAAAGTTATAGAATTAAAACAAAAAACTTAAAATTAGATAAAGGAAAGTATTTACAAAAAGGGGCGTGGCGACCAGGTGGCGCCACTAGGTAATATGGCTGGAGCAATACGGGTGAGAGAGCCGCTGCAATTTTATTGCAGCAAAACAGGTAATGCACTGTGTTGTTATTGAGACGTACCGTCTACTAATGATAATAGGAATGTTATGAATGATAAGAAATTCTTAAGTACATAGAAACAGATGTTCTTATTAGTTAGGTTTGAGCTGGGCGGTACTGGTGTGGCTTTTAGATATCAGTGTTGGTGAAGTATGCCCAAGCTTTACATAGTTAATTCTTATGAAATATGACGTGAAAAGTAGGTATATATGTACTACGTAATACTATGCTTAATACTATTTAAACCAAGGGAGGTGAGGTGTTTACTTAATAGGTAAGCGGACGGTACGTAGTGACAATCTTGTCATTGTTTGCTATCGGGTTCCCACCAATAGCGCTGTTCGCCGACAGTAGTGCGACTGCCTTTGACACAGAAGGTTCCGGGTTTGATTCTCGGTGGGTCACTTACAAAGTTGGTGTTTATCACTTTGTTTTGTTCCCAGTTTGGTTAGGACATTGCGGGCTGAACCACCCGATTGTCCGTAAGTAAGATGGTTCCGTGTTTCGGATGGCACGTTAAGCTGTAGGTCCCGGTTGCTGTCTATGATCACTTAGATGGCGGTCGATACACAACAATGTCAGAAGCCTGCTACTTGTAGAAGGCGGTTGAAAAATTCTGACACTAGGGTTCATCGGGTCGTTGGACGACTCGGTGTCCCACACGAAAAAGAGAAGAAAGAATGTTAACATAATTAAAAATTATTTCTTTTACCTCCAGGGTGCCCGAGTATGGGTGGAACATCCGGAGAAGGTTTGGGAGAGTGGCACGGTCACTTCCGACTTCCGGTCCGGCGTCCTCATTGTCAAGATCGACGCTTCCGGCGAGCTGAGACAGATCAAGGTGGGTCCGTGCTTCGGAGGGCACGTTAAAGTAAGAGACTGATGTCACTTCCGGTCCGGCGTGCTGATAGCCAAGATCGACGCTACCGGCGAACTGAGGCAGATCAAGGTGGGTCCGTGCTTCGGAGAGCACGTTACAGAGTGTAAGAGTGACGTCACTTCCGGTCCGGCGTGCTGATAGCCAAGATCGACGCTACCGGCGAACTGAGGCAGACCAAGGTGGATCCGTGCTTCGGAGAGCACGTTACAGAGTGTAAGAGTGACGTCACTTCCGGTCCGGCGTGCTGATAGCCAAGATCGACGCTACCGGCGAACTGAGGCAGACCAAGGTGGATCCGTGCTTCGGAGAGCACGTTACAGAGTGTAAGAGTGACGTCACTTCCGGTCCGGCGTGCTGATAGCCAAGATCGACGCTACTGGCGAACTGAGGCAGATCAAGGTAGGTCCGTGCTTCGGAGAGCACATTACAGAGTGTAAAGAGTGACGTCACTTCCGGTCCGGCGTGCTGATAGCCAAGATCGACGCTACCGGCGAACTGAGGCAGATCAAGGTGGGTCCGTGCTTCGGAAGGCACGTTAAAGAGCGTAAGAGTGACGTCACTTCCGTTACGGCGTGCTGATAGCCAAGATCGACGCTACTGGCAAACTGAGGCAGATCAAGGTAGGTCCGTGCTTCGGAGAGCACATTACAGAGTGTAAAGAGTGACGTCACTTCCGGTCCGGCGTGCTGATAGCCAAGATCGACGCTACCGGCGAACTGAGGCAGATCAAGGTGGGTCCGTGCTTCGGAAGGCACGTTAAAGAGCGTAAGAGTGACGTCACTTCCGTTACGGCGTGCTGATAGCCAAGATCGACGCTACTGGCAAACTGAGGCAGATCAAGGTGGGTCCGTGCTTCGGAGAGCACATTACAGAGTGTAAAGAGTGACGTCACTTCCGGTCCGGCGTGCTGATAGCCAAGATCGACGCTACCGGCGAACTGAGGCAGACCAAGGTGGGTCCGTGCTTCGGAGGGTACGTTACAGAGAGTAAGAGTGACGTCACTTCCGGTCTGGCGTGTTGATCGTCAAGATCGACGCTTCCGGCGAGCTGAGACAGAACAAGGTGGGTCCGTCCTTCGGAGGGCACGTTACAGACTGTAAGAGTGACGTCACTTCCGGTCCGGCGTGTTGATCGTCAAGTTCGACGCTTCCGGCAGGCTAAGGCATATCAAGGTGGGTCCGTGTTTCGGAGGGCACGTTACAGAGTGTGGGACAGATCAAGGTACGGTATGCAGTGTCATCATCATCACCCTAATTTTACCCGTGGGTGCCGTATCCAACAGTAATTTCAAAATTATATGTAATTTTTTTAATAGTTCAAGTACCTACAAGTACCAATGTAGCATTGGATTGGTTGGTTTGCTGTGGTATTAAAAAGGGCCATACTAGGTGTAAAAAGAATTGCTGCAAATATTTTAAAGGGTGAACCAGCCCATGAAACTGAACAACTTACCCCTAGGAACATAGGTCGAAATATGAAAAAAAAAAATTGGACCTTCCATACAAAATTACCAACCGACTAAGTTTGCATGGGAGATTAAAAAAATCTCATATTTCGACCTATGTTTCTTGGGGAAAGTTGTTCAGTTTCATGGGCTGATTCACCTCTAAAAATATGTGCAGCTAATATTTTCACACCTTGTATTTATGGCGGCCCACTAACAATAGAGAACCTTTACCTTCATAAAAAAGTTTGACTCGCGTTGAGCACGTGTATACGTCTTTTTGTATGGAGTTTTATTTTAAACACGGTAGTAAACACGTTTTCGACTCGCGTCTAACTTTTTTGTGGTAACGTCCTTAGGCCCTTAGGATATGACATCAGTTTTAAAGGGTCCTGACTTGAAAAGAAAAAGTTAAAACTCTTTTTGGCGGAACCTCTTCAAACAAAATTGCGCAAAAAGTCAAGTATCCAAGCCTTATAAAAGAAACACATAAAAAAAGAATAAAGTCATAACAAACTTACATGGCTTCGTATGGCTACTTATATTCTAAATAATATTTTAAAGAATTTTCCTTGCTATTTATTAATATAAATAAATTAAAATGCCCTGCCATCCACTGCTCCAGTATTTGGAAAATAAATCTGAAATTGACGACACAGTATGTAATTTTTTTCTTCATAAAAGTACCTACTTCTGTTCTCGGTTTGAATAGTAACGAACTTTGTGTATGAAACATACCCTCATTTTAGAAATATTCATTTTTTTACTGTGATAGTTTACGGAGTCTTTATTTAAGAATTTGGACAAAATTTTCCGAAAATTCTAGTGTTTGTTATTAAAAATATTATTTCCTTATTTATTGGCGTTTCCATTTTGATTTCGCCAGAGTCAGTAAATAAGGTTTCCAGGGCAGCTGCGCCAAGGAAAAATGCGAACACAAACAATCACAACAAATTGTAGACAACGGCCATCTTGAGCATTTGACATTGACATAAAAGTTGCCATTTCAAAAGATTGCAATAATGCGATAGCCAGCTTTCGTTGGCCAAACTTTAATACTAACCTAGCGTGAGCTGCGCCGGGTGTGTTTGTTTTTTTTGTTTGTCCATAGGACAGGCAAAGGTCTTAAGACTATACAGCCTAGTCTTCAGTAAATGTCTTCTATAGTTTACCAAGAATTCAGTGAAATTTGGCATCTTTGGCATAACGCGTTGACATTTATTGTATAGAGGTTTTAGTATCCATATTCATAGAGGTCGCTTTGCATAGAATCCTTACGTGGTTTTCCATACAGGGTCTTTGTATCAGGGGCATAAGAATAGACATGATGACTAGCAGGTCAAATGAGCTAGTTTTTAAAACGACACTTTGTATGCAAGATAGATCACGTCATGTCTCTATTTTCAAAAGGGTCAAAACACTTACTTATATATTATTTTTTTATTTCATACTATTGTCCAAAAAACAGCATAATTTTTCGAAATATACAAAGTTTGAATTAAGAAACAGAAAAATAGTAAGTGCGCCATCCAAATACTTACTGTATGACGTCATACTTTCAGTTTTTCATACAAAATACCGTTTTAGATCGTTTTAAAAAGTAGTTCATTTGACCTGTCAGGAATGTAACCTATTAATACGTTTTTTCTTTATACAGATAAAGGATGAATCGAAGATGCCGCCACTACGGAATCCCTCGCTTCTGATTGGTCAGAACGATCTCACCTCTCTGTCTTACCTCCACGAGCCCGCTGTTCTACATAACTTACGAGTCAGGTAATATCCAGTGATCATAATATGATAGTAGAGTCTGGCTAAGGAATCTTTGGACGTCAAATAATTTAAATATTTGAAATGGCAACACTACAGCCAAAACATGTTGCTACTTACCACATTTAAATAAACTAGAAAATGGTTATTACGGCCTTTGAGTACATATCCTTAGATTCTTTTTGTTTAGTTCTCATGATTTGTATAGATATATCAATATGCATACCAGTAGGCAAGGAAAACGCAAACTACTTGTAAAGAGGAAAAAACAAATAAAAGAAGTATCAAAATAACAGTGTTGACGTGTAAAAAGTTTTTAAAATTGACGCCATTTTCATGTCCAAAGACGCGTTAGCCAGACTTTACATGATCTCTTTTCGTATGGGACACCGAGTCGTCCAACAACCCAATGAACCCTAGTGTCAGAATTGTTCAACCGCCTTTACAAGTAGCAGGCTTCAGACATGGTTGTGTAACGACCACCGTTATCATAGACAACATCCGGGACCTACGACTTAACGTGCCGTCTACATTCTTATATCTAATTCCACTGTATAGGTTGACTGGAAGAGATCTCTTTAAAGAGATAAGTTCACCTATTGTAATCTAGTTTCTAAGTTCACATTTATTTATAATTGTACACAATAAAGAATATATACGAAACACAGAGCCATGTTTCTTACGGACAATCGGGTGGTTCAGCCCGCAATGTCCTAAGCAGACTAGGAATAAATTGACAAAGAGATAAAATTCATATAAATAATATGTACCTACTAGAAACAAAGATGGCCACGCATTTGGACAGTTGTGTAAATATGTCTTTATTATCTACCTACAGTGTGTTATTGGCCTTGGAAGCGAGATACATACATATTACACATATCACGCCTATATCCCTTGCGGGGTAGCCAGAGCCATTTGTTTGCAGGGCCCTTTCAGATGATTCGTGTATCACTGTAGTGACAGGTTGTCAGCCTGTCGCAAGTTGTAATACACATTAAACCCGCGGTAAATAAATGGGGTGATTATCGAAAAATATTGGACACGTATTTTTTAAAAAATAAAATACTGTAAATAATAACAATCTGCAATAATATCATCTGCCGTGTGATGCCGGCTTAAAATAGCATCACCCCATTTCTTCCCGCAGGTGTTGTAAAAGGCAACTAAGGGACTCGGGGGTTTCATGTGTATTAGAATTTTAGGTGACAGGCTAACAACCTGTCACTATAGTGATACACGTGTTTTCTGTAACAACTTTGGAAAACAATCCTCAAAAATGTCAGACGTGGCGACAGCGACCGTATTCTTGCGGCTGTTGACGCTCTGCCTACCCCGCAAGGGATAAAGGCGTGATGTATGTATGTGTGTATGTAAGTAATAACAAAGATGATGAGCATCAAAGTAGTGGGGGTGCTGACGTCACTGCTATGTAAAAAGCGTACACAGGCGTGACGTCACGCGGTATTTCAAATGTCTATACCTACGTAATAATCGTTGATGAAAAAGAAAAGTAAGTACATAGCCAACTAAAAAACCTTTTGTTAGATAAATCATTTTACTCTGTAAAAGAGTATTTAGATTGTAAATTTTAATGTTTGTTTATTTTTTTATTTTTTACAATTTGACATTATTTCTGCTATTGCTTTTACTTTTTATTTTTGAAATAATTTTTTGCAAATTATTGTTTTATATTATTATTATTATATTGACGAGCACTATGCGAATTCTTATATCGGACATTTTGTAACAATATAATGTAATTTCCATTGTGTGATAAATAAATCAAATCAAATCATACATACATATGTCACGCCTTTATCCCTTACGGGGTAGGCAGAGCGTTAACGGCCGTAAAAATGCAGTCGCTATCGCCACGTCTGACAAATATAGAAGGCCTTTTGAGATAATTTGCGTATCACTATAGTGACAGGTTGTCAGCCTGTCGCCTAAAAGTTGTAATACACCTGAAACCCTCAAGTCCCTCAGTCGCCTCTTACGACACCCACGGGTAGGAAATGAGATGATGCTATTCTAAGCCGGCATCACACGGCAAACGAAAAAAAATCGTGTGCAATATTTTTTCAAGCTCAAAAATCGGAAAATTTTATTTTTTATAGTCTATTGGATACCTTACATAAAAGGGCCTCACCAAAAAAAAAGTTAGACGCGTGTTTAAAAAATATCTTCATACAAAGAAAACGTAAGACACACGTTCAACTCGCGTCTAACTTTTTTATGATAAGGCTCCAAGTATTTGCAAATTCGATATTACATACATACACAAATCACGCCTTTATCCCTGGCGGGGTAGGCAGAGCGTTAACGACAGTAAAATTACGGTCGTTATGCCACGTCTGACAAATGTTTGAGAGCCGTTTCAGATAAGTTTTGTATCGCTATAGTGTAGACGACCGATGTGGCGCAGTGGTAGTGCCACTGCCTTTGGCGCAGAAGGTTACGGGTTCGATTCTCGGTGGGTCACTTACAAAGTATTTATCAATTTGTGAGTTCCCAGTCTGGTTAGGACATTGCGGGCTGCACCACCCGATTGTCCGTAAGTAAGATTCCGTGTTTCGGATGGCACGTTAAGCCTTAGGTCCCGGTTGCTGTTTATGATCACTTAGACGGCGGTCGTTACACAACCATGTCAGAAGCCTGCTACTTGTAGAAGGCGGTTACAAAATTCTGACAATAGGGTTCATCAGGTCGTTGGACGACTCGCCGTCCCACACGAAAAAAAGAAGAAGACTAAAGTGAGTAGTAAAATTCGATACTAGAATACTTAAAAATCTTTTGTTTTCAGGTTTTGCGACCGCAACGCCATCTACACTTACTGCGGGATAGTTCTCGTCGCCATCAATCCTTACTATGACCTACCCATCTATGGTGAGCTGCATATACTAAATATCCCACTTCTGATGTCTTAAGTGCCGTGTGATGCCGGCTTAGAATAGCATCACCCCACATCCTTCCCGCGGGTGTCGTAAGAGGCGACTAAGGGACTCCAGAGTATTGGTGTATTACAACTTTTAGGCGACAGGCTGACAACCTCTCACTATAGTGAAGTGATACGCATGTTTTCTGAAACAACCTTGGAAAACAATCCTCAAAAATGTCAGACATGGCGATAGCGACCGTATTTTAACGGCCGTTATTGCTCTGTCTACCCCGCAAGGGATAAAGGCGCGATATGTGTATGTATGTATGTCTTAAGTAAACCTTGGGGCATTCACCCTATGGAAATGGCAAAGCTGGGCTGACCCCTGTGCCAGAATTCACTGCCTATTTGCCCAGCGCGTTATATGAAACTGACAGTTGCCATTTTGTATGTGGTTGTCAAGTTGTTGTAAAATTAAAATAAGAATGTCCACGCAAAAGATGGCAGTTTTTTTCGGTAATTGCCTGTTTACCACCTCCATAGGGCGAATGCTCTAAGAAGTGAACTTGAGAAATCAATAGTGGTAACCGACTGCCAAGTCAATTAGTATGGGAGATCCAAAAAAAAAGCTTATTTTTGGACCTATGTTTCATGGGCAAAGTTGTTCAGTTTCATGGGCTGGTTCATCCCTTAAAATATTTGCAATATTTTACACCTTATTCTTTTTTCCGTGAGATGTCGGCTTCGAATAGCATCACCCCATTTCTTTCCCGGGGCGTAGGTGTCGTAGGAGCCGACTAAGCGACTCAAGGGTTTCATGTGTATTGCAATTTTAGGCGAGTGACTAACAACCTGTCACTACAGTAATACACGACTTATCAGAAACGACCGAACGTATCAGACGTGGCGATAACGACCATAATTTTACAGGCGTTAACGCTCTGCCTAACCCGCCAGGGATATAGGCGTGATTTGTGTGTGTATGTGTGATATATTCACGTATTTTTTCACTAGTGATACACAAATTATCTCAAACGGCCCTCTATTTGTCAGACGTGGCGATAGCGATCGTATTTAAAGGCCGTTAACGCTCTGCCTACCCCGTGAGGGATAAAGGCGTGATTTATGTACGTACGTATTTTTTCGGCAGGCGATGAAACGATCATGGCGTACCGCGGTCAGGCCATGGGCGACCTGGACCCTCACATCTTCGCCGTGTCGGAGGAGGCCTACACCAAGCTAGAGAGAGAGAAACGAGACCAGAGCATTATCGGTAAGATAATAACTGAATGTGTTTTATGTAAGTGTGTGTCTGTAACTTTGTGTGTTGACGACCGATGTGGCGCAGTGGTAGTGCGACTGCCTTTGACGCAGAAGGTTCCGGGTTCGATTCTCGGTGGGTCACCCACAAAGTTGATATTTATCACTTTGTGAGTTTGTTCCCAGTCTGGTTAGGACATTGCGGGCTGAACCACCCGATTGTCCGTAAGTAAGATGGTTCCGTGTTTCGGATGGCACGTTAAGCCGTAGGTCCCGGTTGCTGTCTATGATCACTTAGACGGCGGTCGTTACACAATCACGTCAGAAGCCTGCTACTTGTAGTAGGCGGTTGAACAATTCTGACACTAGGGTTCATCGGGTCGTTGGACGACTCGGTGTCCCACACGAAAAGAAGAAGAAGACTTTGTGTGTTTGTGTGTTTTTGAACTCATTGAATCAATCTACTTCTTTGTTTGAAGGTGGAAAGGTTAAGTTCGTTCATATTAATAGCCTAGTTGTAGCGAAATCAACTGGCACAGTAGTCTGTAAAGTTTGTTATCCAAATGTTTCGATTTTATTTACTGTATTTTTGTGTTTGTCTGTGTATGTGTATGATTTATGTATGAATGCATGTTTGTATTGGACTTGGACCCTCATATATTCGCCGTGTCGGAGGAGGCCTACACCAAACTAGAGAGGGAGAAACGAGACCAGAGCATTATTGGTAAATATACAAATAAATACTTTTTTATTGCCAATAATTCACAAATATATTTATAAATAGTCATTGTAAACAACAATTTTATGATCAAACGCGGCACAGGTGGGATAAAAAATAAAGGTATTGCCTCGGAGTCGCCAGGCTGACCACACAGCATGTAACTCACATGATTCTTCTGGTCGTTAGTTTGTTATTCGATGTATTGCAGAAAAAAATACAGGTTTGTATTGTAAAATTGATTATTTTGTGTAAAAATATGAGTTTTTGCGTGTTTGTTAAAGAGTTTGCGTATGTGTTTTAAGTGTGTTATGTGTGTATTCATGTTTGTATGTGTCCGAATGTGTGTTTGTGTGATATCATGTGAATTATGGTATATTTTGTAAAGTTTATATGAATGCTTGTTTATGTTAAGTGTGTTTATTGGATGACTCGGTGTCCTACACGAGAGAGAGAGCAAGAGAGAGAGAGAAAGAGAGAGAGAGAGCGGGAAAAACGGAGAGAGAGATAGAGATAGAGAGAGAGAGAGAGAGAGAGACATAAAGAGACAGAGAGACACAAAAAGAGAGAGAGAGAGAGAGAGACATAGAGAGAGAGAGAGAGAGAGGGAGAGAGAGAGTGTTTGTATCAAGGACCATGGTTGGAGCATGTGTTGTCGGCATCACACGGCAATAGTATTTTTTTTTTTCTAAAAAGTAAAACGTTTCTGTGTTTTCCAGTGAGCGGTGAATCGGGCGCGGGCAAGACGGTATCAGCTAAATACGCGATGAGATACTTCGCGGCGGTGGGGGGTAATGCCAGTGAGACGCAGGTGGAACGGAAAGTGCTCGCCTCCAGCCCCATCATGGAGGTGAGTGAACTGAACAACCGACTGGACAACACGCGTCCAACTGAACAACCAACTGAACAACTGAGCGGTGAATCGGGCGCGGGCAAGACGGTATCAGCTAAATACGCGATGAGATACTTCGCGGCGGTGGGGGGTAATGCCAGTGAGACGCAGGTGGAACGGAAAGTGCTCGCCTCCAGCCCCATCATGGAGGTGAGTGAACTGAACAACCGACTGGACAACACGCGTCCAACTGAACAACCGACTGGACAACACGCGTCCAACTGAACAACCAACTGAACAACTGAGCGGTGAATCGGGCGCGGGCAAGACGGTATCAGCTAAATACGCGATGAGATACTTCGCGGCGGTGGGGGGTAATGCCAGTGAGACGCAGGTGGAACGGAAAGTGCTCGCCTCCAGCCCCATCATGGAGGTGAGTGAACTGAACAACCGACTGGACAACACGCGTCCAACTGAACAACCGACTGGACAACACGCGTCCAACTGAACAACCGACTGGACAACACGCGTCCAACTGAACAACCGACTGGACAACACGCGTCCAACTGAACAACCGACTGGACAACACGCGTCCAACTGAACAACCGACTGGACAACACGCGTCCAACTGAACAACCAACTGAACAACCGGCTGGACAACACGCGTCCAACTGAACAACCGACTGGACAACCAACTGAACAACCAACTGAACAACACGCGTCCAACTGAACAACACGCGTCCAACTGAACAACACGCGTCCAACTGAACAACCAACTGAACAACTGAGCGGTGAATCGGGCGCGGGCAAGACGGTATCAGCTAAATACGCGATGAGATACTTCGCGGCGGTGGGGGGTAATGCCAGTGAGACGCAGGTGGAACGGAAAGTGCTCGCCTCCAGCCCCATCATGGAGGTGAGTGAACTGAACAACCGACTGGACAACACGCGTCCAACTGAACAACCGACTGGACAACACGCGTCCAACTGAACAACCGACTGGACAGCACGCGTCCAACTGAACAACCGACTGGACAACACGCGTCCAACTGAACAACCAACTGAACAACTGAGCGGTGAATCGGGCGCGGGCAAGACGGTATCAGCTAAATACGCGATGAGATACTTCGCGGCGGTGGGGGGTAATGCCAGTGAGACGCAGGTGGAACGGAAAGTGCTCGCCTCCAGCCCCATCATGGAGGTGAGTGAACTGAACAACCGACTGGACAACACGCGTCCAACTGAACAACCAACTGAACAACCGACTGGACAACACGCGTCCAACTGAACAACACGCGTCCAACTGAACAACCGACTGGACAACACGCGTCCAACTGAACAACCAACTGAACAACTGAGCGGTGAATCGGGCGCGGGCAAGACGGTATCAGCTAAATACGCGATGAGATACTTCGCGGCGGTGGGGGGTAATGCCAGTGAGACGCAGGTGGAACGGAAAGTGCTCGCCTCCAGCCCCATCATGGAGGTGAGTGAACTGAACAACCGGCTGGACAACACGCGTCCAACTGAACAACCGACTGGACAACACGCGTCCAACTGAACAACCGACTGGACAACACGCGTCCAACTGAACAACCGACTGGACAACACGCGTCCAACTGAACAACCGACTGAACAACACGCGTCCAACTGAACAACCGACTGAACAACACGCGCCCGACTGAACAACCGGCTGGACAACACGCGTCCAACTGAACAACCTACTGGACAACACGCGTCCAACTGAACAACCGACTGAACAACACGCGTCCAACTGAACAACCGACTGGACAACACGCGTCCAACTGAACAACCAACTGAACAACACGCGTCTAACTGAACAACCAACTGAACAACACGCGTCCAACTGAACAACCAACTGAACAACTGAGCGGTGAATCGGGCGCGGGCAAGACGGTATCAGCTAAATACGCGATGAGATACTTCGCGGCGGTGGGGGGTAATGCCAGTGAGACGCAGGTGGAACGGAAAGTGCTCGCCTCCAGCCCCATCATGGAGGTGAGTGAACTGAACAACCGACTGGACAACACGCGTCCAACTGAACAACCGACTGGACAACACGCGTCCAACTGAACAACCGACTGGACAACACGCGTCCAACTGAACAACCAACTGAACAACTGAGCGGTGAATCGGGCGCGGGCAAGACGGTATCAGCTAAATACGCGATGAGATACTTCGCGGCGGTGGGGGGTAATGCCAGTGAGACGCAGGTGGAACGGAAAGTGCTCGCCTCCAGCCCCATCATGGAGGTGAGTGAACTGAACAACCGACTGGACAACACGCGTCCAACTGAACAACCGACTGGACAACACGCGTCCAACTGAACAACCGACTGGACAACACGCGTCCAACTGAACAACCAACTGAACAACACGCGTCCAACTGAACAACACGCGTCCAACTGAACAACCGACTGGACAACACGCGTCCAACTGAACAACCAACTGAACAACCGACTGGACAAGACGCGTCCAACTGAACAACACGCGTCCAACTTAACAACCAACTGAACGACACGCGTCCAACTGAACAACACGCGTCCAACTGAACAACCGACTGGACAACACGCGTCCAACTGAACAACCGACTGGACAACACGCGTCCAACTGAACAACCGACTGGACAACACGCGTCCAACTGAACAACCGACTGGACAACACGCGTCCGACTGAACAACCAACTGAACAACTGAGCGGTGAATCGGGCGCGGGCAAGACGGTATCAGCTAAATACGCGATGAGATACTTCGCGGCGGTGGGGGGTAATGCCAGTGAGACGCAGGTGGAACGGAAAGTGCTCGCCTCCAGCCCCATCATGGAGGTGAGTGAACTGAACAACCGACTGGACAACACGCGTCCAACTGAACAACCAACTGAACAACTGAGCGGTGAATCGGGCGCGGGCAAGACGGTATCAGCTAAATACGCGATGAGATACTTCGCGGCGGTGGGGGGTAATGCCAGTGAGACGCAGGTGGAACGGAAAGTGCTCGCCTCCAGCCCCATCATGGAGGTGAGTGAACTGAACAACCGACTGGACAACACGCGTCCAACTGAACAACCGACTGGACAACACGCGTCCAACTGAACAACCGACTGGACAACACGCGTCCAACTGAACAACCGACTGGACAACACGCGTCCAACTGAACAACCAACTGAACAACTGAGCGATGAATCGGGCGCGGGCAAGACGGTATCAGCTAAATACGCGATGAGATACTTCGCGGCGGTGGGGGGTAATGCCAGTGAGACGCAGGTGGAACGGAAAGTGCTCGCCTCCAGCCCCATCATGGAGGTGAGTGAACTGAACAACCGACTGGACAACACGCGTCCAACTGAACAACCGACTGAACAACACGCGTCCAACTGAACAACCGACTGGACAACACGCGTCCAACTGAACAACCAACTGGACAACACGCGTCCTACTGAACAACCGACTGGACAACACGCGTCCAACTGAACAACCGACTGGACAACACGCGTCCAACTGAACAACCGACTGGACAACACGCGTCCAACTGAACAACCAACTGGACAACACGCGTCCTACTGAACAACCGACTGAACAACCAACTGAACAACCGACTGAACAACACGCGTCCAACTGAACAACCGACTGAACAACACGCGTCCAACTGAACAGCCGACTGAACAACACGCGTCCGACTGAACAACCGACTGGACAACACGCGTCCAACTGAACAACCGACTGAACAACACGCGTCCAACTGAACAACCGACTGGACAACACGCGTCCAACTGAACAACCGACTGAACAACACGCGTCCAACTGAACAACCAACTGAACAACCGACTGGACAACACGCGTCCAACTGAACAACCGACTGGACAACACGCGTCCAACTGAACAACCGACTGGACAACACGCGTCCAACTGAACAACCGACTGGACAACACGCGTCCAACTGAACAACCGACTGGACAACACGCGTCCAACTGAACAACCGACTGGACAACACGCGTCCAACTGAACAACCGACTGAACAACACGCGTCCAACTGAACAACCGACTGGACAACACGCGTCCAACTGAGCAACCGACTGGACAACACGCGTCCGACTGAACAACCGACTGGACAACACGCGTCCAACTGAACAACCGACTGGACAACACGCGTCCAACTGAACAACCGACTGGACAACACGCGTCCAACTGAACAACCGACTGGACAACACGCGTCCAACTGAACAACCAACTGAACAACTGAGCGGTGAATCGGGCGCGGGCAAGACGGTATCAGCTAAATACGCGATGAGATACTTCGCGGCGGTGGGGGGTAATGCCAGTGAGACGCAGGTGGAACGGAAAGTGCTCGCCTCCAGCCCCATCATGGAGGTGAGTGAACTGAACAACCGACTGGACAACACGCGTCCAACTGAACAACCAACTGAACAACTGAGCGGTGAATCGGGCGCGGGCAAGACGGTATCAGCTAAATACGCGATGAGATACTTCGCGGCGGTGGGGGGTAATGCCAGTGAGACGCAGGTGGAACGGAAAGTGCTCGCCTCCAGCCCCATCATGGAGGTGAGTGAACTGAACAACCGACTGGACAACACGCGTCCAACTGAACAACCGACTGGACAACACGCGTCCAACTGAACAACCGACTGGACAACACGCGTCCAACTGAACAACCGACTGGACAACACGCGTCCAACTGAACAACCAACTGGACAACACGCGTCCTACTGAACAACCGACTGAACAACCAACTGAACAACCGACTGAACAACACGCGTCCAACTGAACAACCGACTGAACAACACGCGTCCAACTGAACAGCCGACTGAACAACACGCGTCCGACTGAACAACCAACTGAACAACCGACTGGACAACACGCGTCCAACTGAACAACCGACTGGACAACACGCGTCCAACTGAACAACCGACTGGACAACACGCGTCCAACTGAACAACCGACTGGACAACACGCGTCCAACTGAACAACCGACTGGACAACACGCGTCCAACTGAACAACCGACTGGACAACACGCGTCCAACTGAACAACCGACTGAACAACACGCGTCCAACTGAACAACCGACTGGACAACACGCGTCCAACTGAGCAACCGACTGGACAACACGCGTCCGACTGAACAACCGACTGGACAACACGCGTCCAACTGAACAACCGACTGGACAACACGCGTCCAACTGAACAACCGACTGGACAACACGCGTCCAACTGAACAACCGACTGGACAACACGCGTCCAACTGAACAACCAACTGAACAACTGAGCGGTGAATCGGGCGCGGGCAAGACGGTATCAGCTAAATACGCGATGAGATACTTCGCGGCGGTGGGGGGTAATGCCAGTGAGACGCAGGTGGAACGGAAAGTGCTCGCCTCCAGCCCCATCATGGAGGTGAGTGAACTGAACAACCGACTGGACAACACGCGTCCAACTGAACAACCGGCTGGACAACACGCGTCCAACTGAACAACCGACTGGACAACACGCGTCCAACTGAACAACCAACTGAACAACTGAGCGGTGAATCGGGCGCGGGCAAGACGGTATCAGCTAAATACGCGATGAGATACTTCGCGGCGGTGGGGGGTAATGCCAGTGAGACGCAGGTGGAACGGAAAGTGCTCGCCTCCAGCCCCATCATGGAGGTGAGTGAACTGAACAACCGACTGGACAACACGCGTCCAACTGAACAACCGACTGAACAACACGCGTCCAACTGAACAACCGACTGAACAACACGCGTCCAACTGAACAACACGCGTCCAACTGAACAACCGACTGAACAACACGCGTCCAACTGAACAACACGCGTCCAACTGAACAACACGCGTCCAACTGAACAACCGACTGAACAACACGCGTCCAACTGAACAACCGACTGGACAACACGCGTCCAACTGAACAACCGACTGGACAACTGAGCGGTGAATCGGGCGCGGGCAAGACGGTATCAGCTAAATACGCGATGAGATACTTCGCGGCGGTGGGGGGTAATGCCAGTGAGACGCAGGTGGAACGGAAAGTGCTCGCCTCCAGCCCCATCATGGAGGTGAGTGAACTGAACAACCGACTGGACAACACGCGTCCAACTGAACAACCGACTGAACAACACGCGTCCAACTGAACAACCGACTGAACAACACGCGTCCAACTGAACAACACGCGTCCAACTGAACAACCGACTGAACAACACGCGTCCAACTGAACAACACGCGTCCAACTGAACAACACGCGTCCAACTGAACAACCGACTGAACAACACGCGTCCAACTGAACAACCGACTGGACAACACGCGTCCAACTGAACAACCGACTGGACAACACGCGTCCAACTGAACAACCGACTGGACAACACGCGTCCAACTGAACAACCGACTGAACAACACGCGTCCAACTGAACAACCGACTGGACAACACGCGTCCAACTGAACAACCGACTGAACAACTGAGCGGTGAATCGGGCGCGGGCAAGACGGTATCAGCTAAATACGCGATGAGATACTTCGCGGCGGTGGGGGGTAATGCCAGTGAGACGCAGGTGGAACGGAAAGTGCTCGCCTCCAGCCCCATCATGGAGGTGAGTGAACTGAACAACCGGCTGGACAACACGCGTCCAACTGAACAACCGACTGGACAACACGCGTCCAACTGAACAACCGACTGGACAACACGCGTCCAACTGAACAACCGACTGAACAACACGCGTCCAACTGAACAACACGCGTCCAACTGAACAACCGACTGAACAACACGCGTCCAACTGAACAACACGCGTCCAACTGAACAACACGCGTCCAACTGAACAACCGACTGAACAACACGCGTCCAACTGAACAACCGACTGGACAACACGCGTCCAACTGAACAACCGACTGGACAACTGAGCGGTGAATCGGGCGCGGGCAAGACGGTATCAGCTAAATACGCGATGAGATACTTCGCGGCGGTGGGGGGTAATGCCAGTGAGACGCAGGTGGAACGGAAAGTGCTCGCCTCCAGCCCCATCATGGAGGTGAGTGAACTGAACAACCGACTGGACAACACGCGTCCAACTGAACAACCGACTGAACAACACGCGTCCAACTGAACAACCGACTGAACAACACGCGTCCAACTGAACAACACGCGTCCAACTGAACAACCGACTGAACAACACGCGTCCAACTGAACAACACGCGTCCAACTGAACAACACGCGTCCAACTGAACAACCGACTGAACAACACGCGTCCAACTGAACAACCGACTGGACAACACGCGTCCAACTGAACAACCGACTGGACAACACGCGTCCAACTGAACAACCGACTGGACAACACGCGTCCAACTGAACAACCGACTGAACAACACGCGTCCAACTGAACAACCGACTGGACAACACGCGTCCAACTGAACAACCGACTGAACAACTGAGCGGTGAATCGGGCGCGGGCAAGACGGTATCAGCTAAATACGCGATGAGATACTTCGCGGCGGTGGGGGGTAATGCCAGTGAGACGCAGGTGGAACGGAAAGTGCTCGCCTCCAGCCCCATCATGGAGGTGAGTGAACTGAACAACCGACTGGACAACACGCGTCCAACTGAACAACCGACTGGACAACACGCGTCCAACTGAACAACCGACTGAACAACTGAGCGGTGAATCGGGCGCGGGCAAGACGGTATCAGCTAAATACGCGATGAGATACTTCGCGGCGGTGGGGGGTAATGCCAGTGAGACGCAGGTGGAACGGAAAGTGCTCGCCTCCAGCCCCATCATGGAGGTGAGTGAACTGAACAACCGACTGGACAACACGCGTCCAACTGAACAACCGACTGGACAACACGCGTCCAACTGAACAACACGCGTCCAACTGAACAACCGACTGAACAACACGCGTCCAACTGAACAACCGACTGGACAACACGCGTCCAACTGAACAACCGACTGGACAACACGCGTCCAACTGAACAACCGACTGGACAACACGCGTCCAACTGAACAACCGACTGAACAACACGCGTCCAACTGAACAACCGACTGGACAACACGCGTCCAACTGAACAACCGACTGAACAACTGAGCGGTGAATCGGGCGCGGGCAAGACGGTATCAGCTAAATACGCGATGAGATACTTCGCGGCGGTGGGGGGTAATGCCAGTGAGACGCAGGTGGAACGGAAAGTGCTCGCCTCCAGCCCCATCATGGAGGTGAGTGAACTGAACAACCGACTGGACAACACGCGTCCAACTGAACAACCGACTGAACAACTGAGCGGTGAATCGGGCGCGGGCAAGACGGTATCAGCTAAATACGCGATGAGATACTTCGCGGCGGTGGGGGGTAATGCCAGTGAGACGCAGGTGGAACGGAAAGTGCTCGCCTCCAGCCCCATCATGGAGGTGAGTGAACTGAACAACCGACTGGACAACACGCGTCCAACTGAACAACACGCGTCCAACTGAACAACCGACTGAACAACCAACTGAACAACTGACTGAACAACACGCGTCCAACTGAACAACCGACTGGACAACACGCGTCCAACTGAACAACCGACTGGACAACACGCGTCCAACTGAACAACCAACTGGACAACTGAGCGGTGAATCGGGCGCGGGCAAGACGGTATCAGCTAAATACGCGATGAGATACTTCGCGGCGGTGGGGGGTAATGCCAGTGAGACGCAGGTGGAACGGAAAGTGCTCGCCTCCAGCCCCATCATGGAGGTGAGTGAACTGAACAACCGACTGGACAACACGCGTCCAACTGAACAACCGACTGGACAACACGCGTCCAACTGAACAACCGACTGGACAACACGCGTCCAACTGAACAACCGACTGGACAACACGCGTCCAACTGAACAACCGACTGAACAACTGAGCGGTGAATCGGGCGCGGGCAAGACGGTATCAGCTAAATACGCGATGAGATACTTCGCGGCGGTGGGGGGTAATGCCAGTGAGACGCAGGTGGAACGGAAAGTGCTCGCCTCCAGCCCCATCATGGAGGTGAGTGAACTGAACAACCGACTGGACAACACGCGTCCAACTGAACAACCGACTGGACAACACGCGTCCAACTGAACAACCGACTGAACAACTGAACAACCGACTGAACAACACGCGTCCAACTGAACAACCGACTGGACAACACGCGTCCAACTGAACAACCGACTGGACAACACGCGTCCAACTTAACAACCGACTGGACAACACGCGTCCAACTGAACAACACGCGTCCAACTGAACAACCGACTGAACAACACGCGTCCAACTGAACAACCGACTGGACAACACGCGTCCAACTGAACAACCGACTGAACAACACGCGTCCAACTGAACAACCGACTGGACAACACGCGTCCAACTGAACAACCGACTGGACAACACGCGTCCAACTGAACAACCGACTGGACAACACGCGTCCAACTGAACAACCGACTGGACAACACGCGTCCAACTTAACAACCGACTGGACAACACGCGTCCAACTGAACAACACGCGTCCAACTGAACAACCGACTGAACAACACGCGTCCAACTGAACAACCGACTGGACAACACGCGTCCAACTGAACAACCGACTGAACAACACGCGTCCAACTGAACAACCGACTGAACAACACGCGTCCAACTGAACAACCGACTGAACAACTGAGCGGTGAATCGGGCGCGGGCAAGACGGTATCAGCTAAATACGCGATGAGATACTTCGCGGCGGTGGGGGGTAATGCCAGTGAGACGCAGGTGGAACGGAAAGTGCTCGCCTCCAGCCCCATCATGGAGGTGAGTGAACTGAACAACCGACTGGACAACACGCGCCAACTGAACAACCGACTGGACAACACGCGTCCAACTGAACAACCGACTGAACAACTGAACAACCGACTGAACAACACGCGTCCAACTGAACAACCGACTGGACAACACGCGTCCAACTGAACAACCGACTGGACAACACGCGTCCAACTTAACAACCGACTGGACAACACGCGTCCAACTGAACAACACGCGTCCAACTGAACAACCGACTGAACAACACGCGTCCAACTGAACAACCGACTGGACAACACGCGTCCAACTGAACAACCGACTGGACAACACGCGTCCAACTGAACAACCGACTGGACAACACGCGTCCAACTGAACAACCGACTGGACAACACGCGTCCAACTGAACAACCGACTGAACAACCAACTGAACAACTGACTGAACAACACGCGTCCAACTGAACAACCGACTGAACAACTGAGCGGTGAATCGGGCGCGGGCAAGACGGTATCAGCTAAATACGCGATGAGATACTTCGCGGCGGTGGGGGGTAATGCCAGTGAGACGCAGGTGGAACGGAAAGTGCTCGCCTCCAGCCCCATCATGGAGGTGAGTGAACTGAACAACCGACTGGACAACACGCGTCCAACTGAACAACCGACTGAACAACTGAGCGGTGAATCGGGCGCGGGCAAGACGGTATCAGCTAAATACGCGATGAGATACTTCGCGGCGGTGGGGGGTAATGCCAGTGAGACGCAGGTGGAACGGAAAGTGCTCGCCTCCAGCCCCATCATGGAGGTGAGTGAACTGAACAACCGACTGGACAACACGCGTCCAACTGAACAACCGGCTGGACAACACGCGTCCAACTGAACAACCGACTGAACAACACGCGTCCAACTGAACAACAGACTGAACAACACGCGTCCAACTGAACAACCGACTGGACAACACGCGTCCAACTGAACAACCAACTGAACAACACGCGTCCAACTGAACAACACGCGTCCAACTGAACAACCGACTGAACAACACGCGTCCAACTGAACAACCGACTGAACAATACGCGTCCAACTGAACAACCGACTGAACAACACGCGTCCAACTGAACAACCGACTGGACAACACGCGTCCAACTGAACAACCGACTGAACAACACGCGTCCAACTGAACAACCGACTGAACAACACGCGTCCAACTGGACAACCGACTGGACAACACGCGTCCAACTAAACAACCGACTGAACAACCAACTGAACAACTGACTGAACAACACGCGTCCAATTGAACAACCGACTGAACAATACGCGTCCAACTGAACAACCGACTGAACAACACGCGTCCAACTGAACAACCGACTGGACAACACGCGTCCAACTGAACAACCGACTGAACAACACGCGTCCAACTGAACAACCGACTGAACAACACGCGCCCAACTGGACAACCGACTGGACAACACGCGTCCAACTGAACAACCGACTGGACAACACGCGTCCAACTGAACAACCGACTGGACAACACGCGTCCAACTGAACAACCGACTGGACAACTGAGCGGTGAATCGGGCGCGGGCAAGACGGTATCAGCTAAATACGCGATGAGATACTTCGCGGCGGTGGGGGGTAATGCCAGTGAGACGCAGGTGGAACGGAAAGTGCTCGCCTCCAGCCCCATCATGGAGGTGAGTGAACTGAACAACCGGCTGGACAACACGCGTCCAACTGAACAACCGACTGGACAACTGAGCGGTGAATCGGGCGCGGGCAAGACGGTATCAGCTAAATACGCGATGAGATACTTCGCGGCGGTGGGGGGTAATGCCAGTGAGACGCAGGTGGAACGGAAAGTGCTCGCCTCCAGCCCCATCATGGAGGTGAGTGAACTGAACAACCGACTGGACAACACGCGTCCAACTGAACAACCGACTGGACAACACGCGTCCAACTGAACAACCGACTGGACAACACGCGTCCAACTGAACAACCGACTGGACAACTGAGCGGTGAATCGGGCGCGGGCAAGACGGTATCAGCTAAATACGCGATGAGATACTTCGCGGCGGTGGGGGGTAATGCCAGTGAGACGCAGGTGGAACGGAAAGTGCTCGCCTCCAGCCCCATCATGGAGGTGAGTGAACTGAACAACCGACTGGACAACACGCGTCCAACTGAACAACCGACTGGACAACACGCGTCCAACTGAACAACCGACTGGACAACACGCGTCCAACTGAACAACCGACTGGACAACTGAGCGGTGAATCGGGCGCGGGCAAGACGGTATCAGCTAAATACGCGATGAGATACTTCGCGGCGGTGGGGGGTAATGCCAGTGAGACGCAGGTGGAACGGAAAGTGCTCGCCTCCAGCCCCATCATGGAGGTGAGTGAACTGAACAACCGACTGGACAACACGCGTCCAACTGAACAACCGGCTGGACAACACGCGTCCAACTGAACAACCGACTGAACAACTGAACAACCGACTGAACAACACGCGTCCAACTGAACAACCGACTGAACAACACGCGTCCAACTGAACAACCGACTGGACAACACGCGTCCAACTGAACAACCGATTGAACAACTGAACAACCGACTGAACAACACGCGTCCAACTGAACAACCGACTGGACAACACGCGTCCAACTGAACAACCAACTGAACAACTGAACAACCGACTGAACAACACGCGTCCAACTGAACAACCGACTGGACAACACGCGTCCAACTGAACAACCGACTGGACAACACGCGTCCAACTGAACAACCGACTGGACAACACGCGTCCAACTGAACAACCGACTGAACAACTGAGCGGTGAATCGGGCGCGGGCAAGACGGTATCAGCTAAATACGCGATGAGATACTTCGCGGCGGTGGGGGGTAATGCCAGTGAGACGCAGGTGGAACGGAAAGTGCTCGCCTCCAGCCCCATCATGGAGGTGAGTGAACTGAACAACCGACTGGACAACACGCGTCCAACTGGACAACCGACTGAACAACTGAGCGGTGAATCGGGCGCGGGCAAGACGGTATCAGCTAAATACGCGATGAGATACTTCGCGGCGGTGGGGGGTAATGCCAGTGAGACGCAGGTGGAACGGAAAGTGCTCGCCTCCAGCCCCATCATGGAGGTGAGTGAACTGAACAACCGGCTGGACAACACGCGTCCAACTGAACAACCGACTGGACAACACGCGTCCAACTGAACAACCGACTGAACAACTGAGCGGTGAATCGGGCGCGGGCAAGACGGTATCAGCTAAATACGCGATGAGATACTTCGCGGCGGTGGGGGGTAATGCCAGTGAGACGCAGGTGGAACGGAAAGTGCTCGCCTCCAGCCCCATCATGGAGGTGAGTGAACTGAACAACCGACTGGACAACACGCGTCCAACTGAACAACCGACTGGACAACACGCGTCCAACTGAACAACCGACTGAACAACTGAGCGGTGAATCGGGCGCGGGCAAGACGGTATCAGCTAAATACGCGATGAGATACTTCGCGGCGGTGGGGGGTAATGCCAGTGAGACGCAGGTGGAACGGAAAGTGCTCGCCTCCAGCCCCATCATGGAGGTGAGTGAACTGAACAACCGACTGGACAACACGCGTCCAACTGAACAACCGACTGGACAACACGCGTCCAACTGAACAACCGACTGGACAACACGCGTCCAACTGAACAACCGACTGAACAACCAACTGAACAACCGACTGGACAACACGCGTCTAACTGAACAACCGACTGGACAACACGCGTCCAACTGAACAACACGCGTCCAACTGAACAACCGACTGGACAACACGCGTCCAACTGAACAACACGCGTCCAACTGAACAACCGACTGGACAACACGCGTCCAACTGAACAACCGGCTGGACAACACGCGTCCAACTGAACAACCGACTGGACAACACGCGTCCAACTGAACAACCGACTGGACAACACGCGTCCAACTGAACAACCGACTGGACAACACGCGTCCAACTGAACAACCGACTGGACAACACGCGTCCAACTGAACAACCGACTGAACAACATGCGTCCAACTGAACAACCGACTGAACAACACGCGTCCAACTGAACAACCGACTGGACAACACGCGTCCAACTGAACAACCAACTGAACAACTGAACAACCGACTGAACAACACGCGTCCAACTGAACAACCGACTGGACAACACGCGTCCAACTGAACAACCGACTGGACAACACGCGTCCAACTGAACAACCAACTGGACAACTGAGCGGTGAATCGGGCGCGGGCAAGACGGTATCAGCTAAATACGCGATGAGATACTTCGCGGCGGTGGGGGGTAATGCCAGTGAGACGCAGGTGGAACGGAAAGTGCTCGCCTCCAGCCCCATCATGGAGGTGAGTGAACTGAACAACCGGCTGGACAACACGCGTCCAACTGAACAACCGACTGGACAACACGCGTCCAACTGAACAACCGACTGAACAACTGAGCGGTGAATCGGGCGCGGGCAAGACGGTATCAGCTAAATACGCGATGAGATACTTCGCGGCGGTGGGGGGTAATGCCAGTGAGACGCAGGTGGAACGGAAAGTGCTCGCCTCCAGCCCCATCATGGAGGTGAGTGAACTGAACAACCGACTGGACAACACGCGTCCAACTGAACAACCGACTGGACAACACGCGTCCAACTGAACAACCGACTGGACAACACGCGTCCAACTGAACAACCAACTGAACAACTGAGCGGTGAATCGGGCGCGGGCAAGACGGTATCAGCTAAATACGCGATGAGATACTTCGCGGCGGTGGGGGGTAATGCCAGTGAGACGCAGGTGGAACGGAAAGTGCTCGCCTCCAGCCCCATCATGGAGGTGAGTGAACTGAACAACCGACTGGACAACACGCGTCCAACTGAACAACCGACTGAACAACTGAGCGGTGAATCGGGCGCGGGCAAGACGGTATCAGCTAAATACGCGATGAGATACTTCGCGGCGGTGGGGGGTAATGCCAGTGAGACGCAGGTGGAACGGAAAGTGCTCGCCTCCAGCCCCATCATGGAGGTGAGTGAACTGAACAACCGGCTGGACAACACGCGTCCAACTGAACAACCGACTGGACAACACGCGTCCAACTGAACAACCGACTGGACAACACGCGTCCAACTGAACAACCGACTGAACAACCAACTGAACAACCGACTGGACAACACGCGTCTAACTGAACAACCGACTGGACAACACGCGTCCAAGTGAACAACCGACTGGACAACACGCGTCCAACTGAACAACACGCGTCCAACTGAACAACCGACTGGACAACACGCGTCCAACTGAACAACACGCGTCCAACTGAACAACCGACTGGACAACACGCGTCCAACTGAACAACCGGCTGGACAACACGCGTCCAACTGAACAACCGACTGGACAACACGCGTCCAACTGAACAACCGACTGGACAACACGCGTCCAACTGAACAACCGACTGGACAACACGCGTCCAACTGAACAACCGCCTGAACAACATGCGTCCAACTGAACAACCGACTGAACAACACGCGTCCAACTGAACAACCGACTGGACAACACGCGTCCAACTGAACAACCAACTGAACAACTGAACAACCGACTGAACAACACGCGTCCAACTGAACAACCGACTGGACAACACGCGTCCAACTGAACAACCGACTGGACAACACGCGTCCAACTGAACAACCAACTGAACAACACGCGTCCAACTGAACAACCGACTGGACAACACGCGTCCAACTGAACAACTGACTGAACAACACGCGTCCAACTGAACAACCAACTGAACAACACGCGTCCAACTGAACAACCGACTGAACAACACGCGTCCAACTGAACAACACGCGTCCAACTGAACAACACGCGTCCAACTGAACAACCGACTGGACAACACGCGTCCAACTGAACAACCAACTGAACAACTGAGCGGTGAATCGGGCGCGGGCAAGACGGTATCAGCTAAATACGCGATGAGATACTTCGCGGCGGTGGGGGGTAATGCCAGTGAGACGCAGGTGGAACGGAAAGTGCTCGCCTCCAGCCCCATCATGGAGGTGAGTGAACTGAACAACCGACTGGACAACACGCGTCCAACTGAACAACCGACTGGACAACACGCGTCCAACTGAACAACCGACTGGACAACACGCGTCCAACTGAACAACCGACTGGACAACACGCGTCCAACTGAACAACCGACTGGACAACACGCGTCCAACTGAACAACCGACTGAACAACACGCCGGACGACACGCGTCCAACTGAACAACCAACTGAACAACACGCTGGACAACACGCGTCCTACTGCACAACCTACTGAACAACACACTGAACAACACACGCCCAACTGAACAACAGACGTTTAATTGAACAACACACTGAACAACCGAGCGGTGAATCGGGCGCGGGCAAAATCATCAACCATCAATATTGACAGACTTGGCGATAGCGACCTTATTTGTACCGCCGTTAACGCTCTGCCTACCCCTCAAAGTACAATTTTTGCGATTTCGCCATAGAAAGATCTCTTATTTTTACTAGGCTTAAAGTCGCACTAAAAGATCGATATCAACTTGTAAAATTTTGTTTCAGGCCATAGGAAATGCCAAAACCACTAGGAATGACAACTCATCGCGTTTCGGCAAATTCATTGAGATACACTTTGACAACCAATATCGGATATCAGGTAACTAAGTTTAGCTAGCCGTGTGATGCCGGCTTAGAATAGCATCACCCCATTTCCTACCCGTGGGTGTCGTAAGAGGCGACTGAGAGACTCTAAGGTTTCATGTGTATTACAACTTTAGGGGACAGGCTGACAACATGTCACTATAGTGATTCACAAATTGTTTCAAACTGCCCCGCTAGCCGTGTGATGCTGGCTTTTAAATAACTTCGCCCCACTTTGATTGCGTGATGATGATACTGCCTTAGAAAGACTGCACTCTGTTTTTATTTATCTGTGAATGTCGTAAGGAGTAGTAAGTAGCGTCAGTGGCCAAGTGTTTGGTCACCGGTCTTACAATCGTGAGACCCGAGTTCGATCCCCGCCATGTACCAATCTGTTTTTACTCACGTACATTTACCGACTGCTCTTACGGTGTAAGAAAAACATCGTGATGAAACCCACATTCAAATAAAATTTGAATTCAGATGATATTTGAATGTGACTTAATCTAGGATTGCAGAGGATTGGTGTCAGATGGCAGTCGCTCTGTGTAAAAACTTGGTTCCACGTCGTAGCCGACCACGACAGAAAACGGGATAAAACAAAGAGAATGAAAATAACATTGAAACCACAGACATTTTAAAATAATAATCATACTTATTTAATTAATAAGGTTATAAAATTTCTATCTAATTTTCAGGGGCGAGTATGCGAACCTATTTGCTGGAAAAATCTCGAGTCGTATACCAAAGTGCTGGTGAAAGAAATTATCACATCTTCTACCAACTCTGCGCCGCGCATACACAGATGCCAGAATTGCAATTAGGTGAGAAAACTTGAACATACATGCTACTCTCTTCTCTTCCCTCTTTTCGTGTGGGACACCGAGTCGTCCAACGCCCAGTGAATCCTAGTATCAGAACTTTTCAACCGCCTTCTACAAGTAGCAGGCTTCTGACATGTTGTGTAACGACCGCCGCCTAAGTAATCATAGACAGCAACCGGGACCTACGGCTTAACGTGCCATCCGAAACACGGAACCATCTTACTTACGGACAATCGGGTGGTTGAGTCCGCAATGTCCTAACCAGACTGGGACTTGAACATATATGCTACTGAGTATACACACCTACATTAAAAAAAACACTGTCAATATCATGCGACCGAAATAGATCTACATAATTATCCTACTAATATTATAAATGTGAAAGTTTGTATGTTTGTTTCTTTGTTTGTTACTCCTTCACGCAAAAACTACTGAAACAATTTTTATGAAAGGCACACAGATAGAGGATAACTTGGATTAACATAACACATAGAATAGGTGTTAAAAAAAATGTTCCTATAGGATGCTACGGGATTCAAAGCGAGTTCCACCGCGGGCGCCCACTAGTTTTGAATAAAGACCTACTTTTTCTATCCAAAAATACACAAATACATAACTGCAGACTAATGTTACACTTACTTATACACACAAACAAGTGATACACTTATTCATACACATTACACGTAACACATTTTACGTTAAGTTCATAAGTTCAGTCCAATCCGTTCTTCCCAGAACAACTCCTAAGCCCAGTCTCGCCCCAAGGGCGTGATTGGGCTGGTTGTTTGTACAACCAATCAATTGATTCCGGGTGAGCCCGTGCTCCCCACCAAACCGACAGGCGTAGTTTTGATGGCCCCGGGGCCAAAAACGTAGAATCCAACACAAAAAAAAACACTCATTTTACAACATTTTCCCTTTGAATCGGTTTCAATCTCTCGTTTTCATACGATACACAGATGTTTTATCAACCAATTTAAGTGTCGAACAAAATAAAAATCTGCTTAAATAAAAATTAGGACTCAACTGTTATGTGTGTATGTGTGTCCTAAAATTATGTTTTACGTAATTTCAGATCACCAAGACAACTTCCAGTATTTGAACCAGGGCGGCAGTCCGAACATAGATGGCGTTGATGATCTCAAAGCGTTCAACGAAACTAGAAACGCTCTCACTACTTTAGGTATGTATTGATTTTGACCAATAGTCATCTTTGATAATCGATAATATACTTCTTTCTTTTCGTGTGGGACACCGAGTCGTCCAACGACCCGATGAACCCTAGTGTCAGAATTTTTCAATTGCCTTCTACCACAGATAATATAATACTACTAGAGTAGTACAGATACCTAACGTCATAGAGGGAGTTCGATTCCCCTAAGATGGCTATTGGCAGGCTATTTGATATGTCGACTCAGCGCGTGCGTGCGTTGCTAGCGACATCTAGCTTATTTATTGGATTCTTCGTATTGACGTCATTTGTATTGAAAAATATTACAAAAATCTGAATAATTCGTAATTTTCCAATACTTTGTTTTTGTAAATTTGCCTTTATTTCAGACTCTTTAAGTTACATTCGCTACCCGTATCGCAATCTATTGATTTTTTTCTGGACTAATTTCCTTTAGTAAGGAATTAGAGCCCATGCTTCTACAAGTAGCCGGCTTCCGACATGGTTGTTTAACGACCGCCTTCTAAGTAATCATAGACCGCAACCGGGACCTAAGGCTTAACGTGCCATTCGAAACACGGAACCATGTTAATTACGGACAATCGGGTGGTTCAGCCCGCAACGTCCTAACCAGACTTGGTACAAATTCACAAAGTGACAAATATCAACTTTGTGAGTGACCCACCGAGAATCGAACCCGGAACCTTTTGCGGCCAAAGGCAGTCGCACTGCCACTGCGCCACATCGGTGGTCAATATCGGCCGATAACATACAAAAATTAAGAATCAATGTTGTCTCTGTAAAAGTATTGGTTGCCTGGAAGAGATCGCTACAAGCGATAAAGCCGCCCTTTGGTTACTTTTAGTTATAGTTTTTTTGAACTGTTTTATGCTTTAATATTCTGTTTATTGTAAGCAACTATATATCTATCGATAAAGACAATTACTTTTTGTTGAAAGGGTATACAGGGTGTAAAACCATTAGATGCAAATCATGAAACTGAACAACTTTCCCAAAGGAACATCAGTCGAAATATGGAAAAAAATTTGGACCTCCCATACAAGACTTAGGCGGTTGGTAACTTTGTATGGCAGATCCAAATAGATTTATTCATATTTCGACTTATGTCCCTTGGGGAAAGTTGTTCACTTTCATGGGCTGATTCTCCCCTTAAAGTATTTCTAGCGATTTTTTTTACACCCTGAATTTACAATGACTTTACAGACAATTGATTTTTTAGTTTTAAAATCTAAATGTATTTTTTAAGGTTCAGTCAGATTTTATGTGAAAATTAAATTAAAAATACCATTTTTTCAGGTGTAAGCGAAACCGAACAACAGAACATGTTCACAGTGCTAGCGTGCATACTGCACTTAGGTAACATCGAGCTGATGTCTCATGACCCTGACGAGCCTAAGGACAACCAAGATGGCGCCTACATCAGTGTAAGTACCTAAAATGTGTGATGTGTGTGTAATCGTGTGATGCCGGCTTAGATGCCGTGTGATGCCGGCTTGGAATAGCATCGTTCCGTGTCCTTCCCGCGGGTGCCGTAATACGAAAGTAAGAGTTTTGACGCCATCTAAATACTTACGGCGTGACGTCATACTTTCAATGTAGCCTATTTTAGGTACTACATACATAAATACATATAGGTATCACGCCTTTATCCCTTGCGGGGTAGGCAGAGCGTTAACGGCCGTAAGAATACGGTCGCTATCGCCACGTCTGTCATTTTTGAGGATTGTTTTCCAAGGTTGTTTCAGAAAACATGTGTATCACTATAGTGAAAGGTTGTCAGCCTGTCGCCTAAAAATTGAAATACACCAATACTCTCGTGTCCCTTAGTCGCCTTTTACGACACCCGCGGGAAGGATGTGGGGTGATGATATTCTAAGCCTCACACGGCACAGTCATCGACAGTTTTGTATTAATGAGTGTTTTATTATTGCAGTCATCGGACGCGAGTTTGAACGCGGTATGTTCGCTGCTCGGCGTGGCCAAGGCCGAGTTGTCCCGCTGGCTCACACACAGACGGATAGCGTCCGCACATGAGGTACGTTATACAAAAACATACAGGGTGTAAGACACGGTGTAAGGAAAACTTTGCAGGCGTGATCAGACCACCATGGTACAATTAAAGAAAAGATCTGCAAATGGCGGTAGTTATCTAAGTGGGAGAGCATGAAAATCTTCCACTATTTACTTTTTCTTCTGTAATAGTACGATTTCTACACATCATTTCTCACGTACATTATCATCATCCTTGCCTTATCCCGTTCTCTGTCGGGGTCGGCTACATAACCTAGGGGGGATTTGACGTGCAACCAAGTTTTTACACAGAGCGACTGCCATCTGACCTCTGCAACCCGAAGGCTAACCTGGCCCGAATCTTACGTTAAGTCACATTCAAATATCATCTGAATTCAAATTTTATTTGAATGTGGGTTTGATTATGATGTTTTTCCTTCATCGTAAGAGCAGTCGGTAAATGTACATGACGTGAAAACACATTGGTACATGGCGGGGATCGAACTCGGGTCTCACGATATTGTAAGACCGGTAGTGTCCTAACTACTTGGCCACCGACGCTCGTTTTTCACGTAAACTATCTTGACATACATACGTATACATAAATCACGCCTTTATCCCTTACGGGGTAGGCAGAGCGGTAACGGCCATAAAAATACGGTCGCTATCGCCACGTCTGACAAATAAAGAGGGCTGTTCGAGATATTTCGTGTATCACTATAGTGACAGGTTGTCAGACTGTCGCCTAAAGTTGTAATACACAATAAACCCTCGAGTTCCTCAGTTGCCTCTTAAAACACCTGAGGGAAGAAATGGGGTGATGCTATTCTAAACCGGCATCACACGGCACATTACTTAACATACATAACTTACATAATTTCTTACACTTTATATTTATTTTCCCAGGTAATAGTATCGCGTATGGACACCCAGCGGGCCGCGTTCGCCCGCGACGCGCTCGCTAAGCGAATGTACGGCGATCTATTCGCGTGGTTAGTTGGCGCCGTCAACAGGGCGTTGGACACCGGACATACTAAGAAACATTTCATTGGTGAGTGTTAAACTGTGAAAATATGTGTTTAACACTCATTTACACAAAACACACATTTGCTCACAAAATACTCTTAAAAAGTCAAATCATTAAACAAATATACATAGTGGATTTAGTGAAAAAGTGTTTTATTAATAAATAGACATGGAGTTCCATCAAGAAATAACAACACAAAGTGTAAATTACACTTAAAAAGTGTAAAAAATAGGTGTTGAATCATATACACACAAAAACACGATCCAAAACGCAAAATCCAAATACACATTCGCTCACGAAATAAACTCAATATTCCAACGCACACAATTACACCTACACGTTATAGTACTGAAAACCACACAATAAATGTAGTCAAACGAATGTACGGCGATCTATTCGCGTGGTTAGTTAGCGCCGTCAACAGGGCGTTGGACACCGGACATACTAAGAAACATTTCATCGGTAAGCGGAAAATGTGAATATATGTGTGTTTAACACTCATTCAAACAAAAACACGCAACATTTAAAACACACATTTGCTCACAAAATACACTTAAAAAGTGTAAAAAATAGGTGTTGAATCATCTACATACAAAAACCCGATCCAAAACGCAACATTCAAACACACATTAGCTCACGAAATAAACTTAATATTCCAACACACAATTACACGTTATAAGACGGAAAACTACACAATAAATAAACAATGTAGCTAAACGAATGTACAGCGATCTATTCGCGTGGTTAGTTGGCGCCGTCAACAGGGCGTTGGACACCGGACATACTAAGAAACATTTCATAGGTGAGTGTTAAAATCAAGTACTTTATTGATCAAAATACACATATAAAATTTATTGATAATAATACAAAAAAAAGCATTAGTCACTTACTTAACAAAAAAAAAATTGTAAGAGTGTAAAAAGTACGTGTATATGTGTCACTCATTTACACAAAAAACACAAACACAGACTCGCTCACTAAACACACTTGACTAAATAGTATTACATAAATAAATAGTATTACACACAAGAACACGATCCAATTCGCAAAATTCAAACATACATTAGCTCACAAAATACACTTTAAAGGTGTAAAAAAAATGTTGAACACTCAAAAACTTTATCCAAAACGCAATGTCCAAAAACACATTCGCTCAACGACTTAAATTACACTTACACGTTATAATACAGAAAACCACGCAATAAATGTAGCTAAACGAATGTACGGCGATTTATTCGCGTGGTTAGTTAGCACCGTCAATAGGGCGTTGGACACCGGACCTACCAAGAAACATTTTATTGGTGAGTGTTTAGGGGCGTTCACACACGCACACTTACATGCACACACATACAAAATAAAACACTTAACAAATATACGACACTAAAATTATGACAAACAATGCATTTATACATAAAAGCGACACACTATTTATACTATACAAAAATTATAACACATCCTTGCACACAAATATGAACGCACATTTATACACATTACACATATGTGATTGACTTTATGTTTTATTTCTTTACCCAGTGTTCTTTATTGTGTGCGATTATGTGTTTTAATATACGGGGTGTAAGGGACAGCGTCCCGAATACTGATAGGGTGCAAGCAGGCAATAAAGTGAACCACTTTCCCATAGTAAATGCAGTTAGCTGATCGCGATTTTGCATGAAAGGTCGAATTTTTTTGTCGTTTCCTGGCATATGTTCCCTGAGGAAAGTTGTTCAGTTTCATGGTCTGCTTGCACCCTTTCAGTATTCGGGACGCTGTCCCTAACACCCTGTATACATTTTATGTATATTTTATTTGTTTACACATATCTTCTTCTTTCTTTTCGTGTGGGACACCCATATAAAAATCGCATTATTTTCCGACAGGCGTATTGGACATCTACGGGTTTGAAACGTTCGAAATAAATTCATTCGAACAATTCTGCATCAACTACGCGAACGAGAAGCTTCAACAACAGTTCAACTCGCATGTATTCAAGTTAGAGCAGGACGAATATATTAAGGTCAGTTTCTGAATATTTGTTGATTTATTATTAGATTTATTAGCATTGAAAGTGCAAGTAACCTAAGAATTTGTCTTCTATAAAAATAATGAATTAACATTACAAGTATCTAATACCTTTAAATGAGCAGGAATCGTTATTCTAAAATATATATATTCGGGATCACAAAAACGGTTCCAACGTTTTTGTTGAAGATTCGTTTATAGGGGTATTAGAGGGCGTTAAATAGACCTAGCTTAGGTTTCATTACCCAGAAATCCACTCTCTATCCACTCTGAACGGCAAAATAAGCCGAATAAAAAAAAATACGTTGCATTTTGTGTGGAGAAAGAACCGCTATTTCTATTTATTTATTTTAAACACTATATGTTTTTTGTAAATATATTTCTATTTTTTTTATTCTACTCGTCATACTAAGCAAATAAGGTCAAACCACGTTATCCAAGACATGGCCCGTATTGTAGTAGTCTTCGCATTTTCCGACAGATGGCGCAATACATAATTATGGCATTATAGTTTTATTGGGTTTACGAGCAGAATAATAACTAGATGAATATGCGGATAATAGATAGGTCGTGTAAGAAACAAAACTCGTTTTTAGGGCCGATAAATTCGAGCTAGGCTCGGTGAACCAGGTACTGTATGTTTAAAGTGATATAAAGGAGCAACATTTATATTAATTTATAGGTCCACCTACTTTCTGTGTCTTAATTTTTCATTTATAATTTGTATTTATACAGCCACTTAGACATCAAGGGCCTTACCGCAAAAAAGTTAGACGCGTGTCGAATGCCTGTTAAAAAAATATCTTCATACAAAATTGACGCTAGACACGCGTTCAGCTCGCGTCTAAGTTTTTTGGCGTAAGGCCTAAGGTTTCAACATTCAAATTTACCCTACAGGAAGAAATATCCTGGAAGATGATTGACTTCTACGACAACCAACCCTGCATAGACCTGATCGAAGACAAACTCGGTATCCTGGCGTTGCTGGATGAGGAGTGTCGAGTGCCTCAAGGATCTGACCAGGGTCTGGTCTCCAAGTTGCATGACAAGTGTTCCAAGTACCAGCATTTCATGAAGCCCAGGTTTGGAAATGCAGGTAATTGAATCCTTTAGTCTTCTTCTTCTTTTCGTGTGGGTCACCGAGTCGTCCAACGACCTGATGAACCCTGGTGTCAGAATTTTTCAACCGCCTTCTGTAGCACCAACAAGTAGTAAGCTTCTGACATGGTTGTGTAACGACCACCGTCTAAGTGATCATAGACAGAAACCGGGACCTACGGCTTAATGTGCCATCCAAAACACGGAATTGTCTTTCTTGCGGACAATCGGGTGGTTCAGCCCGCAATGTCCTAACCAGACTGGGAACAAATTCACAAAGTGATAAATTTCAACGTTATGGGTAACCCACCGAGAATCGGAACCTTCTGCGTCACAGGCAGTCGCACTACCACTGCACCACATCGGTCGTCGAATAATAATTCTAAAATTCGTAATTAAATAAATAAAACTTATTGTAAATAACTGTATACGTAGTCGGTCCCAAAGTTCTGTCATATATGAAAATACTGATAAAATAAAAAGTACCAATCCGTTTTTAAAAAATTATATACCAATTAAAAATACAATTATCGGAGAATCAAAAGAACATAAAACTATTCGAAATGACCTCCCTTGCTTTTAATAACGGCTTTCAACCGCGGCGGCCAGTCGTCTATCGCAGCACGCACCATATCCATGTCGATTTCAGCGACTGCTTTAACTATGGCTGACTTCAGACTCTCCAAATTTTTATGGGGCTTAGCACAGACCTTGCTCTCTAAGACCTGCCAAATTTTATAGTCCAGAGGATTAAGGTCCGTAAGGTACGTGTCTTATAAAGTCAATGTTTTGACGTTCGAACTAGGCTTGAGTGGTCTTGGCTTTGTGAGCGGGCGCAAAATCCTGCTGGAACACAAAGTGATGTCCTGAAAATAGTGTGTTGGGCAGGTCTTTGACGTACCGATCCAAAACCGTCTCTTGGTACACTTTTGCACTTGTTTTGACCCCCTTTTCGCAAAAATGAACCTCAGTTGGCCCATAGTAGGAGACTCCTAACCAGACCATGACAGAAGAGGGATGATGCCCATGTTGCACCCGCGGAACTTTGTTTCCTGCTTCTTCAGAGCTGGTAGCGTACACTCTATCGTTTTGTTTATTATACTTTTCTTCTATATCAAAAATTTTTTCGTCTGTAAAAAGTATATCGCGGTGCCGGTTTTTCGCGTACCGTTTTAACAACACCCGGGATCTTTTGAGTCTGATTTGTTTTAAACGGGCATTAAGTAAGTGCCCACTCTTTTTTTGTATGCTCGCAGCTTAAGGTCTTCGTTTAAAACCTTTTTCACTGTTTTTCTACTAACCTTCATCTGCAAAGCCATAAATTTCTGTTTTCGGACAGGATTTCTTCGTATGCGCTCCTTGATCGCTTTGATCACTGGTGGTGTTCTTGCGGAGCGAGGCCGGCCAGTTCTTTTTTTGTCCTCAACACTAGAGACTTCATTGTACCTACTTATAGTACGATACACAAACCTAAGCGTTATTTTCAATTTTTTGAGCAACTTAAAAATGGTACTCGGCGAGTGCCCACAGCGATGCAACGCCAAAACTGCTATTCGGTTTTCTTTCAAAGTCCACTCCATCGTGAAAAATCGCGCCAAATGATCATTTATTGTTTTAAAATAATTGTCAAACATTCAAAAACGGAATGCAATAAAACTTTTCCAAATTCGTGTTCTAAATTCAAAAATAATGTGCCAGTGACAGAACTTTGGGACCGACTACGTATAGGTATTATCAGTCGTACATCGACTGTCTGCCTGATTTAAGAATAATAATAAAATTACAGAATTACAATTTAGCCTAGAATTCTATTTATCAATAGGTAAGTCCACCTAGACTTAAATGGTTAATCACTGTAATAATTTCTAGTTTCAATTAATTTTGTATCTTTCCAGCGTTTATAATAAAACACTTCGCTGACAACGTCGAATACCAATCCGGGGGTTTTCTAGAAAAAAACCGGGACACGGTATCTGAAGAACAATTGGAATGTATAAAGTCAGCTACATGTTGTCGTCTGATACATGCCATGTGCGCGAGTGAAGGCAGTCAAAGCGCCGATCAGCATTCTACTCTACCGCCACCTAGTAGACGGAGGACTACACCTTCTATTCCTGTGGGAAGTTTGACAGTAAGCATTAAAAAAGTAACAAAATAATCACATTGAAATTCTAGTTTTTAGGCACAGAAAACACGCAAAATAAGCTCTTAAAAACACAAAATAAACACATTAAAATTCATAGTAAAACAAAACATACAGACACAAAAAAACATTAAAATATACACACAGACACACAAAACACAATATCAGCTATGCAGCTAGATACAGTAGCAAAAGTACTATATGAATGTATAAAATCAGCTACATGTTGTCGTCTGATACACGCCATGTGCGCGAGTGAAGGGAGTCAAGGGGCAGATCAGCATTCTACTCTACCGCCACCTAGTAGACGAAGAACTACACCTTCAATTCCTGTGAGGAGTTTGACAGTAAGTCAAGAATAATGCTAAAGACAGATAGGTAAAGCTTAGTAACATAAAACACAGCAACACAAATACACAAAGCTTTAGCACACAATATAATCAATACTCAAAACACAGATACGTACAAATATATAAAACGCAACCACATATAAGACACACACAAACACAAAACAACAATAATAAAGACACGGTTTTGTCTTACATAGTTATTACAGCATATCCCTCTTTGAGTGGTCCAATGAAAAAATATATATTCTAGGCACTTATTTTTTACTATTTGATGAAATAATATTTACCTTCCAGGCTAATAATGCAATTTGTACGGAGTGTTTTTTTCCTCAAATCAATTTTTTTTCTTCAATATTAAAAAACAATATTCCAGACTAGTAGCTGTGTGTGTAGAATCTAGACCTTTCTTTCGACCACATATAGAGAGACACCCTAAATAAGTTTGTACAAGATTAATAAAGTCTTTGAAAAATCTTCTATGTCTAGCTTGACCATAAAGACTAGTTAAAAAAAGAGGGCCACTTTCTCCGCGATCTGTCAAATATGACAGATAGCGCTTAACTATGGCAACAATTTTACATTATTTTTTTTTGTTTCATTTTATTTAATATCTACTTTTTCTGGCCAAGCTATATTTTAATTTTATTCATCTCCAGCAACCAGCCAAGCGAAACTCAGGCCCCGGTAAGCAGACAGTAGGGGCTCAATTTCGCGCGTCACTCTCCGCGCTCATGAGAACTCTATCGGCCACTACTCCGCATTACGTGCGCTGTATCAAGCCTAATGATACAAAGCAGGCTTTTGTATTTGATCCGGCAAGAGCTGTCAATCAGCTAAGGTGTGTACAACGCTCCTTTCTAGCATTATTTCTAAAATACTATAATATACACTTCACAAGCACTTTTAATATGTTATGCAATACCTTAGGGTCCTATACCAAGTCCTACGTTGTTCATAATGTACACAATCTCACTTTGGAGATAAAACCGTGAAACTAGTCATTTACTACAATACTACAGCAAAATATACATAAAAATACACCTACCTATATTTAGCATCTATCTTATCGCTCTCATGCTAATGCTATTAGCCACAACTTGACGTATTACGCGAGGTGTATCAAGCCTAATGATACTAAGCAGGCTTTTGTGTTTGATCCGGCAAGAGCTGTTAATCAGCTCAGGTAATGGACTTGGCAAACGCATTTGATAGACTTACTATAGAGTACCTTAGGGAAGTACACTTGGTCCTATGTTATTCCCACTGTTCATTAAAATAATAATATCAAATAAGAAAAAATACCCTATATAGGCTTTCAAGAACACTGTCTGCAACTACGCTGCATTACGTCAGGTAATGGACTTAGCAAACGCATTTGATAGACTTTCTATAGAAATACCTTAGGGAAGTACACTTTGTCCTACGTTATTCCTAGTGTACATTACACTAATATGGTCAAATATATTTTACAATGAAACTTATACTTTCTTTTCGTGTGGGACACTGAGTCGTCCAACGACCCGATGAATGATACTTATGTCATGCTTTCAGAGCCTGTGGTGTATTGGAAACCATCCGGATATCAGCTGCGGGTTTCCCATCAAGATGGTTGTATCTGGACTTCTTCCACAGGTACGATTTTTTGTAACCTTGGTAAATAATTCTGATAATAATAATAATAAATAAATATCCTGGACAATTCACACAGCACCATCTAGGCCGAAACTAAGCAAAGCTTGTACTATGGGAACTAGATAACAGATACTAATATTATGTACTTTTTTGTAAATATATACATATTATACATAGAAAACACCCAGACTATGCAAATATTTGTGTCCTGTGGAGATCGAACCCACGACTACCGCTACGCCATCGGAGCAGTCAAAATAATAATTAACCTTTTTTGGCTGAGCTATATGGCATTCATTACGTATTCTACTAAGCACTGTTTCAATAATGGTTAATTTTCGAAAAGTCCAAAATTTCAATAAAAATACTGTTGTGCCAAAACAAAAACAAACCCTTTATTCTTACTTATATTTTAGCAAACTGCGGTGTGATGCCAGCTTAGAATAGCATCACCCCATTTCTATCACGCGGGTGTCGTAAGCATCATACACTAACCAAGTATGATCCTGGACTCCAATCCAATAAAAGAAGATGCGATATTGTCTGCCCTTCCACAAAACTTCATCGAGCACATTCTCGCCATTTCTTTTGTTTCCTAGGTGGTTTTCTTTATAATCAGTTAAACCGCGAACTGAACTTATATAAGATGAATAAACAATTGTGTAAAAGGACTCTTATTAACTGGTTGAAGGGCAAAACCTATGCTGAAATAGAAAACCTTCTGTTAATAGATGTTTAGTTTTAGTTTAAATAAGTATAGATTGTATTAATAAGTTATTGTATGCAGAAGATTGTTATTGTTTAAGTAAATTATAATTTTAACTTGCACAGAACATATTTTTTAGACATTACCTGAGATACAAGTAAATATTTTTATATATTTACTTAGTTTAGGTATAATTGATAAATTTATGCACTACTTTATTTTAATATCTGTAAATTTACTATTTATAAGCACTATTTTATTTTGAAATAAATTATCTTTATCTTTATCTTATCTTTAATAGGCGACTAAGGGACTCGAGGGTTTCATGTGAATGTTTCAACTTAGGCGATAGACTGACAAACCTACCACTACAGTGATACGCGAGTCATCTAAAAGGGCCCTCAATATTTGTCAGACGTGCCGATAGCGACCTTATTTTTACGGCCTTTAACGGTCTGCCTGCCCCGCAAGGGATAAAGGTGTGATATATGTATGTGTATGTATGTATGCTATTCTAAGCCGGCATCAAAAGGCATTAATACTTTTAAGCAAGTACAATACTTTTTCAGGTACCGCCTTCTATGTCCATACAAAGATATAGACCGTAATGACATCAAATCGACGTGCGAAAGGATCCTGAAAAGGCACATCAAAGATCCTGATAAATTCCAGTTCGGAGCCACAAAGATATTCTTCAGGGCTGGCCAGGTGAATATCTATCAGTATTCAAACGATATCTGAAACACACAAAACATCCATCATTTCTCCTTGTCTTATCCCGTTCTCTGTCGGGGTCGGCTACCTAACCGAGGGGACTTGACGTGGAACCTAGTTAAACCATGCAGAAGTCAGAGCGTCAGTGCCCAAGTGGTTAGGATACCGGTCTCACAAACGTGAGAGCCGAGTTCGATCCCCGCCATGTACCAATGTATTTTTACTCACATACATTTACCGACTGCTCTTACGGTGAAGAAAAAACATCGTGATGAAACCCACATCCAAATAAAATTTGAATTCAGATGATATTTGGATGTGACTTAACTTAGGATTCGGGCCAGACTAGCCTTCGGGTTGCTGAGGTCAGATGGCAGTCACTCTGTGCAAAAACTCGGTTCCACGTCAAATCGAAGGTTAGATAGCCGACCCCGACAGAGAACGGGATAAGGCAAGGCGAAGGATGAGGCTCAGCTTATTAATATCTGAACTTGGGAGATCCTGGATTTAACTCGAATGCTAGATATATGAAATTGTGAAGTCCTCGAGTATTGGTTGTTTTGAGTATTAAATAGGTAATAAGGCAACGAGAATGACAACTTGACAAATTCTGAAGAAAGAGTCGCTCGTTGGTATTCCATCATGGCGGGTCGTGTATTGGTTATAATTTGATATTTCTTGTTCATTTGAGTGTTTGGTGAACAATTATGATAGTGTATTATGCAACAAACTATTCTGAAAGTGATCATTAAATAGGAAATTTTAATTAATTTATATATTCGGCATTGTGCAATAGTGACGAGCCGTCACCACATGCAGTTTTTTGTCCTACATAATTTTGCGCAACACAGGTCACTGTGTTGTGGACTCTCCCTCGGCGTAATGCCACAAACTTTACATCACTTTGACTAACCTTACCGACGACTTAACTGCTTTGACGTTGGCAAAATACGTCTCGATCCATGAGATGTGACGCCACAACTTAACAAAAAAAAAAACCTATGAATAACGCTTTTCCAACAGGTGGCTTACTTAGAAAAGATCCGCGCCGACATTCAGCGTCTATACTGCGTGCGCGTACAGAGTTGCGTGCGACGATTTGTTGCCAGACGCAAATATTTGAGGCTGCAACGTGCTCTAAGAGGCTTACAGGCGCACGCAAGAGGCTATTTGGCTAGGAGGTAAGTGACGTTAAAGCCAAGGTCAAATAAGTGAGGTTAAGGTCATTTGTTTACAAGGTCAAGGTCACAAAAAGGTTCGTTGGTTATTGCCATGCGTAAATATTCAACGTGCTCTTAGAGCAAGTATATGCACGGGAATTTTTGGCTAGAAGGTTAAGAAAAACATTGTTAGTTAAAGGTCAAATACTTGAGGTCAAGCGAGTCAAATACATATAAAAGATCTCGATTACAGAGTTGCGTCGGATAATTTGACCGGAATATACTCAACAATGTTAAAAATTTATTATTATTAAACCGTTTATTGTACGCAATAAAACACATAGGACAAAAACACTTATAATTTTTTTTATTGAATATAAATTGTGTGTGTCAGTTTTTTTTAAAGTGGTTTTTTAATTTTGCTGTAATAATACTTTTTCGTTTTAACCTATGTCTATTACACTGTTAATTACTGTCTATAATAGGCTGTAGTGATGAATACATTAAAACTTTTAAGATTTTCATTTATAGCAACTTAGTAGACGAAATTTTTTGTGATGAAACTTTCCTTAAAAAAATATGAGATGGTTGCTAGCTAGGAGAACAGTAATTTTTTCAAATACAAATATTCGAGGGCAAACAAATAGTTTCAAGTGCAAAAGATTAAGCCAATGTTAAAGAAAAGAAAGAAATAAAGAAAATCATTTATTCAAAAATTGTGACAAGGTACACACTAAAATGTAATAATCAGCATTCATAATAAATAAAATTATCAAAAAATCTCTTTTCCCCAACAGAAAAGCGCAAGAGATCCGCCGTAACCGCGCCGCCATCAAAATACAACGCAATGTTCGCGGGTGGCTCGCAAGAGTCAAATATCAGAGGCTCAGAAAACTGGCGATTGGTCTCCAAGCCCACGCCAGGGGGTACCTGGCTAGAAGACTGTTTAAGAACAAGAAATTGCTTAAAGCGGTAAGTCCTAGGTCATTTTTGGAAGGTCAAGGTCATTTTGGAAGGTCAAGGTCATAGAAAGAAAAAAAATGTCGCAAGTTAAACGGCTAGAACTGGTAAGATTTAGTTCAGTTTTGGTAGGTCAAGGTCAAAATATAAGAGGTCAAAACTGTAGGTCTAAGATTAAAGTGCTAAAAGCGGTATGTTCTAGGCCAATTTTCTAGGGTTAAGATCAAAATAAAAAGTCAATCTGCTAAAAGATCAATTTTCATTTATCAAGGTCAAATGAAATATCAAAAAGTCAAGGTCAAAAGTCAAACTGCATAACGCAGTAAAGTAATTAATACTACATTCCAAGGTCAAAACATGAGCCATTTATGTGCAAATAAATGTTCGACTTAAAATAAAATCAGTAATTAGTTTTTTGTATTACAGACGATTACCATTCAACGTTACTTACGAGGATATTTGGCGAGGAAACGCGCTGCGAAGATGAGAAGACAAATCATCGTAGCTCAGGCAGCGGTAAGTTAAAAAAACAACAACACAAATCACGCTTATATCCCTGGTGGGGTGGGCAGAGCGATAACAACCGTCAAACTACAGACAAACTCACGTCTGACAAATGTTTGAGGGTTGTTTCAGATAAGTAGTGTGTATCACTATCATTAGTACAGTATACTCCAATGATCACTATAGTGACAGGTTGTCAGTCTAGTTAAAAAAACAATGAATTATCCACCTATTGTTGTTTTACATAGGTTTAAATGAGGGTAGTATGGTTTGAGTAGGCATGATGACTCAAATGAGCTACTTTTTAAACGATATTTTGTATGATTATACTAAGAGATGACGTCATGTCTCTCTAGTTTCGATGGGGTCAGAACACTTACTGTTATATTAATTTTCTGTTTATTAATTCAAACTTTGAATCTTTTGTAAAATTGTAAATGGAGTATGTAGTATTTTTGGAGAATAATTTTAAGCGTACAACTTTTGTATTTTATTAATGAGCCAGTCATCTAGCGAATTATCCCTTAGTCACTTTTTACGACACCTGTAGAATTGGGGTGATGCTGTTTTAAGCCGGCATCACCTGATATATGGATTTGGGCCAGGTTAGCCTTCGGGTTGCAGAGCTCAGATGGCAGTCGCTCTGTGTAAAGACTTGGTTCCACGCCAAATCCTCTAGGTTAGGTAGCCGACCCCGACAGAGAACGCATAAGGCAAGAAGAATGATGATACATACATACATACATATATTAAGCCTTTATCCCTTACGGGGTAGGCAGAGCGCTAACGGCTGCAAAAATACGTCGATGTTGCCACGTCTGACAAATATAGAGGGCCGTTTGAGATAATTTTGTGTACCACTATAGCGACAGGTTGTCAGCCTGTCGCCTAAAAGTTGTAGTACACCTAAAACCCTCAAGTCCCTCAGTCGCCTCCTACAACACGGGTAGAAAATGGGGTGATGCTATTCTAAGCCGGCATCATACGGCATAATGATGATCAACCTGGTATTTTTTCTAAAGGTCCGTCGATTCCTAGCGCGTCGTCAATACAAGCGGCTGCGCATCGAAGCCCGGAGCCTGGACCACGTCAAGACCCTCAACAAGGGTCTGGAGAACAAGATCATCAGCCTCCAGCAGCGGCTCGGCGACGCCATGGAGAGGAACAAGATGATAGAGCCGCTTCAGCTGCAGATCGCTGATCTCAAGTAAGACATAAACTTAAAACACACCTTTTCGACGAAGTTAACATAGATGACGACCGATGTAGCGCAGTGGTAGTGCGACTGCCTTTGACGCAGTAGGTCCCGGGTTCGATTCTCGGTGGGTCACTCACAAAGTTGATATTTATCACTTTGTGAATTTGTTCCCAGTCTGGTTAGGACATTGCGGGCTGAACCACCCGATTGTCCGTAAGTAAGAAGGTTCCGTGTTTCGGATGGCACGTTAAGCCGTAGGTCCCGGTTGCTGTCTATGATCACTTAGACGGCGGTCGTTACACAACCATGTCAGAAGCCTGCTACTTGTAGAAGGCGGTTGAAAAATTCTGACACTAGGGTTCATCGGGTCGTTGGACGACTCGGTGTCCCACACGAAAAGAGAAAGAGAACATAGATGACTACAATTGCTATATATATATTTATAGTATACATTCTGAGAAAGGAACATTTTGGAACCAGGGGACATTTTGCGAAAGGGACATTCTGCACCTAAACTAGTCTTTCTAGTGTATGTAAAGTGATGCCAGTGGATCAAAAAGTTACCTACCTATTGACATTGGAAAGCTATTTCAAAGAAGACTTTAAGACTATAGCCGAATACGAGCGTAATACATACATACATACATATATCACGCCTTTATCCCTTGCGGGGTAGGCAGAGCGTTAACAGCCGCAAGAATACGGTCGCTAACGCCACATTTGACATTTTTGAGGATTGTTTTCCAAGTTTATTTCAGAAAACATGTGTATCACTGCAGTGACAGGTTGTCAGTCTGTTGCCTAAAAATTGTAATACACCAATAAATACTCTCGAGTCCCTTAGTCGCCTCTTACAACACCCGCCGGAAGGATGTGGGGTGATGCTATTCTAAGCCGGCATCACACGGCATCAGCGAAGAACTGAGTTAATGGGTAAACTTTGTGAACCATGAGCAAGAAACTACTTTGGTAACCGAACTATTATTCTTAGAATGTATAATAGTAATCCTGCACTCAGTAGTGAAAAGATATTCAAAAGTCTATCGGCTCTTAAAGCCGCATTAAAAAAGTATTAGGTAGTGTGTAAATAAAACATGTATTAATTTTTAAGTAAATAATAGTGTTAGTTCTTCTTATTTTCGTGTGGGACACCGAGTCGTCCTACGACCCGATGAACCCTAGTGTCAGAATTTTTCAACCGCCTTCTACAAGTAGCAGGCTTCTGACATGGTTGTGTAACGACCGCCGTCTAAGTGATCATAGACAGCAACCGGGACCTACGGCTTAACGTGCCATCCGAAACACGGAACCATCTTACTTACGGACAATCGGGTGGTTCAGCCCGCAATGTCCTAACCAGACTGGGAACAAATTCACAAAGTCAACTTCAACTTTGTGAGTGACCCACCGAGAATCGAACCCGGGACCTTCTGCGTCAAAGGCAGTCGCACTACCACTGCGCCACATCGGTCGTCATATCATAGTGTTAGTAAAAAGCATGTACTAATTTTTAAGTAAATAATTGTTACATAACAGCATGTGAATTATGAGCGCAACGCCGACTACTGTCGTAGTTTGGCGTGAGTGTTTTTTGTAATCTTTTGTAACATTTGATGTACCTTAAAAAAATAAATCAAATGAATTAGACATTGATCACGTGGTGAGAAGGGAACCGATTGCTAACGAGGGTGTAGTTTGAGGCCCGAAGTGCAGCTGAGGGCATCAATACACACGAGTTTGCAGTCGGGTTTTCTTCCGAGTGATACTTAGTGCTTTATACTACACCTGCAAGAATAAAAAAACAGGAATACTAATAGAAAAACAGTTCAATAGACCCAAAAAAATACATGAAAAATCCAAATCGAATTCGCGCGGTATTGTTTTTCCTAATATCATTCAAAGCAAAAGCCATAAGTCCATTCAGCCAAGTCTTCCATCTTGCCTGCAATAATATATTAGATTTATGTTCCGTTTTACGTAACTTTGACAGTTGCATCTTTTCTTCTCTAGGGAGAAAAGTGAACTATATGGATTTTTCTCTCCCGCTAATTTGAAACGGAACAGTAACTCACGTTCCTCTACGTTTCATTAAGCTAAAGCGCATTTTCTATGTAGGTGTAGTAAAAAAAGATTTAATTTAACCTGTTCTTATATTTTCTCTCTAAATAACTTAAAATTAAAATACATATAAGGTGTAAAAGTATTAGCTGCAAATATTCTAAAAGCTTACTCAGCCCATCACACTGAACAACTTTCCCCAAGGAACCTTTTTGGACCTTCCATACAAATTGACATGATCGGTCGGTAATTTTGTATGAGTATGAGGAGAAAGAAGTCCAAAGGTTTTTTTTTCATATTTTGACCTATGCTCTTTGGGGAAGGTTTTTCAGTTTCTTGGCTGATTCACCCCTTACAATATTTGCTCTAATATTTTTACATCCTATATGTTATTTAGTTTTATATTTGTTTCAACAAAATAGTTTTTTTAAATTAACCATCTTCTTTTCAGAGCCAAGCTAGAACTCCTAAAACTCGTGGAAATCGAGTTCAAAACTCTCAAAGTCGAGACCAACAACAAAGCCAACCTTATAGCCACTTTACAAGCAGAATTAGAGGCAGAAAGAGATAGCAACAGGAAGCTTGTTGAGGAGAAGAGGGAGATAGAAGAACAATACAAGAAAGAGAGAGATATATGGGAGGCTGAGAGTGAGAAGTTGGCCAAAGAATTGCAGAGCAGCAAGGAACACTTCGATATGGCGTTTGAAGGTGAGTTTTTTGTTATTTTTGCGTCTCAATAGATGGCGTTGTTAATAAAAACAACTCGCAAAAAAGGGCGATTTTTACAGACATACATACTAACATCACGCCTTTATCCCTTGCAGGGAGTCAACGGCCGTAAGAATACGGTCGCTATCGCCACGTCTGTCATTTTTGAAGGTTGTTTTCTAAGGTTGTTTCAGTGTAACAAACATGTGTATCACTATAGTGACAGGTTGTCAGCCTGTCGTCTAAAAATTGTAATACACCAATACTCTCGAGACCCTTAGTCGCCTCTTACGACACCCTCGGGAAGGATGTGGGGTGATGCTATTCTAAGCATCACACGGCATAAAATAATAATAATAAATAAATATCTTAATAATTAAATAAATAATAATGAAATACATAATAATGAAAAGACAAAATAGCGACATTAATCTGCTAAGACAAGAACTACAGCAAATTCAACTACAGCTAACGGCCAACACAGCTACCACAGTCTCCTGCTCTGAGCATATTAAGAAAAGTGTTGAAGCTAAGGATTTAGAAATTCATCAACTTAAAGAAACCATCACACTCATGCAGAATACAATGAACACACAGGAGCAGATCAGTCTGAAAAATGACGTTGAAATTTGTGGTGTTCCGGAAATCAGTAACGAAAACCTTACCCATATAGCTTTGGCAGTTTCACAAAAGCTTAATGTAGAATTAAAAGAATCTGACATAGATGATATTGCGAGAACAGGACCCAGGAAAAACGACAAGTCAGAGAATAATAATAAGTCGCGTATTATCGTCATAAAGCTCACACGAAAGGCAAAGAAGGATGAACTGCTGCGCGCTGCCAAAAATAGGAAGAATATAACATCTGAAGGTATTGTTAGCGCCCCACCAGCAAAACTTTTTATCAACGAACGCCTCACAAAGAAGAACCGACTGTTATTTCGTGACACTAGACTGCGTTGCCAACAATACGGATTCCGCTTCTGCTGGGTGCGAAATGGATCAATTCTCATCCGCAAAAAAGAATCCACCCAGCACAGCAAAAGCCCAGCAATTCTTATACAGTCCTCAGCTGACTTGGATAAGCACCTGGGACCAGCATCGGAACCGGCAACGGCTACTGGTACAAACACCTGAATTTTTAGCTTGTACTAAATCATGTCTATGTCTATATGTACACAAAACCAAACATTGCACGCAACACAAACTACTCACTAAACCCATATGCACACTGACACCTAATACACACACTACAAATCAACGTATCATAAAGTGGCATTTTATATATCGCGTTGTTGCAATTCCTACTATTATGTTTGCTATATTAATCAATGATGACTACACATGACATCATAGGAAGTATAGATAACGAAAATGGAATAAACTGCCACTTTATTCCCAGAGCTGAAGACTGTCAGGATGTTTTAAACCCATACATAATAAAATTACTAACAGTTAACATCCGCAGCCTAAACTGTAATTTTGACAGTTTTCTAGTGGCGTTTAGAAGATTTAATATCGCTTTTGATATTATGGTTTTTACGGAATGCTGGATCAATCCAGTCTCAACAGTACCCCAAATTGCAGGTTATATAGCAAACCATACCTCTCTGTTTATTAATAAGGCCTGTGGAGTTGTTGTATATGTTAGAGACGTCTGGACGGTAAATACCTTTGAGCCAAATATTTTTGATTGCAATAGCATTGTTGTTGAGATTCCTAATGTCATCACGTTACTGGGTGTTTATAGGTCACCCTCTTTTAATGATCATGACCCATTTCTGGCTTCTGCTCATGAAGTCCTGAAAAGTCTGATTAAAAGTCCTTGCTTAGTGCTCACTGGAGATATAAATATAAATATTTGCGACACATCTCTTAACCCTAAAGATATCGAAGACACATCAGAGTATCTGTCTCTGATGGCAGAACTTGGCTTGATGCAGGCAGTAGATATACCTACAAGGAATGACAGGTGTCTTGATCATGTGTTTTACAAGGGTAAAGGGCGCATAGAGACGGTTGTATGTCCAGTTTCAGTAACCGACCACTCAATGGTTCTAACAGGTATATCAACCCCGTCACCAAAACCTGTAAATCCTCCTAGGCAAAGACTGCGCCTTAACTATGAATCCATTGCAGAAGAACTAAGTAACATTGATTGGTCAATCTTGTACAGTATTGAGAATGTGACCGAACAAAATGAAGCTTTTCAGGAATTAGTATTTAACATCATGGACGCTCATTCTAAGCTCATTACGACCAGTCGCAGGAAAGTCATCTTAAAACCCTGGATGACTTTAGGATTATTAAAATGCTCATACCTACGCGACAGACTTCACCTAGAGGTCCGACAGGATCCCCAAAATGAAGTAAAGAAACTGATTTATAGCAGATACCGTAACTTCTACATTGCACTTCTCCGAAAAATTAAAACTGTCCATGATAGAGATCTGTTGGAGACATATAAAAACCAACCTAAAAAGCTCTGGCAATCAATAAACACCATTACTCACAGGAAAAATAAATCTGACGGAAGCGCTATTGAGCTTACAAAAACAAAACTATCGCCATGTGAATCGGTGAATTTTTGCAATAAATTTTTCGCTTCAGTTGGACAGACTCTGGCAAATCAAATATTAAACAAACTGAATACAACACAGGACCTGTTGGCAAGGAATGTAACGTCAACTGGATCCTTTGTTAAATCTTTCTTCTTGGAACCGACTGATAGTTTCGAAGTTGAATCCATAATTTTGAGCTTAAAATCAGATAGTGCTGCAGGATTGGATGGTATTACTAATCGTTTAATTAAATTAGCAAAAAATCACCTTGTCGAACCTTTAGTTTTCCTGATTAACCAGAGTCTGTCTACTGGAGTTGTGCCTAATTCTTGGAAGATTGCATCGGTAACGCCGATTCATAAGGGAGGAGATAAAACGCTACCAAACAATTATCGCCCGATATCCCTCCTACCAGCTTTCTCAAAAATTCTGGAGAAAGTTGTCAACAAGCGGCTCACAAGATACTTAGAGCAGGAAGGTCTACTATCTGGTAATCAGTACGGTTTTCGTCGCGGAAAATCAGCCGAAGATGCGGTGACAGAGTTAGTAAACAACATTGCTGGTCACCTTGATGGGAAGAGATTCTGTATCGGAGCTTTCTTGGATTTGGCCAAAGCTTTCGATACAGTTTCAATCCCTATCTTACTTAAAAAACTCGAGGTCATTGGCATAAGAGGCATTGCTCTGAAATGGTTTGAAAGTTACTTAACCGATAGAAAACAATGTGTTAAAATTGAGAGTTACACAAGTGACCTGAGTGACATATGCTTTGGTGTCCCACAGGGAAGTGTTCTCGGGCCAACCTTGTTCCTCGTATATATTAACGATATGGCTATATTACCTATTCAGAATGCAAACATCGTCTGCTACGCTGACGATACAGCAATTCTTTTCAATGGCACCAGCTGGGAACAATGTCGTAGTGCAGCTGAAAATGGCATGGCTGTGATAGCTAGCTGGCTGGATCACAACCTTTTAACGCTGAACAGCACTAAAACAACATTTCTTTGTTTTCATAAAACTGCTGCTTCCTCGCCGACCTATTGTGATGAGATTGTTGTACACACGTGCAATACTTCAAACAGCCGTCAAGGTCTCGGAAGCTGTGATTGCCCAGTAATAAAAAGATCAAAATCTATCAGATATCTTGGCGTGATTGTTGATGAAAAGCTAACCTTCAGAGAACACATACAGCTTGTTGCCAAAAGAACGCGCAAACTTATACACGTGATGAGACCACTCAGAGAAGCAGCTGACAAGGACCTTTTAAAATCTGTGTACATTTCTCTATGCCAATCAGTTCTGTGCTACGGCATCCAAGCTTGGGGAGGTGCTACTTCTACAAATCTAATGGTATTGGAAAGAGCTCAGAGGGCAATGCTTAAAGTTATTTTTAAAAAACCATATAGATTCCCGACAACTGATCTTTATGCTGAGACCCAACTATTGAGCGTAAGACGACTTTATATAGTCAAAGCTGTTTTGACAACACAAAAGCTTATCCTTAACTCCCCTAATTACGCTGAGATGCTAAATCGAAGAGTCTTTAGAGCACCTGTACAGAAAACTCGTACCACTTTTGCAAGACGATTCTCACCATTTATGTTTCCACATATTTTTAACGAAATTGTAAAAGTCTGTGATATCAAAGACAAATCAATCCATGAAACAAAATTGAAAGTAATTAAATTAATTGTAACATGGACATATAGAGAAACGGAACACATCTTAAATGTGTTATCATAGGTCTTCATCTCACTTTGCAACTCACACAAACACACACACACACCCACACACACACACACACACACAGACACACAAACACACACACACACACACACACACACACACATACACACACACACCTGTTATTTGATTTCACATCCAACTTACAAACCTTAAAGTTATTTTTGCGGATCCGCTAGTGTTTTATCCTCTTTTGATTAATGAACATATTAATAACATAACAAATAATAATAAATAATGAATTTACTTAATTTTCCAAAATTTTGCTTTTTATGTTTGATTTACATTTATTCTGCTAATTTTATTTTACTTAAATCTTAATTTTATCGAGTTAATCTTAATTTACATATTGTCATTCCATTTTTAATTTTTTTATTTTTTATTTCTTTATTATTTGGTTTTGGTTTAGTCACTGCTAAACGAAGTACTTCGTAAACTGTTAATCATTAATATGTATTTGACACCCACGATACAGGCCCTGCCTAGTGTGGTTGTTGAAGTAAACTAATGATGCACATAATTGTAAATGTTTAATAAAAGAATTTTCATTTTCATAATAAATAAATGTCCTGGACAATTCAAACAGCGCCATCTAACCCCAAACTAAGCAAAGCTTGTACTATGGGAACTAGAACTAGTAATATACGTATTACTACCAACCAGTAAACCGTGTGATGCTGGCTTAGAATAGCATCACCCCATTTCTTTCCCGTGGGCGTCGTAGAAACCGACTAAGGGATTTGAGGGTTTCATGTATATTGCCATTTTAGGCGACAGGCTAACAACTTGGCACTACAGCGATACACGACTTATCTGAAGCGACCCTGAAACATTTGTCAGACGTGACGTAACGACCGTTCATTTGTCTGTCGTTAACGCTTTGCCTACCCCGCCAGGGATACAGGCGTGATTTGTGTATGTGTATGTTGAATTTCGAGGCTACCCTGATAAAGGCTACCAATAAATAATAAATGAATCGCTTCGGAGTAAAAGATAACTTTAATGATACGATAAACTGATAAAAATATTATCAGAGTCAGATTAATTGTTGCAAACGTAGATCTAGTACATAACGAATAACGATCGATATTATAAACAAATAACATTGACCTAGTGAAATTCATAGCGAAAGTGAAAATAAATAAATAAAATGTGCCTGTAAAAAATAAGTGTCGGAGGCCACCGGTCTTACAATCGTGAGACCCGAGTTCGATCCCCGCCATGTACCAATGTGTTTTACTCACGTACATTTACCGACTGGTCTTACGGTGATGGAAAAACATCGTGATGAAACCCACATTGAAATAAAATTTGAATTTAGATGATATTTGAATGTGACTTAACCTAGAATTCGGACCAGGTTAGCCTTCGGGTTGCAGAGGCCAGATGGCAGTCGTGTAAAAACTTGGTTCCACGTCAAACCCCCTAGGTTAGTTAGCCGACCCCGACAGAGTACGGGATAAGGCAAGGAGGAACGGCGATGTAAAGCAAAATAAGGAGAATCAAATGGAGATGATAAAAAATGAGATTATGGATTCAGTTATTTGGTGTAGTGTAATTAACAAAAAAAAAAGTGTACAACAAATGAAACGTTGTAAGTTGTTGTGATCTTTGTTTATTCAATAGATAATGATTCGAAGTGATGAATGTTTCGGTCATCGTTCAAACTGATGTGTGAATAATAAACTTACTATAAAAAAATATCCCGAAAAAAAAACGGGAAGGATCAGAAGATTAAAACTCAAAAGCAGTACCGACTTTTCGCGAAGTTCGGAAATCATGGTTTTGCCACTCGAGATGGTGATAAAAGAAGCGAAAGATGCTTCAATCAAAATTAAAGAGGATAACAAAGAAGAAGATGATGATACAGATGTTGATGAATATGAATTCAAACTGCCTTCAGTCCAAAATATCAAAAAAGCTATCGAGGCTTATAACTTATATAATACGGAACAGTTTATAACTGAAAAAGGAGAAGCAACCACTGATATAGATAAATCAAAACTAGCGTCTGTGAAACATATAAAGCAAATTATAGATGATAATGCCAATACAAATGTAGATGATGCAGCAGTTTTAGCCATAAATATCAAAAAGATGATAGAAACATCCAATGATAAGGATGCAGTTAATGCATCATCTATCACAGATATCAAAAAAGTTGTTGATGTGTTTCATGATTTACAAAACAAAGATAAAAATGTTGCCACAAACGATGCTAAAACTGATGAAAAAGTAGCAGACGTTGATAGCGACAATATTCCTCGTGTTAAAGATATAA